>CM032760.1:6906662-8325828 GCA_019155195.1 Avicennia marina
AAAAACAGAAAAGTTTAAGAGAACAACTATTCTTTCACCTTCCATGACAAGAAATTTATGCTTATACCCCTTACTTTAAAACAAGTCTACAAGGATTAAGTATATTTATAAAAACAATATGAAATTTAGTTGAAAAGAAAAGGAGAGAGGATAAGGAGCGAAAGGAGAGTGAAGAGAAAAAATAAAAGTAAAAATGCAAAAGTGATAAAAGAGAAAAAGGAAAAAAAAAAAGAGAAATGAAAATTGTTTAGGCAAACTAGAAGATATGAAGAAGATATTGGGGAGTGAGTAGTCTATGCTCTTATTGATGTATAAGAACACCTATTTTATTACTAATGATATTTTATCCTCATTGCTTTCTTTTGTAGTTTCTTTTTTATAGATGTGTTTTCTAATTAGGTAACTAATGGATTACCATTTATTAGAAGAATTGAATATCAAATTGATTCCGTACTTAGAAAATTCATCTGTATTACATTAGTATATAGAAGTAATTTTGAAGAGATCAAACAGATTCAATGGCAAATTGCTGGGTTAATGAGTAAAGGATGGATTTAATAGAGTAATAGTCTTTATGTTGTACCTGCATTGTTAGTACCTAAAAGGATGGTGGACAGTGAATGTGCATGGATTGTTGGGCTACAAATGACATTATAGTGAAGCATCGACATCTCATTCCAAGATTAAGTGGCATGTTAGCTGAGTTGCATAGTATATCTATATTTTCTAAGATAGATTTAGAAAGTGAGTACCACCAGCTATGAAAAAAGGATGGCGATGAGGGGAACAATGCATTAAAAGCTAAATTTGTATTATATGTGTGGTTAAGAATGCCAACAAGGTTGACAAATACACCTAGAATATTTATGAGATTAATAAATCATGTCTTGTGTGCTTATAATGGTAAGTTTGTGGTTGTGTGATTAGATGTTGTTCTTGTATATAGTTGTTAGTGACGTGTCCTGTGATGCTATTAATATACAATGGATATTAGTTATAAATGTAATAATTTGATTAATTAATAAATTATTGATGATTTCTTCGTATCAATATTTTTACAATTTAATCATGCACATAATTCTTATATGATGTAAAGTTTGGCATATACTTATATAATTATATTAAAAAGTTCTATTCATAAAGGATTATGAATATGAACATAATACTTATCAGTATAAAATCATTAAAACTTGTCCATATGTTATAGATGGGCATTGGAAAATCGGTACGACTTCACACTGTGTCTTTGTATAGTGAGTATCATGTTATTCAGTATGAGTCACTGATAATGCATGTGAGTGGATACGTCATTAGAGAATCAATATTCAAATATTAACTTGAAAAATAAAACAGATGAATAGAGTTCACTCTCTATTGTCAATACTTAGTTTTACAATCATGCTGAGTGTGAGTGAGCTTTTAACATGAGACATGGATGTCTCATACACATGGTGGTCAATATATCATTAAAGCATTAAGAACTAATATCTATTTTGATATGATATAAAGTTATGAGCCCAACATGCAATTATTTAAATGTGTATAAAGGTATATGTGTAATCCATATACGCTTTGTTTCCTCATAAGTAAAGCATTTGTTTTATGTAATTGATATTCTATTTTATAAGATAGAAAACCCTAGTTAAAATAATGAAATTGGAAAAAGTTTTCAATAGAAAATTATTAGTCTCTTGAAATAATATTGATCTAGTCATATAATTGAGTTAGCAAGTTTGACTAATCCATAACTCTTATTCAATCAAGACAAAGTAAAACAAAAAGTATATATTGCATGGTATTCACAATCAAGAGGATTCATATAATCAATTCACTTTATTTTAATTAGGCTATGTTACGAGCTATAGGCTAAGCATTATTCTTATTTTTCAAGTTGTGTTCATTGTCAATTAAAGATAAATTTAAAGAGTTACATACAAAAGGCTAGAGTAAAAACAAATTGGTTTGAAACTTAAATTAGACTTAAAGACATTTTGTAGTGAATTAATTTAGTTACAATTAGATTTGGCCAAGTAGGTTTCCTATATTTGTTTATGATGTAATCATTAATTAGAAACATAATAAGCCTTTAATATAATTAATGGGATTAATTTAAATAAAGGACAAGACATGTGCTTTAATTATTAATGTGATCAATAACTAAATATCATGGGTTTGTATTAATTAAAGGTCTACGTAGAAGCACATAGAGTCGATTTCATGTGTGCTATAAGTGCTATACATGGAAATGAGAATTATACCTTGTGTAGAATTGTGTGTTATGAAAATAATTATATTTTGAGTTCTGAATTACATGACATTAGAATTTCCACCATCCAAGCAAAAGAATTACACCCTCTGACTTGTCTTCTTATTATTTTCTTGTCCAAAAGTTCTTCATATGAAAAGGTGTGTGCATAAGGTCCTAACAAAGGAGTTCGTAGAGAATTTAAAGGCACTTATATGTGTTTCATCTATGTGGACAAACTAGATATTGTAACTTGAGTATTGTAGCTTCTAGGTTACGCATACACTTCACCTAGAATTTAATTTCAAAAGGTATCTTTCATATAGATTTCCAGGGTTATATATTGTGCGTGTTATATGGCGAAAATGATTTAGGTTTGGGATTTATATTCTACTGCGTAGTTTATGATCATGCGATGTTTTGAATAAAAGATTACACCTCAAAGCCAATAAAACCTAACAATAGAAAGACATTAGAAGAGAAATTTATGCATTTGAGATGTGTGATGGATGCATTAAAAGGCACGTAGTTGTATGCCAACTCGAGAAAATACACCTAACCATTGTATTTTCCTAGACAATATTGTTGCGCATAAGGCATACAAGTTGATAAGAACAAAATCAAGGCCATTCTATGGGTTAGCAAGCTTCTACCAGAAGTTTGTTGGAGACTTCAACACATTTAATGCCTTGTTAACTGTTGTTATCGAGAAGAACAAGAATTTTAATGAGAGTAGGCGTTAGGCTTACTCATACACCTTTACTTACTTTATTTGATTTTATTAAAATATTTAAAATTAAGTGTTATACGTCTAATATAGGTATTAGAGTTTTGTTGATATAAGAGAAAAGGGTAGATGCATGTTTCACTAAAATAGTAGGTTTGATCACATTGTTTTGCCCTACGTAAGATAAGGAACTGTGTGTATTAGTGTGGGCTTTAAAGAGTTGCAATAATACTTGAGGTCTAAAGAATTTATAATTTATATTGATTACGAGTTCCTAAAGCATTTGAAGATTCAAGGTAAGTTTGAGCAAAAGTCACATTAGATGGGTAAGTTTTATTGATATTTTTCATTATGTAATTCCATAAACATAGCCACGATAATGTAGTTTTTGAAGTGTTGTCAAAGAGTTATTCCTTGTTTTCTACATTGAGTGCTAATTGTTGGTGTTTGGATGCATTAAAGAATTATATAATAACAATGTTAACTTTGGTGGTGTGTTTCTAACTACTAGCAAGGTTGTATGTGAAAATTATTATTAGAATTAGGGTTACTTTTATTTCTTTGGTAAAGTATTAGTTAAACAAGCTAATTAGAGATTAATGGGAGGTTGTGGAGTCACTAGGCTTTCAATATTTTTTAGGAGCATTTTTATTGGCCTCGTACAAAAAAGATGTACAAAAATTTGTTGGTAAGTGTATTGAATTTCAAGAGTTCATGGCTCAGGTATCACTACATGGTTTATATATGCCTTTTCTTATTACTTATGCATATTCAACAAAGATATCCAGAACCCTAATGTTAGGCTTACCCTAATCTAACATGGGCAATGGTATCTTCGTGATTGTAGATAGAATTTTTAAAATAGCTTAGATTATAGCTTTTAGTAGGACAAATAATTAATTTCATATTGTCGATTTATTTTTTTTTAAGAAGTTGTAGATTTCTTGGCATACCATGAACTATTGTCTTTAAAAGAAATGTTAAAATTTTAAGTGATTTTGGGAAGATTCTGGAGTGAATTAGGTACAAACTCTTATTTTCTACTACTTGTCATCTGTAAATGGATTGACAAATTGAAGTAGTGAACCGAAATAGATTGGCAAATTGAAGTAATAAATAGAACATTAATTACTTTATTCGGTGCAATAATTAGCAAAAATCTATAGACATGGAAAGAATGTTTGCCACATTTGAAGTTTCCTTATAATCACAAATTAATTATGTAATACAATTTCTATCATTTGAAATTATTTATGATTTTAATTCACTGACACCTATGGATTTATAGCATTTACCTAGTAATTAGCAATTGAGTAATGATGGTAAACAAAAAATAATGTTTGTGGGGAATCTCCATAAACTAGGAAGAAAAATGTTGAAAATTGATCTAAACAATACATTCAACAAGCTATCAAAGGAACGGGAAAGATTGTATCCAATCTTAGAGTTTGGTTTTGAATGCACGTGCTAAAAGATAGATTTCTTGAGCAAACTAGATTCAAACTTCCACTCAACAAGATGTACCATTAGGGTGCTAGAAAGCGTCAAAGACAATTCATACAAGCTCAAGTTACCAAGTGGGTATAGAATTAGTGCTACTTTTTTATTTGATGCTAAGGATGAATAGACTCACAAATTGACGAAATTTCTTCTCAAAAAGAGGAGAATGCTAAGGTAATAAGATTGATCATGGTGGAGTTGGATCAAACATACCTTTGGATCAATCACACAAAAAATGAGATTGTGTATGAGATTGATCACACTAACACAACAAAGTTAGAATTGGGGGTTTTATCTTATGGGTTTAATTTTTAGTATTTTTTAATACATAAACTGACCAGTCAATTAAGATTCTTTAACACTATAAATATGAAAATTTTCTTACTCGAACACAGACTGTTTATTATTAGCCTTTGATTAAAAAGTTTGTCTTTTTCTTAGAATTTAAGAGTGCAAATTGGTTATTCATATTGAAATTTTCCTTGTTCTCATTGTCCAAGTTGATCATTTAAGTTGATCTTTGAATAGTTTGTGATGTATCAAATCAATTGTGGTATATCGATTGTGATAGTGTTATTTATTTCACTAGTCTATCATATTGGGTCAGTAGTTGGATTTCATGGACTTCTATGATTGGATTAAGTTACACTAATTCATCATTGAATCCTTTGATCCTTTTTACGCTTTTGTGATCCCATTAGGTACAATTTACTTCTTGTATTACATCTTGGAAGAAATAGAAAGAAAATTTTGTGGTTTTGCACTTATTATTTTTGTGCTAATACATGTCTTTCATCCTAAAATTTTTGGTTCTGCTCTTCACAATTTGATGCGTTGATGGAATTGTGACTATAAAAGTGGTATAAGCTTGTGAACATTGCAAAGTTAGATTTATAGGGGAAAAAGATATTCTAGAAGTCTCTTATTAATGGATATAGATGGTCTTGTACTTTATTCTAACAATTTTAATCTCATTATTGTTAATTTTGAATTTTGTCTTTTACTTAAAGTTTCTTTATGATTGTGTAATTGTATAAGTTTAATAAAGGTTTCAAGTTTTGACCATGATGCAATCACAAAACTCCTTAGCCAGGTGGATTGGAGATGGCAGGTGAGATTAAGTTTATGGAGCCTGAGAAAAATTGGATTAATATACTATAATGGGAGACCAAGCTATAAGAAGATAAATTACAAGGTCAAATTTGTAATTAGGTGGCATAAAAAAGTTAAGTATTTGTAATTGGGCTATGCTTAAGTTTAGGTCAATTGGACTCTTCATGGTCATATCTATGTTAATCATGCCAAGTTTGATTGCAGTAGCTTTATGGAAATATGTATGATCTTAGGGAGGATTTAACAGGATTAAAATAATTCTAGAGAGGATTTTATGAGACTATAATGATTTTAGGGTTGATTTTATGTAATTAGTTATTCTAGAAGGATTTAATGGGATTAAATGAATTTCTTCCTAAAATTATTTATTGTTATCACGAAATGTGCCCCATTTACAAGACATCTTGGACATTAGTAGAACAAAAAATCAATTTTTTCTTATTCCTTTAATTTTTGCTCGTGATCTCTAACTCCTGTGAAATTGTTTCCAAATCAATTTATTTCAAGTTGTTCATGAATTCATTTGTGATGTATTAACCAAATAGGTATTCATTTTTTATCATCCATTGCTTGTGTTCACTATATTCATTTCATCTACATCTTGCCAATTTCACAATTCAAGCATTAGGTTCTGTTGAAGCTTAAGCTTATCCTACTTTGTTCCATTATAGTTGCTTGTATCACTTTCATGAAACATGTCAATTGGCATTAAACCTAATTGTATCAAATTTCTAGATTTAATACCTAGTCGAGGTACTTATTTTTTTTGTTGTTTCTAGTTTTTCCTTCAATTATTTTTCATTTTCATTCATTTTCTTCCAATTATTGAAGAAAGGTATTTGTTGTGTCTATTCAAATTTTAATTTATATTAGTTGGTATGTTAACAAATTTATGTTTAGGTCTCATAGATGTCCAATTTTTTGATTGATGCATCGTCTTTCCTATTGGGTTTCCTAAAATTCTTGTTGATTTCATTTCGAACTATCGAGTTATCTTTGATTTACAGTAGGATTATTGTTATTTGATTGATTGAGTATAAAACTAAAAAAATCAAGAATCTTAAAAAATAGAAAAAAAACATGAAAAATTAGAAACAATAATACAAGAAGTAAAAGAGATGGAGTAAAACTAGGAAAAATATAAAAAGTAGTTCTTAATCTAGGAAAAAATGTTGCACAACATTGTTATTGAAATTTTTATTTTATTTTATTGACAATTTTTCATTCTTTCTCCATTCGTGTTGTTTTGTTCACTAATTTTTGTGATTGAACCACAAGTGTAGCACTGTTGGTGTCTTTTCCAAAATTATAGAATTATAGATCAGTTCATTGTCATTTTGCAACCATGATACTGCACTTTTGCTACCATGGAAACAGCACTGCAATCATAACCAAATTTCTATCTTGTTCGTAATTGCAACTTTGCTGATTACATGATCGTGACCACGCCAAGCCACATTTTTTTGGCCACACAAAGTCCATATTTGATTGTGGTTTCTCCATTTTGAATTCCAAATTTCACTATTTTGCCCAACTACTGTTGGGTTTCATCAAATTTGAAGTGAAGAATTTCTCAAAAATTAAACACAAAATATTAGAAAAAAATGTAATGAAATTAAAATCCCAACCTGATCCGCTTTTCTTTACATAACTCGTATAAATTAAAATATAATTTAATTGTATAGATGATTATCTAAAATCTAATTCTTGTAATTTTTGTTTATAATTCTCAAGTTGCAATAAAGTCCTACTCTCTAATTTGTCCACACAGACAAAGTGTTGGCAAGGCCTCTTTAATAAATCTTTACAAACTTCTTTGTGAAATCTCACAATTCCTTGTGCTTGGGCAATTTCCAAAGAGAAAATATGTAAGGGATGCTAGTGAATATTTTCTCTCGGTGCAAAGTGATAGACAAATTGTAATATGTGAAGAATAGTACTGATTGACAATAACCTACGTGAATGGTGCCCACTATACTTTCGAACACTTTTTATTAATTTATTCCCAACATATAATCCTATATACATATTTGGATTCCAAATCCACTTAGGGCACATGAAATAGGCTTTGTAGGCTTCTACATGAACCTTAAAATTAATTCAAGTCAATCCACATTCAATTATTAATATAATTAAAAAATATAGTACATAATCGGGCTAATGAAATAAACCAAATAGATTCGACTAAAATTTTCCTTTAGGCCCACAGGTGTATGGGCAAATTTAGGCTTTACTAAAACAATTTTGAGGCCCAAGTGGGTCTAATTGTAGTGGCTTTAAGGTATGGCAATTTAGTAATTTAGGATGAAGGCTGGGTAAATATGTCTTTGTACACTTAAGGTTGAGGGTAAAATTGGAATAAGGTAACAAGCAGCTAACTTAAATGCATAGATGTAACCTTGAACAACTAGATCTCTTCTGCATTCTTTTCCTTTTCTCTTGCAACCCTAGTGGTTGCTGTTTGATTTGCTGTTAATCAAAAAGGCGACTCAATTGAACCTTCTATTTTTGGATCATTTTGCGTGAATTTGACCCGGTTGAGGTTGTCTTGCCAATGTACTGCCTTGTCGATCGTAAGTACCTACAATTAATCACACTAACTGCCATCGTTAAACTATAAAGTTCGCATTGTGTACCCTAGTCGATCCCGTTTGTTGCGATCATTCTATCATCATTCTAGAACACTTGGCTTTATCACAATTCCAACATCTCTTAAGCCCAATTTAAAGCCATATTTTGTCTTTTAGCTCCTCCCACAAGTCCAAGGAACCACAAAAAGCCATGTTCCAATTCTTTGGCACTCCAATCAGTTTAAGATCATATCATAAAGTAATAATTTCAGGCTTACTTTAGAAATTAAATGGGCTTGAGGAATGTTATGTTGAATTACAGATGTCAAACAATGAGTTGGACATGAGATTCAGAGTGTTGGTGGCAAGTTTGATGTTATCTTGGTCCCTTTTCATTCTAACTTTACTCCACTAATTCTAATCCAAATTTAAGTTTCAGAAACCTGGTTATTGATGTATGTGGTTGGTTACTAGTAAAAGAATTATTTACAAAGTCTTGGAATGCAATGCATTATTTAATCACTAATTTTTTAAATATGAATGAGATGCTTGTTTGAATGGAATATTTTTACATTTGTTTCTGCTCTTAGTTTGTCAATACCCACACTAGCTTTGTTTTCTTTAGTAGGCATGCATTAAGCACAATCTTCTTAATTTGTCAAGTGGATGTTAAGTGAAGGAGATGATCAATTGGAAATATGGAAGTGCCTACCTTAATCCTAATGCCTAGTTACCTGTGTCCTATGTACATTGCTTCTTACTTTTTGAATACAGTTTGTGAATTCATCAAATGTGATGTGAACATAATGAAAGCAAGGATTATAAATACAATTTGGAAAAATGAAAAGGGTAATTGATGAAATTGCACAAAAATAAACTGAGTTAAAACCAACCTCACATAGGACTAACCTCTACAACTAATTGACTTTGGCAACTAATAAACTAAACACCGTACTAGAAATGTTAGCTACGAATCATTAAAATACAACCCTAATGATTCGATTTGTACTTGAGTTGGTATACATTTACTCACACACTCAACAAAAAAGTATGGAGAAAAGAGGAATGTTCTAGCATTTCATTGACCAAAAGTCGTTACATGAGGGACTAATGAACATATTTATAGTTACAATGCAATGTCCAAGGTTTATAAGCATGAGAAATGTCCAAAATAGCCCTCAAAAGTGGCTTTAATGGCCAAAATTTTGAAAACAAAAAGTCAAAATTAGCTTCTCGTCAGCTCGTGATTGATCTGGCTATAAGTCGGATTGATCACACCATCACTGAATCGATCCTATGCAATCATAGTTAAAGAAGCCTCCCAGTATGATCATTGCCATCATAATCAATCATGCGTATTGGCGATCATAAATCCTATGCCTCATCGTCCGCTACCCTAGTTGATCACATCTCACTTGGTTGATTGGACTAATAGCTAATCATAATTCTAGAATGGCCTCTTGTTGATCTGGCTTACCTAGATTGATCCAAGCTAATCTACATCGCAATTTCAAAGCCTTTAGGTGCTTCTTGGACCTCTCAAGTTAAAATTTGACACCAAGTTCCATCCTTTAACTCCCTAATGATGTTCAAATGTTCTTGGTGTTCCGTCGTTTAACTCCTTAATGATGTTCAAATGTTCTTCAAACTTCTAATTAAGCATGAATCTTGCAAAAGCTTCTTTAAACTTACACTGTTGGGATCTTGTGACAAGTCTGAGTAGTAATTTGAAAGCGTCTCAATTCTTGATGTCCACATGATTCACCTTCTTTTGAGAAGGTTGTTCCATCAACCATAAATCCTTATCGTCAACTGCAGCAAAAAGGGACTAGTTAGAAATAATGTATATGGCACTAACACCATCCTCACTGGCAACTGAATTTTGTAGGCATTGCCTTAAACCTTTTTCAATACTTTGAATTAGCCATCTCTACTGGGATGTAACTTTGTCTTCCTTTGTTGGAGGAAACTTTCCTTCTTAAAATAAAGCCACACCTAATCACTAGATTCAAATAGAATCTTCTTACATCCTTTATTGGCTTGTTGCTCATATTGGTGGGCCCTCATTTCAAAATTTTAGCATATCTTCTCATGCAATGACTTCACAAATTCAACATTCTTCTTGCCATTTACATTAACTTGCTCACTACCAGGTAATGGCAAAAAATTTATAGGAATAAATCCATATACAATTTCAAAAGGAGAAAATTGCGTGGCAGTCTATGTCCTATTATATTCAAATTCTACGTATGACAAGCATTCTTCCCAAGATTTCAAATTCTTTTTAAGTATAGCACTCAATAATGTTCCCAAAGTTTTATTGACCACCTTAATTTGACTATCGGTTTAAGGATGGCAAACAATAGAGAAAAATAATTTTTATTCCCAATTTATACTAAAGTGTTTTCCAAAAATAGTTAAAATTTTTTAACATTATGGTCAAAAACAATGGTCCTAGGGACCCTATGCAAGCATATAATTTCCTTATAGAACAAATTAACTACATGACTTACATTATCAATTTTATGACAAGGAATAAAATGAGCCAATTTTGAAAATCTATCAACAACATCTACAACTCCATTCCTATCCTAGGCAATCTTGATACAAAGTCTAGAGAAATATTGGTCGAAGGGGCTTAGGGTACAAGTAAAGGAGTGTACAAATTGTATCGATGTGTGTGAGACTTGGCCTCTCAACATTTCAATCACCAGTCAATGATTCTACCCAAGTCCTTTCTCAAGCGAGGCCAATAGAAATGTTTCCGCAAAATACTTACAGTATTGGTGACACCAAAGTATTCCGTTAACTGTCCATTACAAACTTCTCTCACTAACAACTCACTCAAAGAACATTTGGGCACATATAACTTCTCATCAAAGTGTAAATATCCACCATCTTGACAAACCTTTCATATGCGGTAGTGAGTGTTCAAGCATACATAGTACGAAAATCATCATTATTTTCATACATTTCACAAATAAGTTCAAAACTTAATATTTTAGTGCCCAAAGTAGAAGTCAAAGTGTACTTAATTGATAAGACATTGAGAACAGCATTGTCCTTTCCTTTTTTTTACTTAATCACATAAAGAAACATATTAATAAAAGCAACCTGCCTATCATACCTCTTACTCAAATTATCTCGGCTTTTAAGATGCTTTAAGGACTCATGGTTAATGAGGATTATGAATTCCTTAGGCTTTAAGTAGTTTTGCCAAATTTGCAATGCTTAAACTAAGGCATGCAACTCCTTGTCATATGTTAGGTAGTTGATGGTGGCTCCAGTCAACTTTTCACTAAAGTAAGCAATGTACTTTTCATCTTATAGTAGCACGACGCCTATCCCGACACTTAAAGCATCATACTTAATTTCAAAAGTTTTACAAAAATGGGTAAACTAAGAACAAGTACACATGTAAGTATTTATTCTAAAGTGTCAAAGGCATCCTATTGTGTTTTAACTCATTTAAATTTCTTATTCTTCTCGATCACGGTCATTAGTAAGATAGCTATAGTGCTAAAATCCTTCACAAACCATTAGTAGAAGCTAGACAGCATGTGGAAGCTCCTAACATCTCTAATGGATTTAGGTGTTGGTCATTCTTGAATGGCTTTAACCTTCTCATCAACATGTATCCTACTGTAAACTAACAACAAAGCCTAAAAACCAGCAATGGTCTGCACAAAAATACACACTTTTTGATGTTAGCATATAATTTCACTTATCGCGAATGACGTACATTCTTAATATACTCATCTATGTTCCTACTATAAATTAAAATATTATCAAAATAAACAACAACAAATTTCTCTATATAAGCACATAGGACATGGTTTATTAACTTATGAATGTATTATGTGTATTTATAAGACCAAATGGCATCATAGTCCACTTATATAATCCAAACTTGGTCTTAAAAGCTGTTTTTTATTCATTCCTTGTCCTTATTGTAATTTGACGGTACCCACTTTCTATATTAATGTTGAAAAACACAGTAGTACCATTCAATTCATCCAGCATGTCATCTACATGAGGAATGAAATAATGGTACTCTGTCGTGACGACAATTATAGCTTGCAATCAACTCCGTACAATTCATCCAACATGTCATCTAAATGAGCAATGAAATAATGATACTTTACCATGATGACATTTATAACTTGCAATCAATGTATACATGCCACTAATCATTTTTCTTTGGTACAAGTAGGACGGGTACATCATATGAGCTTATGCTCTCTTAAATCCACCACTTTTACAACAATTCCTTTACTTGGTGTTGTATCTCTTTGGCCTCCTTCAAGTTCACCTTTTATGTGGGGCAATTTGGAATGGAAGCTCTAGGCACCAATCCCATGAACAAATGGTAATCTATAAGGCAATTCCTCGAGGAAAACATCTTCAAACTCCTACAAAAGTAGAATAATAGATTTAGAGAATGAGGATACATCATAAAAAATGAGTAAGTTTCTTCATACATCAATAATACCATGGGACTCTATTCCTCACATCTCTCACTCTTGCTAGCATATGCTTTTTTGCTCCTTCTTCTACACTCTCCTTTCTTTTCTCACTAGCTCCCTCACTAGCTCTTCTTTTCCCCTGCTCAGCTCTTTCTATTTTTCTCTAAATTTAACTTGTGTTACTTTAGCATGTACACTTGATCTTTATGAACTTACTTGTGTTAATGATATGCCATTTAACACCAATTGAAGAGCATTTGAGTTAAAAAGTCTTATTCATAAGGAGTTATAAGTATGGGCTTAAGGCTCTCTTGATACTTAATCACTAAAACCTATTTGTAAGTTACAAACACTTTAAAGAGTATTAAAGAGTTGGTATGACTTTCACACCTTATATTTGTAAAGTAAGTATCATGCTGTTCAATATGAAATACGAAGAATACATGTATGTTGATGGATTATTAGGGAATGGAGCATTAAACAATGACTCATAGAATGAAGCAGATGCATGGAGTTCACTCTTAATTATCAACACCCTGCTTTGTGATTATTTTAAGTGTTTGTGGACCTTAAACCTAAGACAACATAGTTGTCTTGTCTGTATGACGGTCAATGTGTCATTAGGACTTTAAGGACTAATATCTATTCTAATATGAGAATGGGTCATAAGCTTAATATGCCATTACTTAAGTGTGTATGGAGGCATACGCGTGTTCAATAAAGAATTTGTCTTATTGCAAGTGAGTAATGCATTTGTTCTATACAATTGGTGTTCTATAAGATAGGAACTCTAAGCTAAAACAAAGTGTAATTGAAAAGGAATTTCTGATGGGAACATTTGCCGCATGAGGAAATACTAATTGGTTATATGATTGAGTTTGTAAGTTTAAAAAATTTCATAACTTTTGCTCGATTAGGATAAAGTAAGACAAAAAATCTATATAGCATAATAGTCATAATTAGAAAAATTCATCGTGATCTAAATCATTTCATCTTAATTGGGCTATGATATGTGTCATAAGCTAAACGTTACCCATGTCCTTCGAGTTATGCTCGTTGCTCATTAAAAATGAACCTAGACAGTCACACACATAAGATTAAGATGTATTGTGAGTATTAAATTTGTGGGTTGCACAAATTGCCATAGTGCTTGTTGATATAAGATCATTAATTGGAAGTACAATGAAAAATTAATTGAATTAATGAAATTAATTAAATTAAATTAGTTGGATACAAATGTGCTTTAATTATGAATGAGATTAATAATTAAAAAACATATATATTGATTTATTAATGAGATTAATATATAAAAATAAATGGGCTATTTAATTAAAGAAGGCCCATGCTGGAGGGCCCGTGGAGTCCATACCCAAACTCTTATATCTTAACTATATAAAGTAGTCTTAAAGAGCTTAAGACACACAGAACAAATCCTAAAATTCATACTCCCAACTAAGCAAAAAAGTGTAGCCCCTTCGAGCATTCTTTGTCGTAAAATTCTCATAACTCAAAGTTGTTTACGTTAAAACTTCACAAAAAGAATTTTGTGAAGTGTAGGAAAGTTCACAAGCTTCCTAATTGTTTGGAAAATCTAAAAGTTATGGTTTAAAGACCATGACTCCAAGGATCATGCATAAAAGGATTGCAAATGTTGCAAAGGTACAGTTTTTATGCATGCTCTTTTTATTTAATATCTTTCATGGTTTGCAACAAAAATGGATTGGATTTGTTCTATAGTATTTTGTTGTGTGTGCATGATAATTTTATGTGCTAAAGTTTTAATTTTTTTTTGTCCAAACACTAACAAAATCCATTAGCTTGGGAGACAAAAGTGCTAGAGTAACCTTTCTTCAACCAAAATGGAAAGTGTATCAGTTAGTTACTCCTTCATGAGACACTCGTCAGTCAAATTGCCATGGTTGCCCCACGAGAATATGGCATGCTTGCATTGGGATTACATCACACAAGACCTCATCTAAGTATCTTCTAATCTTGAAAGACACTAATACTTGCTTTGTGACTCTAACCCCATCACTATTGTTTAACCATTAAAGGCAGTAGTCCTAATGGGCAATGGTAGGTAAATTCAACTTCTCAACCAATGTATTACTAGCAACATTAGTACAACTTCAACATCCACAATCAAACTACATATCTTACAGTGCATTTGGTACTAGATGTGGAAAATGTTCTCCCTTTGCTCATTATTCAAATCCTCCTTGTATGCTAAGGGTCCTCATAGTTACCAAATTAATGCCTCATAGTCACTTTCATCGGTAATGATCTCACCTAAATCATTCAAGATCATAGTCTTTTTGTTTAGACATTGATTAGCAAAATTCCATTGACGCTGGCACTTGAAACAAATAAGATCACTAGTACATGTAATATTAGTAGGGGTGTTGAGGTGAGGTACCCTTGATATCCCTTCTTTGAGCATCTCTTAGACCTTGGATGCACTAGTTAATGGTGGTCGGTCATCCTTCATAGGAAAAGTCCTAAGACCCAATACGCTTACTAGTGCTCCTTCTTGACCTTTCCCCTTGAGTTGTTTCTTAACCTTGATGGCTTTTTGAACTATCCATCCAAGCCAAATAATGTCGCAATTCTATAATGTTGGCTATGTCACAATGCATCCCACTTAAAAATTTCACCATAGTGGCTTCTCGATCCTTTACCATGTCAAATCTCATCATTAAATTTTTCATAACTTTGCAGTAATTATCAACACATCGAGAACCTTGATTCAAATTTTGCAATCTTGGGTACAAGTCCTGATAATAATGGAAAGGAATAAATCTTCTCCTCATGGCCACCTTCAATTTGGTCTTAGTCTATATGGGTTTTTCATTGGCTTTCCTTTAGCTCATCATAATTTGATCCCACCAAACCACTATATAGTCAATGAACTCAACAACTACCAATTAACTCTTTTGATTGCATCATGTAAATAATCTTCTTAATGTCTTTATTAAGAAAGACCGTCTTAAAGTCCATCTAATGTAGCTTAATATCAAATGTGCCACAAATTCCACAATACTCCTCACAAAGTGTTTTAAATAAACCATAGAGAAAGCCTCCTTATAATCAATTCCTTCCTTTTGAGTGAATCTTCTTGCAACAAAAGACACCTTATACCATTTCACGTCGGCCTATGAATCCCTTTTATTTTACATACCTATTTACAATTTGTACATTTCATTTAAGCAATAAAACAAGGTCTTAAGCATCATTGTCCCTCATGAATTGGATTTCCTTACTAATGACATCAATTTAATTTTGAGAGAATATGAACATATGTTTGCCTTACAGAAAATGAGCAAATCATCCTTCACATCAGTTATCTCATGTTCATTGAGAAATGCAATATAGTTACTAGATATTGCACTTCTCATTTCTCTCATGGACCTTTTAAGTGGCATTGGTTCAACTTGATCTTGAGGTTATTGAGTTTGACCTTGAGATTCCTCTCCATGATATGTGAAAGTATTCACAACTTTGCCCATATGAACTAGATAATACTAAAGAATCACATTTCGACTAATGGTTTCATCATGATTCGCAGAACTATAGAAGGAGGAACAATTAGTCCTTCTACAAAGGTGAAGATGTTATCTTCCCCCCAAACTTAATATTCTCATAAAACCAAGCATTTCTCATCCTAGAAAATGTTCTATATGTGGGATCTTAAAATTTGTTCTCTCTTTACCTCTTAAAATATCCTACAAAGTGATTGCTAATAGTTCTTAAATGTAGATTGTGGTTTTCTGCGCTTCTCCCAAAGTAAGTATGGTAAAGTTGTATGAGAAATCATACTACTTACCATGTGCTTAAGGAATATGTTTTGCCTCTTTGCCACACCACCATTCATGCTAGGAAAACCCGACATGTTGTATTAGGGAACAATCCCACACTTTTTTAGATATTGCACAAATGACTCTGAACATTGTTCCCCCAATTCATTATATTAAGTATAGTATTTATCTCCATGATCTAATCTAGTAACTTTTATAATCTTGTCAAGTTAATTTCTTACTTTGACCATATATGAATCAAAACACATCAGTGTTTACGATTTCTCATTTATCAAGTAAAAGTAATCATATTGAGAGTAGTCATCAATGAACATGAGGAAGTACCTTGAACCATTCTAAACAACCATAGAGAATGATCATTTATCCAGTTAAAGATATAACCCAAATACTTGTGCCACGAACTGTATGCGTTCTCATTTAGCAATTTTCACTTTATGCTTTTGGTTTCAGTTATTTGAAACTCATTGTTTGTCAAATACATATAAATTATTGCTATACTATAATTTATAGGAACCAACAAATTTAAAGTTGAAAAACATCTCAATCTTTCTGTTTTTAAGTGATAAAATATAAAATTCTTTGATGAAAACAGAAACTAAAATCAAATTTCATCTAAACGATGAAACAACCAAGTGCTCTTCAACTCAAAATACATCATATACTTTGCAATAATCTAAATGTTTGGTGCTTATAACTCCCGCTGGATTCCCTACTCCCACACAGATGAAACTTTTATCTTCACTGGAATTTTGGAAGTATAGGAGACTTTACATGAATATACTCACAATAGTTGTGGTATCTAAATATAACCACTAGCTATATATTTTAGTGAAACTAAAGTTATTTGAGTACAAACAAGAGAGAAGTACTGATCTTTTTTTTATGTGCCAAGTATGAGACTTTATATTATCTTTTTACATATAAGAAGGCTCCTTACAAAAGAAACTCTTTCTTTTGGCATTCCTTTTACCAAAGGCCTTTCGTTTCTTTTAGAAGTATAAAGACACAATCTATTTACTTTTCCTTTCATCTCATATTTGGAAAGGCTAAGCATTAAGTGGGTATTTTCCTATACTTTTTGTCTTATGCTACCTCATTTAATATTTTTATTTAACTATAAGCATAATAAATCTATCCAATGTCCATCAATCCGTCAAACAATTATGGCTTATCTCAAATAGAATAAATTAGAAGTTAGGGAAATCAACACTAAATGTGCCCAAAAAAATCCTCTAGAAACTAAACATTTAGTGCTTTTTAATTTCCTCATAAGATGGAATTTTTTCAAATGTACTCTCCTGTGTTCTCATTACCTTTATACTTTATAGAAACAAGTTTTCTAATGGCAGCTTTTGTCTCCACGCTTTTCACTTTAGGCACAATGCTTTTTAATGGTATTTAGGAACTTCTTGGTGCCTGTATATTTTAATAATGTTCAAAAATTTTGGGTTATCAAACCTATGCGATTAGACCTTTTTCACTTTTTATATGCCTTTTCCTCTTACTAGGTATTTTTGTTAGTACATGTTGGTAGTTTAAGTACCCCTAACGTGAATTCTAAATTGAAGCAGCTCAAAACCATCCTTTATTTTATACTTCCAAAGTTCAAAAATTTGCATAACTAAATAGTAGAATGCTATTAATGGGAAACAATAAACTCACACTTAATCAACTGAATAAAGAATAGTTACAGATGGCGATGGCTTACAATTATTAAACTAAATACAGTACATTAATAGATAAATAATGATAATGCCCCATCTTCACACCTACTAGTGCAATATTAGTCTTGTCTTTGGATAAAGTTTAACTCACTATATTTGACTTGTTGTAGTAATTAAGATTAATGGTAATATCTAATCAAGTACTTAGCTTTCCTTTGGGCTGACTAGGCACTTGCAACAAACACCTGATTGCCATTAATACTCATTAACATGTGTTTGCTACACTCTACTAGACAACAACTTTCCTTTAGCCAACATATTACTTGCATGAAAAATATACATTACCTTAGCAAATCAAAAACAAAAGCTTTGATAACTATATCACTTCACTAAATCAAAGCAAAGAGCCAAGCACGTTCAAAATTAAACAACTTAAAGTTGTTACCATGATTTAATATGACCTAAGCCATATTCTTCCCAAAACACCAACAAAAAACATCTAAAATTTGTCCATATGTCAAAACATTAAACCATATTTGATTGATGATGGACTGGATGTGATTGGGTTGAATATATGTTCTATTATGGCACTCGTTAAAATTACACGACAGTGCATGTTGTTGCATGGCGTCACCTAATGGGCTGTACAGTACTTGCTCATTATGGTCGTATAATACTTGCAACTACATGGGAGCACTAGACAACCGCACAACAGTTGCCAATTGAATGGGGACTGCCTACTACGTGGCCGCACGATAGCTACTTGATACCATACGTTGGACACACATCACTGCTTGATGCTTGACGCCACCCAATGCTAATGCCCAACGATTGACAACATTCGAAATAGTTATGCTACTCACTTGTTCCAATGAACAATGCCTTTAATCTGCAAAATTTCCCCAAAACTTATGAATTTTGATAAACTCAACATACATAGACCTCATATATTGATAAAAATCAATCAAAACACGTACAGATTCATCAAGATCAGACCTTCATGTATAAGAATCAATTCCAGATTTATTTGAATCCTAAAACATTATGGATTCAAATTTTTCCACAAACTATCTTACAATTAACATTCTAAAAAGTTGCCTGATCATTCCCAACTAATACCACTTGATTGAGATTTGTTTAATGAACACTCTAAGATTTATATCCTTTCCAAGAAATCATGCATGTATTAAAAGCATATAAACACACACCTACAACCATTGTTTCTAGAAATCACATGGGTAGTAAAAGCATATAAACAAGTACTTAGATCCATTATTTGTAATGTGCTGAATTTTGGATTGGTAGTTCTATAACTAATCAAATAGATAGAATATGGGAACCCTTTTTGTATGAAAGCTGGAGTTGGATGTATTTTTGTACACTGTAGTCAATTAGTGACAAAATGCCTTTATTTATGTCGAAAACTTGATGGACCTATGAGATATCAACAATTGGCAATTGGGCCCTTGGGATTTCACACGAATTGATTAATGCCCTCGCACTTTATTTTAAATGAGCCGAACTATTTATTTTGTAAATTTATTTGATTAACTTCAAATAAACTTGAAATCTTATTATAATAAATATATGTGCGATTGTGCATCCACATGCTCAAATGTGTGAATCAAACATGAACACATACAGGGTACGAAATCCACATCCAACATTGCAATGTTGCAACATAACGTGGTTTATTAATAATTATATATAACTAAAATTATTAACTATATAACCAAGCTAAGAAGCAAAATCACATCAATACCTATATATTTTTATGGAACTTCAATCTAAAAAGTGTTTCCAATATTAATCTTTTCTATCAAGTCTTATTTATAATTTCTAGATAGAAGATTAGACAATGTTTATATTTTAGTTTTTGAATTTTTTCACCCTGTCAAGATAAAGAAAAATTGAAAATTCACTCTTTATATCTCTTTTACACTATAATTAAAATTTAACAAATATACAATTTTCATTTCCTCACCAAATTTTAAAACAAAGTATTAGGAATTTAGAAAAGCATTCAATGGACATGTTTCCTTGGTGTCAATTACCAATGCAATTATGCCACGTCATTCTTGTGACGTGAGTCAACTGCCAATTAGGCAGAACCACATCAGACGGGTGAGACATATCGAATTTACTGATACACCCCAAATATCCAATGCAAAAGGACCAAAATAGCACAGGTGATTTCATCGTACCACCACACACACACACACGCGCACACGCACGCGCGCTCGTATTCGCAGTCCTCGTCTCCCCCTCCAGTGTCTGCGCCCAAATAAATACCAAAGCCACTGGCGAAGAAACAGAAAACTCAGTACAGGAATTCGATCTTGAATGCTTTCCTTTTCAGTGAACATACTTCGATCGTCTTCGCTCTGGAAAATTAATGCAAAAATTGAGATTGAAGAATGGGTTCCCTAGTTAGATCTGGGTTTTGCTTTTTGATCCTTTTGCTTCTCTGCATTTGTCTATCCTGCTACTCGGTTTCTTCTGGCCAGGATCGCAGGCCCAAAAACGTGCAGGTGGCTCTTAGAGCCAAGTGGTCTGGCACTCCTATTCTTTTGGAAGCCGGGTATGCGCGTTCTCTTTTGTATTCTTTCACTTTAAATATTTTGATGACTGCTTTTCTTGTGCTTAAATATCACTCGCCGTTTTCGTCTGACATGGTTGACGTGTGAATTTGTGCTCATTCTAGAGAATTTTGTTTTGGAGGTACGGCGAACTGTGTTTGTTGTTTGGTCGGTATGATATGAGCTTTTGCTAAGCTGCATTTATGCAGGCAAAATCTTGATAAATAATAATTGCTAGATGCTGGGTGGTCTTATTTTTCAGTTTTTTCATGGGGCAATGTTGCCGGAAAGCTGTGCTATAGCATATTATTGCCAGTGCATTGTGGAAGATTTTGTAAGATAGGCATTTGTCCTATGATCTGTATAGTTTCACTTTAACATGTTAATGTGTATTCTTTAGCCACAAAAGCTCTATCACGATTCATATTATGAGATGATACTTTCATGCTTCTTCAAAGAAAAACCTTTCTCTAATTTGTTTCCCTGCAGCATGATGTTTATTGTAGAACCACCACCTTCCTATCAACATTGGGAATGATAGCATCCTTCTGTATGGAAAAAATAGCTGTTGGGTGCTTTTTCCTTCCAGGAAAAAGATCTATATTTTGCTCCTTAGTTTACCTTTTTTGATATGTAATCAAACCCTAACTCATCGCATATTCTCCAGCCTTTCATTTCAAGTTAATGAATTACCTTGTGCAGATCTGATTTTTATCCCAGTAATCTTGCATTTGAAGGATGTATGAACTTTAGAAAGAAATTTGTGGTTCTAGATAGCATTGTTGAATGATTATAAAGAACAAAATGATGAAGCATTTAATCCTTAAACATGAATGGGCTCCTGCTGTGCTTTCAGATGAATAAGATCTTTTAATAGCTTTTCCAGTGAAGGAATTTGTTAAAATGGTTTGAAGAATTCATGTATACATGAGTACTAAAGACTTATCCTCATTTATAGTATAAGATTGGCACAAATATACCAAGAATAACTTTCCTAATTTTGTAATTTAAATCCTATCACATGAGGAACCAAATATATAAATTACGGAACAAAAGATACCTAAACGAATAGTCTAGGTAAGAGAATGTATAAAGTATCAAGTTAAATATTCTTTTCTAAGACTTCTCCTTAAGTTGAACATGGTAAATGATGTAATTGTGGAAGCATATGGAGGCAAAGAGAAGGGCATAGGCTTGAACCCAAGCAAATGTTGATGTGTGAACTGTGGATTACATGACCTAAATGCAACGAATACAAAGAACTCAAGTAAATGTTGGCCATTTGGCTATAGCTAACATAATAAGTTGATTGATATGTCATCAATTAATTCAACCTGCAATGAACCATTTTGGGAATGAATTCATGATAATTTGGGAACACTTGAAATTCGAGGAAAACAAAGAAATAATAGTTTTATTGCTCAAGCATGAAATTTCTACAATGTCTTGCAATGAGGTTTTATTTATAATCCTAAGCAATTAAGAATAAGGTAGAATTTATTTAAGAAATGTCTTCCTAAACAAATAAAGCAAAACTTACGGCAAAAGCTGTTTTCTTGCTCTTTTCTTGGATGCTTGATTATTCTACTAGGCATTATGAACTTCACCATTCTCTATTTTCCATTGCACGAAGTTGATCTAAAGCTTGTTCAAGTGTCCATTATCTTCATGGATGTCTTGAACGGGTCTCGCCATAGTCTTCTTCAACTTTTGAGCTCTTGCATCCGTGATTGGCCCACTTGTCACTTTCAATTGATTCTCGTGCGCAGACTTGTCGATAAATCTTCGTAAACTATTAAGACCTTAGCAAATTGATAGAAAAATAATTTTTTTTTAATAATATCGCAAACTGATACTTGGGTAGGTAATATCAAATATGACTCATGACGTGTAGCAAGAAGAATTGTGACAACCATTGATTTTTACATAGGCAACACACTGACAAAGTTCACATGCCATGATAGTAGATGAAAGATCAATTCAATTGTTAATGTTGCCATCATTTGTTTTCTTTGTTTGCACATTTACTAAGAGTAAGTTTGGCTTTCACAAGTGAGCATAGTGATAGCATCATTCGTAATGGTAGGCTGGAAATTTAATTTTTTAATAAAAATTTCTTTCATGATACTTACACGCATCACACACATTTGAAAAGACACATGTTTTTTACGACACCTACTTTGGTGTAACAATAATAACATTAACGCTTGTGAAAATAGACATTTCCTACGCAAGTCTTTAAACAATAGATAAACACATGGCTAAATAGATGTATTTTTGTTAGCCACAACAACTCAATAGCACAAGACAACCTAGGGGGTTTAGGCACAATTCAATGACAACAAATGAGATGAGATACGGATCTAAACAAACCAAATTTCAAAACATGAACACCCTAAAAGAAGAAGACACAAATCAACCACAACATAAATATAAACTATTCCTAACAAAAGAATGTTATTTGGCACATGGCGCAATGGATTTATAAGAGGCATTAGTGGTCTAATATTATGTTAGAATGATTGAAAGAATTGATAATATATTGCTATTAAAGAATTGTTACTATTTATAATACGGGACTACAAAGATACCAAAAATAACTGTCCTATTTCCATAATTCTAATCCTATTACATAAGAAATAAAAAATGCCCAGATACATAAACTAGGTAACAGAATATGTAAAATGTCAAATTAAATATTATATTCTAACAGAATTTGTTGATAGGTTACGGAGAGGAAAAGAAAGAAATGTCTTAGCATCTAAATTGTATGAAACTATTACTGTTATTATGAACATGAAAATACTACATTAGTCATCAGCAAATGCAGGTACTCAGTCTTGTTTGGATCGTTCCCCCAGTCACTTTTCATTTCTACTTATTGGAAATTCTTTGATGAGAGTAGTTATTAGTTGACTGCCGTCTGCCATCTCTAACTCATTATGACAATATTTTTTTTGTATTTCGAAGGGAACTGCTGTCTAAGGAATGGAAAAACTTGTTCTGGGATTTTATTGAATCATGGATGCACTCTGAGGATGTAGATTCCAATTCTAATACTGCAAAAGATTGCTTGAAGAAAATTTCCAAATATGGGAAATCTCTATTAAGCGAGCCTTTAGCATCAATTTTTGAATTTTCTCTCACCCTTAGGTCAGCATCACCTAGACTAGTGTTGTATCGCCAGTTAGCAGAGGAATCTCTCTCTTCTTTTCCTCTAGCTGATGATGTTATCTCAAACCCAAATGGAGGAATTCCTGAACCAAATGAAACCACCAGAACGAAAAATTCTGAAGCATTCCTTTTGGGTATTAACCCTGATAGTCCTGGGAATAAATGCTGTTGGGTTGATACTGGCGGCTCTCTATTTTTTGAAGTTACAGAGTTGCAGACGTGGCTGCAAAATCCTAATGAGATGTAAGCCCTGCTCTATATTATTCACATAAGCTGTATCTGGAAAATAATGGATGAACATGACATTTCCCAGTTCCATGGCTGCCATGATGCTGTTTTTTATTTTTGCCAGAATGGATGGTGCATTTCAGCAGCCCGAGATCTTTGAATTTGATCATGTCCATCCAGAGTCAACTGCTGGAGGTCACACTGCCATTCTTTATGGAGCTCTCGGGACTGAATGCTTCAAGGAATTTCATCTCACCTTGTGTAAAGCTGCTAGAAAGGTGCAAATCGTGAATTATTCTTCCTCTATTCCATCTTCTCTCTACAGAATTGTCTTTTTAATCCCTTATCGTTCCTCAGAAATGGGTGCATTTTTTTTTAAGTTTACTAGAAAGTAATTATTTTTCATCATGATATGGAACACCATGGTCTTGTGGTGGTTGGAGTTGGACTTAATCAAATGAAATATCAGCATTTGGTTCTACTTGTGTCAAAAAAAGAAATGCAGATATTCAGATTTGGAAGAAGGGCCTGTTATTTGCTCTCACATGAATATAGTCCTACTTGAGCATGCTCCATGCACCAGTATCGACAAGTACAATTCTGTTTTGCACAAACACTATAGACAGCACCTTGATTTCTTTTTAACAAGAGTTTCATCATTCATTATGTCTGTGGGCCATTTGCAATGAGTGCATCATTTTTCTGTGATTCAGCTGACTTGTCTTGCCCTTTGTCTCAAACTTGGCAAGGTACATAGATTAGTTCGTTCTGGGTCAGAGATCCTTGATGGTTTGTCTAAAGTTTCAAAAAATTAGATTATTCTTCATTTGCATTGTAAATGTCATCAATCTCTCTGTACCATGATATATTGTGTTCTGGAACCTCCAGTTCCCAACTTTGTCGTAGATTTGTTGATTATTTGCTGATGGGTTTTTATGAACCTTTCAGGGACAAGTAAAATATGTTGTCAGATCTGTATTACCCTCTGGGTGTGAATCAAAAAGTACCTCCTGTGGGGCCATTGGTGCAGGAGAGCCTCTGAACCTGGCTGGCTATGGTGTGGAGCTTGCTCTGAAGAATATGGAATACAAAGCTATGGATGATAGCACCATAAAGAAAGGTCTGATTTTCATAACGTTGCTATGATTAATAATTCAAAAATGAATGTGGTGGCTGTGATACATTTAATGTGGTAACAGATCTGTATCCTTTGCTATTAAAATTTTTCTACCCATAGTCTTCCTTTATTTGTTTTTACATTCTCCAATTTTCGCTATAATATACCTGATGAATAATTGTGTCGTTGTATTTTGGCATATTGTCATTTGCAAGTTTATTGTAAATTGCTGCTGATATGCAGAAATCAAACTTAGTATACTTGTATAAACCTTGTTTTTCATGTTAATTGGTCTAGGTTTTCATCCTGTGTTTTGTTGTGTTTTCTTCTGACTTGGAATAATATTGCGACATCTAAGTAATGATACGTATGCTATGATGCATGGAAATACTGGAAAGCTTTCTGTGTGTTGCCTAATGTGTACCTATGGATTGCTTTTGAAACTTTTTGCGTTCACTGCAGGTGTAACTCTTGAGGATCCTCATACTGAAGATCTTAGCCAAGATGTCAGAGGGTTCATATTCTCCCAGATTTTGGTTTGTTCATTCTCTCACCCTTTATACAACAAACTCTTAACTGGAAAAACTAGCACATGAAAGAAAAGGAAAAATTTAGAAGTTACAAATGAAAGAAAATAAGAATAAATTTATAAATAGCTGTATCCTAGTTCTAGAGTAGTTGGATGTGTTGAAGCAAATACTTTTTGTTTTTAACAATCTGTTTGCATATGGAGTAAACATGTTTTATTTCTTAAATTTCATCTCTTCAAGAGCTAGGGTAAAGTCCTGCCGTCATCAGAAAAATATAGTGGAAACAATTGCCGACAGGAGGTAATAATGAAATATCTTAAGAAGGGATTGGAAGACTATTTGTGCTAATTTCCTAAACAAGTATTAAATTGGTATCTTCTGTTGGAGCAAGCAAAGATAAAATTGGGTGAAAAAAAGGACCTTTCTGTTTGAATAATGATATAAAAAAACTGATTCTGGTGTTGCTGTTTCTTATTGTTCATTTACTAATTGCTTCACTAAAGTATTTTTCTTTTTACATATTCATCTTGCATTCAGGTTGCTTGATAATTATTTGTCGAACTTTTCCTCACAGCTGCTGCTTTACATGTCTAGTGAAGGAACAAAGAAAGAGGAATTTAATTTTTTAGTCTACATTTTTAAACGAAGTAACTACATATGAGGATTTAGTCTGGATAATTGTTTGACTCTGGGCAAAGAAGTTGTGGAAATTGTTTGTGCTTTCTAATTTATCAAACTCTATGTTCTCTGTGCTCTACCTCATCATGTAAATGGTTGAGAAGAAAAGAAATTTGAAGTGGGCTGTTCAATCCCTAAATAAATATTTAAATGGACATTATTGAGTATTGACTGGATTATTCTGTCATGCCTTATATCTGTAAATGTTACAATTCTTAGTGACAGGGAAAATGAATCAAAAGCCTCTGCTACTGTAGAATGTTTCCATGTATAAAGTCTTGACTATTGAATATGTTTCTCTTCTAATGATGTTCGGCATTTAACATTTGTTTTCTATAGTATAGAAACAATGAGTGCACATTTGTGGTCTTAGATCCTTGCAAAAATTGAATGACTGTTGTCACAACCTGTTTCCCTTTTCCTCAAGTCATATAATCACCTGCCTTTCAGTACTGCAGTAATAGCAGTGGCATATAGTTTATTTTTATACTTTGAAAAGTTTGGACTTTGGAAGGCATTAGATGTAAAAAGTTTGGACTTTGGAAGGCATTAGATGTACCAGTTTGGAAGCATTGCAGTCTTAATTACACTTCATTAAATGATTAGAATAATCAAGGACCTAAATGGTGTGGCATACAAGAAAAAACCTAGTATATGGCTTTCAAAAGAATGAGCTGGGGATGGGAGGGGGATGAACATGGGAATTAGCACCATTCATATGAATGCTTTTGCATTGAAGAAAGCACGGGGGAAGCCCTCTGCTATCTCAGTCTTGGGTTTTTGTCATGTATCAAAATGAAGAATGTTATATGCTTTTAAGTTCTATGGAAATTGAAGTCAAGAATGAGAAATGAACCCTGTTAACCAGTTATTTGGCATTAAAATATTTGCATACTCTTGCAGGAGCGTAAGCCTGAGCTAATGTCTGAGGTAATGGAATTCAGGGATTATCTATTGTCATCTGCTATTTCTGATACCTTGGATGTTTGGGAACTGAAAGGTAATTCTCTTAATATAGCTTAGACAACTCATGATTAGATTTAAGCAATGACTCTTTTACTTAAATTTACCCCTCCATGACACAGATTTAGGACATCAAACTGCACAAAGGATAGTGCATGCTGCTGATCCTTTGCAATCAATGCAAGAAATCAATCAAAATTTTCCCAGTGTTGTTTCCTCATTGTCTCGTACGAAGGTATGATATTTTACTGCTGATGTATTTTCCTACTGATTATGATCTTGTACGGTCAGTACTTTGAATGCTGGTGGATATACCAGTTGTTGAAGATTGATACTGTTTTGTGGGCTGATGGAGTGTATGCTAATCTTTTTGCAGCTAAATGATTCTATAAAAGATGAAATTATTGCAAACCAGCGAATGATTCCACCTGGCAAGTCCCTAATGGCTTTAAATGGCGCCTTAATCAATATTGAAGATATTGACCTTTATCTGTAATGCTTTCTTCCCAACCATTTTCTCTTTTTTTTTTTGTTGATTTTCCTTCTAAGTAAACTCTGTCTGCTCCTTATTGGTGTGAAAATAAAGTACCTTGGAATTATTTTAATCTATTAATTATTGAGAGGGAGGAAAAGAATGAAAAATGAGGATATAATTTGGTTAAAAGAAGAGTGAGGTAACAAATATGTTTCATTAAGAGGGATTAATTGTAAATTGCACGGTACTGATGGCAGAACTAAACTGGCACTGATTTGTGATTGCTACAGGGGTGTGAAATGCTGGAAGATTTGCTTCTATTCTGCCTGTTGATGTTAGA
Source organism: Avicennia marina (assembly GCA_019155195.1). NCBI lineage: Eukaryota > Viridiplantae > Streptophyta > Magnoliopsida > Lamiales > Acanthaceae > Avicennia > Avicennia marina. The sequence goes on from CM032760.1 coordinate 6,934,847, forward strand.
ATGACCCAATTGGTCCTATGAAATAACATAAATTTAAAATGGAAATGGTATCTAATGGACAAGGTAGATCATGGGATGGTACACTGGCTTGAAATGATGAACATAATCCCAGTTTTGTAAACTTGTGTGTTTCTTTGCAAAATCCTGGTAGTTACACATTACTCAGTTTCTTGCTGGAGATGGTGTCAGCCAGTGTCAGGCAGGGTCCCATGTCTGCTTAAATATGTGGAGATTACTTCAGAAAATTTTCTTTTAATTGGACTTGAAGATTATCTTGAGCATGATGCACCTCCAATGTTTTATTTTCTCTGATGCGTAACAACTTTGGTTTTGATTTTATATTTATATTAATGGTATATATTTTGTTTAGTTATAGAAGCAAAATAGAATATTTTTCTGTGTATATTGATTCTGTAAAATTTTGACTGTTCTGTTTTTGCTTAGAGCAAGCAATATTGGTTGAGTATATTTCTTGTTGCCTCCATGGAACTGAGTTATCACTGCCACCTATTTTCACTGTCAAAGTGCAACCTAAATCTCCATGTCATCTATAGCTATTGAGGTTTGGATATGTTGGTTATGAGATGATCAACTTAATGCTTATGGATTTTTTGGTTATAAGATGGTCAGCATAAAGTTCTTTCTGATCTATTCTCTCTTATCGTTTCTCTCTGTGAATAATATCTTTCCTTATCATTTTTCTCTCTTTTTCCAGCATCTCTGTTTCCCCAACTTTCATTTAATTCCCCCAAATATGTGGTATAATTTAATGCAAGACAAGGAAAAGCAAAATATTTCCAACAGAATAGTATGCTTTGATCTTATAATCTTGCATGTCAAATTAGATAAGAGACTTGTACGTGCTACATGAAAATACAACACTTTGGTTTTCTGTAGTTAATCGTGATCTTTGGTGCATCTTCCTAATTGGTCATTTACGCATCCGCTTAGTTTTCACAATAATTGCTCAAAGTTCTTTGGATGTTTCTAGTTTTAACCTGACAAACCTCATTCCTGATGCTAGTGTCCTGATGTTATTATTTTATTGCATTTCCAGGTTGGTTGACATGGTTCATTTGGAGTTGTCATTGGCTGATCAATATAGGAAACTGAAGGTATGCAATTCTCAAAATTTGTCTGCAAACAAGAAGTGCAAGAACTTCAGAAATCTCACGAAGTTGTATGCCATGAGATTAAGTTTGGTGTCCAAGTTTGATTTGGAACAGTGTATTCCAAAATGCTTCTCTTGGAGTATCCTAGTTTGGGATATGGCTTTTCAAAAATCTTTATGTATTGTCACTGGGAGCTAAAATGAACTTGTGATCTGGTGGTTCTATATAGTTGGAAGAGTCACTTAATAGAAAGATGAATTATGCGATATAACAAAATAAAGTTTCTCTGAATGATGTCATTTTCTAAATTTATCTTAAGGACAAATGCCTTCTATTGAAACTATTCGTGTCCATTTAGAGTTGAATGTCTGCTCCAGAGAATTGATTACAGTATACATGTTTTACCTGTATGTTTGTTTTAAACAAATAGTGAAATTAGAAGCTTGATGATGATGTTGCTTAGAGGTTAGTGCTGTATCACTGAATGTATTAGCACGCAACGAGTTAAAAACTTAGTCAATCAATTTAAGTTCTTTGGCCAAGTATTATCTTACATGTTGTTGTCAAGAGTGCTGGGACTTCATTAATTCATTCTTAACGATGAGGCATTCGGCTGCATTTCTGGCTTCTGCACTAATTTATTATTGTAAGATCTGTTAGGCGATCAACTACTTACAATTGTAAGGGGTTCCATCAATGTACTTGTCCATTAATATTTGATCTGCAACTTTTTTAAGATTATGATAATTTGTGTAGATACTCAGCAACTATCACACCACTTATCTTTTCATACTTTTTTGTTAGTTCTTTTTGCCTTGTGTCCTCCTTTGGCTGTGAATCTACTTCACTGAGCATTTTCTGAAACTTAAGGCTAATGCTGAATGTTGATGAAATCCTAGATTCCTCCAAGCGCTGTGAGAAAGCTCCTTTCAGTTTTGCCCCCATCTGAATCAGATACAGTTCGTGTAGATTTCCGTTCTCCCCATGTTTACTATATCAATAACTTGGAAGTGGATGCCATGTATAAACGCTGGAGAAGCAATATAAATGAGGTTTGGTTTTTCTTTAATTTGTGTGTGTATATGCCCCTTAAGAAAGGTCACTAAAATGTTTTTCTTTTCCATCTTGGTTCATAGATTCTGATGCCAGTCTTCCCTGGACAATTACGCTACATTCGTAAAAACCTGTTTCACGCAGTTTATGTTATTGATCCTGCATCTCTTTGTGGGCTTGAGGTATCCTTTCTATTGTCTGTTGTCTCACCTTCACTTTTCTGCATTTGCTTCTTAGTTCATGTTGATCTCTGATCCTATAAATCTGATATTTTGCAGACAATTGACATGGTCATTTCCTTGTTTGAGAACAATCTCCCTATGAGGTTTGGCATAATTTTGTATTCCACAAAATTGATTGAGAAAATTGAAGCAAATGATGGTGAACTTCCAGTTGATTACTTGACGGATGACAATGAAGACATTTCTAGTTTGGTAATTTCCTTTTGTAGAATTTCAAATGTCTTGGGATTTTTTTAAAAAATTTCTTTTACATTTCAAGAGCTTGATGTTTTCTTTTTCACAGTCTAAGAATTATTTCTCGAATCTTAGTTAATGTTACTTCTTTATCAAAATCAAATGGACTCAACATCTGGGAGTCTCTTTCTTTTCTTAATTGAGGTGTCTCCTTCTATAACAGTCGTGGGAGTTTGTGATATGTATGTTGTCTTTTTCTTAGTAATCAGGATCACTGGGCTTACTCGGAAATTTGAAATTGTCAAGTTTTAAAGGGCATCATAGAACTTTATTGGATCCTAGTATAGTTCTTAATGTGACTTGCTCTTACTTTAAGGAAGCTCATGAATACATATTAGTTTGGATTACTTTGTAATAGTGAATTAGGGGTTTTTAGAATTTATCTAGAGTCTTCAGCTCTTCACGGCGCTACTTTTATCAAACCATAGGTTTTCATGGTAAAGGACTTGTGAAATGTGTATTGATGTTTGGATGTTCCCAAATGGATAGAAATCTATGCTTAAAACTATTCACTGTACGCAACTGGTATTTTCCATTGATCCAATATGTGCTTGAGTATTTTTAAGATAATTGGATTCTTTTTTCCTGTCACAGACAAAGAAGCAGCTATATTTGGCACAATGTAAAACTGAAAGAGCTTAAAAATGTAGAAGAGGAATAAATGCTGAAGCAAGGTTACAATGAATCTTCACATAGGCAGAAGGAGAAAAAATGAGATAACACTGTCTGGGTTAATGCTGTGGCATTAACTATCCAAGAACACTAAAGATTGCTGGAAATTATATATTTTGATATCATGTGATTCTGGGCAATCGGTCTTTACTATCCTGATGATGTGTTGGTTCTGTTTTACAGATTATACGCCTTTTTATATATATCGAGGAAAACCATGGTGCTCTGACGGCTTTCCAGTTTCTGAGCAATGTACGAGTTTGATCTCTTTACTCTTAAGGACTTTTTTGGTATGAGAAATGACCATTCCAGCCACAGGCCATTTTAGGTGGGAGCAAGCCCACCTGGAATGGTATTTTTCATTCATTTGTTTGCAAGAAACCTGACATTAATAGCATGGCTTTTCCATTTAATTTTTTTGCTCAGCTGTGCTGACCTTGCATGCATTGCTAACCTGAAGGATGTACTATGTGATAGTATATATTTTATACATAACATATATATCATCTGTGTACAGACAGACTTGTGCGCGTGCACACAGAGAGAGAGAGAGAGAGATGCACAGTGTTTCATGCCATGTTGCTGTTGTACATATATCCATGATGATAGGAAAAATTGTGTGCTGAATAGACTATTCTACATAGATTATTCTATGAATATTGTAAAAGGCAAGAATGGAAGTGATGTGATCCTAATGAGGCTGTGAACAACAATTGAGTTTGGATTTGAGAATTGGGCTTGAAGATGCACTTTATGTTTTAGAGTTAGCATTTGGACCTTTTCGTATGTTGTAGGCCCATTAGAGTCCTAGGGTTATTTTACTATAAATATTGTTTTATGTTATTTCACAAGACACTAGTTATTTTGTGAGTTCTTTCAATAAAATTTTCTTTTAATTGTTTTCTAGAATTAATTAAGTGATTCCTATGTCTTGCAAGCAACTGCAAATCAATTAATTAAGAGCGATTTTTATTGGTTCGTGACCTGGCAATCAACCCTGGCGTGTCGATTGTGACCGCCCTACCACACTCCCTATCCAGCTTGTTTCTGCTTATCGCATCATGAAGTTGACCTTTTTAATTTTTGATGGAGGCACTTTCTTAATTGGGAATGCCATTTTGTCTTTGTGATTGTGGGGTTTGGTTTTCCATCACTTGCCAGAATGATGCATAACCAAGGCTGTTTAATCCCTTGTGCTTCAATGCCAATCAAGAAGGCTAGCCATTCCTTTTGGCTAAATTTATCATTGATGATCTACTGTTTGATGGGGTACTTTAACAAAGAGATTATGTCTCCTATGCTGTATGCATATTAATTTGTATTATTTGTGACTATAGGTGAACAAATTGAAAACTGAATCAGCTGCAGAAGATAGTCCTGAAATGCATCATGTAGAAGGGGCCTTTGTGGAAACAATACTGTAAGACTTCCAATATAGCACACAGATTACAGTTAACTACAGTGCTGTGTGTTGATGTTTCCTCTCATCTGCAAAGCATATTGGATGTATTTTTGATTCTTCTGGTCCAACGAAAGTAGTGTTCTTGTTGCTTTACAAAATTTTATAAATTTCATGGTATCTTACATGTAGTTTCCCCTATTAGGCCCAAGACAAAATCGCAACCACAAGATACTCTTCTGAGAGTAGAGAAGGAGCAAATGTTGAATGAATTGTCTCAGGAAAGCTCCATGTTTGCTTTTAAATTGGGTTTGGCTAAGCTGGATTGCTCTCTGTTGATGAATGGGCTTGTCTATGAACCTAATGAGGTACATTAACTTATTTCTGTATTCTAATGTATATAAAATTTATGGTGGTTGATCTCCTTTAGGTTGGTTTACAGTTAAACTTGTTAATGGCACTGATTTACTACCTTTCTGTTAAAATGATGTGCTGATTACTATTCAATCTTTTGAGTCATAATGTTGTGCTACAGCCTGTGTGCGGTATAATGGATATGGCAAGGTATGTACAACACATTATTACTGCATTATCTGAAAGCTAAGGTATTAGAGAAGAAAGCTCAATTTCATCAGATGACGCCTGATGAGTAGTTCTAATTCTTTATTTGAGCCCTGACTGCGAATTTTTTGCAAGTGGGTTAGATGTTATTGGATCTGTTGTCTGGGATTCTGTATAGAATGACCAAGTCACTGAAAAACTTTAAGCTATTAGCAAACAAATGACATTTAGCATTTAATATTTACATCACTTGATTATTTCCCCTTCCACATGAGCATTAAACTGCTGGAGAATTTTGCAACAATAGCTTATTATTTGTGAAAAGTATGGTTTTCACTTTGTTTGGCTGTGTTAGATTAATGAAATATTGAATGTTAAATGATACGTTTTTCTAATTGTTTTAACCTTGTATATGAGGTGATCATTCAACAGGATATTAATGCTCGTCCAAATAAGAGGTCCTGGGCTTGAATCTCAATCCCAACCCATTTATTATGAAAAATGTTATACACGCAAGGCTTCACCAAAAAAAAAAAAAAAAAAATGGAATGCCGCCAGAACTTGAGGAATATATTAAATGATTCATCTCTCTAACAACTTGATCTTTTAAATGAGTTGGTTTTTTAATGAAGCATTTTAATCCTTGGACCTTGTACAATTTATATTAATGGTCGACGCTGTGAAATGGATATCAAAAAATCCAACTAGAATCAAGCTCTTAATATATGTTATTAATGAATAGTGTCTATAGTAGCATCCAGAAGTTATGTGACACAAATTTTATATTATTTTTTGCTCTGCTATAACCAGGAGGCTCTTATCAATGCCATGAATGATGAGCTTCCCAGAATACAGGAACAAGTCTACTATGGACAAATTAATTCTCACACTGATGTTCTGAAAAAATTTCTTTCTGAAAGTGCTGTGCCGCGTTATAATCCAAAGGTATATTATGTCATACTTCCCTCATCTAAATGCTTCTCCTGTAAGCAATGTATTATTTTGAGTTCTTTTTTTGGTATGCTTTTACATTACTAACCTCTTAGAACTTTTGATCCTGCAGATCATAGCCGATGGGAAAGCTAAACCAAAAATTGTGTCTTTGTCTGCATCAATTTTTGCAAAGGACTCTATCATAAATGACCTGTACTACTTGCATTCTCCTGAAAGTAAGTTATAGACCAAAACAAAAAATTTCTATTTCTTAACTTAATTGAATTACCTGATCTTTATTAGCATATGAATTCAGCCATGGATGATGTGAAGCCTGTGACTCATCTTCTTGTTGTTGATATCACATCGAAGAGAGGAATGAAGTTGTTACGTGAAGGAATGCGCTATCTGGTAATTTTCATGCTGCAGTTGGTTAATTTTGTAATATAATATCTGATTTTTTCTTCTGCTCTAACAGATTGATTTGAGATTATGTAGGATATTCTGCATTATGGTTACTTTGACCCTTTTTCCAAAATTAAATGCTCTTGGTTCCTTTTAGTGTTTCTTGAAATAATGTTCATTTTTTTACTGAAATGGTATTTTTTCTGAAAGTACCATGAAAATACTGATATGATGTGCTTTACATCTAACTCCAAATTAATACTTTTGAGGTCAAGGGAGTTAAGATCTGGCTTTGTTTGTTTTGCAATTATGCACCCTCAAAAAATACACATTCAATTATTATCCTTCCTTTTTGTATCTTTTTCTCTCTCTTTCTTTTATGTAATTCCTGAAGCAAAAACACCTAAAAATATATACCATAATTGCAAAACAAACAAAGTCATATAATTCTGCCCTGCCCGTTCATCTTGGAGTTCAAACTTGTGGCCTATTTTAATTAGGAAGCTAAAATTAACTAACGGTGTACTTCAAAGTGTTCCAGTTTCAAAATTTTCTTTCACGTTTAATTTTGGTTTGGAAAGAGGTATTTTATCATCTCAAACTTTCACTTCCTGCGCTGATGAAAAAATTTCGGTCATGTCTTTTCTCTGTGCTTTTGGGTCCTGTCTAACTCCATGTGTAACCAACATAGCAGAGAGACACCTTAGTCCAAGTATGTCAGTGAAACTTGTATAAGCTGGTCTTAGGCTTGTATTCTTCAAATTTTGGTGTTTTGCATTTAATTTTTTTGCCTGTTAGTTTGAAGATATAAGAACTGTAGCATGTCGTGGATTGAAAATAGAGGCATTTGGGTTATCAACTGCCCCATTGCTGAGGTTACCCTATGCAGATGTAACATTCTTGAAGTTTGAGCTGAAGATAACAAATATGTGAACTCTTTCTTAGCAACCTGCTTGGTGGTAGTTGACTTGAGTGTAGCACCATGCTATAATGCTAACAGTGTTTGGATGCTTTAGTTGCAAAATTGTTGATGAACTGATTGATAAGTTTGCCTCCTCAAGCGGGAGGTTTTTATTTGATGTGCTTTAACAAATATACTTTTTTCAAATGTACTTCTTTTGAAAGAGGGGCTGGGAGGGGTTATTTGATGTACTTCAATCAATTTGCTTTTTTGTAATTATAATTCCTGCATTTTTTTGCAGATTGGTGGCTCTAAGAATGCTCGAATTGGAGTGTTGTTTAATGCTAATGAGGATGCAACTTTACCTAGTCTTACTTTCATGAAAGCCTTAGAAATAACTGCAGCCTCATATAGGTTTGTCAAGTTATTATAATATAGTAGCTGATTTTTTCACAAATTTTAGCAAAAATGTTTTTTGCATAGAAACTAAGTTTTTGTCATTCTTCTTATCTAATGTTAATTCCCAGCCATAAGAAAGGGGTACTGCAGTTTCTGGATGAACTCTGCTCATTTTATCAACAAGAATATATTTTGGCTTCTGGGGCTACTAAAAGCTACCAGGCGCTTGTTGATGAGGTCATTAAATTAGCAGATGCAAATAGTTTGGCATCTAAGACCTATGAATTTGCCCTTTCTGGAATTTTTGCTGAAAATCTGAAGATTTACTTAAACAAGGTTTGCTCTTAATCTCATGATATTTTACTTCAGTGCAAATAAGTGTGTTTCCTTAATCAGCTTTTTCCCATGAAACAGCCATAAGTAGAACTCTTGAATTAGCTCTCTTGTGCTTCGTAGAATAAAGGATTATAAACTTTTTCTGTTTGTGGACTTTTTTCCTTTTCATGTCACTGGTTCTAAATGGTCTACGTATCCTGTGGTTCTGCCTCTCCTAGCACCTCATGCTATTTGACAATGCTTGACATAGAATTTTTGAAAGGCCGTGTCTAGTGGAGTCACTTCATTGCAGTTTGGATTAGATTAATCAAGATGCATGCCTGACCTTTGCTATGGTTGCGAGAGAATTGTATAACCACACATTTTTCCTTAATGTAATACAACATAAAAAGATATGATATGACCTCCATGCTTGCAGATCATCTTCTGACCCTATTTCTATAGATTTTTAGAACTTTGTTGCCAGTATGAGTTGAAAAGGAACAGAAATGTGTGAGGCCATTAACCCATAACCACAAAGCTATCAAGACATATGGCTGCCATAATTTGTGGAACCATGTAGGGTTGGCTTGCAGGCTGACCCTCAAAAAAAAATAAAAAACCACAAAGCTTCATTTAATTATGAACAAAAAAACAAAAAAATTCAATGTTAATGTTGAGAAATTGGAGGAACGAAATTTATATTTATTTAGTTGATAGAAAAGTCTCAACACACAGTTTATAGAGTAAGGTTACAGAGAAAGAGATAGACCAGAACTCTAACAAAGATTAGTATCCTAACAAAACAATTCTGGTTGATAACCACTAAAACATAAATACCTAATTTAAACATACCTATATAGTTGAATCCTAATATAATTCTTTTAACACTTCCCCCTTAACTTGGGGAAAGTATTGACATTTTAAACTTGGATAACAAATTGAGACAAATAGATAGCCAGCTAAAAAGGTAAATAGCTAGAAGTGTAAACAAGCAAACTTACTAGTTAGTAGATAGCCAGAAGTGTAGCTAACTAAAAATCATGATTTAACCATGATTATCCATAAAAATAAATAGTTGGTAAAAATCACATATTATATGTGATAGCCAGTCAGAAGTAAAGACAGCCAGATTTTTGGGCAATCAGAAGTAAAGGCTGATAGACAGTGGATTTTAAATCCTATTTTGTATGTGATAGTGAGCTAGAAAAGCTGAAAAAGCAAATAAAATTAAACCTGCTCTGATACTTTGTTGAGAAATTGGAGGAACAAGAACTATTTTCTCCATTAATTGAAAAATCTCAGCACTTAATTTGTTGAGTGGCCATAGAGGATAAACTAGAACTCTAAAAAAGATAGTTAGAATCCTAACAAAACTAATATAGTAGATAATTACTACAACATAAATACCTGATCTAGACATAACTAAATAGTTGAACCATAATCAATCTAATTCTTTCAACAATTACATTTTACATGTCCCATGTGTGCTTATCCCTACATGTATGATTAGTGGATATGTTTTGTAATAGTTTAAAATACAGAACCATTCACTTTTTTAAAATTATTTGCTCAATGCATGTGCAGGTGGCCCAGTTTTTATACAGGACGATTGGTGTTGAACGTGGTGTGAATGCAGTTATTACAAATGGGAGAGTGAGTTTTTTTGTTCACCCCTATTGATTTTAGTTACGTGTTTGGAGTGATTCAGTGGTAATATAGTGATATTGTTGGGCTTTCTGTTGGTTTTCATAAACTCTGCTTTCTTCTCAAAATTTCTCTAATGTCAGTACTAAGGAAGTATTCTTGGTCTCTGCAACATATTATTTTTTATTATCTATCTGGGAAAAAGGGTTGGCTTCTTTTCTAAGTTGATCTTATCAAATGTTTCCATTTCACAATTATTCTAATTAATTGCATGCTTTCAAACAGCATCTTGTATAATGCCAGTATTATCTTCCATAGGTGATCCGACTCTTCAATGGTAGTACATTTTTGAGCCATGATTTGCATCTTCTTGAATCCCTCGAGTTCAAGCAACGCATAAAACATATTGCTGAGATCGTTGAAGATATTAAGTGGGAGGATATAGATCCTGACATGTTGACAAGGTATGCTTGTTCTGTGCTCACTTCTGTATGTTATATTATTAGCTCGCTTTTACCATCTGATCGACAAAATTTCTTTCATAATATAGTTCAAATTGTATTAATTCTTATGTAGTGTCAAAATCTTATTGTGTATGAATTTGTGGCAACATTGTCTGGTAACTTATGTCCTCTTAAATTATCTTTCTTGGTCAAGGTGGAATTTATTTGAAAGATGTAATGGCAAAAGATGAGAATAGGAAATTAGAAAAGAAGGTGTTGATCTGTTTCCATGTTTACATTAATACAACTGCATTGGTGTGGCAGCACCACTATAAGCTGTGCCTATCTGCCTAAGGAAATTTGCACCTTTTACACTAGGAAAGTGAATAGCTATCATGAACCTCAGCATAGTCCATTTCAGCTTGGTATCATCAATCTCCCTACTCTTATAGTTAAAAATGCATTAAAAACTGTTAGGACTACTCTTAATGCTAGGTTAAAACAATTTGCTCAATGCCAAATAGGTCCACTCAACTTCCAATAATTTTTTTAATGATGAATGCTTGGTACAGTTAGCAATGCATGATCCACTCAGTCTTCTTTTAATTTGAGGGAGGGTAATCAACATAGTTTAACAGTGCAAGACCCACTCAACTTCTTTTGCACATTACCCAAGGAGTCCATTGAGAATTTTCAACAAGAAATATTTTTCTCTCATATGGTTGTTCTGCTGAGATTGTCCATCAGCTTATCTTTTAGCCTTGCCATAATTTAACAACCACCTCTTGGCTCCTTAAATTTAAAATTATATTAGGCTGAATAAAAATTGGTAAAAGCTCTTCTCTCTATGCGGAAGACAAAAGATTGATTCAGATGCTCTTGCATTAACTCTGTAGCCTATACACCGGGCAATGTCAAATATAGAATTGGAAATTAAACTGAGCTTTCAAAATACTTATCTCATTTTAGTAGACCCCGCGGTTTTCATGTGTGTCCAATTTTACCATGGGCTTGTTTGCATTTCTTACCTGAATCGATTCTCAAATCAACTGTTCTTGAGTCAGTTGCTTATATTTCTCAACTCAAAATTTTGTTTCTCACTTATAGCACCAATAATGCAAATAACATTCGCCCTATATATTCCACCGCTATTTGGTTTAGTTTTATGATTAATTGGAGCTTCCTCTCTTCAGCTTTCATCTGTAAATATAATTTGATGTGTCAACTTTGAAGCTTTTAATTCAATTCATTTGATTTTCATTATCAAACTATAATTCAAATGTAATGCACATGTAACGCCAACATAATGTCAATGTCGTCGTTGTAAATGGCATGTCATGGCATCATTTAGGGATTATGGCAAACAACTTCTTGTGCCTGGGACCTTTGAAAGGCACTCAACCTAAAAAAGGTCTATTCAAAGTTGAGAAAAGTTGCTCTACAGTCTCTTCACCTCTTTGAGAATGCACCCTAGTTTCTTTGTTATTTTTCGTGTAATTTTTTTCTTATAAAAAAAGAGAAAAGAAGGCCTGTTCAGAGTCACGTCACTTCTCTCATCTTCTGTAACAATTGGGTAGGTGTTTCTGAAATCAGGTAATTAATTCATATTTTTTAGGTGTTTTTGAAATCAGGTGATTACTTAAAAAAAAATCAGGTATTTTTTTATGTTTGAGTTGTTTTTCTTCCTTATTTTTATTTTTTTTTTCTGATTAGCATTCAGCATGTTGAATTGTTTTCCTAATTCTTCACACACACACACACTCTCGCTCTCTCTCTCTCTCTCAGAGTCAACCTTTGGCATGCTGAAATTACCATGCGGCAATATCTGCAAGTTCTCCCTTCTTTATCCTTTTTTTTTTCATTCTCTTTTCTGTCCTAAATTAGCCTTGTACATACTGGAACTTCTACTAATTAATTGGTTAGTTAGCCTTGAGCACTTGACATTTTCACCAATCAAGTCTTTGATTGGCTGAACAAGATATAACTACCAGGGTAAGTGACATTTGATATAGAAAATTATTTGATCATGTGTTATAATATGTCAATAATCAAATTAGGAACAAACAAATAATTTCTTTTTATAAAGAGGTGTGATTTAGGGAAATAGATATAATTTTTCCAGGCATATGGCTTGATTCTGTAGAAGAGTTTTGATTGTTGTGGAAATTGGAATTATCCTTGGTTTTGCATGAAGAAATTATCTATATTTTACTTTTTGGAGAATTAGTAGCAATATAATATATTTTATCTATTACGTAATTTCGCATTGTACTTCATTAACGACTGTGGTCAATGTAATTCAAACATATTGCTGACATAGTATCATATGGCAACGCGATTCAAATGTACCTTTTGTTGGCAAAGGATTAATGTTTGCCGGAGAGCACCAGCCATAGTAGTCAGTGGCGATTGGCTCTGCATGGTGCAAAGGCTTTCAAGAGCCATGGTGCATGGTGTACAATGCCGTGTGCACCTTTTTAACTTATTAACTCCAAAAACATATACTTTTTTAATTTTGTCTTTTTCTCTTTCGTACTTTTACACAATTTTTAAGACAAAACACTTAAAAGCACACACTAAAATTTAAAAACAAACAAAGCCTTAATAATTTTATCAATAAAATTTTTAAAATTTCAATCATGATTGGCCATTTAAAAAAAAATCAAGAACAAGAAGAAAGGAAAAAAAGGAAAGAATAAAAAATCGACCAAAAAAAGGAAAAAGAAGAAAGATTTAAAAAGTGAAAAGAAAAAAACAAGAAGAAAAAAGAATTAAGCGAAGAAAGTAAAAAAAAAGTACTTTAATTTTTCCAAAGTTGTCGATAGAAAGATGGAACATGCTAGAAGAAAGGCCAAATCATTTAGGGTTTGTTTGGAACGAATAAGGAAAACTCAATGAACACTTGAAAATGTAGCAAATCATGTGACAAAGAAGTCAATCATTGTGCTTTAGGACTTGATTGTAAAGAAAATGAGACTCAACAAAACCCAAGTGAATATCATCTTTAGGACTTCATATTTTTTGGATGTTTTTCTCCTTTAAAAAAAAAATATATGAAATGCCGTCTTTAGTAGGGTGTGTGCCGTAGTGCCTAGGCATTATGTGCCTTGGTGCACCATGTTGAAGTTGGTCATCATGTCTTGTAAAAATTTATGTCATTAACAACTGTAGAAGCAGCAACTTTAGGTGGCTCCCCCTCTTTCTTTCGAGTCATGTAGAATATCATCTTTCCAACAGCTGCATTGGAAGGCTCTTATAATTAGAGTTCTAAAATTACTCATGTTCATATTTTAAGCTAACTCGGGCTATGATTGGGCGGTTGGGGTCATTGAGTATCTTGGACACCTGTTTATTCATTTTCAGCTTAATCCATAATTTATAAAAATAAGATTAGTAGTTGCAGTGGATAAATATATAGCAATTGGATTTGGTCTGGCTAACCTGAACAATTAGATGGATGGTTAATAAGTTGGACAAATGCTTCATAAGGAGTGGAGACACTTGGCATACTATTGGAGGCTTCTTTTCACTAATGATCATTAATCCTAAGGTGACATCCTGTTAATCCACATGTCTTCTTTCCTTTTGGTGGCCATTGTACTTTTTGTGCCTCCCCCCTTGCAATCATGCATTCAATAGATTGTTTCTGCAAATTATCTACAAAAACCAGTCTGCTTATACTTTAACTACGTTCTCATATGTAAACTTATTGTTTGCTATGCTATCAGCAGTAAATTGCCATTCAAAATTTAGCTATACAGCATTGATGCTTCAGCTTTGAATTTTTCAGTGACTTTTTTGGTTTTTTTCTTATATTCTAGTAACTTAATCTTCTAAATAAATAATTCAACTTTTTTCTCTTTGCAGCAAATTCATCAGTGACATTGTTATGGCCATCTCATCTTCAATTTCTATGAGGGACCGAAGCTCTGAAGGTGCTCATTTTGAAATTTTGAGTGCAGAGTACAGGTACCAGATAAGCCACCGTGGTTTACTGTGGAGGATTTTTTAATTGCCGAGTGTTGTTTTGTGTTCATTTCTGACATGATTAATGAATCTGCGTTATCACTACTAGCATGCAAAGCCTGTAAATTTTAACTATCTGAACTTCTGAACAGTTTCTCATAATTTGTTTGGTGACAAAGACTTAGTTGATCCTTTAACGTGCTATTACTGCTTATTCTCAAGTTGATCCTTTAACGTGCTATTACTGCTTATTCTGACCCTTCTATACGTCTTGTTGTTTTCTCTTTTGGCATGCTCTTATACCCCTTTCTTACGCAATGGATGTGATTGTAGTCCAAATGCTTATTTTGAAGTATAAGAAAAGTTTTATTAATTAATTGTTAAGTTTAACTGTTCAAGGTAATAATATATTTCTTGTTATTATAGCCTCCAAGTGATTCAATTAGCAATAGAAGGTTAAGGTTGTCTTTTGAATTATATATAGAAAAGCTCTGACACCTTAATTGTTTAACTCTTAAGGAGGATTATATGACTTACATTTTTGTTATTTTATACTTGGTACTTAACATATCATGTGTTTTAATTAATTAAAAAAATATTTGATTAACCCAAATAAAATTACATTTTCCACCTAACCACTAAGAATTGACCATGACCTTACAGGGGGTTGGGGGAAGCCTTAAGTCTTCTTGCCAGTGTGGCTAACTGGCTGAGTGTTAAAATTCTCAAATCATGTTTCATCATTCTTTAACTGCAACCAAACTATTTGTTTAACTTTTTAGTTCTGGTGTTCTGAAGCCATGTATATGTTTTATTTTTAGGTGTGATTTTTTCAAGAGTTGTATGAAAGTAAGAAAGAGAGAAAATTTAAAAATTATAATAGTTGTAATGTGTGTTTTTATGTGGAAAAATGGAAACAAATGTATCCATTCTTTTCTAATATGCAGTTAACAGTGATATGCTATTGTACTGAAACCTTGTTTCTCATTAAGCAATATTTTCAATGTTGGTTTCCTAGTATAAATGTGGTAATCTGCAGGACATTTACTTGTTACCTGGTTCCTTAAACTTATTCTTCTTGGACTTTGTATTTCTTGACTGTAGTGTATCTCACGTTCATGCATGCGTTAAGATTTCTTTTATTTTGAAATGAATGGAAATGTGATTGTGTAGCATTTAATTATTTGTTGAAAACTTCTAAATGAGGTAGGCATTCAACAATATTTGAAACTTATCAAGAGAGAATCAAATCCTTGAAAGTAAGAATCTTGCCTCGAAAATCAAGGAACCTAAATCTAAAGGTACTCATTTCCTTGAGAAGTGAAGATTAGATTAATTTGTTGTCAATGTAGCAAGCATTGGTGACATGTTAATAGTATAAACGTTATTCTACTTTTATTTAACTAAATATATTTGAATGAGCCCTCAACAGTATAATGTAGATAGAGCAATTTTTGTGGATTTTTTTGTGGTTGTGTTCTATGAGCAATCGTGTGACATAAGACACCAAATGAGCAATCTAATTTAATTCCTTTTTTGGATTTTTTTGCTATCAAACAATTGAGAAAGTTTCCTTCACTAAGTCCTTTTTCTTCTGTTCATATACTGTTCACAGTGCTGTTCTTTTGCAAAATGAATATTCAAGCATTCACATTGATGCTGTCATTGATCCTTTGAGTCCTTCTGGCCAAAAACTCTCTGCTTTTCTACGAGTTTTGTCAAAGTACATTCAGCCAAGCATAAGACTTGTGCTCAATCCAGTGGTAAGTCCAGTCTAAATGTGCTTATGCTTTAATGATTTTTTTCTTTTTTAGAACCTTTTGAAGTACTTTTCACTTGAAGTTCTTAAACATTTTTGTGCAATCTAGAGAGGCTAAATTTGATTTCTAATTTAGAGGTGCTATTTTGCAATTGTAAAGTGAAATTTGCTTTTAAATACAATTATTTACTTTCTTAACTGGTTCTATTACTGTGTTTGCACATATAATTTCTCCTGGTAAATTTCTTCTCGTTCTCTTATTTATTTTTGTCATGGATACTTATCATAAAATTTTTTAAAATTTTGTAGTACAGTTTAAAAGTTCTTGTTGAGGCATCAAGTTGAAATTTGAAGCTTCGGTGTGTTTCAAAACTATGGCATTAAGCCTAGGATGTGTGGAGTATTGATTTTACACAATCTTTTTTCTTATATTTAGATGTATCTATACTATTTATGTCCGACCCCTAGAATAGCTGTTTTGGTTGGAATAATGTGAGAGAGCAGAATATCCTTCATTTAAAATATTTTTTCATCACTTTAATCCCTCAATTTTGTTTTATTATATTTTTCTTATTTTGTTTTCTTTTCCTAATTTTCATTTATTTTTTCATTTTATCTTTTTAAAATTTTTAACTTTCCCCTTTTTTTTTTGCTTTTCATAATTTTTTTATTTTCGTTTCTTTTATAAAGAATTTAAAATTTATATGTAAAGTGTACCTTCAGTGCTAGTTTATGTTGTGCACTGGTCATTTGGTGCTATTTCATGCATTTGTATGATTTTGAATGTTTTCCTATGGATGTGGCTGAATAAACATACCATAATGTCCAAAGATTAGTGCTTGAAAAATTGTTTATTGTGTATTGCTGGCAGAGTTCTCTAGCGGATCTTCCTTTGAAGAATTACTACAGATATGTAGTGCCAACAATGGTACTGCTAATGTCCCTGGGCTTGTCACTCTATTTTGGAATTATTAGCATTCTGTCCTCACTTCTTTGGCTTTTTCAGGATGACTTCAGTGGTACTGATCATACATTGCATGGTCCCAAAGCATTTTTTGCTAACATGCCACTATCTAAGACTCTCACCATGAATCTTGATGTTCCTGAACCATGGCTTGTTCAGCCTGTAGTTGCTGTGTAAGAGTCAAAATGTTCTTAAGATTCATTTGAGTGTTATACCATTACGTAGTTCGGCTATTCATTTTGAGTGATATTTTGCAGCCATGACCTAGACAACATATTACTGGAGAATCTTGCAGACACAAGGACATTGCAAGCAGTGTTTGAACTTGAAGCTCTTGTTCTCACAGGTATTGTTTGATATAATTTGATGGTTGATAAGAAGTTAATTGTGCTTATTAAGGAAACTGTGACTAGGACATTGCTCTGAGAAAGATCATGAACCTCCCCGAGGTCTGCAGTTGATTCTTGGAACTAAGAATACTCCTCACTTAGTTGATACCCTTGTCATGGCGAATCTGGGTTACTGGCAAATGAAGGTCTTTCCTGGGGTGTGGTACTTGCAGCTTGCTCCAGGCAGAAGCTCAGAGCTCTATCTTATGAGAGAAGATGGGGACAGAAATCAGGAGACAACTTTGTTGAAGCGAATCACAATAGATGATTTGCGGGGAAAATTGGTTCATTTGGAAGTGATGAAGAAGAAGGGCATGGAACAAGAGAAGCTACTGGTTCCTACTGATGATAGCCGTTCTACAAATACGAAAGTAAGAGTTAACATAATTAAATGTTAAATGATTCACCTCAGCTTAAGCTTTTATGTGACGTTGCAATTCAAGATGATAAATAGTTATGCCAGATAGGTATTAAGTTCAAGTTCAAATTTCACCAAAAAAATCACATGCAATGCTTGAAAAGAATTATTCCACTTACATGTAAGGAGTGTGTTAGAATAATTAAATATTAAATGATTTGGCTATAAAGTGTCATTTGGAAGTAGGAAGGCAAAATTTGCGTATGTCTGCTGTTCCTGTATATAGTGCCTAGAATAAGACCCTTTTTACCGACTCAAAGTAGTATATTTATGGGCTTTTTATCTAATCAATTTCCAGGGAACTTAGCTTAAGTGTTAACATAATTAAATGTTAAATGATTCACCTCAGCTTAAGCTTTTATATGATGTTGCAATTCAAGATGATAAATAGTTATGCCAGATAAGTATTAAGTTCAAGTTCAAATTTCACCAAAAGTATCACATGAAATGCTTGAAAAGAATTATTCCACTTACATGTAAGGAGTGTGTTAGAATAATTAAATATTAAATGATTTGGCTATAAGGTGTCATTTGGAAGTATGAAGGCAAAATTTGCGTATATCTGCTGTTCCTGTATATAGTGCCTAGAATAAGACCCCTTTTACTGACTCAAAGTAGTATATTTATGGGCTTTTTATCTAATCAATTTCCAGGGAACTCAGAGTGGCTGGAACTCAAATATCCTCAAATGGGCTTCTGGATTTATTGGAGGGAAGGGCCAGTCAAAGGAGGGAAGCAGTTCCTTGGTGATTCATCCTTTTCCCTTCTTGCTCCACACATACATTGAAGCACAAGTGACAGATATTGCTATGTACTTAAGTTTGCATGAGAGCTCATCACCCGACACATTGTTATTTAGTATAAAATTATTTGTTATTGACAGGCTTCTTGTCATTTTCTTTAGGATCATGGAAGCAGTGGCCGTCACGGGAAAAAAGTTAATATATTTTCTGTTGCCTCTGGACACTTGTAAGTTATTCATATTCCTCCTAAACATCCATTATTCCATTCCGCGCATATAATGATGAAAAGTTTTGTATTGTGGGAAGTTATTCATGAGTATTTGAGCATCTGGAAATTGAAACATTTATATTCCGTAAACTTAATATGTAATACACACAATATATATATACATATATATAATCAAAGATGATGCTTATTTTTTACTTACTCAAATGTAAAATAACTAAATTAACCTTATTTTTTAATATTTTTTGTTTTTCATCCCTTTTTAATGTATTATGTTTTTCTTCTTTTATTGTTTCTTTGCTATACTTTTTTCATCCAAACTATTTAGACTAACCAATTTTATTTTTCCAATTAATTTACAGTTTTATTTTTCTTGGATATTTTCCTTTTTCTTTATATTCATTTTTATTTTGCATTATTATTTAATTTTTAATATTTTTATTTTTATTATTTAAAATATTACATTTTTATGACATATTATAATTAACAAAACTTTAAAATTTATATATAATTTACACATACAATGCTTATTTTCAATTGTTTATTTTTCAACTTTACACAAGTTAATGGTAAAATTGAACACATTCTATTCTGAAAGAACTAGCTAACCAAACATCAATTATAAGTATGATACACATTTCATGTGTTAAATCAATTGAATGATTCAATTCCAAAGCTGAGGTGAATGATTCCGAATCCAAATCCGGTTTCTATGTGCAAACCAAACGCCATCTAAGAAGAAAGTAGATAAGCCGGCATCTTTTGTTTGCACTGCATATAAGTTTTTACTTATTCATGGGTATTCAAGCATCTGGAAATTGACCAAAATGACGGGTTCCATTTCCATCCATACTTCTATTTGCTATCAATATGTTTCAAAACTAAGAAGAAAATAGATAAGCCAGCGTCTTTTGTTTGTCCTACACACTGCCTATTAGTTTTTACTCAGTGTAGCTATATTTCTGTTAACATTTAAGTTGCTTGTTTCTAGCATCTTTTGACTCCCTTACAAACTATTGTCTGCAGGTATGAACGTTTTCTGAAAATTATGATATTAAGTGTTCTGAAAAAAACACATCGACCGGTCAAGTTTTGGTTTATAAAGAACTATCTCTCTCCTCAATTCAAGGTTTTGTACATTGTCCCAGACGTAGTGTTCATTTAATTTGCTGATTCTCTTTGCTTTTTGAATTTGTCTGTGACAATTTCCCTTCTTTAAGTACTATATTCAATTGTTTGTGGTTTCCTGCAGGATGTAATCCCTCATATGGCCCATCACTATGGTTTTGAGTATGAGTTGATCACTTATAAGTGGCCTACATGGCTCCATAAACAAAAAGAGAAACAACGAATCATATGGGCATTCAAAATCCTCTTTCTTGACGTCATTTTTCCTCTTGCATTAGAAAAGGTATTTTGACCATTCGATATGATAATGTTATTCTGCCTGAATGATGGTTTTGCTTATGTAAAAATTCTACTCCTGCAGGTTATATTTGTCGACGCAGACCAGATTGTGAGGGCAGACATGGGAGAACTTTATGACATGGATCTAAAAGGAAGACCCCTTGCCTATACTCCATTCTGTGACAACAACAAAGATATGGATGGCTATCGATTTTGGAAACAGGTATCGTCGTTGATCCAATAATTTATCTTTCCTTTCCCTAGTACTAAATTAAAATGGCGTCTGGATAACTTTTGATGTTGAACAGGGATTCTGGAGAGATCATTTGCGAGGAAAATCTTATCATATTAGGTATATGCATCTTTTTATAAATAATCTTTTTACATATTCTGATATTTGATCATCCTTGAAAGTATCCTTACATTGTGGCATCCTTCTGTAGTGCTTTATATGTTGTTGACCTGGTCAAATTTCGAGAAACTGCAGCAGGAGATC
Organism: Avicennia marina; assembly: GCA_019155195.1. Lineage (NCBI taxonomy): Eukaryota > Viridiplantae > Streptophyta > Magnoliopsida > Lamiales > Acanthaceae > Avicennia > Avicennia marina. Next base: position 6,955,531 of record CM032760.1, read on the forward strand.
AATTAAGAGTATTTTACGAAACCTTAAGCAAGGACCCAAATAGTCTTTCTAATCTTGATCAGGCAAGTGAAGTGTTCATTTCGTCATATTCTTTTTAATTAATTTGTTTGATAAATTATTTTATGTTTTATTTTGAAAACATCTGAAGTCCCTCAATGCAAGTCTTATTGCTCGCTGATAGTTGGGCTCCCTGGTTATCTAGTTCGTGCTTGTGTTTTTGCTATTGACTTGTAATTTGAGAATGTGATTGTGCTTCTTCTCAATATAAAGGTTAACTAAGCAAAATGGTTGCTGCGGCCTGCATTATTGACTGTTTCTTTCCCCATTTCTTTCAATGTACCTGTTGCTAAAAAGAATTCATGCACCTTGCAGGATCTTCCAAACTATGCCCAACACATGGTGCCCATCTTTTCACTTCCGCAAGAGTGGCTATGGTGTGAGTCATGGTGTGGGAACGCAACGAAATCCAAGGCAAAAACTATTGACTTGTGCAATAATCCAATGACAAAGGAGCCCAAGCTCCAGGTTGAATCCAGCTCTACAAACTTTCAGACCTTAGTTCCCTGATCACCTCTTCTTACTGCTGGTATTTGTCTTTGTCTTTATGGTTCACGGATCTGTGTATTCTTGTAGGGAGCTAGAAGGATAGTTGCAGAATGGCCAGACCTTGATCTTGAAGCCAGACACTTCACGGCCAAAATCTTAGGTGACGATATAGAACCACTAGAGCCCCCAGCAGCTTCTCCTCCGCAAAGCCCGGGCACAACAGAAAAGGATGCGTCAGAAGACCTTGAGTCAAAAGCAGAACTGTGAATGCAATAAGTAGCTTAAGACGTTTCATCAAGATGTTTTTTTCCCTTCTTATTTGATGGGGGCTGAGAAAAACCAAGAAGATTATCTTTCGCAAGAATTGGGATTCTCAAGTGTGAGATCCTGGAAGAGCTGGTTAGGATTTCGGACCTTTGATCAAAAGATAGTGATCCTCTCTAAAATTGGGCGCTGAATTTTGTCTGTGAAAAAGGATAATATGGTAGATTGAACATATTAGTTTTGATAGTTAAGCTAAACATCGTTTCTAACTGGGAATTATTATACTTGTTAAGCCTTTGTCCTTTTTGCTGATAAAATCAAGACATGGAATATTTAAAAGCCGATTGGATGTATAAAGGTTGATTTGTTTGAAATGCATGACCATTTAGTCGGGTTTGGGCTGAACTGAAAAAGTTATTTCAGAAGAATGGCTTGATGGTGTCATCTTATGTAACTTCTATTTTAAGGGGAAAAAACAGTTCCTATTATAGATCGCTATTATCACCCTTTTACAAATTGCGTTATCATTAAAATCAAGACAAGCAGTGCTTATAATATTTTAATTAAGAATTTTTAGTCGTGAAATTGTTATTAATATTTGGTCATCTTGAGTATTTTTGAGAATGAGGTGTTCCTTTCACATTTTGTATGCATGTATGGGAACTATAAAGAAAAATGAAATTATGGCTAAACTTGTGATAAGTCTATAGACTTTTAAAAAAATATATTTATTACATACAAATATATACTATTCAAATTATTTAAACCTTTTAAATTCGTTTGTATCTTCATATTTTAAAATAATTTACATTCACATCCCGAATATTTCCTTTATGTTTAGCGAATCACTTGTCGCGATCAATCATGCAGCGGAATAAAAAAAGGATAACAACTGTGTAGTCGAATTCAAATCTAGGAACGTGAACTGAGTAGAAGGTCCAACCTAACATGGTGGATATTGAGTAAAACCCAACGTAGGGCGTTGATTAATACGTCACGACTCATACGGATCATTTCGGAATGATTTGATTTGGGATACATATGAATTCACAAAAAATTGAATAAACCCTCAAGAAACAATGCCCTATTCTTAAAGTGCCAAAGTTGTTACAAATGATAAAATAGGGTCAGCACCATTACAGGCAATGGGCCCATTTACCTAAGGACTCTAATGGGCCTGCTCATATGTGACCCAAAAAACAAACTATTTTATTTAAACGATAAAGTAACTAGTTATCTTTATTTTTCACTTGTTGGTCCAACAAAAAACATTCACCTAGTATTTTTCTTTGGGCTCTTCAAATTTATGCTCCGCATTATACCTTTTTGAATATCTCGAACAAGCACGTTGAATGATTCTGTGATTTTCTTCGTACGTGCCTTAGTCATCGGACCAACGGGAACCTCTAAGGGGTCCTTCTGACTACGTAATGCCCCCGCGTCCACTTCCATGTCATCCCCTCTCCTCTTGAAAAGGATTTGTCTTCAATTCAGTATCGTGTTCATCCTCTGCATCAAATGAGCTTAGGTCATAGACATTAAAAGTGGCGCTAATACCACACTCACCTGGGAGCTCCAACTTGTAGGTGTTGTCGTTAATTTTCTCTAGCATTCTGAATGGTCTATCTCCTCAGGGCATTAATTTGGACTTCCTCTACTTAAGGAATCTTTCCTTCCTCATATGCATTCATATCTAATCTTTGGGTTTAAACACTACTTTCTTTTTACCCTAATTCACCTGTTGTGCGTATTATTAGTTCTTCTTCTCAATGTTTTGATTGACATACTCAGCTTATTTCTTGCTCTCCAAACTCAAATGCTCATTGCCAAGCAATGGCAACAAATCTAATAGGGTTAGCGGATTAAAACTATATACAAATTCAAATGGGGACATGCTGGTGGCTGAATGAACAACCCTATTATAAGCAAATTCTGCATATAGCAAACTTTCTTCCCAACTATTGACATTCTTCCTAATGGTAGCACGCAACAATGTGGTTAATGTTCTATTAACAGCTTTAGTTTGCCCATCTGAAGGTGACATGTTGTACAAAATAAGAGTTTAGTATCTAATTTAGCCCATAACATCTTCCAAAAGTAGCTTAAAAATTTAACATCATGATCAGACACTATAGTCTTAAGCGCACCATGCAATCAGATCACTTCTTTAAAAAATAAATCTACTATGTACAAGGCATCACTAATCTTATGACATGCGATAAAATGGACCATTTTAGAGAATATGTTCACAACAACAAATATAGCGTCTCTCCCATTCCTAAATCTAGGAAGTCCCAAGATAAAATCCATAAAAATATCAGTCCACGAAGTATTAGGGATAGGTAGAAGGTGATACATACTATGAGGTTGGCTGCGGGATTTTACTTTCTTACACCGTCCGTATGCATTGCTCCATGACTTTCTCCATATCTCCTTTTAGTCTTGGCTAATGGAAGTATTCTTGCAAAATCAAAACTGTTTTGGCGACACTGAAGTGTCCCATTAATCTTCCATAGTGAACTTCTTGAATGAACAGCTCTCGTAATGAGTACTGAGAAATACAGAGTTTATTAATATAAAATAAGTACCCATCATGTCTAAAGTATTTGTCACGAGTAGACCGTTTAGTTAGCGCATAAGCCTCGCCAAAGTCGGAATCCTCCTTATAAAGTTCTTTAATGTGCTCAAACTCCAATAATCTCGTATCCAATGTACTCAATAAGGTATGCCTATGAGATAGGGTGTTAGCAATCATATTTTCCTTACCTTTTTTGTACTGGATGACGTAAGGGAAAGTGTTAATGAATGAGACCCACTTAGCATGTCGTTTGCTGAGCTTGTTTTGACTCTTCAAGTGCTTCAATGATTCACGGTCAGTATAAATCACAAATTCCTTTGACTTCAAGTAATGTTGCCACATTTCCAGGGCACGCACTAAGGATGGCAACTCTTTATCATATGTGGGTAATTTAGTGCCGCTCCGTTGAGCTTTTCGTTGAAGTAGGCGATGGGCTTCTTCTTTTGCATCAAAACTTCTTTAATACCTACATCAGAAGCATCACACTCAATTTCAAATGCCTTATTAAAATCGAGTAAAGATAATAAAGGGATATGTGTAAGCGTATGCTTCAGGGTCTCGAATGTACGTTGTTGAGCTTCTCCCCACTTAAACTTGTTATCCTTCTTGATTATAGATGAAAAGGATGCAGCAATTGTGATAAAATCTTGCACAAAAAGCTAGTAGAAACTAGTCAAATCATGAAACTTCTCACTTCAATTATGGATGTAGGAACAGTCTATTTTTGTATAGCCTTCACCTTACTCTCGTCTATTTGTATTCATTGCGTACTAATAACAAATCCCAAGAAGATACAATGGTCAGTACAGAATAAGCATTTTTTCATGTTAGCATATAACTTTTCACATTGTAATAGTTTAAGCAGATCACGTACATGCAAAACATGCTCAGCCAATGGTCGATTATATACTAATATATCATTGAAGTAGAGTATAACAAACTTGCCAATAAATGCTCGCGAGATATGATTCATCAACCGCATGAACATACTCGAGTCATTGGTAAGTCCAATGGGCATCACAAGTCATTTATATAACCTAAATTTTGTTTTAAAAGCTGTTTTTCCATTCGTCTCCCTCACGCATTCGAATTTAATGATACCCACTCTTAAAGTCTATTTTAGAAAATATGGAAGCACCATGCACTTCATCAAGTAAGTCATCTAAGTGAGGTATGTGGTGGCGATACTTTACTATAATGGCGTTGACAACTCTGTAGTCTACGCATATATGGCATTGTCCATCCTTCTTTGGCACAAGAAGAACTGGAATGGCACACGGGCTCAAGCTCACTTGGACCTACCCTTTGCTTATCAGTTTCTCCATTTGTCTCTAGATTTTAAGGGTTTATTCTGGATTGGTTCTGTAGGTTGGCTTGTTTGGTATGGATGCCCCTGGCGTAAAGTCCATCTGTTGCTCTATTCCTCGAACCGGTGGCAATCCACTAGGAATCTCTTCTGAAAGCACGTTGGCATATTCCTGCAAAACAGACACTACAACAGAGGGAGGGTTGGTGTAATATCATCAGATACATAATAGGACTCTTTATACATCAAAAGTACAAGAAATCTCTTAGCACTCAACGCTAATCTCATATCCCTCTTAGACGTGAGCATACACTCCTTTGTTTCCTTTCCTTTTTGCTCTCTCTTCTGCTCTTTGCGCCTCAAGTTCTCTCTCTTTGTTCTCCTCCTCTCTAACTCCAATTCAAACTGCTTTTGCATGTATAACTGATCCTCATATACCTGTTTTAGAGTTAATAGGATTAGAAAAATCTTCTTGCCATGGTGTTCTAAGGAATGCCGATTTGTTAGCCCATTATAAATCACCCGGCAATCAAATTGCCAAATTCTACTTAGAAAGGTATGTCATGCCTGCATAGACACTACATCACACATCACTTGCTTCATTACCTTAACTTCTTCGTTGTTGTTGAGCCACTACAACTTATACATTCGGGGATGGTCCTTCAGAGGCAACACCAGCCTCTCAATCAATACCGTGCTAGCCACGTTTTTGCAACTCCCTTCATCCACTATCAAGCTGCATGTCTTGTCGTTAATCAGGCATCGCGCATGGAAATTATTCTCCCTTTGGGCCTTGCCTATCTTCTCCTTGGCTCACGTGCTTAATGCTTTCATCACTACCAATTTAATCCATCCTCCTTCATACATTTCTGCCTCGTCGATTAGAGCTTCCTTCAATGGTGGCATATCATCTTCATTGTCATGTTCCTCATCAGTCACGTCTCCAGCCTCAGTTAGCAACATAATCCTTTTGTTAGGACATTGTGTAGCAATATGTCCCTTGCCTTGACACTTAAAGCACAAAATATCCTTATTTTGTGTGCCAGATGAATAAGAAGGAACAGAAGTTGTTACCTTAGGTACCTCCATTTTAGGTGTAGTCCTAAAATGGAGGTGCCTTGTCCTCCTTAGGTGCTTCCATTTTAGGTGTAGTCCTAGTCTTCATGGTGCTCGTCACAGGTGCCTTGTCCTCCTTCTTGGGAAAGGACCTTGCAACTGTGCTAGGCCGAAATGCTGTCCTATTCCTCCTCTTTAATTGTCTTTCTATCTTGATTGCTTTCTGCACCATGTCGTCTATCTTCACGTAGTGTCGTAGCTCTACCACGTTAGCTATATCTTAGTGTAGCTCACAAAGGAAGTGTGCCCTAGTAGCTTCCATATCTTTCACAATGTTTGCTCGTATCATGGCTATCTCAAGCTCCTTGAAGTAATCCTCCACACTTCGATTACCTTAGGTCAACGTTTGCAAGCATTGATAAAGGTCGCGGTGGTAATGGTTAGGTACAAATCTCTTTCTCATAGTAGCCTTTACCTTTGTCCATGTATGGATCGACTCCTCTCCAACTCTCTGGCTAGTGCATAACTAATCCCACCAGATGATAGTATAATCTGTGAACTCCACCACAACTAACTTAACCTTCTAGTGCTCTGAGTAGTAATGACAATCAACGTCAATTCGACCCTCCTTTCTGACTTGAGGTAAGCATCAGGATCAGAACGCTCCGGCAGAGAAGGTAGTTGCAACTTCATTCCCCTAGGCAACACATCATCTCCATCATTTCTTCGTTGATGCCTCTTGGGTGCATCATTATACTCATACCATTTATTCTCTTCATTCGACCCCTTCTCCTCCTCATAGGTATATCAAGTCTGCCTAACAGGTCTGAAAGGACTACCATGCCTAATTTTGGGACCGTCTCAACTTGGTACTTGGCTGCCCATATAGTCCGGTGGTCTCGGCATTGAGCTATCCCTCTCTTGTGATGCGGCTTGAGATGCTTCCACGAGGTCCAATCGATTCTGTATATCTGCTATGCTTCTAGAGATCTTCTCCAACTCCTCAGTAAGATACTTAAACATGAATTTAGTCCGGCTAAGGTTGGTGTCCTGGTCCGAGTGATGACTGTCCATTCCAGCAAGATGGCTAAAAAAAAAAAAAAACAAACAAACAAAAAGAACAACAGCTAGCAAGTAAAACAAGATAAGAGTGAGGGTGAATGACCTCACCAAAAGCCTCTCTAGTTCACGAGGCTTGCACCTCTCAATCACCTTTTTTTTTTGTACTCGTGTCTTACTTTCTCTCGTGTATCACTCCACACTTAAGAAGTTGTCTCACGAAACTTAATTCCTTGTGCCCTCCTCACGTAATTTAGAAGTAATTCTAGTAACTCAAAAAACGCACAACCAAATGTAAGACATATATGATGTGGGTTTACAAGTAGGCACATATCAAATAAAGACTGACAATCAACTCACTGGATTCGAAAGACAGGTAATACAAAAGGTAATTCAATTCTCAATCCTTCTCCTTTTTTTTTTTTTTTTAGAAGAAAACTGCAACAAAACAAGGCCTTATAAAAACTTAAATTCAGCAACCAAACAAGGTCTTACCAAACCCAACAGTAAATTAGCCTAAGAAAAGAAATGAATAACCTCACCAGCATGGTCCAAAGTTTTTGGCCGAGCAACCCCTTTGTTCAGCCGAACCAGAAAAAGGCCCAATTGACTAAGCCCAGAACAACCTTTTCTCCCTTTTTTTTTTTTATCCTTTTGGGCCAGAAGTCCCGGCCCAGCAATAATTTTTTTTTCTTTTGGCCCAGCTGTCGATTAGCCCAACAAGCTTTCGTCTAAACACAGCCCAAACAATTTTTTTTTCGTGTTTGATCGCTAGGGTTTTTTTTTTTTTTTCGAATACGGTGGCGGCGCTACATTCCTCTGCAAATTTGGCCATGGCGAGGCTCACGGCTGGCGGAATGACACCCAGCAAGCCTCGAAATGCAACGTCGGCAACAACGATTGGTGGGAGGCAGCAGGGTGACCCCCCGGACGGTCGTGACCTTTGGTTGGAAATCGCTGGCCTGATAATGCTCTTTTCACGTTCCTAACCTAGCGTCTTCGGTCGTGGCGGCGGCAACTTGGAGTGGTGACACCCAAGGTGGGAGAATCTGGCCGGATAGCGCTTGAGCAGAGGAGAATCGGTAGATATCTCCGTGGTCGCGCTTCGTCGGTGCTGTGTTGGTCTCTTTCTTTCTTTCTTTCTTTTTTTTTTTTTGTTACTGGTTGTTCGATGGGCGGTGATGCGCGGCAGTCGACAACGACGTCCGATAGTCAATAGCAGTCGACAACGTCGGAGATGGTGGCACCTGGTGGTGAAACGGTGGGGACGGTGACAGTGCTGCGGCTTTGTTGCAGCCTTTCTTTTTTTTTATTTATTATTATTATTTTGATTTGTTTAAAGGATCGATTATTGAATTAAAATAAGATATAAACTAACTCTAAAACTAAGCTGACGCTCACGCAGCGGAATCAAAAAGGATAATAACAGTGTAATTAAATTCGAACTCAAATCTAGGGACGTGAACTCTCAAATCTAGGGACGTGAATCGAGCAACGGGCCTAACTCAACGTGGTGGATATCGAATTGAATCCGACATAGACGACCACAATCAATATACTGGGAGTTGATTGATACGTCACAAATCACATTGATCATTCAAGAATTTTTCGATTTAGGATAGATAAGAATTCACAAGGAATTGAACAAATACTTAAGAAATAATTCTCTATTTTCAAAATGCCAAAATTGTTATAAATGACAAAGTAGGGTCTTATTTATAGCAATATTATGGGCTCATTCAACTAAGTACCCTAATGGGCCTATTCACATGTGGCCCAAAAAACAAACTATTTTATTTAAACAACAAAGTAATCAGTTGTCTATATTCTTCACTCGTCGGTCCAACACAAAACATTCACCCAACATTTTTCTTTAGTCTCTTCAAGTTTACACTCTTGTATATGCCTTCTTGAATATCTCGTATAAGTATATTGAATAATGCTTTGATCTTCTTCGCATATGCTCTAGTCATCGGACTAGCGGAAACCTCTAAGGGTCCTTCTACTTACGTGATGTATCCGCGTCCACGTCCACGTCATTACCGTTATCTTAATTTTTCATTCCATTATCCTAAGTTTTCAAAAGTATTGCCATGGTAAATCATTAGTAGAGTTTCAAACAAAAAGTAAGCGAAAATATTGGAAATATTTTTGTGGTCTCCAAGTTTGACTAAATTTTATGAACTAAAATAACTTTTGTGTTCTTCAATAGCATTAACATTAGTGATAAGGACTTAATTGTAATATAACTTAACAATTTATTTTTTTTTTACTTTTTATTTCTAATATTTTTATACTTCTCCAAATGATTTTTTAAATTCTTTTTCATCATAATTTTTCTATTTGTATTTTTTATTCATTTTTAAATCTTTTTTGTTAATTTTTAAAATATTTTTTGTCAATTTTTTAACAAGTATGATTTTTAGTTCATGTATAGTTGGCTATGATTTTATAATCCCGAAAATCAGAAGAAAATACATAAACAAAAATAATAAAAAAAATAAAAAGAAAAACATAAAAAAATGGTCCAGAATTTTTAAAGCTACAGTGAAAAAAGACTTGATTGCAATATAAAACTTTGAATTGAAAGTACAGAGGATTTGAGAAAATCTTAATTGCTCAACCAAACAATGGTAATTACCGAAATTGTTTAAGGGAAATGAAAGCCAACAACACGGGGAGTGTGGGATGGGAGCTAGCATAGGCAATTTTTCTGGCAACAGCCAAAATTAGAAGTTTGGAATTAAAAAATTCACGACAAGAAATCAATAGGTTGGACCCAAAGATACTTTTAAAGGAGTAATGTTTGGATCAAATTGACTTAGAAGAATTATTATCCAAATTAGAACCATTAGAGTGGTGCCCGTTGTCAACGGAAAATGCCCATTGGCCATAGAATTGAGGAAGCTCACATTGTCAATTAAGAGGAAAAAAAAAAGAGTTTACAGGGACTGGAGGGTAGTTGATTGGGGGGGGGGTGTAATTTGTTGAATAAGAAAAATATTGGTTTTTTGAGTAAATGTCAAGAAAGGTAGATGTAAAGGGCATTTTGGTCATTTTTTATTTTAGGTTTTTTTTTTTTAAAATTTATCCTTTTTTCTTGTCAAATATCTTAAGGACAATTTTATCATCTCACTCGCTCCGACAACTTCTCATAATGCTTTTCAAAAAGAAGGGATCATGTTAATTTGTCAAACATAGGAGGGATATTAATTATATGAGTAAACATCAAGCAAGGTAGACGTAAATTGCCCTGTATTTTATCATTTAGCACTACAATTATTCAAAATTATATATTTGTGATAGTAAAATAAAAATTATTATGTTTTAATAGAATTTAATAATTAAGATAATTTGTTGAAAATTAAAAATGTGATAGAATTTTATTTAATAAAATGAGATAGAAAAAAAGAAGTTTAGCGACAAAATAAAATAAGTAATACTAAATAGTATTTTAGTTGGGAATGATAAATAGAAAAAGAGAGAGAACATATAAAATAAGGTAAAGAAGTAAAACACACTAGTTATACAGGCTGTGTGCAGAAAAATTAAAACGTTAGATACACACAAAAATAGTAATAATAAAAGATATTAATTAGGTATAAATTTTAATCAGAGAATATGGATATAAATGCAAAAAACATTTGTAAAAGTGGAGAAGATATGAAACTGGAAAACATTATGTCTAAAATTTGAGAAAAAGGGTGTAAACGCGGAGAAGTAGAGAGGCGATAAAAGAAGTTATGGAGAAGACTTTAGAATTTAGGTGGAAAAAAGGAACAAACAAGTTACTACACTAAAATCATGAATTTAGTCATATTTTTATATGTTAATGCAATTTTGATTTTTTTTCATTAAGGATATTTTTGGGAATGAACACTGTGTAACACCTTTATCCATAATAAATCGGAATAGATATACAAATATGTTGGAGAAATTTGATCGTTTAACACTTAGTACAAAATCAGAAAATTTATATGAGATAGAAAGAAAGAAGTTTAGTGTAATAACAAAAATAAGAAAAAACAAATTAAATCAAATTTTAGTTGAGAAGGAAAAAAAAAAGGATTGAAAGAGTAAAGAAGCAAAATAAATAAGTTTAGGACAATTTAATCTTCTTACCTTTAATACTAAATAATAAAATAAGAGAAAAATAGGCAAGGGAATGAAAAATAACGGATAATTATTGAATGTTTGTATAATATAAAAGAAGCGAAAAATAGGTATAGGCAGAGGAAATGACTGACAGAGTACCATTTAATATTTAAATAAATATGTTATCATTGCCAACCATTAAACCAGGTTTCCAATATAACTAACCCTCCCATCTTTTCATAGAGTATGACCTTCGTTATAAACAGCACAATAAATCATGAAGCTCTGTTCATTATAAGATGATTAGTCTATAATCCGTAGTACGTACAGAATAGACATAACTCTTTTTCATGATAATTTTAATATATAATATGCTATTTAATAATAATTTTATTACTTACTATAATGATCAAACAACTTATAGATAATGAAATTGACTTTCATTTTTTAGTTTATTATTAATATCTAATTTGGACTTTTCTGTGATTATATAAATAGGGAAAAAGTGTAAAACATTAAAGCCAATTTTATTCTTATTTTTTTATTATGTCTCCTTGTAAATAGATAAGTACTTAAAAGCCACCATCCTTGCCCGAAATTTTTAGATATGCATAATGATAAATATATGGTAAAACATTGGTTCTGTTTCATTTATAACAATTTTAAGTAAACAATCTGCAAATTTTGAATAAAATTTTCTTTGTACCTTCAGAAAAAAATAAAGATTTTCATGGTAGGAAAGAAAAGGAAAACTGAAGAAAGTGAACACTGGAACTGAATGAAAGTGGGAGAAAAGAGGAAAGTTAAATCTGAAACAGTACAAGCCAAAGGAACCTATTTGTACTACAAGCTAATTAGGTACTCAACTGGTCTTTGACTTACTAATTAGAGTATTAAGGCAATAGACCCTTAAAGAAAATCAAACAGGAGCTACATGGTTAAATAATGAATCATATACTGTGAGAGTCCACTTCAGCACCAACTTAGCCTCTTTTTCTTTGACCTCCAGCTAGACCACAAATTCCTCAACGCCCCACCTCGATATGGGAGTGGTGAATAAACAGCTCTCATTTTGTTAAGGTGTACCTTCATCACTTATTTTGTCAAGAGTTTTGTGATAATGTTGGCAATATGTGAGTAAGATATCACATGTCTAGTTACAATGACCTTTGCTTGTAGCAAGTCCTTGACTAAATGACATTCTAGTTCAATATACTTTGTTCCCTTGTGGAACAGTGGATTTGAAGCAATGTGCAGAGTTACTTGGCTATTGCACAAAATAAGCAATTGTTCTTTGTGTTATACCTATAAAGTATTAAGAACATAATTAATCCATATTATTTTAATGTAAAGTGTAGCCATAGACCTATATTCTGTTTCAGTTAAGGATTTTGAAACAATGACTATTTCTTGGACTTCCACAAAATCAAAGAATTCCCTAATAATATACAATAGCCTGTTATTGATCTCCTTGAGTCAGGATAGGAACCCAACTTTACATCTCGGTAGCCTTTAAGTTGATTGTCTAGATAAGCAACTAGGTAAATTCCCTATTCCGAAGTTAGTGTCAAACATTGTAATACCTCATATGCAGCCCTCAAACGAATATTAGTTGGCTTTCCCATAAATTAACTAAGGTTATGACTACAAAGGCAATATCTGATTTGGTTATGATTAGATGCAACAGTCTTCCAACCAATCTTCTATAATATGCTGTATTAGAATTTGGCTCCTCATCATACTTGCTTTGCTTTGTATTTTGACCCATTGGAATCCTTGATGTCTTGCATTTTTTTGTCCCACAATCAATCAAAATATCTGTATATATTTTCTTTAGCTAAGATGTAACCTTTCTTTTGTTCTTATTAGCTCAATGCCCAAGAAGTATGACAAATTCCCAATGTCTTTGATCTTAAAGACATCATTAAGGTAAGACTTAAGTTGCTAGACCAATTCAATGTTATTTCATGCAATAATAATACATTAACACATATTACCATGGTAATAAAAGAACGTTAGATTACCATAGTAAAGAGACTATAATTAGCCTTATGTTAAACAAAGCCAAACTCCTTATTTGTTGTACAAAATGTGTGATTCCATTATCTTTAGGCTTGTTTAAGCCCGTAAATACTTTTATTAAGTTTGCATACCTGGTGTGGTTTACTTTTGTTATAGCTCGGTGGCTTATCTATATAAATATCTTCTTCCAGATTGCCACGTAAAAATGTATTATTAATATCCAATTGCTCTAAGAAGCAGCCCCTTTTTACGACCACAGCTAACAAGACTTTAATAGTTATTATTTTAGCTATAGGTGAAAAAGTTTCCTGATAATGTATTCCACGTCCTTAAGTATAAACCTTAGCAACTAATCTTACTTTATACCTTTCAACAGATCCATCTAGTTTGTATTTTATTTTATAAACATACTTAGAACCTATAAGCTTCTTACATGATGGCAAGTTAGTGAATGTCCAAGTGCTATTTTCTTCTATAACTGTTAGCTCATTTTCCATTGCATCACACATTTCTAGAAATTGTAAAGCTTGATTGCAGTTGTTTAGTTCAACTTTGGAGTTGTGTATTGCTGACATTTCATCCCAGTATACATTAGAATTGTTGCTAAGATTTATTGCAGGGGATTTAATTGCTAAGTTCTTTGTGGTTTCCCTAATTACTTTAGCTTTTGGTGTAGGGAGTTTAGTACTTGTTGACAATAGTAATCATTTAAGTACTTTGGTGCATTTCTCAACCTTGTTGATCTCTTCAACAAAGTTGGCTGAGGCTCAGGCACATTATCATTCGACAGTTCCTATGAGTGATTCAACCCAAATTGTGAGGCTTCATTCATTCTAAAATTAGTATGTGTAGAATTTTTTTGGTTGACTTGATTGTGAATTATATGGAATATTGTTAAAGGAATCATTTTATGGCATTGAATGGTCAAAATTGTTCACAGTAGTGTGTTTGACGTGATCAAGGATCGTGTCGGATACAACGGTGTAACCGGACCGGAATCCGATAATCCCAAGGACGCGAACCGGGCGAAGAACGCTGACCCTATGTGGTAGGATTTGATTGAACCAGATAAGAAACAGCCACAATCAGCACACCGATTGCTGATTGATACGTTACTAATCACTCGGACCAATTCAGAATGACTCGATTTGGAGTAGAAAATCCACAAGAAATTGAAAGACTTAATTTCAGGGAATTGAGAAGAAACCTAAAAATTAATTGAAAACTCTGTCTGTCTGAAATCTGATGGTACACAATGAATTTATAGTGTCAAAACCCTAGCCTGGTTGGGCTGTGGGCTCCTATTGGGCTTACTTTGAGTAGGCCCAGAACTAAATAAATTAGAGGAGAAATAAATAATTGAATTAATCATCCTGCTTTATTCCTTCGCCTCTAAGTCTTCCATCCATCTTAGGATGTTTATTTTGCGCTCTTCCTCGGGTTCCTTGAATTTGCATCCACGCGTGATATCTTATAGAACTTCGCGCACCAAGACGTTAATGCTTCTTTAAGCCTTTTTGCCCGTTCCGTGGTTATTGGTCCAGCTGGGATTGCCAGCGACTCCTCTTTATCATGTTGGACGTCCGCGTCATTCCCCTCTTCTTGAGAAGGAATTGCCCTCAATTCAAAATCCCGTTCATCACCTATATCAAACAAATTCAGGTCAGAAACATTAAAAGTTGTACTGACTCCAAACTCACCTGGTAACTCCAGTCTGTAGGCGTTGTCGTAGATTCTCTCCAAGACTTGGAATGGCCCATCTCCTTGAGGCATCAATTTAGACTTCCACTACTTGGGAAACCTCTCCTTTCGCATATGAACCCACACCCAATTTTCAGGTTCAAACACTACTCGCTTCTTGCCTTTATTTGCCTGTTGGGCGTATTGCTGGTTCCTTTTCTCGATGTTTTGCTTGGCTTGTTCATGCATTCGCTTGACATACTCGGCTCACTTTTTGCCTTTTTAACTCAAATGCTCATTTCCAGGCTATGGCAACAAATCTAAAGGTGTTAGAGGATTAAAGCCATATACAATTTCAAATAGAGACATATTGGTAGCAGAGTGAACAGTTCGATTATAAGCAAATTCAACATGCGGCAAGCTCTCTTCCCAACTTTTAATATTTTTCCTAATAATAGCACGCAATAATGTAGTGAGTGTTCAGTTAACAGCTTCAGTTTGTCCATCGGTTTGAGGGTGACAGTTGTAGAAAATAGTAGTTTAGTCCCCAACTTAGCCCATATGTTTTCCAAAAATAACTCAAAAATTTAACGTCACGATCAGACACTATAGTTTTGGGTACACCATGTAGACGGACCACTTCTTTGAAAAACAAGTCAGCCACATGCGATGCGTCATTAGTTTTATGGAAGGCAATAAAGTGAGCCATCTTAAAAAATCTATCTACGACCACAAAGATGGCATCTCTACCATTTTTATACCTGAGTAACCCCAAAACAAAGTCCATAGATATGTCAGTTCAAGGGGTACTCAGGACAGGTAAAGGGTGATACATACCGCGGGACTGGTTGCGGGACTTCGCTTCCTTACACCCTATGCATCTTTTTACAACTCGCTCTACGTCCCCTTTTAGTCCTGGCCAGTAGAAGTGTTCCTGCAAAATTATCACAATTTTGGTGACACCGAAGTGTCCCATTAGTCCTCTACAGTGAGTTTCTCGAATAAGCAATTCTCGTAGAGAACATTGTGGAATACACAATCTATTAATATAGAACAAATAACCCTCATGTCTAAAATACTTGTCATAAGCACATTTTTCAGTGAGCGCAAAAACTTGATCGAAGTCAGGGTCATTTTGATAAAGTTCCTTAATGTGCTCAAATCCTAGTAACCTTGTGCCTAACGTATTCAGTAAATTATACCTACGGGATAACGCATCAGCAACTATGTTTTCCATACCTTTTTTGTACTTGATGACGTAAGGGAATGTGTCAATGAACGACACCCACTTGGCATGCCGTTTGCTGAGCTTACTCGATCCTTCAGATACTTTAAGGATTCGGGTCAGTATGGATCACAAACTCATTCGACTTCAAGTAATGTTGCCATATTTCCAGGGCCTGCACCAAGGAGTATAACTCCTTGTTATATGTGGGCTAATTCAGCGCGGCTCCATTAAGTTTCTCACTGAAGTATGCAATGGGCTTCTTGTTTTGCATTAGAACTGCTCCAATACCTACACCAAAAGCATCACACTCAATTTCAAAGGCCTTATTAAAATCTGGTAAAGAAAGTACAGGAGCATGTGTAAGTCTATTCTTTAAGGTGTCAAACGCGCGTTGTTGGGCTTCTCCTTACTTGAACTTCTCATTCTTCTTAATTATGGCGGTGAGTGGGGCAGCAATGGTGCTGAAGTCCTGCACAAATCGTCTGTAGAAACCAGCCAACCCATGGAAACTTCTCACTTCGGATACTGTCATCGGAGTTGGCCATTCTTGTATGGCCTTTACTTTGCTTTCATTCACCTGTATTCCCTGTGCACCAACAACAAATCCTAGGAAGACACCAGTGGTCAGTACAAAAAGTGCATTTCTTGATATTAGCATATAGCTTTTCTCGTAGTAGAACATCAAGTACGCTGCGTATGTGCTCAACATGCTTGGCCATTGTGCGGCTATAGACCAGTATGTCATCAAAATACACTATAACAAACTTACTAATGAATGCATAACATGGTTCATTAGGCGCATAAATGTGCTAAGAGCATTAGTGAGTCCAAATGGCATTACAAGCCATTCATATAAGTCAAATTTGGTTTTAAAGGTTATTTTCCATTCATCCCCCTCACGCATTCTAATTCGATGGTACCCACTTTTAAGATTTATTTTAGAGAATATAGTAGCACTATGCAACTCATCAAACAAATCATTTAATCGAGGTATAGGGTGACGATACTTTACCGTAATAGCATTAACAGCTCTACAATCTACGCACATGCGCCATTGTCCGTCTTTCTTCGGCACGAGCAGCACGGGGACAGTACACAGACTCATACTTTCTCAAACCCAACCTTTACTCATCAGCTCCTCCACTTGTCTCTGGATCTCTCGGGTTTCTTCGGGGTTGGTTCGGTATGCTGGCTTGTTGGGTATGGATGCCCTCGGGATAAAGTCTATTTGATGTTCTATCCCTCGAACTGGCGGCAACCCTTTGGGGACCTCCTCTAGGAACACGTTAGTGTATTCCTACAAAACAGATACTATAATAGAGGGGAGGGAGGATGTGACATCATCAGATATATAACATGCTTCCTTATACATCAACATCACAAGGGACCTCTCAGCACTCAATGCCAACCTTACATCCCTCATAGTCGCCATCATACACTCCTTTTTTTCCTTTCCCCTCTCATCTTTCCTTTGCTCTCTCTCTTAATCCCTCCTTTCTTTTCTTCCTCCTCTCGATTTCCAGCTCAAACTGTCTTTGCATGTACGACTGGTCTTTGTATACTTGCTTTGGAGTTAAGGGAACCAATGTGACCTTCTTTCCATGGAATAAGAATGAATACTGATTAGTCAATCCATTGTATATCACCTGTCGATCAAATTGCCACGGCCTGCCAAGCAAGACGTGACAAGCCTGCATAGGCACTACGTTACATGTCACTTGATCCTCATACGATCCTATTTTGAAGCTCACCATCACTTGCTTCGTCACTTTAACATTACAACTGTTATTAAGCCACTGTAACTTGTATGGCCTAGGATGATCCTTCATTGGTAAGGCCAATCTCTCAACCAGCGTCGTACTCACCACATTCATACAGCTTCCTCCGTCTACTATCAAACTGCAAGTCTTACCAGCAACTAGACAGTGCGCATGGAATATATTTTCTCTTTGAGCCTCATTTATCTTCTCCTTCACTTGAGTGCTCAGCACTTTCATTACCACTAAATTAATTCCCTCTTCTTTGCACAACATTTACTCATCGGATGGCACTTCCTCTAATGGTGGCATTTCTTCACTGCTGTCACACTCCTAATCAGTCACAACATCCCTATTTTCTGACAGCAGCATAGTTCTTTTATTGGGACACTGCGAAGCAATATGCCCCCTGCCTTGACACTTAAAACACAAAATATCCCGATTTCGTGTGCTAGATAAACCAGAGGGAGTAGGAGTTGTTACCTTAGGTGCCTCCACTTTAGGTGCAGTTTTGGCCCGAGTGGCACTCGTCATTAGTGCCTTATCCTCTCTTCTGCAGAAGGGTCTGCTAGTGGTATTAGATTGGGATGTGAACCTACCTTTCCTCTTCAGTTGCCTCTCTACCTTAACCGCTTTTTGCACCATTTCTTTTAACTCTACGTAATGCTGCAACTCCATTACGTCAGCTATGTCCCGATGCAATCCACTCAGAAAACGCGCCATAGTGGCCTCCTTATCTTCCACAACATCTGCTCGGATCATAGCTATCTCGAGCTCCTTATAATAGTCTTTCACACTCCGAGTTCTCTGCGTTAATATCTGTAGTCACTGATATAGGTCTCGATGGTAATGGCTTTGCACAAATCTCTTCCTCAAGACTACCTTCAACTCCGTCCAAGTACGCACTAGCCCCTCTCCAGCTCGTCTCCTGTTAGTGCACCGCTGATCCCACCATATGATCGCATAATCCGTGAACTCTACTATAGCCAACTTAACCTTTTGGCTCTCTGAATAGCGATGACAGTAAAAAATTAATTCTACCTTCCTTTCCCACTCGAGGTAGGCGTCGGGATCAGATCGCCCCTAGAAGGATGGTAACTGTAACTTCAATCCCTTAGGTATCTCATCTTCCACACTGTCCTTAAGGCGATGTCTCCTGGGTTTATTGTTGTATGCATACCAGTCCTCGTCCTCGTTCGACCTATACTCCTCCTCATAATCATGTTGATCGGGTCTCACGGGTCTGACATGATATCCTTGCCTATCCCTAGTCTGAGCTCGGCCTGGCACGGGATTGCCTCTGCGTCCAGTTGGTCTGGACAGTGAACCATCCCTTTTTAGGGTTGCAGCTTGGGACACTTCTACTCGCCCTAACTGGTCTTGTATATCTGTTATACTCTTGGTAAGCTTTCTCAACTCATCACTGAGGGACTCAAATAAGAACTTAGTTTCGTAAGGGCTATTTCCCTGTACTGAATACTGGCTGGCCATCACGATGTCTGAGATACAAAATAAAAACACCAAAAATAGCAGATAATGGTTAGTAGTAAAAGTCCTCACCAATCTCGCTACTCTCACTTTTCTCAGGTGGAAGCTCTTTGACACTCGTTTCTTACCTTCGCTCATGTATCTCACACACTCAATTTATTCCTCACAAATCTCAATTTCTCGTGTCCTTCTCGTGTGATTCCAAAATGGTCTCAAGATTCAAGCAACGTAAGAACACAGGCACTCGGTAGGACTGATGTGGTGCTACAATGAATATGAGATAACCAAATATCTCGATCCACCACAGGCCCAAATACAACCCAAAAAATATAAATAAATAAATAAATCTCCTTTTTTTTTCTTTTTTTTTGCCTCTCTTTTTTTTGGGCCCTTTTTTTTGGCAATCAAACAGGCCCTTAAGTAAAAACAGAAATTCAGCAGCCAAATAGGCCCTTAAGCGAAAACAGAAATCCAGCAGCCAAACAGGCCCTTAGGTGGAACAAAAATACTGAAACCAAACACGGCCTTACCATGTCAGCGCAGACGGTCCAGCCTAGTAGCAGCTTCCAGTCTAGCCCAATCTCTTCAGCCCACTGAATTTTTTTTTCTTTTTTTGCTCAAGCCTGGCCCAATTACAATCTGGCCTAGACCTTGCTTCCAGCCCACTCGATACTCGGCCCAACAGGATTTTCTTTCTTTTTTTTTTTTCTCAGATCGACTCTGGCCCAAACTTTTTCTCCGGCCCAAACAACTGTTGGCCTAACAAACAATTTTTTTTATTTAAAATTTACAGCGATGGCGGCGATGAAATCGCGATCGGCTGATTCCGCCATCGCATGTCCACAGCGGTAGCCGGGAACGGTCGGCTCGGCCTGGGAAAACCCTGGGGAAGCTCTGCGGTGGTGACGAGCGGCGATTCAGGCCATGGTGGCGTGAATTTCAGGCCAAAATTTCACGTGGCGTCACGGCAGTTCACAGTGAAATTGTGGTCGATTCACTCCTCCTCCGGTGGCGATTCAGTGTGGTAAGGGATGGGCTCTCGACGGCGGTGCTGTGGGTGCGATTTTCGGGCAGAAATCGGCTGAAACGGTGGTGGAATTACGGCTGAAACGGTGGTGGAATTACGGCTGCAACGACGGTGGTGCGATGCGGTGCGACGGTTCTTCCGCTTGTCTTTTTTCTTTTTTTTTTATTTCTCCTGCTGCGGCTGCGGCGGCGGTGGCTGGGTTGATTGCTGCCATGAATCAGTTGAACGGTGGCAAATTCGCGGTGGCAACGGCGGCGATTTCCTTCTTTTTTTTGAACTCCGGATCGTATATCAAAATAGAATTTGACACAAGGTGGCTCTGATACCAAACTGACGTGATCAAGGATCGCGTCGAATACAACAGTGTAACCGGACCTAAATCCGATAATCCCAAGGACGCGAACAAGGCGAAGAACACCGACCCTGCATGGTAGGATTGGATTGAGCCCGATAAGAAACGGCCATAATTAGCACACCGATTGCTGATTGATACATTACAAATCACTCGGATCAATTCGGAATGACTCGATTTGGGGTAGAAAATCCACGAGAAATTGAAAGACTTAATTTCAGGGAATTGAGAAGAAACCTGAAAATTAATTGAAAACTCTGTCTGTCTGAAATCTGATGGTACACAATGAATTTATAGTGTCAAAACCTTAACCTGGTTGGGCTGCGGGCTCCTATTGGGCTTACTTTGATTGGGCCCAGAATTAAATAAATTAGAGGAGAAATAAATAATTGAATTAATCATCCTGCTTTATTCTTTCGCCTCCAAGTCTTCCATCCATCTTAGGATGTTTATTCTGCGCTCTTCCTCGGGTTCCTCGAATTTGCATCCACGCGTGACATCTTCTCGAATTTCGCGCACCAAGACGTTAATGGCTTCTTTAAGCCTTTTTGCCCATGCCCTGGTTATTGGTCCAACTGGGATTGCTAGCGACTCCTCTTTATCATGTTGGACGTCCGCGTCAGTGTTGGTAAGGAAAATGAAATTGTTCATCACCCTGCCTTTGTGAATGCTCAAATGGAAACAAATTTTCATATAAAATGATATCTCTAGACACAAATAGTTGATTTGTTTTTAAATCTAGAAGCATATATCCTTTTATACCAAAAGGATATAATAAAGACACATTTTCTTGCCCTCGAATCAAATTTCTTCCTTCCACTCTTGAAGGTGGCAGCATAACATAGAGCCAAACACCCTCATTTGATCATATATTGGTTTAACCTAAAATATTATTTCAAATAGAGTTTTGTTATTTAAATTAGGTGTGGCCAACCTGTTAATGATGTAAGTAGCTATGAGTACACATTCACCTTAATATTTGATAGGTAAATGTGATTGGAATTTTAAGGCTCTGGCAACACTAATTAGGTACTGATGTTTTCTCTCCACTACACTATTTTGTTGTGGAGTTTCAACACATGATTTTTGTTTCACAATTCTCTTTTCTTGGCAGAAAATTCTTAAATTAAATTTCGTACCATGATAAGTTCTTATGATTTTTATAGTTGACTCAAACTCATGCCAAATAAGGCTGCAGAAATTTTGAAGGGTCTGATTTATTTTTCAGTGATACACCCAAGTTGCTTTTGAAAAATAATCTACAATAGTTAAAAAATATCTAATGCCATCATGCCCAATCTCACTACAAGGCCCTTACAAATCACAATGAATCAACTCAAAAGATTTTGATGTATTGTGTAAACAATTATAGAAAGGCAATTTATGCAGTTTTGTTAAGTAACATACAGGACAAGGAGACTTTGCATGATCATCAAGGGAGATATTTAAGCCTTGTCTATTGACTAACTTCAATCTATCATTTGAAAGATGTCCTAACCTTTTATGCAAAAGGCTATATAAACTTTATGAATGATCAGCACAAGAAAAATTAAAAGAATTAGCATGATTATTGGTTCCTTCATCAATTAATGCAGTGGATAAACATTTTTCATACCTGTTGAAAGTATATAAACACCCTTTTACTTGGCCCTTACCTATTATTGTTCGAAACAAAGCACTTATTAGTCATGAAAATCATACAATAGTTCAAATCAGTAATGAGTGTTTTAACTAAAATGAGATTGAAAGTGAAGCATAGTATGCACAACACATTGTGAAGGATAAGGTTGTGAGACAATTCAACTTGTCCCAAACCAATAGCATGTGCTACATTGCCTTCAAGCAATTTAACAAAATAAGAACACTTGATATACTTACCAGTGTATAGGGAATCATCACAAATCATACAATTGGTTGCCCTGTATCTAAAATCCACATGTCCTTATTTTTAACCGCAAATTTCAAGTAGTTAATATTAGAGTTTGCCTTCTTACGTGACGCATTTATGCAGTTGGTAGTAGCTTTTTGTTCCTCATCACTTTGCTTGTCCAACTACTTTCCATTGGCCTCTCTGTCATTGAGCATGTTTACCAGTTGTTGGAGTTGAAGTTTGTTTAGAAGAAATCTCTCATCTCCTTATGTTGATACATTAGTTGAAACCTGTCCAACAAATGAATTGTTAGTTGCCTTTTGATAAAATTTACGTCTAAGAAGGTAGCCCTTTAATTTGTAACACTTGTCAAATTGGAGGACTAGTCATTTGACAATGACTATATTTGGGTGGTTGTGCATTCTCTACTTTGAAGCATTTTTCAAGATTATATCTAGTAATTTTGCAGTATGTGTAGAATAGTCTATCTCTCCTTCTTGACTATTTTGTACCGTCAGTAGATTTTTGTGCTACCATGGCCAGCACTCCAGATCCACCATTCTCTCCAACCACCAAGTGATACATTTCCTATTGCTAAATAATAGCAAATACTTAATTTATAGGAGGTAATACTTCCATCATTAAAATTTGATCCCTTACTTGAGAATCCATTGGAAATTGCATTACATAGTCTCTTTGAATTTTATTATTTAAAACATAGAGTTGACCACATGTACAATTAGGCATCTCATCGTATAGCTGTAACTAAACCCACAGGCTTTTCAACTTGCCATAATATGCTAAAATAGTATCAACTCCTTGCTTTAGACTGACTGAGTAACTCTTTCTTTAATTGATAAATCCTAGCTGCATTATGTTAGGATATACGTTCACGTAATTCATTCCACAATTCCAAAGCATCAGCAACAAATATGAGACTATTTTTAATAGAAAGTGAAATGGAATTTAACAACCAAGATATTGTCAAATCATACAGTTCAAGTGACATATCTGTGCTAGAAGTAGGTTTTAAGATTCGACCTGTGATGAAGCTCATTTATTTTTGGCTTGGAGAGCTCATCTATCATTCCTTGACCAGCTAACATAATTCTCAGTTTTCAATAGCTCGGTGACCAAAGATACAATTGGATTGTCACTACTCTCAAGCTTGTATGGATTCAAAGGATCCATGTGGAGTTGAGTCAAATCTACCCTAGCCAAACACCGTGGACCAAAATACACGATTCACACCGAATTGGTTTCGAAGCAAAGCCTCTCCAACTAAAAACTCTTGATTGACCCTAATTTGATAGAGATCTTTTGAATCGAGTTGTGTCCAAAGGATCTTGACACAAAACCGCCAATGAAAAAGGAAAACCTCGCTTCGGTACCTTTTTGGAAACGACACTAAAGATATTCTTGCTAGGAAAGTGAAGGAAAATTGAAAAAAGTGACCAACGAAAACTGAACGAAAGTTGGGGAAAGTGGGCAATTCAACCCTAACTTTGCTTAGGTAAGAGGAAAGTTAAATGTGAAACAATACAAGCTGAAGGCCTATTTATACTCCAAGCTAATCAGCTACTCAACTAAGCCTTAACTTACTAATTATAGTATTATCGCAACTGACCTTTAAATAAAATTAAACAACGGCTACAGGATTAAATAATAAATCACAAACTGTGAGAATCCACTTCAGCGCCATCTCAGCCGCTCTTTCTTGACCTCCAACTGGGTTGCAAGTTCCTCAACATAAAAGAATTAGAAAATAAGTGCGTACTCATAAAATTACTCCAAATGTAATCTGGAACAATACTGGAAAATTAATGCGACATCCTAGCATTTACATTTCAAAATATGAAAAGGAAAAAAGCAACCCAACTATAAGACCCAATTAACTTACAGATTCCACATGAGACATTTTATTAGTTACTATCAACTTTGAAAAGAAAAAGAAATAAAATTATAAAATTCTGAATTTCATCAAAATAGTATAGAAAAATCGGTTAGAATTACTTATCATGATAGAGAGATAAATTACTATTGCATTTAAAATCATTATTACAATAGAAAAACTAACAAATATTTGAAAGAAGTCCATAACAAATTTTGCAAATTTACTTATGATAATACCAATAGCCAGTACGACAGTGGGGCCAGTTTGAACGGAGAAATGTCTGAAAGAAGATCACTTCAGAAATTGAGCAAGAAGTTGATGATGTCATTGTTTAAGCAATAGTTTTGCCGATGAATATTTATTCAATGTCAAAAATAATCAGCACACATAAATGTTTTTTTTTTTTTAAAAAAAAAGATGCATGCACACAAGATTGCTGCTATGTCTAATGAAAATAGGTTGGAAGGTTTAAGTAATGGTCTGAGATACTATTTAAATAAATTAAAATACAAAAAGATTTTTTCAAATCAATTGTTCTACACGCACTTTCACATCTTCTTAACCCGACATGACTGAGTCATAAAAGCTTGTATGAAATTTTAATAACATCATGGCATGCTCAATTATCTCTCAGCCTGGCCAAATTAGGCTCTTTAACCGTTGTTGTAGCCCATTAGATAAATTCTATGCCCCTTTTAGTCGTCTTCATTTTTCTTATTAAGACAAAAAAATGAAAATTGCACAAATTAATAGTTCTATTTCATGTTTAGTTTAAATAGCACCCTACATAAATTGATATCTTCCATGTGGATATAAAAAGAAAACTTGTGTAAGTTGATGATTCTATAATAAATTTACTCCAAATAAATTAATTATTCTAATCCTTCGTTCTATAGTAACCTTTCATTTTTGTTTTTATTTTTTGTGACAAAGGAAGAAAAATTGCGCAAATTGATAGTTGTATTATATGTTTAGTTTAAATAAATTCATTAAATATTATTCTAAAATTCTAATGCCCTAATAAATTGTTATATTTAATTTTTCTATGTACTATAAAAAGAACAACTTATTTCAAAATGAATTTACTGTAAATAAATTAGTTATTCTAATCTTTTAATTTTAGTAATCTTCAATTTATTTATATGACAAAAATTGCATAAATTAATAGTTCAATTTTATGTCTAGGTTAGATAAATTAAAAGCAATTATTATTATAAAATACATATACTCTAAATAATTGATATCTTCAAGTTTTTAACATGATTCCAAAAGAAAAATGCAGAAATTAATTATTCTATAATACATTTACTTTAAACAAATTATTTTATTTTTAAATTTTAAATTATTTATTATTAAATTTTGTCATGGCAAAAACAACATATTCAAAGTTCCTATAAATTAGTGAAAAAATTAAAAAATAATAAATTATCTATTATTCATCAGATGCAAAAATGAAAAACAGAATCAATAACAAATTTTAAAAAAATTAACAGATAAAAATACAAGGAAAAAACTGAGGAAAAACACCAGTGTAATTGTGGCATAAAAATTAATCATTCTAATATTCCATTCTTTAGTGATCTTCATTTTTTAATATGACAAAAAATGGAAAACCGCAAGGTAATATTAATGTTATATGTTTAGTTTAACTAACAGTCTAAATAAATTGATATCTTCAGTTTCTTAACATGGCATAAAACATAAAATTTGAGAGATTAATATTTATATAGGTAGTTAAAACAAATTTACTTGAAATAAATTAATTATTCTAATCTTAATTTTTTAGCAATCTTCCAATAACTTAATTAAATATTTTTCTAATATATATATATACACACACACACACACACACTCTAAATTAATTTATATCTTCTATTTTTTAATATAACATAAAATGAAGAGATTAATTGTTCTTTAATAAATTTACTTTAAATAAATTATTCTATTTTCTAAAATATTGAATTCTTTAATTTTAAAGTTTTTCATAGCAGAAACTATATATTCAAAGTTACAATAAATTATTGAAAAAATATTAAAAAAAAACAATCATTTTTTTAAAAAAAATGACCGATATTCTAATATATATATATATATATATATATTTGATATATAACATATAAGAAGCGAGATTTTCATTTTTTTGGGCATATTAACCGAATTAGCGTATGAAACTCATTTGGTTTCAAATGATTATGCGTATATAAATAGGCATAATAACTAGTTAGTTGGCTTGAATGGAGATTAGTTGGGCCACGTATCCCCAAAATAACAATTAGTAACTAGTAATTTTACAAAAATTAAACAAAAAATTTAATTTATTAATATAATTAAATTATAATAATTTAAGAAAATAATATACAAATATTGAAGTTACTTTGTCTAACATTTAATA
Source organism: Avicennia marina (assembly GCA_019155195.1). Classification (NCBI taxonomy): domain Eukaryota; kingdom Viridiplantae; phylum Streptophyta; class Magnoliopsida; order Lamiales; family Acanthaceae; genus Avicennia; species Avicennia marina. The sequence goes on from CM032760.1 coordinate 6,982,145, forward strand.
TAAATACAAATAGTTTCAGTCATGATTTTTTTATGAAAATAAAAACATTAAATTACACTAAAAATTTATTTTTTATATTTATTATATATTATGAGTGAGTGTGTGTGAAAAAAAGATAAATAATTTTTATATTTGGATAATTAAAAATGAATTAACAAAAGATTGAAAAATGAAACTCATTGACTCTCAATTCTAATTTTAAAAAAGAAAATATGATGAATTAGTTAGTATTAGTTAATTAATTAAAAATATGAATATATTTGACAAATCATTAAGAGACAAAAATAGATATTATAGACGGCGTAGATTTAATTACAGCATAGTTTGTTGAAGATACAGGTACCATTGGCAAAACATTAAAAGTCCTGAAGACAATTATTATATACGTTGAGAATTTAATAATGTGGTATATGGATAGATTACTTATGAAAGTATCTTAAAAAATTATTAAAAAATCACATAAGATCTTAGCAATAATATAATAATATAAATATAAATATTGCAATTCTGGTAGTCCTCCAGATTGTACGTTACAAGGCTCATTCAAAGGATGAGGGTAAAGGAGCTCCATACACTCGGTAGTCACTTTTTAACTAACTATGTCCCTTGAACTCACATGATTCATTGATTTTGAGTCACACTCTAGTTCTTCCAAACGCTTTCGAGACTGTCCTAACAGAAAAGTAAAAAAAGCAGCAAATATAAACATGATTTGTGAGTGGAAATTTGCTTGCACTAATTCAATAATTCAATTATAATGGATGATGGCTAAAATAGGGGAAAACTCTAATAATTGCTAGTACACAACACTTACATGATTTTTCACTTGACACCTTAATGTAATAGGCTTGGGAAAAAAAAACACTAATTATAGGATTGGATATTAAAAATATGAGGAAGCACACCTCCAAACAGTTACAAAATATTTACAAATATTTATATGAAAAACATGAAAGTAAAAGCCCTAGACTTAATTATAATAGGTGATGGCGTGTTTGACTTCAAGCATTGAGGTGTTGGCCAACATGAGCCAACATCGTATTAGGAGGACTTGCTAGGTAGGCGATCCTTTACTAGTATCATATTAGAAGGGCTTGCTGGCTAGACAGTCCTTTACATTCTCTCCTATTTGAAATGGCGACGTCCTTGACCCTCGTGAAGTCAATAATGCTTCTCCCAAAGGTTTTAACACCTTGAGGTCCGTCACTTGTTCCAAAGTGTTATCCTTCTCTAAGCAGCCTACCTATTTCACCAGCTGCTTGTTGATCTCTCGCTTGGTCGTCCTCACAAGTCGATAATCCAAGATACCTTCGACTATTTGTTTCAGCACTTTCCCAAATGCATGTAGTGGGTAGGTTTCTCTTGTGCAGTTTACGTCCTTTGGGTTTGTGGTGAAAGGCTTCAACTAATTGACATAGAAGACGTTATGTGTTTTCCACTAAGAGAGTAGCTCAACTGTGTAGGCCACCTTCCTAATCCTCTTTGTTATGCAGCGTGGACTAATATATTTCTATAAGAACTGATGGTCTCTCCCTTGAACACACTACATAAGCAACATGCTTGTCGCTTTGACAAACACGAGGTCCCCTACATTGAACTTTGCAAAGCGTTGTCCTTAGTTTGCCTGCCTTTTCATTTACTTTTAGGCATTTCCAAGTAGCTCTTTGTAATTTCCAAATTGTACTTCTACTCTTCAACTAAACTCCGTGCAAAGAAAGATCTCACATTTTGTGAGAAGTCTAGAGTGTGTGGGAGTAGAAATTGTTGCCCAGTGATGATCTCAAAAGGGCTCTGGATGATAGAGGAACTTTTCTGAGTATTAAAGCACAATTGAGCAACATCTAACAGTTTCATTAGTTCTTTTGATTGCTGCTTACAGACTGTTTGTTCCTTCAACATGGAATTGAAGTGCTCCGTTTAGCCATTAAATTGTGGGTGATACCTCGAACTTATGCTTAACGTGGACCGAGGAGTGTGAAGAGCTTGGTCTAAAAGACTCTAATGAACTGGGGGTCTTAATAACAAACAATGTCTTTTGGAAGACCTTAATATTTGACAATGCATGCAAAGAAAAAATGTGTTATCGCCTCCACCATCATGTGCTTTAGGGTTGTAATGAATGTGGTATGTTTCAAAAACCTGTCCACTAAAATGATAATATTCCCTAAATCTCCCACTTTAGGTAGTCTAATAATATAGTTCATTGAGACACTTTCTCAAGATCATGTTAGGACAGGCAAAGTTTCAAGAAAGCCCTTTCACTTTGAGTGGTTTGCTTTGTCCTATTGGCAAATTAAGCAGGATTGAACATATACCTTAACTTTATCTTTGATTTGAGGCCAATAATATGCCCACTACACCAGAGCTCATGTGTGTTTACCTTTAGGATGACCAGCCCACAAGGTATCACAGTATTTTATGATCGACAACTTCCTCAAGTTACTGCCCTTCGGAACATATATGTGATTTCCCTTAATCCTCTACAATCCTTCCTCTAACCAGAATTGCCTATACTTCCTTTGTTTCACTAACTGGATCAAACAGTTAGCTTCCAAATCTCACTCTAGCAATTGTCGTATTTGATTCTTCAGAGAGGTGGCCACCTTGCTTGAGGAGAGAGCAACATGTTAGAGAGTATATCATTATGTATATAGTTGTATAAGTATACTTTTACATTCATTAATGAAATATTGATTTGTTTATAGCAATATTATGACAAGTTTTCATGTATGTAAATCTTGAATGACGTAAAGTATTGTATGTTCTTATATAATTGAGTTAAAAGTTTTATTTATAAGGAGTTATGAATATGGACATAAGACTGTTTTAGCACTCAATTACTAAAATCAACTCGCGGGCATTAGAGAGTTAGTATGATTTGTATACCTTATATTTGTATGACGAGTATCATACCGTTCGATATGAGATATTGAGAATATATATGTGTGAATGCATCATTGGAAAATGAGCATTTGGATAATGACTTGCATAACAAAGTAGTATAGAGTTTACTTTTTGCTGTCAGTATTTTGCTTTGTGATCATGTTAAGTACTTGTGAATGTTGGACTAGAGATAACATGGTTGACTTGTGCGCATGACAGTTAATATCTCATTAAGACATTGGGCTAATATCTATTCTGGTATAGGGACTCGAATTCTCAACACAAGGTCTTGTGCAGCTGTCGGAATGTTGCTAATTGCCCACTAGAGCAGTCCAATCAAAATAGACATTTGCTCGATTTCTCTTAAGAGCTCTTGAATAGTTTTGACTCCTTAATTCTCTACCAATTCTTTGCATAATTCTCAACTTTCCATTAGTTGGGTTTAGAGGTTTACAACTTTAGTCTCTGTATTCTCAACCTTCTCCTCCAAGGTCACAATCACATAATCAATCTAAGAGCCCTGTTCTTCTAAGGCTTCCAATCGCTACTTGGTCATAAGATTCTTACGTGGTTGAAGACTTACGTGGTAGGGCTTCAACTTCATTGCCCACCAGCATGTTCGCAGATGTTGTAGCATCCATAGTCCCTCACCTCAGTTTAGATAAGAATTGAAGGTCTGATACCAACTGTTATAAGTCTCATTTCAAGAATAGGGCCAAAGGGACACTATGTAACTAGTAGTCGCTTTTTATTAACTATGTTTGTTGAACTTGCGTGCGTTATTAACCATGCGTTATACTCCCATTCCTCCAAAAGCTCTAGAAGCGCAATCTCCACAAAAAAAGTGAAGAAAATAGTAAATATATAAACAATTTGCAAATGCAAACTAGCTTGTATTGATTTAATAGCTCAATTACAATGCGCAAGGATTAGAGTAGAGAAGAATTCTAACAATCACTAGTATATAGTACTTACACAACTATTCATTAGACATTTTATCCTTCATAATAGGCTTGACAAAAGAAAAGACCAGTGATAGGATTAAATATTAAAAATCTAAGGAAGCACACTTATAAATAATTACAAAATATTTACATAAGAAAAATGAAAGTAAAAATCTTAGATCAAGCTACAACATGTGATGGCTCATTTAACTTTGAACATTGAGTGTAGACTGACACGGGCCTATAACGAGGCCGACATTGTGTTGGGAATACCTGTTGAGTAGGCTACCCTCCACATAGTGTCTGGAAGTAGGAAAAGATGTCACTTGTCTCTAATACCAAAACATTCTCAATTAATTAGATCCAAACACAATTGGTTATCAACTCGTCGGTTTTGTCCTTCCCCTTTATTATAATTCCTAGTCAAACTTGTTTCCTTGTGCTTTCCTCGCATAGTGAGATCATTGCAAAACCAATTTTAACAATAGAAGGAAATCAAGTAAATGAACTGATTTGATTTTAAAAGCCAATTGCCTATTAACCTATGAAGCAATTTCAACTTAAAAACAAAGAGCCTAACTCTTACTTAATCTTTGTGCCATATGTCACGAACCAGTCTTAGGCGCTTAAATATATTATGTGATAAATGTTATAATTTTAATATTTAATTAATTTTTTACTTTTAAAATATAACAATTTTAAACATATAGTATAAATGCATGAAGTGCATTTCAAATGGACCGTCGCAAACCTTAATCATACCATACGAAACGCATTGTTCATTTACCGGATGTAAGAAATAAAATCATTGAATGGTGAGCTTCATGCGGCCAATGTTCTCAAAATTGGACTGACCAACAGATTCAACTCGGTCAATCGAGAACTGGTCAGATGTCTGATCTCGATTCCACCAACGATTATTTATGCAAAAAACCTATCTTGAACTAATAAAAACTGGTAAAAACGGGTGAACCTGTTCATCCTGTGTTGATGGGGAAAGAATTGTCTTTTCCACCAGTGCTTCAGTTCTGAGTGGTCACGTTTTTCTTTGGATTAATTATAGTAATTATTATGGTTACAAATGATTAATTTAATATTTATAATAATTAAAAATGGCTGAGACCAATATTGATGCCAACCAACTTATTTAATTTAAATTTGAAGTACCATTTTTCATGAAGTATAATAAAAAAATATATATTAATGAAAAATAAAATTTTTAAAAATTTTTGTTTTGTGTGTTCAGATGTTATTACATTCTATGAGACTAAGTATTTCAGATATACACTCCATCTAATTTCTGATTTTCAAAAGAAAAAAAAATTGCAAATAAAGTTAAGCCCTTAGTAAATTGAAATACGATTATGTTATAAAAAATTTCCTCTCAAGTAATCAAATGAATTGCTTAAGTCATATATGGATGCTAACATTTTTATTCTTGCGTTATTCCAATTTTTAATTTATATTTTCAAATAATATATCTATATTTGATAATTTATTTAAATGAAAAAATTATATATAAATATTTACATATATATGTTTTAGAGGTCAGCATACATAAATACATGTCTAAATATAGGTCAATCGATTTTTTTAGAATTATTGAACTGATCTGGCCAATAAGTTAGTGAATAATCAGTTGAAGAAATTAAATTTGGTCCAGATTTAAAAAGCAGCTAGATTCGAAGTCCAACGTTGGGCTGCACAATTTTGCATTGAATGCTTATATGGTGAATTGAAAGGTACGTTCAACGAGTCATTAAGAGCATGAGCCTTGTTGCTTTTATTTCCGTCCAGGGCATGCGTTAAGGGCTCATTACTGTACAGCCAATCATCTTACCTGAATAATCAACAACGGCTGCATTGGCATAATGGCCACAATTCTCTTACCTAAAAAATGTAACAATAATAATAACAACAACAATAATGGCCACAAATCTCTCCTAAATATATATCTATTTTGTTTAGGAGAAAGATGGAAATTTTGGTCTCGACTATTTTCTTGGAAAGCAATTGGTGGCGACACAGCCGTCACACCCCAAGAGTTGCATTAAGCCTCAAGTTCGAGTCGCTCTCAGTTTTGTTTGTGTTGCTTGGTTTACGACCACGTGTATAGAAAACAATAATAATAATAATAATAACGATAGCAACAATAATGTCTAGATAAATCCAACCCTATATTTCAAAGTACAAATCCAATTTTTGGTTCAAACGTGGTCAGTAATTGTGCATCTTAAGATGAACAAGGGTCGAGCTAAAGAGCCCAACAAGCCTCTGAATCAATCAAACTAATTTCAAAGGTTATGTTCGTTTTTGTTTTTAAATGTATTTTTTTTAAAAAATTTATAAAAATAAAAAAAATTAAAATAACATTTAATAAATATAACAATTGTGTTTTTGAGAGTCTGAAAATGAAAACAAACATAGCGTATATCTATCACGAAACTCTTTGTAGTGGTCCCGTACGACCGAGGAAGCCAACACACGACCCCCATTCGGTTCATGTATCTGCTTTTATTTATCTATCTTGCACATATAATTAATTAAATATCACCACTGGGCACTGGGTTGTTTTTCGTCTTATATCGAGTTCAAAAATATGCGAAAGCATCGTTCAAAATTTGTGATGATTGAAGGACAGAGAGAGAGGAGTAGGATTTGATGATATCATCAATATCCACCAAATTGTTGGCATATAACCAATAAATATTCCAACACTGGCACGTACCTATACAACATCCAATTTACCAATTTTCGATTTTATATCAACCATGACGATAAGAAACAATTGTAAGCAACACAGTTTCTGACCAATTAAATATCGTCATATGATATTTTCTTGTAATGAAATATCACGAAATTAAATTAAATATATTTTTTGAAATTAAATTATAAAATAAATTGGTATTGTACTACAAATTTGACTGATAAATCAAGTTACGACATGTGTCAAAACTAGCTAATCAAATCGTATCACGTGTTAAATCTTATAAATTTAGAAAAAAAATATTGTTGGTTAGATAATTAATTAATAATCATTTAATTAAAAGAAATAATGTCAAATCAAATATACTCAACCAATCAGATGTCGCCACATCATCAAGCATTTATAGCGGCAATACCTTCTCTATCCTTATAAATAGAGGTGGTTTCTATACCACAAAGGAAAGAGAAGACGGAGACATCAAACAAGAAGCATTTTTGGAAGGAGTTCAGACTTGCCGCTCTTTTAACATTCAAAGTAGGTTCACCAAATTACAGCGTTTGATCCATAGTTAAGGCATTCAACCAGTGGATTAACATTAGTTAAAACTCCAACCAACATTTGAAAAGATCAAAGCTGAGAAACTTTTTCAGTTCCTACTACGTTTTTTAATCTAACGTTCAAGTTGTTCTTACTACATTTGAATTGTTTTTCAATGAGTTTATCAAATTTTAGTGTTCAATATAGAATTATGGTGTCAAATCAAGAAATTAACCTTTCCAAAGGCCTAAAGAACTTTTAAAAAGATCAAATTCACAAAAGTTTCAATAAATTAAAAGAACATTTAGCTCTTGCAATTTGAAGGAAGAATCAGAGGATCAAATTAGAGAATACAACCTACAGAAATTCATTTGATTCGAATTGCAATTACAACTGTATAAATTTCTTGTTAATAAAAATTTAATTACAAGAATTTTATTCTACAATAATTTTGGGCAAAAAGAGAATTTCCTTTGTATTTTACCTTTGTTCGTTTTGCCAATTACACATGTAGACATTTTGATCATCATCAATAGTTAGGCCGACAGAAAGAAGCACAAAATGAGCGAAAAGGAGACGGGGCACAACATCCTTTACGAGATGGGTAGAGTTAGAGATGCAAAGGAAAGACAAAACGCAGAGAGATTATAATTTATATATGGACCAAAACGAAGAGCAGAGCTTGGTGACCCCCCAACCAGGTCATGTCATGGGTACATCACCTTATCCCAACCAAATTAAAGGGAATCAATCAATCCCTGTATCGGAGCTTCCACTAGCTAGCTGGCTGCTTAGGTCTTAACCCAGAAACCCACAATACTACTTGAAAGGAACATTTCACCAATTTGTCTCTTGATTCCACAAGATCACAACAATCCCAATTCTTCTTCGATGGAAACGAAATTGGGTGCAGAGGATGAGCGGCACTCAAGCTCCAACAAAAAGACCAAGGACGAAGGCCGAGCACTGGAAAAACCACAGCGCAGCGGGGAGGATGACTCTGGGCATCTGAGTTTGAGGAATCTGTCAAAGCTTATTGTCCCACCGTTGGGCGCCTCAGCCTGCAACACCCAGAATGATGACACTACTAAAAGAAGAATCATCATCTCTCCCATGAACTCAAGATACAGGTAGGTGGCACGCACGCCATTGATTATTAATTAAGAAAAAGGGGGAAAAGTGGTGTCGAGTTGTGGCTTGAACTTGAAGAGATAATAACAGCTAGCTAAGTAAAATGTCTGCACTTGAATTTGCAGGTGTTGGGAGACGTTGATGGTGGCCCTGGTGGCATATTCCGTATGGGTTTGCCCCTATGAGATAGCATTTCTGCGCTCAAAAACAACCACGCCACTGTACGTTGCGGACAACATTGTCGACCTCTTCTTTGCCATTGATATTGTCCTTACATTTTTCGTTGCCTACATCGATCACACCACTCAATTGTTAGTTCGGGAGCCCACAAAAATCGCTAAGAGGTCGGTCATCGGTGCATTCAATTTCCCTCTTCTATTCTCTTTAATTTCTCGAGTATGCTATCCATTAATTAATTAGTTATCTTTCACACACACACACACACACACACACATTCAAAGGAATCTCATCCCCACTCCCCCCCGGTTAGAAGATTAGGAGTAGGATAGGAATTTTTGTCACTTTATTCCATTCAATTCCTCCAACGAACATCTGGGGTATATGTTCATATTCGTTCTGGTTCAGAGAAATAAAGCCCGGGTGACGGGTACATTCCAGATATAAAGAAGTCCCCATATTCCCGAACCTCTTAGGGTTCATCTCCACGCGGATAGATTAGATCTAACAAAAGAAATTATCCACATTGCTTATTTTTCCTATCCTCATATTTACATGGAAATAAAATTAAAGGAGTCAGCGAGAGTATTCCCAACTCCGAAGTGGTCAACATAGACATGCGAATATTTCTGTTTTCAGCCTACCCAAAAAGTAGAATATGAAAAAGATATATGTTTGTTTTTAAATTTGAATTTGTATTTTTTTTAGATATTTTGTCTTGAAAATTATATAAATATAAAATAAAAAAATAAAATTTAAAAAATGTAATAATTAAGTATGTATTTTTAAATTTTAAAATTGTAAAAAATATATAACCTTTTTAATTACACAATGTTAACTTACTTGATTACACTTATTTTTATTTTTTTTAATTTTTCTATCGTTATATTTTACCGGTTATATTTTCTATCAAATTCATTTTTTGATTTTTAATTTATTATTTCAAATATATTTTATATTTTAATTTAAATCATTTTATTTTTATTATTAAAATATAATAAATTTATAATTGATTAATAAATTTGTACACTACAACTTTTCCTAGGAATAACCACGATGGTAATAGTAATAAAGTTTACTAAAACTGTGATTGGGCCCAAAAAGATTCAACTTGCCCAAGGCTTGATTTTACAGTGGAGTCCAGGGACCACAAGCGCATTGCCGACATCTGGGATGTCTCATGTCCCGTGTTTTGTCCTGGATAATTAAAGCTCATTTTATTTTATTTTTTCTAAATATTAATTACATCGACAGAATTATGAACAAGAGAATTTAAGAACTAAAAAACAGAGAGAGAAAAAATGAAGAAATAGGAACTTTGTCTATAAAATTACAATTTTAGTTTACCGTAAAATACATTTAAAACTGTTTCATTTTCTATTAGTTTTCAACTGTGAGGTAATCATTTATTTTTCTTTTCAACTCGCCATGATCATGTATTTGTTTTATTCAAAGGAAAGTTTTTTACTATGCTTTTAGTTTCTACTATTTAATTTATACTTTGTTTCTAAATTTAATTTAATTATTTCATCAATTAGAGGTATAATTTTATTTAATAGAACAGTAAGTCAGAATGTGTAATTTTTGCTTAAAATTTATATTTGATCAAAGATGTTTTAGTTAATTTACAATGTCTTTTGATATTGAATACTGCATTTTGCTAAATTTAAGCGTCTGTGACCTCTGCAGTTCAGCGGAAAAACGTGCAAAAATATATATCAACACAACTAACTTTTTTATTTAAGTCGAAACGCAATTTGAATCATACAGTCTATTAATAAAAAAGGATATTACTAAGATATTTTCAAGCATGAAGTATTTTTTATATAATCATTTATATTTCAAAATATATGACTTGAGTTCTCTGTTACTAAAAGTAATTGCCAAATAACAGTAAATGAATCCTAGTACTACATGCTGACTCAAAGCAAAAAATGAGTATTTAAATTAATTTACACAATCAAAGTTTTCCTACGTACTATAATAACAGATGAGAATACAAGGAGTAACATATTTATTTATATAGTCGATGGTTAAAGATTAATAACATTATTTTATTTATATTTCCTAAACCCCAAACCTTATTTACCACAAGGAGACGAGAACATGCAACATAAAAATTGATTCAAATACAAGCAATTAAGTGATGCTTGGTTGACGCATTTTAAAACCTCAGCCAGATTTATTTAAAAGAATACAAGGGATTGTGCAAATCTTTTCTTCTGGCCCTTGGATTTACTACATAGTTTAACACTCACTGAATGTGTGTGTGTGTGTCACACACACACAGGCGTGAAAAAGGAATTCTGTAACATTAAGTCATTGATAGGCCGTACAAATTTAACATTAAAAGAGGCCTGAATTAATGATCTATAGAAAATGTGTATGTCATAAAATAGAAATAACGGTAAATGGTGGTCTAAATACTTGTATACTTTGTATTGTATAATTTTATAGATAACTTTGGAATACAAGCGTTTGTTCATTTTACTTGATAGGATTGTAATTTTAAATATTATTTTGAGTGATAAATTAATCATACGTTACTTTAATATTATTTTTGTTATTATGGATTAAAATATAGGACAATTCAATAATGGGTTTACTACGGTTTGATTATTTAATATGATTATATTTGTTTTCTCAAAATACCCTCACTCCAAACAATTTTAGAAAACTATGTATTCTTTTATTTATTACTTACCCTTTCTTTACAAAAATCAATGTCGTAATATTTTATTACACAATTTAATTTGATATTCACGTAACAAAAATAAATTATTGTAAATTATATTTAATTCTTTTGTACACTTTATTAATATCACAAAATTAAATATAATTTTACTTGTTATAAAAAAATACTAGTAATAATTATAGTAAAAAAGTCCAACACAAAGACTAAAATTTTTCATTGATTATAGAGTAGTGTTCTTACTCAAATTCTAAATTATAAAGTTAAGTCTATTAATTTCAAGGACATAAATTTATAAGAGTCATTTAATTATTAGTTGGGCATAAAAATGTGCATTTCCACAATTTATTACAAGGGCTAGCATTATGGTTCATTTTATATTACCTTCATGGACTGAATTATTATGTAACAGTCGAAGTGATATGACATTGTACTCTATGTGAACCCATAGCCCTTATGACTGTAACATAACGTTGGTCAGGCCTTATTAAATAATTTACGAAGGTCAATCCTACTAAAAACATGTTCACTTTGTAATAAAATATGCTCTAGTCTTTGTAATTTATTATGCAAAGAATAATAACATATTAAGTAGAGCTAGCAGTTAAAGATTCTCCCATTTTAGATATTTTTATAACATTTAAGAAATTTGTTAATTTATTTAAAATTTTAACTCATTACTATAATTTTATGTATATAGCTATTTGCTTTGTCTTTCATATTTCAATTAATTAATTTGATATCTATGCTTATAAATTTTCAAGTCATTAATTTCTCATCTACATATCAAGCAATATAGAGATAAAGTCAATATCGTCCTGTGAATCCATTGTTATTTTAGATATCTGTGATGTAATTATAATTTAGTTTATTATGAATGTAAGTTTATAATTAGTTTAAACAATTTAAGATTATGCTAATTTTTTTAATTTTACTCAATTCATAAATAATTAATTCAGATAATTCAAAATTCTTTTAGTTTACTAGTGCTAATTGATTTATATTTTACATAATTTAAAATAACTGCGTAAATAGTTTAGATACGTGGGGACTCTTAATCTGCTACTATCAAAAGTTATCTTTTTAAGTAACATTTTATTTTAATCTAAACAAACTTATTTACTATTAAAAAATATAGGCATTTAAGTAAGGATATAAATGTGATGCCATATTATGGCAAGAACATACATACCTTCACATATGGTATAAATATAGCTAGAAATTTGAAAAAATATTGTACTTCTGTTTTTTACAATTTTAGTTTCAAGAAAATAATTTAGCCTTCTTCACACACACACACAGACACTTGTATACGTACTCGCATGCTGTGTTATATTATTAGATGAATGATAACACTTTGTTTTGGCAAATACAACGCAGATTTGGTCTTGATATATAAATATAATTGAAAAGCATGCAGTTGAAGAGCCTTCATATGTATGTGTACATATTATGTAGCTGTATGTTTTAGCAGATGAGTTGTTTTCTCAAGTTGCATGATTCATTAAATGCTGTGAGAAGATCATTTGGTTTTCATCACTACTCCCACAATGCTGTATATACAAGACAGTTAATAAACTAGTTTGACAAAATCATGAACTAAGAGATGCAATGTGACCGCGGCTCTCTTTCCTTAAAAAAAAATTGACAACTTCCATGCAAAAAAATTGACAACTTCCATGCACTGCACAGGTACCTGTCAACGTGGTTTATAATGGATGTGGCCTCAACCTTACCGTTCGAGACAATAGCTTTCTTGATTTCAGGCAAACATCATGCGGGCGTCTCTTACTCCATCCTAGGAATGCTAAGATTCTGGCGTCTCCGTCGCGTCAAGTGTTTCTTCACCAGGTAAATACTAACAAGTCTGATAGAGTTCTCATCGACTAGATGTGGCATCATTGCCGTTTTTCCATTTCTTGCTAGTAAATTAAAGACATGAAGCTTTTCTGGAGGTTGGCTAGTTAAGAAACTTATGGTTATTGCAGGATTGAAAAGGACATCAGATTTAACTATTTTTGGATCAGATGTGCCCGACTGTTGTTTGTAAGTACAAGCACAGAAACATCCAATGAATGTTTCGCCTTGACATTATTATGAGAACTCGTGAAAAAGAAAGAAGAAAAAAACAAATTGAAGGGCCGAGCCTCTCGAATCTTGAAACTCTGTGCGTTTGAATTACAGGTAACGTTGCTACAAGTGCACTGTGCCGCATGCGTGGCCTACCTGTTGGCAGACCGATATCCAAACGAAGGGCACACGTGGATTGGATTAGCTATACCGAATTTCAAGGAGAAAAGCCTCTTCGTAAGATACGTTTTAGCACTGTATTGGTCAGTCACCACAATGACCTCCGTGGGCTACGGTGACATACACGCTGTGAATGCCTTCGAGATGGTGTTCAACATTTTCTACATGCTCTTCAATCTAGGGTTGATAGCTTATATTATTGGTAACATGACTAATTTGGTGGTCGAGGGCACGCGAAGAACTATGGAGTTTGTAAGTCTCAAATCCCAAAATATATTTGTATATTGTATTTGTGTGTGTGTGTGTTCTGGGAAGTGAGAGAGATGAGTTGTTGTGCGTATTATGACTTGTTTGCAGAGAAACAGCATCGAGGCTGCGTCGAGTTTTGTGTCCCGAAACCGATTGCCTCCAAGGTTGAAAGAGCAAATAGTGGCGTATATGTGCCTTAGATTCAAAGCCGAGAGCTTGAACCAGCAGCAGCTCATTGAGCAGCTGCCTAAGACGATATGCAAAAGCATCCAGCAGCATTTGTTCTTGCCCATAGTCAGGAAAGTTTATCTTTTCAAAGGTGTTTCAAGGGAAATTCTGTTGCTCCTGGTAAGGAAGGATGCTTACTCTCAGAACCAATTGGCGCGTCTTGAAAATCTTTAGCTTCGTATAATTTGAATTTTTTAATAACTGTAACTCAAATGATCTTATTATCTTATCTAGGTGGCAGATATGAAAGCAGAATATATACCTCCACGAGAGGATGTCACAATACAGAATGAGGCCGCAGATGACATCTACATCATCGTGTCGGGTGAGGTTGAGATGATCGACTGCGAGACAGAGACCGAAAAAGTGGTTTGGGGATTCAGTTCAGGGGACATTTTTGGGGAAGTGGGAGCATTTTGTTCTACCCCTCAAAGCTTCACATATCGAACGAAGACACTATCTCAACTGCTCAGGCTCAAAACCAGCTCTCTGATAGAAGCAATGAAGACCAGACAAGAAGATAATGTCACCATGCTTAAGAATTTCCTCCAGGTTTGGTGGCTAATTAAAACGGTTGAACTATTCATGTTTCTCTGTTTGTCCTTAAACCAGATGCTGAGTTAGAATGCAAACTACTGTTCTAGAACAGGAGAGCCAACCCTCATCTTAGCTACCTCTTAAAGATCAGATAGCTGGCTAGATTTAACAGATAGCTTACTCGCAAAATCCTGTGGTTGCAGCGTCATAAAAAGCTCAAGGATTTACGCTTGGGTGACTTATTTCATGAAGGCGGGGAAGAAGATGGCATGTCGATCAACTTGCTCACTGTTGCTGGGACCGGCAATGCTGCCTTTCTGAATGAGCTTCTCAAGACAGGACTGGACCCTGATGTTGGAGACTCTAAAGGAAAGACCCCATTGGTATGCTTAATTAAGTTTGATTTATCTGTTTTGTCAATTGGTTAAATCTATGGAAACATATCTTAAGGGGAACTGATAGAGCATATTGTTTCAAAAGAATTCATTAGCTGACCTCATTCTTATGTACTCGTGGCTCTTGTGATCCCAATGCTTCTTTTGCAACATCTCAGCATATTGCAGCATCTAAAGGACATGAAGATTGTGTAGTCGTGCTTCTGAAGCACGCTTGCAGCTTTCACCTGAGAGGTAAAATCCTTGCCTTCTCACTCACTTTTTGATTAGAAGATGGAGTGAGTGATACTTGATGTTTTACGCTATCCATGACAGATTTTAATGGCAACACGGCGCTGTGGGACGCTATAGCAGCAAAGCACCACTCCATATTCAAGATCTTGCACCACTGGGCCTCCATCTCTGATCCCTATGTTGCAGGTGACCTTCTGTGCATGGCGGCCAGAAGAAACGATTTAGAAGTGATGAAAGAGCTCTTGAAACACGGACTATACGTAGATTCCAAAGATCGACAGGGACTGACTGCCATCCAAGTTGCAACCACCGAAAACCACGTGGACATGGTGAAATTTCTGCTCATGAATGGATCCCAAGCCAATGAAACCGTTAAAAACAAGATCTGTGCAGCAAACTTGAATGAAGTTCTGCAAAAGCGCGAGGTTGGACACCGTATAATCATACCCGAAACGCTGAATGAAAAGGTTGTTGGCTTAAGTGGAGACGATCAACAGAGCAATGGCGAAAGTAGTAGACGGTCACTTTTGCCGAGAATTAGCATATACAAGGGCCATCCTACTAAACGGAGGGAGAGTCATTGCACCGAGCCTGGAAGGTTGATTAGGTTGCCAAATTCACTGGCGGAGCTCAAGAGCGTTGCAGGTACTATTTCTATTGGCGATGTGCTTTGACTAAACTTTATGCTCTCTATCTCTTCCTGCAGTGAATTCTTTTCAACCATTAATTTGTTTCTGGATCCTAACGCTTTGGGTAAGTGTTGGTTTCTTTTTATTTTTCTTCTTGTTTTCTTCTCATATGAATATTTTTGGCAGGTCAAAAGTTTGGATTTGATGCTTCGAATGCTTTGTTGACTAACGAAGAAGGTTCGGAAATTGACTCCATCGAAGTGATAAGAGACAACGATAAGCTCTTTGTAGTTGAGAATCCAGATATTCTGCAATAGAACCTGCTAAGGATGAGGCATAGAAAACCTAGAAATAACTAGACAGGTTACAGGAAACCTGAAGGATATTGCTCTTTTCTTCTGCTTGTACAACAATTCTTTCTGATTTTACCCATATCTGGATATTAAATAATCATTAGTAGAATTTGAGCATCCCGTTGCAGCTATGACTGTTTGGCTTTTTTTTTTGTCCAACATTGGATTTATATTAAAAAGTCACACACTTTGAATACTGTAAATAAGTCATTCATTTGTAAATTGCAATCATTCTAAAATATTCTTCCTCCTATAATTTGTTATTTTGTAAGTCATTTAATTAAGATTTTTTGTTGAAGATAATTAGAATAATTACCTTAATTATAAAATCTTTGAAAATAATGAAGTTCTTTGAAAATAATGAAGTTATATTGTAGCGGCTGAGAACATAGGCAAATTATCGAACCTCGTAAATTTTAATGTTTTATTTCTTTTAATTTTGTTTTATTATTTTATTTTGAATTCAATTGTAATATTTGCTCTATTTGTTAGGTTTATTATATTATATTATTTGTTAGTTTGTAGAGAAAATTACTTGAATTTTCTCGACTAATAGTACCAAAACCCTAAGTTCATCCTAAGCTTTGGTTTTTTTTATTTGTAATTAGAAACATTTGTGTTACTTCAAGATGTTCATGGAAGTCGCAAAATTGGAAGATGGAGACGAGGTTGCAACATCAAATTTCTCTTTCATATTGGTGATGCTTGTGATTTCAAATTCAACATTCTCGATGGAGTTATTCGATGGTACTGGTCATTTTGGCATGTGACAAGGTGAAATCCGTCTAGACATTGCTATTAGGGAGAAGAAGCTTAGCAATATAGATGAGAAGGAATAGAGCACCATTAATCGTTTGGCATGTGGAACAATCCACTCGTGCATGTCTAGAGAATAGTAGTGTACTTTCAAAAATAAGACTTATGTAAATAAGTTGTGAAAGGCGTTAACGAACAAATTTTTAAAGAAGAAAGAGCCAAAATTGGCTTCATGTGAAACAGATATTGTTCTTATTTGATTATCGATTATAAGCCTCCATGAATGACCACGTCATTGTTTTCAATCAAATGTAGACTTGTTAAACTTTGATGAGACCTTTAAAGGTGAAGATTTGGTCTTGTTGTTGTTATCATCTCTTCTTGATGAGTTGGAGTTCCTTGAGACTGCTTTACTTTATGGAAAAGATAAAATTTCACGTGATAAAGTATGTACAGCTTCATACAGTTATAAGTTAAGGAGAAAGGATAAAAGAGAAAGCAAGCAAATAAAAATAGAAGCATTGGCAGTCAAAGGTCATTCGCAAAGTTGAAAAACAAAAAGGAGAGGCAAATCCTATTCAAAAGCCAAACTTAGAAAAATTGAGTATCTTTTGTTATGAAGAAAGACATCAGAAGAAAGATTGTTTGAAGCTAAAGAACGATAAATTTGCTTCAAATGCCAATGTAGCTAAAGATGACACCGACAAAGAGCTATCATTGACCATCTTGCCTTTGACAATCCATTCTGATGAATAGACATTGAATTTATTTTGTACCTATCATATGTTTCAAAATAAAGAATGACCTTTCATTTTGAAAAACTAACTAGTGGAGTTGTTTGTATGAGCAATGGCATTACCTGTGCAATAGTTGGGATAAGATTAATTTGATTGAAGAACCATGATGGATCACTTGGGATTTTGATAGATATATAATATGTGCTAAGTTCGAAGAAAAATCTCCTATCCTTAGGTGTTTTCGAATCTAAAGGTTTGATTATGATTATAAAAGATGGGTTTTAAAAGCCTCATTAGGCGCACTAGTAGTAATGAAATGCATTAGAAGAAAAAACTTGTATTGCTATCAAAGTAGTACAATTATTGGGACAATAGCAACAGTTTTGGAAAATGATGAAGAAATGAAAGCAACTAAGTATTGGCATATGCATTTGAAACGTGGTGGTGAAAAATCATTGCAGATGCTAGCAAAACAAAGATTGTTGAAAGGTTTAAAGACTTCCACATTAGAATTTTGTAAACATTGTGTGATGGGAAAGCAAAAAAGAATGAAATTCAACGTCGCCATCCATAATACAAGGGGTATTTTGGATTATATTCACTCAGATGTATAAAGACCTTCCAAGACATCTTTATTGGGAAGAAAACATTATTTTGTAACATTTATTAATAACTTTTCAATAAAAACTTGGGCGTACACCATAAAAGCTAAAGATTAAGTACTTGAAATTTTTCTTAGATGGAAAAATATGATGGAAAACTAAACAGGTATAAGATCAAATAACTAAGAACAGAAAGAATATAAGAACAATCCATTCTTCAAAATTTTCAATGAGCATCATCTAATATTGATGGAAAAACATTTTTAGAAGTACGGTTTGGAAAACCTATTGCTGATTATGATTTATTACATGTATTTTGTACTATTGCATATTATTATGTCAAGGAATCAAAACTGGACCCTATGGCGTTATTATGGGAATCATCTCTATAATAAAGAGATTTCATTTATGGAGTCTAGAAACAAAGAAGATACTTTTTAGAAGTGATAGCCTTTGATGAATCATCAATATTAAAATGTCTAATTAATGAAAATGCTCATACTGGTGTCGCATCACAAAAAGAAGATAGTGCTTCGAAAGAGGTAAGTTTGAGTAGATGACAACAAGCTTGATAATTGAAGCAAAAGTTGAACGAGATTCTCTTGAAGAGAAAAGGAATAAAAAATGGTGGAGGTTTTAACCTAAGAACCTCCTAGCAATAAGATTTGATTGTAACAAGAAGACCAGTACAAGAAATTTGTAGACTTAGTTGATTTGTTAGTATGGTGGCTTATGCACTTCCAGTTGTAGATGAAGATGCTCCTTTCAATTTCCAAGAAGCATGACAAAGTCTTGAGAATAGCCAATGGAAGAATGTCATAAATGAGAAAATGTATACATTTCTGAAGAATAAGACTTTGAAGTTAGTATAATTGCCAAAGGCTAAGAAGGCAATTAGGTGTAAATGGGTATATACGAAGAAAGAGGGATTTCATAACAAGAATTATGTTTGATACAAAGAAAAATTGGTCACTAAAGGCTACACTCAAAAGGAGGAAATTGATTACAATATCCAATTCTTAAATATTCTATCATTAAAATTTTGTTGGCCTTGATAGCATAATTGAATTTGGAGCTAGCTTAACTTCATGGAAATACAACATTCTTATATGGCGACCTAGAAGAAGAAATTTGCAAGACCCATCCCGAAGGATTCGAGGTTGCTGGAAAAGAAAATTAAGTTTGTAAGTTGAACAAATCATTGTATGGATTAAAACAATCACTAAAGTAGTGGTACAAATGGTTTGATAACTTTATAAGAGGACTAAAATACAGTAAGAACAAATACAACCATTATATATATATGCAAAAGTTACAAGATAGATCTTTCATCTATTTATTCTTATATATCGATGACATGCTAGTTTTATCAAAGAGCTTAGTAGATATATATAAAAAAAGTAAGGCTTAATCAAATTGATAGTTCAAGATGAAAGATTTAAGTGAAGCAAATAAGATCCGTAGAATGGAGATAAGCAAGGATAGAGTAAAGGGAAAGCTTTGTTTGACTCAAAAGTAATAATTGAAGAAGGAACTACAATATTTTGACGTAAATGAAAAATCAAAACCTGTTAGTACTTTATTTCCTCTAACATTTGAAATTAAGCTCCCAAATATCTCTTAAGAATAATGAAAAATGAAAGCATATGACAAGGTTTCATATGCTAAAGTAGTGGATAGTTTGATATATGCAATGATGTGTGCATGACTTAATATTTCACAAGTAGTAGGAGTGGTGAGTAGGTACATACATAATTTTGGGAAAGGACACTGACAAGTTATGATATAGATTCTACAATACAATCAAAATACCAAAATGTTGGTTTAGTTTTTCAACAGGAGGATAATATTGATTAGCATATAGTTGATTATTATGATTTTGACTTTAATGGAGATTTGGACAAGTGTTAATCAATAAGGTGCCAGTGAGTTGGAAGTTTAGTTTGCAATCAATAGTCACTTTGTCTAAAACAAAGGCTGTTAAGGAGGCAATTTAACTTCATGGAATGTTAGAAGACTTGGGAATTGATTAGAAGCACATTATAGTACATTGTAATAGTTGTAGTGCCGTTTGTTTTGAAAAAAACTAAGTCCGTCGTACAAGAAATTGATGTTTGATATCACTTTGTGAGGAACATGCCCAAGAAGGGGAGATTATTCTCATGAAGATTTAGACTGAAGAAAATCCCACAGATTTCATGATTAAGGTGGAGACAACAATTAAGTTCAAATGTTATTTGGACTTAATCAATGTCTTGCAAATTTTAATAACTTTAGATGTATGGCACCTGCTGTCCGTTTGGAGGTACATCAATAGAACACTTCAAAAATTCAAAGACATAGGAAGTGATGTTGGTCCGTCTGGAGGTATATCAATAGAACACTTCAAAAATTCAAAGACACAGAAAGTGAAGAGGTTATGTAGGAGAACAAAAAACCAGTCAATGTGGAGATTTGTTAATCATGACTTGATTTTTTGTCCCACATTGGATTTGTGTTAAAAAACCATAGACTTTGGATATTGTAAATAAGTCATTTCTCTGTAAGTTGTAATCATTCCAAAAATATTCTTTTGTTGTTTTGAAAGTCTTTTAATTAGGATTTTTTAATTGAAAGTAATTATAATAATTAACTTAGTTGTAAAATCCTTGACGATAGTTGAATTATATTGCGGTAGAGCCCCGAGGAGAGAGACAAATTACCCAACTTCGTAAATTCTGATGTATTCTTTTCTGTATTTTTGGTTTATTATTTTATTTTATATATAATTACAATAATTGTTCTATTAGTCGGGCTTGTTATTATTTGTTACTTTTGGAGAAAAATACCCAAAATTTTGCAACAATAACAAAAGAAAACGAAGAAGTACATGTGCAGTAAAGGAAATATAGAGAAGTAGAGGGGGCATCTACTTTAGGGAAAACGATGATCAATGCGATGTAGGCTTAAAAACAGTGCGTTTTCTTAAGGATTTTGAGGAGCATGTCTGTGCTAAGAACTTATCCTTCTACAGCTAACTTGTTAATTGTGGTTTCACAAACCTGGGAAATAGTTGAGGCTGGGTACCACCTAGTAGTGTACAAGTCCAAGAAGAGACAGCACTCTTGAATTTGTCGCACATGTTGGTGGGGTGGTGTCAAGGGAAAAGGAAGAGTTCAGGCGACAAAGATGACGAGCAACGTACACTGACTGTGGTCAACGTGAAGCGTGGCAAGTTCTTTCTCTATTTATCAGGATTTGAAGCACAAATAGGAGCCGAACCAGTTGATTTTGGCAACGCGTGGAGTCTGGAACCACGCATCAGAGAACTGAAGACTTAGGCTTCAGATCTCCCCATTTTTGATTTTGATGTGATGTGTTCAGTGACCCTTAAATGCAACAATCTGGCTACTGCAATCATTTCGTATTGCGAACCGGCCGGATATGCTAGTGCAAATGCAAGTGCAAGGGCAACATCACTTGGGCATATGGCCTTAGCTATTTCTGCACCACTGATGAATACAGAACTAAAACTGCGGGAGCCCAGGCACAAAATCAAATGAGGTCAAAAAGCTATCTGATTATTATAGTAAGTTGCATTTGACAACAATAGGAGATAAGAACCGGGAATATTAATTAGCATTATTATATATATTTTTTGTTTTAATACAAAAAAATTAAAAATATGTTAATAATATTTTTAAATTACATAATTAATTTATATACTAAGCAATGTATAATTATTATTTGAGTAAAATATATATAATTAATTATTTATTTTTAAAAGTTAAACAAATTAAATATATAATAATTGATTTATTAGTTTTTAATTAATAACTTATTTATTATGTGTAAATTAAGTACATAGTCATATACAAAGATAAAAAATAATAAATACTGATTTAAACAATTTTTATGGTACAATCTTTTTTCCTTTTTTACATTTTAATTTTAATTTTTTTGTTTATTTCTTTTTTTTGTTATATTTCAATCTAATTATTCATTTCTATTTTTCTATCTCTCCTCTATTTCCTTTTTCTCTTTCTCTCTTCTTTTTCTTCCTTCTCTTCCTCCACTTTTTTCTTCTCCTTATCCAAAAAAAAAAAAAAATGAAAACAAAAAATAAAACCCACTAGCCACCCACAACGGCAGGCCGATTCGTAGTTAACTCGTTTGGACCGCTAAGCCAGTCTGGGTTTCACAACATTGGTTAGTAATTGGTGATGCTCTCTCTGTCTCTCTCTCTCTCATTACATAACTCAAATGGCGGATTCTCAATTCACCCCTCCGCTGCAGAGGAAGCAGGACATAATTGCTCCAAACCAACAATTGTATTCTTCTCCTGCATTTGGAAACCAGCGCTCTATGAAATTCACTTGCTGCAATTTCAGTATAAGAGGACCAACTATGTTCTCCCCTTTCTTCTGCACCCCACTCTTTCAAAATTTTACCCATGCATACACTCACACATACATACACATACACATACACACACGCACACTATAAATATTACTAGCTTATATGTATTAAAATCAAATATATAAAGGTATATCAAATTAAACAATTTTAATATTTATTAACTTTAAATTTTTAATTAGCTTAGTTATTTTTTTGAAAATTCAATTCATATATTTACTTTCTTGTGTTTATAACATAACAAATAATATGATTGTCTTATTTTTACAAAATGTCTATAAATTAAATAAAAAAATAATAAAAATTTAAATTTTAGATTATAATGTCCCAAGTTTAAATGATAAATAATTTTAGTAATATCTTTTAATTAAATAAAATAATGATTAAGAAAAATGTTAGAAAGCGGCACAGCTTCATGGTGATCTTGATTTAAAAATAAATTTTTTGTTTTGTAAATCTTCCATTTCTTTTCCACAAAATTTTTCTAGTTCTTGGTTCATTTGAATAGGTCTTGCTTTTTGTAGGAATGTCTTTTTTTTTTTTGAAAGTTGACATAAGGAAGGCCAACAACATGTTTCTTTCCATCCCAGAAGGCGAGAAGATTTGAACAAGCTTGTTGTTGTGCTAATTCTTGGAATTTTTTGATTTGGTTTTGAAATTGTGTAATTTGAAGTTGGGATATAATCCTTATTAGAGAAATATTTTTCTTTAGTTCTTGTAGGTGAAAAATTTTAATTTGAACAATGTTATTAATAGAATTTTCATATATAGAATAGGCTTTGAGGAGATTGATATTTCTGATTTTCAGTTTCTCAAGGAATGGAAAATAAAGTTTTTTTAAATTTATACGAAATGATAAAGAATTGGTTTCTACCTTGTAAAGAGTAAGTAAATTTATGAAGAGAATTCCCAATACAACAGTATGGTACACATCTTCGACAACAAGGAATGAAGGTTTTAAAGAAATTTCTTCATTTAAGGTTGATGTATTAGCAGTTAAAAGTTTTTCTTTTGTTTTTTCAAGGAAAGTTTTGGGGACGAAACCATATTTTATACAATTTAAACTGCAACTATATTAAAAAGAGCAATTGTATTCATTTTCAAAGATTTGGAGAATTTAAGAGTAATTTTGATGATGTATTTTCTAGAAGTAATTTTTTTAGCACAAATAGAAAATATTTTGACACATTTTGAATGTTTTGGATTTTTCTTGGATTTCATTTACATCAGTTTTGTTGGTTTCTTCGTTAATTATGATTGCTTCAATGATTTATTTTATAGCTTTAGAATTTTTTTTGTTTTTCTTTTATTTCTTTTTGTAAGTATTGGATTGTTACATCTTTTCTAATATGTTTTGATTTTCCTAAAATATTTGTTAAATCATAAGTATTTTTTGAAACTTTTGAAATTATTGATTTAATATTTTTTGTACTAGGAGGTTTTGTATCATAAATGTTTTAAAGAGTTTTTCAAAGTATTCGTTTTGAATTTCTAGATTTTCGATTTTCTTCATGACATCAATGAGGAGTAGTTATTCTTTGGAGATTATATTTATTGAAGGAGAATTTGAGTTTTTAAAACTGAAATTTATTACATCATCTTCTAGTTGAAAGATTTTTTCAGAATCTAATGAGGATTTTTCGGATTCAAAGTTTGAACTTTCTTTTGAAGAATCAATTAAAAGATTTGAAATTTTGTTTAAGGCTTGTTCATCTAATTTTAATTTTTGTTTTCTTTTTAGCTTATAATAATTCATAGTTTGACTTAGTTTATTACACCTATAACATTTTGTATTCTTCAAGAATTCTTGAGGCCTTTGGTCTTTCTTGTAATTTTTGTTATGAGATTTTTTATAGTATTCTTATTGAGGTTTGAAAGGGTTTTTGTATTTTGAAAGGGTTTTATGATTTATATGAGATTTTTTGTAAGATTTGAGGCAATTTCCTGGGCATTTGAATGAAGTAGTTTATCGAGATTTATCTCAAATTGTTGGCAAAAACTACCTAACTCTATTTTTGTTTTATTCATTTCCCATTTCAAATGTCTTCAGAGTTTTATATCTTAACAAATTTTTAATCATTTATTTTGAATAATACTAACTAATTGGCCATAAGTTTATTGGTCATAAGGTATTATTTGTTTTCCTGATAATTTATAGATTTTGTTCCTAACTTTTTCACCTAGGAGAGTTGGTAATCTTACCAGAAATTTTTCTTTCCAAAAAGGTTAATTTGAATCACCTCTGAGCATAACTCTACTTAAGTATGTGTTTTTATAATATTGGAAGTTACCAAATTTTTTGCACCTAAGGTTGGAAAGTAATTTTGTATTTCAATCTTTAATGTGTGAAAGGTCTACTAAGAATTGGAGAGATATTATGTAGATTAAAGTTATAACTGCATCTCATTAAAAAATTCCATTTTCGTATAGTATTGGAACATCCTCATTGTTAGTTTTTGTAGCATTGAAGATTTCTTCTTATTGACTAGGAGTGAGATAGAAATTCCATCATCCTTTGAGTTGACTAGGAAAACTTGCTATAAGGAGCTCCGTAATGGTGCTATCTTGAGTACCATTTTAGGTCCTATAAGCGGTTGAGATCATGGTCATTTGGATCTTGCAAGGATTTGGTGTTCATTCATATCATCTAGGTTCAATTATAGAGCGATGAAGCATTGTAATGATTTTGGATAATGGGTTTTAGAATAGTTTCAAAATGAATTATTTGTAAGTGTTGTGGTTTCCATTCAAATATAACTAAAGGTTGTTTTTGGATATGATTTTCAATTCTGTGTAATTACTTTCATATGGTATTTAGATTGATGTTTGTTTAATTATTTTAGGTTATTAAATTTTTTATATTTTTCTTATCATCCTCTCCTAGGTTTTTAAGGGATGTATCTTCTACTGGTTGGTTTTGAACCGTAGTTCATTTATGTATTCAATAATAGCAGAAAAAGTTGGACTAAAGGGATTTTGTCTAGATTTTTGATCAATGGGATTTGTATAAACTGATCTTGAATTATTTGAAGTGTGATTAACATTTCTGAGGCTTGGATTTGGAATATTAGATGTTGAATACCTAAGTTTTGTAGGAATATTAATAACAAAAGGCATTTATTTAAGAAATTTTTCCTAAATCTATTGTATTTAAATCAAAGACTTCAGATCTAAAAGATCTAGAACTACTGACTAAATTACTATAGAAAGAAAGTTTAACTTTTCCATCTATTGATTGGGTAATAGATTTGAATTTTGAGTTTAGTCTTACCAGTTGAATAGGTTTTGGTTGGGTAGCTTCTTCAAAAATCCATTCTTTTGGGAGAGATATATCTTTCCACAGAATAGATTTGGAAATTACAGTATTTGATCTCCTGAGATCAATTTGTAATAGGAAGGTTTCTCCCTTTTTGTTATGAAATCTTGCATTGGTTGCAAAGGCTAAAACGACTACTTTGTAATGAATTTAGAAAACTATTACTATTGGAATTAATCCTTCAACTATTTTGTAGTTATGAGTCTTTATTTGTAATACAAAAGATTCTTATGGAAATTGTAAGATTTAGATAACAATCAAAAGATATTAGTCTTGTGCAAATGCTAGATTCAATAGAACTAAGTAAGAAATCTTCAAGTTCATAACTGTTGCATCTAAATATAGCAAGAATTGATGTGTCTAATACTTTTTTGGTTAGAGGTTTTAATACCTACTTGTATTAATCCTATATGGATATATTTACTTCATTTATTTCTGTATTTTTGTAAAGATATTTCAGAAAGAAGATAAATTGTTTAAAATAGTTTTGTAAGTTGGATGTCTATTACTTCAATTTTAATAGCTAGATCTATATTGAAAAAAAAAATTGAAAATTTTGTAAATTTGATTTTCGAAAATTTTTGGAATCTTCCAATCATCTATGACAAAAGATGATCCCCCAACCCCCGCTTCATTTCTTCCGCATTGGGCCCCTATTGCCATCTCCATATGCACAAGCTAGATAAGAATTGGACAGGTTATTCGAGAGATCAATGTTGGCCAAGGGAAATGATAGCTATGGAAGAAGAGAACACAAGCATAGCAGAAACAAGAGCATATCTAAGGTGTTGCGACAATGCCTTAGCTGAATTGGAGGTCAACAAGTACAATGGTTTTAGAGGAGCTTTACATGCAATGAAGCATGTAAACACGTTGCTTCTGGTGATTTTACTTAGCGGAGTAGTTTATTTTTGGCCCAAGACGAACTTGTGCCGAGGAGAGGGCTATGAAGGGTTGGATCGGCTTTTGTTATAGCATTAGAGTGTGGATTAGCCATCTGGAATGTCAACCTGGAATCCTTCTTCACGAGTTGCGACAGGCCAAGTTTGCAAAGGACGAGCTGAAAATGGAGATGGAAAGCAGACTGGAATGTGAAGCGGCAGGAGTCAGCGATCCATGCTCATGACAAAAGTTGAAAACTTGGAAGGGCTGTTCTGAAGTTTTGCAATGTGGGGCTGAGAGCATAATTGGGCAGCTTCATGAATTCTTTGATGTAATAGTTGAAGGTAGGCAGCTTGATGAATTCTTTGATGAAATAGTTGAAGGTAGGAATAAGCTTTTGGACATGCGCTCTCATTTGCAGGGTACCGAAAAATTAGAGAGAGAGAGAGAGATGTGAATTTGACAGCAAGGAATCAGATGTAGTCGCAGCAGTAGTTCTAGTAGCGATAATTTACTGCCCTGAAGGGAAAAAAAACGTGATTCCTGCTTTCAAAAAAAGAGAAGTAGCTCGCATTACCATCTTCAGGGCAGAATCAAGAAGAATATAGTGGACAGTGATAGCTTCACCAGGAAACAAAATTTCCTGCAAAACAGACGAGGAAAGTTCAGCAATCATCTCATAACGGACAAGCAAGTAGGTAGGTTGCAAAGTGCACACCGACAACGAAAGAGGAAACAGATTTGACCACGCGCCCCATCATGCATTCTGATGAGTGGTTGATGGCCCCATCGACTGTTGTCCACAGTTCGGTTCCAGTCAAGAACCTCTTTGAACAGAAACTAGATGCATTTGCCAAGTAAAAAGCGCCCTATTATGCTGAATTGTAGATATTGACAAGCAAGCTCTGTGTTAGCGCACCACGCATGCCCCCCACACATAACGGAATTTTAAGCGCCTGCAGAGGACTTTCGAACACTAGAGAATGGTCACTAAGACTTCACATCTACAACCACAAATCTTATATATTAATTTTCATTTTATATTTCTGGTGAAATGAACAATGATGGGGCAGGGGCCGAGACAAAGGGGCCCCGTGACATTCATGGGCTATGCCTTCTGAAAAACATTTCCAAAACGCAGTACTTCTTTCCCTGCTCAAGCTTTTGTCCGTTTCCTGCTGTTGATGATAAAGATAAAGCTGATTAAAGCGAATAAATATTTAAGCGCTGTCCCAATTGTTCGAGCCTCATCATCACATCTGACACAGTTCCTTGTTCCCTCTGGCGGACTTCGTTTCCATCTTTTTCAAGTCTTCTCATTTCCTATAGAGAGATTCCATTTAAATAATTCACAGAATGATTTCTCTTCACAAGCTTCAGCATTGCCAGCTTTTGAGGCCGGATGATAGAGGGGACAGATTACAGTTAAAAAAATAAAAGGCAGCTCAAGATTAAAAGGAATGTGATAATAATATCATCAAGCAAGCTACAAAGGGGCAAACTCTTTGCAAGCCCATTTTCAGAGCTCTCCCTTCCTCCCTCCCTTCCCCACCACGTATCTCGCACTTTCCTTTATGTTTTTTCAAGCTCTTGACATACAACTCCTTTCAGAGGATCATACTTTTCCTTGAAAACTGAACTTTAAACAGATGAATCCTCCAGAATAAAGAAAAGGTAGGAGCCAGTAATTTGAATGCTGCGGTCAAATGATCTGTAGATGTAAGAACAAGTTAATAAACAAATAACAAAGGAGCAAATGCTTCGTTTCCATGATATCCAAAATATGCATACGCAAGGACATGAGAAGCAAAATCTCAGAACTTTGAACTAAATTCAATATTTGATTGGAAATAGTGAAATTATATTCATAATATCACAGCAAGCTCAAAAGCAAATTAAGACCAAACTTATAAATATAAACCCCAAAGCGACTTCACTGGACAAAATAATATAACAAAGTTACAGGCTCAGTCTTCAGTCAAAACCCATCAAAACTTACCCTGGATGAAGCATGGCAACACTCAGCCACACAACATGCTCTTGCATTTGAGTGACAAACAGCCTCCACTCACAGCTTATGCCAGCATGAACACCAGACAGGTTGCTGGTGCATTCCATTGATCAGACTCATTGAGTCAAGATGTGTATGCAAAATGAACTGCACACAAAATCATAAAATGCCGCTCTATCACTTTAGTCGGACAATAATTTTATCAGTTTGAAGTTAAAATGTGGTATAGAAACCAGGGTTGGACAGAGTGAAGCAACCCTCGCCAAAACCCCCAGGTCAAATTATCCATCAAATCCTGGCATTGCAAACTGCGAAGCAAAACTTTCTACTCGTGTTCGGAGTTCAACAATTTCTTTGTTGTTCTGAAGCCCCTTGAGAAAATATTTTGGCAGTTTCCCATGTTCTCTTTGAACAGAACTTGCAACTTGAACAGCTCCGAGGAGAAATTCAGCAATCATCTCAAAATCAGCCTCAAGACAGCCTCTTGATGTCATTGCAGGTGTACCTGGGGCACAATCATAAAAATAAATAAATAAATAAATAAAAGAAGCCATCACTATTGCACAAAAAATACCGACTGAATCATTCACTAAAGTCAATACATCAATTTAACAGTAAGGGAAATGATGTTCACATACCAATCCGCACGCCACCAGGAGTGATATTACCATTGTCGTCAAAAATAGTAACTTTATTCAGGGTAATGTGACAGAACTCACACACCTTCTCAAAATTTTTACCTGAACATTGCAAAGTATGGAAATGATTAATATATGGCCCAAGACCACAGCACCAGAAGCAGAATCTACCATTACCTAACCTATATACCCCAAATCAAGCATGAATCCAGCACATTTTAAGCAACGCTGGACAATGAACTTGGAATATAATGCATTACACAAAAACCCACAGAGAAAGAGGTCACAGAGACAAATAAAGAGGTAATTTAAGTAAACCAATCACAGAATCATGAACACAGCCAGTAGGTAATTCACACTTTTATTGAAAAAAAAAACACTATGAACAGGCAGACAGGCGTATTTTTGAGTTCCAGCCTTATAAAAAATTTCAATCACAGACAAAAGAACGTATGATCTATTTTTCTGTACTGAAAAGAAAATCATTTTCTTTCTAAATAAATAGTTAGAGTCAACTTAAACAAGGACTCTCCTCAGAAAGGATGATAAAGGATCAAAGCCAAAATGTTCATTATTTGACCATCAAATCCAAACAACGGCTCATCTCCCACCAAATTTTGATCCCTGCCCATATTTGGAGGTAAAAGAATTGTAGTTACACAACAGGTATGCACAGGCACTGCCCATAATTTCGACATTACTTTCCTCTAATAGCTAGACTTCTCATGACTATGTGAATCTATTTCTATCACTTCCCCATGTCATTTTCATCCATCCCACACTTTTCCAAAACAACACCTCAGATGATTTGCTGGTCAAAACAGAAGACTTTGCTACCCATCTCATCTGAATTAATATAACTGAAGAGACAATGAAAAAATAACCCCTACGACACATAACGTTACATCAACATGATTTGGCAGACAGAAGGAGAAGCAGAATCAACATAATAAGTAACAAACCTGTCAATCCAAAATTTCTTAGATCCCACAGCAACAAATGATTATCAGTGCCACCTGTCACTAGTTTGCAATTTCTTCTCAATAAAGCTGATGCTAAAGCCTGCGCATTTTTCTTAACTTGTTGCATGTATGTCTTGTACTCAGAAGAAGCAACATGCTTAAGTGCTATTGCCAGGGCAGCAATGTGATTATTGTGCGGCCCACCTTGCAGTGCTGGGAAAACAGCAAAGTTGATCTTCTCCTCAAAATCATATCTGTCACTGCCATCTCCATGACACAGAAGCATGCCTCTCTTCTTTGGCTTTTGTCCTTTCCTATAAAAAATAATTCCTCCTCTAGGACCCCGAAGGCTTTTATGAGTAGTGGAGGTAACAATATCACAATATTCAAAAGGACTAGCACACTCCTGCATTTTAAAATCATTTATGCAGTTAAATCAGAGAATCCAATTGCCGAAGAGAGGAGACATTCAAAAATAACCTTGACAGAAGAGGGCTTAAGTGCCAGAAGGAAGGTATTATAACAGTTTTTACAAGCAAGCACATTAATCAATTTCCAAATCACCATATTTCAAATAGACTAGAAGAATGGAACTTTTTGCATAACGCATGTATACCAAGGATGAAAAAAAATGTGTGCATTGCACAACAAAAATGCATCACTATACTATTGAAGCATTCATTCACACGTTAGGATCAAGTATATACTTTAATTATCTAGGGACAGAGGCTTGGCACATTTGAATCAGGTTAGACATGCAAATGTGAACACTTTCCGAGTTAAATTTGAGCCTAAAACAGTTTATCAGAAAAAGTAGTTCATGATTCAAAAGAATAACTAGCTAAAGACTGAATCAGAACTCAAGTCTAAGCCATCAGAGATTACAGTACAGACACCCTGAAAAGAAACATAATGCTAACGATGAATATTGTCATTACAGATTCAATCAACTAGGGCTTCGTCAAAAAGGATTTCCTTAATGAGGTGAACGCATACAGAACAGAGAAACAAAGAGTATAAAAATAAACAAAACAAACTTGTTCAAGCACAAAAGCCGAATATCGAGTCATAAATAAAGGGAAAAAAAAACACATTAAGATTTTCACCTTGGCAGCGATAAGACCACTAATTTGGGCCATGTCACATAACAAAACTGCACCACATCTGTCTGCTATTTGTCTAAATCTCGCATAGTCCCACTCCCGAGGATAGGAACTCCCACCACAAATCAATATCTTTGGGCGATAATCAAGCGCCCTCTCCTCAACCTTATCATAGTCCATATACCCGGTCTGTGGGTTTACCTTATAAGGAAAACTTTCAAAAAATATTGAGGCCCCAGACATTTTCCTCCCATTCGGCAAATAACATCCATGACTCGTGTTCCCTCCAGAGGGTGTGTCTAAGCCCATTATTCTATCGCCAGGTAACAAGAGACCAGTATAGACAGCAAAATTGGCGGATGTACACGAGTAAGGTTGCACGTTCACACCCCAACTTTCAGATTCAAGCCCGAAAGCAGCCAAAGCGCGCTCACGGCAGAGACTTTCAATCTCATCAATGTACTGATTCCCTCCATAATATCGGGCACCTGGCATCCCTTCAGAATATTTATTTGTCAGGTGGCTTCCCAAAGCCTCCATCACAGCTTTGCACGCGAAATTCTCCGATGCAATCAATTCAATCCCTTTAAACTGTCTGTGCCTCTCCTTTTCCATTATTTTGAAAATATCAGGGTCAGCATTTTCCAAGCTCTGATTCCCCCATCTCCAAACTGCACTCTGACGCGATTCAATCCCATTAAAAGAAGCTCTAAGGGACGACGACGTCGTCAATGCGCCTGGATCGCTGTCACGCTTCCGCTTCAAAGTCATGCAGTGCCCTAGAATCCGAAATTCCTCAAATTCTTTCTCTTCGTCTTCCTCCGCATCCTTATTTCCACTCAAACTGTTGTTTTCGGCTAGGTGATAACGATTCTCTGTTTGCAGGTCCATCAATCGGAGTGGAATCGACGGGATCGGATGGGAAGGGTCTCGAACCCTTGACTCGATCTGAAAAGAAATCGAATCGTCAGCGATTTTCGAGCCCCTGTCATTACTCGGCTCCGCGGCTGAAACGGGAGGCAGAAACCCGAAAGATAAACCATTTTTCCCAGACTGTTCAGTCAAATCCATTGCCACAACAAAAACAATCCGAAACCCCAATCAAGTGTCAGCTTTCGAAAGAACAGAAATAAAGTCCTAAACAGCACAAGCAAAGAATCAACAGGGTTGACAAGAAAAACAGGAACACAAACAAAGGCAGGCGAAGGAGCAATAAACGCAAGTGGCAGCGGAGACGTAAGCAATGACGGCGGCGGAGACAGAAACTTACATCGCCAACAAATATATAATTGGGGAAGTGAAAGAGTGAGTTTGTTGATATAGCACACAAAATAATAAGGAATATATATTATAAAACAAGTAGGGGAGGCGTTTCATGGGAAAAGGCGTGGTGGGTTGGAGGAGAAGATGAAGTTTGATTGTGGAGTGAAGATTCCCTGTATCAGTTTGGTGCACTGACCCATCCCACTTGACTCTTGCGTCCCACTCCACACCAGTTAATTTAACTTGTTTCGCTCTGGCCTCTAGCTATGTTCCAAGTTTGCTTACAGCCCCCCTCACCCCTCTCACTCTAATATAAGGGAGAAAAGAATATAAATTAAAAATTTATAATAAATGAATTGTGTGTCATGTGGGGAAAATTTTGTTAAAACATTTATATATATGTACGTATGTACATACGTGTATGTTACCTACCCCCTCAAAAATTTGTCCATTTCATTCATACTATTTATTATTTACTTAAAGGGTTTTCATATTCTTCACGGGTTCGTTAAGAATAACGAAGGATGTGAAAATTGCGGTATTAAAGATGCGAGATGTGAAAGTAGTAGTGTACACACATTAAAATATTGTGTTTCATTAAATAATACCACGAAAAAAATATAATGTTAAAATATTAATTAAATTATTTATTTATTTAGAAATTTAAATGAATATAATTTTTAAAATAAATAATTATTTATTTATTTATTTTAGTCAACTAATCAAATGATGTCGAATGACAAAATTTTGTTAGAAGTTTGGGAGATAAAAACTTTACAAGACTAATCTATTAAATTGCTAGATAGAGTCTAAGTTGTGACAGCCAACAGGGGTGTGGTATATCAATAAAATGATGCAGTCACTTTATCTCTTCTCTTCTTCAACGATAAATAGGGCTCAAACTCCATGAAAAAAGAGAATAAAGGTTATATAAGTGAAGCAGTTGAAGACTTAAAAAGTAAGAGCTCTCCTCAAATTCTTTTTGGGATATCTAAGAACATTCAAGATGTTCTTCATCAAATTCAAGAAATTTGTCAGATTCTTAATTAAATTTAAGAAATTCCACAAATTCTTTATGAAATTCAAGGAGTGCATCACCAAATTCAAAACGTTTCGTCAAAGTTTCCAAACCTAGTGTTTGATCCAAGATCGTAGTGCTAAACTCGAATATCAGAATTACTGAAGATCTAACAATCCTTAAGAAAGATCAAACACAAGCCCTTTGCTTGAATATTGCTCAAGTTTCAAACTAAGCGTTCTTGAATAAAGAAACAGAGGATTAAAGTTAGAGAATAGAACCTAAAAATTCAGTTTGATCCAAATTTATTCGATCTTGCACTAATTTTTCTTGTTATTTAAGAATTTTGTCCTACAAATTTTTGGCACGCCTAATGGGACCTCTCTACCACTCAACTCTTCTTTTGTGTCATGGGGCTCCTTCCGAGAATAGGGACAAAGGGATACCCTGTGGCTAGTAATTGTTTCGCAATCGACTACGTCTGCCTGAACTTACACACTGACTGATTGTGGACTACCTTAAGGCACAATCCCGACAATTCTGACAGAATGTAAAGAAAACGGTAGCTATGTATAGGTTTGTGAGAAAAATTTACTTGCATTAATTAAAAGTTCAATTTACATTGAGCAACGGCTAGAGAGAGGGGTCACTTTAACAATTGTAGGCTACATAGCAACAACACGATGAATACTTAAAACTTTATTAACACATTAACCCTTATAATAGGCTTGACAAAAAAAAGCCAAGTGATAGTAGAAGATATCAAAAAGTCGAGGAAGCACATTTAAAAATAAATACAAAATAATTACAGATATTTACAAGTATGTACAAAGTCCTAGACTTAGCAGCAATAGGTGATGTCTCGTCCAACACAGGGCTACAGCAAAGCCAACATTACGTTAGGAGAGCCTACTGGGTTGGTGGCCCTCCACATTCTCCCCACTTGAGATGGCGACGCCCTCGGTGCCCTTAAAGTCAAGAATGCTTCCACTATAGGTTTTAGTGCCTTGAGATCCGTTACCCGTTCCCAAGTGTTCTCATCCTCCAAGTAGCCTTCCCACTTCACCAAGTACTCACTGATCTCCCACTTCGCCATCTTAACAACTTGGTGATTCAAGATTGCTTCAACTACTTTCTTCGACACCTTCCCAAATGGACACTGTGGTTGGGTCTCTTTAATAAGCTCAGCATTCTTTAGGTCTGCTGTGAAAGGTTTTAGCTGTTTCACGTGGAAAACACTATGTGTCTTCTACCATAGAGCCAGCTTAATTTTGTAGGCCACCTTCCTAATCCCTTTTGCCACTTAGCATAGCCCAATGTATTTCTACAAGAATCGTGGGTCTCTCCCCTAAACACACTTTGTGAGCAATGGGTTCGATGCCTTCACCAACACAAGGTCCTCCACGTTGAATTCGACAAAGCGTTGTCCTTGGTCAGCCTACCTTTTTATTCTCTTTTGGGCCTCTCTAGATAGCTCCTTGCGATCTCTAAGTTATGCTTCTATACTTTGGTGAAACTCCGTGCAAGGGGAGATCTCGCACTCTGTGAGGAGTCTAAAGCGTCGGGAGTAGCAGTTGCTGCCTAGTGACAATCTCAAAAGGGCTTCGATTAGTAGTAGAACTCTTTTTAGCGTTAAAACATAATTGAGCAACATCCAACAACTTTACCCAATTTTTCTAATTACTACTCACAAAGTGTTGAAAGTACTCCTCCAATATGGAATTGAAGCGTTCTGTTTGGTCATCAAATTGTGGGTGGTAACTCGAGCTCATACTCAACTTGGACCCAAGGAGTTTGAAAATTTAGTCTAAAATATTCCAATAAAGTTAGTATCTTGGTCACTAACACTGTCCTTCTGCAGTCCCTAATATTTGACAATTTACGCAAAGAACAAATGCGTAGTTGCCTCTGTCGTCATGTGCTTTGGGGTTACAATAAATGTGGGATATTTTGAAAATCAATCCACCATGACAATGATGCTGCCTAAATCTCTCACTTTAGGCAATCCAGTAATGTAATCCATTGAGACACTCTCCCATGGTCGTCATGTGCTTTGGGGCTGCGATAAATGTGGCATATTTTGAAAATTGATCCACCACGACAATGATGCTGCCTAAATCTCTCACTTTAGGCAATCCAGTGATGTAATCCATTGAGACACTCTCCTAGGGTCGTGAGAGAATAGGAAGGGGTTCCAGCAATTCTTTCTGTTTCAAGTGATTTGCCTTGTCCTGTTGACAGATCAGGAAAGATTGAACATATGTCTGGACTTCATCCTGCATTTGAGGTCCATAATAAGCCCTTTGCACTAAAACCACTGTATGCTCGCCTCTAGGATATCCTGCTAAAAGGGTATTATAGCATTCTGTGATCAAAGACTTCCTC
Source organism: Avicennia marina (assembly GCA_019155195.1). Classification (NCBI taxonomy): domain Eukaryota; kingdom Viridiplantae; phylum Streptophyta; class Magnoliopsida; order Lamiales; family Acanthaceae; genus Avicennia; species Avicennia marina. The sequence goes on from CM032760.1 coordinate 7,018,159, forward strand.
AAGTTACCACTTTTAGGAACATATAAGTTGTTTCCCTTAGTCCTCAACAATCATTTTTCTAGCTAGAATTGTTTCACCTTCCTTTGCTACACTAACTTGACCAAACATTCTGCAGTTGGGTCTCACTTAAGTAGCTCTTGTGTTTGATCCTTTACAAAGGTTGCCACCTTGATCAAGGAAAGCGTAGCAACCATCCTCAACTCTGCCAAATCTGCCCTCCGGCTAAGGGCATCCAATGCTTTGTTGCCAGAGCCTACTCGAAACTCCAACGTAAAGTTAAACTCTGCCAACAACTCTTGCCATTGACCTTGCTTCCGTGTAAGCTTCAGTTAGGTGAAGAAGTAACTCACTGCACTGTTATCTGTTTTGACCACGAACGGTGCTCCTAGTAAATAATGCCACCATAGTTTAAGACAGTGGACTATAGTTAGTAACTCTTTTTCATGTGCTCGGTAGTTCCTTTCTGCATTCTTCAACTTCCTACTCTCAAAGGCAACAGGATGCCCATCTTGTGTTAACGTTCCCCTAATTGCAAAATCTAAGGCATCGGTTTTCACCTGAAATGGTAACACAGGTCTCGTGGTCATGGCCATCTTAATCTCTCGAAGGCGACCTATCGCTCTGATGACCATTCCATTCCTCTACTTTCTTCGTAAGATCGATGACTGGCTTAGCTATTTCAGAGTACTCTTTCACAAATCTTCGATAATAGTTGGTCAATCTAAGGAATGATCGTATCTCATGAACATCCCTATGAGGCTGCCACTCTTCGATAGTTTGTACCTTCTTTGGGTCCATTCAAATTCTCCCACATTCAATAATATGCCCTAAAGTGGATGGTCTTTCAGGCAAAGGAACATTTTGATGGTTTTGCATATAACTTGTGCTCTTAGAGTCGAACGAGAACCTTCCTTAAGTGTGCCAAATGTTTCTCCAAGGTCTCACTAAATACAATACTGTCATCTAAGTACACCACCACAAATTCATCAAAAAATCCATAGAGTACTTGATTCATCAAGGTGCAGAAGGTCGCTAGTGCATTTGTTAAACCAAATGGCACAATCAAAAGCTCATAAGCACCGTATCTAGTCACCACAGTAGTCTTTAGCTCATCATTATCTTTGAGTTGGACTTGCCAATCTCCTGATCTCAAATTTATTTTAAAGAAGTATTTCACTTGACTTAGCCTATCAAAGTAATCAACAATCAGTGGTATCGGATATTTGGTCTTCACTGTGATCTTGTTCAAGGCTTGATAGTCACAGCACATCTTGAGAGATCCATCAAACTTCTTCTAGAACAAAACTAGTACTCTATATGGTGACTTAGCAAGTTGAATGATACCGCTCTCCAACATTTCCCTCACTTGCTTCTTGAGCTCCACAAGCTCCGATAGCGTCATGCGATATAGAGCCCAAGTAGGTGGCTTAGTGCTTGCCAGAAATTCAATCTCATGATCCACAAATCTACTGGGCGGTAATTTAGGAGAAAGTTCATTAGGCATTACATCCCTAAATTCCCTAAGAAAATTTTCACTACATCAGGAATTGGTCCTAATTCCTCCATGTCCTCAAATCAAATGGTGCATAAGCAGAATGGCTCATTGTGCTTGCGTCCTTTCTCAACTTAGATAGCCGACAAGCTCTTCTCTTCAAGTTGGCCAGAAATGGTGGAAACAATGCAGGGTTTGTTTCCTACCATCATCAGTACTTTTCCACATGGTAAGACTATCACTCTTGCCTTTTTTAGGAAATCAAGCCTAAGGATACGTTTGAACAACAGAAAGTTAATTTTTCCCTCGAATGGCCCAACCTTTATCTATACCCCTTTAGCCACATCGGAAACAAGTTGGGCTACTGAATTGATGGCTTTAACCCGTCTAACCATCTTCTTTAATGCTAATCTGAATCTCTCTACCTTGGTGGTGGCTAAGTAATTATGAGTAGCACCAGTGTCGATTATAGCTTGAATGGACTTGCAATTGATTTTCATGTCCACATACATTAGTCCATTCTTTTCGCGACTTTTAGAGCTCCCCTCACCGGTAGGATTCTCTATTAATGTTGGGGCAGTTCATCTGACTCCAAACTTTTCCTTTTGATTTGCCACTACTTAGTTAGAAATGTCCCACATCGATAGGAGATGGCACTAAGATTATTTCCCTCAACATCTGACTTACTTTCAAATGATTTGGGCACCAGGGTTAGGGCTTATTTTGATGGCCCTACACCTTCAAGCTTGATAGAACATTCACTAGTTTTTTTTTTTTTTAGCAGTCTTGAAGCATGTATGGTCCATCACAAAGAAAACACTTGATCTTTCTAAGCGCAGTACCTTGCTTGCTATCTGTAGGTCTATTTGTAGGGTACATTAGGGATTGACCAATGTTTGAGACTATCGGTCTTCCCATCTCTGCTTGAATTATTTCTGAACGGCCTCCCACCATTCCCTTTTTGTTGGGGTGCACTCACTATCAGACGTTTCTTATGGGCTTCGTCTTGAAAATCCACAAGTCGCTCGGCCCCGCCCATAGCCAAGCTCAAGTCCACTACTCTCTAACACTTCAACTCCAACAGCACTGTGGGTTTTAAACCTTCCAAGAAAGTGAAGAGTTTATCTTTCTCGGACATATGTCAGATATCGAACATGAGCACTGAGAATGACTTCACATATTCCCGAACACTCCATAACTACCTTAATTCCCGCAATGCCACCCTGGCATTGTATTCTACATCCTCTAGAAAAAACTGATCTCGAACAGCATCTCACAACTGCGCCCACATATCTAAGCGCACTCAGTTAGCTTAAATGTTGGCATATTTGGTGTGCCACCATAGCTTAACTTCGCCCATCAAGTACATGGTGGCGGTGGTGACCTTCTTGGCCTCATCAACAATGTTGGCTGTCAGGAAGTACTGTTCTAGGTCAAAGAGAAAACTCTCTACCTCTTTGGCGTCTTGGGCACCTCCATAAAGCTGCAGCTCGAGGACTCGGCTTCTTGGCCCAAGGTCTTGGGCGACTGTTGGGGTATTGCTGACTGCCTGTTGGAGTAGTCCAATTTAGATGGACATCTATTCCATCTCTCTTCGAAGCTCTCGAATAGTACCAACTCTTTGATTCTCGACCAATTCTTGATATAATTCCCAACTCTCTACTAGTTAGGCTTGGAGGTCTACAACTTCGGCCTCTAGATTCTCGACGTTCTCCTCCAAGGTCTTTGCTACATAATCCATCTGGGAACCCGACTACTTTAGGGCTTCCAATCGCAGCTTGGTCGTGAGATTCTTGTGCGGCGGGGCTCCTACCTCATTGCCTCCCAGGACATTCACTAATGCAATAACATCCATGATCCTAAGCTTCGGTCCCAATCAAAATTGAGGCTCTAATACCAACTCTCATGGGGCTTCTTCCGAGGATAGGGACAAATGGGCACTGTACGGCTAGTAGTTATTTTGCAACTGACCACGTCCACCTGAACTCACACATTAACAAATTGTGCACTACCTCAAGACATAATCCTGACAATTCTAATAAAATGTAAAGAAAGTAGTAGCTATGTACACGATTTGTGAGAGAAATTTTCTTGCATTGATTAAAAGTTCAATTTACATTAGGCGATGACTAAAGAGGGGGCCCACTCTAACAATCACAGGCTACACAGCGACATACGATGACTATTCAATGCTTCATTAACACCCTACCCCCTATAATAAGCTTGGCAAAAAAAGTCAAGTGATAGCAGAAGACATTAAAAAGTTGAGGAAGCACATCTAAAAATAAATACAAAATAATTACTAATATTTACAAATATGTACAAAGCCCTAGATCTAGTAGTAACGGGTGATGTCTCATCTAGCACAGGGCTGCAATAGGGTTAGCATTGCATTAGGAGCGCTTACTGGGTAGGTGGCCTTCCACACTTTGCCAAGTCCAAACAAGTTACAATGACAACTAATTTGTCAAACTTAGAAGAGCAAATTGCTGCACTGACTAAAGTCATCGAAGGACTTGCCAAGCATGTCCAAGAGCAACACTTGAGAATTTCTAGGTTGATGGACAAGTTAGACAATGTCAATGCCAATAGAGTTGTGGAAAAAGCACCAAAAGTTCATGATGAAGCTGATACACCCACTCAACAGCCACCAATAGGCATGAGAAGCCTACAGTCAAGGAGTTCAGTTGAAGAATTCACTAAAGGGACTATCAAAAGCAAGCTTGATAAAGGCGCCAAGTCAATATTAACATACTCCATGTCTTACTCTACAAGGATTGGCAGCCTAAAGATGTCGACAAGCTACCAACCACCTAAATTCCAACAATTTGATGGCAAAGGAAACCCAAAACAACATGTTGTCCACTTTGTTGAAACATGTAATGATGCTAGCACTTATGGTGGACAACTTGTTAGGCAGTTTGTTCGATCATTGAAAGAAAATGCCTTTGACTGGTACACAGATCTAGAGCTTAGGTCTATTGATAATTAGGAGCAAATGGAGCAAGAGCTCCTCAATCGCTTCTACAATACTTGAAGGACTTTTAGTATGATCAAACTTACAAACACTTACCAATGGAAGAATGAGTCTATCATCGATTATATCAAACATTGAAGAAATCTAAGTTTGAATTGAAAAGATAGATTTTCAGAGACATCTACAATTAAAACGTGCATCTAAGGAATGCATTGGGGTCTAAGATATATGCTACAAAGGATTCGGCCCAAAACATTTGAAGAGTTGGCTACACGTGCTCACGATATGGAGTTGAGCATGACTGCATGTGGAGTTAATAGTCCACTTGTCCAAGAGTTTCAAGTCTTCCATTGAAATGTCAAATAAAGAATTCATGGTAATACGCGCCAAATTTATCCAAGCACAAGGGAAAAATAAGCTGAGAGAAAATAAGAAAACTCCTCTAAGGCCTAGAAAGTCATCTTTAAAGGAGATGCAAGTTAAAACCTACCCTTTTATTAACTCAGATGTCTCAGGGATATTTGATAACCTATTAGAAGCCAAAATCATTGAACTCTCGGAAATAAAGCGACCTGAGGAAGCTGGAAAGACTGTTGATCCCAAGTATTGCAAGTACCATTGTCTAGTTGGACACCCTATCCACGATTACTTTATATTTAAAGATAAAGTAATGGAGTTGGCTTACCAGAAAAAAATCAACCTTGAAAAAAGTGCAAATGTCGATCTTATCACATTCGACAAAAAAAAAAAAAAGCCAACACAGTTGGTAGCCTTCAAAAAGTTTAGCCCAGTTTGGAAGTAGAAGTGCTAGAAAGCAAATTGAAGCATTAAAAAGCCAATAGGGGCATCTTCAAGGTATCAAATCTTACAAAAAAGAAATGAGGATCTTTAGAGCCTAAAAAAATGTTCAAATTCAAAAACTCCTTGATATGGGTTGAAACTGTTTACAAACATTCAAATTGAAATTCTTAATGACACGAGTTGAAACTGTCTACAAATATTCAAATTTAAAGGTTCCTTGACATGAGTTATAACTGTCTACAAATGTTCAAATTTAAAGGCTTCTTAACATAAGTTGAAATTGTCTACAAATGTTCAAATTCAAAGGCTCCTTAAGAGGAGTTGAAACTTTCTACAAATATTCAAATTCAAAGGCTCCTTGAGAGGAGTTGAAACTTTCTACAAATATTCAAATTCAAAGACTCTTTGATATGAATTGAAATTATCTACAATTGTTCAAGTTTCAAAGCCTCTTTAACATGAATTAAAATTGTTTACAAATATTTAAATTCAAAGGCTCCTTGACACGAGTTAAAACCATATATAAATGTTCAAATTCAAAAGCTCCCTGATACGAGTTGAAACTGTTTATAAATGCTCAAATTCAAAGATTATCTACAACTATTCAAATTCAAAAGCTCCTTGATACAAGTATAAACTGTCCAACCAGATTCAAATTCAAATACTCCTTGACACACAAGCTTAAATTGTATGTTTCTTTTCTTTTGCATGAGTATAAATTGCAAACAGCCTTTTCTTCACAAATTCAAAGTGTTTTAGACTACGTTTCGGCTTGATCCCCTCATTGAGGTATGTAGGTAGTTTGGGTATTCTCCAAATCAGTCATAAGTTCGTGATGGGTTTTACATTCTTTATTACGTGTAACGAAACAAATGCTTAAAAAGGGTCAAGTCTAAATTGTACATGTGAGTAAAATTAAACTTAATACTCGAAGGTTCAAAACTTCAAGTTTAAATGGTATGCAATGTAAAACAAGCATGAAACAAGCTTGGAGGTAGATTCTAGATCGATCTAAGGTCAGATAGGATAGATTCAACTGACATCTAATCAATCTAGCAAGGTCAGTGATTAGCAACAGCCTAAGTTTGGACCTTCTAGAATTACGATCACACCTCATGCAATTTACACGACACCCCCTAGCTAAATCAAACCTAACACTGTTTAGAGCCCAAGTAATCCTATTTTAGCCAAGATTCTTACCTTCTTAATTCCTAATCATACTTGGACTATTTTTATAGGATTTTTAGGGTTGTTGGAGGTTTCTAAAGATTATATAAAGGGACATTTATTATTTTTACAAAATTTTTGCCACGTTGGAATATTGAATGAAGTATTCTCTCTTTTCCTAGACTTGAAGTGTTGCTCAATCTCTTGTGAAATTTGAAATTGTGTTATTCTAGTCGTCCTTGGGATAATTCGTGACATAACAGCTAGTGTGGCATGTTAGTTGCAACCGTCCCTCACCAAGGATTTTTAGAATCATTGTGATTGGATCATTTCTACACAACTCGTGTATACAGGTTTCGTCAGGTTTAGGCTATGCCATCTATCCTAATTTTCATGCTTCCATGCATGCATGAGCTTCGTATAAATTTGGCCCACTATAATGCATGCTCTTCTAAGTGAATGTAAGCAATTCTCAATTTTGGGTGAACTTAAGAGGGATTGATATCAAAGAACTACTGAAACCTATAAACCTGTTGCTTCAATCCATTTCCTTTAAAATTTGAGAATTCCTAAAGATATTAATGGTGGTATCGCAATTATACCTTGACCACCTACCCAACTATACAACTAATCCTTCCAATTTGACTAACAATTCACTAACAACTACACTTAGAGATACATGGAATTTATACAAATCACTGCTTGATATCTTGAAGTAACAACTCTTTTATACATGTTTCTTATTCTTTAATTTTTTGCTTGTAACAATTGATTGACTCCCAGTTAGTGATATACCCTTTAACATTAATGTTGTAAATATTACTTTTCATTAATTAATAAAATATTGATATTAAATTTTATCAATATCATAGCAGTTTCAATTAGGCACATAATTCTTATTATAGCATAAAGTTGTACGTGTGCCCATATAATTACGTAAAAAGGTCTTATTTATAACAGTTATGAAATAGATACAAGACTGCATAGTATACAATTGTGAAAAACCAATCCATGAATCATAAATTTTCTAAATCGTTATTAAAGTGTTAATTTAACTTGCATACCATGTGTTTGTGTGGTGAATGTCATATCACTCGATATGAGATACTGAGAATATATGTGTATGGATATGTCATTATTGAATGATGTATTTGAATAACAACTCAAAAAAAGAATCAAATGCATGGAGTTCACTCTTTATTATCAATATATCACTTCGTGATCATATTAAGCACATGTAGGCCTTAGACCTAATATGACATGGATGCCTTATGCATATCATGATCAGCATGTCATTTAGGCAGTAATAACCTATATCTATTTTGATATAAAACAAGGTTATAAGCTTAATGTGCTATTGCCTGAGCACATATGTGTTGGGTTTTACCAGATATAAGATGCCAAATTTTTTAAATTTTAATCACAAAATAACCAAAGAACACAATGGAATAAATAAAATCTCAACTCGATCTGCATATAATGCATAAACATAAATTTCAAGATAGTTGCATGGATGATTACATAAAAAATCCTGTAATTTCTGTCTATGATCTACAAGCCACAATAAAGTCCCAGTCTATAGTTTGTCTATATAAGTCGTTGGCTCTGGCTCTGCATCAAAACTCCACAAACTCCTTCACAAATTCCCACAACTCTTATACTTGGAGAATTTCCTAAAGAAAATTGAGGGAGGCTAATAATTAATTTTCTCTTGCGAGCAAGTGGTGAATAATGAATAGTGTTTACTTGAACAGTGATGCCATATACTGTTCATGTGAATAGTGCTTTCTTTTGCTATTCTTCCAATAATTTATTCTTAAGACACAATCTGATTTATACATTTGGATGCCTAGAACTTGTAGAATGGGCTCCATAGGCTTTCACATGAACTTTAAAATTAATCCAATTCTATCCATCTTTAATTATTAATTTAAGTAATAATTAAAGCCCATTTGAATTTAATAATCCCTATTATTAACAAACATAGTAGGTACATATTAATTCTCTTATGTCATGCCTCTTTAATTTAATTAATCTCATTAATTAAATTAAAGGCTTATCATGTTTCTAATTAATGATCTCATCCCTAACAAACATAATGAGGAATAAGTCATTCTAATTTGATCCAATTCAATTGCAACCAAATTAAATTCACCATGAAACTTATTAGGCCTCATCCACTAGACCTTTCTAGCCTTGTGATCACTACTGTTGCAAATGCCTCAAGTCATTGTCTTGTTCTTATATGTGTAACTCTCCAAACTCATCCTTAAATGCTAATGAGTAAGGATATGGGTAACACTTAACATGTGACCCATATTGCATCCCATCCAAGGTGAAATAAATGAATCAAAATAAATCTTCTCAATCATGAATATCATTTAGTATAGACCTTTTGTCTTACTTTGTTTCAACCAAACAAGAACAATAGATCTAGTCAGACTCATAAACTCAATTATGTGACTAATTCACATTTACCCATGAGACTATCGTTTCTATCGGAGACTCCTTTTCAATTAAACACTATCTTGATCAAGGATTTCCATCTCGTGGAATGTCAACTACATAAGACAAATGCTCTGCACACTTTCAAAAAAACAAATCCCTTATTAAATACAAACATGCCTCCATACACACCCAGATAATTACATTTTAGCCTCATGATCCTATCACATACCAAGATAGATATTAGTCATTAATGCCCTAATGATATGTTGACCATCGTGCACACAAGGTAACCATGTCATCTCAGGTCTAAAGTCCACACACACTTAACATGATCATAAAGTAAGATATTGATAGCAAATAGTAAACTCTATGTATCTGCTTTATTTTGTGAGTTAATGTTTGAGTGCTTATTCTCCAATGATACATCTACACATATATATTGTCAGTATCTCATATCGAATGACATGACACTCACCGTACAAATATAAAATGTGCAAGTCATATCAACTCTCTCATGCCCTATAGAGTGTCTATGACTCACAAAAAGATTTTAGTGATTGTGTACTAAGACAACCTTATGTCCATATTCATAACATCTTATAAATAAAATCTCTTAACACAATCACATGGGCACATGCAACATTTTACACAATTTAAGATTTACATGCATGAAAACATTACCAAAATATTGATTAAATAATCATCAATATTTTATTGAATAATAATGATAGCATTTACAACCAATATCCCTTATTGATAATTTGGTGTCAAAGGGCATATAACTAATTGTGTAAAGGTATGTGGGTAGTCAATGAAGGATTTGTCTCCTTACAAGTGAGTAAGAAATTTATCCAATGCGATCGATATTCCATGAGACCAAAATCTATTACTGAGGTAGTATATAATTAAAAAGGAATTTTTAATAGGACATTAGTTTTTGATGTAACATTAATTTGATCATATGATTAAGATAGTAAGTTTGACTAAATATATTGCTCTCGCTTGATCTAGAGAATGCCAACTACAAGGTGCTCACAATCGAGAGGGTTCATGAAATTCTTTCACTTCATATTAGATAGACTATGATATGGACCACAAAATATGTGATAATCATATTCTTTGGCTATAATTGTTTCTAGCTAAGATGAACTTATAGAGTCACTAATACTCATAAGAATAAGGTGAAGGCAAGGAGGCTTTGTTGAAGTGGGGGTTTGAACAGGAATTGAGAAGTCTCATAATAAAATTGATTTGGTCGCAATTACATTAGACTGAATAGCATTATTTATTTTTCATTGTATTTGCTAATAATGAGATTATTAACAGAAAATATAATAAGCCTTTAATTTAATTAATGGGATTAATTAAATTAATGAATAATACACAATTGAAATTATTTATTTTGTTAATAATGAGATTATTTACTTGAAACATAATGGACATTTGATTGAATTAATGATATTAAATAAATTGAAGGATACAATTTTAATGGGATCTAATTGTTAATTAAATTAATAATTAAAGATGGAATGGAGTTTAATTAATTTTAAGTCCCATGTAAAAACCCATAAAGTTAATTCCATATGCCCTAATTGTGTGTGTGTGTGTGTGTGTGTGTGTGTGTAGAAATAGGAATCCAACCATGTATATAATATTGTATTAGAAGAGTTCCAAAAGTCACAATTCACACAGTTGTATTGTAGCAATACTATTGTTCGTTCATGTACTATTGTTTATCCACCCACTTTGCAAAAAAATAGAGATAAATTATTCTAAATTATTCACTAATATCTTTTATATTTTCTCTTATAAAATTCTCCAAACACTAAGAAATTTGTAGAATTTCACAAAAGAATTTGTAAATATTCATTAGAGAAGCCTTGCCCATGCGTTGTTCGGGTGGGTAGACTAGGGGCCATGGCTCAAGTTTTGTGAATTGTACATTGCAAACAAAATTGCCAAGAATAGGAATGGCTACAGTTCAGAAATGGTTAGTTTCAATTCCAAAAAAATAAAGAATTAAAATTGGACCTTGTATAGCGGTTCTTGTTCCAATTTCCATCTTGATTCTTCAATGGTTTTAGTTCTGGTTTTGGAATCAGTTTTGGAATCAAAGGTTCTAGTTTTGGTTCTTTAATGCTTCTAGTTATGGTTCTTTATGTTTCTAGTTTCATGCAATTATTTTTATGTATTTGTTCTTATAAATTGTAATATAAAAGTAATGTGACAAAACATTTAAAACTTTTAACAAATGTAAAGAGTAAAAAAATGAAGAAAAATCATGTTTTTATTTTATTATTATTCCATGAAGCAAACAATAAGTGATATAAATTTTGTAAAATATATTACATTATCAATTAACAATAACTTTGAGTAGGAAAAAAAATGCATTACATCATTAAATACCCAATATAAATATAAATTAATATATTATCTATATTATACTACTAATACACTATATATATTATATTATATATCGTATATTATATAAAGTTTTATTTTTTTGGCAATTCTTGGACTAAAATTGAGCCAAAGGTTATAGTTCTAGTTTTATGTTTTGAGAATCGAGACCAGAACCATTATGCATAGTTCCAGCTTCACAGTTTCAATTCTGATTTTAGTTTTGGTTCTAGCACAATTTTCCCAATTCCAAATGGAACCATGCCATGCCTAGCTAGGAATTTGGTTTCAAGTAACAATACATACAATTTACTGTAATTTAAATTTATATAAGTTATACGAGGAAAAGCAGACCAGGTTTAAGAATTTAATTCTGCTGCACTTTTCTTTGCTATGTCATGAATTTCAATTTAGATTTTGCTTCCCAAACCTAATAAAACTCATCACTACATACTCATTATTGTCTATTATCTTTATTCCTCATACCTCAAAAGGTTGTTGTCCTGATGCTGCAAACCCTAGCTAGTATTCATGCACATTGTCTTTCTTTTGTTGCTTTTATTCTTTGCTTCATCATATATTGTCTATTAGTGTTGACGCTAGATCTAATGGTAAGCGAAGGAGGTGGTGTTCGGTGCTTACATTTTCCCACACCTCCACCATTAATGAAACATTTTACAAATGTAAGGATATATTCCAAAATTTTCATTAATTTATTAACTCAATTAAAAATCAACAATAACTACAAATAATTTTTTTCAAGTTGAATAAAAAAATTTAAAAGTACGATAAATTAGAATTGAATCAAAAGTGATGGGAATTATGAAAGTATATATGTATAAATTATGAATAATTGATTTTTAGAGAAAAGGTGAGAAAAACTTAGGACGTGAATAGTGTATGCTTAATTGTGAATGGATGATTTTTAGAGAAAAGGTGAGAAAAACTGAGGTGAATAGTGTATGCTTAATTGTGAATGGATGAGGAATTATCAAAAAAATATAATGATAGTATTATAATATGAAAGTGATGACAGTACTATGATGTGAGAGGTTGTCATGAGTAAAATTATTTATGTAAACTAATATTATCCGTACTCTAACTTAATAAAAAAAAATTTATGCAATGTAAATTACTTAAAAGCCCTTAGTTTTTTGCATATGACCTTTTTTATCCTCCCAATTTTCATTCATAGAATCCATTTCTCAATTTTAATTTATTCTATGTTTTTTCAATTTATTAATTCCTTAATCTATTTTATATTCTACACTTAATTTCAAGACAAGAGAGATAACTCACAAATTTATAGTATATATCCACCTCTTTTGCTATTAATGTTTGCAATCATTTGAAGATTAATTAATTATATTATACTAATTATGATGATTTAGAGAAATTTGGGTCCATTTTAGTGATATTCTATTGAATTTAGATAGTATCTATACTTCAGCGTTTTTCAATTTGATTTTGAGGTCTTGTGACCATGAGAAAGGATTTTGTGACTGTAGATAGAGGCTTTGCACCTGCGGATATGAAAGCAACAGAAAGTTGGACATTCTACTGTGGCTAGAGTCAAGATTGAGGAAAAGCATGGCACGACCGCAAGGATAAGCATGCTTTGGCAAAAGGAGAGACATGTGGTAAGGGAGGAGATAATAGGGAAGCAAGCATTCTATTGCAACCATAAATCATGCCTGAGAATGATGGACTTGTGGCTATGAAGGAGGGTAGCACGGCCATGACATTTTGGAAGCAACCATGTAAAATTCATGCCAATGATCACTGGAGCGGAGGAGATGAGCACAAGCACAACGGGAACACTTATGGCCGCAAGGAGCAGCATAATGAGGGGTGAATTTTTAGTGGTAATTTGGTCCATTCTTTGTAATTCTCTTAACCCTAACCGCCCATACCGATAAGTTATTATTAGACATGAATTAGAAGGGACTGTTTAAAGCCTTAGACATTAAAAGATCTTAAAGTAAAAGAGAAGCCATGGAAGAAGTAAGTGAGGAGGAATCCACACCGAGGTTGAAGAGAGGTGCTGCACTTCTGCACAACCCACCTGTCAAGACTAAGCTTTTCTATTCCTTCTCTTTGATTGTTGAAGTTTTAGGATGATGAAACATTTAGTTTTGCTTTTTGTTGAATACTTTATGTATTTGCTAAATTATTTTCTAGTTTCTTACACTTGTCCTTATGCTTGGTTGTCAATGGATGTATGATTCTATGATTGGTTATCCTTGTTCTCGTTATTTGAAATTGATGAATTAAATTATGATTAAAAAATTTGATCAATCCTTTAACTAATCTATGACTGTGCAGAGAATAATGAGAGTGAAACCTACATGCTAAACAACCAACTGTAGACCTTAGTTTCATGAAAATAATGGAAGTGAAACTATAAAATTAGTTTGGATTCATATTATTAATCACAGAACTAAATTTCAATTTAGTTTGGTTGGATGAACACACTTGATTTTGAATTAAAGTGTTAAGAGAGCTCATGGGGACATCCTAACGACAATATCATTAACAATCTATAACAAGATTATTAAACTAATAATTGATGTACTTCATCATACATTAGGAACCGACAAAACACACTTCATCATTGTGATCCTGTTATTTGTTGGAAGTTGCTTTGTTCTCGAAGTATTCATTAGTTGATTTCTTTCTTATTTTTCTCACCATCACCTTAGGATGTCCTGACTTATAGACACTTAGTTATATCACACACATACACCCTCCTTCTGGATATGATATTCATGCTTACTGAGTACTACTCTTACTTATTTATAATTTTGGTGTGTTGATAACATGCATCAAATTTTGTCGCTATTGTTGGGGAGAGTAACAAGTACTATTGAATACTTTAATTGTTTGCTAGATTAGGTTATTATTTTCTTTTATTTCTTTCATTTTTTTCTTCTCTTTTTCATTCTTTCTTTGTTTTTTGATTTGAGATTCTTAGTATGGGAGACTATTGAAGTTTCGTAGAAGATTCTTGCAAGCGTCAAAGTGAGACTTGGATTTGGAGGAGTTTGACACAAAAATTCAAATTACTCTTCACTAAAGATGAGCTCTACATAGGGGAAACAAGAAGAAATTGAGATGGAGAACAATCCACCGCCACCACAATAATAAAAACACCTTTCTCTGCTAAACAAAAGATCTATTCATGACTATGTCTAGCTGGTGATGAACCTAAACATGATGAGAACAGGACGACCACAAGTGAACTCCAATAAGTTTGAGTTGAAACATGCACCAATCAACATGGTGCAGCTAAATTAGTTAGGAAGAGCTCCACACAAGTATGCAAACACCTATTAGGTGAGCTTTCTAGAACTATGTGATATGGTAATGGTTAATGTGATGTGTGATGATGTAATGAAGCTATGATTATTTCCTTTTTCCATTAAAAACCATGCAAGATAATGGCTTTAGTCTTTACCACCAGGTAGCATTATCACTTAACATGTCATAGTGAACAAGTCCCTAGCGAAATATTTTCCTCTTGCCAAAATAGCTCAATAGTGCTTGGAGATAAGGGCATTCAAACTATTGGAATTTAAGACACTACCAAAAGTTTGGGAGTGATTCAAAGAGTTGTTGGAAAAGTATCCACAGTAGGGGTACTCACTATGGACGCAACTGTAAACCTTTTACAATGGTATTAGTGGATAGCTGAGAACCGTTTTAGATGCAGTAGCTGGAGGTGCATTGATGAACAAGTTACCAGAAGAGGCTAGTGATCTTATTGAAGAAATGACATCAAATGCATATCAATGGCCACTAGAGAGATCCATTGTAAAAAGAGTTGTTATGATGCATTATGTTGATACATTGACAACTTTTTTTTGCAAAAATGGAGTTCTTATCTTAAAAGATTGACAATATTACTATTAATACTCACACTTTTTTTGTTTTTATGATGCAAGGTTGTGACATTTGTTTGGGTCCACACGTTACACATGAATGTTGTGCAAATAGTTTGAGTAGTGGACAAATTTTAATAGTGTAAGTAAAATTTGTAACAACAAAGGAGGAGCATTGAATATCCCCTACTCGAACACATATAACTCGAGATGGTAGAATCACCTGAACTTTTCAAGTAGGAATTAGCAAAACCTATCCAAATATCCAGCACCTTTGCCTTAAGAAAAGTAGTCATTCAAGGGTATCGTGAGTATCTTGGCAAATTTGATGAATGAGATGATAGGTAATTTAGTTAAGACTACCCAAGATTACATGAATAGGCTTAACACTTTGATGCAGAACCAACAAGCCTTTATTAGAAATTTGGACCACCAGGTAGGCCAGCTAGCTAAAGACACAGCAAGTATACCTATTGGAACATTGTTAAGTAATATTGTGAAAACCTCAAATGAGTATGTGAAAGTGGTGAGTGTGAAAATTGCAAAGGAGAGTGTTGTAGAAGAAGCCGAAGAATAGTAGGTAGAGAACCATGAGGAAAAGAAGAAAACATAACATTTGCATGAAAGCCATGTAAGCCAATCAGTCAATATCCATAGAGGTTACAGTAAGCAAAGGCAAAGGAACAAGTATCTAATTTTATGGAAGACTTTGAAAAGCTGACTATTGATGTTCCATTAATTGAAGTTGTGAAGAGTTTCCCAGATTATGTGAAGTGCTTGAAGCAAGTAATGACTAGAAAAAAGAAAATAGAAAAGTTAAAGGAGGGAATGGAGAATAGGCACATCCTGCCAACAAAACTAAAGGATTCAGGGAGTTTCACTATACATTGCCCTGGAGGAAATAATTTATTTCATAAAATACTTTGTGATTTAGGGGCAAGTGCAAATGTGGTCTCTTTTTCACTTTTTAGGCATTGAGTATAGACCACTTATGCCCACTAAGATGACTATGTAACCAATTGATAGATCAATGAGAAGACCATTAAGGATTGTAAAGAATGTGCTAGTGAAGGTGGGGGAATTCATCATCTCCATGGGCTTTATTGTGATGGACATGAAAGTTGAGAAGAAGTCACCGCTTATACTAGATCGACCATTCCTAGCAACTATAAAAGCAATAATTGACATGGAAAGAGGTAGCTTAACTTTGCATATCAGCATTGATGAGGTAATGATTCTAATGCACCCTTCACCTTCCATTGAACCCCTACTCGAGGTAAAAGAAGAGATTTCTATGTTGCAAGTGTTGGGTTTGGGATGTAAAATTTTTTAAAATTAAACAGAAAATATCAAAGAAAAATCCCAACCCGATCCACTTTCTTGGCATAACTCCCACAAATTGAAATGTAGCTTAATTGTATGGATGACTACCTGAAATCAAATTCCTATAGTTTCTATCTATGATCCACGAGCCACGATAATATTCTAGCCTCTTGTTTATCCAACAAACAAAGCACTGGCAAGACCTCTCCAACAAATCTTTACAGACTCCTTCGTGAAATCTTGCAACTCTTTATGCTTTAGAGAAATTTCTAGCAAAAAATATGTGAATGAGGCTAGTGAATATTTTCTCTCACCTGCAAAGTGGTGATGAATAGTTACACATGAACAAAAACCTCCCGTGAATAGTACCTACTATGTTTTGGAACTCTTTCTATTGATCTATTCCTAAATGCAATCTTATATGTACTTAGATTCCTAGAGCATATGAAATGGGCTTTGTGGGCTTTCATATGAATTTTAAAATTAATTCAAGCACATCCATCTTTAATTACTAATCTAATAAATAATCAAAGCCCATTGGAATTATATCCTTCAATTTAATTAATATCATCAATTAAATCAAAGGCCTATTATGTTTCTAATTAATAATCTCATCGCTAACAAACATGATGAGAAATAAATCATTCGATTTGCTCCAATCTAATGGTGGCCAAATTAATTCCACCACAAGATTTCTCAAGTCTCCTCTACAAGACTTCTCAAGCCTCATTGTCATTACATTGCAAATTCTTTTAAGTTATCACCTTGTTCTAATGTATGTGACTCTCTGAGTTCATCCTTGTCTAGCAACAAGCATAGCTCAAAGGATATGGGCAATACTTAGCTTGTGGCCTATATTGTGGCCCATCTAATGCGAAGCAAATGGATCAAATGAACCTCCTAATCATAAATACCATAGAGTATAGGTCTTTTATCTTGCTTTGTCCCGATCAATCGAGAGCTATAGATTTAGTTAAATTTACTGGCTCGATCTTATGACCCAATTAGCATTACCATATGAGACTAATTCTTCTATTGAAAACTCTTTTCTGATCACACGCTACCTTGGCCAAAAATTTCCATCTCATAGAACATCAATCTCATGGGACAAACATCTTGCTCACTTTCAAGAAGACAAATCCCTTATTGATCGCACATATGCCTCCATACACATTCAAGAAATAGTACGTTAGGTTCATAACCCTATCTCATTTAAAGATAGATGTTGATCTTTAATACCCTAATGACATGTTAATCATCATGCGTAAAAGACAATAATGTCATCTTAGGTTATGGCCCACGCATGCTTAGCCTAACTCGAAGCAAGACATTGATAAAAAAGAATAAACTTCCTGTGTCTACCTTGTTCTTTAAGTCAATGATCAAATACTTTTTCTCTGATGACATATCCATACATGTGTTCTTAGTATCTCATTCTAAACTATATAACACTTAATATACAAACACAAGGTGTGCAAGTTATACCAACTCTCTGATATTCTTTAGCAAGACCGTGACTTGTAAACTGATTTTAGTGATTGTATACTAAAACAGCCTTATGTATGTATTTATAACCCCTTATGAATAAGGCTTCTTCTCGTAATTACATGGACACATGCTACACTTTATTGCATTCAACATTTACATGCATAAAAGAAAATAAATATCAATATTTTATTAATCAATGAAAAGTAACATTTACAACCAACATCTCTCTAATATCCCTCCTACCACTTGGCAAAGTTTTTTGTCTACCATTACTTGATTGTATGTAGAAGGGTCATCTCCATGATAATTATGTCTCATAATAAACAATTCTTGTCTTTTATCTATAACATAACCATATATCTCTAATGCATGAAAGACTCTACTCAATTATGACAACGGTTGCATCATAAAGGTGTTTCTTGAATAGGAAGTTGTCATACGAGTTCCTTGCTTTGTCCCTCATGCCCAGCTTTCTTGAGCATAATGTTTTTACCAACACCACCCTCTCAAATGAACTCTTTCTTAAGAAAGTATGCTTGGATCCTTTGGTCATTAGAAAAGTAGAACTCATATCCCAAAAAGTCTTTGGGATACCCCACAAAGCAACCCATGATGTGGCCTTGACTCCAGTTTGTTTCAGTACTTCAACCTTGACTTCTTTGAAATTTTAAAAAGATTCGTGGTTGTATTTCATAAAGTACATATACCCATACCTATACCTAGAGAAATCATTGATAAAGGTTACGAAGTTGCGCAATCCTCTTCTCGTCATTTCATTATATGTCTCACAAGCGTCGATGTGGCTCTCTCAATGTGCCCATCAAATCAACTGTTTGTCATCTTACCTAAGATACAAGGTTCATGAACCAAACAGCGTTCCTATCTTAATAGGCCAATAAGGCCATCTTTCTCAGACTTGCTAATCATGACCTCAATAGCATAGCCCAGTTTGAGATGCTACAATTGCTTAGGATTTAACCCATCCCTAATATGTTTGTTTGTCACGGCATTCATCATAGGCTTATTATCCAAACTCAAGTAGTATAAACCATTCACCGATGAGGTTGTACCAACCAATTTATTATGATAATAAATTTGGCACATATTGTCACTAACAAAAAACTCATGACTTTCTTTTACCATTAAAGGTATAGAGATAATATTTTTTTAGCCTATTTAGTTACAAGAGACAATCTCTTAGGCATAAAACATAACCAGATGATAATTAAAGAAGTGTCAATCATAGTGGCTACAACACTTACCCCATTGCTGACCTTAATCACTACTTCTCACTTTTCAAGTGATCTACTCTTAACCAAATTTTTATTCAAAGTGCAAATGTAAGATGATCACCCAAATCTAAGATTCAAAATGTAGAGAACACACCAATAGAACAAGATGCTTCATAAACAAAAAGATTATTAGTTTGGTTCTTAATGTTGTTGCTGAAGAATTATAGACTTTAAACCATATCGCCTCCTACTAGATTTTTTGAATTTCTTACTACAACGTGGTTTATCTTCTTCGACAAGAGCTTCTCTTTTGTAGAGAGAGTTGTCAAGGTATCTACATCATGAGCTCCAGCAACTCTTCTTGCAGTGGATCTAACACACCATAAGTGTGAATTTGCAGCCATTTCCTCTATGAGGCTCCATGCTTCTTTAACCAGTTTATTCATCAGGGCCACTCCAACAGCTGCATCCAAAACAATTCATAATTAACCACTAACACCACTATAAGATGTTTGTAATTGCATACATATTAGGTAGCCATGTTGTGGGCATGTTCTAAGTAGCTTTTTAAACCTCTCTCATACTTTAGGTAATTTATCGGATTTTGATTGCTTGAATGTCCTAACTTCTAAGCTCAATTGTATAGTCTTTGCAAATAGAAAATACTTTTCTAGGAACTTGTTCACCATATCTTGCCAAGTTACTATGCTCTCCAAGCGTGGAGATTGAAGCCATTGCCTAGTGCAATTCCAAAGAGAAAAAGGAAATAACCTTAGTTTGATCGCATCATCTAACACACCATTAAACCGTATCGTGTCACATAGCTCTAGAAAGCTAGCTAGGTGTGTATTGGCATCTTCATGTGGAGTTCCTTCAAATTGGTCTAGCTGCACCTTGTTGACAAGTGCAAGCTTCAATTCAAAGTTTTTGGCATTTCACTAATGCTCTAACAATGCCCATCATGTGTGGATTCATCACTAGCTACTCATAATCTCTAATTGCTCTTTAGTTTAGTTGAGAAAGGTGTTCTGTAGTTATGGTAGTGGGTTGTCTTCTTGTTATTGCTTTTTGCACTCGCCTAAATAGAGCTTTTCACCTATGTAATGTTCTTTCAATTTCAAGATCAAATTCTAGCTCCAAGCTCTTAGCCTTGAGCATACAAGAGTCTGCCAAAAAACAAACTAAACCCACAACAATTTTAATCTAGAAAAGCAAAATAGAGAGTATAAAAGAAAAAATCAAGAAAAAGTTAAAATAAAAATAAAGAAAGAACAAATGGCTTAATCTACTAGACCCTTAGAATATTTTCTAACACTAGTTGCCCTCCTTGGCAACAACACCAAAATTTTATGCATGCCATCAATACACCAAAATTAAAATTATGTTAACTAGTGTGGGATGAATAGAAGTGTCGTATCCACAAGAAAGGTATATGCATCTATCAATTTAACTAAGTTTCTATTAGTTAAACCAACTAAAGGTGATGATGAGAATGAAAACAATGAAGAAGCAAACACATTAAAAGCAAAGTCACAAGCACAAAGTAGTGAAGTACCGGTATTGAAAAGCCTAGCCCCTTGTGTAGGTTTCCAATGTACGTCTCTTTACTTTAATTATCAATTTAATGGTCTTATCACAAATTATTAATTCTAAAGTCTCTCGAATATCCTCCCAAACTCTCCTAAAGCTAACTTAAGATATCAACAAGTTTTACCAAGCTTATCTTGTTAGGTTTCACTAGGGTTTGGCACTTAAAAATTGAAACTTTAAAACATAAAAACACTGTAAACATGTAGCAAAATGTAACACAACAAACCCTATCCATTTTCATTACAAAATACACAAGATATTGCATAAACAAAAAGACTGCTAGTGATATGCCCTCTAACGCCAGTAGAAAATAATGAACACTAGGTGTATATGTACTTTTATTCTATTATTAATAAAATATGATTTTCTATATCAATCCTTTATCAAGTTTTTCAGACATACAAATCTTGATTGGCATAAAGGATAGCATGTGGCCATGTGTTTGAGATAAGAAGCCTTACTCATAAAGACTTATAAACATGGACACAAGGTTATTTTAGTACTCAATCACTAAAACCTATTTATAAGTCACAAATATCTAAAGGGCATTAAAGAGCCGATATGACTTGCACACCTTGTGTTTAAATGGTAAGTCTCATGGCGTTCAGTATAAGATACTGAAAGTACATGTGTGTGAATACACCAATAGGGAATGGGGCATTTGAACAATAACTTGCAAAATGAATCAAATGTATGGAGTTCACTCTCAGCTGTCAACGTCCTACTTCATGATCATGTTAAGCATGTGTGGACCTTATGCCTAAGATGACATAATTGTCTTGTGCACATGACGATCAATGCGTTATTAAGATCTAAAAGGCCAATATCTATCCTAGTATAAGATAGGTTCATAAGCTCAACATGTCGTTGCCCAAATGCGTAGGGAGACATGTATCCATTCAATAGAGGATTTGTCTCCTTCTAAGTGAGGAAGGTATTTATCCTATTGAGTTGTGTTCTATGAGATAGAAACCTTTGGCTAAGGCAATATATAATTGGAAATAAGTTTCCAACAGAAGCATTTGTCTCATGAGAAAATGTTGACTGGTCATGTGACTGAATTTGTGAGTTTGACTAAATGTATAATTCACATTCTGTTGGAATAAAATAAGACAAAAGGTCAGTATGGCATAGCAGTCACGATCAAAAGGTTCATTTTGATATGATTTACTTCATCTTAATTTAGCTATGATATAAGTCATAGGCTAGAAGTTACCTATATCCTTCAAGCTATTCTCATTGTCAATTAGGAATGAACCTTGAGAGTCACACATATAAGATTAGAATGCATTGCAAGTGTCAAATTGATGGGTTGCACGCGAGGCTTGAGAAGACTTGTAGGATAATTTATTTCATTGCAAATTGATGGGACTAAATAAATTTCCATGTTGTTTGTTGGTGATTAGATCATTAATAGAAAAACAATGAAAATTTAATTTAATTAATGGAATTAATCAAATTAAATTAATTAGACACGATCAGGATTTATTAATTAATAAAAATTAATAATTAAGGGTATAAGGAATGATTTATTAATGAGATTAATAAATAAAGTCTATAGGTTGTTTTTGATTAAAAGGTCTATGTAGAAGAGTCTGTGGAGTCCATACCCCAAACCTTTGTGCTATAACTATATAAAGGGGTACCTAAACAATTCAAGACACACCTCAACCCCAGAGCAACCCCTAGCTACCCTTTTTTGAGTTATTTCTTATCAAAATTCCTTCTTACCAAAAATATTTGTGTTACAACTTCGCAAAGGGGATTTGGGGACTTTAAAAGGAGTCTATAGTCATACTAATTGTGTGGACAAATTAGAAGTTGAGGTTTGACAGCTATAACTCAACAATCATGTTCAAAATCGTTTGAAAATGCTCCAAAGGTAACAAGTTTACACTTTTAGTTATATGTATGATCTCTCACATGTTTTGCATTAAAAATAGGTGGAATTTGTTCCTTTATCTTCCATTGCATATATATAATGTTTTCATGTTCAAGAGATTTAATTTTTATGGGCAAATTCCAAGAAATCCAACAAAGACATAAAATATACCTCTTTGAAAACATTTTCCAAAGGGTGCATTTGCGATCCTTGAGTCGTGATCCCTAAACTTTGACCTCTAGGTTGTCCATATAGTTAGAACCGTGATGAGCACCTTTTACACAGTGCAAAACCCCTTTTACAAGGCTCTTCTGCAAACACTTTAGGTTAGAAGGTTTTTCTTGACTAGAAAATAGGGAGAGAGGGTGGCTAGAGTGCTTTCTTTTCTTGTTTAGAGGGTCTATGAAAATTAAGTGTACAAATGTGTGTTTAGAACTTCTAAATAGGTTTAAATAGTTAGAGCATCAGGATTTCAAGGCATAGACTACATGGGCCCTTCTATATGGACTTTTATTTAATTCTTAGCCATGGGCCTTTTAATTATTAATCTCATTAATAATTTATGGCCTATATGTCTTCCTTAATTATTAATTTCCATTAATAATTAAGGCCCATTTGTGTCTAAATTAAAGGTAAGACTTGTAGCCTTGTTATAAATGGTAGGAGTTGTACTAATATCACTAGTATTTTGTGGTAGAGAGGCTTGCATCACCTCTTAGCCACCATGCACGACCATATAAATTGCAGTAGTTGAATAACAATGGTGAGGTGAAGGTGACAAAGTAAGTCTTACTTATGTTTGAGATGACAATAAATATAAGGATGAGGTATTAGGTGATGTATTGCCTATGCAAGGTAGCCATATTATGCTGAGGAGGCCTTAGTAGTATGATAAGGATATTACATTTAATAGAAATCTGAATAGGTACGTTTCCTATCACGAAAATCGAAAGATCAAAATAGTACCACTCATCTTAAATGAAGTTTATGAAGATCATAAATATTTGTAACAACAATATGAGTTAGAATTAAAGAGAAATAAGAAGAAAAAGGAGAAGGTGAGAAGGAGTGAGAATGGATGAGTGGAAAAGAAAAGAGAGAGAGAGGATAAAGAGAGGAGAGAAAATGAGGGAAAACAGTCCATGTTGGCAAAAATGAAATATGTGGGAGTAGCTGTAGGAAGTGAGAGAAGCATTGTAATACTCATGTATAAAGAAACTCACTTTTTATCTAAGAAAGTCACATCATCCCTCCTTGAGATTGTTTTGTATGCTTTCAAGATTTCCAAGATGGACTCCCAAATGAATTGCTGACTAGATTGCCACTGATCTATGGAATTGAACATCAATTCAATTTTACACCACAAGCAACCATGCCGAATCAGTTATTGTATCGAATAAATTTGAAGGAAACCAAGGAAATTCAAAGGTAAGTGAAGAAGCTAATTAGCATGAGGTAGCTTCATGAGAGAGTGAGTTCTTGTGCTATCCTAGTGTTATTCATGCTTAAGAAAGATGGGTTATAGAAGATGTGCATGGACTATAGAGTAATGAATGCCATAACGGAATAATATTGCCATCCTATTCCTAGGTTCAATGACAAGCTTGATGAGTTACAAGGTGCTATTGTGTTTTCACAAATAGATCTTAAGAGTGGCTATCACCCAATACACATGAAAGAAGGGGATGAATGGAAAACAACAATTAAGACTAGTATTGGTTGTATGAGTGCTTAGTTATGTAGTTGGTTTAACAAATGCACCCAGTACTTTCATAAGACTTATGAATATGTTTTATGTGCTTTCATAAATAAATTTGTAGTGGTGTATTACAATGATATTCTTGTATATAGTAGGTCCATTGATAAACATGCTAGGTATCTCAGGAATGTATTTGAAGCTTTATGTAAGAAATGATTGTATGCAAATCCTAAGAAGTGCACTTTTTGCATAGATCATTATGTGCATCTCAATTTTGTTGTAAGTACACTAGATATCCAAGTTGATGAAAACAAGGTAAGAGCTATACACGAGTGGTTGACCCCTACTCCTATATCCAAGGTAAGAAGTTTTCATGAACTTATAAGTTTCTATAGAAGATTTATGAGAGATTTTAGCACAATCGCAGCACCATTAACTGCAGTTATCAAGTAGACTGAAAAGTTTCAATAGGGAGATACATAGTAGATAGCATTTGAGATACTTAAGAATAAGCTTACCCATGCTCCTATTTTATCTTGACTTGATTTTATTAAGACTTTTAAACTTGAATGTGATGATTAGGTGTAGATAATGGAGAAGTGCTTATGTACGAAAGGAAGTCAATCGCATACTTTAGCAAGAAATTAAATGGAGATATACACGCTAGTGAGAGCTTTGGAGAATTGGAAGCACTGCTTGAGACCTAAAGAGTTTGTTATTCTTATTGATCACGAATCATTAAAGCATCTTAAGAGCCAAGGTAAGTTAAGCTAAAAACACATTAAATGGGCATTCATTATTAATACTTCCTCTTATGTTATTAAGTGTAAGAAAGTCATAAACAATGTAGTAGTGGATGCATTATCTAGGCATTATTCTTTGCTTACTACATTGACTGCTAGATTGTTGAGTTTTGAACATATCAAGGGAATGTACGAGAAGGATGAGGATTGTGGGCATGCATATAAGCTAACTAAAAGTAAAGTGCATGATAAATATTATCAGCAAAATGCTTATTTATTTTATGTGGATAAATTGTGCATCCCTAAATGTTCATTTCTCGTCAGAGAGGCTTATGATGGAGGCCTAACAGGACACTATGATATCACCAAGACAATTTCTATGTTGTAGGAATATTTCTACTAGCCACATTTGTGGACAAACGTGGAGTGGATCATCAAAAGATGTATCAAATGGAAGTAGGCCAAGTAAATAGTCCAACCACATGTGTAATGCATGGCACTACCTGTTCCGGATATGCCTTGGATAGACATCTCAATGGATCTTGTGTAAGATTTCCATGTATTGAGACAAGTAAGGATAGTATTTTTGTAATTGCTAATAGATTTAACAAAATGGCTCATTTTATTGCATGTAACAAAATTGATGATGCTACACAGTTTGCAACTTCAATTTTCAAAAAGGTTGTCAGATTCCATGGAATGCCAAAAACTATAGTGTCTAATATGGATGTGAAATCCAAAGCTACTTTTAGAAGACGTTGTAGTGTAAGCTATGAACAAAATTATTGTTTTCCACCACAAGTGATTCAAATTAAAAAGAAAAAAAAATGTGGGAGGAGTGTTTGCCACAATTTAAATTTGCTTATAGTGGAAGCATAGACTCTACCACACACATGTCATCATTTGAGGTAGTTTATGGTTTTAATCTATTAATTCCCTTAGATTTATTACTATTACCGCATAATGAGCAAATTAATTCAAATGGAGAGTGTAAGGCAAAATTTGTGAAGCAGCTACATAAGCACGAGTATCTAAATATTAAGAGGAATGAATGGTATACACAGTAAGCTAACAAAGGACACAAGAAGTTTGTCCTTGAACCTAGAGAGTGGATTTAAGTTCAGATGCATAAATAGTTATTTCTAGAGTAGAGGAAACAGAAGTTGATGCCAAGAGGTGATGGGCTATTTCAAGTTGTAGAGTGCATAAATGACAATGCCTATAAGTTGCAATTGCTAGGTGAGTTCGGAATTAGTCCTACATTCAATGTGTCTAATTTAAGTCATTTTAATGTAGGTGATGAAGAGGACTTGAAATTGAGGGCAATTCCTTCTCAATAGGAAAGGGATAACGTGGGCATTAATGCCAAACTAAATTACTTGAGGATTTCTAGAGCACCTAAGACGCAAGCCAAATCTAAAAAGCTCAAGGAATCTATGATGATACTTGTGAAGGAGTTCAAGGATGCTTGTAGATGTTTAAACACCTTAGAGAGCAAAGAGAATGTCCATGAATTCATTTAGTGCAAAACAAGCATGAATCAAGCATCAGAACAAAGTTTGAATTAATCTAGGACTAATACCAATCAATCCAATGTAGCACCAATTAATCCATTCCAGCCATTGATAGACAACATTCCAAATCCAAGAGTTTTGGAATTTCAATCACGCCTAATGCAATTGATTGCACCTAGTCTGATCGACTAGCCTGCTACTAAGTGACGTTCTATTTTTACTATCCAGATACCATGATCAACACCCAGATCAATCTAAGAAGTGCTAGATAAATCTGAAAGAACTCCAGATCAATTCAATTTACAGTTGGAGTGCAAATTAGCTAGGAAATTTACTTTCTCATTCTTGTTTTATTTTTGAACAATTTTACATGATTTTAGCACTCCACAAAACTTCCTAAACAATATATAGAGGAGACTTAGCTATTATTTTAAAACTTTTTGCCATTGATTATTAGATACACTCTTAGTAGTGGCATTCCTTCGTAAGCATTCTTCATTGATCATTATGTTTTAGGTTATTTCTACACAATTCACGCCAGCAAGTTTCGTTGGGTTCATGCATATGCCAACCTTATCTTTTACACTTCTACACACACATCAATTCTCCTACTAAAAGAAAAGGATATGGTGCCTTCTACTACGGCACTAGGTTGTATCTCCTTTTGTTTCTTGGTTTTATCCTTATGGTTATGATTGTTCCATTGGCAACAACATAAGTGTGTGAGGGGAGCATGTTAAATGAGGTTGAAGTGAATATTAGTGTTTTGAACTTTATGTTGTGCTCTCAAAAATTTTTTGGAAATATAGTGTGCATTTGAAATGGTCTAAATTGTCATGGTGACGTGATGAAAGATGATGAAATTGTGGCCATTAGACTTAATTCATGATGAAACTATATGTTGAGATCTTGTAAGTTGAGTAGACTGCAGAGCTCTTTACTTATTCTTAAAGATAACTAACCTTGGCCTAGTTTGGTTGAAGATAAGTTTCCCATATATTTATGCACACCACCCTACACCTTTAAATGCTTGATCACTTGAGAAGTTCTATTGTGATGAAAAGATGGTTAGTTTTGGGATGTACAATTTGCTTTGATATGTTGAAAAATTCCCCAGGGGATGAGTGCAAGTAACGGGAAAGGAAGGAACGTGAGGTAGGCAACCTGAGGAAATGTGTATGAAATCTAAAACAAATGAATAAGACAAAAAAAATTGTTGAAAAAAAGTGAGCAAGTGGAAAATTTTTATACTTCGCTCATTAGAGTAACTTAGTAATCGAGATTGCATATAGACCCCTATTCATTCTCATGCTAAATGATCACCTAATTATAACTATGCATAGTATTTGAGTTAGTTGTGAGTAACTGGGGTTGCATGGTGACCCTTGTTCACCTTTGTGAGAAAAAATTCCCAACTACTTGAGAAAACTTATTGAGAGCTTACAAAAAAAATGAAAAGAATAAGTATAGAGGAAGAAAAACAAGATGAAGAAGAATATTTGCAGCCCACGCTGAAAATCCTACTTATCTCTCTTACTGTTATTTGAACTTGTTCAAAGGAGAGTTAGTCAACTATTGAGGTGAGTAGTTCTTGAGCTAATTTTCTTTAACTTGTAATAGAATCATTAAGGGGGTGGATTGATTGAAGTCACACACGCATGAGAAATATATGTTAGAGATGTACTTAGGTTAAGTGTGTTGTGTTTTTGAATGATTTTAGAACTATGTAACTAATATCTATTCTTGAGATTTCTAAAATTAAGAGGGGAAGCCAATTTCATGACTTCATGCTTTCATACATAATTGATTTTGATTTTGATTTTGATTGATGAAGTTTGTTATGTTATAAGTGATTAGGATTAGTTTGCTAAGGACTAGCAAACAACTAAGTATGGAATTATGATAACTCACAAATTTATAGCATATTTCCACCTCTTTTGTTACTAAGTTTTGCACTCATTTGAAGATTAACTCATCATAATATGCTTGCATGCACATATAAGTGTTAATTATGATGATTTAAAGAAGTTTGGGTGCATTTTGGGCTATATTTGACTGAATTCAGATCATATCTACATTTAAACATTTTTCTATCTAATTTCCAAGTCATATGACTATGAGAAAGAAGTTTGCAACCGTCGATGGAGGCTTTGCACCCACGGAAATGAAAGAAACAAAAAGTTGGAAATTCCATCATGGCCAAACTCGCAATAGCAAAGAATCATAATGCAACTGCAAAAAAGAGACTCATAGCAGCGGAGGAGACAATAGTGAAGCAAGCATTCTATCGAGGCCATAACCATGCAGGAATGATGGGCTCACAACCCCAAAAGAGGGCGGCACCACCATGACATTTAGGAAGCGACCAAGTAAAATTCAAGCCTGGGATCACTGGAGTAGAGGAGACAAGTGCAAGCACAATAGGAAGACTTGCGACCACAAGGAACAGTGTGATGAATAGATGGAGTGTTTTTTTAAGGGTAGTTAGGTATATTCTTTGTAATTCTCTTAACCTTAGTCACCCACACCTATAAATTATGATTAGACATAGATTAGAAAAGAGTTTTTAGAGCTTTAGACATTAGAAGAACTTGGAGAAAAAAAAGAAGACATGGAAGAAGCAAGAGAGGAGGGATCCATACCAAGTTGGAAAGAGTGCTCTACTTCCACACAACCCACCAATCAAGACTAAGCTTTTCTATTGCTTTTATTTGATTGTTTAAGTTGTAGGATGATACTTTATGGTTTTATTGAATACTTTATGGATTACTAAATTATTTTTACTTCCCTGTACATGTGTTTGGTTACAACAGATGCATTACTTTATAATTGATTGTCCCTTCTCTTGTTATTTGCAATTGGCGAATGGAATTGTGATTAAAGGACTTGGTCAATCCTTTATTTAATCCATGGTCATGCGAAAAATAGTGGTAGTGAAGCCTATGTGCTGGATAGGAGAATGATGGGTGAACCTATGCGTTAGACATCCAATTGTAAACATTAGTTTCTTAGGGATAACAGAAGCAAAACTATAGAACTTGTTTAGGCTAGTACTATTAATCACAGAACTAAATTTCAATTCAATTGGGTTGTGGAAATATACTTGATTTTAAATTAAAGTGTTAAGAGAGTCCGAGAATATATCTTAACAACACTAGAATTAACAATTTATAACAAGATAATTAAATTGATAATTGAAGTAATTCATCATATATTAAGAACCAATACAATACAAAAGGCTAGACTCTTTATCATTGGGTCCTTTACCTATAACTAGCTACTTTGTTCTCGAAGCATCCATTAGTTGATTTTTTTTTTCCTCATCATAACCTTAAGACAACCTAACTAATAGACACTTAATTACATCGATAGACACACACATATACCCTCTTCATATGGATGCAACAATCGTGCTCCCTAAGTATTAATCTTATTTATAATTTTGGTGTGTTGACGACATGCATCAAAAAAAATATTTTTTTATTGTATAATGTTAAATTTCTATAATTTTATTTTAAATATTTTTATTTTTTTCTATATTTTATTTTAATATAACTCTATGTTTTCAATTTATATAGATTTCAATTCTTTCTTTCTACTTTTTTCTTTAAATTTCACATGTTACTAATTTTAAATGAATTTTATATTTATTATAATTATTTACAATGAATAAAATAGTATAATTTATATAAAAACTTGCACCCAAATTGGGTGTGCCACCATTACTTTTTTTTATTTGTTGATGTCATTATAAATGTGAATTAATGAGATATTATATTTATCATACATATTTTTTAAAAAAATATTTGTATAAAATAATATAAAATTTTTGTTAATATAATAGTTGTATAAAAATATTCTAAACTTTTTATTAAAATAAGCTAATTTTTCTTTTTTTCTCTTTTCTTTCCTTCTCTTCATTCTTCATTCCTCTTTTTTTCCATTTTCTCTTCTTTCCATCTCTTCCACTCCATTGCCTCCATTTCCCTTCCCTTTCTTCCTTTATTATTCTCTTTTTTTCTTTTTCTTCCACTACCCCTTATTCCCTCCAACCACCACAACCAACACTTTCCCTTTGACATGGGTCGTCTCTATACCAAAATTAAATTTATAATTAAACCTAGTACTATAGTGAATATAAGTATTCCCACGAAGAGGGGTTTGGCATCAATTAATTTAATGAAGTTCTTATTAGTTATGCTTCAAAAATGTAGTGAAGAAAAATAAATACCAAAAACAATCAAGCACTTAGAACAAAGTACACCAGACGAAAGTGATGGAGTATTAATAGTTGAAGCATCTAGCCACTTGTATTGTATTGGTGTCTTATATATGTCAAATTATGTTAATTATTTGTTTAACTACACTGGTTGCGAATTGTTAATTCTAAAGTCTATAAGATATTCTCCCAAATTCTTCTATAACTTCAACTCTAGATTTTAGCAGGTATTCCTAGACTAAATCAACTCAAAAATTTACATTTGATGATTAGCAATGTTTATCTACATTAATCCTATGTTTTTACTCCGTTATTCCTCACACTGTCATGGATTAATTGGTGAGTCCCCCAATTCCTATTCAATTCACCAATTGCAAATAACTATATAAAGACAATTAATCAAAACTTATGCATACGTACTTCACCAAATGCAAACACAAGTGACAGAAAAGAAACTTAGAAACTCATTATAATTTCAATAAAAAGTATGTCTAAGTTGCTCATCATCCAAACAAAGTAAAAACACTAGAAAAAGTATGAAAACTTAGCCCAATGATTCTATGTTGCGTAGGTGATGAAAATGCTTTAAGCTTTGGTGCGGATTCCTCCAACTCCAATCTTTTAATCTCGTATTTCTATGTTCTCAAGTGTTTAAAGAATGAAAACTAAGCCTAAACCCCTCTTAAATATGTGGAGAACACACACACACACACACACACACACATATATATATATATATATTAGTATAGTGCCTAAAGTTCATGTATGTGCATAGATAGAGGAAAAAACCTTTAAAAGTTTTATGCAAGATCATGTCTCGAACTACTATTGTTGTGCCTCTTGTCATCACGATACCAAACTCCACGATCATGTCTTCCTTCTTCGCACTCACAAACTGAGGCACAAGGCTTACATAAATCAAGTCATTACATTCCACAGTCACGCCCAGCCACCTCCCGATCAAAGCATCCATTCTCACAATTGCAACTATCACCTACGAAATTTCTAGTGTGGTCCACACTCTCGATCCACTATCGCACTAAAGCTTCCCGTGACTGTGACCCTTGACTTCATGACTATGATCAATGACTATGAAAATTCCAGAATGTCCCACAGTTGCATCCTCATCATCTGGGGTTGCAATGTTCTCTTCCAAGGTTACAATGCTAGCATGCGATGTAAAATCACATTTTTAAGTGTAAAAAATGTACAAAATTAATAATCGATTTAATATCCACACTTTTTCTCCATTTTAACTCACATGCGTGCAGAATTTAAGTGCACAAGGGGTATAAATATATTACAATTTCACATGTTATCACACCCCCACACTTACTCATTTGCTAGTTCTTAAGTAAACACTTTTTCTCCCGATTAATGTATTGACACACAAAATCATGAACTTAGCCACTCTTCTTAATTTTAGAGATCAAATATACATAAGCTACTTAGTCCATCGTCATTCAAGATCAAAGAACATTTAACCTAAATGTTTACAACATGAGTTCCCATGTGTGCGTGGCACTTCTCAACTCTCAACTGCTTCAACGTTTTGATAGTTCTATAGTAATTCCAAGACAATCAAATCTAGAACCGCTCACTCTAGGCAGCAACTTACTCTCTATTGAACAAATTCAATTACATCAATTCTAACCAAAGGACTAGTGTGGGCTAATATTCTTTCATTTCATCATTCTCCCCCACACTTATTTTTCATCTTATCTTCTCAAGCAGTTGGAAGTCTTTTTACGCAAAAGTGCACAAGGGTCACTATGCATTCTCCGTTGCTCAACTTACAGCTAACTCAACATACTTTGCATACTTATAATTGGGTAACCTTTTTACATAAGAATAGACAAAGGTCTCTATGCAATCCAAATTAATTAGTTGCTCCAACTAGCAGAATAGACTAATTTTCTCATGCTCACATATTTACTTTTTTTGTGAGATTTTTCAGTCAATTGTCTTCTTCCTTTTTTTTTCCTTTAAGTCCTCTATTTTCAATTAATTTTCCTCATTTGCCAAAGAATTCCTCAACACCTAAGGTAAGGTTTATATTCCTAACTCATTCATATCATCTTTACCATAAAACCTCTCAAACAGATTAATAATCAAAAGTGAAGAATGTTTGCTCAATCAAATAGGAACCATACTTTTAACACTAAATCTAGCATACTAATCTTAAGAACAATGAAAGAACAAAGCAATACAAATCTAAAAGACATTCATGATAAATTATGTGTTGTGGCCACAAGTTCAAGCCATGTCCATGCTATCAATTTAACTACGCAAACCACACACTTGCATGCAAACAAATTTTAACAATCCTCTCACATGCAATGACACTATTTCCACTCAAATTTTCATACATTTGGCCCACCCCCACACTTAGCCAACTGCCTCTATTAATCAAATTATCACAAGTAAATTGGGGTAACAAGGAACAAGGTAACCAAGTGAGGTATAGTGCCTATTCTTCTCCTTTCTCTTTGGGCTTCTCCATGTATACTCATGTTCTTTATTCCTCCAAAATCCTACACCAACATCAAAAAGTAGATCATGTCCATGCAACTTATGAAACAAACTCCAAAAATAAAGCAAGTAATTGAAAGCAATAAAAAGATAGCTCGGGGTTGCCTCCTAAGAGGTGTTATATTGAATGTCATTAGCCTGAAGTGATACTCATGGTCTAGGGTGGTTTAAGTGAAGAGTGAAGGTTTGGGGGTCAGAACCCCCCATGAGTTACAAGTCTCTCCTTCTTTCTCATTCTCCTTCTTTTTTTCTGGCTCTCCTTTCTTGCCATAAGAAGTCCTCCTCCACACTTAGTTCAATTTTTCCCCCTTTCTCCTACATATTACTTTCTTATGCACCCTTTATCTTATTACTCTCATGAGCAAGTTGGTTAACTATATATATTATGGAGGCACTTCCTTCTGTCTTTTGTGTTCATGCAGTGGAAGGTTTAGAAAATATATAAAAAGTTACCTCTTTTAGATCTATACCCAATGTAAGGCAATCACGGCTTTAGTTGTAGCCAAGAAAAGTCAACCTAAGATTATGCTGTGCTCTCTTTTCACCCTTCATATCTAATACAACAAAATCCATTTGCACAACCAAATTACTTATCTTAAACAAGACGTCCTCCACAAGCTTGAGTGGCCTTGTTGTGGATCAATCTACCAGCTTTATCCTCATATATATGGGCTTCACTAACTCCATTCCAAGAGCCTAAAAAGTAGGAAAGGACATCACATTTATACTGGCACCTAAATCTCATGAAACATTTTCAAACAAAGTGCTTCCTATGGTATAAGAGATGGAAAAACTCTTTGGGTCTTTAGTTTTGGTGGTAGCACATTTTTCTTGTCCAAGTTGCCTTCGATATCTCCTAATTTCCTCTTCCAACTCTTTACATCTTTTAGGCACTTCATTACACTTTGGTTACTTTTTATTTTTGCAATTAAAGATGCTTTTACACCTAGCTTTTCAAAATCATTAAGAAATCTGCTTACTTGTTCCTTTACCTTCACTGGCATAACCCTTTGTGGGTATGAAATTTTCAATTTGTATGCCAGTGTTGTACTCACCTCTTTCTTTTCCTTAGCTTATGCCTTGTCCTTCTTTTTCTTTTCTTCTTGGGTAACAGTAGGTGGATCCTCTTTTTCCAATTTACTTTCCATTACCTACATACTTTTCACATGCTTAATTGGCTTATTTCCAAAGTGCTAGATAACATATCTACAGGTTTAGAAGTTATGGCTTTGTTTGTTTTTAAATTTTAGTGTGTTTTTAAATATTTTTATCTCGAGAATTGTGTAAAAGTAAGAGAGAGAAAAGAGATAAGGAAAGATCGATAATAATTGAGTGTATGTTTTTGGATGGTGGATAATTGTAAAACAAACATAGCCTATCTCTTTTACGAGCAGCCCAACTTTCAACTCCTAGTTTCAAACTAATGATTTCTAATTCTACAAAAGAGTGTCAATTCTATTGATGTAATATTGCGTAGTCTTTTCCAAGTTACCTATCATTTTATTAATTCACAAGATTTCCTACTATTTCCTCAATTGATTGCTTCTTCTCCTACTGCTAGTAAGTAGCTTGGAAGCCTAATGCATTCTGGGAATTTTTCCAAGAAAAATTTAGATGATTCCTCCAGCCAGGATTGTAGGTGTTTGCATACAGGTTGTTGCCTTTTATTTTTGTATTACCTACATAATTTACTTGTTCTCTTTACCCATTTCTTGTCCCTTCTCCTCTACACACATGTATAAGATTAGGCCTTGCACACATATCGCAATTTTAAATCATAGAAACTGGAGAGGGCTGAGAGTTACTTACTAGGATATTATTAATCTTTTTGGATAAAAGCTCCACTTTTGACGCAAGTGTTGTCACTGAATCTACTTCATACACATCAGCAACCATACATGTAGTGGATCTCTCAAATGGTCATTGGTAAGCACTAGATGCCATCTCCTCTATCAAATCCCATGTATCCTCAAGTAATTTGTTCATTAGAGCTCCCCTTGCAACTGCATCTAAGACAATACGTAGCTAACTAGATATACCACTATAAAAGCTTTATATCTACATCCAGAAAGGATATCCATGTTGCGGGTACTTTCTAAGAAAATCCTTAAACCTTTCCTAAACTTCAGGCAAGGTCTTAGACCATAATTGTTTGAATGTTTCAATTTCTAGTTTGAGTTGTGTAGTTTTCACACGTGGGAAGTAATTAGCTAAGAATTTGCTTACCATATCTTGCTAAGTGATGATGCTTCTTGGCAGTAAGGATTGCAACCACTGCCTCATATGATTCTTGAGAGAAAAAGGAAATAGTCTTAATTTAATAGCATCATCAAAAACTCCATTGAATTTAATAGTATCACATAGGATCTTGATGTGGGGCTCTATCGAATTGGTTTGATTGCACCATATTAATTAGTGTAGGTTTTAACTCGAAGTTGTTGGTGTTCACCGATGGCCTCACAATTCTTGTCATGTTTGGGTTTATCAATTGTTGCATATAATCTCTAATTGCTCACTAATTCGGTAGAGGAGAAAGCTTCGATGATGGTGGGTTAATTTTTGCCATTTCCTATTAACGTTGGAAAAGAACTCCACGCCTATGAAGAGTTCATTCAATCTCCAAATCAAAATCAAAATTAATGCTCTTACACGTATACAATTGTTTCCACAAATAAGAATTCAACTCACTAACAAAGTAATTCAATATCCCAAAAAGTAAAAAGAAAATTAAAGAGAGAAGAAATAAAGAGAGAACTAAAAGAACAAAAATAAAAAGGAATTAAATGGTCTAACCTAGCAATTCCTCAGAGTGTTCAATAGCACTCGTCGCCCTCCTCAACAACTAGGCCAAAATTTCATGTCGGTCTTCACCATACCAAAATTAAATTTATAATTAAACCTAATATTGTGGTGATTACTAGTATCATATTCACAAGGAAGGGTTTGTGTCTATTGAATTAACGAAGTTTTTATTAGTTAGGCCTCAAAATGTAGTGAAGGAAAATAAATATAAGCTAAAAGCAAGCACTTAGAATAAAGCATACATGACGAAAGTGATGAAGTACCGATAGTTGAAGCATTTAGCCCCTTGTGCTTTGTTGGCTTCTTGTGTATACCAAATTACGTTAATTATCATTTTAATTTCATTGGTAATGGATTGTTAATTTTAAAGTCTATAAGATATCCCGAACTCTACTATAACTCTAACTCCAGATTTTAGTGAGTATTTCCAAGTTAAAGCAAGTCAAGAAATTTACATTTGATTATTAACAATGTTTACCCACACTAATCCTACAATTTCACTCTATTATTCTTATAAAATTAATGTTCACAAATTGTAAATCTAGCACTCAAATTTCACTCTTATTATTCCTCATACTGCCATGGATTAATTAATTCAATTCATCAATTGTGATTAAACTATGGAAAGATAATGAATCAAAACTCATACATACATGCTCCATCAAATACAAACACAAGCAACTAGAAAAAAAACTTAAAGACTCAATATAATTTCGATAAAAACCATGTCTTAAATTGCACATCTTCCAAACAAAGCAAAAACGCTAGAAAAAGTATGAAAACTTAGTCCAATAATTCTACGTTGCAAGAGTGATGAAGGTGCTTCATGCCTTGACATGGATTCCTCCAACTCTAATCCTTCAATCTTGTATTTTTATGTTCCTAAGGGTTTAAAGAATGAAAACGAAGTCTAACCCCCCTCTCCAATGCACGGAGAACATGTGTATGTACTTGTACAGTGCCTAGGGTTCATATGCATATGTGGAAAGACAAAAAAGTCCTTAAATTTGCATATAGGATCATGTCTCGAACTGCTATCACCGCGCCTCCCGCAATCACAATACCAAGCTCAACAATCGCAACTCCCTTCTTCGCACTCGCGAACCTTGGTGCGAGACTTACATAAATTAGGTCATTGCGTTTCGCAATCATGTCAAGCCACCACACGATCGCACCAACCATTATTGTGGTCAAAACAATCACCTATGAAATTTTCAGTTTGGTCTGCACTCCTAATCCGTTATCGCACCAAAGCTTCTTATGACTGTGACCCTTGATTCCATGACCAAAACCAACGACTACGGAAATTCAAAAATGTCGCGTGATTGAGTTGCACAGTTGCATCCTCCTGATCTGTGGCGACGATGTTCTCTTCCATGGTTGCCACATTGGAATGTGAACATAAAATCACATTTTAAATATAGAAAATATACAAAATTAATAATTAACTTAATATCTACACTTTGCCATACCATAATCATCCTGTTTAATATAATTGATGAATGATAACATATTTTTTCTATTTTAATTCACATGCATGTAAAATTTAAATACACAAATGGTACAAATATATTACAATTTCACAAGTTGTCACCCTCCAAGTGTTCCTCTCCTTAAGTGATTCATCATTTGATACAACAAAAAACGAATAATTCAAGCCTTTTACCATCCATAGACTACAACCTTTGAAAATATGACCAGCAACAAAGCAGCAATCATAGTCGTTAGACCTGTTGGTCTCCTCACGCTTTCCAACCACATTCGGGTGGCAACCACCCCTAGCCTGTGTCCTAATTCACCACAAAAACCACAAACCATTAACAAGAAAACAATGTGAGGTAAAGAAAGAAAAGAAAATGACCCAGAGGGCTTCTACAATGACAGAACTGGAAACAGAGGGCTCACAAATGAGAGGGCACAACAAATCGCAAAGCATTGTCGACAATTCTTTAGAATAGGGAGTCAAATTTTTGGCACGCTGACGATGCAAACATTACACACAGCCTTTAACCTTAGTTGGCCGAATAAAAAATGGGCCAAAACAAGAGTCGTTTCGAAGCTTCAGTTGTGGAGAACAATTTCATGGCCATGTTGTTTGAAGAAGATGCAAATTTTTAGACTAAACATGGAGGGAAAAAATAGAAATGTTTCTAGTAGTAGAAAATTAATATAGTCACAATATATTCAAACAACTTATATAATTATTTCTAAGTTATATAAAATAGAAATATCAAAGTAGTAGGAAATTAATAGAATTTCAAATTATTTATAAATTATGTATAATTAAAAATTAATAAAATCCTAATTTTTAATAAATATTTATAAATTTAAATTTATAATAAATTTAATTATAATTGCATAATTGTATTTAGAAAAATAACAATGAATTTGTTGGAGGGTGTTGACTCCATAACTATATAACCTAATAAATAGAAAATAAATAAATATGAATAAAATTTATAGATATAGATATTAAATTTGTTAATTAAACTATGAATGATAAAAACAAATAATTATAATAATGAGCTAAAACCTTAAAAATAACAAATTTCATATACAAAGACATCACTATTGCTATAACAATATATTATAAAATATTTAAAATGAATGAAACTTTGATGATCAAAATTATTAAACATGTGGTGATGCATTTTATATTATTGTATGATTTCATCGTTAATTATATTTTATAAACATTA
The DNA here is from genome assembly GCA_019155195.1 of Avicennia marina. Classification (NCBI taxonomy): domain Eukaryota; kingdom Viridiplantae; phylum Streptophyta; class Magnoliopsida; order Lamiales; family Acanthaceae; genus Avicennia; species Avicennia marina. Next base: position 7,057,048 of record CM032760.1, read on the forward strand.
TATAGAACAAACAGCAAGAAAACTAAATTTACAAAAATGTGCTAAAAAATTACATAAATAAATTACATATATATATATATATATATATATATATATATACGCACACACATATAAGAAATCAATACCCTTATGAAAAATAATATGTTATAAAATATTTAAAATAAATAAATTTATGACTATTAACTTAATTAAATATATGATTATTGCATAATTACATTTTTGAAAATATAACAATCTATTCACTAGAAAATATCGATGTCATGATTATATCATCTAAAAAACATAAAATAAAAATAATTTGTTAAAAATTGTAAGTATAAATATCAATTAAATGAAAATATGAATGAAAGAAAAATAGTAACATAAATAAATTTATAATAAAATAAAACTTTGAATTAATACATAAATTTCATATATGTTATAAAATATTAAAATGAATGAATATTTAACTATCAGTATTATCAATTACATAAAAATTTAAAAAGTAAAAATAAATTTCCTATATATGGAACACTATTCTTATGATAATATATTATAAAATATCTAGATCAACAACTCAATATTTTGACCATCATTTTTATTAAATATGCGATAATTCTTTGAAAATTATTATATTTATTTTATAGTTTATTATATTTTTACAAACTATCATACAAAACAAATTGAAACATAATATGGTACAATGATTTGCCAAAATCTTAAATAAATAAATAAATTATAGATTAAAAAATCAATAGTCTCAACATAAACATAATGAAAATTTAAATTCTAACTAGCGAATGGGACATACTCATTACGTGTGCTTAAAAAATTAATACATATGTAAATATATGATATGCATGGTTAATAAAAATAGCAAAATAGATAAATGTTGAATATTATTATATTTTGTATTAAAGGGAAATTGAATTAAAAATTATTACATTAGCAAAATATAATTCATCGAGTACTTGCCTTTGGATAAAGATATCCACAAAAGCAATATGCAATGGTAGCCAGTATGTAAATTCGAGCTGTGTTTGCTAATGCATTTCTACTGTCAATGTAAAAGGCAAGTGAAAAATATACAATGAGTCAATTTTATTACATCTACAATAGATATGAAATGTTCGACAAAGTAAAAGAATAAACCAGTCGACAAAAGAAAAACACTATCAGATGACAAAAGGGAGAGATTAATCACAGAAAAGACATGGGAGGAATTGCATTTTTATCTTACAATAATATATATTATAAGCACAAGTTTGTAGCAATGCATTTGTGCTGGAAATTGTATGAAAATAGAGAAAAAGAACTTGTTAGAGCTTTTACATTGGATTGGCTTTTCAATGGACTGAAGTAAAAGGGTCATTCAATCGAAGAGGAAGACTTGTGTATTCTATTCAAAGTATTGAAAATTGAAAAACTGTCAATAATGACATAGTAAGTAGCATAACACCGTCAAAAAAGTAAAAAGGATAAGAGAATGGTTGGCACAAAACCGTAAGAGGAGTGGTATGTGCGTAGGAGGAGTTGGGAGTGATTTAGTTGAAAGAGAAAAGTATAGGGAAATTTACATAAATGACCTTTAAGCAACTGATGCAAAATATAATAATAGAGGTAATATAGATAATGTACTGTGTGCCTGCCAAATTTGAGTGCATGGGTCAGAGCCTTTATAAAAAAAAAAGTATAAATGGTCAAAAAAAAAATTTAAAAATATCAGTTAAATACTATATTGATGTGATATTTTGGATTAAGAAAACAAAGATTAAAAATTGAAATCAAATTTAGTGATGCATGAACAAAATTTATATTAAGAAATTTAAATGTTTATAAACAAGAAGGTGTTGAAATGATAATTTGAAATTCAGTCTAATTAACATTGATATAAGTAACTTTCTTTAAATCAATGCGAAACAATTGAGAATTAATATCAATAATTTAATTATAGAACTTCAAATTATGATACAAATTGTGTTAATAGTAAGATAATTTTTTGTTTTAATAATATATTTAAGCAATTGATAAATTTTTGTTTATAGTGTATCAATTTAAAAATAAAATATATTTATAAATAAAATTAAGAAAAAGAGATCATTTATGTTATAAGAAGATAATCAAAAGATCGTTTTTAATCAAGAGTTAAAAGAACAATTTTGAGCTTTCATTAAATTGTTTATGAACTCAATTAATTTTATCTTAATATAAAGTGTTTTTTTAAATTATTAATTTTTATTATTGTATAAATTACAATTTATTTTGTTGCCTTAGAGTTCTACAAGTAATAAGCACAAGTGCATATTTGCATGAAAGGTTAATATGTCAAATCACAAGGTAAAATACTTTTAATTCAATCCATTTCACTATAATGTTGTATAAAACTACAAACCCTACAATGATTACAAAAAGTACTTCTTTTTTTAAAAAATTATTTTGTAGTTTGTATATAATAGTGTTGTATTAAAGTTTAAATTAAAAAATACTTCAATGAATTTAACTTATTTTGATCAAATATCATCAATTTGATTCTTACATTTAGAAGGTAATTTTTGTAAATATAAATATACTTCAATGCAGGAGATATCAAATTTTAAAATTATTTCGAATCCTTAGACTATAAACAACTCTTATCATAATAAATCTACATGTATTTTCACATTTATTTGTAGAAATCAAAATTTGAATAACTTGTTGTTTTTTATTTTTTTACTTCACTTAATAAATTTAAAATGACATATATGATCAAACAATTTTCTTGTAACTAAAACTTTATTAAAAAAATAAAATTCAAATGAAAATTTTCTTAATTATTATTTCTACTTAATTAAAAGATACTATTAAAAATTAGTTTATCATTGAAATTTGTGATGTCAAAATCTAAAATTTTAAATTTTTATTAGGCTTTATTTAACTTATTAAAGTTTTTTAAAAGTAAAACAATAGTATTCTTTGTCATATGATAAACACAATAAAGTAAATATATAAAAACAAATTCAAAAAAAAATACTAAGCTATACAAATAAAAAAATTATAATGAATGATATACTTTTACATTACATGATTTTAACACATATTTTATACTTATACATGCAAAGAGCATAATTTTTTCTAGTACCATCAAAAATCAGTAATTAAAATGATTTGATATGTAGAACATACTAGTTGTTTTTCAAAAAACATTTCAAACATTAATGCTGAATATATTTTGGCTTCACAATCATTCAAAAGTATTCCATCAAAAATTACAAACAATAAACAAGGGCACATCCCAATACTACATTTGAAACACTCAAAAGCCTTCCAATCTCAAAAAATAAAATAAAATAAAATCGAAAAAAAAAGGCGCCATTTTGCAATAATGCTGCAAAATTTTTCAAACTTACATCCCCACAATTGGAAAAACAATTACATTATACCTCCATCCTCCATTGGCCTTGCTGCTACTGCCGCTTGCCTACCAGCCATTGTTTATTTAAACACCCATGCCCATGCCCCCAGCGTCACCTCACCCTGTAGATATTTCTTCTGTTGAAAGTTAATCAAGAAGCCATCCAAGAGATCAATGCAGAAACAGCACTTAAAATAGGAAATGAAAGGAATGAATAGATCCGTAATGCTCTCTTATTTTCTGATGTCCTACATCAAAGTTTATATACAAAATTCTTACGGTTAAGAGACAATTAACTAATCCAAAACTACCTAACTGAAAATGGTTATAACTAACAACTAACAACTAACAAAGTGCAATAGTAAAATCAATGGAATAGTAATGCAATGCCACTAAATTCCATCAGTTGTTAACTATCAATGTGTCCTCCAGGTGCTCGGCCAATGCATTGTATTCTTCCTTTAATTGAGTGCTTTCAACACCCCCCCCCCCGACCCCTCAAGATGAGAATGGATATCCTTCATTCTCATCTTGCCGAGCAAGTACTCTAGTTGAGTTCCACTTAGCCCTTTAGTTAGAGAGTGTGCCAGTTGCTCCTTGCTTGCAACGTATTCTACTTTTAGGATCCCTTCTTCCACTCTTTCTCTAACAAAGTGTAGGTCCATATCAAAGTGCTTGGTTCATTCATGGTGTATGGGATTTTTGCAAACCTGTAGTGCACTTTTGTTGTCAGAAAAGAGCTTAGCTAAATGGCTTACTCTCTGTCCAAACTCTTACAGCAGGTTCCTAATCCACATAGTGTCACGTAGGCAATCTGCAATGGACCTGTATTTAGCTTCAGTGAAGCTTCTTGACACTGCTCCTTATTTCTTAGACTTCCAATTGACCAGTGAATGTCCAATGAACACACAATAACCGATGAGAGACCTTTTCGTATCAAGCCAGTTGCCCCAATCACTATCTATAAATCCTTAAACATTAAGTTCATTTCCTCTGCCAAACAAGATTCCTTTCCCGGGTGCTCCCTTTAAATATCTTAATACCCAGAAAGCTCCTTCTATATGCACCTTACTTGGTTTACTCATGAATTGTGATAAGGTATGAACAGCATAGCATATATCAAGCCTAGTGAATGTTAGGTAAATGAGCTTTCCAACCAGCTACCTATAAATTGATGCATCATCAAGTAAGTCTTGGTCTGTCATTCTTAGTTGGTGATTCACTTCAATTGGTGTCCTTGCTACCCTTGCTCCTATAAATCCATAGGCAGAGATTAGATCAAGGGTATACTGTCTCTAGCACATCACAATTCTAGCCTGTGATCTTGCTATTTCAACCCCCAAGAAGTATTTTGGGGTCCCCAACTTCCTTAATTTGAATTTTGATTCAAAGAAGTGAATAGCCTTTTCAATCTCATTCTAATCTTTGCAGCCAAGAACTAAGTCATTAATATACACCAGCAGTGTCATGTATTCCCCATCTTGGACCTCCCTTGTGAACAAGGAATAATCAGCCCTTGACTGTTTGAATCCATATGCACATAAGGCTTGAGTGAGCTTGGTGTTCCACTGTTTTGAGGATTGTTTAAGCCATACAAAGATCTCTTCAACCTACAGACCAGGAGTGAGGGAGATGTGGTAGCCACTGCTCTATCTAATTTGTATCCGGGAGATGTGTCCATATATATGTCTTATTGCAACTCTCCATTCAGAAAGGCATTGTGAACATCCAACTGCTCAAGTTTCCAATCATTCATAGCTACCATGGTAAAGAATACCCTTACAGTTGTTTGCTTCACAACAAGGCTAAAGGTGTCTTGATAGTCAAAGCCTTCAACTTGGTTGTATCCTTTGGCTACCAGTCTAGCCTTATGCCTCTCAATTGAACCATCTAAATTGAGCTTGACTTTGAACACCCATTTGCATCCAATTGACTTTCGGTTGCTTGGAAGTGGGACAATGTCCAAAGTGTCATTAAGCTCCAAGGCCAGCAACTCATTTGCCATAACCTTTCTTTAGCTTGGCATTCTCACAGCCTCAACATAGGATGTTAGCTCCAATGTGTCATCAAGGGTAGATAAGAAACTTGTGTAATTAGAGGTGAGTTAAGCTATACTAAGATAGTTCGCTAAAGGATGCATTGTGGGTGGTTCTGGATGGTTAATAAGATGGTGATGCATCTCTAGGTATTTAGGTAATCTCCTCAATCTAAGGGATCTTGTTAACTACTTAGGCTGCGAAGGGACTGGTTGGTGGTTCAATGGAATTGGCTAAGATGAAGGGCTAGACTGGGTTGATTCAATTGATGTTGGAGGTGAGTGTGATGGTGTATGATCCCTAGTGTCAACCTCAACTACGTCATTAATGGGAGCAAGGTTATAATTGGTTTTGGAATGAAAAGGATGAGGATTTAGTAAAGTGAGATTAGGATGTAGGTATTGAGGAGCAAAGCTGTTGGATGACTCAGGTTGGGAGTAGCTGAAAGGGAAGGTGCTTTCATGAAAGACAACATCTCTTGAGATGACAATCTCATGTGTTTCAAGGTCATATAGCTTATATCCTTTGACTCCAATCGGGTACCCTATAAAAATGCATTTTTTTGCTCTAGGCCCAAACTTATTCCTATCCCTCTTTAAAGTGAAAGTAAAGGTTAGGCAGCCAAATACCCTAAGCTGGCTGTAATCTGGTAAGGCTCCAAACAGACATTGGTAGGGAGATTTAAAGTTTAGGGGTTTAGAAAAAAGTCTGTTTATCAAATGTGTGGCACGAAGGACAACTTCTCCCCAAATTTGATTGGTAATGAGGCCTAAAAAAGGAGAGCTCTAGCAGTGGAGATTAGGTGTTGATGTTTCATCTCAACAACTCCATTTTGTTGTGAACTCTCTACACAAGAAGCGTGGTGTATTATCCCTCTTTCATTGAAAAAAAATTGGCATTGTGTATTCTGGTGCATTATCAGTTCTTATTACCTTGACGTTGGACTAGAATTGTATTGAAACTAGATTGCAGAACTTGGGAATGAGATATGGTACATTACTTTTGTGTCTCATAAGATATGTCCAAGTGGCTCTTGTGCAATCATCCACAATGGTGAGGAAGTAATGATAATTGCTTAATGCTGGTGTAGAATAAGGGCCCCATGTATCCATATGTAACAATTCAAAGGGTTTGACAGTAAACTTAGGATGAATTAGAAAGGGAATTCTCCTTTGTTTTGCCTTTGGACATCCATCATGGAGCTTGTCTGCTGATACACTCATACAAGGTGACAATTCATGTATCTTATTGGCTATTTGATGTGATATTTGTCCTAATCTAAAGTTTCATACATCAAAGGAGCTTGTACTAGATGTGTTGACCTTTGGCAAGGAGCCATTGCCCCCACTGCCCTAAGTGCCAAACCTGGAGGGACCAGGTTTTATAGAAAAAGGCTGGCTAAGTTGTTGATGCAGGACAAAGAGTCCTTGATCAAGTTGAGCTAATCCAATCCTCATCATGGGTGATTGGACCTAAATGCAACAAGACTTGGAATCAAAAATTAAGGAGCAATTATGGGACTAGACAAGTCTACTTACTGACAATAGGTTGAATTTGAAGAAAGGAACAAAAAATATATTACGAATTATGAGAGATTGTGATATTTTGACGATTCCTACGCTATTGACAGGGGTCTTGCCTCCATCTGGCAGGTTGACAAACATGCCAAAAACCAGTTTTTGTGACTGGAATAGGGATAGCAAATTGCACATGTGATCAGATGCCCTAGCATCGACTATCCATGTGACTAAAGTGGGTACTAGCTCATCACAAGGTGTATGATGCTTTATTGACATCAAGGAGTTAGGACTATTAAGCATTGGTTTACCTGCAAAGTTGGAGAAGGATTGGTGTTGGTGTTCTAAGGACGGTTGAGGGCTTTGTTGATTCTGTCAGCATTCCATGCCAGGTTGAATTACAGCATTAGAGTTAAGCAGAGAGATCAGCCTCCTGATCTGATCTTGTGACAATGATATGTCCTCCTTCTCTCCCCTTACCATAGCCTCACCCCTTACCTCCAGTGAGACTTAGTTTGCAGAGGTCTGGAAAGCTTTGTTCCTTCCTTTAGTAAACTTGAAGGTGCTAGGAAAACCAATCAACTTGTAACACTTTTCCCTTAGATGACCTTTCTTCCCACAGTATGTACAAGTGACTTCTAGTTTTCTCTCCTTCTTTTCTGTGGATGCAATCATACCTATGGCCTCCGTCCAACTGTGGTTGAGCAAAGAGAATCCCAACCTCTGATTTTCCTCTACCACTATTGCATTGTATGCCTTGTCCAAGGAGGGAAAGGGCCTTTGCCTTAGGAGACGAGATTTGTTGGCAGTGAAAGCCTCATTAAGTCCATTTAAGAATCTATACACCTTATCCTTTACACACACGTCTGCATACTTTTGAAAACATACAGGATTGCAACCTCCACATGTACAGTGGGAAGGTGGTCTGAAATGCCTCAATTATTTCCAAACTCTCATCAACTCAGTGTAATAAACATCAACGGCCCTGGATCCTTGTGTGATGCAGCATAGCTCATGCTGAAACTTGCAGACTCAGGTATCATCTACAATGGAGAACCTTCTCTACAAAATATCCCAAATTTGATAGGCATATTGGATGTAGAACACAGTAGATTCAAGTTGGGACTCCATGGACTTTAGAAGCCAAGAGATGATTAGATCATTATTTCTAACCCATGCTAGATGCAGTGGGTCCTCTCTTTGTGATTCTTTGATGCTGCCGTTGATAAAGCCTAATTTGTTTCTTATTGAAAGAGCCAAGTTAAATGACCTACTCCAGGTGATGTTGTTGGTTCTATTGAGAACTAGAGCCACAATGACTGAAGAGTGATTGTCAATAGGGTGAACATAGAAAAGGGAGTTGCTATCATCAACTCCATGACTGGCATTAGGTTGATTGATGGTGTTTCTTGATGAAGATGATGCCATGACGCTGAGTGACAAAGTTTCAGCTGTGATCGAAGGGACCGAACTGCTCTGATAACATGTTGAAAGTTAATCAAGAAGCCATCTAAGCAACTGCTGCAGAAACAGCACCTAAAACAGGAAATGAAAGGAATGAACAGATCTATGATGCTCTCTTATTTTTTGATGTCCTGCAGCAAAGTTTAGATACAAAGTTCCTACGGTTAAGAGACAATTAACTGATCCAAAACTACCTAACTTAAAATGGTTATAACTAGCAACTAAGAACTAACAAAGTACAACAGCAAAATCAATGGAACAGTAATACAGTGCCACTGAATTCCTTCAGCTGTTAACTGTATGTGTCCTCCAGGTGCTCCGCCAATGCATTGTATTCTTCCTTTACTCGAGTGCTTTCAACATCTTCCTTCATATCAGTGCTGTGTGCGGCAAGTTAATTAATGCACGTGCATGCTTATCTTAATACTCGTAGTTGAGTTCACTTGTGAGATTTGAATTGGTGATGGATTTGCTGGATATGGCCGCAATAGCCATGGAATTCCCACCCGGCGACACCTGCACGCCTCTGATAATGCCGACATGGCTCAGGAAGCGGCTATCGGAGCCCAAGTCGCCGCCGCTGTCTACTGTGGAAGAGATCGAAGCCAAGCGTCTTGACGCCGATCTTCGCCGTCTGGTCACTATAGTAAATATTATTTTCACATGTAAAGTTCCGCTTGACTAATACCATATTATTTGTTATATGTCTCTGTGTTTTACTTTTATTTTTGAACTTTTTGATAATTATGGATTCTCAAACTATGTTAGTTAAAATTTGATTTAAAAGTAAATTTTTGTGGGGGTTCTCTGACGATTTACGTGCCATAAATCAAATTAGCGTAAAAAATTCTTGCGTAATAAATTCTTATGTTTTGTTCTATCATACTATTCTCTTGGACGTTTATACCATCATGTTTGGTGTTCTGCTCCACTGTTATTTTGGTGATTATGCATATTGAATGCCGGAAAAACTTTTGACCTGCAAAATTTCATTTACATAGACAAAATCGCAGAAATTTCCTGAGAGTTTAACAAGCAAGGCTAGGCCGAAGCCCAAAAGTGCTTCTCGATCCTCATCTCGTGAAGATGATCGGGGAGAGCGCCTCAAAGCAAAGCTCCTAGCTGCTGAAGGCAAGAGGTGAACTTATTCTCCCTTGACCTTCTTGTGAAAGCAGATTCTCTCATGCTGATGGAAAGTTTTTACGTAATCACAGCCTTCTAGTCTTGCAACAGACACTAATGACCGAGCAGGTGGTAACCAGCCAATCGGAAATGGAGAGCATACTCTTGGGCTGTTTCAAACGGCTGCCCGTCTGTCTGGACTCCATTGCTGGTGCTGGCATCCGAGATATTATTTATACACTCAGCACTGCTGGAAAGGAAGACACGAAGCTTCAGTCAGTGAAAGAAATCATGGCAAGGATGTTGTCCAGAAGCCTACAAGAAGATGATGCTGTGTTCACCCGCGTTTCTCGAGTTATATATTTGGCCACGAGGGGAGTCCTGCTTGGGGAAGCTGGAAAACAAGGGAGAGAGTTGGCTGAGATGGCATTGCAGAAAGTTGGGGCAGCTTTACTCCTCGATGAGATTGTTGAAGCTGCATCAGCATTGGCAGTGATAGCCAAGGTATCTGTCATTGTTCACGGCCCTTGGTATGCAAATTTGATTAAGGAATAAACTATCTGCTGCTTCGAGTTGACCATGTCATCATTGGAGGTTGGCGGCCAAGGGTTTTTGTTGTCAACATGCAGACCAAATCACTATGTTTCTAACTTTTACTTGAACACTGAGTTTTAACCGTGTGGCATGTGAATGAAAGTTTCCGTTTTCGGGTTGGTAATTATGGGTCAGCTGAATGGATTGGATTATGGGTTACGGATAGGACAATCCTACCCAAAAAACCTTAAACATAATCACTTTATCATTGTGGGTTGGGTCGGTGTTAAAAACTTTCCTTCAAAATTCCTTGTTCGATCAAATTGATCGGGTCAGTCCCAATTATCCCATACTATTTCAACTCAGGATTCCTCGTTCAGTCTTAGTACTCAAATCCAACGGCTCAGCCCTGTTTAGCTATTAATGAGAGTGCAAATAAGTTGAAATCAGATGACCACTCTTATTTTTCTGGTTTAACCTCAAATATACTTAAATGAACCAGCGTTTGCTACGCACGTGTTAAACCCAACTCAAGTTTAAATCAGTTTACTTAATTTTTTTTAATTTTAAATATCATTTACTTTAAGTATATTCAAATGATACATTTAATAACAAAATATATGTTAATTCACAATAATTATTATAAATCACTTGACTCCAGTCGATTCGCAAGCTTCTGAAAATTTTAAAACAAATCGACCTCGACCTAAGTGAAAGCTCAACTTGAACATTAGGTTTAATTTGAACAAATTGCTTGCCTAACAGGTGCTCCAAGTTCTCTAGCCACACTGTCCAATTCAAGAGGCTATGTTTGGATGCCATTTTGGTGGAGGGTGAAAATGTGAGTTTCAAGTTTAAATAATTATGAAAACTGTCAAAAAATAAAAGAATAATATTACAAAAACAACATCCAAACATTGGCCAAGAAACTAGGAAGTCTACTTTGTCAAGCTATTGAAAGGCTAGAATTGGACCATCAGTCGCCGAAGCAAGAACAGAGATATTAAATTGAGTCTCGGAAGCAACAAACTTCAGTACAAAACGGGTTCTAATGAACATGCACACGGGCAAACATATGCCAGTTTTTGAATATACATCCACTGTGAGGAAGATTCTTTCTAATAACCAGAGCAACCGATACCTGTACAAAGAGATCCATAAACCAGCCGTATAAAAGCACACCACTTTTGTCAATTCGACCGACCAGGCAACACGAGTCAGTCAATAAATTGTGTGAACCACATGTGGGGACACCTGTACAGTAGGAAACATGGTTTAGAACTTCCAATCAGGCCAAGTTTAATAGACCCATGGCCAGGAAACCAGCTGAAGCTGTAAGCACATCTAAAACTGCAGCAAGGGCCAAAACAATCTCAAGTCCGTTCCATGAAGGAAGACATAACATCAGAAACTTTCAATCATGCCCTGCCTCAGCCTCAACCAACTCTCTAATGTTTCTTTGGCGCCTTCCACGCAGGTACAGGCCAACCAAATAGAAAATGAATGAGAGAGCAAAGGCTGAGTAGTCAAACACATCTATGATGTTGCCATGACCTGCTTGACATAGTAAACTTTGGATGAGAACCGAGAAACATAAGGAAGTACTCACCCCTCCCAAGCACACATGTAAGAGAAACGCATAAGCACAATGATTTCTTGATTAGCCGTCAAACAATTAAAGGAAGCAACCAAAGAAGGGGATGGAAAACACAGCTCCCAGATATATAGAGGGATCAATTCCATGCATCTTAACAACTCGAGCCTTACAAAACTTTAGCAGCATATTTGTCTCCTTTGTCATGCACTATTTTCCTTTTTCAGAACCTTATGCTAATGTGTCTTGCACAAAGGAGCAACATGTCATAGGCCACAATTTTGTGGAGGCTGTAGAAAAAGAATGCAGTCTGGTTTATGCATCTTAAGCTTTTACTGAGAAACAAAACAGTATGAATATTAGGGTACCTATTTGGAGGAAATCAAAGGGGAAAAATGAGTAAATCACTCCAAGGAACAACTGCAACCAGAAAAAGAAAAACCAAAATTTATATTAGCAGTCATATCTTAGCAGATAAGACAATACATGGCACAAACAAAAACTAGAAGAAACATTTCTGCCCTTGCAAAATATACAATGAGCCAATAAACATCTGTACCATATTTCAAAAAAAAGACCAGCAAAAAATGAATACAAAGTACACTTTAATGTCCACAAGTCACACTGTTAATTCAACATACATATGCTAGAATTTGAATGCATCTTTTTTATTTGAAGAAATTACAACGCGTTCCCTTAAGGTCTGGGCTTTTTAGGTATAGAAAATTACATATACTCTATCTCAATTACATCTTCAACTAATAGTTAAGTCTATTTGGCGAGTGGGATGTTAGAAATTGATAAGATCAACAAAATATTTACACAAAAATCCAATTTTACCCTCAATTGACTTTTAGAGCAGAGTAGTTGACCAATATTCTCTGACAAAAATGTCCTTGTATGTTTGCCATGCACATAGGGGTATAATTGTAATGTAAATAAAAGCTGATCGTAAGTTTATGTAATAATTATGAAAAATTGTGAAAGAATACATTTTAAACTTTAAAATATACATCTATTTCTTTTTATATTTTTTATTAAACTTATTTTTTAAAAGATTTTATATATTTTAGAATATATATCATAATGTGTTATTGGAAGATATTTTGAATTAATACAACTGGGAAAGGAATATTTGGCTTGTGACCAAATTATGAAAAATATCCTTCAGAGCTAGAAATGAATATTTGGCTTTGCTTATATAAAAGTTGCATAAATAATTGATTAACAAGAAACCAAATTTTACGGATGCAAACAAATTGGCTACCGAAAAATATTTTTCATTAAAAAAATCAAATAAAACTGGGAATTGATGAAAGCGAAGGCAGTATTTCTTGCCCCAGAGAGTTTTGCAAAACGATCAGATAAACTTAACTGCAACCACTCGCATTTCATGGAGATAAACACCAGGTCTGTCAGGATTCAACATCTCACGAAACATCCTCTTTATGGACAATGGAATAGCGAGAAATTTCTGTCAAAAAAGTGGAAAAAAATGGAAATCAAAGATCTTCAAGAGTATTTAAATGGCATCAAAGATATAGGATTTTAATATTATAAAGGTAAGAAAATCAAAATTAAGGTTAGTATACCCAATTGAAAAACCAGACGCTTCAAATAATAGAGCATGTGACAGATTAAAGCAATAGTGAAAATACAGTCTTTTTTCTTTTTGGATAGGGGAAAGGAATTCTGGGTAAGTTCTACCATACAGACCATTTTTGTATAACAACTCCAGTTTGTTCACCAAAAATCCTAATCCCATGACCAAAGAGTTCAAGATTAATTATGAGTTGTACATGCACATTGTCACATTGGTATAGAACGAAGTTGACAATATAACAGCAATCACCCAAGCATGTCCCAATGAATTAGTGGATGTGGGACAGCAAATTACATAACTTGATCGTTGCAGTAATAAGTATTCTCATCACCATTTTGCTAATTTCTTCTCATACTCCCATGAATATGAGAGCTTACCTACAACATTCTCATATACATATTTCTACATTCAGAACTAAGATTGAGCTTGTGATTGTCAGCAACCATTATCCATCAAATATTATGCACTTCTTGAAGGTTGTTAGCATCAAATTACTCTTGCCCAATCTTATCTAGAACTCTGTAGTATAAGCACTAATGAGAGGTGGCTAAGCACCTCCGATCAAATACTATTATTATTTATGACAGAAGAATAAATAAAATAGCTTTTCATTTAAAGTTTTCTAGTGATTACAGATTACTCCAGGCAATACTTACTGCTAATTCATTTGGTTTTCAACACACTATGCAAATTTCATCAATCACATTGGGCAGATAAAATTAATAAAAATGAACTAAAGCCATCTTCAACATCTCTAGAAACATTTTCAGATAAAGGAATCATACATATACAAATGCATCAACCTACCAGCATAAATCCGGAAACGCCTCCAACAAATAGGCAGTTATAGTCTCTAACATTCTGTAAAATCTTACTAATTTCCACTTCATGTCTCTGATACAATGATGCCTCAGGTATCAATTTAGTTATGCTCTGTGAGCACATAGGACACCTGCATGGCTGCAATGCAGCACAGAAGTTCCAGTACTGCAGAATACACCTTCCTGGAAAGCACATAAAAGTACTTGAGAAAAAAAAAGAATCAATAATGACGATAGAAATATAAATACGGCAGAAAACCATATCAATAAGAAGAGAGGTCTAAAATTCTTATGTTATGCAGAAAACGAGTGATCTTCTAGTGCAAAATATACCATAAAAAGTAAATTAGAGCAAGTATGCTTTATCTGGGGAGCAAAAAGTCAGAACCACATCTTAATTCCCATTTCTCAATAAATGAAGATCATGCTGACTAAGTCAGGCTGCGGGTAGGTAAAATACTGGCCATTTACCAAATTGAACACAAAATTTGAAAGTTCAGGCATTAATCAAAGCCTTCATGAATGACAAACAAAAAGTAGGCAAGTCAAAACTCATCACAACCTCATTTACAGGCACTTCAGTTATGCTACTGATAAGGAACGAAACGCAGAGAAGTACAAACTGATGATGAGGGTTGCAAAAAGAAACTGCAGCCTCCATAGAGTATCTTCATTACGAAATATAGGGCCTAATAGCCCACATGCAGAAATTTCACAACAAAAAAATCGAAAAGCCATTTGACAGCATCTTACCACACCCCGACCAGCCATGCCGACCAACACACAGACACAAGAATATCATTCATTTCAACCTATCTTTAATTTTTGGTTACATCCACCAATTTTCCATCATAACTAATAAAGCTTTCCTTCCAGCATTTTACTTTCAACCTCAGACAGACAAATCTTATAACTGGTTTTCATCTTATTCTCAATTTTCAAAAAATCTTTTCCTTCGTCGGACATGCGACAGATCCTAAATAGATCTAAAACTGTTGTGGCCGTCTCCAGTTCCCCTTCAATTTTTCAAATGTCCATTCAGTCCTTCCCTCTCAGGAGTTGACTTAACATCACCCTATTATTCCACATGTTCTCAAGATTGCTGTCGAATCCGTAAAAATGTTTCCTTCATCCACCACTTGAAGTGAAGTGCCGGATATCTATGTATCTCAATTGCTTTAAGAATCATACATAAGTGTTGATTACTTTATAATTAACTACGGCTGCACATCCAAGCTGGTATATCGCATGCTCCGTCCAATTGTATAACCACACAACCATCATCAGGACTCAGACGGATAGGTAAATAAAAAAACCCAAAAATCACGCACAAGAAAAATAAGTCTGCAAATTTTCATGGACAAGGAGAAAAAACAGAAAAATCTCACCGCAGTACCAGTGACCACAGGGCGCCCGGCACGGAACATCAAAATTACAGAAGCAAATAGGGCACACGTCATCAGTGGGTGGGTTGTCCGTTAATGCTCTGTTACTATCTCCCCCGCCAGACGTCGTCGGAAGTGGCATCTCGTGGCTTGCACCATCAGCAGTTGCAGCGATCGTTTCCTCGGGGCCCGGCATCTCTGCTCCTCCTCCTCCTCCACTCGTCCCTCCAACGGGGTGAGAATCGGAATCTTGGTTGGCGTTGGACTCGCGGATTTTGGAGAAGAAAAGGGTCAGGGATTGCATCGTGCGTGGCGTGATGATCACACAGACTCTGGTTTCACGAATATCAACGCCATTCTTCTCGTTACTTCTTTGGTAGGAAAAGTAATTAATGCAAATTTATGGGCCGCGTCGGGACACCCTTTTATTTTAAATTAAAAAAAAAATGTCATTTAAGCTAATCCTATCCATATAATCCAATTTTAAAAAAAAAAAAATTTGTTTCACCATACATAAAATAAATAAATATTTAAACAGATTTTAAAAACATCAGCTATCGGGGCCTAAATATTCCTTTTTCTGACATCATATGGTTATTTATATCCTGAATTTGGAGGACATAAATCTACTTTCATCTCATAAGAAATGCTTATTTTATTCTCGTGTTTGAAGAGTAAGATGGAAACAAGAATAAAATGACAGAGCCCACTCAAATATCGGTGGTATGAATTAGAGGTGGTAATGGAGCGGGTTGCTTCCTCGGCCCCACCCGTTGTCAAAACTTCACCTTTTTGATTTCTCTATAGGTGCTCCATTGGAGAAAATATTTAAATTTAAATTTATTTTATTAATAAATTACAATAAAAATTATTTTATATTTATAATAATTAGTTAACTAGGTTAGCATAGTAAAACTGAGTTTAAATCTTTGTATCGATTAAGATAAAAAAAAAAGTTTATATTTTTATTTATTATAATTCATTGATTTTTCATATTTTATTATTTTTTATTGTAAGAAAAAATATTAATTTTGTGAGAAAATATAATTTCAGCACAATTAAAATATATATTTATTCAAAAAAAAATTTTATAAGATTTTTTCTTTTAATTTTGGAGAAAGTGATCAAATTTCTAATTTAATAAATTAATTTTTAAATTAATCAAACTTAAAATATATATATATTTGAATTATTTACATTTAATATAAATAATTTTAATTTGTAATTTATTTTAGTTAAAAACTTGAGATGAGTTCGGTGTTGTTACGTGGCAAGGAGGCGTGGAATCGTTATTAAAAGATGACCGAGAATGAGTTATAAGAGTTAATCATTTTGGGTTCCTTGATTCTGGATGTACTTAATGATTAAAATTAATAAGTAAAGACTTTTATTTTATCAATTTAAATTAATTGCTGTTTCTTATTTTAGTTGTGATTAGTTTCTTCTTCTTCTTCCTTTTCTTTTATTTATTGTATTTAACTTATAGTTATAGTGAAAGTGAATTCACAAGTTAAAAAGTTTTATATCAATTATGAATCATGGATTTATAATAAAAGTGAAGGTCTAATATTCACAAAAAAATTAATATTAATCCATTATTTTTCATATCAATTGCGTTGGTTCTATAAAAAAAAATTGAATTGATTTAATTGAAATCTTAATATAATTTAAAAAAGTGTACTAAAATTTAAAGGATTAATAACATTTAAATAAGAAATAAAAAATTGATAATAAAGGTTCTTATGCGTTATTGCATATTCAATTGTAAGTGAATTACCCTTAACTTTTACTTGTGATTATTACATTGATCCTAATTTATTCACTTAAGTTAATTTATTTAATTGATTGATCGTAAAATAAACTTTAATTTTAATTCACATATTAAAGCACAAAATTATTGAAAATGACATTCTTACTCTTTGTGGAATACGACAACTCTTATTTTCTTATATCATTTAGTGTGATTGTTATACACTTGCAACTTATTATTTTCTTGCATCAAATGCCCACGGAGCTAACACATTTTAAACATTGTTGCCAAGTCCTGATGGTTTTCTCTTGTAGGAACTTGATGAATATTGAGCTAAATCAACACACATGAAGTTCCTTTGCTAGCTTTTAATGCAAGTGCCAGGTCAAAACCAAAGTTAGTTGGAGGATTCACATGCTAGTTAAAGGTCACAAGCTCCATGAGTCTGAAAAGGCATTTTTCTTTTCATGAGTCTCAAGAAGAAATTAGACATTTGGAGAGATTTAAAAAGTAAAAGGAGCGTTCACAAATCAATTGAGTGCAAAACACAGGTGTAATGGTGAGATGGAACGCTCGGCTTGAGATTCAAATTTATCTCAAGACATTTGGATCAATTATAGAAAAGATCTTAAAATTTTGGATCGATTATAGAAAAGATCTCGAAGATTTGGATCAATTACAAGATAGATCACAAGGATCAAGATCTGTTGCAAGCATCAAGACAATCATAGGATCATCAAAATAGATTATAGGATTAGCCTCAAAAAGCCAAACTGACATATACCTTTTCAGAGTAATAATAAAATATTGATTTGTTGATATCAATGTTCCTGAATAGTGTAAAGTATTGCATGTGCCCGTGTAATTGAATTAAAAGGTCTTATTCATAAGAGTTATGAATATTAACACAAGACTATCTTAATACACAATCATTAAAATTAGTTTATAAGTTACAAACATTCTAATGAGCATTAGAGAGTCGATACAACTTGCATGCTCATATCATTTAGTATGAAATATTGAGAATTTATATATATGAATATGTTATTAGAGAATAAATATTTAGACAATAACACACATAACAAAGTAGGTATATAAAGTTCACTTTTGGCTACCAAGTCTTGCTTCGTGATCATACTAAGTACTCATAGACCATAGACTTAAGACGACATAATTGTTTTATACGCATGACGGTCAACATGACATTAGAGCGTTAAAAGCCAACATCTATCCTAATATAGAATAAGATCATGAGTCCAACGTGTCATTCCCTAGATGAGACAAGGGCTTGTGTGCATTCAATAAGAGATTTGTCTTCTTGTAGGTGAGTATAACATTTGTTTAATGCAAATGGTGTTCCATGAGACAAAAACCCTTAGTCAAGGTAGTGTATGATTGAAAAAAAAATATTTGATAGAAGCATTAGTATTATGAGACAACATCAATTGGTGATATGACCAAGTTTGTGAATTTGACTGAATTTATAACTCTCACTTAATTGGGATAACGTATGACAAAAGGTATATGTTGTATGGTATTCACGATTAGAAGGATTTATTATAATTCATTTTACTTCATCTTAATTTAGTTACGATGTGGACAGTAAGTTAGGTATTACTCAAATTCTTTGAATCATACTCGTTTTCAATTAAAAATGAATTTAAAGACTTATACACACAAGGTTGAAATGCATGGTGAGAGTTAAATTAGTAGGTTGCAAACGAGGTTTGAAAAAATTTGTGAAATAATTTTTTTAGTTGCATTTAGATTAGACCAAATAAATTATCATGATATTTATTAATGATGAGATTATTAATTGAAAGCATAATGGGGTCTTTAATTTAATTAATCTTGATTAATTAAATTAGAGAGATTCGACACAAATAGGCATTAATTATCAATGGAAATTAATAATTAAGGAAGACATGTGACGCAAATTATTAATGGAATAAATAATAAATAGTCAATGAATTAAGTTTTAATTAAAGGTTCGTGTAGAATAGCTCATGAAGTCCATGTCTTGAAACCCTAGTATCTTAACTATATAAATGTGTTTAAAAGAGTTCAAGACACACAATAATTCATCCAAAATTTGTGCACCCTCCAAGCAAGAAAATTAAAACACTCTAGCCACCCTTTCTTCTTCTTTTCTTGTCAAGAAAAACTTTCTTATCCAAAATACTTATGCAAAAGCCTGGCAAAATGAGTTTTATAAAGTGTAGAAGGTATTTATTGTGATTTCAACGGGATGGACAAACTAAATGTTGCAATTCAAGAACCATAACTTAAATTGCTAGCACACCTGTTGGATAACATTTCCAAGAGGTATAGTTCTATGCTTTCATGTTGATGCGATATTTGCTTTTTGTAATGAAAATGGATGGGGTTTGTTGCGTTACATTCCCCTATGCATTTAGTATATTTTATGTTTTAAAGTTTTAATTTTTATGCTCACACCACAACAAAATCTAACAAATATTTTAGTATGGTTGCCAAGAGAGTGATTGATCATGCCTTACAGCAGATCAACTAAAACACAACCAATCGCAACTAGGGGGTCTACCTAGGAGTAGTTGCATGAGGCTATTAAATGATCATGACACTTAGAGGCGAAGCTAAATCACTTTATGAGGGCTTGATTGATCATGCAATGCATGTAAGATTTTTAAGTTAGTTTTGATATTAATTGTGGATCTAATTGCTTGTTTTTCCTAACTTTATTTTTAAGCACTTTATAATTATAATTATGGTTTAGAGGCTACTTTTATTAAGTTATCACCTTGGAACATCAATTACTTGATTAGTCTCCTTAAATTGTGAGTGACTTTTCAAAGTTTTGTTCAATCTAAGTCGAGCAATTCAAGTGGGCCTTAACTTTTTTGCATGAGGTCAACCAATCCATAGCTTACTAGTTGGAGACATTTTTTCTTGGATTTTGTTAGGTTTGTTGTATTGGATTTTGGCAAAGGATCAAAGTTTGTCCAATTCAAATTCAATTTCTTTGTTTTTCCTAGATCTAATTTCTTGCAGTTTCATTCATGTACGTTGAGTCCATATGATCTTTATTTCCATCCACATCCTTCATACTACATAAATGGTTGTTCCATTCTTGTTTACCTCCTCCTCTTCTTGTTTCGTTGAATTTTCCTTGAGCTCCTTAGCCTTGCATGTATTATCCAAAGTCCATGATCCTCCTCTATGTACTCCACAAAATTCACTTGTCATCATTTGGAATTGTTATTAGATAGATGTACTATCTCCACACAACAGTAGCACCTACTTTTTGTAACACAGGGCTTAGAAGTTTTAAAGCCACTCGATTGATGTACCTTCCGAAATTCTCTTTTGAGTTGTCCATTGCCACTCTCTATTAATCTATTATCTTTATTGGAGTAAAAATTTTGTTACTCTGACACTTCTATCTTACACACAAGTGCTCTCAACAATATATATTGTCTCATCTATTTCAACGAAACTTAAGCTTTTAATGTTAAATTAAAGTCCTGATCAAGTGTAGCCATATGTTGTACCCTAAGGGCATGTTTAATTCAATTAAAATCTTATGGATTATTTTGAAGAATAAATTAATTATAAGATAATTTAATGATGTGTTTATTAAGTTAGATTATTTAATGTGACTATTTTAGTTTTTCTAAAATACCCTTATTTCAATGTTTTTAAAAAACTATATTTTTGTATTTTATACTTACACCTCTTCACAAATTAATATTAGAATATCTACTATATAATTTCATTTGATATTTATTCAACAAAACTAAATTGTTGTAAATTATATTAATCCTTTTCTACACTTATTATTATCATAAAATTATATTTAATTTTAAATATTATAAAAAAATTAGTGAAAATCATAATTAGGGACAAAGACGTCTTTTAAATAAAATATTAAATGGGCTAATTAATTGGGATTATTTTATCACACCAAGTGAGTTGGATTATTTATCCATAATTTGAATAATTTATTACTGGGCTTATGTTTTATCTTGGATCTTTTATTCATCAAATTCCACAATTGATTAACATGGATAAATTAATTAATTAAGCCCAATCATACTAAGTGAACATGGCTTAATCTTATTGCAAATGTTCCATTTCAAGCTATCTAGAAATTAGTTATCCCTCAATTCCACATTGCCCTAATTGTAGCATAAAACTAGAAAAATAGAAACTAGTCATAGCCCAACAAAAGAAATCTCACCTTTTAGAATGTCTTCATATATTCCACATTCTCTACTAGGCCTAACAATGAATAAGATTTTATCCTACTTATACACATATTCACAAATACTTGTATATAAAATACCATTAAATGTCTATATACATAAATACCAATAAAATAATACACATCCTATCCTACTTAATATAATATTAAACCTATTGGGTAATGTCCAAGTTTTATTCATATGTTTAGAATCCAATTGGGTGAATGTTTATCATATTTAAAATTTTATTTTATTTTTTGTATTTGTTATACTAAATATTACATATATATATATATATATATTATAATAACTTGATATAGTAATTAGTTTGAATTATCAAATATCATTTCAATGAAGTCAACTTTATTATAAAATTTTATTATATTTTTAAATTTTTTCATAGATATTTAACATAAAAAAACATTTTTAAAAATGTTTGCTTATGAAAACTCATGAAATGTTTTTTTTAAATATTCATGATTATTTTTGTAAAATTAAATTTAAAAAAAAAATTAATATCAAATTATTAAAAATAGCTATGGGTGTTAATAGGTAAATATAAAATATAAATACCTATAAGTATTAATAGGTTGGATAAAATCTATAACCATAGTTTTAATTTCATTAGATATAGATATGAACTTTAGTATTATATATTATATTGAGTACGAATTTAAATTTGAGTCTCTCAAAATTTTAGCTTGCCATAACTAAGCAACAGCATTTCCCTAGATAATAGGTTACCCAATTTATGTGGCAGTCTCCTAAGATATTGGATGCCCTAAAGAAGTTTTTCACCCCCTTCAAATCTATGCCCAAATTTTCATTGGAAGTTGGAAATACAATTTTAAATTTTTTGTTCTCAAAACAGAATTACCAATTATCTATATTTATGATTTTTTATTTTTATTTTCACTATCTTTTAAAATATTTTATTCTCTCATATTTTTTCTTATAATTAATTTTGTTTCTTTTTTTTCTCATTTTTTCTTTTAAGTTCTTTTTTTCTGTAACTTTTTAATTTTGGATATTATAATTTATGTTACTATAAATACTATGCATATCTCATTAATTAACAAATATATATTGTTTCTAAGTTTGATGTAAATTTATAGAAAATTAATATAATTAAATTATATCAATTAATATAAAATATTTTTATTAATATACTCTTATCTTTAAAATATTTTTGTGGGTTTGGACCAGTATTGTTAAACCTGAACCGGATCAGACCAGTCGATTCAATCAGACATCGGTCCCACGTTCGGTCCGAATAGATGAAATAACCCATTATCCAAAAAAATCGGATAGGACCAGTCCGAACCAGCTAAAATCCGAGACCCAGTTAAATTGGTTTGGCCGATTCATTAAGAAAAGGAAAATCGACAAATGAGGTCGGGAAGAAAATGAACCGACCTCTTCCTTCTTCTATTTTCTATGGATAATTAATGAGGGTCAATTGTTCCTTGTTTGCATTAAATAACATTAATTATTATTTAAAAAATAACATTAATTGTTGTTATAAATATTAATTAGTTGACCTTGTATTTATCCAACTCAACTTTCAAATGTGAAGTAATATTTTATAATATAATATTTTTCCAAAATTTTGTGGAGGTTGAAAAACAAAAAAAAAAAAAAAAAGAATTAAAGAAAAATAAATTCTCTAAAAAATTGTTCACTCTTTTGTGTTCAAAAATTATGATTGATTGATATGTAAAATATACTATTTAGTTTCACTTTTCAAAAATTTATCTAGATGTTAATCATCATAAACTCTTAAGGAAATTAAAAATGTGATTATGTATAATCAAAATAAATTTGTGATGTAATCATATAAATACTAAACATAATGACTATTTATTTAGGTATAAATAATATTTTCTTGAGTTACACTCAACATGATTTAATTGTCACATTTAAATGCTACAACAAGATTTCTTTAATTATTCTATCATTTTTTAAAGAATATATTTGTTATATTAGATTTGATGGCTTATTTAATTTAGACCTTGTTTTTATATTTATTTATTTATTTTATGTATAAAATATTATGTATGAATGTATATATATTTTTTTACGTGTCAATATACATGTATAAATTAAATGTATGTGTATATACATGTATATACACATATATAAGTTAAACTAGTTTTTCCGAATCGGTTAGACCAATTGTATCAATAAACCAGTGAAGTTATTGGTTCGGTCTGGTTATAAAATCATTGGTTCGGACAGTCCATAGCAACACGAATATATCGATATTGGGCTTGAGCCGTCTGGCAATAGGGTGGTACGCCGCGAGGACAGCAATCCACGGTACAAACCGAAAGTCTTAATGGGATTTCACTTTTGTTCCCAAGCACTTCATTTCATTCCCCATCAGCTCCCATGTCCGCACTCAATCAGGACTAGGTTTTCCAATCTGAGGGCAATGCAGCGGCAGCAAGAGCCTATGCATTCAGGTAAGGTGCGAGTCCCGCACGTGCTAACTGTAGCTGGCTCCGACTCCGGCGCCGGCGCCGGCATCCAAGCCGACTTGAAGGCTTGTTCTGCACGCGGCGTTTACTGCTCCACTGTGATTACCGCCATCACCGCGCAGAACACCGTGGGAGTTCAGGTGTCGCCATGTTTCACAAGAAGCAATCGCAGATTCATTCATTTGGCTATTACTTTATTCTTTCGATCCCTACTTGTGTGTTTTTCAATTAGTACGGCAACGATCTGAAGAAGAGAATAAAAATACGACTAGAGGGTATAGGAACCTAAATTGACATTCATGTAGCGGTTTGCAAACGGATCAGAGCTTTATATCTGGCTTTACTTTTTGTTTGTAAATCTGTTTGCATTTGATGTTATTAGGGAGTTAATATTGTTCCGGAGGATTTCATTAAGGAGCAGTTGAAGTCAGTGCTATCTGATATGCACCCTGACGTTGTAAGTTTATCTAAACAGCGCTTCCGGCTGTGCCGCGTATCTTTTTTCCCAATAAGTGATGTAGTTTCTTGAAATGACAGGTGAAAACAGGTATGCTGCCTTCACCTGGCATAGTCAAGGTCCTCTGTCAAAGCCTAAGGGAATTCCAAGTTAAAGGTATTCAGCAGCACATTTCTTAGTCCAGATCGTCACTTTTATGAGTTAATTCTATTTATATAATGCATTTTCTATTGATAATATTAATTTTGTGAAGAAAGCTTTGGTAGTTGATCCTGTCATGGTATCTACAAGTGGTGATATACTGGCAGGTCCTGTGATTCTGGCTAGCTTGAGGTATGATTCGCACTATAATGTTCCCCTTCCATACTTGATTGAAGTGGTTATGCCTTCACTTGTTTAACACAAGACATAGTTGATAAGAAGCGGATGCAGTAAGCTAACAATATTTTATTTGAAATATCATCTCATTGCACTCCATTTTAGTAGCACTGATTAAATTATGAATAAATCAGGTTCTGGTTGACTTCTTTAGCAAGGGCAACCGCACACCTGCTTCCATAACCAATCCGTATGAACTTCCATTGTCTTCAATTTGATAGCATGTATAATCAAGGAGCCACTATAAGTTGTGAAGTGACAGATATAGTAAGTAGTAATCTGCTTATGACATTGATACCTCAGTTAACAATAAAACTTGAAGCCATAACATGTCGAAAGATGGTTCAGGGTTGTTAAAAACTGTAAAGTGCTCCAGGGATTCTATCAGAGTTTTTATTTTTAGCAAATTTATGGCAGAACTTATCTTTAGGCTTTCAATTTTGGTAATGTAACTATTGAAGATGGATATGTGGATTATCTTTATTTTTCAGTATATTTATTGACATATTTCCTTCTTTTGTATTCTTTTTCCCTACTATAGGGAGGAGCTTCTGCCTCTGGCTGATATAATAACTCCAAATTTAAAGGAGGCTTCTGCTTTACTTGGAGGCATACCACTGGAAACAGTTGCTGACATGTGTTCTGCTGCAAAATCTATTCATGAGATTGGCCCTCGGTTAGCTCTTGAAAAACTTTTAAAAAGTCTTTTAAATGCTTGATTGTGTTTATGTAACTGCTTTGAATCATGTTTGACATCTTCCTCTTCGTAGAAAAGGAAATAAAACACAATTTGTTAATGTTAATTACAGAAAAGTAAGTGCAAAGTTGTGTAATATTTTATCTGAACTTGTCTAAACAATTATTTCATGGGGTTTTGTATAGAAGCTGATCCAAGTTTTCAACAGTTTCAATCTGGCATGAGAAAGGAAACAAGAATTCCATGACTTTGAAAAATCACTTACAAGCATGTGGAACTCTTGAAGCCTCCAAAGTTCATTGATTTGACTGCGTAAAGTGTTCCACTAATTGGGTCAAAGCTTATTTTTCAGTTTCTTTAGACAAATGAGATTGCATATTTTGAAGGACTTCCTGAAAATTATGGTAAATATTGCCCATCAAATTTGTTATCCTGTTTTTGAAATTCTCATTAGCTTTCATGATGGTTTTCGATTTTTTATAACTTAATTAATAACAAGACTGCTGAAGGTTTCCTTTAAAATCTAATACCCATTTTAAGGACGGGAAGGGCTGAAAAGATGATTTTTTGTATTGAATCTGCTGTTTCCAGAAATGTACTAGTTAAAGGAGGTGACCTTCCCGCATCCTCAGATGCTGTTGATGTTCTATTTGATGGTATGCTTCACTTACTTGCCATTTGCAATTGTAAAGCAATGCTTTCCAGATATACTTTGATATGCATGATTTGACCTAGGTCAGGAGTTCTATGAGTTCCGTTCTCCGAGGATAAAAACCCCAAATACCCATGGAACTGGCTGTACTTTGGCGTCATCTATTGCTGCTGAGCTGGCTAGAGGTTCTTCGGTGTTCTCTGCTGTTAAGGTGATTACACTTTTGTTTGTCTCTTACTTCTAACATCTGTTTATGGATAATGCGCAACACACTAAAGTTCCAAATAGGCATATCTGTTCAGGAAGTAAGAAATTTGGTATATACAATAATCGAATCTAAGTTTCTTCTTGAACTCTTGATTCCCTGTTGGGTAAGTTCTGATCTGCGCGAAAAGCAAGGCCAGCAGGGAAGTTATAGAATATTCCTATCTCCTTGCAATCTTATCTCTATTTGACATTCTGTCTGAAAAGAATACTAAATATTTGTCTGCCAGTTGTGTCTGTTATGCTTTGAGGTGATTAGGCACAAAATAGAGCATGTCTTCTGAATTTTCTTTTAGTGTAACGATGTAACCCTGGCACTTCAGTCCCCACATCAGTGTGCGGTCCAATTTAACTCCGACTCCTGTTAGCATCCTACTTTTCAAAGCAGGCTTATCTCAGGGGCAGAGTGCATGAAGTTAAAAACTAAGATGCAACACAAATACATTAACTGAGTGTTTGGAGGTGTTCTCCTCAGCAAAATTTCAGCTTTTATCATTATATTTATTGTCAAAAATTGTTCCTTGTTCTCATTGTTTTATGTAACAAGATCTAAAAGTATCTCTCTGCTGCTTTTTAGAGTTTGAAAACCCAAGACTATTACCAAATCAGCAAAATCCTGGGTCATATATCGTAATGATCTATGGGCTTCTATTCTTACTTTAAGAAACATAGGTGGAGAGCTAGTGAATTGGCACTCTTTCTTTCTCCCTCTTCTTTTTCTTGTATAACAGCAGAAATCCATTGAATCTCAGGTGAAATTTCTGGTTGATTGTGAATGTAGCTGAGGCTAGTTTAGTGTATGCTTTTTGTTTTTGGCTGGATTTGGGTGTGTATTTCAATCCTATGTTTTACCAACTGTGTCTGCTCTCACATACGTGTTTGTGTGTATTTGCAGATAGCTAAGCATTACGTTGAATCAGCCCTGGATTATAGTAAGGACATTCTTCTTGGAGGAGGACATCAGGGTCCCTTTGATCATTTTATGAAGCTTAAGAATAATACTATGAATCTCTGTGTGCGCCCACCATTTGATCAGAGCAGTCTCCTCTTGTATGCTGTCACGGACTCGAGGATGAACGAAAAGTGGGGCCGTTCCATGAGGGATGCTGTGACAGCTGCTATTGAAGGAGGTGCCACCATAATTCAGCTGAGGTTTGTTTTTAAATGCCTTTCTTTCAGTTACTCTTATCTATTCTCAGATTTGGAGTCAATCTTTCAGAGTCACCCCTAGTTTGAGGGAGATCGACTGGCATCTAATTGAATTGTAGACTTCTTCTCATCTTGAATAGAAAATTTTGAAGCTGCTTGATCGTTTCTTTTTCAAATAACAACTAATAGGGTGCACTCCTCTTTTCATTGCACCGATTATATTATATTTTATTTTATTTTTCTCAAGTACTCTTGGATAGTACATTAACAATAAATCTGTGGTTTGTGGTACGCATTTTTGTTATCCAGGTTTAGTGACATGTTAGTTATATTTTATCATATTAACTTCGTGCTCCACTGCTCCTTTAATGGCCATGGAACCTGCTACATATAAGAGAAAAGGACGCTGACACCGGGGATTTGCTGGAATCAGCCAAGACATGTCTTGGAATATGCCGATCCCATGGTGTACCTTTACTGATTAATGACAGAATCGATGTTGCCCTTGCCTGTGATGCTGACGGAGTTCATGTCGGCCAATCCGATATGCCGGTCAGTGTTGCCCGTAGTATCCTAGGGCCTGACAAGATTATAGGTGTGTCCTGCAAAACGCCAGAACAAGCTGAGAAAGCATGGATTGATGGGGCCGATTACATTGGTTGCGGCGGTGTCTATCCAACGAATACAAAAGAAAACAATATCACTGTTGGATTGGAAGGGCTTAGAACTATATGTTTGGAGTCGAAGTTGCCGGTGGTTGCAATTGGCGGCATAGGCATTGCGAATGTAAAAGCTGTCATGGAATTAGGTGTCCCAAATCTGAAAGGGGTTGCGGTTGTGTCTGCTCTTTTTGACAGGGAATCAGTTTTGGCCGAGACCCGAAGCTTGCTGGGAGCCATAATTGATTCGAGCAATGCGGCGAAATGAGAGCTCATTCTGTCTTGGCACTGGCATTGTAATTGATATCCATCTGAACTCAGAAGAACAATAATTTCTAGGATTTATTTCCAGTGCCATTACCTAATAATGTATGTTCCAAAACAGCGGATCGTCGAAACTGTATTTTCCAGTTTTGATCCAGAGATAACGTTAATGTTGCAATCATGACATGATGGTTAGAAGGCAATAATTAATCATGATCATGACCGCGCATCCAGATGTAACATATGTCATGATACCAAATACTTGGTGTATTTGCACTAATAATCGGTCATATGTTGCCCCCACAATGTTGGGTTAAATGGTTGAGTGGGGCCTCGTGTGGTGGTAATATAGTATTGTTGGTCATGGGAGGACGCGTGTTGCATTACGGTGGCAAATTCCCAGAACCAGACCTGGATTTGCAGATACGGGCTTGGGGCCTCGTACGTCCTTGTTCTTTCTTTTGGTTTTTGTTCTTCTCCTTCTTCCTGCCGTAACTTTGAACTGTAAACTAAAAAGACCACGCAATGCATTGTATGTTGTGTAGGCTTAATTTGCATATAATACGACAGATAAATTTCATATACTTAATTGCCCATCCAAAGAATCAGTAGACCTGCTACATTCCTCAGCTACGGTTCACGACAGCGTTGGACGCATCTAAATGAAAATTGCACTCAACAACATGCACCCGGCCATCTCTGGTCAGAATCAAGAACCGAATTGAATGATATGCTACAAAAAGACTATAACTAAATATAAAGTCATCAAAATTCGTACCGATCAATATACTTCCACATGAAAATGCAGGATGTTCAACGAGTCCAGTAATATTGCATAGATCTTAAGGCTTAATTTGAAAAACAAACCAGTCATGTTGCAAGCAAACACACAATCACAACTTACATAGAAATTTGCTGCTATGACCCTCATAATATAAAATGCACATGCCTCTGCTTACCACACTAAAAATTTACAGACTTATACTCTTACTGACATCCAATGAGGCTCATCATTTTAACAACCGTAAAAGCACAACCACAAAAGCAACAGATTTATAAATTAAATCTGTGAAGACCTCAGGTCAAACGCACTTCTCCACTAGCATGGGCAGCTTTAACTTGCTTCTCATACTCATCTTCTTCCTCTTCTTCTTCTATCTCCTCCTCATCAACATCTTCCCCTTTATCCTCATCCTCCTCGCTTCCCCAGCCAAAAGCTCCAATGGAACAGGAGACTGGAGGAGGGGCTTTAGCCTCTTCCACAATTCTCATGATTTCCTCCACAGATTGAAGGGAATAGGTAGGGTTTTCTCTCCGATAGTATGCTGCCTGAGCTACATCTGTTAATTCTCTTGGTAAATTCTTCAAAAACCATGGGTGTGATTTGATATCTCGGATTGTCATTCTCTGCATTGAAAAGATAATGGTTGCTGGTGTATTAAATGAAAAAAATAGGCCTAATAAGTAGCAGCTTTCTATTGCCAGTAGGATCATCCAGACAGAAATAAGACTAGGGAGAACAACCCCACTTATAATGATAATAGCACCGTAAGACAGGCTTAGCAGTTGCTAGTTCAAAATTCAGAGTTTAAATCTACAATGTCAAAGCTTATGCCAATATCCAACCAAATTGCTGTCAACTATTAAATATTTTTGTACCAACACAATGAAGAGGATCATCTAAAACTCCTTCAAGATCAATTTACGTTGTCTGCTAAAGAAAATACTGACGGTGATTACAATAACATTATAAATCAAGCAATTAAATGAAAATTCTCTGCGAGGTACAAACCAAAAATTCATAACAGTTCCAATGTCATCAGATAAAGCAAGCAGTGTCAAATTCAAATGTTATGGACCTAAGATGCTATACATAACTCATTATTTTTCATTCTGAATTGGAAATAGGATTGTAACCAGGCCTTCATGACCTAGAATAACAAAAGCCTGAATAACTTTAGTCAACTTGATACTTGGAAAAAAGACCACCAAACCACAGATGAAGCCAGTTCCCAAGCAATCTGATCATAAAAACACAACGCATACCCTGGATGGATTGGCCACAAATAGGCGAGAAAGAAGGCGTCTACAATCTTGAGATATGTGGACATAGTCAGGAATCTTGTATTGAACAGCCGCTATCATCTGGCAATACCACCAAAACATATTTCAGGGGGGAAACCCTAAAAAAATACATATTTACATAAATATAAGAAACAAAGGCTATGTTTGAGAGAAGGGTTTTGATGGGATAAATAATAATATTTATTTGAATTTGTATATTTATATATATATATAACATATATAATAATATTTAGAAGATATGATACTCTATAAGGACAACGATTTTTGAGAGTACAATTATATATTAATGTGAATATATGTAACAATTGAAAAATAATTAATTGTCATATATTTAAGAGAGGAGAATTTTGAATTTGAATAAAAATTTTGTTGAGTGGTATATTTGATAATGTAAAGTTTGACAGATTGTGTGAAGTATTAAAAATGGGATTCCAAATGTAGCCAAAGGCTTTGATCTTCAGAAAATCCATAGGAAAAGTCTTACTTGGATGGTCTTCCTGAAGTTCCTTGGATCCTTTTGATCTTCAAAAGGATAAGCTCCAACCAGCATAACATAAAGCGTCACACCACAAGACCATACATCAGCCATCTGGAAGGAAACCAAACAAAACAAACAACAAATACAATATAAAAAAATTATGCAGACACAAAGAGAAATGCAACAAAAAAATTACAGAGACACACAGAGGGAGGACAAGATACAGCCAACAAGAAATTTATGAAGGGAGGTAGGATGTGAAGCATTGGCTGATCTCACATAAAATTGGGGAATAATTATAACACCATATTCAAGTTTCCACAAGTCATTATCACTATTCTAATATCACAAACCAGAAAACAGGATATCATGCTTACCTTTCCATCATATTCTCTTCTGGATAGAACCTCTGGTGCAATATAAGCAGGAGTGCCCACTGTTGATTTGGGCCTTGAATGAAGCAGAGACGACTTAAACAAAAATAACACAGTAAGTATAAGAAGTTTCATGTAAGAAAATATCATTATACAACCAATATACCTAAACATCACGGATACAACTGTGCACTACCTTTGAGTAACCAAAATCGCAGATTTTCAGGCGTGGAGCAGGGCTCCCATCCAGAAGGGTATTCTCCAGCTTTAAGTCGCGGTGGCATATTTGCTGGCAATCAAAGAAAGGTTTAAAGAAACAAAACTACAGAATACAAGCAAAGACCTAAAGGATTTAGAAAATAAGGCAACTGAATCAATATGTATGCTAAGTTTCTCTCACCAGGGAGTGGCAGTAGTTGACTCCACAAATAAGTTGCTGAAAGAAATACCTGGCCTGAAAATACGGTGAAATACGTACAGATCAAAATTCAACCCGTGACACTAAGGTTAGTCAACGAATGGGTTGAAAAAGAACATCACCTCATCTTCGCTGAATCGTCCAGCACTGCAGATTCGATCAAAGAGCTCTCCACCAGCAGCATACTCCATGACAATAGCTAGATGAGTGGGTGTCAAGACCACCTACACATCCGAAAACCCAAACCACACAAAAAAACACGGAAAAACACATACCAAAAAATGAAAACAAGCATTGCCAATAACTTTTAGTCACTCCATAACGAACTCTAAATTAGGTTGCTCACCTCCTTGAATCGGATTATGTTAGGATGCCGAAGTGATCTATGATTTATAATCTCCCGCGCCACATTCTCATCAATCTACAGCCAAAAGCACAGAATTTAAAGGACGTGGTAGGCCTTACAAAAGAAAAAAAAAAAGAAGAGGAGAATCTACTATATGTAACGGCAGTCATTATATAGGGGATCAAAAAATTCACACCCACGGTCATTGACGCACCAGCTAATACACAAATATTTAAAATATGCAATGGAAACTGAGAATAGCGCAGCTGATCTGACAACAAAAAATGTAGATATTGCAAACCTTGCGTCCTCTTTCAATGTATTTCATAGCCACGAGTTCCTTAGTCTCCTTGTTTCTCATAAGCCTTGCCACACCAAAATTTCCAGATCCTATATCCTTCACAAGTTCGTATTTTTCCATCTCGCTCTTCTCTCCCGCTATCTCCGATACCAATCTTCTTAATCTCAAAGCTCAAGCCCACCAAACTTTCCAAAAGATTGAGCTCTGTTTGACACCCCACCCAGCTCAATCCAAAAACACTAGTACCAGAAATCAAAATCCAAATTCAGAGACTAGATATTAAATCTTCGGATATTTTAGGTGGAATTAGGTAGATTTCCGCAAGAATCCCCAAAACGGTAGCAGATCAAAATTACTCTACACTCCCATTAATCCTCAAACCACCACTTCCAGAACTCGATTGGAAGGGAAATCCTTCAATTGCACAACGAGAAAGCCCAATTCTAGAAGGAAACAATAAACCATGCTTGGAATTCAAAAGGGTAATAACAGATCGCTCTGTTAGCCGCTGATCCAAATAGGAATAAGGGTTACCAACGTTTCAAAAACCGAACAAAAGTACCGCCTTTACAGGAATGGATACGGGATTTCCAGTAGGAAACAGGAAAAAGAAGGGATTCGCTGGAATGCGAATATGATAGGGCTGGCGGGTTTGTTCAACGGGGGTGCGAATATGATAGGGCTGGCGGGTTTGTTCAACGGGGGTGCGAATATGCTAGAGACGAGAGCACTCTTATGAAGAACGGCAGACCAACAGTATTTATGCAATAATAATTGATTAGTAGAATGCAGGAAAAAAAAAAAGTAGAATTCGAAGGAATACTTTATTGCAACTTGTGGGCCGGGGAGACTAAGGAAGAACGGGTTCAATCGTAAATTGATTGTTATTGTGATTGATTGATGGACGCCTGGTTGTGGGCGGTGTTTCCCTGACCGATAAACAGCAACGGCCCCCAATAGTAAGTAGTCAAGATTGCCATTTGAGCTTTCAAATCATGATGCAAGCATGCATTAATTAATTTAAAGTAGTATTTAGTTCTGACTTGGTTTAGCTTTAACGTGACTTGCTTGATTAGTCTCTTCTTTATATTTTTATATATGGTTTTTGCGAGGGGTTATTAATTATTTAAATAAAAGTAATGTCTTTACTTGCGTAGGTTAGGTTAAAATAAGTGTTATGATTTCGTGTTAATTTTATTACAGTTATATTAAAATTTTATTGAACAATTTTTTAATAGTGTTATACCACTGCACACGTAACAAAAATTAAAAATAAACAAAAGTATAGGCAATATGTTTATAAAATTTGGAGACCAACTTCTACGTGAAGCAATGGTCTTAATTAAATAATTCATTAATTAAAGTGTAAAAATGGTATATCGTATTATGAACCAACTCCTCGTGTCCATAATATTTCATCTAAATCAAGGTTATATTTAATATCAACTAATTAAGTACACTATAACACTCAATTCTAATTAAGTGACAGTTAAATACTCCTTTGACCTTGATATTATTATTAATATGAAGTGTTCATCACAAGAATTTATAAAAATAGTGTCATGTGTGTAAGTAGGTATTTCTTTTTTTTTTTTTTTTTTTCTCTTTAAGCTCACCGAACTCTCATGGAAAGGACATTCAGACCCTTTAAAATCTCTATACTATTTATACTTATTTTCTATCCACAAAACCCATGTAAGTCATCTCCAAGATATCGTCAAATATTCAAATAATATTACAGTGAATATTTTGCCTAGTTGGCATGCTGAAGTTGGAATTTTAGATAACAGTTTCCTATTCTAGCGGGATTCTTTTCCAATTAATGTTGAATTATTCCAATATCTTAATCTTCCAAATCTTTTCTTGTATTTTGATGGTCTGACATGATTTAGTCAATTTTTTCACTCTTTATTGCTTCAAAATTCATTTGATATGCAAATTCTCAAAATTGCCTTATTAGATCATCCTATGTTTGCAACATTGGTGCAATACATATTTTCTAACTTTAATAATATGCCATTCTATGATATGAAAATAATCTACATAATTTTGCAGCTAATCTTTGGTTAACTTTTTGCCTATCTTGGAACAATCTTCTTCTATTTTGGAATTTGATAAATATGACAATGTCAAAATCAAATATTTTTATATTTAACTAATTTTTTTGACTACGCAATATGGAAATACTAAAAGGTCACTCCATTTAATTTTCAAAGTTTTTTAATAATATTTTCACTTTTAATTAATGTCAACTCACACAAAATGTTAATAATCTACCCTTTGACACTGTGTGGCGCCTATTTAAAAAGATGAATTCCATAAAATGAGCATAATGTGAAAGTAGTAAAAAATATTATTCTTGTCAAAATACAGATATCCCAAAGTGTTGATTTCTGGCACTACCATTTCTAGTAATTCTTGCTTTAGGGCACCATCAGCCACTTAGGATTCAGGAGAAAGTTCTCTTAGATATCCCATCACCACTTTCCCTTGAAGGCTTAATATTCAATGCCCTTCAGAGTCTAACTAAAAACTTCACTCAATGTCGAGCACTCTTTTTATCCTAACAAACCTTATTTCTGGATTAAACCACATATTTCCCCTTTCCAAAAATCAACGTCATCCTTCGTGGGGTGGGATACCAATTAGGACTCTTAAGACTCAGGGTAGGGTCTTTTGTCCTTCATGACTTATGCATAGCATTTGACATCCTTGGATGAAAGTTACGCAAATAAAAAAAGAAATAAATTTATCCAATCAAATGTCACTATGTGATATTTTTTTGTAATTAAATATCAATTATTAATTATTTATATTTTAGCAATTAAATTAAATATAATTTTAAAATTAAATAATAAAATAAATATTGTGGTTGACAAATCAAACTGCGACATATGTCAAAGCTGGCCTATCAAATCACGCCATTTGTTAAATCTTATAAATTTGGAAGAAAAATATTGTTAATTTGACAATTAATCCTTAATCATTTAATTAAAGAAAATGATACCAAATCAAATATACTCAACCAATCAGACACTGCCACGTCGCTAGACATTTATGGTAGCAGGGCTTTCTCCACCCCTATAAATAGAGGTGCCTTCTACACATCAAAACACACGAAGACATCAAGCAAAATACACCAAGAAGACAAAGGAAAAGAACAGAGCTCCATCAAGCAATAGGTAATTCAGAAAGCTCAACGAATCCTCTCCCCAAGCTCAAAGCCGTTCTTCTAACATTCGAAGCATTTTTCACAGAAGCCCATCAAATTACAGTGTTTGATTCACATCCAATGTGCTAAACTAATGGACTAACGTTATTGAAGGTTCCGACCAACATCAAAGAGAATCAAAGGGACAAGGCCTGTTATTGAGGAGCTCTAATTCTCTACAGATGGTTTCATTCCTCTTAATCAACTGAAAGATTTCATTGAATGAGCCATCAAAAGCAAATTTTAAGGGACCATCAAATCATCATTAACTTATACAAAGCCTTACACGGCCCAAATTGATATCCTGAAGATGCCAATAGGTTATCAACCCTCCTAGGTTCCAACAATTTGATGGAATGGGAAATCCAAAGCAACACATTGCTAATTTCATTGAGACTTGCAATGATTCTGAAATCTATGGTGACCTCCTTGTCAAGTAATTTGTCCGATCTCTAAAGGAAAATGCCTTCGACTGGTACACTGACTTGGAACCGAGGTCCATCGACAGCTGGAAACTGTTGGAGCAAGAATTCCTCAACCGTTTCTATAGCACCAAGCAAATGATTAATATGATTGAACTCACTAACACCCGTTAATTGAAGAATGAACCTATCATCGAATACATCAATTACTAAAGGAATACAAGCCTGAATTGCAAGGACAGGCTTTCAGAGGCTTCAGACATCGAAATGTGCATTCAAAGAATGCACTGGGAGTTGAAATACATCTTGCAAGGGATCCAACCAGGGACCTTCGAAGAGTTAACCACTTGTGCTCACGATATGGAATTAAGTATGGCAGCCAGTAGAGTCTATGGTCCACCCATGCAGGACTTTTAAAAGTCTAAGGAGAAATAAAAAAGGGGCAAACCCTTCTTCAACAAACTAATACTAAAGCACTAGCCAATGAGTTAATGGTAGTCAATGCAAAGCCTGTCAAACCACCGACGAAGGAGAAGGAAAGACCTGTTGAAAAGAAAGAAACTCCTCCATTGGAGACAAAGAGGCTGATCTTGAAGGAAATGCAGGTCAAGTCATACCCTTTTCTAAACACGGACGTCCCTAGGATATTCGACAACTTATTAAAGGCCAACCTTATCGACTTATCAAAGATGAAGCGGCATGCAAAAGTTAAGAAGACTTACAATCCTAAATACTACAAGTACCACTGCTTAGTCGGGTACCTAATCTACGATTGCTTCGTATTCAAGGATAAAGTTATGAAATTGACCCACCAAGGAAAGATCACGTTAGAGGATGACGGTGCCAATGTCAACACTATCACCCTCAACGATCGAACAAATGGAGTTGTTGAAACAAGCAATTGCCCCAACGAAGTTGGCTGCTTCCAAAAGAAAAGCCCAAACCCCATTGAAGACTTTATGGCTACGATGATCTTTATGGACGAAGATTTGATGCTAGAATCTCAACCCCACAACAAGCCATTATTTGTTACGGGTCATGTCTACGAACAAAGGTTCAACAAAATGCTTGTTAAAGGCAGCTCTACAGTCAATATCTTACCCCTAAAGACATTAAGAGAGCTGTGGATCCCGATTGGTGAGCTCTCAAATAGCGACCTAATGATTCAAGAATTCAACTAAGGGGGCAGAGAGTTTTAGGCACCATGAGGATGAAGCTACTCTTAGATGATATGGAGTCAACTGCCCTATTTCATGTCATTGATACTAAGATGTCATACAACTTGCTTCTCGAACGACCATGGCTCTATGAGAATAAGGTAGTCCCTTCTACCTGACATTAATATTTCAAGTATTACCGTGATGGTACTGTGAAAAAAGCGTTGGGTGATTACAAGCTCTTTACTGAAGTTGAATCCCACTTCACCAATGTCAAGTATTACTTGAATAAAGTTAGAGCTCCAGAAACTAGCAGCTCACAAAACCAAGTAAGAAAATGGTCCAGCAAAGAAATATGAAGCCGGCAAGACATATCCCAAAAGTTTCCAAGGCAAAAGCTTGGTGATTAACAATGCTCTTAAAGTTCTAACGGCAAAAGCTAAGTGATTAAAAATGCTCTTAAAGCACTAACACTGCCACTGACTTAAATTAACAGCAAAGCACCTACCCTGCCGCCCAAAGAAGTTGTAAGGGAACGCTAAGAGGCTCAGGGGCTGATGACTGCAAAAAGCTTCGGTTTTGAGGCATACAAACTCCTCCCTAGATACAACCCACAAGAGCAATCACCATTAGAAAAGCTTCCACAAAAATCCTCAAGTCAAAATCCATGAGTAGGACTTGTATATGAACAGCCGAAAGGCCATGTCCGCATTGCCATAAGAAGGGCTATCACCAACAGTATTGCTGAGGGAGATCGCTCTTCAAAGGTTGAGGGCAAGCTAGCACAGGTGTTGATCTTCAAAAAACTTAGTCCACCTAAGAGACAAAAGTACTGGAAGGCAAAAGAAGGCGTCAGTAAAGTGCCAAAGCAGGACGAAAATTTTCGAAGCTTGATCCCTTCTCGCATGCGGAGACAAAAGGATCTGGCGGTACCCTATGACAAAGTCTTTAAAGTCAAATTCTAGACAATCATCTTCACTAAAGCTCAAGTGATAGAGGACGATGATAAGGAAAGTGTAGGCTCATCCAACCACATTATGCTATACGAAAGACAAGCCATCGAGGAAGATGCTGAGATTGCACTACTCCAGATAGATGAGGGAACCAAGTTCACGGTAGATGAATTGAAAAAAGTGGACTTGGGAGATAGCAGTGAACCTCAACCCATCTACATTAGTACCTTACTGATAGATGAAGAGACTGACATGTACATGGAGTTGCTAAAAGAGTTCAAAGATGTGTTTGTATAGTCATGCAAAGAAATGTCAGGCCTAAACCCAAAAGTCGTCATACAGCACTTGTTCATAAAGAAAGGAACTTGGCTCGTTAAACAAGTACAACACCAGTTCTGACCAGAATTGCTTCCCCAAATTAATGCAGAGGTCAACAAACTGATCGAAGTTGGATTCATTTGGAAAGTTAAATACCCCACATGGATCTCTAGCATCGTCCTAATCAGGAAACGAATGAACAAATCTGGGTGTGTGTTAACTTCAGAGATCTCAATAAGGCATGTTCAAAAGATGACTTCCCTCTACCCATCACCAAGCTCATTATCAATGTTACCATGCGACACAAGGCTCCCTCATTCATGTATAAATTGTTTGAGTACAACCAAATTCTCATGGCACCAAAGGCTGAAGATTTAACGGCCTTTTACACACCCAAGTGCATATACTACTATAATGTGATGCCTTTTAGCCTAAAAATGTAGGGACCACATATTATAGCCTCATGCAGAAGATCTTTGATGATATGCTCTACACGAATGTCGAATGCTATGTCGGCAATCTCGTGGTCAAGTCAAAGAAGAAGGTAGACCATCTGGACAATTTAAGAAAGTCTTCGAACACCTTAAAAGATACCAAATAAAGATGAACCCATTGAAATGTGCCTTCGAAGTTGCTTCTGGCAAGTTCTTAGGCTTCATCATTCGTCATCAAGGCATCGAAATTAAGCTGGCAAAGATTGACACCATCTTGAAGATGCTGGAGCCTCGAAATATCCACGAGCTCAAAAGCTTGCAAGGAAGATTGGCATATATTTGAAGGTTCATCTCGAATCTCATGGGTCGCTGTCAACCACTTAATAGATTTATGAAAAAGGGTGTTCCATTCGAATAGGATGAATACTGCAGAAAGGTGTTTAAAAAAATCAAGTCCTACCTGACAAGACCCCCAGTATTTGTAGCCCTAGTGCCTGATTATCCTCTGATCCTATATATCACTATACAAGAATGCTCAGTGCGAGCCTTATTGGCCTAAGAAAATAATAAAAAGAGAGAGAGTGTGCTTTATTAACTAAGTAAGATAATAATGTTGAATGAGTTGAAGTACTCACCGATTAAGAAAATCATTTGGTGCTTGTCTTTACCATTCAGATATTAAAGCACTACTTCTAAGCTCATACAATTCGCTTGGTGTCTAAGGCCAATCCATTAAAATATGTCTTGACAAAGCTCGTTCTCTCTGACAGGCTCGCAAGATGGTACCTACAATTTCAATAATTTGAAATCGTGTATGTGTCATAAAAGGCAGTGAAGAGACAAGCGTTAGGTAACTTTTTGACAAACCATCCTATTCTAGCTGAATGAGATTTATCTGACGACTTGTTAGATGAAGATGCCTGATACTCAAAATTACTCTTCTATGGAAGATGTACTTCGATGGAACCTCCAAAAGGGTGGAGCCAGTGCAGGATAGTATTTATGACACCAGAAGGCAAAGTTTTGCCTCACTCGTTCACCCTCACAGAAAATTACTCCAACATTGTGGTTGAGTACCAAGCCCTGATCATCGAACTCGAGATAGCTGTGGATATCAAACAACTCCACCTCGAAGTTTATACTGATTCCAAGTTGACGATCAACCTGTTGCAGGGGGAATATAAAGTTAAGAAGCTTGAGTTACTTCCATATTATAACTATGCCAATATGCTTATGGGATGGGTTGGAGGTGTCACAATTAAACATGTGCCGAGAAGCGTAAACAAGCAGGCAGATGCATTGGCTAAGCTTGTCTCAGCTTTATCTTTACCCGATGCTAAATATCATGTGTCCATATGTAAGAGATGGGTAGTGTCACTGATACTAGAGGATGAAGAGGAGGAAGAAAATTACTCCATAAAAGTTCTAGACATGGAAAAAGAAGACTGGGCGCCAACCATTTGTAGACTATCTGAAATACGAGAAATTGCCAGATGATCCACATTCAAAGGTCAACATTTGACGCTAAGCCGCCCGCTTTATCTACTCCAAAGGCATTTTGTACAGACACTCGTTCAATGAAGTATTCCCACGCTACCTAGGCGATGATGAAACCGTTCAAGCCATGGATGAAACACACTTTAAGATTTTTGATGCCCATCAATTTGAACTAAAACTTCACTTCCGAATCAAAAGAATGGGACACTACTGGCCGACAATGATGAAAGATTACATAGAGTTCACCTAAAAGTGTCAAGCATGTCAATACCATGCCAACTTCATTTACTAACTACCCGAGCGATTACACCCCCAACAGTAACTTCATGGTTGTTTGATGCTTGGGGACTAGATGTCGTTAGACCCATAATACAGTCATCTACTGGTCACTTCTACATCCTGACTACTACTAACTATTTCTCCAAATGGGCAGCGGCAATCCCTCTTAGGGAAGTGAAAAAGGAAAATGTTGCTGAATTCATTCGCATCAACATTATCTACAAGTATGTAGTTCCTTGGTACATCATCACCGACAATGGGAAGCCATTCATTAACAACACTATTGAAAAACTATGCCAAAGATTCGGCTTCAAGCAAAGAAAATCCTCAATGTACCATAAGTCAACGGTCTGGCAGAAGCCTTCAACAAGACTTTGTGCAACTTGTTGAAAAATGTGGTGTCAAAGTCAAAAAGGAACTGGCATGAAAGCATTGGAGAAGCTCTATGGGCCTACCGAACCACTTTCAAGATTCCTACGCAAGCAACTCTTTATGCAGTAGTATATGGGGTTGAAGCTGTCGTCCCACTTGAGCAGCGAATTTTATCACTGCAAGTTGCCATACAAGAAGAATTGATCAAGAAAGATAACACTCGCTTGCATCTTGAATAATTAAAGGTGCTTGA
This sequence comes from Avicennia marina, assembly GCA_019155195.1. NCBI lineage: Eukaryota > Viridiplantae > Streptophyta > Magnoliopsida > Lamiales > Acanthaceae > Avicennia > Avicennia marina. The sequence goes on from CM032760.1 coordinate 7,098,365, forward strand.
TGAAAAGAGGCTCGATGCACAACAAGGCTTAAATGCTATCAAGGTCGTCTATCTAAAGCCTTTAACAAAAAGGTGCATGTTCGGTCTTTCCAAATTAGGGAATTGGCACTAGCCATGAGAAGGCCCATCACCATCACTCACTGTACTGCAAATAAGTTCACCTCTAAGTGGGACAGATCATATGTCGTCCAAGAAATTTATACAACGACGCCTATAGACTCGTCGATCAAGACGGTATAAGAGTTCCTATAAGGTATGTAAGAGTTTAAGCTATGCCTGAAAGAAAAGACAAAGGCAAAAGGATTAAAAAGTTCTTTGACATGAACTTAAACTGTTAGCTCAAATCAAATCAAAAGCTCCTCAACAAACAAGCCTAAACTGTATTTCACTTCTGGCCTGTAAGAGTTTAAACTATGAACAGCTAAATCATTCAACAAATGTTAAATGCTTGAACTACATTATGACTTGATTTCTTTATAGGGTATGTAGGTAGCTTGAAAAAATATATATAAAACAATAAATGATAAATTTCAAGTTGAGTGATAAAATGGCAAAAGCATTCATTCTAGATGAGTTGCAAATGGAAGGCAACCCATTGATAAGGGGTTAAAGAAATACTTTATTCATAAGTCAAAGATTACAACACTTTGAATACAGAGGATGAAAGCAAGCGAGTCTAGTCAAAAGGTTTCAAATCATCTAATTCTCTCTTGGCAGTCTCAACAAAAGCTTTCGAAGACTTCAAGGCTTTAGCTATCTCACCATCTAATGGAGGAGTATTGGTTATGATCCTAACCTCTTCCTCCATTTCTTTAACTTCGGTTGAAACACCTTTGTGAGCTTGGAGTTGCAACTCTAAAAAACTTGGAAAGCTCCTCCTCCTCCTCTTTTAAAACAGCAAACTAGCCTTCAACGGTCTTCAGCTCCACCTTTTTCTGGTCAATTTGCTTAGTTTCCTTACTTTTATTAACTTGAGCTTTATGCAAGCAACTTTAGATTTCACTAAGTTGTTAGGCGAAAACCTCCATGGTTGGTCTCTCAAATGCTTAAGATCTCATATCATCATAAGCTGTAGTTTTAGTGAATATTGTGCCCAATAAAGCCTTCAAGTAAGAAATATCGAACTGGCTTAAACTTTTCATTGATTGAATGACCAATGAAATGCTGTCACTAATGGAGGAGATTAACTCGGTTAGGGTCTTCCTTATCCTCTCGGAAAGGTCAGTCCATAATTTTCGAGATATTACTTTTAATAATCATGAAGGAATTTGTCGGCCTCAAAGACAGAAACTGCTACAAAAGGAGTAGCCCTAGAAACTACCCCTAAAGTTGAGTCATCCGGGCCACCGACAGGAGTTAGAAGTGGATCACGTTCCCGAGTCGACTCCTACGAACCTTCATTAACATCGCTCCCAAATACATGCTTCATCAGTTGAAAATAACAATTATGGAAATAACAGTTAAGGTGTTGCAGAATAAAAAGGTAACCTAATAAAATACCTCTCTAGTGTATTCCTCTATGGGCTGCCCGTCGTCAGAACTCCCATCTTTTAGAATCAGAGAACCCGAATCTCTTTTGGTTCTCTGCTAATGGCGGTTTGCAGTGTTGCTTCTGCTATCCTCTAAAATTTCAATGGCATTTTACCTCTTTGGTGCACCAAGTGGATTAACCATGGTAGTAGGTGCAAGAAGCGTATATTAGGCATTTTTGGCAAGTAGACCAACACCGTTATCCCTCATAAAAGCATAATCGTGTGAAGGGTCAGTCAGGCGAGTAGCGTGTTCCTCCAAGAAATTGCCATGAATAAGGGGCCCTCATTTCTTATAAGTAATCAAGAAGTATCACCGTGTGAAAGTGGGGTTGTGAGGGAAACGCACCTTAACCATGGACTGAAACAAAAAGCATAGGTGCCAATAGCGAAGACTATAATCTAAAAAGCACTGTTTCACATCATGGACAAGTGACATAAGCACCTTTTGGAAATAACCAAACTGGCGACTGAATCGATGAGGACGGACTATAAGGTTCTATATTAAAATGATCATCTCGCCTTAAGGTTAGGTATTTGAACCAATAGCCATGAAATGATCTCGCTTGAGCTCCCTGGCATCCTCATTATCTATGTAAATGATGTCGTTGCCTCTGGTGACCATATTGCAAGTCTAGTAGGCTTGTTCGCCGTTATGAATCCACTTTCAGACCTCATTTGGGTCATAAGACTTAGCGTGTCCCTCTCTAGAACACACCACTATCTTAAGATCTAGAACGCCCTTAAAGCCCTAAAAGTGGATTCAAAAGTAATGCGAGATCTACCCTTAAACATAGTGCACCGAAAATGCTGTAGGCTCACGACATAAGTGGCGAGACTTGACAATTCTATTCAAGCCTCTATAAATGGATGTTAGAACTAGGACTACAAGATTCACATATTGCTCAGTGGCCATAATCCTAGCCATTTTAAATGAAGTTGGCCGTTTGAACCCAACATCTTCTTTAGGGAAAACAAAGACACAAAGCCAGCATGACAAAAATGTTGCCATCTACATCTCCTCGCTAGCTCTCCCGCTAATGCTAAGATTCGTGAATAGGGTCTTTTCTGATACAGACCAAGGTGCATGTGGATCAATATCTCTAGATGGATCGTATATAGATCAGGGGATGACCTATCTTCTTTTCCTTACAGGCAAAAGGCATGGAGTATTTCGTAGTCTTTTTACAATAAAACTTCACCCATTAAACAATCGACACTTTTTGAGATTGGCCTGTATGGACCCTGCCACAAAGTCTATAGAAAGCATGGAACAGGTATTTGCATGAACAAGGAACAAACTTCACACATGTTCTGTCAACGCTAACCAACTCCTTAGTACTTAGGATAACCTTGTCATAAAGCTTTCTCTTAATAGGGAGCCATCAAACGCAAGTCATAAAGGGATATCGAAATCTCCTCGAGTGAAGTCAACAAGGTATTGGTGAGAGGACACCAAGTTTCGAAAAATACCTTTACGATCTCCATGCTTCGATCATATGAGAACAGCGAAGAGCACACTGTGTCAAAGATATTGACAACATCTAGCTTAAGTTTGCACCTGCTAAGAATATCTTCGATCCACTCCCAATATCTAAAGATGTATTGAAACTTGCTAGTTAAGTTAAGATGGTCACCTCACTTAGCCTCCCCATTGATAATACGACAGTAGAGTGTGGGCAAAGGCACAACTTCATCAGAAGGTTGATGGTGGCTCGACTGCAGTGTCCATACCTTGGTAGACCGCCCAAGAGTAGCAGGCTACGACCATTCATCAATACGCCTGGGAACAGTTAGCTTGGGTCAAGAAACCGCGAGACGACTAATCAAGGGAGCATACACAACTAAACAGGTACCTTGCTCCACTCGTTGGTTCTTATCGTCAAGGATGATCAAACATTATTCGCCGGATGATGAGACACGACTCTTGAAATATGCCATTTTTTTTTTTGAACTGCCACATAGAAGAAAAAGAGCGTTAGACTTAATTGGGTTAAAACAAGGCTAAAACTATACATAGTGACTAAAATGGACCAAATCCAAATCTAGGAGACCAACCCAAACCCATGGATCAAATCCAAGTCCAAGGATCCAATATAAATCTATGGGTTTAACCCAAGTCCATTAATCAAATCTAAGCCCAAGGGTCCAAACCAAATCCATGGATTTAATCCAAGTTTAAAGGTCCAATCCAAACCCATAGATCAAATCCAAACTCAAAGGACTAGCCCAAGCTCATTGATCAAATTCAAGCCTGAGAGTCCAACCAAAATCCATGACTCAAATCTAAATTCTATAGTCTAGCCTAAGCCAATGGATCAAATCCAAACTCAAGGTCCAAACCGTGTTTATGGATCAAGTCCCCCCTCAAAGGCTCAAGCTCAAAGTTTTCCAAGTCTTGAAGCCCAAGTTTCAAGAGAACATACAAATATTTTATTCTCTTAAAAAAAAGGGAAAAAATAAAAATCATATTCTATTTTGTCCAAAAAAAACAGAAAAAGGGATTTTATATTTTAGAAAAAAAATTATTGTTGTTCAGAGAAAAAAAAGAAAACAAAAGAAAACAAAAAAATAGCGACTGGGCCGGAGTTCGCCTTAGTTTCTTTAAGGGAAAAGAGCCAAACATAGCCTTAAATCATCATCAGCCCCAAATAGAACCTTAAATCATGAGCTGTCTCTCTCTCTCTCTCTCTCTCTCTCGTCTGTTTTCCACCCAAACACGGCCCTTAATCTCGACCATCTGTCTCATCTTCTTCTCACCTGCCCTGCACCATCCACCGCCAAAAAGCCGACGGCTCTGCCAAATCGCCTTCCTTCTCTCGCCACCGTCTCCCTCAACCCGGAAACCTTGATTGGAGCGAGCGTCTACACCCAGCCACACCAGCGCCTGCCTAGCACCGTCTACGCCCAGCTACGCTAGCGCCTACCCAGCACCGTCCGCCTGGAGCAGTGACCGGCACCAGACGCTACTCTCTCTCTCAGCCATCGTTACTCAGCCCAGCTTCGCCGCGACATCCCACTACACCAGCGTCGCCAGGCAGAACCCAGCCTCGCCTCTGTGGAAGGCAAAACAAGCGTGAACCACCGCCGGAAATTGGGCCGCCTCAACGATGGTAGTGAGACTCAGCGGTTAAAAAAAAAATGAATATCTCTCCACTCTTCTCCCCGAACGAAGCGTACTGAAATAATAGCTTCAGAAAACCACCTCGGCCTCGAATTATTGCAGTCGAGAGTGCAGGAAGAATGGTTGAGAAGAAGACGAGGTCTCTCTTTTTATAGCCGTCAGCCGGTAGAGAGTTTGTATGTTTACGGAACATGACAGAGGGGTGCATCTGAAAATCAAGAAGATTTCTTTAATTCTGGACATGGAAACTAAAATTTGTCTGATGGGATTGTTAGAAAGAAAAGCCTGGTGAATGGGATGGAAAAGCGCTGCAGGATTCGTATTGCCACATGCATCAATCCTTAGAAATCATTCCCACCAATAATCTGATACACAAATCTCCCCTAGAAGGAAACTTGCTAACAATGGGGAATTCTATGTCAATCTGCAGGTAACCAAAATCTCTTTAGGAAGCATGCTATGGAGGACTTAATGGGCCGAAGAAAACTTAAACAGGACATTATCCATGCACCGCTTGGATAAGATAGGCCGATCCAAATTGAATTCGATCGGTGCTTCGGATGAAAAAAACGAGGCTGCAAAGCTGGAAAAAAAAAATACAAAAAAAAGAGGAAGAAATTTCGAGACTTATACACTCATCAATCAAATTATTTGTGAACAAGTCTCGTAAATAAAAAAGAAATAAATTTGTCCAATCAAATATCGTCATGTGTTATTTTTTAAAATTAAATATTAATTATTAATTATATATATTTTAAGAATTAAATTAAATATAATTTTTGAAATTAAATAATAAAATAAATTGATATTGTACTATAAAATTGGTCACTAAATCAAACTGCCACAAGCTAACCAATCTAATTATGCTATGTGTTAAATCTTATAAAGTTAGAAGAAGACCATTGTTGATTTGTTAATTAATCCATAATCATTCAATTAAAGAAAATAATACCAAATGAAATATACTCAACCAACCAGACATTGACACATCACCAGACATTTATGGTAGCAAGGTTTTTTCTACCCTTATAAATAAAGTTCGCTTCTACACATCAAAATACATGAAGACATCAAGCAAAAAACATTAAGAAGACGAAGGAAAAGAACAGAAGCTGCATCAAGCAATAGGCGATCCAAAAAGCTCAACGAATCCTTTTCTCAAGCTTAAGGTCATTCTTCTAGCATTCGAGGCGTTCTTCACAGAAGCCTATCAAATTACGACGTTTGATCCATATCCAAGATGATATACTAGTTGATTAACGTTATTGAGGGCTCTAGTAAACATCAAAGAGGATCAAAGCTTAAAAGCTCCCCCAGTTCCAGCCAGATTCTTTGATCAATATTCAAAGCACCTCCGCAACTTTCGAAGCATTTTTTAACAAAGTTTACCAAATCAAGGCGTTTGATCTGGAATCGTAGTAAAAACCAAGAAATTAACGTTCTCCGGAAGCCTGACGAGCTTTAAAGAAGATCAATCCCATAAACACTTCAACAAGTTTACAAGAACGTTCAAATCATCCAAATTGGAGGAAGAATTAGAGAACCAAGTTAAAGAATAGGACCCACAAAGTTTCATTCAATTCAAATTATAATCGATTTATACAAATTTCTTGTTAATAGCAATTTAATTACAAGAATTTTATCCTACAGAAAGATCACCTCTTAAGAAAGGAAAACAACCTCCCATTTTCTAGATTAAGATACCATTAATCAAGTTACTTAATTTTGCTGCACATTTTAATTACCTACCATTCTTAAATAATTGGTTCTTTCTTTATTCATTTATTTCCCAATTTATGCAAAACACCATTTTTATAAGTAAACCCATCAACACAATGGAAGAGACATACAACTTCAAATCTAATTATGCAAAGCTCCTTACCTTAAAACTTGGTTGACACAAAAGTTGGAGAAACTAAGGGCTAAGATTACAGACATTTTTGATTACCTTTCCTAGTACTAAAACTACACACCATGATGAATCTGTCTAGCAATACAAATAAATAATTATATTTCTTTCATAAAAAATACCATCACATTGTTGACACAAATTACAAAAGGTGCGGTCACAAAGGGAAATAATGGTAAGATACTTCAAAATTTAGAGTTGTATTTGTTTCTAGATGATTTGTTCTCTCACTTTTGTCACATTACATTTATAAACTTATTATGTCATAATTATTTCAAAAACCTAATGAGGACACAACTTGAAATAGTTAACAAATAAGCTTACTAGTGATTTTTTTTTTTTTTTTGTTGTTATTAGCAGGAGGTGCATAAATCTGCCATTGGTTTGGTGCATATCCTTTTTTAATAAAATGCTAAACTTCATAGAGTGTTGACTTCTCAAAGGTCGGGTATAAGTTTTCACTAAGTTCTACTATGCTAACACGACAAGGAAATTAAGTTTTTAGTACAACTTAAAATTTGTAGGAATTGCCGAAATTTTGTAATAAAACACTTTTTACCACAATTTTACTTAAATTATGTGGTATAGTTAATACATCTGTTACAAAAAGTTAACTGCACCATAAATATGTAGTAATCAGTTTTTCACTTTAACATTTATATCTTTTACTACTATACATATATACATACATTCATACATACATGTATATATATATTAACAAATAAATTATAAATGCTACGGGTTTGTTTGTTTTAAAATTTTAATATGTGTTTTTAAATGTTTCTATTTCTAGAATTGTGTATAAGTAATAGAAAGAAAGAGATAAAAAAGAAGAGTAATAATTGAGTGTGTGTTTTTAGGAGATGAAAAATTGCAAAACAAACAAAGCCTACATTTTTATGGTATTTAGCATACTTAAGATGTCACAACAAATAAGTTACATGTACTGCACTTGATTGCTTTTAAAACATCTAAAATTTCGTTCACAGTAAGTCCTATGTTACCTTTTATATGTAATACTAAAAATTGAATCAATAGAAGATCGAAAGAAAATACTTTTGCAACCTCCCATATGGTTTGAAATTTCATATAACATATGGCTCATACTATTATGTGTACAACTTTTTGTATCATCACCTCAACATAACTTAATTAGCCACATTTTGTAATACATATGAATTTTAATCAAATATCTGTGCAAAATAATAGTCACAACTCAAACTTCAACAATAAAAAATAATTCTAACCAAATTTAACTACAATTCCAACTCCCAACTACAATTAACAACAATAAAATACCCAACTCCAACAAGCTAAAACAATAATATAATTCCAACCCAAATTAACCACTATATAAAGGAAAAGTTAGAATCCACACAAACACAATGCATAAAAGTTTTCACCCTTAATATCTGAAAAAAGAAAAAGCAATCCAAAGATCAATAATCAAATTCAGAATATACTTACACTCAATATTAATTCATCAAGCTAAAACATAACATAATTCATATCCAAAAGAACAAGTTTAAAATATTTAAAATTTGTATCCATCAACATTAAATAGTCACAAATTCACTTTCATACATCTCTCATCCTTGGGCTTTATTGTAATAATATATCTTTAGGTAGCTCATTTCTATCATCATCAAAAACAATTCTAACTTCATAGGGGTGATTAGGGGTATTAGTCTCTTTCTCACATTCAACAAACATGCTAGTACAATTATCACCATTTTCATGAACAAATTCATTTACAAGCTTATAATCATTGAAATTAATACTTGATATCATCACTAGGGCTCTTCAAGGATGTCTGATGGGCTTTGTTGATCTTAGTTCCAACTCTTCCATGTCTAGATGTACTCTAAGTTAACAACATATTTTAGTGATGAGATGAGAATATCCTAACATCCTTCTCTTATCAACAATAATGGCATTGATGTCCTTATAAATTCAATGATCAAGCTTCATGGGTGATTTGCATACCACAAAGGATAACTTCATTATCCTCTCCAAATTTTGTCTAGAGGTGGCAATGCATGGGAATATTCGTGATGAAAAGAATTTCTATTAGACCATCAAGTTTCATTAAGTTTGGATGCTTGCAACCTCTTCATTCTAGAAGACTAGACAACATGACTGAAACTCACTTTAATTATTTTTACAAATATTCTTAAACACATACGCGTGTAATAGTATTCATATATGTTTTCAAGTGAAAAATCAACATCCCCTCGCTTTTTTACCTTCCCATTGGTACCATAAGTTCAGTTGGCATAAAATTCTTTTATGAGAGTAAGGCAAAATTAGTCAATGCTTCTACAAATAGTTCCCAGTCACTTTATGAGCACATGGGGGCCTTATGGGATTAGTTCTCGGCCTTATGGGATCAATTCTCATTTTATTGCCTTCTTTGGATAACAATGTTGCATTCTTCACTTACCATAATTGTTGCATATTCCTTCCATTTTTTCTTATTGGACACTATCTCCATAATGTATTTAGCATATGATGGCATCCTTCCTAAAGCCTCTACAATCGAAATGCTAATTTCAAATTTCTTAGATAATTTCAGAAATTTTTTAATTTTTCCTTGCCCCTTCTTTTTTCTCTTTTGCCTTTGTGGGAAAGGGTAGTGTTAGATTTTAATCATTATTGTATATATCTTACGTGTCCTTCTTTTTTGCCTCTTTTTTTTTGAAATTTCCCTTTCCTTTCTTCTTTTTTCTTTGTTTCATCTTTTCCTTCCTGTGTTTGTTGAGTACATGCTTCAATACTCTCTTTTTCCCTCTTTTTAAAATTATTATTGAGGGTCTTCCCACTCTTTAGCTTGATAGCTTTAGCCTCTTGTTTTTGTATTCTTTTTAACAATTCTTTTATTGGATTTCATAAATTAAAAATTTAATCATTTAGACTAACTTCTACTTTTCCTTCAATGTCTTTTTCTAGCAATTCATTTACCTCTTTTATAGTATCTTCTATAGTAATAGTAGTATTTGATTATTTTAGAAAATTATGTTCAACATTTTGCAATAACGAATTGTAGTCCCGAGACAAATATATTGCATGATCACACATATAGGGGAGCTCATTCTCATACATAGGAGTTAAGTGATTCATCATGATTACGGTTCCCTTGACCATACCAATATTCCTCATATTCCTAAGAAGAATGGGTTAGGAGTAACAATGTATGAATAAGATCATCCTTTCTTTTGTTGATTTGCACTTTTTGAGTAATTTTTCTATTTCAAAGCTTTAAAAACATTTTATAATTAAATTATGAAAACTAAAATTTAATTAAAAATGACTCAAGAATGGAAAAGGACTCAAAATTGACCAAAACTCAAAAAACTCAAGATTCAAAATAAAAAGAATCAAGGCTTAGAACTAAAAGACTAAAAAGTGAGATCTCAAAAGTTAAACATATATGAAGTTAGTATTTGAGTTAGCTCTCAATCTAGCTTTCGAAGACCCATTTATGATAGCACATGTTGTCTTGACACTCTTTAGCAACAGCACAGAAAATTAATAACAACAAATCCAAATCCAAATAATTGGATTTCATCCCCCACAAATGGACGGGATCTATTTTAGTATCTTCAATGAGCAAAAGTTATCGTATTCACAAGGAGTTGGAATTGATTAGTTGAATAGGATTGAAAATAAGAAATATGAGTTAGCCTAATTTTAAAAGAAATAAAAATATCTAGCTTACTCCTACTTTAAGCTTCGAGTTCACTTATGCGTGTCATGCTTGGTCTGGTTTATCAAGTTGAACGGTTCTATAGAAGTAATTCTTTGGGACAATTTAGTTTAGAAAGAGTAGAAAATTATTGCCTAGAGGCATGAAAATAATTTTAGGAAACATCAACAAACTCATACAAAAGAGATACATTAGACAAAGAAAAGTAAAGGAATGTCACTTACCAAATGTTTTCCTCTTTCAAAGCGCTGCTGCAATCACCTTGCCTTTCACCACTTAGTTCACTTACATCAATTCTTTGCAAGCCTAAAATAATTAAATTAAAGCAACTATTTTGTAATACACCACTAGCACGCACAAAAGGCAAACAAGTATGGGCAAATAAAGGCAAACAAATATGAACAATGATAAAGGATAAATATATTATGATGTTTGAGATTCAACCATGAGTTGGTCCCATTTTAGAAAAAAGATTGAAAACAAATAAAGAGTATATAATTGAAAATAACCCACAAACTCAATTTCTTCACTAAGAAAATATGATTATTTATAAGGAATTTTTTCCTTGTGTAAGACAAACTTTTCCTCACATTAAGATAATGTAAAGAAAAACTTCGTCACAAGTTCGCCATAAATGGTGCCATGCATTAGGTTGATGTAGTAAAGTAAATATTTTTTCACAAATATTAATTGTGGTGAAATGAATTCCTCATAAAGAGTACCTAATGTGAGGACATAATTATTTCCTAACAAACACCATTTGTGAGAAAATGAAATTTTTCATGAAAAGGGATATTGTGATAAAATAATTCTCACAAAAGCTAATTTCTTTTATCAAAATATTATTTTCCTCAAAAATGATTTAACTTGACAATTGAACTTACCACAATACGCAATTTTTCCTCATAGTTGCACTAACATAATGTGAGAGCAATTTTCTTACATTAGATTTAATGACTAAAATTATCTGTTGGGAAGACTTCCTCATAGTATTTTCTATGAAATTTATTTGTAAGGAAACTTTCCTCACATTAATATTTGCACATTACTTTTGAATATTTTCAAAAAAACTTTTTACCAAAATTAACAAATACTTCTACTGCTAGAGGTCTCTTAACATGACTAATATTTTCATCATAAAATTTCCTAGTTTGGTAGAAATTTCTCAATCATTTATTCCGTCATATATATATATATATATATATATTTGATATAGACAACCATCAAAAACAAACAATTTTTTTACATTCAAAGAAAATTCAAACAAATACATCAATCCTACTAATGAAAAAGGAAGTAAGGAAGCCAGGGGAGCTGCCCAATGTCCTAAAGATTGATCCATCCAAACAAGGAGTCAAGATCCTTGGAAATGTCCAGTGGACCAATTAATAAATCTCAAGCTAAGAGGTTCAAAGAGGCACTGGCTACATTTGGGTACGATATGCAAGGAAAGGTAAAGTTTAGCTTGAGACTTGATGGTTTCGAGTCAAAAGAATATCAGTAAATTACGTTGTTGCAATTGAGCTCAAAAAAAGGTAAAGAAGGTGAAGGAATAGCTATTGAAGCTGTTGGAATGTTGATCCCTGAGTCATTAGATTGATCTTAAGAGAGGCCAAATCAATATTTCATAGTGTTATGCATAAGATCAATCAATCGTGCAAGAGATCAAATCGATCACAACCTTACAATCAATCGCGCTCGTAGCTTGCGCCGGGAGTGCCTTGCTTAGGAACTCGTCTTGCTTTTCCACTTTATGTGTCATGATAGCTGTGCAAATGCCTTTCCCTAGATTTAAAATGATGCAAAAAATTGCAAGAGTAAACATGTATCCAAACTTTAATTTTATTATTTCATGTGAAAACTTAACATAAATCATAATGAGAATCATTCTAGCCATGATTATACTAGGAAAAGTAGCTCTAATACCACTGTTGTGTTTCCCCATGCTCAAATTTTTAAGTTTATAATAACATAAATTCATAATAAATGCATTAGAATGAAAATTCCAATCCCAAACTATTTTCATTATATAACACATATAATTAAATGTATCTAGGAAATCATACGAAAGTTGCCTCTTACAATCTAATTCTAGGTGGGTATATACATGATCCAAAAGCTACAACATTCAAGTCGCAACCTTTCGTTTGCCTATAAGGATGAGACGTGAACAAATGCCTCTAAGTCCTTTATGAACTCCTTCATTAGGAACTTACGCAAATGTCTTTGCATATACAAAACTTTTAGAAAAGAGGGAAACTATGAAAAGGAGCTAGAAGGTGTTTTTACTTTGCTTAGAAGGGGGCACATGAAAAGCAAGTGAAAAATATGATGTTATAAGATTTGGAGCTTTTCTAAATCTATTTATTTTCAAGACACACAATCTTATACAAAATAGGATTCTTATTTCTATATATAGCACAAAGGGCACACATAGAGTGGGCTCTATGAGCTTCCGACATGAACCTTCGATTAATTCAAGATTATTCCATGTTTAGTTATTAATTCCACTAATGATTAAAGTCCATTGGAATTTTTTACTTTAATTTAATTAACCTCATTAATTAAATCAAAGATATTTTATCTTGCTTTGTCTTGAATGAACAAGATTCAAAGATTTAGTTAAATTCATTAGCTCAATTATATGACTACATTAATATTACCTCACGAGACTAATAGTCTTTTATTGGAAACTCATTTTCAATTTCTACTACCCTAGTCTGGGGTTTATGTCTCATAGAATTTTGACTATATAGGATAAATGCTTTACTCAATTATAAAGAAATAAATCCCTTATTGATCACATATATTCAAATAATGGTACGTTGAGCTCATTAACCCCATCTCATATCAAAATAAATATTGATTCTTTATGTTCTAATGACATGTTGACTATCATGTACATTAGAAAATCAAGTAGTGGTAGGTCTAAGCTCACACTCATTTAACACAATTATGAAGTAAGGCATTGATAGTTGAAAGTGAATTCCATGTGTCTGTTTTGCCATTCAAGTTAATGTTCAAATACTCATTCTCCAATGACGTATCCACACTCATGTGTTCTTAGTGTCTCATAATGAATTGTATGAGACTCATCATACAAACAAACAATGTACAAGTCATACCAATCCTCCAATGTCAAATCGAAAAATTTGTAACTCGTGAACAAGTTTTAATAATATTGTACAAAAAAGTTTTATGTTCATATTCACAATCCTTTATGAATAAGACTCTTTAACAATCATTTAGGTATAAGCAAACCTTTATGTTATGCACGATTTACATATATGATTAAACTGCTACAATATTGAAATGAAGAAAATTTTAATGTTTTATTAATTAATCAAACTATTATATTTATAATCAATACCCTTCATATTTCTTTGACGTTAGAGGGCATATCACATACACACGCTATCTCTAAAGTAGGAGAGGAACCATGTGACGGAGAAACGAATTAGGAGATTCAATGATAAAGATGAATAAGAAGAGGCAAAGGTTTTGTGGAAAGAATATATGTGGTGTGGATAATATATTGAAGGGAATTCAGTTGAAAATTTTGTCTTTTTAAATAAAATCTGATTCAGAGGCGTGGTTGGAGAGGGAATGTTGGTAGAGCGAGTCTATAGTGTCATCAATACATTGAGGCTCAATAGGAAAGTTAGCTATAGTAGAACGTTATGTATACAAAATAAAATTAAACTTACAAATAGTTTTTTTTTATTAGTAGTTTAGTATTATCATTTTGAGAAAATTATGATGAAATAATTTTCAAAAATATTTATATTTTTAAATAATTTTAAGATTATAAAATATGAGGAGTGGTTATAAACAAGTTGGAATCCCTCGGGCTTTGATTTGGACGTATTACATCTTAATGTCGGAAAATATGAAAATATTTATTGGTCAAAATTTTGAATTTCAATAATTATGTCTAGTTTATGTGGGTGCTGCAAGATGATTAACAATAATTAAATCTGATTTTTATCCAAAAGAGTGAATCTGATATTGCCTGGTATTCTTTTCTCCAAAAAGTATAGGAAATTAATTTATAATATTATTTTTTAACGTTATTATTTAAGAATACAATTGTTTATTAGGTTTGTCGTGAATACGTATAAATTATACGTATACAACCTAATAATACTAATATGATGAAAAAAAATTAGGTTGTCGTGAATACGTATAAATTATATATTAGTTATATAACCTAAAGTTTCTAATACGAAAAACAACCTACAAAGAGCATTTTGACAAAAAAATAATAATAATTTTGAAAATGTAATTAGAGATCAAAGTGTTGTAATAATTATGAATCAAGAAGGTAAAAAAACCACTGCATTTGAATAGAAGGTGTTAAAGGATGGATTTTAAATGCATAATAATCTTACAAATTTTCTAAATTTTCTTAAATTAATACATTTAAATGCATTTGTTTCTAAATTTTCTAGTATTCATCACCATTTAAAAATTTTACATACTAAATATTTTATTATACAAAATTTATTAAAATTTAAATTTAAAAATTTTCATTTATTATCTTTTATAAGTAACTAATAATTTTCAATCATTATTTCTATCATAATCAAGTCAACATTTATCTCTAAAATTTTTAAATCAAATTTATTTTTTATTATTTTGTAAACTTATATACAATTACATCATCCAATTATTTTTATACATTAAATATATACATATATATAAATAATTTTTCTACTAATTTAAATCTTACAAACGAAATATAATTTTTATCTTCACTCAAATCAACCAAAATTTCCTCCCATCCTAATTAGGAAACCAACTTACCTATGAATCTGTTGCATGTGGATAAAAAGAATTTCAAGTTTTGAAGCATTTATTTGAAACTATATCTTTAATATATGTGGCGAATTTAAATTTTTTATTTTGGAGTAATCTTTTTTCTTAAGGTACTTTATTTAAATTCAAATAGTGAACAAAACAAATATGAGGGAAAAGTTACCCGCATTGCGGATTACTCATAGAGACCCGACCCACGGCTAACGGATCCGACCCGAACACGCCTGCGTCCATTTCCGAAAGGCAACAACATATCAGTCTCGTAAATCCTAAAAGTCCTAAACCCTAGCTTTAGCTGCTCTTTCACCCCTCTCTTCATCAGCACCACCACCGCCGTCGCTAATGGCCATCCACTGCGTCCGGCTCCGCCGCGCTCTTGCCCTCTCATCTTGCCTCCTTCACCACTCTCTATATCGGCCCAAACCCATATCCTCAACCTCGTCCAATCTTCTTTCAATCTCCGCCCCCACCCCAACACCCCCGTCCCCTACTCAATTTACGCGGCCATTTACTTCAACTACTGCCTTATTCCGCAAGACATTTGACCCGGAAACGGACGAAATTGGGCCCGACACTATCCTCTTCGAAGGATGCGATTACAATCACTGGTTGATCACTGTCGATTTCCCCAAGGATTCCAATCTTACCCGCGAACAAATGATTGAAACCTACGTCAATATAGCTGCCCAAGTATTCGGCAGGTCAAACGATACACCTTGGTTGCAACTTTTGTTTGTATATTTCATTGTGCGCCCGCCTTTGAGCGGGTCGTGTATCTGATGCTTGTCGTTATGAGTTTCTCTGGAAAACTAGTATTCTTTTATGTGCAGTGCGGACGCTGTTTTCTGGGGAAAAATCTGTTGATTTTAGCTATTTTAGTCTCTGTAGCGTGCCTATTGCCTATTGCCTATAGTCATTTTTGGGAAGGGGGTTTGTTGGGAGATGTTTGGTGGGTTGTGTTGTAGTGAGTATTGACGTCACAAACATTATGATTTATTTGAATTTATATATTTAAATATATATAAAATATATGATAATGATTAAATAATGTAATGGTATATAAGGATAGTGATTATTTTTTAAGGTATAAGTATACATAAATGTGAGAGCAAGTATGTTTGTATATAGGTATTGATTTGATTGTGAGTAGGTATAATGATTGAAAAATAATTAAATAGTTATATACGTAAAGGAGTAAAAATTTAAATTTAAATTTAAATTTGAGAGAATACTTTGTAGAGTAATATTTTTGTTGTATGAAATTGATAGACTGAGTAAAGTGAAACAACAGAGTTGTCATACGTACCCTATGTTATATGTTTTCTTTTCTTTTCTTGTATGAGGGGATTAATGCACATGGCATTAGTACTTTTGGATAGAACATGTAGTTTGGGGTTCTTGATCGTGTCATTATTATTAAGGAGATTTTTCTTCTTTTGACCGGTTTTTTTTTTTTTTCATTTTTTGTTCCTTGTCTTTCTCCTGGCATGCAATCCAGTTTCCATTGATCATTCCTTCCTTCTTTGTAGTCATCTTTATCAACTGAGAGCTTGGTAGTGGCTGGTCTGTGGAACATTGATATTATTTTCTTTTTAATTTTTTTGTTTGTGAGATGATTCTGTTTATTTCTTGTTTTCTTTTTATGATTTTTGAAAATTCTGTCAGTTAATGATTGGTTTTTTCGTTCATCCTTTTCCATGAATTGGTCAGTGTTCCAAATGAACTTTTTTTTTTCTTTCAGTTTATTGATATTGGATTTGGCTGTGAGAATGGCTGGGAAGGGTGAAAAGAAAAACATTTTGGGTTTAAAGTTCTTTTGGATGTATATGAAAGTCAAACTAAAGGAGATAATTATATGGTTCTTGATGTCCATGTGAATTGCTCTTTCTCTCGTGCTCTTTCTCGCCTTCTTTTTTTCTCTATTTTTGTAGCTCAGAAATGGCATATCAGTGGATCCTTTTCTTCTGGTGTCTGTATTAAGCATGGTTTAGTACCTGGTGTGAACTCTTCTTTAAACCACATAATAGGGGATGGAAATTTTAGTATTTTTAGTGTAGAACCACAATATTGTCTTCCAAAAGTATGTTGAATGATTTCAAGGTTCAATTTGAATATGAAAGCTTACTACTGAACATTCTGGGAGTTAGAGATGTCAACTGATTTTGTTTACCTCGAATCAACTTATTGCCTCTTCTTGCTTTTCTTAATCACTATAGGGGTCCGCATGAATATGGAAAATTTACCATTAAACATACGTGGGCAAGTAGAGGTATTGGTGGATTACCTAGTATCGACTTATTTCTGCCCTTTACTACCCTTTGTTGTTTTTCTTTCAATGATTATTTTTGTGTCCGTGCTAATGAAGTTTGTTTTTTAATACTTAATTGATAATTGTCAAAATATACCAAACAATAAATGCAAAATGGATATTACACAAGACCTGCTGAGTTACTTGATACCAACAATTATTAATCAATTAAAACACTCACATGAACTGCAACTATAAAAATGTCTGACCTAGCACTGTGATTTCTATGAAAGGAGGGTTGTGGAATCCTTGTAGATGATGCATAGAATAGGAAGTGCTACCGTGCTGATGCGTTTCCTTTTTAGTTATGAAACTAAATTAATAATAAACATACCAATGAACTTTCCAGCTACACTTTCATAATTATAAAACTGTTTGATTTGGATTGATAAACTAATCAAATTTTTAATTGCTGGAGACTTTTGTTTCCAATGTAAATGTTACGGATGATTGTATGATATCATTAACATTTGTTGTTGTTGGTACTGTTGCTACTGTTGCTACTGTTGTTGTTCATCAAAATAATTGAACCTGAAATGTAGGTAATTTTTGGTGTTGGGGAATGAAAAGGAATTTTTTAATCGGTTCAGCAGTTTACAACACCTAATATGCTTAAATAGTTGTTTTGATATGGTTACTGTTGTATTATTACATACCTCACGCAGTCACACTCTGGTTAGATCTGTTGGGGTGAGGGAGGCATTAAGATCAAATGCATGGAAGAAGAAACTAGGAAATTGAAACTGGTTATCCATCATTGCAATTGCTGCCTTTTGTTTTATCTAGTTACAAACAAATTGTCTGAGGTGAAAGGTTTGCCTATCCTTAAAATAGTATTTTATTTTGTTTTTACAGCTGACTTAATTGTTGCCTTGCTGATATGATAACTGTTATAATTATTTTTCTACACTTGTGTGCCTGATATTTTGTGGATGATTTTTAATTGTACTCTGTATTTTCATTTCATGCCCATTGCAAGTGCAATTTTAGTGTGTTGACATGGGTGTATAATGATTTTAATTTTTATAGTCTTGATATTTTTCTAGTAAAATATTTTTTTGTTGAACGAATTTTTGTTCAGTGTGGAAGAGGCGAAGAAGAAAATATATGCACTAAGCACAACAACTTATCAAGGTTTTCAGGTTGAGTGTTCAGAGGAAACATCTGAGAAGTTTAAAAGTAGGTGTTATGTTTTACTTTTGTGAGACATACTTCAAAAGAAACAAGCTAAGCCCACGATCACTCTAAATGTTTTGATGCCATTAGGTATACCAGGAGTTGTGTTTGTATTGCCAGATTCTTATATTGATCCAGTAAATAAGGAATATGGAGGTTAGATGTTTTTTAATCAGTTTCCACTTAGTTAGCTGTATGAATGTTTTTTTTTTCTTGCGGTGTTTTAATTTTATTCTTGGTTTCCAACATGGGATTGTGCTGCAGGAGACAAGTATGTCAATGGAGAAATTTTTCCTAGGCCACCCCCAGTGCATTATGGGAGGCGTAACAGGGACAGACGACCAAGAGAGCAGAATTATGGGCCACCACAGCAGCAGAACTATGGGCCCCCACCCCAGCAAAACTATGGGGCACAACTGCGTCAGAATTATGGGCCACCACCACAGCAGAATTATGGGCCACCGCCACAGCAGAACTATGGGCCGCCGCCACAGCAGAACTATGGGCCCCCGCCACGGCAGAACTATGGGCCCCCACCACAGCAGAACTATGGGCCACCACCACAGCAGAAGTATGGGCCCCCACAGTGGCAGAACTATGGGCCCCCACCACAGCAGAATTATGGGCCCCCACAGTGGCAGAACTATGGCCCACCTCAACAAAACTATAGTCCTCTAGGGCCTCCTAGTAGTGCCTCGGGGAATGGCGAAAGAAATCCTGTGCCTCCTTATCAGGGAAATTTCAATCCAGCTGAGCATGGGAACCATTATAGTGACGGACAAAGAGATTTCCAACATGGTAGTCTCCAAAGCAGTGTGTCACCTGAGCAGAGTGGCACTTCCCAAGGTGCTAACTATGGATCTTCTCAAGGTGGAGGTTTTGAACGAGTGCCGGGGGGCCAGAGGAACTTTTCATCCATGCCAAGTAATTGACCAAGTGAGATAGTTTTATCCTTCATTTATTGTTGTTGACGTTATTGAACTAGGAACATTGTTTTTTGTTCTGAATATCTGTGTAGTCTTGTCCGAAGGTTATATCTGGTCACTCTGTTTAAGCATTTGATGCACTTTGAGATTAACGTTTGTTTCATGGGAGAATTTCAATTTTGCCAGTTATTAGAAAGTTTCACCTACACATCATTCCTCTGTTAGTTTCAATTTTCCCTTGTGCAAAAAATATGTCTCAAACTTCTGCTCGCTCGATTGGAATCTTCTGTTGCTAGTAAACTGTATTTGTTTTATTTTCTGGATTTTTTATTCAGACTGTAGGTTGAAAATCTTGCCCCCTCCCCTGTCAACAGTGTGCTCAAAGCCTGAAAGTATAGTCTCAAAGCAAAACTATATATCAAATAGATAAATATTCAATTGATGCAGATTTTCCAATATGTATGCTATTATATTATGGGTGAGGGTGATATTGGCTTTTTAATATATTCCTAGCATGCCCTTCTAAATAGTAGGTATGTTGGTTGTATAATGCTATAATCTTGATAAGGTCATGGGACTTTTTAGTGACACAAATTTCATTTCACCAAAAAATTTAAATTAGATCGAAAGTAAAACTACAAAAATAACTCTATATTTTCTAGTTTTTAATTTATGTACTTTGTATTTATTTTTATTTTGTTTTTGATATATATATATATCTTCTTTTGAATAATTTTCTAATATGATTTTGATTTTTCTCGACTATAAAATAGTCAAAAATATATTATTATATCTTTATTATATTAACCTTTAATTTTTTTTTATTTTATGTTACTTATTTCTCCTCCCTAATATGATTTTATGTTTCAATGTGGCAATAAATGTAAATAATATTTGATATTCATGTGTACGTGGGTTAGTAATTTTTGTTAGAATATAAATAATTAAATAAAAAATTTATGAAACATGATTTAAAATATTACAGTTAATCTGACAATGTACTAAACTTTAAATTTTTACATGAACACATCTCGAGTGTGCAAAACTTACTAGTTTATTACTAAATGTTTGGGGCTAATTTGGTTGCACACTATAAATTTACAACATTACCTTTAATTAGTAAATTTGCATTAGTATTCTTAATTGAAAGGTCCGAACACACTCAAATATAGTTACTATTATATACTATATTATTAAGAATTTGACAATAATTTGATTGCACGTTACCGTTGTAACTTTACACGATTACTTTTAATTCAATAGACCAAACATACTCAAATATAATTACCACTATGCTGTTACTTTTTTGTACTATATATATACTATATTATTATTGATATGACCTTTTTGTTACACTAATTAAAATTACACAATTATATTTATTTTAAATTCTTTTATTTTACATATCATTTTCATTCTGCCTTTTTAACTTCTTTTTTTTATACATGCTCTCTTTCAATTTTTAATCATTTTTTATTACCTTATTTTGAATTTTATTAATACCTTTAAAATTAAATAATTGTATTCTATTATTCGAAATACAATAATTTTATACTTTATAAACAACTTTTCACACATAGACTGCAAATTTATTATTATACTATTGCTTTTTTTTAATACTATAAGCATATAGACCTCTTTTTTATTAAATTACTATAATGCCCTTACTTCTATATTATATTCTTTTTATATTTTTCCTCAATTTCTATAATTTCATTCTATAGCTTCAATTTTAATAATTGTATTTTTTTTCGTCTATCTCTTCTTGCAAATTTAATTTATTCTTTTTACTCTTTTTTTGGATTTTTTTTCTCTTATTCTCTAAATAATATAGAATTTAAGTTTAAATAGTATTATTAATTCATTTATATAATTATGTAAATACATCAAGTGTGGCTGTAATTACTAGTATTATCTGAAATGTATTTATAGAGTTTGTTTATATTTACAACATTATTATAAAATTAATGTGATGGTAGTATATTTTTTGTGTGAACATCAAATTGTTTTCAAGTTACTAGCAATTAAAATATTTGTTAATACTGATCCGTTGGAAATAACCCAACCCACACAGCTTGATCCCCTACTTAAAGGGAAAGGAATGAATCATTTCTGGTATGCAGTTGTAGCAAGTGTTGGTTTGGTTTGGAGATGTTTTTGCAATCTCAGTTCCATTCACAATCCATTTATGCATACTAATCAATCTTCAGTTGGGCATTGTTGTGTGTTCTTTGAGGTCTGGTGGTGGTGCTCAGTCAATTGTTATCCTTGTTGATGCTTTATCAAGATTCAGGTTTGAATACGAAGGAAATTGTAAATCCTCTGACAACTTTCACATGCATTGTATTTGGAGGGAACATCTCTTACATTTAGCACCATCAAAACTTGCCTATTTTCTTGGTGCATCTGCATGTGTTGTGAGTATGGGGTGGGAAGTAACATTATGATCACTTGAGGACCGTTTTCTATTAATACACATTGAGAGTATGTTGTTAATCTCTCCACCTCTACTTCTGAAGACAGTTTTCTATTAATGCATGTTGAGAGTGGGTCGTCAATACATCTCTATTTTTTGCCGTGATTTAGTAGCACGCTAGACACTTGCATTTTTCATGGTTTCATGTGCATTTGAGTGCTGAATAATTTATGTTGTTGTTGTAGGAAGTGCACTACCAAGCAATCCTTACTCTGAGACATTATACCACAAGAATGATGGAAACTCACTCGCAGATTTCCCCATTGAAGGAAAAAGAGCATCTCCAACGTTACTACTTCTAAATGCATTGCTGGTCCCGTCTGGGGTTAGATAATGAGATGGAGCGAGTCAACCTGTTTTGTTAGGGTAGCGTAGTTCCGCTGCATAGTTTATTTTGTGGAGGGAACTGAACCAATCATGCTCTGTTGACATGGCAGTAAGACACGGAATTAGTCACTTTCCAGGTGGTTTTATATGTTAATAACTGACATTAGTAACCAGTAGCTGAAGGGTATGTTCAAGATGGTTACACAACTTACATGCACCGTGAGAGTTGCTTTAATGGAATCTGAATCTCCGCGTTGTTGGATACTGCGGATTATGATTGAGCACATGTTTTTGGATGGATTGTGAGTATGAGGATGACTGACTTCATTCGATACTTTTCTCTACTATACATTCTACCTATCCACTTATCAGGTGTTCAGGTGGATTTCGGTGGTAAAATGTAAAATTATACACGAACCTCTATTTTAGATTTTTAAGTGCTTTTATATCCTTTACACACACACATATATCCCTTTTTAAAGTTATTTTTGTCTTTATTTTCTTTCTTATTTTAACTAGTTTTATATTTTATATTTTCAATAATATTATTTTTATTGTTTAAAATACTGAAAGTTTATAATTTATAAATAATTTTCCGTACACACATGCACACAATCGAAGAGGGTCAATTTTACCATATTTCTGATGACTTTTTGCGGTTCCTCTCGCTAGGCGGCATCCTACTCTACCAGCATGGATCGAATTATATACAGATTTCTCTTTTATGATGTACACGAATATTCGAAATCTGATTATTGTCTATTGACCATGTACACGCTCACGTTGACAAATACATACTAAAAATTAATAATTATTTATAAATATTATTATGTTATTTAATTATTATATAATATTATAAATGTAAAATGTGTGTGCGCGACCATTATAACGCAAAAAATTAAATCAATCGGTCGATAGAACACACACTTATTAGAGATGAAAAGGCAGTACAAATAGATTTTTTTCTCGCCCTATTTTTCTGTTTTGAATGGATTGAAGGATGAGGAAACTTTCGCTCACCATCCCCCGCATTAATTAAAATGATATATATTAACAAAAGTTGTGCATTTTATGCACATGCAAATTTATTTATAAATTATACAATTATTGCAGTTTCAATAATGTAAATAACTAAAAGTATAAAAAATATTTAAAATAATAAAATAAAAAATGACCAAAAGAATTTTAAAATAATTGAGAGAAAATATAAATAAAAATAATAAGCTAAAAGAAAAAGGAAAAGAAAGTGAGGAAGAAAGGGTAAAAAAATAAAAGAATAATTGTGTAATTTAATATTGTGCAATCAAAATTCGTTATTGACTCATCAATATAAGAAGATAAGTTAAAAGAAAAGAGAAGAAGAAAACGGAGAAAGAAAATGATAGAAAAAAGATCAGGGTAACTATGTAATTTGATATTGTATAACCAATAATCTTTATTAACTTAATAATATAGTGAGTATGTTAATGTGTGTGTTTTTGTGTGTGTGTGCATATTACTTTCATCTATACTATAGTTTGAAGGATATAAGTTGTACAATATGAAATAAGATAATTCCACTTATTTTATGTTCATTTATTTTTAATCTTTTTCTTCTTCATTTTCTTGTAATTTATCTTTAATTTTATTTAATCTCAATATCTCTCTCTTTTCAAATCCTTTTGATATTTTGATATTTTTAAATGTTTTTATACTTTAATTTTTTAAAAATTATTTTTATTCTTTAAATCCAATAACTTTATAAATTGTAAACAAATCTGAATGAATATATTACAGATTAGACTTAATTATGTGATGTTTAGTTTTTGAATTTTATATTAGACTAACTAGGGAATTAGTTAGTTAGACTATTAGTATAACTATAGAACACAAAAAATTATTTGCTACTGTAGTTTAATATTTGTTATATGACTACACAATGTACTTTTGATATTCATTATTTGTGTCGAATGAGTCGATAAACCTTTTTTAGTTTATGTAAAAATAAGTCGATCAAGTATTTGTCATTTAAAATTTGATTTTAAAATGAAATTAGATATTTTTTACATTTCAACAAACACTCAAGAGGAAAAATATTTGACAATGGAACGAGGGAATGGGGAGCAATGCTCCATCCCATTACCATGTATAACACTTCTTATATTTACATTATTCATAAAGTTTCATTAGCACTATGTTTGGTTCAAAGATTTTGGGAAGGACAAGAAAAGAAATAATGGAGAAAACCATACGCAATTTTTAGCACATTGAAAACTGCAATAGAACATAAGTTAGTATTTCTGCCCAAGAAAAGAAAAGAAAAGATTAAAAGAAAGAAAGAAAGAAAAGAGGAAGAGGGCTGCTGCGCATCCATGAAAGTTGAGTTGCTGGATAACGAGTACAGGGTTAGATTTGTCATTTCACCCAATTGCTTGTGGAATGAGTTTTAAGATTGATGAAGTTGGCATTGAATTTGTTGCATTTGAGGTAAATGATTTGGAAAAGGTTCGTTCTAAAAAATATGAAATTACAATTTAAAAAAATATATTTTTCATAATTTTCCTTTTATTATAAAATACTAATTTCCCACATGTCTAATTATATGCAATCACAAGCCCATGTTTGTTTTCAATTTTCAAATCATTCATCACATTTAAAAATTTTTCAAATCAAATGTTTTACTTTACAAATTTATTCAAATTCAAATTTTTTCCTCTCTTATCTTTTATAACTAATTAATAATTTTTAATCATTATATATATTCATAATCAATTAAACTTTTGTTCCTATAATTTTTTTATTCATATTTATTTGTCATTATTCTATATATCTGTATACTATTACATTACTTAATCATTAATTACATATTATATATATATATATATATATATAATTTTCTTACCCCACTCAAATCACTCTAATTTGTTTCTCCTATTCTAATTATGAAACAAACATTACCAAAAAATTATTCAAGCACACTATCATAAAATGACGGAAAGAGTTTTGCACTTTATTTATGTGTTTGGAGCCCAATTTTTAATTTCAAAACAACTTCTCAAATTTACACTAAAATGCTGTTCAACAAAATTTTTATTTAAATTCAAACTTCTCTTCTATTATATATATATAAAACTATTTTTAATCACTATACTTATTTATAATCAAATCAATATATGTATTATATATATATATTCACATTTATTTTTATTTATAATCTAAAATTTAATTATTATTTCTATTATTTTTACATCATCTAATCATCATTTTTTATATATATTTAAATAAATTATATTATTTATTTAATTAAAATTATATTTTCAAATATGTTATTTATTTCAAGACAATTCATATTATATATCATATACAATTAAAAAAATACCCTCCCAAAGGCCTGTATATGAATAAATATGAAATGCTCCAATTGTGGCAGATTTCTTGCCAGCACCGCCAATTAGGGTTATAACATTTTCACAACGGCCTGAACTTAGCTTCATAATCCTTTTACTTTTCTTCTTTCCGGAGAAAGGTCAACAGATAATTCGGTAAAGGAAGTTTGGTATTGGAATCCAGGTGGATGGAAATGGCTTCAACTGGACAACCCGCTGCTTCTTTGAAGAGAACTTCCTCAACGTCGAGCGAAGGGGATGAGCTGATTATAACCCCTCTTGGGGCGGGCAATGAAGTGGGCCGCTCCTGTGTTTACATGTCTTACAAGGGGAAAACTGTTTTGGTACATTTTGCTGCGCTGCTTATATTAAACTAATTTGTGCGTGTTTGTTGCGCTTTATCGGACGCTTGGAAACTCGAATTTACTGGATATATTCATTTTTTGTGATTCTTTTTGGTTTAGTTTGACTGTGGCATTCACCCAGCTTTCTCGGGCATGGCTGCGTTGCCTTACTTTGATGAAATTGATCCTTCGACCATTGATGTTCTTCTTGTTACTCAGTACGTTTTGGATTTACTCTGTTTATCGCATTTCTCCGCTATTCTTGTACGATAAATTGATGTGTACTCTGTTTTTTTCTCGTCATATTGGTTTTGATGAGTGGGCTCGTATGACCAACCACCTCCACCTCCTCTTTAGAATAAACTGAAACTGTAACAAAACCTATGTGCATAGAGGGCATATATCAATTTATTGTTCTTTTTGCATGATAAAAGCCCTTAATTACTAGCCTGTAATCTGTTTTTGTTTTCAGTGAGTTCTTCTGTGGGGAGTAGTGAATTGATCAGTATTGTTTTGTAAATCTGTTGTAGTATTTATTTTAATGGAGTTGTTTGAATATTTTTCTCAGAGAAGTTATAATGATTGACAGTTTCCGAGATATAACAAATTGGTTACCAGCTGCAGCTTGCTGTTGAGTGACATATTGCTTGAGGCTTTATGCTATGATGCTAGTTCTTGCTTTCTAAGTTAGAAATAAGTTTAAGAATCCCATATTCCGCTACTTTGGCTGCTGCATACAGTGCTCATGTACTAAATCATAGAAGAAAATGACAGGCATCAAGCAACACAGTTGGCCTCTGACAAGAGTGCTTTTTAAGTTATTTACTGTCAATCTGTACACTGTTCCTCTTTTTCTTTTTTTTTTTTCCATTTTTTTGCCTATGTTCTTTTGTTGCAATGTGGTGCTCAATATATACAGAAGAATAGGGGTTTAGACAAAAGTTTTTCAGGAAGGAAAAGCACACTGTGCTTAGCCCAAAGAAGTGCGTAGTTTAAGTACTTTAAGAATTATCATCTATTTGATGAATCTTATGAATAGAATCGTGAATAAAAATGTTTATTTTGAATGAATCCCTAACTCTCTAGATGCTTTTATATTGTTATCAATCTTCTCCGTGTTTATTTTGTTGTTTATCAACCTTGATCAAAATCATACATTTCACCCAGTTATAATCAACCAAGTGTTTGGTTCCAGTTTCTGTGAACCTTTTTCTAAATTATTGAGATGGCTTATGGTGCTTTAATTGTGCAGCTTTCACTTGGACCATGCTGCTTCGCTTCCATATTTTCTGGAGAAGGTCAGTTTGTACATGACTCTGCATTTTGGTATAGTTGCATGTGCCCATTCTGATGGGCCAATCACCTCCTTTTTGTGTTTCAGACAACATTCAGAGGAAAAGTTTTTATGACTCATGCAACTAAGGCCATTTACAAGTTGCTTCTCTCAGACTATGTTAAAGTTAGCAAGGTCTCAGTTGAAGATATGTTATATGATGAACAAGACATACTTCGCTCCATGGAAAAAATTGAGGTTTGTTCAGTCATATTTCAATGTCCTTCCTATTTAGCATATACATGTTAGGCTACAATCTAATTTTGTCCTAGTCATGGATCAACTTAAATGGAATTAGGACCCAGGTAACTTCTAGAAATGGGTTTTTGACCTTGTTCTGTTGCCTCTTAAAAAATTGATAGCATTTTAGTTGGTGTGTTATTCTGTCCTTACTTTTGTGTTCTATTCCTGAGGCATTAATCTCTACTGATACAAGTCTCTGTATCTGTAAACCAAAGGATCATCTCTATGGAAGACAATTGTAAATTTGGTTAATTTAAGAATGTGAGTGTTATGTCTATATTGTGCATTTGGTGCCGAGCCAAATTACGTATGGAACTGATTGAACTTTGTCACTGCCATTGACCTTTTTCCTTAAGGTCTCTCTTCATTTTCTTGTTCATTTTATTCTAGTCAAGAAGAGCTAAATTCAATTCAAGGAGATAGAATAAATCGGTTGGAGGTTTGAACTGTATGTTTTCTATGACCTGAAGGAAAATATAAGGATTGATATAGCATAGAGGTCTAGCAGTGATCTAGAAGATTTTGGCTAAAATAGATTTTTTTTTTGAAACATAAGCTTCCAAGTCTTATTTTAAAAATAAACTGTTGTAGTATTTGAATAAAGTATTTCCAACAATTGTTAAAATATGCTTGATAATTTATTTTGGCATAATAATGATAAAAATGAATTAAAAGATAATATATAATGGATTATATATGCCATTTTACTATCTAATTTGGGGTAGTGTATAAAGAGCTTGTAAGTTCCTATATAAGCTACTTTACTAAAAATTACCAAATGCGATTAATGAGCTTATAAATTTCCAAATATTATGTAAGATATTTTGAAGAGCTTATAAACTTACCCAAATGAACTGCACAAGTAACATGTTGTGTGATATTGTCCTCAGTTGCTCAATTAAACTTGCTATTACCAGTTTCACCTGCCAAAGCTAATGCTTGTTGAATGTTCACATATTTGGTTCTATGTAAATTGCCAATTTAAATCTAATACATTTGCATCTGTGCAAACCAAATTGTTCTTTCTGTCTCCTCCAAATCAACGTTTTTAACTGTTTCTATGACTAGTCAGTTTGTAGATCCAATAAGTTGAAGCATAAACATCAGCTGCAATGATCTTGGAAGGCGATCATATGAATCTGCTGAATGTTCCAGCTGTATGTAAAATTAGTTCTATTCTGAAGATATCAGCTGAGTAGTGCCGTTCTACAATTCAACTGTTTAGCCATTTATGAGGTATTGTTACTTTTTAAGTATTGCTTAACAGAGGCTATAACTGCCTGAGTTTTCTTCTTGTCCAGGTTATTGACTTCCATCAGACTCTGGAGGTTAATGGCATACGCTTCTGGTGTTATACTGCTGGTCATGTACTTGGAGCTGCTATGTTTATGGTTGACATAGCTGGTGTTCGGGTGCTCTACACTGGAGACTATTCACGTGAGGAAGACCGACATCTTCGTGCAGCTGAACTCCCTCAATTCTCACCAGATGTTTGCATTGTTGAATCAACTTATGGTGTTCAAAATCATCAACCACGTCATATAAGAGAGAAGCTTTTCACTGATGTTATCCACTCTACAGTTTCTCAAGGTGGCCGTGTTTTGATTCCTGCATTTGCCCTTGGCAGAGCTCAAGAATTACTACTGATACTGGATGAATACTGGTCGAGCCATTTTGAACTCCACAATGTCCCCATATATTATGCTTCCCCACTTGCAAAAAGGTGTATGGCTGTTTACCAAACTTACATTAATTCCATGAATGAGAGAATCCGGAATCAATTTGCCAATTCAAACCCCTTTGATTTCAAACACATCTCTCCACTGAAGAGTCTTGATGAATTTCGTGATGTAGGACCAGCAGTGGTGATGGCGACCCCTGGTGGGCTACAAAGTGGGTTGTCGAGACAGCTGTTTGACAAGTGGTGCTCGGACAAGAAAAATGCTTGTGTGATACCTGGGTATGTTGTTGAAGGGACATTGGCCAAGACCATTATTAATGAACCCAAGGAAGTCACGCTTGCAAGTGGTCTGAGTGCTCCTCTAAACATGCAAGTTCACTATATTTCCTTTTCAGCTCATGCGGATTATAACCAAACAAGCACATTTCTGAAAGAGCTTATGCCTCCCAACATCATATTGGTTCATGGTGAGGCGAATGAGATGGGAAGGCTCAAACAGAAGCTCCTTTCCGTCTTTGCTGATGGAAACACTAAAATCATTACTCCAAAGAACTGTCAGTCAGTGGAAATGCACTTCAATTCCCAGAAAATGGCTAAAGCGATTGGAAAGTTGGCAGAAAAGACGCCTGCAGTTGGTGAAACGGTCAGTGGTTTGCTTGTCAAGAAAGGCTTCACCTATCAGATAATGGCACCTGAGGATCTTCACATCTTCTCTCAACTCTCCACTGGTAACGTTATCCAGAGGATTACCATCCCATATTCAGGTGCCTTTGCTGTTATCAAGCATAGGCTTAAGCAGATTTACGAAAGTGTGGAGTCCTCGAAGGATGAGGAATCTGGGGTTCCAACTTTGAAAGTGCACCAACAGGTGACGGTGAAACAGGAGTCAGAGAATCATGTTTCCCTGCACTGGACAGCGGATCCTATTAGTGACATGGTTGCTGACTCTGTTGTGGCTCTAGTTTTAAATGCTAGTCGAGAACTGCCAAAGGTTGTGGTCGAGTCTGAGCATGAAAAAAATGACGAAGAAGAAACCAAGAAAGCAGACAAAATCATACACGCACTTCTCGTTTCTCTGTTTGGAGATGTGAAATATGAGGATGAGGGCAAGGTGCTGATCAATGTCGATGGGAACTTGGCACACCTTGACAAGCAAAGCGGTGAAGTTGAAAGTGAAAATGAAGGTCTTAAAGAACGAGTCAGGACGGCATTCCGAAGAATCAAAGGTGTGGTGAAGCCAATACCTGTTCAGGGATCGTAGTACCTTAAGGTTGCCGGTATCTGTAACCTTGGTGCGCACCGCATGCGCTGATAATCTTACCAATGTGTTGCCTGATTCTCTGCTAAATACATCTTACTTGGTATGCTCATGGCGTTTAAAATTATTTATCTATCTGTTGAATTGGTGCTTCTCCCCTTTGTAATTCAATGGCCTAAACAGACGAACTGCTCCAGTTTTCATTTGTGCACAGTAGTGCGCGCGCGCGCGCATGATTGGAGAGTTTCTACCTTCACTTGCATGCATTACAGTATTTGTATGTTGTAGTACAAATATGTGTGTGTGTGTGTGTGTGTAGAGAGAGAGAGAGAGACAGACAGACAGACACACTCTCGATGATAACGCCTTTCGCATGCATGGCTTTAATCTTCTGAGTTCCATTCTGAAAATGTTCCACGACTAGCACGTGTGTGTATTCGCAGGTGTACCGTGAGAAGTGGATAAGGACAACCGTATATGGGGTCTAATTTTACAAAATGGCATTAAGGGGCATAGAGGTTTGTATCCTCCTCTTAAGAATGGACTTTCTATAGGGCAATGCATTGAATTATTCGTGCTGTGTTACATGATCTCTTTGTGAATTTTGCATATGCTCCTTATTTTCAGCAAATTGGTACACCGTGTCGTCGTTTGTAGACATAAGTGTGATTTTCCTCTTTTTTTTGCCAAGTACAGGGCAAAGGAAATTTTTACACCACCCTTGTTTTCATAGTTCCATTAATTTTAGTCATATTAAAATTTACGTGATCTAAATATTCTATTCAATGATATTCTTATTGAAATTTAAATTATTCACTCTAGTATATATACATATTCAAATATTCAATTATTACATTTATCTATAGACGAATCGATACGAATGCACACACTCATACGCTAGCAACCATATATAGATTTCATATATATCCTAAATGCCAACTATTATAATTTAATTATTATAAATTTTTATATGAATGACAAATTCAAAAGAGAAAATAAAATTTTTCATTCCCATAAAAAATTTACTCATATTTATCTCTTAAAAAAAATAACCAACGTTTGGTTGCATTTTTCCTTATGAGTGTGTTTTGGTTTTAGGAATTTAGAATGGATAGAAAAATGATAGGGAAAGAAAAAGAAAATGAAAGAAATTTAAAATTTTATGTAGTGTTTAATTGAAAGGATTTCAATAAAGAAAGAAAAAATTAAAAAAAAAGAAATTAAATTATACAAAAACTTAAAATTGAAATTTTTTATACTTTGAGAAAAAAATTAATGAAGAAATAAAAAAAAAGAAAGAGAATTGTAGAAATTTTTTGAGAAAGAATAAGAGTTAAAATAGTTTTCTTTCTATTTTCATCTCTATTTTGTGAGGAAAATGAAATTTTCTTTCTTAAAGTATAATTTTTCTTTAATTTTCCTTTCTATAAGATTTTCCTTCTTAATCAAACAATTAAAATCATTTTCTTTAATATTTTATTTTCTTTTCTTGCTTAAATTCCAAGAACCGAACATAGGGTAAAAATCATGTGTTTAAATCATTATCATTTTTAAATTTCTTCTTGTTTTCTTTGTTACTCTTACACATTTAAGAAAAAAAACACACTTTAAAACACATGCTTTAAAACATACACATAACCACAAAAACAAACATTATTTTATCTATCAATACTTTATTTGATACTATAAATAACGATGAGGCATTTTTTTTTATCACCATAAGTAAATTTACAAAAATAACACCATTCATTTTATCTAGTGTGTATAATATCCTATAATATTAATTACTAACACATAGATAATATCTACTTTTGTTCTCAAAGTAAAGTAGCCAAACTATCCTTAATTATCATTTTTTATTGTTTCACCATCTTTTAATGTATTTTATTTTTCCATATCTTTCCTTATAATCCATTTTACTTTTTGTTTTTTAAATTCTCGTTCTTGTTTTTTTTTTTTTGTGTATTTCTAATTTTAGATATTCTCATTTTTTATTATAAATAATGTGCATATCTCATTAACCATCAATTTTTTAAAACTTTCATATAAATCTATAGGAAATTAATGTAATTAAAACACACTAATTAATATCAAATACTTTTTTGAGTAAAATTGATATCAAATATTTGCATTTATATGATATGATCTATGAAATGATTTTTTTATCGCACATGCAGTGTGTCAAGACAATAGCGTTGAGGAATTCTCATTCTCTATATTAAGTTAAAAAGAAAATTTATTTGCACAATGTTTAATTACTTAAATATCACCAATTATTTACATACTATCTTTTTATTCTAGTAATTTTCATTTACTTATTTACTTCCTAATTTTAATTTATTTAGTTTTTTCTTTTTTCAATTTTTAAATTACTTTTATTTATTCTATATTCAATATTTTATATTTAATCAAAAAAACATGTTTTTTATTGTACAATGTTAAATTATTATAATGCACATTACTTAAATATTTTTTCTTTCTTTTACTTCTTTATTCTCTTTTATTTGATTCTATATTTTTCTTGTATAGTTTTATATACTTTAATTCACTTTTTTTTTATCATTTTTAATTTTTTAATTTTAAAATTATATTATCTTTATTATAAACTGGTATAATAAATAAAATATTTTAATTTATTAAAATATTGCACGCGCATCAAATTTCAAATATACCATTATTACTAATTATTTGAGAATGTATGATCAATTGAATAGACCTAGTTGTTTTTATCCATGTAGTGCATTAGTAGTAATTAACAAGTAATAATCAACCACCAAAAATGCTTTCTTGACTTAAATATGCGCCAATTGAATGGACAGCGTTTGGATCAACATATTCACATTTATTTGTTTACTAAAATATTTAGTGGCGGATGTTTCGTACTCTTTTTATGTGCCTATAAAGTGATTTATAAATTGTGTAATAAATTGTAATATTATTAATATAAACATAATTATTCAAAACTCTAAAATATATAGGAAAAACACAAAAATGAAAACAAAAGAGATCGGTTAAAAAAGCACACTTGGAGGATGTAGAAAATACTAAAAATGATAACATAAACAAAGGAAATATAAAAGATAGAATAAAGAATCGATTGAAATTAGTGTATATTAATAAAAATATATATGATGACTAGAAGTAATTACAATACACGAGTGTGTTCATATATATGTGTGTGTGTGGGAAAAAATATTATTATTTATTTTTTTAAAGGAGTGATGTGGTAATAAAATTTGAGAAGGTGAAATGCTTGAAATAATATTCTATAATGCATATAGAATTAATCATTGCAAGTAAAATGGGCATATTGTACAAATTGAAATAATTAAATAAAAAAGTCCCTAAATCTGGTATTGTTATTACAAATGATACATGTGGTACATAATGATCAAAGGGGTTCATAAATTAGGTAATTTTATTAAAGTTTAATTAAAGTTAATGTTTTTGTTTTGTTAAAATTAAACTCAAAATTTTAAATTATTTATATTCAATTTTGTCAACTCAAATTTAAATTTAAATTTTATAAAATTAAATTGAATAAATTCAAATAATTATCAATTCACGTGTTATTACTATTTAATTCGATAATCATACCCAAGGCAATGTAGGTAAATTTAGGAATGCGCAAATATGGATCATGATTTTGAAAATCAGATTGGATTGGTCAATTTGACTTGGAATCGGCCATTTCTACGGCATAAAAATTGAAAGTTTTCAAAACTAGTGTAGATCAAAATCGGATCAAAACTAGTGAGAATCGTTTAAAAATCGATTAAAATATATTTTAACTCAAAAATTTAAAGGTAGCCATTTTTTTTTGAAAATTTACCAAATAAAATTTCAATTTTTTTCTCAAAATTTCTAACGTTTATAGATCTTAAATATTAATTAGAATGTATATTTTTTATTTTGACTTTTATTTTTTAGTAATTTTTATCCATTTATTTCTATAATTAAGTTTTTGAAAATTTGAATATTGTATCTTAAAATTAACCTTGTTTAGCTTAATTGATCTGTTTTTATTTTGTAAAACTAATTTTCCAATTTTCTACTTTGAATTTTCTTTGAATTTTATAAGTTTTTTAAATTTGTAATATATATATTTTATTATAGTTGAATTATTAAATCTTTAATATTACATTTGAAACTCATTATTTAGCATAATATTAAATTAAATTATGTTTATTTTATAAAATTAGTTTGAGAATAATATATATGTGTATATACATATATATGTATACATAATATTATATAAATTAAAATAAACATTTTTTTTCTAAACTACCCAATTACTTCTCTACTTCAATCATTTATTTGGTCTTAAAAATCAATTTAAGACATTTTCACTTCTTTTTGAATGGAACTATAATTCAAATAATTATTTTAAAAAATAAAGATGTTTGTAGGGATTAATTAATATTTAATAATTATGTTTAATTAATTTAATTATTTAAGATAATTATATTTATTTATTTTTATTATAAGTTTAATATAAAAATAATTTAATGACCAATACAAAAGTTAAAATAGTTATTTAGATAATATATTATTTAATTCTAATCCTTTAATCATTTGATTATGATTTTTGTTAAATTATTATTCATTTTATAAATGTATGATTTTATGCATTTCCGAATCCAATCAAGGTCCTACAATTTAATGAAGCGAAGTACACAGACGTGTCCTTACAATGATATCTTTGCCCTCCCCCAGCTCCGTTTTCTCTCTCTTCCGGCACCGCCGCCCTGCATGCTCCTCCGTGGTTCCGGAAAGTGTGTTGATGCTCGTCCCCCACCGTGAATGCCCCATTCAATTAGCCCTTTTATCCTTTCGAGAATTTGTTTTATTCCTCTCCTTTCGTTCTTGCGATCGAGACTTTGTTCTGTTTGATCCGTTCTCCGCTTTCGAGGGTTAGGCGTTTTTCTTCTCTCAATCATCGAATGGAGAATTTATACTCTTCGGACGAAAGTAAGATATGTTTCCTTGATTTTGATTCATTTTCTTCGGATAAATGGTGGAAGCTCGAATTTTGGATATCGGCTGGTGCGTAGTCGAAGATTTTAGCGGATCGTTTGCTTTGTTATATATGTTGCTTTGCGAGTTTTGGTGTGGTTATTGTTATTTTTTGACTTGATTTTTGATTTGATTTGATTTGTTGTGTCAGTTTGTTTTGTTTGTTTTTTCATTTCTTGTTCTTAGGCTAGCTTATCTGAATGAATGGAAAAGTGTTTGACCTTTTTAAGATTTTCTCCCCTTACTGAATTGAATTAGCGTGATTGTGTTTTTTGCTTGAATCTTTATTTCAGTTGAGTCGAAGTTGCATGTTCAAGTTGATGAAAGTTATCGACCTTTCTCGAGGGACGTGTTGGCACACTGGCTTAAGTTGGACATTTGTGATGCTTGATGGTTAAATGTCCCATAATTGAACATTTATTAGTAGATTTTTCAATATAATGGAAGAGATTATAACTACTAGTTTTATTTGGTATAAATCCATTTATTATTACGATTCATGTTTATTCTAGGATCTGAAAAGCAAAACTGAAACGAAAAGGATAGTAATGACGTTGTGTTCGTTAAGTAGCTGACACTGTCTATATCTGTTGGTCACCTAGAAGTTGTTGGAAGTCCATTTTGTAGGCATGCTTATTCTCTGTCAGATTACTTTTTTGTACGTGTTTCTCTATATTGAGCCCTTCATGGCTAAAATATCCATTGAAGTGATGGACCATTAATGAACTGCTACGTGTCGATGGTTGATTTCATGGTTTCAAATTAATTTGCAACTTCTACTAAGACATCCAACGCGCACTTTTTTTATCTTTCATCCTAAGTGAAGACATGGTGAAGCAACATTTATGGTTTTAACATCTCAAATCTCATGGTTTCCCATTGGTTCTGGAGTTCAGGAATGAAGAGAACAACATACTACAATGTCGTACCTCAAGTGCAGGATCAGTGGCCTATCAAGAAAGCACTAACATTCTCTGATGTTGACATAACCCATCCTTTCCTGACATTGGCCCGACAACAAGTTGAAACTCATATTGTGGTGTTCATGACACCTCAACAGCAGGAACATTTAAGAGCTGAAGGTCAAGTGAGTTTTAGTGCTCAAGATGATGATACTGGAGAAATATCCATGATGAAATTAAAGTGGCGTGGGAGCTATTATAATCTCATTGGCAAATGGGGAAAGGTTGTCCGTGGGAAGGGACTTGAGGTTGGGCAGGAAATTAGACTAAGATGGTCTAATGGTTGCTTACACTTCTCAGTTCCACAACAGCAGATTGTTGCAGTACCACCAGTCAGAATGGTTGCAGCACCCCTGGTGCAGGACCACTGGCCCATCAGGAAGGTCTTGACATCATCTGATGTCGACCCTAATCATCCTTTTCTTCCATTGCCTCGTAAATCTGTTGAAGAGCATCTCGTTGTGCACTGGCTGCCCCAAGAAATAGAAAAATTGAGAAAGGAAGAACAGGTATCTATAAATGCCCGAGATTTTGATACAGGTGATACTCATGGGATGAAATTGAAGTGGCAGGGGAATTATTATAGCCTCATTGGGAAATGGGGGAATATAATCAGACGTAAAGGACTTGGTGTTGGACAAGAGATTAGGCTACGGTGGACAAATAATTGCTTATACTTCTCAGTTCCTG
Organism: Avicennia marina; assembly: GCA_019155195.1. Lineage (NCBI taxonomy): Eukaryota > Viridiplantae > Streptophyta > Magnoliopsida > Lamiales > Acanthaceae > Avicennia > Avicennia marina. The sequence goes on from CM032760.1 coordinate 7,135,556, forward strand.
AGGAGCGCTATGTTGCTACTGCATCTGGACATGATGATTGGCCTATTAAGAAAGCCCTTACATTGTCGGATGTGGATACAAATCATCCTTTCCTTACATTACCAGGCAAAGCAGTAGAAGATCATATTCTCTTCTACTGGACACATCAAGCTAGGGAGCAGTTGAGGAATGAACGTCAAGTTGGTATCAATGCTCGAGATGATGATACAGGCGATTTGTATGTGATGAAATTGAAATGGCGTGGAAGTTATTACAATCTGATTGGTAAATGGGGCAAAATCATCAGAGAGAAGGGGCTCCATGTAGGGATAGAGATCAGAGTTTGTTGGAATGATGGATGGTTGATCTTCTCAGTTCCTCAATGATAATCTTGTTTTTATGTAGATATGGATGAAAATTTTCGGCCATTCAATTTATGGTTCTTTATATGATATTGAAATTCCAAGTAATATGGGGTGCCTCCTTTTCTAATTTGTTATGATTGTCGGCCTCACATAACTTACAGCATTTTTCTCTAGGGAGCTGATGATTGGTGCAATAGTTTTATGGGACATTACAAATTCAGCAAGGTAATGAACTTTGGATCATTTATGGAGTTTGCGATCACTTGCTAACTTTGGGTCATTTAGAACTTAATTAGTGCTGTTGTGTCTGCTTTAGACTTTAATTATCTTGTATCTATTATACTTGCGAACTTGGTTATGGACATTCTTTTGTTGAATCGATAGCCTCGTTATACTCCATTTTTCAGGTTACTGTACTTCCCTTTGAAATAAAGCCTTCTTAATGTAGTTAAATCCTGATGTTCAATGATAACGGACTTAACTAGTTCGTCTGAAAGCAGATTGGTGTTAGAATTTTGATCTCACAAATCAAATCACCAGCGTTTTGGTGTTTTTCTATGCCATTATTTTCAAATCGAAGTAACATTAGTGTTGACTTGTAGTGTTGGATTGCTGAAGATATGGTGGAGTTGCTAAAACTATATTTTCACCGTACATACATGTTTGTGTACATGTATGTATGTAAGTATATTGTAAACAATCACGGCTCCGGAGTGATGGAAGTGTAGATGTGGAATTGTTGTATGATGGGCTCATGGTAAATTATGTGCACCTAGGTTCCTTGGCATCCTTTACTCTGCCATTTGATCCTTGATGCGTTCACTTGGTCCAACATACTGAAAATTTTGACCGTAGGGCCTCTATACATTCTGTTATTCGTTCCTTCGTCCGTAGCTCCAATAGAGGTAGGTTGTTTGAGCCCTGGGAGGCTTAGCTTGGCACGAGATGCTATTTGGCATGAGGCAGACAATTGTTATGATGGATTTTCATTCTCATAACGACTCGTTTGGACAGTCTGGGGCAGATCCTGGTCCTGGCTGGGTTTGAGGCACCCTCAGTGATGTCTTAAAATGCAGTATGACTTGTGACAAATGGGTTGAGTAAGCCTAAGTTCTTCTTTTACTCATTCACCTCCCTTTTTTTCCTTCTATTTTCGGGTTTCGCGCAATTTCCCTTTTTCTCCTTCTATTTGTTTGAATTTGCTGACACCATTAATGGATTTGTGGGTCTCTATATATGGGCCGTGAATGAACTTGGGCTGCTACTGAAATGGCTGTCGATTTATTGGGGTTTTTTGACATATGCAAGCCCAAAATAAAATTAAAGCCATAGTTAGTACTAGTAAAAGTAGCACAAATATATTTATAAAACATGAAATTATTTTACATTAAATGATAATAATAACAATGGTAATAAAATATTTAAATTAAAAGTATAACAATTTTTAAAATAAGAAAATAAAAAAGATTTTGAAAAAGGAAAGGAATTGAGATAAAACACAAATTAAAATAATAAATTTAAAAGGAACAGTGAATTAAAAAGGACAAAAAATAAAAAAGAATTCTAAATAAGGGCAGAGATGTAATTTGACTTTGTGTGTTTAACCAAAAAGTTTTATTAATTTAATTATACAGTATGGATACCATATGTATGTTTTTGTCAATTGTTTAACAAAACAATCCTTTCTTAATTCTCGATTATTATTACTGTGGCTATTAAAAATTTGCTGGATAAATTACTTAGAATGCTGACAATTTAAATTACCACTTACATTTTTAATTACTTTAATTTACTTCTTTATTCATATATAAAATATTTCAAATGCTTTCAAAATCATTAATTAAAAATTGGATGAAGTCATAATAAAATTCATTTATGAATCTACACTATATTATTCAATTTAAACTACTATTTAGAACTTTAGTTACTTTTACTTTAGATTCAAAAGATTCAAAAATCATTAACTAAAGATTGGATGAATCCATAACAAAATTTATTAATGAAAGAGAATAATAACAATGACGACAACAACATGATAGCAAGAACAATTTAAAATTTGACATTAAATTGCTTACGAAACTGAGGATCAAATCTCCGATTAATTGATTTTATTTCGATATAAAATAATTTTTATGCACCATTAGTTTTTATGTTGTATGGATAACTTTTTTTTTTTCTTATGCTATAATATATAGAGGTAGAATAAGTAATACATGTAACATAGAAATTCATATTAAAAGGTAGATATACTAAGTAATCAGCAATAATAATTTTAATTCCATTCAATTTTAGATATGGCTATTTAAAATATTATGAATTTATGATGCAAAGATGAAAAATTTTAATTGAAAAATGATCAAATGGACATAAATCAATTTTAATCATTTGTCTTTAATTAAATTATTATATTTAAAATATAAGAACCTATATGTTTTAAAGTACGAAAAATTTAAATTATAAGAATATGCTGACTTCCTAAATTTTAAATAATTATTGTCATGATCTCTATACGTTTACTTTTCTCATTTATTTGTTTAAATCGAAATTCAGATGGCATCTTCTTTATTATTTTTTATCTTTATTAAATAAACTTGATATGTAATATGTCGCGTACTAGATTCATGCAACATACATGTTTGTGGCTGATTTTTCTTGCTCAGCGACACCACAGTTAATTAAGCAGAAGCCAAATAATGTTGATTAGCCCTTTATTCTATTGCTAATTTAATTACAATTAAGGCATCATTATTTTCTTGCTAATTTAATTATTATTAAGGCGTCATTATTACTTTGTTTTGTTGAACGCACAGATAGTTCACTAACATGGCTTTTGTTGATTATTTTAAGCTAAACTTTGAGAACTGTAATGTGCGTTTCTTTATAGCTTCGTATATTACTCAATAAACCATTGTTCATTTGCTGAATTTTAAATGCAGGTGCTTGGATTCTTGTAGCACACAAAATTATTAATATTATGGATGGAAATTCATGCATATCACCAACAGGTCTGTCGCCAAACTTATCCCTTAGCATGAACAGTTCACAATATTTCACAAGTGTTGATGTTAATTATACTAATAATGTCATAGGTTGTCACTCTTATGATTTATATAAATATGCCATTATTTATCACCATATTTCATTGTAAAATATTTATTTATTTGTTATTTTCTCAAGAAGTGAAAATCCTGACGAGGATGTTGAATATGCAAATTGTGAAAGTGAAAAACATACAAGTGTGCATCCATCAGTGGCTAATCATGTCCAGGTACATAATGATTCTATAATTGATGAGTTTGAGCAGAAACTAGTAGTTGGCCAAAGAATAATATATCCAGAAGATGCATACTTATTCTATTGTGATTATGGGCATTTGAAGGGTTTTAGCGTCAGAAAAGGAAACAAGAATATTTTTGTGATAATAGTAGAGAACTTTATACTAAAGAATTTGATTATTCTTGCAAAGGAACAAAAGATGAAAGACGAGTTTCTAAAAGTATGGAGCACAAGTACTGAAACTTGGAAGTAAGAACCAATTGTACTACAAGACTTGGAATTGGGCGCAAGATGAACGAAGAATGGAGAGTAGTTATTTTCAATATTGAACATATTCGTAAGATGGCTATAGCCAATCAAAGATACATGTTGAGATTAGCACGTCGTATTTCTTATGCTAAAGGAAATACATTGATGTCTTTAATATGTGCTGGATTTTCAATTTCCAATATTTATTCATACTTGCAAGAAGAATATCATGGAACGAAAAATATTGGGTTTTTTTCAAAAGGATGCATATGATTATGTTAATTGGTTAGCTAAAAATCGTAGGCAAGTTGAGGATGTTGATGCTCTAGAATTGATCCAATATTTCAATCAAAAATCAATTGAAGATAGCTTGTTTTGTTGGGATTTTCAAATTGATGAAAGTGGTAGAATGTGTAATTTTTTTTTTCAGGGATAGGCGTTGTAGGATCGATTATGAGACTTTTGGTGACGTGCTTTCTATTGATATGACTTGTCGAACAAATTAAGTGTAATTTGATTTGTGCACCTTTCATAGGAATCAATCATCACATGCACAATATAATGTTTGAGTTGGCATTTATATGTGATAAAAAAGAAAATTCATTTTAATAATTGTTTAAGACATTTCTTGAATCCATGGGTGATAAACAGCCTGAAACAATTTTTACAAATCAACGGCAAACAATGATTATATTGACATTGTTCTCTCAACTTCACATCATTAATCCAACAAGAGCCAAATCGATCACCAACAATAATAGATCGATTTGAATGACAATTTTCAATAAATTCTTTCCTAGTTTGATTAGGATTCTTTACCAAACTTATTTTATTTGTTTCCAAACTCATATGGATGACTTTTAGGCATATTTTAACTCTAGTTAGGATTATAAAACGAAGGGCTTATTTATTTTATTATAGAACTTTTTGGTATTTGTTAAGTAAATTATTTCTTTGATTTTCTCTTGAATTTGAGTGTTACTGAATTCTAGTAGATCCAAATGCCTAATCGAGTTATTCCAAGTGTTTCTTAAATTAATTTGTGATGCATCAACTAATTAAGTATGTTAGTTGTATTTGTCTTTTACTGGAGTTCATCGAATATTGTAGCATTTTTGGTCATTTTTCACACAGTTCACACAAGTAGGTTTCGTTGCGTTTAGACATACGCCATTATCCAAATCTTTATGTTTTAGCACATGTGTCGGTTAGCATCAGAGCCAACTGTTTTGGATTCTAATCCAAACACCAATCCAGGTACCAAATTCCATCCATCGTTTCTTTTGCTTCTTTTTCCTAACCTTCTCCATCTTCTTCTTATATTTTTTTAAAAAAAATTGTTGGTGAATTTCTATGATTTCTAGTGTGTTATTATTCTTTATTTAGTTGGTGATATTGTGAGGGTTAGAAAATTAAAAAAGGAAAAAAGAAATGGGAAAAAAAAATCCCAGCAGCAAAAATAGAAAAAAGTTGTTGCTTTGAGTTTGTGAATTTTTCTAGCAATATTTGTTCTTTGTTTGGTTGAGATTTGGAGAGTCGAAAAAAATACAAAAAAAAAAAAAAAGAAAGACACATGAAAAAAAAAAGATTGCAGCAAAAACAAAATAAATGCAGAAAAAATTAGGAAAAAAGAGAGAAAAGTTTCGATTTTGAAAGAAAATTTGTGTTGGAGAGTTCCTTGGTTGGTGTAGAACATTGCAAAATCAAAAAGATTAGATTTTGGGTGAAATTTTCAAGAGAATCATAATTTTTGCTAGAACTCGTAATCGTGATTGAATCTGCCACCCGATCAATCGATCACATGTTGTCTAGCTAGCCTAAATGATCTTAATAGCTGAATTTTCAATCGACTGCACCTTGTTCAAATCAATCGTAGCTTGCCTGTCCAAGTCTAGATCGATTCTTCTGGCCCTAGGATTAATCGCCACCTTGCTTCTTAGCTAGGATCGATTCTTTGTACCTAGATCGATCCACCAACCTTCCTTTTGGCTCTAGATCGATCTAGTTGTGTCCATATTGATCTCCTATCCTAAAATTTCATTCTTACACAAACTTACGTCCTAGTAGGGGATCCGTGACTTGAATTTTTAGGGATTTCTTGGAATTCCACTAGGTGGACATGAGAACTAATTTGCTAAGTGCATTGTTGAGTGTTTTGTTTGTGTAATGCACGAGTGAGAGGTAAGAAATAGGTGACTTACATCTTGTGATGTGAGAGGATATTTGCACACACATTACATGTTCCTTGTACTCTATATTACCCATATTTTTAGGATGTCGAGAGACAATGCATTTTACATAAGACAATTGTCAGAGACGTTGGTGAGCATAAACCAGCGATTGGATAGTTTGAAGGATTCATACACTTTTGCACCTAGTGGTTCATTACCTTGCAGGAGTTAGAATAAAGAGAAGTTAAAGTATGGATTAGAAGGAACTGCATATCAAAGTATACGAAGAAGGTATGTAGATGATAATTGTAATAAATCTGTTAGTAGTTTTGGAGTTGATGACTTTTTTAAGAAGAGTACATAGAGACATCGTTAGGAAGGCGGTTAGCCATCAAGGAGGACTGAATTCGATATTCCATTGTTTGTAGGACGTGTTAACCCAGATGTATACTTGATATGAGAAAGAAAGGTGAAACTAGCTATTGATTCTCATCTGTGTCCGGAGACATGTAAGTAAAGTTGACTACTAATGCTTTTGTAGAATATACCAAATATTAGTAGAATAAATTTGTACATAGTAAAAGGACTTACAGAGGAAGTTGAGTCACCATATGGAAGAAATTAAAGAGGGTAATGAGAAATCAGTATGTTCCATATTCCATGCAGTGCGAGTTATGTGATAGGTTAAATAATTTAACTCAGAATAGATTAATTGTAGACATATATTATGATAAGTTAAAATACATTATAAGGATAGCTAATGTTGAAGAGAATGTTGAAAAGATCATGAATAAGTTCCTCAATGGGTTAGATAGCGATATTGTGGAGATCATTGAGCGTTGTAGCTACGAGGGTGTTGTGGAGATAGTAGAGAATGCCATCCAAATTGGGCGTAGGCCCAAGATGAGAGATGTTGGAAGATCAACGTGCTATGATCTTTATAGAGATGTTGTAGGGCCTGCATTATCTTATGAAGCCACTGCTAGGAGGTCTATGCGACATGGCACCCATAAGGCCAAAGTTAGGGCAATCTTCAAAGAGTTGGCCATTGGCAATGTATCTATGTTAACATGGAAGGTTAATTGTATATATTCCTATTCAAACAATTGTAGTGTTGATACGTTTTAACTCATGAGAAGAATGAACTGAAGTTAGATATTTTAATGATGGGAGCATACAATGATGATGAAGAAGGGACTGTAGATGATGTTGTACAAGGAAAAGTTTGCAAAATTTAGGATAAGTTTAATTTAGAAAATAAGGTCACCAGTAAGGACGTTGTAGACATGGCATTAATGAAACATAGAGATGAAGTATTGAATGAAAATATATCTACAATATCCACATGAGAGAATGATTGTAACCTAATTAAAAAAAGTCCTTCACTTTGTCTAGAGCTATTTCATAATAATCCATTTTATAATAAAAATTTAAATGAGCTAAAGCAAGAGAGAGGCTTTCTGGTGGTATAAAGTTAAACCACAAATCTGTCTTTATGCAAAATTCTTTTTTATTTTTATCCTTTTATTTATCATTTTTTTTAACTTAATATTTTTATTTGTGTTCTTTGAAAAATTTTCTCTTTTCAAAAATTTTGAACTTTCTTTATTTTCTTATTTTGAATGTTTTATACTTTTATTTTTAAATATTTTTAGTATTTAAAATAAGATAATCTTATAATTTATAAATAAATTTACATACAGTGCGGCTTTTACTAATTATTATAGGGATAAAGATTTTAGTCCCATTGTGTAAATTTTTATAACCCCATGTTAAATTCTTTTACCTTTTCTATCATTTTGTTTTTGTTTTTTTTCATCTAACTTATAATTCGTATGTATATTTTCTCTTAAATTTTTTGATTTTTAAATTATTTTGATCTTTCATCATTTTTTTATTTTAAACATTTTTTCAAAAAGTAAAATCATGCAATTTGTTTTATTTTTATATTTTTTGTTTTTACTTATTTGTTTATTTGTGTTTTCTCTCAGTTTTTCCTAAAATTATTTGGAATTTTTTTATTTTATATATTATTTATACTTTTTAATTTAAATTTTTTTTATTTTTATGAATTATAATACAGTAATTTTAGAATTTATACATAAATTTGTAAATGCATAAAGTGTGTAAAATTTATTTGGTGTTTTATAAAACAATAACACATAAAAAATCACTTTATTGTTTTATAAAACACTAAATAAATTTTATATTGTTATGTGTTATTGTTTAGAAAAACACTACCAATAATACAAAACACTAAACAAACAGTACACACAATAACACATAACAAATCTATTTAGAAAAACACTACCAATAAGATATTGGCGATGGTGTATTTAATGAAGAAAGCATTAGTCATTTTTCAACTAACAAAATATTTACTGTTAGAGAAAAAATAAAAGAAACAAAAATTATAAAAATTATTACTACGCGTTTTGATAAGCATTGTAAAACATTTTCTTTAATTAACTTGTACAGTTTAATTTTCATTTGATATATTTTGAGGAGGACAACAACAAAAGGAATTGTTCTCGTTATAAATATTCAATTTCCAAAGATATATGATTAAAAAATACATATTTTACTTATCGGAAAAGATAAGCGACCATTTCCTCACTAATTTAATTATATATATGTATATATATATATATATATATATTTTTTTTTTTTTTTCCTCGTATTACACGCACACGCACACGCACACGCACACGCACACACACATATATGAAAACTAAAATTCATAGGGCATTAGAATCGGTGGCAAACGCAACTGCACAAGCTGAAGCATTGACGAGCTTAATTCCCAAGCAGACTGTTTAATGAGTACATCCAAACAGAACCTAGGCAAACCGACTAATATATATATATATATATATATATATATATATATATATATATATATAAGAAGGTAGAAGCGAAAAATCGATTGAATGGATGGAATCATCGATGTTGAACAATGTTCCAAGCATAAAAAATTTGATTAATTACCCGTTTCCGAACATCGATCGATTCAGAAAACTGAAGAACAAGAGGTAGTGGAAAGAAGCGTGCGGGAAATGGCGCAGCCCAGCAAAGAGCCCTGTAAAAAACAAGCATGCGATATTCAGGCCTGCCTCTCCAAGAACAATTTCCTTCCACAAAAGTAAGGTCTCTTTGGTGGCCGATCCTTTACTTGTATTTCCGATTCCTGCCTCTTTTACTTTTCGCTTGTAAATAATTTGAAGAAAATAAAGAACTTTATTTATTTATTTTTCCATTGCGAGATTACACAGGGGGTCCGAGGTTTTCTTAGTTATTTTCGTTGTTATGCACATGACATGCTTTATTTCTTGGAACTTCGTGTGAGACCTTATGGGCTCTGTTCTCTAGTTTATTATCGGAGACTGAGTTGCTTAGCACGAGTAGCTTAAATTAGGATGGTAACATCTTCCGCGGCATAAGATGATCAATTTTTTAGATAACTCATGAAGTGATCATCATATGTATGAAGCATGGGAGGGTTTTGTTTAGTATCAGTTTCTTATGCAATGTACTGTACAAATTAGTTTATAAACTACTTGTACATATAGTTATTGGGTTTGGCAATTTGTTATGCAATGTAACATAAAAAGTAGTATAACTTAATTGCACATTTAGTGTGATTGATATCCTAACTATAAATGTCATTTGACTAATCATTTTTTTTTTTGTAAATTAACAATTTGTAATCCTTTCAAAAATATACTTCAAACAATGAAGGAATTAGTGAAGAAGAGTAGCAGAAGCTTGAAACTTTCAGTTTTGGAATGCAGAAATAATAGCATTTTTATTCATTGAATTTTCTGTTCATATATATGATGTTATAGTCTAGAATTGTTGTGGTTGTGGTGTAGACTTATTATTACAATTGTGCTTCACTCCCAACCTACAGTGGAAGTGTACTGCAGTTTTGACTGATTCTTTAACAGCCCCTGCTAGATGGAAAATGGTGGTTCACTATTCCCATCTTGGAGAGGTAAACCTTCAAAACATATACTGGTGGGGGTTTAGTGAACACATCCGCCACTTGTGACTTGGCAATGACATGATTAGTTGAAATTAGTCCTACTTGTATTTGGTCTCGGACAATCTACTCCAATATGTTCTGTTCGTTCATGGAAGACTAGGTTGGATGTTACGTGTAGTGCTACTTGGTTATCACAATATAATTAGGTTGCCAGTGGACAATGATGTGAAATGCTTCAAGTATAAACCATATTGAGGCAATCTTAGAACATGTTTGCCATCGCTTGATACTGCTTGTGTCAAAGATCGTGGAACAATAGAATATAGACCGCTTCTTTGAACCTCGCAAAACCAATGATTTCCCAAGAAAGATGTGGGGACTTGTGATCGACCGACTAGTATCTAGACATGATCCCTGTGGAGAAGAGTCGAAGAATTAACTTGTGGATTATAATTGAAAAGAGGTCTCAATTTCTAGTATAAGACAAATACAATCATTCCAACAATAAAAAATATCTTAACATAAATCTAGTCTTAAAAATTAGAAAACAAAATATTCTTGTCTTATTAATATGGAAGCCGAATATGTAAATATCCAAACAAATATTCTTAAATATTCTAGTAATATTCTCTAGCATTCTCCCTCAATTAGAATATGAAGTAGTATTAAGTTGTTTAACTTAGAAGACTAAATTGAAACAAACAGTAGCTAAGATCACATCACATGTGATAGCTTGAATATCTAGCAATAGACAACAAGTAAGCAATACTAGATAGATAGCCATTAGGTAGGCAACACCAGATAGATAACCACTAAATAGGCAATATTAAAAAATACAGCCACTTGGTAGGCAAGACTAGGTAAAAAAAAAGGTTATTTGATAGACAACACTAGAAGAGACAATCACTTTGTAGGCAACAGCAAGAAAGACAACCACTAGGTCGGCAACGTTAGAAGCCATTATAGTTGGCAACACCAGGTTCATGGCTGTAAGGTAAGCAATGTCAAGGTTGGCAACATCAGAAATTACGCCTGTATGGTAGGCTATATGGGAAATTACGCCTGTATGGCATGTTAAACTAGAATCACATTTGAAAAAAAAGAGCTCTTAGGCGCTGTAGCATGATATTAATGCGGTGGAGCCAATTGGGTAGAAGGATGGTGATGCTAGGGTTTTTGAAAAAGAATAAGGGCTTGTATTGGATTTCACTTAGGGTTTCAGCCTCTTTTTTTAAATATTGACAAAGGGCCTCTCACCACGTGCCACTGCACGCAGTGGCAACAAAGGGTTGAATAATGGTTTTAAACCACACTGTGCTTTTTAGGAGCAAACCTGCTTTGGTACTATGTTGAGAAGATTGAAAGAATTAACTCATGTATTGTAAATGAACAGAGATCTCAATTTATAGTACAAGACAAGTAAAATCATACCAAAAATAAAAAATATTTTAACATAAATCTAATCCTAACAATTAGGAAGCAAGATATTCTAGTCCTATTAATATGGATACCAAATATGAGAATATCAAAACAAATATTCCTAAGTATTCTAGTAATATTCCCAATATTCTGTTAATTTTTTCCAACAATCCCCAATTCAAGTCACAATATGCATGAATTTGAAGTCTGTTCTTTGCTGTAAAGAAGATTCCTTGTCTTGGTGGTGCCTTGATGTAACAAGGTACCTTGTATGCGGCCTTTAGATGGATATCAGTGAGCTTCCTCATGAACAAGCTAGGGCACTGCTCACTATATGAAATGTCTCAACTAGTGATACTATTATGGAGGTGTTTGGCCACTAACCTACAATAGATGGATGGATCTAGGGATTGTTGAGGGGGCTTGTGAATATGGTTTGAATTTCTGGTAAGTGATGGGATTGGAAATAGGGTATTTGATGTTTAGAGATTTTGTTGTTAGATGTTTGACAATTGAGTCCGATGGAGTGACAATGGCCTATTGACAGTGGTAATCGTTCAGATACTGAGGTGCACTCCTGATCCTAGTCCACTTGCAAATAGGTGGTGAAGAGGGCTCAAAACAAGTGGATGTGTTTTCATTGTTGTTTTCAGATAGAGAGGTAGAAAGATATCTTGGGGGCTGACAAAATTGTTATTTGTAGGTTCAGGTGAGTGAGGAATGATGGTGGGTTGTTCAATGAATGTTTCTTGCTAGTCTAATGAGGAAGTGAATGGTGGTTGTGTTTGAAGTGGTGCAGGTATAGTAGTTGCCTCCATTTGTACATGATTTTGGTTGGCATCTAGAAAAGGGAAAAATTGATTTGTGAAACACTACATCCCTTGATATGAATATGTTTTTGTTATCAGGATCACGTAATTTGAATCTTTTGACAGCAAAAGGGTAGCCCAGCAATGCACATTTCCTTCCTCTTAAGGTCAAACCTATTCCTATCATACTGTAGTATGCCAACAAAACATAGTCAATCAGAGTTTCTCATACGATCATATCTTGATCGTGTCCCAAACAAAACTTGATAGGGTATTCTATTTTGTAACAATGGAGTAAGATTCTATTAACAATGTAACTTGCTGTTAGCACACGTTCAATCTACTACTCAAGGGGAACACCTGACCTGTTTGAAACCTTAAGGTCCTATAAATGTTAAGAAGCTGTTGAATCTTTCTTTCTGTTACACTGCTCTGTTGAGGTGTTTCTACACCTGTTTCTAATGTTTAATTCCTTTTCTATGATATAAGTCTCCCAAAATAAATTTTAATTGATTATCACTCAGTATCTTGATTTTAGTTTGAAATTGGTTTTCAACAGGATTCTAAATATCTTCAATAGATCTTTGAGTTTCAGCCCTAGTTTTGAGTACATATACCCATGCACTTTGCAAGCAATCATCCATTATAGTGAAGAAAAACCTATTGCCGTCATGTGCATGAACATTAAGGGTCCCCATTAATCACATTGCATTAGTTTGAAGTTATGTGAAGATTCATGCAAAATTACTGTGAATGAGGTTCTGTTATGCTTGGCTAAAGGTCAAATGCAGCACTGTTTTGTCAGTGAAGCCTCTTGAATGTACTTTTACAACTACATTGTCTATTAGTCTAATTCTTCCATTTGATGTGTGTCCCAACTAACAGTGCTACAAATCAGCAAATGAGGGTGAACTAGCTACGGCAATTTTTTTACCCACTCACACATTCTTCTAAAGATTTGAATCCATGACCTCATAATTGAGATAGATGTATCAAACCATTGGGGTGTCTCTAAAGGGACAACTAGCTACTGCAATTGGGATTTCATCAGTTGTGGTGTAAGGTTTCAAAAGAGAGCTCACCAGCTCACTGGGATGCACCTCAAAGCCATTCTTCATTTCACTCTTCCTAGTCCAGGTTTGCAATTCTTGTGTGTAGCAAGAGGATGATGAGAAAATGAGGCAACATGTTATATCATTGTTGAGCTTCTTGGTTGAGATGAGATTAAAAGAGAATGACAGAATACATAATGCATTATAAAGAATGATTGTTTTGCTTATCTTAACCACTCCAATGTGTGGGTAACTTGATTGCATAAGAAACTTCTGCAGTAATTGAGGTAAATAGGCACTGCTCACAAACCATGTGATTTGTTGCACTTGTGTCTAAAATCTAGGTTGTGTTCAAGGGCTCATTAGTTTTTGATTTAGTTTTAATATTTAGATTTGGTATATTATACCAAATTGAATATAGAATTTTATTTTTATTTTTTAATATATATCATATGTTCACTTATTTTTCTCTTAAATTATTATATATCTATAATTTAATGTTGAAACATTTTATATTATTATCTTATACTTGTTAAACAAAACTATTTTATTATGATAGATATATTTTTTATGTTAAAAATCTCAATTAAAACAATAAAATAATAAAATAAAAATATTTATGATTTACATATAAGCTGTATAACTGATTCCTAATTTTAAATATAATTTTAATTTTTTTTATTTTTAATTTTTGAATTAAAATTTGGTTTATCAATACAATAAACTTAATATATTTTTGTTGGTGTCACATCAGACACGGTATGTGACATTTTGAATCAAAACAAAAATTTTGATTTGATATTTGGTATGCAAATTTGGAGCATTGAAATTCAAATTTGGCTCAGTTTTACCAAATGCATACCCAGCATATTAAGTTGTAAGAACAGTAGTAGGCAGAATGCTTGCCTTCATGATATATATGTTTTTTGTGTGAAAAATGCATAAGAGTGCTGCTGGAAATAAATCATGGCTTCGTTAATAGTCATTCAGGCTGCTCTTCTGCCAAACACTGGAACATAAAAAAGTTTTAAAACCATTTTGAAGACATTATTGAGTATTGACACTCAATTGTTAGGCTCTAATCCTAAATTTTGTACATTTTCACAAGATATGAGTTGTGAGGATACTGTAAAGGTAAGTTGAAGTTTCACTAGAAACACGTGGATTGAACACCCTGGTTCCACATGTTTGACCATCACACACACACACACACACACATATTGTTTGCTGTTATTTTCAGTCTAGTTCATTTTGCTGCCTTGTGTTGCCAGTAGTACTAATATTTTCGTGCTTTTTTTGTAACCAAACTTGGTTTGGCTGGTTGTGCTGTAGGTGTGCCAAAGTCATCCAGTTGCTGCAATATTGCTGTGATCAATGCGAAAATAAATCAACGCACTGTGCATCAGTATCCGGTCTTTTGAAGCAAATCAACAAGTAAACTTCACTCGGCTCAGTCAAACTTAAGGCAGAATTTTTTTGGGTTTTGCCCAAATATAGGACACAGCGGTTCAGACTCTTCCCTGCATGCCATGTGTCTTATTTTAAATTCTGTTTCTTAGAAACCATATATTTTCATCAACAAAAGCTTAAATGCAAAGCTTGGATGACAGTTTTTGGCAGTTCTCTCGTTTCTTCTGGACTTACCAATGATATTTGCTATAAATTTTTTCTCCAACAGTTGTGTTAATTCCAATGATCGGAATTTATACCCAATAAGTAGTACTCCAGTTATCACTTACCACTGTTAAGTTCGTCTGCTTTTGTTGCTGTTGATTAGACTATCATTCTGGGGTATTTACTGTTATCCTGAATTATGAACGTTGATAGCGTTTAGTGTACAGAGGAGTTAATAAAAGGGCAAAAAATATATTCATCTTTCCCTTAAACTCAAAGGCTATGTTTGGAAGTCAAGTTTTAACTCTAAAATATCATCTCAAACTTCATGTAAGCATTTAAAATTGTCATTCAAATTTTAATTTAAATTTTTTTTATGTATATAATTAATTAATTATTTTTTAATCATTCAAATTATTTACAATTAAATAAATACTTATAAATATATTCACATTATTTTTATAAATTGTTACATTATTCAATAATTATTATATATTTTATACGTATATTTAAATAAATAATATTATTCATTTCATCAAAATTTTTATTTTAAATATACTATTTATTTTAATACAATTTTTAATAGATATCTCGTCCAACAAAAACCCCTCCACCATGTATAGTCAAAAGAAATTGCTGCTGGGGAATGTCCATTATTTGATAAGCCCAATATCGCATTTCGTGTGACTCCCCCCTAGGAGCTTGGTTTTGGACAAAAAGTGTTTAGGTGAAGTCGCAAAAAATACATCATGATGATTCTTGCAATTTCAGAGGGGAACTTGCTTGACCAAGCCCATCTTCTTCGGCAGCATGTTTAGGGAGGCTCAAGACCATCAACATGAAACCTACGTTACAATGGCTGAATTAATACTATGGAAGTACGATAGGCTAGTGTTCACGAAGGATATAAAATTCAAACCATTAGAAGTTTATATTTATAGAGAAAGAAATATTGTTGCAATTTTTATTTTTAGTTTTTGTAAATCAAGCATGTAACTTTTGTAAGTCACTTGTCTTAAAAGCTTTATGGCTACATGCTTGACTTGATTAGACTAAGTAGTTTTGGTCTGACCAACTTTAAATTTAAATAATTTGTTCATTATTTCAATATTTTCTTTTTGTGAGTAATGATACTTCGATACTCTTTATTTCATTCTCAACGTAGCAAAATTTGTATGTACTCTTCTAATATAATTTACATATAAGTCAAAAAAAACGTATTAGCTCCTCACCTATAGTGGTGTTATGGGTTAAAAGAAAAATATATCCCCTTTCATTTCATTCTTGAGAAAGACTACGTAAAAAGAACTAACATGCAACAGAGGAGGGCAAATTATCCATACTCAACTAGAATAAAGTTCACACCACAGAGGAATCAGCACATGATGTCGGCCATATCCTTAGTTCTGTGGAGAAGAAAGGTTCCAGAAAGAACAGTTACAAATCCACACATTTCCGTAATAATTTCAGTTGGATTCTGCCTATTCTGTCCAACTCATATAATGATAAAAAAAATACACCATCACCAATCTTGAAAACTTTATTTTACGTCATCTTTTTTGTTTCCTTCTTATGAATGAGAAGCTACTCACAATGGTTGGGGTAAAGCAAAAAATGTAAAAAGAAAAATAAAATTGGAAGAGAAATCTTAGAGGGAAAATTTTCTCAATACTTAGCAAAGACAAATCTAGGGTGTATGTACGGGAAAATTACGTGGGATGATGGGTAGCACCACAAGTACCTTTGGCTGCTTTCCATGAATGCACTGCCTCTAGCACACTCTCCCTCAAATGCAGTTCGTATTACTTGGTGGGCATGCTTATTTGCATACTTCAAACTCATAACCTCATGCACTTGCTGCTCCTGCTGGGTTGCGTCATATGACCACTCACTATATGTCTGCACGCCTTGTGATGGCTCGCCTTAACATACGAATAAGGTTTGATGTTTAGATCACAAATGGCACCTGTACACATGATTGCTTAACATACGAATAAGGTTTGATGTTTAGATCAGGCACCCTAGTTGAATTACGAATATGGAACTGAAATAGTGCCTCAGTAACTCTTGGCACACTATCTATGTCATTGCCAACTGAGAATGTTTGATGCGATGACATGCCTAAATTCAGTCCTCCAAGGACATATGCAGACTGATCAGTAGACTGTTTGAGTCTATTTGTATGTACAACTCTATGTAGTTCAACAATTCATTAGGTTTAGTAGAAAGCTTAGGTTTACCTCACCATTAACAAGAAGTACTATTATTGTTTTCCCACCGAATTGATCCCTTAATACGTAACTAGTCTGAATTTTAAGTGAAATCGTAGTACTATCAAACCTAGACTATTGATACATAGTGGACACAAATTAATCAAAGTTAATGTCATATGGTATGTCGATCAGTACTAATGGACCACAACTATAACTCACAGAAGTTGAATCTTGTAAGATAACACCTTCCTAGTACCTTCCTAGTATAAAACAATCTGTATCTCTCTCTCAAATGATATGGCTATAGTAACAATACTCACAAAACACAATCTATATCAATATTTCAAATATAAAATTACGTTTCTCCCAATGCAATAAATTAAATCAAATCTTACAACAATACGTAAAATTAAATCAACAAACAAATATAATGCACAATCAACAAAATGTAAACGCACTAATAAATAACATAAAAACCTATCACTTTATATCACTACATGCACATAGTATTAATATGAGGAATGAATAATACACAAAATGACAACAAAAACTTTTCAATATTGTAATTTTAACCTAAACTTTTCAATATTTGCAAATTCTATCTTAAAATTTTTATTATCATAAATTCTACCCTCAATTTTTCAATATTTGTGAATTCTATCCTAAAATTTTTATTATTGTAAATTATACCCTAAATTTTTTAATATTAGTAAATTCTACCCTAACATTTCTATTATTGGAAATTCTATCCTAAAATTTTTAATATTTATAAATTCAGCCATAAAATTTTCTTTATTGTAAATTATACTCTAAACTTTTCAATAATTGTGAATTCTACCATAAACTTTTCAATGGTTGTACATTATCTTCAAATGTTCCATGAATTCCAAAATTACACCTCAACTTTTCAATGTGATTATTTTCTTTATTTCTTCCAAATGTGGACAATTCAAATCTACGTCTAATACACAACTAGTGTAAATTGAAAAATTTCATTCAAAATGATAATATTTTCATGAAGAAAAGAATTCCTCACCTGAAAATAGAGATAGTGCAGTGCAGTGCTGGAGTGACACTAAACTATTTGTTTCCTTGATAGGGAGAGATATCCTATCTTCCTTGCTTCTACTTGTGGAGTTGTTTCCTAGCTTATTCGTGTGTGGAGAACGGGGGCGAGGGGTAGTGTTTGTAGAAAGGGGGAATGGGGGATAGGGAGCTTTCTACATGAAAGGGGAGAAGAAAGGGAGTTGTTTGAATTAGCAAGGCAAATGAACACAGATTGGGGGGGGGGGGGGGGCGCTGATGCGATGTTGATGAAAAGGGATGAACCGCCCCCGCATGAATGTTGACTTTATTGTACCCATTGTGTCATTTAAAATTTCGCCATCTAGCTGCGTGGTACTAATAACAATACACCGATTCCATAGTTCAAACTGACGGAATTAGTATGCAATTAATTTTTTTTAATTCCATGCCATTGTTCAGAAAGACAGACTAAGTTATTCCATAAAATATGTTCTAACTTAGTCATTTTGAAAACTAGTTAATAAAAAATGAATTTTTAATTAAAAATCCTGAATAGCTTGTCTTCTTGCTGTTTTCCCTACTCTAACAAGAATTGCAAAATAAATAAAACCTTCTCAAAGAATGTGGTACATGAAAGAGGTATTAAGTAAAAACTTAGAAGAAAAATATGGTGAAGAAGAAAGAAAATCAATCATTGTGAGAAGTGCTTGTTGAGATAGAAAACTTGACCTACTAATTCTAGCATTCTGTAATTGTAAATGTGCGTCACCAATGTTCACATACACATACAAAGTAAAAGAATTATGAGCATACAATATATTTTTGGTTTGTGATAGATTGATTAATTAGTAGTGCGCATAACTAATATTCACTCTTACATAAAAAGACATATGAAAATCTTGAAAAAAAACAAATCAAAGAAAGCTCTAAAAAGAGAGGCAAAAAGTAGAAAAGAAGAAACAAAAAGAATAATGAAAGTGTGAAAAATAATGAAAAGAATAGATTAAGTCATGTGGTCCATATTCCTACCTTTGAACAACTATTCTTGTACACAACCTTTATTTTAAGAAATAGCCTCAATTTTAGTGGATAGGAGAAAAAAAACTTAAGATTAACTTCAAAAGTCAAATAAGAGTGAAGAGTATAAATTCATCTAAACTTCTGACATTCAAGGGACTTATGTATGCACACACATACACGAAGGTTTCCAAATGAAGGTAATATAGATAGGATGAATGAATGATTTTGAATGATGTAAATGTAGCATGACACCCATTAGTGTAAATTTAAAGAATATTCAATTTCAAGGCAACATTTGGTTGTGTGGGTACTTCTTATTCATATTTTACTCGAGGATTAGAAAAATTAAGTGATAGAGTACGATAAACTCTTTGGATCCTCTTGTTTATCATGCGGTGTTGTGGGGGTAAGTGTTATCATGCCATGTTAACAACAATTGAGTTGTTCATCTAGAAGATTAGGCTTGATGGCCACTCCAGAATCCACAAATTGGGATGTTTAGTCCATTGTTTAAATGAGCGAGCTAGATGGCGAACCCATGAATGTGAAATTTTTAATTTGACATAGATTTTAATAAAATTCCATCATAAAGCCATCCTAAATCTCTATTTAAATAAATCATCCTCCCTTTTCACTTTCTTCTTCTCATTTGTCCCATAAACCCTAGTTCCTAAAATACTTAATCTCAATCCCTAACTTAACACCATTCTATAACATCAAACTTTTAGCTTTAGTCCTCTCAATTTACAACAAATTTCAATTTAATCAGATTATTTTGAAGAAATAGGCCTCGTTTCTTTGGCATCTATAAGGTAAACAATATCCTAATTTTTCGATCTAATTACAATAATTAACATCATTCTTATTGTGAATCCTAGTTCAATTATATTGTTGATTAATTGTGTTGGTAATTTTGGTTTAGGTTAGGGATTTGTGTATATATTTTGAATTCATTTCGTGTATATGTTGGTAACTATTGTTTGTAGAATTCTTGTTGTTTTATTATGCTGGGATTCATAGTAGTTGTGAATGTTTGGACTTAAATTTGCCACGATGGTTTGAACACCCTATGACAATGGGTTAGCTTAGATTGTTGTTCTTGTTTTTGGGAGAATTTATGGTGTTTCCCTTTGTAAATCAAATTTCAAGTATTTTATGGTGGTTTGGCTTAAATTTGACATGTTGATTAGTTTTGGTTACAACACATGTTGGTTTAAATTGTTGTTAATTGGGTGCCACCTAGTGTGTCATTTATTCTTCTTGTGAATGACTTGGGAAGTATTCAATGGAGGTAGGATATTCAAAATCCAACAATAACTTAGGAAGCATTCAATGGAGGTAGGACATTCAAAGTCCAATGGGGGCATATAGGTAGGGATTGCATACCCACCCCACCACAAATAACACTAAGGGACAACCCACTGGTGCACGCCAACCACATGCACTATCAACCCTACAACAACTTGTACAACATATTGAAGCCTGTTCATTAGTAACACTTATACAAACTCTTTCCACTTCATCTAAGGGCTACGATAATCCATTGGTGCCCACTTCACTATAAGTGCTCACGTCACAAAAGTCACACTGGTGAACTAGAAGTCTAATGCACTTCACTCAACATTCATTTAAATAAGTTAAGATATTTTCCAAAAATATTAAAGCAACTCACTGAATGATTTAACTCATACATCAAATGTATGTATAATCGCAATGTCATTTATGTGTAGTGCCTTACTTGAAGTGACGAATGTGATTAGATACATTATAACCAATAATTGCAATGGCTTCTAGATTTGGTACTCTGACATGCTGATGGATGTGTAAGAATTTTGATTCAAAAAATTTAAGGTATTTCTCTAAAAATCACACAGTTACATTATTGTTTTAAAGCATTACCACTTTACCTCGCTCTTAGTATGTCACTAAGTTGCAGAGTTTTGAAATTCTCTGTTATGTGGCTTTGTAGCATTGCTCTTAGAATGATGAAGATGTGACTAACAAGTTACTTTACATATATTGATAAATTGTTTACTTACTTTCAATCATTAAATATGCACCATTGTATAGTAACACTACCTCATTTGTCTTACTTTCACGAAGTGTTGCTATGTTTTTCGATTTTGTTTTTCTAGAACAATTCACTTGGGATGACACTGATGTGACAATAATGAAGAAGAATTTCAAGAGTCTAGTGAATTGTTGAGGATATACTTGCATTGGGCAAGAACTTCAATACTAAGACCAGTTGGATTCTCATGGACAAATGAGAATAGATGTTAACCCAATAGAGATAGGACACACACATAGCAGTATGTGAAAAAAAAATAAATAAAGCCAACTACATTGTTGACTCCGTCTTAGCTTCAACAATCTATTGATAGCTTATGGTAAGCATTAGGTAAACCTTGCATCTATGTCTTTTCATATTTTCTTTTGTTTGCATTATATATATGTATGTTAATCTCGAATACTTTAAAATACAACAAGAGATAACTTTGCTCATATCTCCCACTTACTTGGAGCTATATTCCAAGGTTTGGGAAAATGAAACTAGAGAATTGGAAGGTACACATGCATAATCGCAGGGCGTAAGTTAAAGTTTTATATTAATTGTTTTATATCAAATAACTTTACAAATATTAACATGTGAACTTTGTTTACATGTTGCAAGAGATGATACAAAAAGTTCAAGAAGACCTCAACATTGTTGAGGCATCTTGATTTGTGAGTGTGAGTTAATCTAGCTCCAGTGACAACAATCTCATGGTATCATCTTTGGAGGGTTTCAAGAAGTGAAAGTTGTTAGGTATTAGGTTCAATGCAAAATCTTTTAAAAATTATTCATGCTCAGGATTTGCTTCTTCATCAACATCCACGCAACTTGTATTGAACTTGCTGTGTGAAGAGTTACATCAAAATAAAAAGGAGCTACATGGCATGAGATCTAAATTGTAAGACATAAAGTCTAGGTTGAAGGACATGAAGGCAACATAGAATGAATTTATGAGCCTTCTTAATTTTAAAGGTGGTTTCAACATAGGTTCAACTAGCACATCACGTCCTACAGAAGATAAGGAAGAGGACAATGAGAATAGGATGGACCCTAACAATTGATGTAGCTCAATTACTACCTAAAATACATTTGATATGTACTTTCAAGCATTGCTTGGTTTTTTAAACTTTGACTAATATGATCGGTTTGTAAATTAATTATTTACATTAAATGTTTGGTATTTGTGTACAACTACGTTTTCTTTCATAATATGCAATTTGATAAATTAGGAAATATATAATTATAATTAAAAAACAAAATATAATGAAAAAGTCATCCTAAAAACATTCCAAAGCCATCCTACAGTTATTCTAAAAAGACTAGTTGCATAAAGAGGCTATCTTAAATTTGTTCCAAGAAACTTATCCCAAATCTATCTTAAAAAACCTATCCCGAATTCATCCTAACACAATCGTTCTGGAAAAGCTGTCTCAAATCTATTCCAAAAAGGTCATCTCAAATATGTCTCAAAAAAGCTTTCACAAATCTGTATCAAATAAATCATCCCCAATCTGTTCCAAAAAAGCTATCTCATACTTGTTCCAAAATTCGTCCTAAGTATGTGGGTAGAATGCCCCTTGGGATGGCTCAGAAAAGTTATCCCAAAGTCGTTTGTTATCTTGTAGGATTCTATTAGTGGAAAAAGAATTTCAAATATGCCCGTCGACAAGAGAAACTAGATTCAATACTAGATTAATTTATTATTTTTTTTAATTTTAAATGTGCACTTAGGCCTAATTTATTTAATTAAATATTTTATAATTTGCATGCCTTTAGTTATTTTTTATTGAATTTATGATTAAGTCGAGTGTGAACTTGAGTTTTGAAAATTTTTTTCAAGTCAAAATGAACTTGACCTTATAGATTATACTAATTCAACTTGATTCTACCTGCATCGAAAGGTGTCTCAATCTTTAATGAAAATTGGAAGATGTGTTTAATTGTAAGAAAAAGGAGCGTCTATTCACCTTAACAAATGAGAGGGAAGTTCATCTGAAGAGAAAAAGACGGGGAAGTCATTTTTTATTTCCTTTTTGAAATGAACTTTGCAGTTTTGCTTTGTGCCAGGTAAGCGAGAGAATAAAAGTCTTCTTGTTTTGGGGTATTATTTTCAATTCAATTTCACATTTTTTGTTGTTTTGATTTAATGTAATCTTAATTTTTAATATTTTAAATGATACTTTAATTATTATTAATGTATTTAATATTTATCTAATGAAATATAAAAAATATAAAAAAAATTATAAAATTTGATTTAAAATTATAATTATTTAGTTCAGAACTAAAATTCCAAAAATCTATTTTAAATCGAAATTCTGGATTATAATCTATTTTAAGTTTTTACATTATTACTTTTAAATATTGTAATAATAATTAGTATTAATTTGAAACTTTTATAAATTAAATTAAAATTATAAGTAATGTTTCACTTAAGTGATACGTGTTAAATTTAGAACGAATGTATTATTGTTTATTTAAAATAATTTTACAAAAAAAAAAAATATTACTCATACATTTTTTTGGTTTGTTGATGTCTATAGATGGTCATAATTTTATTAAGGTAGTGTTTGGTAAGAGAGTTTTGATATTAAGAATGAGAATGAATCCCATAATTATTGTTCGAGTTACTATCTTGCGATTTGATATTTGAGATTCATATGGAAAAATTTGAGATTCGCCAAATCTCAAATAAGTTGGAGGGTTTTAGATAAAACCCATGTTTGATTCTAAAATTCTCACAACTTATTTAAAATATTTATGTCCCTTTAATTTAATAAATATGTAATATACACACTTTACAAATATAATTAAAAATTATGTTTATTTTTACTTATCCAAATGTAAAATTACTAAATTAGCCTTATTTTCAAAAAACTTTTTTGTTTTCTCCATTTTATTGTATTATATCTTTTTTCGTTACTTTCTTTCTTTGTTTGTTTTTTTTTCTTTTTACTTTACCATCTTCAAACTATCTACACTATTATATTCTGTTTGAGGGCCTTAGACTAGCTGATTTTTATTTATTTTTTCTTCTTTTTCAATTAATGTACCTTTATTTTTCTTTGATATTTTCTTTTTCTTTTGGCTCATTTGTATATTCATTTTCATTTTCTAGTATTATTTAATTTTGAAGGATTTTATCTTTATTGTTTAAATTATTACAATTTTGTAATATATTATAATTCACAAGAATATAAACTTATAAATAATTTATGCATGCAATGCTTATTTTCAACAATTTAATTTGTAACTTTATACATGTTAAAATTGAAACTAAAAATTTCTCGTATCCTATTCCGAAAGAGCTTGCCAATTAAACATCAATTATAATAATGATATATATATATTTATATATATATATATATTTCATCCATTGAACTAAACAAATGTATTGTAACGGATGATTCCATTCCTAAGCCAAAGTGAATATTCTGTATTTGAAGTGATTCGATAGAAAAGTCCTGCATAAATTTTCATCTAAGCGAAATACATGTTGATGTAAAACCATTAACTTGAACACACAGTAGAGGAGAAAATAAAGTATTACATGAATGAGGTCGACAAAGGGTGGTGATCCTTCGGAAGATGAAGCTCCCATGATTTGGGGTAACAATTTTCTAGTACAACCCAAAAATACAATCTAAACTTAATACAAAATTTACGGATATTGGTCAAACTTTTGTAATTGCAAGTCAAAATCGGGTCAAACCTATGAATCCAAAAAGAAACATGGGTCAATTTTAGGTTACTCAACTAGTTGACCGGCGAACCTATGAATTCACTTATATATGTAAAATAACGTAATATAAATATTATTAATTATTTTTTATTTTATAATCTTCTTAAGTTATTAACTATATAAATAGAAAAGAAATAGAATAAGTTAATTGCTAACATAGTAAATATGTGTAAACTTAAACTATTAAACTAAAACCTTGGTCTCTATTCTCATACTCAATTTTTCATTTTTAGGTATCAAAATTAGGAGTACCGTCCACACTCCACCCCTCATTCAGACAAGTTTGATGGCTCTGATTTTGGTCAAAATAATTTTTTTGGATCACGATTTAGTGGATTAGGTTCGACAACCCGTAAAATTAATAGGTTAAGTTCATATCAAAAATTGATTTACAATAATAAATAAGTTACGTCTAAATTGACAAGTTTGCATGTAATACCCGCATTGCAACCCACGTGGGAACTAGCCCACACAATTTGTTGCCACCGCTATGCATGCTATCTATGTTGATATTATGTTCACATTCGCGATGACGGATGAGTGAGGTCTATTAACTTCATCCCCTTGATTTTTGAAATAGATTGTTATATTCCCAAGCAATCCCTTCATGCTATCCGTCAACTTTTACTCCATACAAATTAAATTTAGCATAGATATTCATAGATTTATTGTATGGAACTAAATTGGCTTAGACATTTTATTTGGTGTATAGAGATTTACGTCCGACTTTATAGTATTTATGTCCCAATATCTTTGTTGTCAACTATTTATGATATTTCGGCGACCTACACAATCAAATTGACGACGGAGACGACTGCGATGCAACACTATTGGACATTTTTAGATATATTATGAATATAATGTCCGTCAATTTCCATAGTGATACATTTATTTGCATATATTTTTTGTCAACCATATATAAATATAAAAAATTTATTATATTAAATAGAATTATTAATTAAAATAAAAATTGAGAAATATTTCATTTGTGAATGATATTTTAATAATATTTGAATATCAATTTTATTATTATTTTTAAACAAGAAAGCCGAGTTTGGATTTTATACGTTTTTTTTTCCTTATTCGAATGTTAAAAATCAAAGGCTGTGTTTGTCTTGCTTTTTACAAAGTCATACACACATTTCTATCATTAATACTTTTTACATTTTATCTACTTAACTTTTTATTCAATTTTAAAAAATTACATAAAAAAAAAACACATTTAAAAATCAAAACCAACATAGTCAAATGCCTATAGTAAAATTTTAGGTTATGTTTGGATGCTATTGGGCACAATCTTTATTCCATCAAAATACACTTTCACATATATTGTTCATCAGTTTAATTCTTTTTGTCTCTTTCTTCCTTTCTTTTATGTTATTCCATAATTCTCCCACCATTTTTATTATTCCTCCTTACATAAGGAATAATAAAGCCTTAATTTTCACATCATTTACGTATTGTTATTCCATTTTTATGTTTCCTCCTTACAAATTGCATCCAAACAAAGCCTTAATTTTCACATCACATCATATCGTATCATATATCATTTTACTGAATTTTGAATTCTTATAATTTTGGCATTTTTAATTATTGTAAATTATTTGGTTTAAGTAAACATACTACATGATTAGTAATTTGCACAAATTTCCATTTTAAATCATGTTAAAAACGGAAGCAATCACTCATTATCAATCAATTACTTAATTTGTCTATTATTTTAGTTATTTCCTTAAAAACGCTTCATACTCATGCATAAATGTAAATACATTTGGCTACGTTTTAATATATTTTAACAAAAATAATATATTATATTTATTAATTTATGAAATTTTGTCCATTTTACATCGACCATTATAATTATCCATTTTTACATTTAACACATATTATTCCTCTTTAAATTTCAACTCATATAATAATAGAAGTTTTCAATTTTCCTTAACACTAAATAATTATTATTTTAGGGTTTGTGGGCTTCCCTTCTTAAATCATGAATCAATTCAGAATTAAAGTAAATTATATATAGACAGAAGTACAAATTTAAAAATGGAAGCAATCACTCATTATCAATCAATTACTTAATTTTCTATTATTTTAGTTATTTCCTTAAAAACCGCATCATATTCATACAAAAATGTAAATAAATTGGTTACATTTTTATTTATTTTTAGCAAAATAGTATATTATAAAGTTATTAATTTATGAAGATTTGTTTATTTTACATCGACCATTATAGCTATCCATTTTTATATTTAGCACATATTATACCTTAAATTTAGAATAAAATTTATTATTTTATTTTTCTTTTTTACTTTTCTCTTTAAATTTCAACTCATATAAAAGTATAAGTTTTCAACTTTTTTAATGCTAAATAATTATTATTTTAAAGTTTCTAGGCTTTCCTTCTTAAATCATGAATAAACTTAGTATGATTTAATTTGACTTAAGTAAATTATATATAGATAGAAACTAAAAGGACCTTTTTATAATTCTTTCAACTCAGAGTTTTTCAATATATTTTTTAAAATAATTCATTTATTAATTATATAATTTTCACTCACAATTTGCATTATTTACTTAGTAAAATCCAATTTCAAAATATAAATTTTGTTTCAATTCTCATACTCCTCAAAAAAAAAAAAAAAAAGATAAAAAAATCAAAACAAAATATCTTTTTCACCACTATCCTAGTGATTGTTCAGACATATTAATTTTTCAATGCTGTCTAATATTTTATCTCTTCTTAATTCACTGATTCACCATCTCAGTTTATAGCTTTTCTCTTCATTATTAATATTTTCTTCTAATAAAACATATTTCATTTCAAATTTTTTGGCGCATTCATTATTTCAAATCTACATACATATTTTTCATATTCATTTTTTAGGTGTATATTTTTTCTGTACTTGACATATGATGCTGCTTGCTCCAATCAAAGCATTCAAACTCTATAGAACATTGCCTTGGATCTGCATACAATAATTTTTTTCACATATTTATGTTTTAGATGTATGAAACATTTTTACTTCATTATGTCATCCTTTTAATAAAATGCACGTTTATTTAATTTTACCCCTATTTGCACATGTAAAGTTTGTGAAATTACAAGACCCTTTATTATATTTTTAATGAGTTTATTCATTTTTTAGTGTATATACAAATAGATGCTTACATATTGTAATATATAAATCTCTAGTCATGTTTTGCTCTTACTTAATCATTAATTTTTTTTTCTAAAAAATCATTAATTTTTGATATTTTAACTTGATTTTTTTTTATAAAATTTCAATGTATGTGAATACTATTCTATCATTAATATACTAGCCATAAAATTTGTAGAATAAGTAATGATCTAAGACATATTTTTAAATATCTCAAACCACATTTTCGAATTAATTCTTGATTCTTAAAATTTTTATTCGTTTTTGTTAAATATCTCTTTGATTGTGAATGTTGTTTTATAATTTTTTAGCTCGCCACAAAATTCATAGAATTATTATCAATAATTAAGGCTCTATTTTTAAATAAGTTATCCATTTTTAAAAATATATTCTTGATTTTGGAAAAAAATTGCCTTTAAAGTAAATCTATACTATTTCATTTAAGTGATATTACTTAATTGTAGTTATATTATTTATTATGTACAAATTTAAAATATTTTAAACTTCCTTGATAATGCAACAGTTAATATGCTATTTCCACAAACTCACTTATTATATAAGATTTAGAAATAATCATGATTTATGCCAATCAATTCAGTATCAAATTTTATCCACTATAAAAATATGTACATACTAAATTAGTTTAATCGCAGGAAAAACACCACTGACAGACTATTAGATTTTTATAGTAATTTTGAAACATGATTAGTTAGATCCTGTGTAAAATTTAAACCTATAAACTTGATATTTATTTTATCTTCAGATTTTACATTTAATTTTTTTAATCTGTATTTAATTATATATGCTTAATAATATTTAAAAAATATATTTTGTTTGGCCTTTCTAATTTAATTTAAATATTGTGTGGAATGATGCATATTTAGTTTAATATATGTAATGCTTGATTAAATTCATTAATTTCAGATGTTTAACATATTAATAAATAATCAAGCTTGAATAAAAAAAAACTAGATAATACATGAAATATATGAACTCAACTTTAATTTAATAAGATAAATGTTCCCAATTAAAATCATTAATTTAATAATGAAAAAGCATTGACCAATTTTTACCAAGTAGAATTTATATATTTAATCAGATTCAATTTGGCTTTGCCAAATATGTATAAATTAGGAAATTATAAGACTTGAAATAGTAAGACCGAAGGACAATAAAGGAAAACTACAATATTCCAAATTAAACTTGGCAAATACTTGGATTTGAAGGGCATTTAAAAATATGGAATTTTATTAATAAATATACTTTTAGCTACAATTTTTTTCTCCAAAATTTCATTGCAGCACTATTTTAAATATTCTCATATTTTTATGTTATTTGAAATTTCACTCAATATTAATAATTTATATTTTCTTTTCTTTTTTTGTTGCAAATATGATATTTTTTGTTGTACTTTATTCTTTTCATGTTTCATTTGTTTTTTCATATGTGATGGAAATGCTTATGAAATTTTATGCATTTATTTTTATTTTGATACAATATTTATTCAAGTATTGAGTTAAAATATTTATAAAGATTTTGCTTATTGGAATTATGTATATCCATTTCCATCCATATCAGGCTATGAATTTTTTGAATGATTTTAATTATTTAAAAATATATTTTCTATATTTTACTATAATATTATTGAATCTATAATGTTATGAACATGTTACTCATGTCAACTTTTGCATATTGCAGCAAACAAAAACAAAAAAAATAAAAATGAAAAAAAAAAAGATATAGCATAGGACCAAAATTAAAAAACTTAACAAAATGTTAGATGAACAATTGCATCCCAAGGTATTTGATAATAGGAATATTTTGTTCATAAATATATTTTCACAATTATTATTTTATTCTGAATTTCAAAAATTACTTAGAACGTTGGCTATGTTTGTTTTAGTTCATATATCCAAAAAACATAGATTACAATCATTATATATTTTAAATTTTATTTTTCTTTTACTTTTACACACTTTTCAAAAAAATATACCATAAAATTACTCACTTAAAAAACATTATTTTTATTGTTTTCATCTTTTGATTTTATTTAGAATTCCATTCAATATTCAAAATATTCTATTTTCTATTTATTAATGATACTCTTTGTTATAATTTCAACTTTACGTGGCTTATTTGTTTTCTTTAGTATACAAAGATAAACTTTGTGAGGTCTTACCCAATCTGTTTTTATGTTAAAATACCAATTCATTTTATTTGAACTATTTATATTTATTTGAGCCCAATTTATACTATACAAATGTCATAAGCCTTTAATAATTTTGAAGAAATATTTTGTTATATACTTCACTAATATTACTTGTGTTGACACAATTTAAATTAATTCTAATAGTAATTTAAAATGTTTTATTTGATATTCTATTTCAAGTTTACCAAAAAATGTCAAGTAATTCATTGTATATTTTATCTATACACAAATACAAAAAACTAAAATATTTGAAATTTTATATTTTTCATAACAACATTCATGTCATTCTTAATCACTTCAAAAACATTGTTTAATATTATCTTGAATTCTTTTGCAAAGTTTTTTACTTATTTATCAATAGAATTTGTCATCCATTTTTGCTGAGCAACTTAAGGCCTTTAAATTTGTAACGTATTTTTTTCAATAACCTATTTAACTTCAATAATGTCATTGAGTTAAAATACTTAATATAATTTTTTTTTTGTTCAAAGCCATGTATATTCATTTGATTCTAGGTTACACTGTAAAAATTTTATATAGAAAATATGTTATCAAACAATAAAGAAAACAAATTTTATTAGGAAATATCAGGAAAAATGATTTGCAACAAAATTCTAGAAAACATAAAAGGAGGAATAATAAAAATGAAGAAAATATTAAATGATGAAAAAAATGACATGAGGGTTGTTTTGAGAAATATTAAATCTCAATTTTAGTTATTCATATTAGTTATAGATATAAATGAAAAAACAAATAAAATAGTTGCCATTTTTTGTCACTTGAAATGGATGTTCAAATGAATTTTTTGAAATCCTATTATATTAATTTAAATTTTGTACCAAATATGATACTTGGGCTAAGGGTCAAGTTGGTAATTTTTCTTACATCTCCCCCTCCCGGAGCCCAAGTATCATATACGCCGAATAATCTTGTTTTTGTGAAGGTTTGTCAATTGTCCGTGACGTGTGTTGCGGATATTCCTCAGGTGCGCTGTCAATTTTGTTAGGAAGAAAGGAAAACTGCAATTGGCTGTTGCAATGATTGGTTGATCCGTTCATGTTTTTGCCGAATAAAATTTACTTGTGCATTCAATTCAAGAATGGTTATTTGTGTTGGTCTTATTTTCTCCATAAACGAGATTGTTGGGTTTCTTGGAGACTCTTTCGTCACATATATATACACATTTGATTTTAGGAAACCTTGACAAAGACTAAATTGGTTTCTGGTTTGAAAAGTTTAAGGATTTTCCACCATTCTTAAGAAGGATTTGAGTTGCTGTGCTTTGACTTAATATAAGGGATCTGAGTGAGCTGAGGGAGAACCGAAAAAGAGAAACTATGCAATGTATGCCTATAAGTATGAAATGAAGCTATTTTGAGCGACTTTCTTAATGTTTGGAAACTTCTCCAACTATCATATTTCTACAGTTACTCCTTCCTTCTAACATATGCCATACTCTGGACACAAGTTCTGCAATACAGCCTAAACTTGATTTATCTTAGTATGTACCAAATTGATACTTTTCAATACACTCTCTTCCTCTCCACGCATAATTATATGCTGGAAATTAGAGATAGGATCTGTATAATTATATAAAAAAATTAAAAATATTTTTAAATATAAATTTTATGCTATTATAAAATAAGAAAAAAGGAAAAATTTAAAAAATATGAATAGAATATGTTAAATATGAGAGATGAGTTAGAAAAAATGTTAAAATACAAGAAATAGAATGAAATAAATAAAAATTAAGATAATAAAGTAAAATGCGAAAAGGTAGTCAAGTTTTTAATGCAGTTAACTTTATTATGTTTTATAACAAATGTGGAGGACCATCAATATATTTTTTTGGTATTGTGATAATTTCAAAAAACTGAAAGATTTGATTGTATCAGTCAAAGAAATAGCCTTTTTTTTGCTAAGAAAAAATTAAGGTTGAGAAACATCTACGACAGTACCATTAATTTCGTCAAAATTTACATAGTATTTATAAACTGTATTTTATCTTTTTTATTACAAGGTCAAAAATCATTAATTATTTTTTTAAACTTCGGTAGATGCATCACAAATTTAAGTATTAATATTATTTGAATCAAGTGTATAATATAGAATTAATAAAAAATGCATAAAATGAGTATTTAATTATTTATCTATTGCTTCTAAGGTGGGGTAATTCTATCATCTATTAACTTGCCCAAAATGTACAACCTACCCCGATAGATTAGTTTAAAATTCAACAATATAACTAATTAATAGCTAATACTATTAATTTTGTATTCAAGTTTATTATCCGTGTGTATGCGGGTAATTTATTTGTAATAACTCACAAGTACTACCCTAAGTTTTTTGCCATCACTCAATTATATATATATATATATATATATTTACTCTTTCTATGTTAGATCTTTGAGTTCCTCTAATCTAATGTGTGTTCCTAAATAAATTAATTTCTTATTCAATCTCAATACGCATTACCAAACACTACAAGAACTCTATCACATTGAGATGGCCATTTGGGACAAGTATTTAATGATCCCATTACCAAAAATTTGAAATGGAACATAGAAAAGCCTCTCAATTTTAGAACGATTTTAGGATAATTAATATTAGCATGGGTTTGGGACGGAAATTTTTGGTGTGGCTTTGGAATTGTTTTTTTGGCATAGCCTTGGGATAGGTCTTTTAGCATGTCTTTAGGAAAGTTTGTTTGGGACAACTTATCTCGAATGACTTCGGAATGTTTATTTTGGCATGAGAATTTTGGCATAAATTTGGTACAACTTTGCGACGACTTTTTTTAAATTTTTACCAAATAATTATATTGTATTCTGTACAATTTCAACACCTAATTTATATGTGCACCCAATGAAGATATTATTAGCCTACTTGTGAATAATCTAATAAAAATGGTAATCTTACTAATGATTTAGATTAATACTTACATAGGAAAGTGGAAGCTATTAAATATGTAGTTAGATCACACGCAAGGAAATTCAATTAAAAAAAAAAAAAGACAAGGGACAACAACAAAGAGGACACTAGAGAAGTAAATCTAGCCATCTGTGTTGATGCTACCAAAGTCCTCATCATTATCCTTGCCTTCATCGTCTTACAATGAGTCAATACCCAACTTTTTTGCAACAAGTCATATAAATTTATTTAATTTTACTTTTATTTGTGCCAATCTTGTCTTCACTTTTGTATCTCTTTCCCAAGTTGCTATTGTGTAAGCTTCAATATCTCCTGCATCACTCTAAGCTCAGGGTTGAGCGAGAAAGTTGAACTATCGGATCCTCAGGGCAATTCGTGTAATACCCTGAATTTTGAAGAAATTATGAAATAAATTATCCTATAATTTTATGGAATTTAGTTGAAATTATGTTGACAAAAATTTGTGGAAATTCGGTGAAATTGTTAAAGTTCGATTAAGGAAGCTTAGGATGGAAGATAAGCAATTTTTAGGTGGTGAAAGTTTGCCGAATAAATTATTAAATCATTGGAAATAATTTAGAATAAGAAAATACAGCCCAACCATCATGAAAAATTGGCTGAAATTGGGGCGGAAAATAGAAAAGAAAGAAATTATTTTTAAGGACGTAAATTATTTAGAATCTCAATCCTATGCAACTACCTATTGACCTAAGTATAAATAGAAAGTTTAAGGGTTGAAAACCCTTGTTCCAGACTTGGAAAATAGTGATGGTGGCTAGAGGGATATAGGAGATTATTCGGCTCTTTTCATGTGCAAATTCAAGGTAGGTTCTACTCTAAATTGTCTGTTATTCATATATACATATAGAACATTCATTGTACATATTTTGGCACTCAAAACACATGAATTTAATGGTCTAAACATGTCAGTTGATGGAGAATAATGTAGAAAATGTAAGATTATGTGTATTATACATAGAAACAATGTATAAAGGGGTTAAATAATCAGATAAAAACATGTATTGAAACTTCCAAAATTCATGAAAACACATGGGTTATGATTTCTATAATTTTTAATCCACCAAAACATAATTAAGGACCTTCAGAACAAGGGTGGAATTGCGTTTCATGGAATGGACTAGAATGAGGAAAATGAGCGAACCAATGCATAGTCGCAACTTTGCATCGAACTATGATTAACTAGTGCGATTGCGATGCACGACGATGTGATTGTGAGACCATCTGGCACAGTCACAATCTTGGCTATGGGAATTCCAGATCATCTGTTGACCATTGGCATGGTCTTGAGGCATGGAGCTATGATTGTTGACTGAGATCTCACGATCGTGGGACGAGTGCAGAATTTCTAGTGAGTTCCATAGTTGAATGTCACAAATGTGGATGCTGGCTTAAAAGTTGTAGGTGAGGGTGATGTGATCATGGAACCTAATTGTGGACTTTGGGTAGATTATGTGATTTTGAAGAACTTAGTCTGAATTTTTTGAATTTTGGATCAAATCAAGCGTAAACCTTCTGGATAAGATACAATAGGATACAAGGATGATATTAAAAGGGCTTACGCAAACACAAATGCATAGGGCATATTGATCATTGACAATTCATCATTAAAAGTGTTAAGTACTAAAAAAGGATCATGTATATAATTGAATAGGTAATCAAGAGACAATACCCAAGGAAACTGGGAACTAGTCAAGCTAAGTAAGAGTAAATAATAATACCTTACCAAGCTTTTAAAACTGTATTTGGAAATGATTCTTATTGCATAAACGAAATTATGATTTATTATGCAAGTGGTGAGACTCTACCAATTTTTACAACTGTTTTCCAAATTTGTGTGCCTTCATAATTGAATATCTGTGTGCATTTTCAAATTAAGTTTTAAATGTTTTCTACTTGAAAAAGCATGAATTTTAATGATACTTTGACCACATGAAAGTCTTGTTTGAACATAAAAGTGAGCTATTTTCAAAGTGGGTATTTTGAAATTGTATACTGAAATGTGTTTACATGGAATGAATTGTAAAAGCCAGTCATTAGAATATGAATAAGCATGAGGAATGAGTTCCACCCTACCAATCAGGTAATAGATTGGAATTTATCCAATCAAAGCAAAGATTAGGACCAGTAGCAGGTAAAGTTGATACTTAGTCCTAATAGTTAGGTAATAGTAAATTGGGATACCTCCCAAGCGAAGTTGAAGCCTTAGGGCCACAGTGGCACAGTCAGAATTAGAAGTGCCCTTCTTTAGTTGGGAGAGTATAAGTTGATGCGTTGATTAGTGATACACGCATAATGGACATGATACTGAGTTGGCCAAGAATCGAGAAAATAGGAACAAGTGTTACACGAGAACTGAACATACAATTGTGCTATTTTCCAAAAGTTACATGAATGTTCTTATTGCCCTATACTTTTGAAAAATGCTCTTTTACTTAACTGTGAATTATTTGAAATTGTTTATTGGTCCCATCTATTTTTGAAAAGTAAACAAGTAAGTTTGTCATTTACTAGGTGATTCATCGCTCACCACCACTAGTGCAAGGGAAAACCTGGGTATGGTAGTATGAGAACAAGAGCTACACTTTACCTTACAGAGCTTAAGAATTGGATTTATTTCTTCCAAAGACCATTGAGATGTAATAGTTAGGTTTTATACTTCCATTGTGCCATTGAGATAAGATATTATGGACTTGTATTGTGATGACATTCATTATTGAACTTCTTTACTAGTTTAGTCACTCTATACATGTATCACTGGTATTCGTTAAGTTGGTTCACGAATACTGTCATGTCATAATATCGGAGTTGGGGCATGACACTTGGCAATTGGCCTATTTTAAACCTATCAGGTACACTGAGGACCAACATGTTACTGCTAGTGGAGGTTGATGTTGTCCCACCCTTTAGCTTGATTCCCTCTAGGTCCTCGATGTTGCTATCTTGCTGCAATCTTTTATCATCTCCTATAAATTTGTGATCAATTAATCTGATGACAAGTGAGCACACTGTATTCTACATTTGCATAAATTTTTTGAAGGCTTATGTTCTTACTCTTTGTGATTGTGCACGAG
The DNA here is from genome assembly GCA_019155195.1 of Avicennia marina. Lineage (NCBI taxonomy): Eukaryota > Viridiplantae > Streptophyta > Magnoliopsida > Lamiales > Acanthaceae > Avicennia > Avicennia marina. Next base: position 7,171,922 of record CM032760.1, read on the forward strand.
GGTCAGTCCTTTCTTTACCAATATTTTTTCGAACTTTGGAGTATAACTCAAGGGAGTCGGCGGTTGTCCCTGAGTCAACTCTTGCAAAGTTCAAGAAAATTCACAAATTAGATAAAATAATTAATGCATGATAAATATAAGAACAAATTCATTCATACAGAGGTTGAAATAGAATATATAATCAAACACATATAAATTTCTCATTCCCTATTCACTTATTGTGTGCGGTAATTGAAATTGAACTGTTGTAATAAATGGTGGATGTAGAGACGTTGTCAACTACTCGATTAGCCAATTTTTCTCATAGACTGCTCAAAATGCATCTTGATCCCACTTGACCACCATCTTATCCCACTTATTCTGTGGGATCCAATTAATCTTTGTATTTGTGACCCTCACTTGGTGCAGATGTTTTCTAATTAATTCTACCCTTTTTTTCTTAAAAGCAACCTGCATTGTTGTGTTTTTAGCTAGGTCCCAAGAGAATTTGTTTTGATGAAGAAATAGTGGAAGGACATTGGGGTAAGATTATAAATCATACATATTCGTATGAATCAGTATAAGTACACTAAGAGAATTAGCAAAAGAACATACTCTTGTATAATGATAATCTCATCTATAAAGCCATAAACATTAAGTTTCATAATGTAGAACCTTGAAAAGTTGAAACCAATCTTGCTTGATGCTTAATAGCACCTTGCTAATACAGATCTGTGATCTATTTTAATGTTTAGTTATCATGGACTTTATGGAATCCATCACTTCTTTCCATTTATTACAATACATAAAATGCACGTGTGTATAAATTTTACAGAAACAAACATAAATGGACATAATTTGTTTAGTAGTAAAACTCATATTAACTCACTAGAATGTTCATGGCTTCAGGTGTTTGGGTCCCTCATACGCTCTTGTCTTTGTCCATCGCCATATTGGCTTTCAATATAGCAAATATAATTGGTCCTGCACTATGTCTCAACGAAGATAGAGGTTGGTTGGATCAGTGTGTTGATATTGATGCTCGATCATATTGTGTTTAGGTAAGGGTTGCGTCTCATCATCATCATCATCAATAGATGGTGTACGTATGGGAATGTTGTCCAGTGAAGGGCTTACATCAAGTAAGTGACTGCTACTACATATAGATCGCCCTCTAGAGTAAACTCCACGAGTCATCTTCAAACATATAAAATAAATTAAACATGAGAGTAATGAACTCAATTTACAAAATAAAACTTAAACGAATTTAGTGCATATTTCAGGCATAGAGTGGCAATAGGTCTAATCTAACTCAATAACATCTCAACCAAATAGAGTAATACATTTCGATAAAACACAAAACTATGTGCCCTGATGATGCCTTAAATCAATGAAGCACAAATGCACACCTTTGAACAAAATTACATATATTAATCTATGCATAAAAACACCATTTCAATGACCAACATTTTAACCTAGAGACTATATTTCATGAATAAGTTAGTTGCACACAATAACTTTGAAGTCTCCTCCACCTTGAATGACATGTAAATTAATGTGATCATTGTAGAGTGAACAAAACCTACTAAAAATCCTCAAAATTCCAATCTAATTAGAAAAGGCATAGTTTCACACATTACAGAGACCTATGCAACCAATGGAATACATACATGAAATTATATTTACATAGACCCCAATAAAACATAATACCAAATTCACAAAATTAACAACCTCGCATATAACTTTTCACCAATTCCATTCCTATGAGCAAATTACCTTGTTATACATATTAGTGAAACTCACATGACAATTTCAAGCCTCTATTGAGACCCACCCAACAAACCGAATACAATATGAAACTAAATTTACATAGATCCAAGTGAAACATAATACCAAATCCCCAAAAGTAACGAACCACACATAAAACTTGATGCCAATTCCACTCTCATTAGAAAATATCTTGTTGTGTATATTAGTGAAACTCTCATGACAATTTCAAGCCTCACTTCTGAAACCCATATGAAAATGTAGTACAATTTCCATTACTAAAAAACCCCTTTACATAATGGATAAATTTCTTTTTTAAAAAAACCTATTTTCACATCCTTTTGCATCACAACACAGAAACCATTGAAATATATATATATATATATATATATATATATGCAATTGTGGGTGGAATCCAAATTCATAGGGTGGAAAGCTTAAAAATTACCAAAAGAATGACATATCTTTGGCAAATCTTCTATAATAGTTGGGGAGAGATTTTTTACCCCAATAATCCATAAAGTTCCTTTCTTGTAGTGTTTTTTGGATCCTAGAGATGAAATCACAGTTGAATTCACAAGGTTTTTGGATCTATTTTTTTGTGAGATTTGGGTGTGTGGATGGTTTTTTTGGAGGGCGAAAATTATTAAAAGAAGGAAAAAGAAAATTAGGAGGGAGGGTTCTAAATAATATAGCACATTGGGATAGTTTTGGGATGGGTTGTAATAAAAATCCATCTCAAAATGTAATTTTGGTATATCTTAGACCTGTGACATCTTTCACGTAGGTGCGATGTTGTAGATGACGTGTTGGTTGTCATTTTCACAAGGACTAGGACGACATGCAGACAAATAGTTTCCATGACAATGAAAATGACACTCTCTATCTTTTCATCTTCATTGTCGTCATGATGAAATGGGCAACACAACTCTATGTTTGCTAGTCACCTTATCATCATGACGACAATGAGGACAAACAAATAGAGAGTTTAGTCGTCAACATTCGTCGCGACGAATGGGAAGATGTGTAGATTGAGAGTGCATTCTCCACTCTCATTACGATGATGGGGATGATGTGCTCTGGAAAAAATGCTCATCATGTGTGTCATTGCAACAACTCATTGCAAAAATAAAAACACATTTGCATCCATCATTTTCTTACAATCTTTCAGGAGCACAATCTGTTGTTCACACAAGGACTATCAACTTCACATCATATCTACCAAGTAATTGATCCTTTCATGTTGATAACTCAATGTAATACATTCCATTTTGGTGCCAATTGGAATAGAAGTCTTGAATGATATGTAATGTACACCTATGCGAAATGGAAGCATACATGAGAGTTAGGCTAATTTCCAATCAGATGACATTGCCTAACTCTACATTTGGGGATTCTTGTTTCATTAACTTGCATTTCCATGAATTTGACTATTTAATTGTAGCTTTTTTGTGTGGATAAGTCATGACTTCGTTGTATTTGTATAATATGTGAATCTTGGAAGAATTGATTGGACTTTTGGATAATTCATGATTCTTATTGTTAGGAAGTATGGAAATAAAGCATGTATGTGGCTTCTTGTTATTAAATGGGGCATGTGTGAAGAAAGTTTTTGGAAATAGTTGGTTATAAAAAGTATGCATGGAACGTGTTTGCTGAAATGCCACATAATACACTATCACATTTTAGAATCCTCCAAATTGCATAAACCATCCTTTCAATGTTTTTTTCATTACATTCCATGATTAAGCATAGCTCGTAGCTACCTATAATTTGTGTGGATGCATTGAATAGCTTTTAATTATTTAAAAATGGATATGAACTTGTATTGGACATGTATGAATATAATGATATTGACATTCTTCCAAATTACGCGAAGCACTCAGTCTAATGTTTCGTTATTACATTACATGATTGAGTTGGCTTGTAGTCCCCTAGAATTTGTGTGGACGCATGGAATAGCTTTTAATTCTTTAAAAAAGGAAATGAACTTGCATTGAACATGTATGAATATGGTGATTTTGCCATTCTTCCGAATTGCACAAGTCATTAAAATAATTGTTATTGCAATTGTGTAGGTGAAATGGGTCCCATAATGAAGAGAGCATGCCCTTCTTATGACCATGAAAAGTATGTATCATTAGAAGCTTCCAACTATATTGAGGAGGTGACTAAGCTTTGGACACTTGTACTTGAGAGTGGATTGGCTGATGTAATAAGGAACGACCTACACGAAGGCAATGGAACCTCTTCACCCAACAGCTATAGACGAACACTGTGGTGCTAATTTTGTAAGAGTTCCACATAAATTTGGCTAAGCAAAGACATGACAGAGTTTACGTTTTGGGTGTATAGGTTGATATCAACCCTTGGCAATCAATGCACATTTTCGTATGCCTAATGACCCTCATAATAACCATGTAGGTGCTCATTTCCAATCTATGGGCACTAGAGGCTGTGGCAGAAAGGGTATACCCTAACTAAAGGAAATGGGATGTCTCTCTTGTCACTCTCTTCAACAACTCTTTCAACATAGTTGGGTTGAACTTAGTGTGCAAGACATGGTGGCACTTCATTGTTGTAAGGATCTGGCTAGTTAACAATCATGCACCATCATGAGGGAGTGTACTGTGATGTATTGCATAACTAAAGATGATTACTTTAAGGTGGGTGAAATAATTTATGAGGAGATGTGGTGATGTGCTCAAAACATGTGGGAACCTCTTTGGAACCCTCATCTTATAATGGAACTATGCATGGCAGCCAGTGTGTAATATGAGGGCACTAACGAGCACTAGGGTGCCCAAACTACTATATTTACTTTACCTTGTGGCCTCCACCTTGATGTGGAACAAGTTAAAGCACATGACAAGCTCGTTAAGCTAGCCCCTTTAATTGATGAGCAACACTTTCCAAGCCTAGCTGTAGCAATTTCAAGATGATGTGATGGATGAGTTTGGTGAGCTACGTGGTCACATAAACCACATGGAGCATCGATAGACACATGTATCAAGCTAGTTATATCAATTCATAAGGTACTTCGCTGGATGGACCAATGCATCATTCGACCATGCTGTTTCCACCTCAGGAGGTCACCACACTAGATCGAAGCTATGGATGTCCACACTTTTTCTATTGGCACTTGCAAATACCTTAGGTGAAGATGATGCCATGTAGCAAAATGAGCAAGATGATGATAGATAGTAGATAAGCAGTTGATAAGATGTAGGATAATGAGAAAAAAAAAATGCCAATGCCATCACAATGTCTTTGTGTTGGTTACAAATGATATGTTTATGGTAGACTGTAAATACGTTATGTTTATTTTAGTCCTTTAATGAATTATGGCATAAGTATTTTTCATATTGTTAGATGTCTCGAATTAATATTACACAACAGTAGCATAAAATAAAAGCTAAATAACATGCACTTTTTGAACATAGTACAATTCCACGTGATTAAATATGTAGTGTACAATTGTTTAAAATGCTAGACCTTCGCTAAATGGCTAATAACCTATATGAAATTACCATTGTCACTGTATGTCTCATTGTCCTTACCATTCATTAGGGATTCAATTTGACTAGAGTTAGGCCTTGAGGGGTCATTGCCTATGTCAAGTGTCCCACTTGCTCTTGTTTCATTTAGTTTGACTTACAAGTGTATACTCGTAAGATGTAGTGTAGGCACGCTAAACATGGTTCCCGTTGAGGGCAAGCGAACTCCACATCTAGTTGGTAAGGAACATCCTCCAAATGCTTCTCAACTATTGATCTAGATTTCAGTCTGCATACAACCATCCATTCACTCCTATCCCTTTGAATGTCAGGACAATTAGTATAATATACCTATTCAACCCGTTGTGCCAGCATGAAGGTCTTATTTTTATTGTAAACTTTTGTATGGTTGACCTCCACTAATTTACACCTCAAGGGCTCCTTTGACCTCTAACAAAATCCACCTATTGACATTTGAACAAGATAACATGTATGTTTGGTAAGGTCATGTAATCAAGTTGGATTATTTCTTTAATGATACCATAGAAATCATGTTTAAAGTTCCCACAGCACATTGTATGAAGGCACATTCCATAATTTTGTGTCATCCTACAGTGATTGTAACTTATGGTGCAGAACTTGAAACCATAAATGATGTATCCTCCAAAAGTTATAACATAATTACTTGGGCCCCATGCCAAACTATGTATGATTGGGCCTAAAATGTTGTATGTGAGGTCCAACACCTATTCAAGTTGTGCATGGATTACCAAAATGTTGCTGAGGTAAGGTAAAAACATAAGTAAAATTGAACACAAACTTATATATTCTTTGAACCATTATATAAATTAATGAGCGACAACTTTGTAATCATTTAGATGAGGATCATTGTACTATTCCACGAACATCCTAATCAATGTAAATAATGTTGGTGTCATTGAATTTATGTAAAGTTTGTTTAGGAATTAAAAGAATGAATTATATGACTTAAATGTTAAATGAAATAATGAAACCATTATAGTGGTTCCACTTCTGGATAATTAGGAGAAATATGTTTCTGTTGTGTATTGTTCCTCACTTTTAAGGTATCTCATGGACTGTCCATAAGAAGGTCAACTCAGATGGCTAAATATTAAGAACGAGGCTATCAACGTGCCACTGATGTCATTTCTTATTGCCTTTGTCTGCCTTGATGCCAAATTTGTCTTAAAATGGTACATGATGAACACTGTGTAAGAACCTAGATGACCAAACCCAAGTTCCATGGTGTTTCATCCCATTATTATAAAAAAAAATGTATGACATGGACACACCTTGAAAAGGATACATCAATCTTAATTTGTCCAGGCCCCATACGCTCACCTCAAAAAAGAGATGTACTATCAAATGTTCCATAGATCCAAAAAATGAAGGAGAAAATATCTTCTCCATATTGCACATTATCAGTGCTACTTTCTCCTCCACTTCCAAGAGCATCTCGAGATAAATGATGGGCATACAAAGTTGATATAGCAGGCTAGCCTCTTTTACTACACTCCACCTAAATTTTGGAAGCAAGTCATATCATTGGCAAAAGCCTTTCCATGAAATTTGACAATCATGAGACTTCAAACCATATAGCTAAAACTCAATCATGTCAATACAATGCCCAATGTTGGAAGAATAACCGTGAAGAAATTTTAGTCCCTTGAACCATTCACAAAGCTTTTGTCTTTGTCTCAAGTAAGAGTGTAGGTAGTTTTAGGATTAGGACCTTCACTATTCAATGGCATGACTATCTCAAGATAATCACATATGATGCCTACATCCTTTTGCAAATTAATATTGTCTTTGGACTTCCCTTTCACATCCATAATCATGTTGATAATTTTATCAAATACATTTTTCTATATGTGCATGACATTCAAATTGTGTTGTATCAGGTTTTTCTTTTAGTACGATAGATCCCAGAATATACTTCATTTTGTCCATTTGTAATCAACCTTGAATCCTAAGGTCTTAACATGTGAGTCGTCCACCACTCATGAGATGTATCTGACACAATCCCAAAACTAGTCACCAGTCTTTCTTGAAAGCATAACATTCTTCTCAATCCACCTTTTGGTAAATTTCTTTCTATTCCTTTGATATAGGTGATTAGGTGGCAGGAATTTGTGATGACAATTGAAGCAATAATCTTTTCTACTGTGATGCAAGTAAAAAACTCGATTGAAATCCATGCTAATCGAATACCCTATCACTCCAGCTACACTCTACCCAAACAATATGGAATATGTTGGCAAGTTATTGATTGTGTAGAGGAGAGAACCCCACATATTAAAGTAACATTGTCAATAAGCATTGTACATTACTATGGAAACTATCCATAGCTGTATTAACTCCTTAATGAGCGATTGGAGGTACACATCTACAACCCACTTTAGATTTGACAGACACAGAATAACTAAAGTGAGAAACACGTAGGGATACTTCATGCACATACTTGGAGGTAGGTTATACGGCGTCAATGCAATAAACTAACATAAATATATCTTCATGTACGACCTGTGAGGGGCAAATCTATCAGCACACAGACCAAAACGTACGTTACAAGCATCAACTGCAAAGTCAGGATGTGTTTTGTCAAAGTTCTTTCATGCCTTGACATCAAAGGGGCGGCACATGCATCCATCCTTTGTCTTGTCACTCGCATGCCACATCATATGCTTAGCTATCATAGCCGACTCATATAATCTCTAAATCCCCAAAATGAGTGGCAAGTAGCACAAATGCATTCATGGAACCCATTTCTTGTGTGCAGAAGGATTCCTCCTTACTCTGTACCATAGCCCTCCACAAAATTTGCACTATTCTAATTCTTTATCCACTTTCCCATATAACATGCATCCTAACTTGAAATAGTCAATTTTCATGACAGGATGACCTAAGTCTCTTATTAGCCTTTTAGTACTATAGGAATTGGAAGGCTTTCAATGATCATATGGGAGCATCTCATCAATTAGTTTGCAAACATCGTCATAACAACTTTGTGATATATTTTGATCTACCTTAATATTCACCAATTGTGCCACCACAGACAATTATGAGAAATTTTCACAATCGTTATATAAAGGTTGCTTAGCTACCCACAAGACAACAAAAAATTTGATTGCCAAGCCTTCCACTTCTAAAAAAACCATGAGCTGCACCCCCAACAGATTGGGTGGTGTCCATGTTAATGCCACTATGCTATTTATCCCCTAGTAAGGAGGGGCCTGCTGTTCCAATCACAAAGCTTGTACAATATCTAAATGCATTAATACCATATGGTGCTCATAACCTAAGTTTTGCATTGTTGCAATATATTTTGAGGTTGAAGAGGATACTTTGGTACTTACTTCACATCTTGTCGTCTCGCAATATTGGGCTTCACCATTAGTAATTTAATTATAATTTTCAACAAAGTCCTTTTCAAATAGGTGGATCTTAACTTGATCAGACTCTAGAAATTTGGTGTTCTTACAACATAAGTATGAACATCTAATGTTGTCTTCTTTTGTATCCTCATGTTGGTTTACCGCCCAGTTTACAAATTTGGTAACCCCATTTTCAAATTCTAATATCAAATCCTTACGATTTGATAAGTTTTTATTATACATGTACGATCGAATATTGCATAGCGTCTTACCTACAAATCATCAAAAAATTTTAGTTCATATTTCATTTTGAGATTGATGGGTACTATCTTACCTGCAAACCATCAAAAAATTTTAGTACATATTTCATTCCAAGATTGATGGGTACTATCCCTACTCCATGGAACGTCACACACCATGTATTTATGGATCCTTTAAATGCAACAAAACAAAAATATATTTACCTACGTTTTTTAACGAAAAGAAACTACACATTTACTATTACTAATGCTACTTTTCCCACAAGCATATAAAGTATGTACACTTCTATCATTTCAATTTTGCTTCCATCCTATTTTGTAACAAAAAAACCATAAAATACTTCATTGCATAAGTTGTTGGAAAAAACCAACAAATGGGAATCAAACTACACCCAATTTACCAAAATAAAATCTATCCTTCACATTCAAACCCAGAAAAGACACAAAAACAAGATAAAGATGTATTACAAAAAGATATAGATATCAACATAATATATTATAAATATATATAAAATCAATAAAATAAGACATGATATTGTAAACCACATCGTCACTTGCAGTCATCAGCTCTACCATAATTGAATTTGGGTAAGAACACAAATTTCAAAGTTTAGAGATGTTAGAGATTAAGTGGGGTTGTGGGTTTATGTTTTGCGGTCTAGAACAACTTTAGGACACACCAAAATCATCCCATATTTGGGACACTTAGGAAAACCGTCCCAACATGTGGGATGGCTATCCAATAGCCATCACATATTTGGGTCGTTAGCAAAAATTGTGCCAAAATTTGGGATGGCTAGTACATGCATCTCTAATTCTAGGACGGGTACTAAATATCATCTTAGTCTAGGATAGATTTAGAATAAAAATGCAATAGTTTCAAAATTTAGGACTACTCCAGAACAGTTTTTTCCAAAATTTTAAGAATTTTGGAATAGATTTGGGACAACTTTGTCACTATTAGCAAAATCCCATCACAAAGTTATCCCAAATTTCCCATCCCAATTTGAGAGATTTCTTATAGTGAAAAATGTTTTGAATTTAATTTTGGATAGATAGAAGTGCAAACATATAAAAAGGGTACTGCTTTCAAGAAGAAATACATTTGATGTGATTGGATGATAATTCTGTACTGTATATTTCATTTTGAGTGATATATGAGAAATTTTTTTGTGGGTGATTGGATGAATTTTATGAAATAATATAATCACAATACTTTTTCTATTAAAATTAGTAAATTTGGTACACTCTATATGTGTGTAAATTTATTTTATGTCATCAAATTGATGTGTTTTAAACAATGAAAATTTATTAAAATTAAAAATATAATGAATATTTGAAACAAAAAAAGATTAAAAAAAAATTTAAAAGAGATAAAATTTAAAACACAAATTGAAAATAATTAGTCAAAGTAGAAGAACAAAAAAATAAAAAATAAAAATAATTAGTTGTTAATTCTATAATGTGCAACCAAAAAGTCTTATACAATAACACGATTTAGATATAGATTAAAAGTACAAAGAATATTTAAAGTAAAAAGAAATTAAAATGAATTTGAAAGGAAAAAATGAGAAGATAAATAAAAAAGAAAAATAAAAAAAATTAAAGTTAGTTGTGAAATTAATATCTAGAAGTAAAAATCTTAGTTTCTAATAATATATTAAGGATATATACATATATATATTAGTAAAAAAAAGAAGTAATGATATATTAGTAATTATATTTGAATGTGTTTGGCTTTTTTAATTAAGGTTAATAATGTAAATTTACTATAAGGATAATATTGTATCTTTATAAATTAGGCTCAAAAGTTTAATAATACAGCAGTAATAATAAAGAATAGTGCCACATACTTATCGCTTCCTCTTGGGTCAAAATTTATTTTATATTAGCACACGTATATATAGATATAAAAGACATGTATAAGAACTGCATGTAAATAGCTAAGCCAATTCTTATATATAATTTATATAAGTCTCTTGGTAAATATTAATTAAATAGATAATCTTATACAAATGGGAAAAACAGGCAGGATTTTTAGTTTTAGGTATTTGGTATGAAGAACTTCACATGGAATTAATGTATAAATTCCTAACTTTTCGGTCTTTAAATTAATGTATAACGCGTAAATTATCCTAAATGTTGACACTTCTAAGCTTATTAATTATCATACGTACACACACACACACACATACGTTTGTGTTGGTTTATTATCATCATCTCCCTCATTATTTTCATTTCATCATCTTTCCACCACTTCTTCATTTCCAAGAGGTAGAGACCAATTCTCCGGTCCGAGCTTGAACACGAAACAGTGCCCTCAACACAACAAACAAACACCATTCGCACGATCCTCGTACTTATTTTAGGTGAGCATAGATTGCTTGGAATGTTGGAGACCCATTTCATTTTTGTTGCTACATCTCGTCTCATTTAGGACTAGTATAAATAATATATAGGGAGAATTACACCTCTCTCCCTTAAGATTTATGGTATGCATGGCAACCCCCATCAAGTATAAAAAATTACAGACATCCCCCTTGAATTACTTTGTTGGCTAGCAGTATAGTCCATCCGGGCGAATAGGTAACTCAAAAATGATGATGTGAACAAAAAAATTATTCAAAAATTTAATTTTACTCTTAGTTGAATTTTGGATCAGTTGACTAAATTTTTTTTTTTTTTTAAGGTATGTTGTATAAAAAGCTAAAACATCAAGGAAGGACACAGTAATTATCTCATTATAATTTTATAAAATATATTTTTACATTATTTTGATAACGTTGTTGAAAATATTATAAAATTTGAATTGTATATTTTTTAGAAAATATATGTCTTTATCTCCAACCTAAAATTCAAAAATTTTAAATTTATATTTTCAAATTTAAAATTTATAAGATTGAAATTAAATTTTCTAAGATCATTAGACAATAAATTAAAAAAATAATTATTTATATATTTATAATCTATATTTGGTTAAATAATTTTGATAGAGCAAAAATTTTTATTTTACAACTCATAAAAATAAATTTAAAATTTCCTAAAATGAAAAATAATGATTTATAGTTTATAAAAATTTAAAATTCAAAAATTTTTAATTATTCCAAATATATTATTTGAATAATAAAAATTTATATTTTAAGAATTATATGTCATATAAAAAAAAATTCAAATTTAATAAAATTTCAAAAATATTAATTTAGAATATCTTCCAAATAAGATATTATAATATAATTTTTGAAATATAAAAAGTTTTTAAAAAATAAGTTTTTATGAAAAAAATATTAAAAAAATATTTATATTTTAACATGTAAATCATAAAAATATAAAATATATACTTAAAAGTGTAGAAGAGTCATTTTATAATTTAAAAATATAGTTTTTTATTACACTTCAGTCCTTCAGGCCATAAGGATTTCAGTCTTTCTATCATTTTTTACCAAAATTCAATCAATAAGATTAATACAGAAGAAGTCTTTATAATTCTTCGTCCCTTGTATACCCCAAATCCTAAGAGATGCGGTGTAATTGTTCCTAATACAAGTACACCTTCCCCGTTGGAGTCCAAAAAGATAAAACATACCTTCTGTTTTACATACGTGGTTATTGTACTGATTCGATATTGTTCCCTTGCTGGTACATACACGATTGAGAGATTAAGTTCATCTTATACGCAATAACTAGTACAAGTTCCCGAATGCATATACGTACATACATACATACATATATATATATATACATACATACATACATACATATATATATATATATATATATATATAGTTGCATGGCCGTTGAGTTGTCTACCTCTTACTACCCAACAAAATCCCCTGTTGGCTTAACCTTCAATTCACAGTATCTCGTCGCCATCACCATCCATCTAACACATAACTATACAATGCCAATAGTGTGTGTGTGTGTGTAATTCCCCCCTCCCTCTGCTCAAATTTTGGCTTATAAGCAAAGCAAACTCAAACGTGCTCACTCCTCATCCTATATCAAGTACATTTGTCTCATGTCTCAATCGAACCACCCTCCGCGCCCATAATGGAACACCTACAGCTTTGCGATGAAAACCAAAATCCGGCTGTCGACACGTCGAGGCCGTTTCGCTCCGTCAAGGAGGCTGTCGCCATATTCGGAGAGCGTATCTTGGTTCCAGAAATCCATACCCCTAAACCCTTCACTTTTCCCGAGAAAGAGACCCCCAGAGTAGATGCAGACCCGCATTCCAATTACTCCAGCCCCAGAGGGCCGAGTTTCGCTGGCCACGACAAGCTCTCCGACACGGTCAAAAAGCTGGAGGCCGAGCTGGAGGATACCAAGGCCGAACTCAAGCTGCTCAAGGAGAGAGAGTCCGAGACGGAGGTGGCATTGGCCTCACTCAACGCCGAGCTCCACAAGAACATGTCCAAGCTGGCGCTAGCCGAGGCGGAGGTGGCCAAAAAGGCAGCTACAGGCGGCGGCGGAGATGGAGCAGTGGCGATTCAGAAAGAGGAAGTGAAGAAGCCGAGCGATACAACAGCACATTGGAGGATGGAGCAGAGCAGTGGGACTTCCTCAAGTTTGGCTCAGATTTTGAGTATTGGGGAGAAGGAAGGTCTGTTTGTGGGGAGGAAAAAGGAGAGGAAATTAGCGGCTAAAAAGAAACCTATCATTCCTCTTGTTGGGGAACTGTTTTCCTCCAGGAAAAAAGGAACATCTTCTACTGCCACGCACAATCCTCTTTATGCATCATCTCATCTCCACTGGAATTGATGAAATAAGCTTCATATCCATGCTTTCACTAGTCAGCCTGGTGAGAATGTTTCTTGTTTTTATTTGAGACGGAGGAAAGATGAGTGAAATGAATATTAGTTGATGGATGAGATCAATAGCTGTGTTTTTGTTGATTTTTTTTTTCCGTGACGTGTTGTCTTTCCAGATTGCGATTGGTGTAATTATAACTTTGTAATGTAATGTTAACCAAATCGAGGGTAGATTATAATTTTCCATGAGCAACAAGAAAGATGAAATTAAATAATTGGCTATCATATATGTAAAGCTCGAGAGAAGTAAATTAAAAAAAATGACAACTTAGAAAATTTCAGAATGTACGTTAAATGTCTAAATTGGACCGTTGGGTTGTCCACAGTCCAATCCCATAGACCGTTTCCTGTGCCAAGCCCACTTTGGACAAACAAATCATGATACTAACCCACTTCATAGCAAACTCTGTGAACCCTAGCTAATGACCATAATTGGGTGAGGCTTTGTCCGCATGCAAATAATGATGGGAAGAAAATGTAATGTTTAATTTATGAACAGTGTAAAAGTTAAAAAAAAATAAATAAATAAAAAATTATTTGCATCCAAACATATCTCGAGTGTCTTCCACCACAAATTTGCAAGAGGAAAACACGTTTTAGTCAGCTAATAGCAACTTGCTGGAGTGTCTATTTGGTAGTTTTTTGCATATTAAATACTATTAGATGGATCACATTTTTATTGACACAGGAAGCACATGACATTATGGTTTCGAAAGTCAGCAAACCCTGCCATTAGAGTTGGTTCTTTGGACAATCAGTTAGGAATAGCTGGCAACAATTACCGAATGTGAAGTCATTGGCATTAAACCCTACCCAAATGTATTGTATATAAACACTGCATGAATGAATAGAGGAACATTAGCTATTCCAATCAATTCCATTTTTGCCTCCACTCAACCCTAGCTTGACTTAGTCATTAGGAATGATTCTTGCTTCTTAGTAGGCATGGCTATGGTTCTAGAACAAGAGGTTCCGCTTGTAGAACTGCTGGCTTCGATTCTAGAAAAATGAAGAATTAAAATCAGATCCTGTATGGTAATTTTGGTTCCAATTCTTCAACAGTTTTGATATGGATTCTTTAATATTTTAGTTTTATACATTTTTTTGTTAATTGTTCTTATTAATTTTAATATAAAAGTAATATGATGAAATATTTAATACTGTAACAAGTGTAAAATTTTGAAAAATGAAAAAAATCATGATTCAATTTCATTATTATTCTATGAAGTAAAGAATTACATCGTCAATTAACATTTTGAGTGGAAAAAATATGCATTGCATCATTTAACTACTTAATATTAATATAAATTAACATATTTTATTATACTATATATCATATATATTTTTATGTTTTGGTGGTTTTGGAACTGGCGGTTTCTGTTCCATTTTTTTGAAAATCAGAACCAAAACCATAAACCATTATGCACGGTTCTGTTTGGTTCCAGTTCCATGATTCCAGACCAGATTTCGATTTCAGTTTCAATACGCTTCAGTCTAGTCCGGTCCCGTCCAGTTCTTGGTTCCAATTGGAATTATGGCCACACCTACTCCATGGTCCTCTGGCTAACTTTTGCTCCAATTAGTCAAAGTCCATAGCTCCCTTTAATTAAGAAGAGTGCGACTAGCCATCAATCCTCAACGATTCTACATCATGATGGAAACCACAAGAGTTCAAAAAGGGCATAGGATATATTAAAGGAAAAAACTAGGATCAATTTCAAATAGATGAGAAGGCACATGCAATGTTTTAAAAATCAGATTAGTTATCAAATCAAAAAACTTACTAGTTCCAAGGTTACTGGTTCAGCCGATTGTTCAACTATGCTTGAGTTGATGATGTAATATTTATATTATAAATATTTATTAATATATTAAAAATACACAAAATAGTGAATATTAGAAAAAAAACTTGAATCTAATTTTTTAACCATTTTTAAGTACTATTAATAGTTAAATTTATTGCAATAATACAATAAAAATACCACAAATATAAAAATAATAAATATTAATTCAATATATAAATCTAAAAATATACAAAAAAATAGATTTTGTTAAAATATTTAATCAAAATATAATAGAATTAAGACATCTTAAATATTCATTAGTCTTTAAATTAAAAATTATTGGACATCTTTAAAGATAATTTATTTGACTCTTGAAATTTTCTTTATAAAAGAGAACAAATCGAAGTTAGATTATGATAAAAAATGAAAATTAAATTAAGAAGAAGTAAATTAAGATTTAAAAGTCTATTTTCTTTATCAATTTAAACAATTAAATTTTCATGAATCATGACTAGTTCAGTTGGTTTAATAGTATAATCACGATTTTACCTAGTTTTCTTGCATTTTGCTTTTCAGGTCCTACATGGACATTTTTTTAACTATTCGACAGTCCAACTAGTTCAACTACCCTGTTCAGATTGGTTTTTAAAACACTAAGTAGATGAACAAAATGTGGCAAGAACAACATTCTTTCCCTAATGTCAAAGAGTAGGGGCCAGATACACATTACACTACAAGAAAACTGGCGAATTGGAACGGCTTTTTGGAACGGTTTCTCTGTAAAAGCCGTTCCAAATTGGATTTGGAACAGTTTTGGAACGGTATTTTTTCCGTTCCAAAATGGCACGTTCCAAAGTTTTTGGAACGAGTGCCGAAAGCCGTTCCAGAAATCTGGAACGGCAAGTCGAAGCCGTTCCAGAAATTTGGAACGGCAACAAAAATCGTTCCAAATTTGGCACGGTTTTCATAACGTGTTCCAAATACGTACCTAAGCCACAGTTTTTGGATCTGCAATGGGTCAGATTTGGAACAGAAATTTGGAACGGTTTTTTATAGGAACGGTTTGGGGCCGGTTTTGGAACGGAACTTTGGAACGGCTTAGGCACCATTTTTTTTTGGGACAGCTTTGGCACGGTTTGTTTTGGAACCGCTTTGGCACGGTTTCATTTGGCACGATTTTGGCACGTTTTTTTTGGAACGGCTTTGGCACGGTTTCATTTGGCACGAGTTCGGCAGTTTTTGTTACCGCGCATTTTGGCACGGTTTTTGTGGAACGGCTTTGGGGGGTTTAATTTGGCACGACGGCACGGTTTTTGTTAGGACCGCTTTGGCACGGTTTTCATTGGAACTGCTTTGGCACGGTTTCCTGTGGCACGATTTTGGCACGGTTTTTTGTTGGAACGGCTTTGGCACGGTTTCATTTGGCACGAGTTCGGCACGGTTTTTGTTAGGACCGCTTTGGCACGGTTTTCATTGGAACTGTTTTGGCACAGTTTCAGTTGGCACGACTTTGGCACGGTTTTATTTGGCAGGACTTTGGAATAGTTTTTTTTGGCACGACTTTGGGATAACTAATTTAGAGCGACTTTGGCACGATCCTTTTGGAACGACTTCGAGGTAGATATTCTGGAACAATTTTGGCACAGCTATTTTGGAACAGCTGTGGGACGCATTTTTTACAAATGTTTTTTAATTGAGAAGGATCGTTTTGGACGCAGATTCAAATTGTATTATGTATTTTTTTGAAAAAAATCTTATATAATAATTGTCAAAAATATTTTTCTCACGCAACCTTCGGCGTCAACTAAAATATAAAAGCATACAACCATTATATTACCCGACTACTAGAAAATAAAATTCAAACTATTCAATCCAAAAATATCAGATGTATTGTAATAATAACATGATATACAGAGGATTATTTAAAACTCTAAGTGACATGGCGTACTAGTCAAGCCTCTCGTCGTCGTTATCATCTGCATCTTGATTCAGGGACCGGGCTGGCTGAATGGGAGCGAAAGCATGAGGGTAGTTTGTGTTAACCCAATTCAATAACTGATTTAATTGTGCCTCATTTCGCTCAAGCCTCTCCTCTGCACTCTTCCATTTCTCCTCAGCCATAAGTAGTTTCTCTTCAGTTTGAAGTAGTTTTTGCTCCACATTGCGTAACTCAGGAGCAGGTGAGGAGGTTTGCGAGGTGGATCCCCTACAAAAATTGCGAAAGTTCTTACCCTCTGATCCCATGCCCGGCAGTCGGCCTCTCTTAAAGCCACCAAGAGCCATTGCGACAGCATTGCTACTAGATGAACTGTAAGTTGATTCCCGTGGAGTAGTTGGATCATCGGGATTTGTGGCACTTACTTCTTCTAGTGCATTCGCAATGTTCTCCTGTATATGAATTTTTGTTATATAAATGATGTGAATAAATTACGAGATAAGTAATGCATACTACGTAGAAGAGACAAACAAAATTACCGCTTGAATTTGTGCACGAGGTCCTGCCCAATCCCTAGATGCAGTCTTCCAAACCTTTGAGTACAACTCTAATGGATTTGGCGGCCTGCCCAAAGTTGTCTCCTACGAGAACATAATTAATGATATTAAAACACAATTCATTAATATAAATTTTCAGGGTACAAGAAAATAACATGCGTTGACTTTTTGAATATAACTCAACTAACCATTCGATGGCTGTGGGCAGTAATGGATATTGAACCACCTCGATAAATAGTGGATGCTGACGCCGTATCAGCTAGTCGATTGTTTTTATTTTTTTCACACATTTCAACATATGACTCCTGTGCCCACTCATTCTTCATTTGTACCCAATTCTCTTGGGATACCCATGGTGGCTTCGTATCTGAAACCCTTGCGCGATGTAAGTGCTTCCTTAAGAGTTCAGAAGCTTTCTTCTTAAAGTTCTTCTCAATTGCAGTCGAGTCTGCATCGTTCCATGCAAATTCTGCCTGTAATGAATTTTATATTTTTTACACAATCACATGCCAGCTGTATGTTATGTACACATACAACAACTAATGTGGAAACACCACAGGGACATTTAATGTTTACTATGTAGAAATCGCATGCTAGTATATGGCCAAACTTGTGTTCGAACTCTTATTAACACTAGTTTAGTCCACCGCCATTGCATAAACTCGCTAGTTTTCTTGATCTCTACATTTTCATTTAAATCAATACTAAGATTCACTCGGGGATTACAAGGTAAGCAAATTATAATTAATTAGCAAGAAATAAATAAGAAGAACAAACATTACACATTGGTATCCGATGAGTTCAAAGGGCCAGCATGACCTTGAAAGCACATGTGCTGACACAAACACGGTTGAACATATATTAAATCATTCATACAATTGATGGTGTTCAAATAACGCATATAGCCATTGCAGATTACATCCATACATCTATGTGAAATAGTATATATTAATTAAACAGCTCGCCAACAATTTGGAAAACCACCACAGGGGACCAAACATATATGTTCATTTAACTTTGAAACAAGTACACCAACATGTAACACGTTATGTGCATAATTATTACAATTTATGCATTATACAAAAGCAGCCTAGTGCTTGTCTACTAACCTTGAACAGGCGAAACCAAAACTTGCGGATGTCGAGCTCAACATCTTTGAATCTAACCCAAGCACCATTATAGTGGCCAAATATAACCTCTCTTATACAATCAGTTACTTCTTTATATGCACTGTAAAAACAACCTATGTTACGACAAGGCACCACGCATGCATTGATGAGTAAAATATGAAATTTGTATACATACTGGAAGGTTCGCGGGGTTATGTGTATAGGCCCTCCAGTCCTCCAATAAGATGTTTCTGATGGTTGTACATTTGGAGCTACTTCGGCAATAGAGTTTTCTTGTTGGGCACCGGTGGCGAATGAACCACCCTCGAACGGGAGAGGGCTAGGAAGACTATTATGTAGTGGAGATTGTGTTGGTGAGGGTGGCTGCGTTTCAGAGTCTTCTGAAATAGGCCTACGTGCAGCGGAGTTACTTTGATTTATATTGAGCCTTCCACCAATAGATTGTGAATGTTGTCCATGTCCCCTTGAATAAGCACCACGTGTCATCTAGGAGTAATTAAATGAATAAGTAATAGTTCCAAATAACATGGGACAGTTATGATTTCAGGAAAAAATTATCATAGTTTACTATCACAGTACCCCCTTCACTCGAAATTAGTTCTATACAAAATATAACCTTCTAAATTATGTCAAACATGATAGATACGAGTAGCCAACACAGAAGTTGAAATGCTATTTGGCACGGCTTAACATGTTAACATCAAACAAAAATGGAATGCAACACTATCGGAACATCTTAACAAATGTGCTTCAAGTCAACTGTAATTTTAAACAATATATACACATCATTGTCCACTACATATCTTCTATGTTTTTTGGCCTAAAAATAAATTGAATTTCACTTAAACATTTCATCGAACACTTATCATGCATAATTTATGTAGCAAAAGTTTTGCTAATACATTCTTACACAATCAAACATTTCATTCACAATATACAATCACCACACTAGTTGACTTAATTTAGCACAAACATCATCGAACTACATTAGCACAAACATCATCCAACACATATGAGCAGAAAATGCAAAAGACAGTCGACGGAATCCACAGAAATAAGAAGGAGTCTTACCTTGAAACAGTCGGTTTTTTTTTCCTTAACACGAATCAAATATGTGCAATACTTATCTGGGGAGAGTTGACGAATTTCTCTGGACAACCGAGCGAGAGAGAATTTTGTCTGAAAAAGTTTTTGAAATGAATGAAATAATGTCCGGCGGGAGATATATTAAACATTTTGGAACGGTTTTGGAATGTCAAGTGTAGAAATACCGTTCCAACCCCAAAGAAGGTCCCAACGTTGCCACCGTCGTTGCGACGAGAGAGATGACGGCCCAAATTTTTTTACGGCGTCGCACGCCGTCGCGACGACGTTACGCGACGGCCATCCCAGAAGCCACGGGAATGGCCGTCGCGCACGCCGTCGCGACGGAATGAGGCGACGGCCATTCGGAATGAGGCACGGCCATTCCAGTAGCTTCTGGAATGGCCGTCGTCGACGGCGAGCGCGACAGCCGCGGTTATAAGGCGGGGGGGCAAAAAAATCACACAAACACTCACAAATCCACACTCTTTCCCAATTTTCACCAAAATCTTCAATCTTCGTCGTTACAATTGTGTTGATCAACAGTGTATCTTTTATTCACGACGTAATTCGTAAGTTTAAATTATTGTACATCATTGGGCATTATGTTTATTTACCCTCGTGATTGTGGTTTAGTATGAAATTGAATTTTATGTCACGTTTGTATAATTTGTTGCTATATTTGTTGCCCAAAATGTTTAGGTTTGTTTGTTTACATATATGTTTTGGCTTGAAATGTTTTGATTACAACAAATTCATTCGATATTCACTTGCGTATAAGGTGTTCGATGAATTGCCTCTATTGATAATTAGCAATATTGTGCCACTAAACGACATTACAAAACGTAAATGGATGATTGGGAAACTACCGCATTTCATATGTGCTACTTAATGTCTGGATTTGGAGTGATTTGATTGGAATAATACCATTACTAATTGCATTGCATATAAGGTGTTCGATGAATTGCCAATGTTAATAATTTGTAATTGTTTTCACGTTTATGCTATGTCGTTGTTGAATGTGGATAATTGGGGCACAAATATGACACATTATGTGTATGTTGGCATGTGTAGTGTATGTGAAATGTTGAATAGTTGTAGGTTTTGATAATATGTGATACGGTTTTTTATTCATTCGTAATTATAGATATGATCATTTAATGTGTTATTTTGCAAGACAATGCCACCGAAAAGAACACGAGATGCACCATCATCCAGTTCGGGTGAAAGGAGAATCTTTCTGTCCGACGAAGCAAAGGAAAAATACGAAACTGTCATTAAAAATCGAAGTTTCGTGCCTGAGCGAGGGATAGTTCGAGCTATGCGACACCACCAATTATACCAGTCAACTATTAATGATTTGGGTTGGTGGCAATTCACTCAAGAGCCGGAGCACCCCGCAGTGAAATCTGTGGTTAGGGAGTTTTATTCCAACATGGGGAAAAGGCAAAGTGATCGAGTTTGGGTGCGAGGAGTGAATGTACATTATGATGCAGCCACTATAAACCGCTTGCTGGGAACACCGCATAAGGAACATAGTGCAAGATACAATCAACTATTGAACTTGTACAACCCACTAGCAGAAATAGCTGGAGAGTTATGTCCAAGTGGAGTCCAGTGGACTGAGCCTTCGGTACGAAGTTCATTTCGGAGTGCTGGGTTAAGTGATGTGGCTCGTACATGGTTCTATTTTTTGGCTGCTCGAGTGCGACCTATAAATCACCATACAAGCATCACCAAAGAGCGAGCCATACTATTATATGCCATCACGAACAGCATATACTTCAATGTTGGATGGGAAATTAGCGAAGGCATATTCAGGTGTTCGAAGATGTCAAGAGAGGCAATGTGGCACCCCCATCTGATCACTGAATTATGCAGGAATGCTGGAGTAGCCATTGAGTCCACGGAGGAGACACTTGCGCCACAGAATGAGATTATTTTTGAACTCCCACCAGAAGCACCAATAGAGACGGAAGGGGAATATGAGGAGCCCCCTGTTATTCGGCAACCTCCCACACAGCGCCATGGTATTCGAGGTATGGAACAATTACTTATAAATTTGTCAGATCGTATGGATACGGTTGTCGGGCTAATGAGGGAGGAGAGAGAGCATAGAACGCAACAGGATGAGCGCATATGACGGCTCGAGGCCCAGCTAGCTTCGCTAGATGCTCAACAGGATCATTATTACCATCAGAGTCATCAATATTGGGCCTACGCCACAGCACGAGACGAGGCCATATACGACTACCAGCGCATGATGGCCACTCACAGTGCAGTAGGCCCAATGCCGGCATGGCCGCGTCCATTCAGACCCGTCCCGTATCCTGTACCCCAACAGCCGCACTCTCCTGAGGATTTGGGCCCATCAACGTCTGCAGACCACGGGGCATCGGGAGATGAGGGTGGTGTTTAGTCCGTGCTTTTTATATAAAATTCTGTTGAATGATATGGTATTTATAACGAACTTTCATGTATGAACTATTTTCTTGAGTTCTTCTGCGTATAAATATTTGGCATTTATTTTGATATGTAAATGTACAATTTGGAACAAATCCATGGCGACAACCATCAACTTTCTAAAAATCATTATTCAACACATATTGATTCCATATACAACAACCACATGATTTGAAGATACGTGATAGGAAAGATTACACATTACATTCTTCTCTATTATCATCCGATTCACTACCACTAGGTGAGCTATCTGTGGAGGTATCTCTAACACTATCAGTACCTTCGGTACTATGAATATCGGCCTCTATATCCTCGTCTGAATCTACATGCAGTCCATCACCAGAAGGGTCATGCAGAAGCGGAACGTCTAACTGTGTTGACAAGGCACCGCGCATGCATTCATTGTCTGGTTGAAAAGGGACATCACTCCACTTCACTTCCACAGTGCTTCTGGCCTTCGTCTTGCACGCAGCAATCCAATCAACTCTGTTCCTTTTCGAACCCGGGTAGCCTACATAATATACTTGAGTAGCTTGTTGAACGAGCACAAATGGTTCATATGTTTTGTAGATACGTGATAGGTTAACATCAACAAAACCATACTTAGGATGTATTCTTTGTCCTGTTACAGGGTCAACCCATCGACACTTGAAGAGTGTAACATACATATTTGGCAAGTTACAGTATTGAAACTCCAATATTTCCTCCAATAGTCCATAAAAATCGTACTCTGTGTCATTGTAGCAGGATGATCGTACGCAAACACCATAGTTCATTGTTGATTTATCTTGGGCATGGTCTATCGTGTGGAACCTAAATCCGTTGACAATGCATTCTGAATAGCATGTGACTCGATTTCTCGGCCCGTAGGCTAAGCTCCTCAATAATGGATCACTTATGCTTGTACTTGGATGTAGGATCTGTTTCATGAAACAAATCTAACAATGATATATGCTATATAATGATTAAACTCAATATTAGTGCGTATATGCTTACATATGTTTTAAACCATGGGAGGAAATGCTCAGCTACTATCTTGTCCATGAGGCCGTGAGCCTCGTCATACTGGGATACAAACAGTCTGCCGACACCACCATATATTAGCTCAGTGCGAAACCATTCAAATGCTATAAAACAATGTTGCTACAGGGTGCGTACCTGTAGATTGGTTCGACCTCGGGACAGTTTAATAAAACATATGTTTCTGCCGCGTGCTTCTCAGGAGTAGTGAGATAACGTGGAGGCATTCGGCGAGATGATCGACTGGGATAATTGAATATGGAAAAAGCAGCAACTGTAGAGGGCACAGCTCGTTGCAGATTACGGACCGGTCTGTTTCTTTTTGATGAAACAGTCGAGTCGAAATAGTATGATGCAAAGGTAGCTATTTCCTCGACAACATATGCTTCACATATTGAAGCTTCAACACGTGCTTTGTTTTTAACTTTCTTCTTCAGGGTTCGAAGGAACCTGTTAGTCAAAATGGTAAAATCACCTTCATCATTATCAACTCATAATTAAACCAATAACATTTGCACAAAAGAGGAGTTACAATCAAACCTTTCGAACGGATACATCCATCTATATTGCACTGGCCCACCAATTCTCGTCTCATATGGCAAATGAATAACCAAGTGTTCCATTGAGTCAAAAAATGATGGTGGGAAAATTTTCTCAAGGCTACAAAGTAAAATTGGGGCCTTCTCCTCCAACCGTTGTAGTTGCGTAACGTTTTGAACAGGTAAGCAAATTTGTTGGAAAAACAAACTTAATTCAGTTAATGCATTCCACACAAAACCCGGCAACAACTCTCTAAATGCAATGGGAAGTAGGCGCTCCATGAACACATGCGCATCGTGGGTCTTCATACCATGTAATTTCAATTCCATCATGTCAACGCACCGACTCAGGAAATCTTAATTGCATAAGCCACTGACATATCAACCGTTTCTGATCTCGACTAAGGGTATATGCTGCCTTGGGCTTAGGCCCACCACCTTCTGGTGGAACTGCAATCTCGGCCCGATCACAAAAATTACTCATGTCCTTACGACCATTTAAGGTATCTTTTGTTTTCCCTTTAATATCCATAACTGTGTTGAACACGTTGTCGAACACGTTTTTCTCGATATGCATGACATCAAGATTATGCCGTAACATATTATCCTTCCAGTAAGGTAAATCCCACAATATGCTTCTCTTTGTCCATTTATGTTCAGTACCATAACCAGCGACCGTTGATATTGGGTCATTAATGACCCGGGGCAGGCCACATACCCGATCCCATATAAATTCACTTGACATAATAGGAGGTGGGGTGCGGTACTCTAGACGTCCATGGCTAAAATTTTTCTTATTCCTCCTATAAGGGTGATCAGGCAATAGAAATCGACGGTGACAATCAAAATAGCTCGGCTTTTTACTATGAATAAGATAAGTCGCCTTAGTGTATTCCATACATACTGGACAGGCTATCAACCCAGCACAACTCCAACCAGAAATCATAGAATACGCAGGCAAGTCATGAATTGTCCACAATAAAACAGCCCTCATATTGAATGTATTATGCCGCGATGCATCATATGTTGGAACGCCTTCATGCCACAACATGAGTAGTTCATCGATAAAAGGTTGTAGGTAGACGTCAATAAGTCTTTTAGGATTTGATGGACCAGGAATCACTAAAGACAAAAACATGTATGGGTTCTTCATACACAAACCTGGCGGAAGATTATATGGTGTCACAATGACGGGCCAAGATGAATATGTCTTGCCATACGAACCATGCGGTGCAAATCCATCTGCACATAAACAGAGTCTTACATTGCGTGGCTCAGCTGCAAATTCAGGATGCTTCTCATTAAAACTTTTCCATGCTGCCCCATCTGAGGGATGACACATAGTTCCCTCATCAGTTGTATGTGCTGCATGCCAAATCATCTGATCAGCTGTCACATTTGATGCATACAATCTCTGCAAACGGGGAGTCAAAGGCAAATAATGTAGGCGAGCCAATGGTATCTTTTTTCTATGGTTTTGGGAGCCTGACCTTGCCTTGTATCTAGGTCCCTGACAAAATTTGCAATAATGAAGGTTACTATCAGATTTCCAATATAACATGCAACCACCCGGACAACAATCTATCTTCTGCACAGGAAGTCCCAAATCTCTTATAAGTCGTTTCGTACTATAATAGTCAGCCGGCATTTTATGGCCACGAGGTAGGACCTCATCAAGCAAACTACATATATCATCAAAGCAACTTTCTGACATGCCATGGTCTGCTTTTATACTCACCATTCTTGCCACAGCCGACAATTGAGAAGAATTTTCACATCCGTCATACAAGGGTTCATCTGCCGCATGTAACACATCCAAGAATTTATTTGTTAGCCCATGAACATCATCAGCTTCAACATGCTCTGTGTCATCAGCTTTGTCACCACCATCATATATTTGATTTGTACCACTACCACTTGCTTCCCACACATATGAGGCACCATGTTGCATTTGTGCATCGTGCAACATCCTTTGCTCCCATTCACTCAATCTCATTTGATAATTGCTTTCGCCTAGGTTGTATTCACTCAATGTGACAGTTGGTTCAACTACATCGGGGTGATTTAAGCATTCGTTCTCACCATGACTAGTCCAATTGAAATAATTCTTCACGAAACCCTTTCTGAGCAAATGTAATGTCACCTCTTCAGGCTCCAAGAACTTACTGTTTTTGCAGCGACAACAAGGGCACCTAATTCTAGAACCATCCATATAACTTTCTTGTTTTCTTGCCCATTCAACGAAATCATTGACACCATTCACAAACTCCTCAACCAATCCTCGACGTCCAGGGAGGTTTTTGTTGTACATCCACGCCCTAATATCTCTCAACATTGTGCACTATAAATTTAAATACAAATAAAAGTATAAATTAAATATTTTAAACACAAATAAACACATTTTCGCCTAATATCTCTTAACACTGTAGATTTTGAGCCTTAATATTTCTTAACAACATAACAAAAATTTCATCTTCACTGCAAGATTCTCATCATCCAATGAGACTACTACAAAACACAATTATAATCTCAGGTCACTTATTTCATATCGCGGCACAAGCTAATCGGGATATTCACAGCAAATTAAATACCAAATGTATAAAAAACCTTAACAAATAACAACATTAACCATATATGCCAAAAATTGACGGTTTATTAGCAAAGATATCTTTAAAATTAGAACATTACCTTGGACAATCCTTGAAAAAGCCTCTCTTATCGTTTGAAAATGGCTTGAGGGTGATTTAGATGGGAAATTTGCGTAAATGGGTGCTGGTGAGGTGTAAGAGTATTATATATATATCTGTAATATTGGAACGGTTTTGGAACGGCAATAAATTCCGCTCCAAATTTGAATTTTGAAATTTGGAACGGAAGTTAAAAAGCCGTTCCAGAATTTCCAATTTGGAACGGTTCCAAAAAGCCGTTCCAGATTTAAAATTTGAAAACAATTCAGGAGCTCAATTTTTGGAACGGCTTTTAAAAAGCCGTTCCAGAATTTCCAATTTGGAACGGTTCGTAAAAGCCGTTCCAGATTTAAAATTTGAAAACAATTCAGGAGCTCAATTTTTGGAACGGCTTTTAAAACGCCGTTCCAGAATTTCCAATTTGGAACGGTTCCAAAAAGCCGTTCCAGATTTAAAATTTGAAAACAATTCAGGAGCTCAATTTTTGGAACGACTTTAAAAAGCCGTTCCAGAATTTCCAATTTGGAACGGCTTTTTAAATGCCGTTCCAGATTTTTCAATTTGGAACGGTTACTAAAAGCCGTTCCAGATTTAAAATTTGAAAACAATTAAGGAGCTCAATTTTTGGAACGGTTTATTAGTGCCGTTCCAAATAATGGAACGGCTTTTGAAATGACCGTTCCAAACTGGAACGGCATTACGAAGCCGTTCCAACAAACTGGAACGGCACTCCTATGGCCGTTCCAAACTGGAACGGCATTCCAAAGCGGTTCCAGTTTTGGAACGGCACCAGGGGACCGTTCCAGTTTGTTGGAACGGCTTCGTAATGCCGTTCCAGTTTGGAACGGTTTTAGAACGGTTTATTAAACCGTTCCAAATTGGAACGGTTTTAGAACGGACTTCTCGTATAGTGTCATTTATGTGCCAAATTCGTGTCAAATTTGTCTTAGATAGGAACGGTTTTTTGGAACGGCTTAAAAACCGTTCCAATTCGGCAGGTTTCTTGTAGTGTTAGCTTCTCTCAAATAGATAGAAAATCATTGATTCAATGAAACACACCCAATCCAAGTGCCTAACACATGCGAGATTTTTAATTTATTGTTCTTTTTTTGTTTACCAATCTTCAAATAACCGATGCCTAGCACATGCGAGATTTTTAATTTATTGTTCTTTTTTTGTTTACCAATCTTCAAATAACTGATTTGATTGCATTTGACAGACTAATCTATTCCAACTTTTGAAACAACGAAATCACCTAATTTTGTTGTTTTAAAAGATTCCGTCATTTCAAAAGATAGAATGCTAAGAAAAAAAGAGGGGGCCATGACTTGACCAGCCAATAATAATTGGTTAATGATATGGCCATAATAATTGTGTATTTATTCAGACTAATTAGGGTTTCAAAGGTTCATAGGGAATTTGAAGTTAGGGTTTTATGTGTGTATGGTTGGTTTTGTGTATGATGATTAGGGTTTTGTTGAGAAAATATTATATTTTGTACATTGATTAGGATTTTATTAGGAGAAATTATGGCATCTATACATACACATATTAATTAGAGATTTGGTAGGAGAATATTAGAGTTTCTATATTGTTTATGGTTTTGATTCAAGAGAAATATGACACAGTTAGACAATTGTGCATTAATTAATATAATAAAATAATTTAATAATTTAGTGAAAAAAATTGTAAAAATAACTAAATCCATGTAAACATGTCATAAATATATACATCTAATGAAAAATTAACAAATGATACAAAAAATACATAAAAAATGTCTGGCACCATAAATAGCTCCCAATGCCATACCCACAGGACCGTATATGACGATGTGGCCTTCACATCGTGATGGGTCCTATCCTCATATTGCTAGCTGATCATTGTAGTTATGACTAGTACCCTCGTAATGCAAATGAGTATTTGGGCCAGTATCATGACTATGGGAGCCTCCCATATAATATGGTGCAAAAATATCACCAAATAATCTAGGAGACACAGGACACTGTCGAGAAGCATTGTACTACTTGGGCGAGGTATATCCTATTCACAGGTATGCATATGACAGCATGCAGGGATACAATGGTTGAAATGAATCTAATCCCAACGATATGTATGGAGACTGTATGTTAGTATTTGGTGGTGTTGGTATGTAATAGTCCTTTCCAGACTCAATTCCTATTGATGGTCCATGTTGAACACATCAATAAATACCAAAATGTATGACCAAGACTAGGCATGTTTGGATGAGAAGGTAGGTGCAATGGCACGGGTATGTTCGGATGAGGAGGTGGAGCGACAACTTGAGCATATCTAGATGACGAAGTGGGATTTGGATGAACAGTTCAAAATCTCGGGTAAGTCACTAAAAGGCGATGGTCACAATTTGTCCAAACATCGCTGCGTTATACCCTCTCTGGTGCATTTTCTAAGCCTGCAATGAAATGTAGTCAATCATATATCATTATATTGCATCATGTAATTAAGTAAGGTAGATGTGCACACAATGTAAGGAGTAGGGATGCGGGGGGTGAGTAATTGCAAGCACTCACTATAGTCACCCAGCCCATGGGAAGAGAAAAAAGGCAGGTATCAGGGCGATTAGGGGAGACTCCTCCCCCCCCTCCCTTTACTTATAAATGGGGTGGGGGTTAGGGGAACCTACCCTCGTCCCACCCCCTATATTAAAGAAATAATGTATATAATTGTATTTATTATATACATATAAATATATGTTATTTAATTAAAATAAATCATAAACTATTTTAGGTAAAATAAAATATAAATCAAAATTAGTTTTGTTAAATGTTAAATAATTCAAATTTATATATAATTCAAAATTTTTTTAATTTGATAATTTGAAAATGAGTTCACTAAATTAGTAATTTGATCACTTTACTTGGAATTAAAAGAAAAACCTTACTAAAAACATTAATTTTCAATAAATATATGTTTTAATTGAAATGAAATATGCACTTCTCACAAAACTAATATATTTTTCTTAAAATAAAAAATAAAAAATATTAAAAACCAAGTTAATTAAAATAAATAAAAATATAAAATTTTTCACTTTTATCAATACAAAGATTAAGATTTATTTTTTACTACACTAAACTTGTTAATTAATTATTACAAGTACAAATAGTATTTTTATTGTAATATTATTAATAAATTTAAAATTAAATTTAAATTTTTTACCCCCCAACGGGGGCACCTGTAGAAGAATTAGGACTAGTGATGGAGCGATAGTAGGGGAAGCGAAGACAAGGGATGGGGCGGAGGTAGGGAGAAGTTTTTAACAATAGGGTTGGGCGGGTAGGCATCCCCACCCTATTGCCATCCTTAGTAAGGAGGTTAAGGATTGCATACTAAGTGTGTGAAAACTCATGCATTTCCTAGTTGGTGCCTCCTATGAACGAAGTGCTCTAGTGAATTGATGATACATTGTGTGATCCGCTAGTACCGCTCTATATATACCTACACAATGTAGGGCTAATTGTAGGAATGTATAGCAAAGTGGCGTACCCAAGATGGATCTTGCCATTGTTGCACACATATGTTATGCTCGCGAACTTATTCGCACCCAATTGTCAATCGATGCGACGCAGTGCATAAGGACACCTGTTGGGGTCCTCTAGTATGGACTGTGCTACCTCGAACTGTTTGATGCTTAATTAACTCATAAAAGATGAGAGGACTTAAGTATGTCAAAGTCCAGGTCATTATAGGGTTGCCATATAAACTACATATAACAAAAACCATATTACTATAAATGTACCACATGCAACATTAATTAGAGTAGATGATGAAATAGTAATACAAACCTAGGTTTGTACCTTTGAGTCAAAGATATCACAAATGATAATACAAAGTGGGTGGTTGTCTCATGCCACTCATGGCTATAAAGTGTACCTACAATTGGAAAAATTGTTACAATGCGTAAATTTGTGTAATAAAATTATGTCACAATTCATAAATCAATACTCTTATATATAGATTACCATACCATACATTGAATGGAGTTGGTGGAAGTAATTGGCTGTCGACTAGCTCCATTAGTCGCATGTCCCTTTGCTTATGGCTTGAACAGGGGCAAAGGCTTGATATCCTGATAGGCCTATATCTGTACCAAATGTGGATTGATTATTATTAATAAAAAGATATACAGTGTGATTTGAACCCACAATCTAGTTAGATCTAAGTATCGCATCCTCGCATTGATGAGGCATAGAGTAGTTTGTATAGTTGTGTCAACACAACACAACCCTAGCTGTAGTCATGTGCACAATCAAAGTCTTTGAAGGATTGGTAGAATAGTAGCTTGGACTTGTTCCATGAGGAACCAAGCATCATCATGCATGCCAATAACATTAATGCACAGGCATGTGCATACTATGTGATTTGCTTGAAAGTACAATGTGGTTGTAATAGGTGCGCCTCTAGGTCGACAAGATCAGCACTTGGAAGGTCGAAACCCTTAAATCATCCCTACACTGGGGTGAAACCTAGGTAATGCTAGACATACGCCTGCCACTCCTCTTTAATCTGCTGGACACCAACCTCTGTCGCTAGATGGTAATCAATAGGTAGTTAACATATCAATGCCACATCTTAAAAAGTGATCATGGCCTTTCCTAACACTAAATAGAAAGTGTGGGTCTCTAGGCGCCATCCTTCAATCCTAGTAGTCACCAAATGCTAATCCATCTAAAAGTGATAGCACCTATAGACTCCATGGAATTCGATCTAATGTAGAATAGCTACTACTCTCTCATCTAACAGATAGAGCCTCCACAAAGCCCTGTTTGGACAGTGAGGATGAAGAACCATGACTAACTCTCCCTCACACACCTGGCTTGATCTATGATTGTGCTGATCATATAGTAAAGTACAATCAATCAACCCAAACTCCGTCTTGCAACATGAAAAAAAGAATGATTTCAGAGTTTTTGAGTATTACGAAATAGGGTTTTTGAGTGTTGGAAATTGAGATTTTCTTGGGATAATTATCTAGGGTCTAAGAATGATTAGGCTTTTAAAGTGTTGGGAATCACGGTTCTTAAGTGTTAGAAATAAGGGTCTTGTTGGAATAATTATCAAGGGTTTGTAGCATAATTAGGTTTTTGAGTGTTGGCAATGGGGATCTTAAGTGTTGGAAATTAAGGCTTCGTTGGGATAATTATCTAGTGTTTGAGCATGATTAGGGTTTTTGAGTGTTGAGAATTAGAGGTCTTACGTGTTAGAAATTAAGGTTTTGTTCTGATAATTATTTACGGTTTGAGTATGATTAAGGTTTTAAGTGTTCGGAATTGGGGTTTTTTAGAACTGGAAATTAGAATTTTGTTGGGATAATTATCAAGGCTTTATAAGATGATTAGGTTTTTCAGTGTTGGATAATTGAGTTTTTGATTTTATTAGGCTTTAACAATCTAATAAGATATAATACTCATCAAATGTAAGGCAAAAGTACGTTGGAGTGTTCGTTTGGCAAAACCATACTGAACTAAATCAAAATTTTGATACACCAAAATCGTGTACTGAATACCAAACCAAATTTTTTGGTTCTGTTCGGTATATACTGAAGTTAATTCAGTTGATTTCGATACGATTTCTAATAAACCAAATTTCATTAAATAAACTGAAAAAAGGAAAAAACAATAAATTATATTCTTTATCAATAATGCACTATTTAACACTCACAATTTAACATATAAATATTGAAAGATGATTATAATTTTCAACATTTAAAACCCATGAAAACACTAGAACAAATTTCAACAAACAATAAAATACGTTCATCACTATTTTCTAGCATTTTTCAGCAACAATTTTCTAACGTTTCAACACCACCATCCACATTCCATCAACAGATTTTCAACAATGAAAAAAAAGTAATAACCATCATTGTTTAATTTTCTTACACCACAATCATTGAATGTAATATCCATCAACAAGATAACAACACAAATTAACAACAAAGTTCATCAATATTCATCATTTTAACAGCAGCACCAACACGAGCATGGCAACAAAAGACCTCATCTAGCAACATGCTAGCATCATTTAAACACTATTAGTAACAATAAGGAAGAAGATAGTTTGTTGCATAATCTAACTAAAACAAAAAACTTAAATATTCAATAAAAACAACAAATTATATAATAACCTTATAAGAGCAATAGCAATAATGAATACCAACAAACTATTTGATGTTTTATTTAATATTAGAAACTTAACAAATTCATAAAGCTAAACTTAAATTATAAGTTATAAAGAGGCTAGAGAATAAAATGATAATAATATTAATATTAAACAAATAGAAAAAAAGAAGAAGAAGAAGAAGAAGAAAAGCCATCTTACCAATTTGGAACCTCACAAACCAATAATATTAGACTCTAAGCCAACAATGGACACTATATCTAAAAATGCATTAGCAAAAATGATATTAGATATAGAAAATGATTAAAAAATGTTTGTAGTATATGCTACCATGATGAATGGAGCAAAAAACTAAGAACTTAAGTAAGAATAACATACCTTTTTCAATTTTTAGACCAAATTCATAATCTTCTTCGGGTGCCTTAACTGTTGCATGACAAAGTCAATCTTGACAACAAATTAGAACTTGTGCCATTTTGGAGTTAATGAAACTCTAAAGAAATCAATTAGATGACCCCAATACTAAAAGCAAACTCTGAAGTAACAATAAAGACTTGCATAGCCAAGACATCATGGGCCAATTTTGATAAAATGGGAAACCTGGGGCTGTGTAACTTCCATGAATTTAATATGTTAAAATCTTGAGAATCTTTTTCAATATGCTTATGTGGATATGTATGCAACTCTCACTCATTTGTATCTTCAATCTCTAATATCATTTATTGATATTTCTTTCAATAAGACCTAATAGCCCTTCTTTCATTTTCAATGTCAAATCCACCACTTGATTCATTTGATATTGTGTTTTCATTAGATACACTTGACGAAAGTAATAATGTTTGTGTAAGTGAAGAATACAACTTTTTATATTCTTCAAAAACACCACAAAGAGCAGTCCTCGCCGAATTTCCCATTTGCTCTTCACATTTAAGTCCATACATTTTCTTAAAGACAAAGAACACATAACTAAATTTGTAATGAGGGTCAAGCACAAGAGCCATGTACAACATCATATTCATCTTTTCAATATTTCTCCAATATTTATCAAATTTGGACTTCATTTGTCTTTCCATATCTACTAAAACATCATCATCACTCCAAAGCTTTAACGAGTCATCCACATCTTTTATCTCATCTAAAAAAGTTTTAGATGTTACATATGAAGAACCAGAAACATGAAGAGTAAGTTTATAAAAGTAGCATAACGCCTTCACAAACTATTCAACAATCACTCAATTATATTTTATACGTAAACCAATCTTACCATAAGGCTCATAAAGCATAAAATTTGCACAAAAATCAACATTAGATACCTCATACTTGTCAAACACAACTTGAAAAATAACATCTGCCTCAAGCATTGTATATATAGAGTTCCATCTAGTGGGAACATCCAAGCACAATGACTTCTTACTTTCAATTTTTTGTCAACAAAAAAATCTTTTTCAATCTAGTAGGCAATTGTAGCACATATTTCACCATAATGCGAACCTGCTCAATGGATTCATTCAAATCTTTCAACCCATCTTTCATAATAAGATTAAAAATATAAGCTACGCATCTCATAGTAAGAAGTGGATTCATTTAAATATTTTCCACCTATTATAGTTTTCCTCTAGTTAACAAATCTCCTTCTGAAATATCCTAAAGTGGTATCATTAGAAAAAGCATTATCAACAATAATAATAAAGATTTTATCAATGCCTAATCAAACAAGCATTTCTCGACTAAAAAGCCAACTTCATACCTTTATAAGTAGGATATGGAATGAAATTAAGAATCACTTTATGCAATTTCCAAGAATCATTGATATAATGTCTAGTCAACCACAAATATGTGAGCCTTTGATTAGAAGTCCATGTGTAAGTGGTCTATGAAATTCTTTGTCCAACTATTCTAAAATATGTTTTCAACTTATTATTTTCTTCAAAGTACATTCTATAACTATCTCTTGTTATAGTTGTTCTGAAAGTCACAAAGAATTGAGGACATGCAACTAACATAAATTGCCTAAATCCTTCATTCTCTATAAACTTAAAAGGTAATTCATCAATTATTAACATAATATCTAGGGTTTCTATTGTCTTTTCCTAGTCATATTTCCAATTAGAAGAAACTTCCATATGATCTCTAGCTACACTTTGATAAAAACTTTGTATTGTTTGGTTGTCTCCCACATAAACATTATCAGGATGATTCTTGCAAAATTTCATATGATTGATCATTCTAGTTGTTCCATTTTTGAAGGATTGGCAGCATAATTTTTATCACATTAGTTGCATTTATCCCTAGGCATCCCATTTTCGTCAGTGTAAAGAGTGAAGTGATTCTAAACTCGAGGCCTTCTAGATATCTCCTTCCTTTTTGGTTATTGACTTCCTTGTTCAGCTTCTCTTTTTGATTGTGAAGTATCATTTTTTTTTGTTCATTTTCGTTGCTAGGATGAGAAAGATTAGAAGTTGGGAGAGCAATTGGTGATGAAACCAAAGGCATGAAACTTATTGAGCTACCCTCTTCACTTTTTATCTCTAAAAATGACAATAAAAAGATAATTATTACAAACATAATAAAGAAGATAAAAACACCACAACTTGAATTATATTAAAAATTAGAAAACACTGCATGCACTCTGGAAACTATGTTTCATCAAAATAGAAAATGCTGTAATCTACATGCTAAAAAACAATGCAAGCTAGGTTTTATCAAATTAGAAACCTCAAATATCACATAAAATTTTATGTTCATTGTTTGATTATATTCTATACTTATATTTGCATGTGATACTCTCTTTTATTTATGATTGATGATATTTTTGTTGGTCTTATTTCTCTAATTAACACAACTATTAAGTTGCCATGAAATTTGTTGTAACAAGTGTTCGGTCCTAAATGGATTTAATTGTTAGAACCAAGTAGATATGCAATGTTTAAGCATCTTTCGTATATATCTACATGCATAGGCCAACATTCAAAAATAATGTTAGCTACCATTCATCATTATTAAGGAGGTTGTTAAGACTAGGTTGGATTCACCACAAAGTGCAAAAGACTACTTGCTTCCTAAACTTATCAAAGACATTAACAGGAATTTATAACTCAAAGTTTTGGGCCTCACATTTGGATTTATCAACACTGTTTCAACACCTTTAGATTTATTCTTAAATTTATATCAAAAAATCCCTATGCCCTACAGGAATTAATTATGAGAAAGTTTTAAATCCTAATTTTGAACCCTAATATACAATAATGTAAAAAATAAAATAAAAAAGTAAAAAATAAAGAAGAAAAGAAAAGTAGAAAACACGCCTAATTTTTTATATTCAGAGAACCACGACCAAGTAGATACACGACAATCAAATGCGATGCAATAGTAAATGATGGGGGTGAGTGTTAATGGTGAGATGTGAAATTGAATTTAGGTGGAGTTCAAGTGTTCAATAGCTAGGTTTAGATTCGTTGGAATGCAGCTATGAAAAGTCTGAAGATAAGTCACAAGCACGAGTGCGTTCTATCAAAAGTGTGTTTGGACTTGGGAGATTGAGGTAAGGCCCTATTTATTATGCTTAAATTGGAAAAGAAGGAAAAAGAGGGAAAAAATAAAAAAAAATTAAAAATTCATTATTTGGTTTGGCATGGTATACTGAACCCAAATACCAATATTAAATCAAAAACCAAATTTTTCAAAAATGACGTATTGAAATTTTGATTTTAATAGGGTTTGATCAGTATACCAAACTATGCATAGCACTAAAATAACATAACATTTTATTACTTAAAACAAAAGTTACTAATGTCAATTGTCTCAGACAAGTACATGAAATGAAGAAATGACCAATGGCTAAACTACTATCATTGTCATGGCTATTGAGAGGATGATTGCACTTTCTCTTCATGCTTAATGCTCTAGCCAATCAATTTCTTTTGAAATTTTTATACTTGGGTTACACCCTCTACGCTTGATAAATCGTCGATGGGGATTGTGAACCAATTCAAACTATGGCTGCTCCAAATAAGCCTCAATCCAAATCGAGTGAAACTACCTCATGTAAGTGTTAACATAGGCTGTAGTGGAGAAGTAAGGCTACACAAGCGTCTTCAAGTCAGCCCCCAATTCCTACAAACCCGTATAACATAGGAATAGAGAATACCATGCAATGTCCATTTGTTGTAGGAGCAGTGCTGATTTCTAATATACACAGTTGGAATGTTCCCACCTTCACGACCTCAAGTGCTCACAATGACGACCTAAGATGATCCCTCCCGCTTATTAAACAACTATACATTTTTTCCAAACTCATTTGGCCTCTACATCTGCATAGATCATGTTGGGCCATGTCGGCTAGTCATTTCCTACTGCAACCATTCTCTGTGGTGTACTTCACATTAAAATAAACCATGGTATGATGAAATGTTAGTTGTATTATGGCACAGATAGGTAGTTGTCTGATTCCCTTAATGACTACATTTGTGGATTCTGAAATGCTTGTTGTTAGTATCCCACAATGCAAGCCAGCATCATGCACAAGAGTGCTCTTTGTGGGTCGATTTGTGACAACCAATCATGCACACATAGCTCGAGGGTCCTCATGTGCTCCATCGTCTGCTCAAACTTAAACACTTGATGCTACCTCCAACATACCAACACAAGTCTCTATAGTGGTAGTTCTTAACTTTTTTTCAACTGGTTCGTACACGCATGCCTTAAGCAGAACCGGTGTGCACTTTAGGGGCTTTAAACTCATCAAACATATCTATAGCTGATAGCAACCCTGTATGGCATTGGGATATAAGATAGGTATTGGATCTACCTTGAGTCACATGTGTAACAATCATTTGCAGAAACTAATGCATGACTTGCAACTCTCTTCATCCACCGATGTAAATGCAAGAGTCAACACTTGTTGGTTAGCATCAATAGCCACAACAATCAGTAATTTGTGGTTGTATTTAATGTACAAATGAATCTCGTCAACATCGATAACTTGTCGATAATGTGTGTACCTATTTATGTATTGTGTGAATGCCCAAAATACATAGTGCAATATCTTAATCGTAGGTGTGTTTATGTCCCTATGTCGCCACTTCACTGCTGCCCTTGGATTCGACCTTTACAGCACAAACATATAGAAAGGAAGCTTCTTCACATAATCCTCCCATATGCCATATCCCTTCTCCATCGCACATTTCAACCCAGGCTATACCTTTCCATACTTCATCTCAAAACCATACTTATCTCCTTCACTGTTTGAATACACAAATTTAATTAAATAAGTAGGGTCGTGATGAACCATCTCAGCTAGGAGTGACGCGAGCTTATTCTTATCTAAATTTGCATGTTCCATCGACAACTTCTTCAGAATATAGATGTGTTCAGACCCATACCTAGGAATTTTTCACAATGTCAACCGCTAACTGTATGACATGGTTAAATGCCACTAGCAAGGTTGTTCATCAGTGGTGTGGCGGCGCACAAGCTTTCATACAGTTAGTGTATTTTTCACTAACAAATACTCCCTATGGGCGACCCTAACAATATAGTCTTTCATTGCTACCCGCATGTGTTCCTTAAACTTAAAAATCATATTGGTGTAAAGGTCAATACAGTGTTTGTCATAGTACGCTTCTTTTCCAACCTTCAAAGTGTCATAACTATTATAATAAATCTCCTCAATTACTTGTATGAAGAATAGCACTGATGGGTACATACACACCAGCACTAATCTAATCAAGACCTAGGACATGACTAAACGACCTGCTTTAGATTGTGCCAACACCTCCTCCATGGCCGCAATGTCAACTACGTCGTGGCCACTATCCATGTCGGATACACCACCTTTAATGCCCTCTCTCTTAGATGCGGTTGCTATTGTTCTGTGGCCATGCTCATCTACATGCTCTGAACCTGTATCCTCATCCACTTGCTGCTCCAACTAGATTGCCTCATATGACTGCTCATCATATGTTTGCACGCTATGTGATGGCAGACCATATATATAATCCACAAATGGCACTTGTACACACGATTGCTCAACATACGAATGAAGTTTAACGTTCAGATCAAGTACCCTAGTTGAATCACAAATACCAAATTGATATAGCACCTTAATAACTCTAGGAACACTAGCTACGTCATCGCCAACTGAGAAAGTTTGATGCGATAACATGCCCATGTCCAGTCCTCTCAAGACATTTGTAAACTAATTACCAAACTGTTTAGGCTCTATTTGTATATACAACTTTAGGTATTTCAATTGATTCATTGGCTTTAGCAGAATGTTCGAGTTTACGTTATTGTCAATAGAAAATAAAACTAACCTTTGCCCGTTAAACTGATCCTTGAACATGAAACTAATGTAAATTCTAAGTGAAACCTTAGTACTATCGAACCCAGATAATTGATATATAGTAGTCATGAATTGATCAAAGTCAATGTTACAGGACATGAGGGTCACTATCGATGAATTA
Organism: Avicennia marina; assembly: GCA_019155195.1. Taxonomy (NCBI): domain Eukaryota; kingdom Viridiplantae; phylum Streptophyta; class Magnoliopsida; order Lamiales; family Acanthaceae; genus Avicennia; species Avicennia marina. The sequence continues at coordinate 7,211,447 of CM032760.1, forward strand.
TGGTTATAATTCACAAAAGTTGAATCCTACACGATAATACCTCCCCAGTATAAGATAATCTGTATCTCATTCTCAAATGACATAGCTACGCTAGTAAAATATTCACAAGACAATCTATGTCAATACTATAAAATTACATTTCTCTAATGTAATTTATTAAATCAAAATCTTACAACAATATATGAAATTAAACCAACAAATAAATGTAATGCACAATCAACAAAATGTAACGCAATAATAAAATGTTTATAAAACATATTCTATGTCAATACTACAAAAATATAAAATTACATTTCTTCTAATGCAATATGTTAAATCAAAATCTTGCAACAATACATGAATTAAACCAACAAATAAATGTAACGCACAATCAACAAAATGTAACACATTAATAAAATGTTTCCAAAACAAAATATATGTCCATAGTACAAAAATATAAAATTAAATTTCCCTTAATACAGTATATTAAATAAATATCTTATAACAATACACGAAATTAAACCAATAAATGTAATGTACAATCAACAAAATGTAACACACTAATAAAATGATCATAAAACATATTCTATGTCAATACTACAAAAATATAAAATTACATTTCTTCTAATGCAATATACTGAATCTAAATCTTACAACAATACATGAAATTAAACTAACAAACAAGAGTAATGCATAATCAACAAGACCTAACACACTAATAAATAACAAAAAGACATATCATGACATGTACATAATATTGAGTATTATGAATGAATATTACACAAAATAAGAACAAAAACGTTTCATTATTGAATACTATGCCCTAAGCTTTTCTATATGTGTAAATTTTACCCAAAATTTTTAGTATTGTAAATTCTACACTAAAATTTTTTAATATTTATAAATTCTACCCTAAACTTTTTATTATTATGAATTCTACCCTAACATTTTCATAATTGTGAATTTTACCTTAAAATTTTTATTACTGCAAATTATACCCTAAATTTTCAATAATTTTGAATTCCATTTTAAAATTTTCAATATTGTAAATTCTACATTTCAATAATTACGAATTTCACCCTAAACTTTTTAAGAATGTAGATAGAGGTGATCACAGTGCAGTTTCCATTTTTTTTTTCAATAAAATCATATTGAATTGCCATGTGTAGTTTTTTCTAAGAAAAAAAATAAAATTGTCGTTTTAAAATCCAAAACCAAAGGTTCGGTTTTGAGCAGTATTGTACGGTTCGGTGTGTTTTTGTAGTTCATAAGTAAATTCCATTTCAATACTAATTAACTTACAATATGTAAAAAAACCATTCAAATGTATCAAAACTATTAGTCACATGCACATTTAATAATATAAATACCAACTTAATCTCAACAAACAAAAATTAGATGCATCCTATAAAAAGTAAAAATTGAAGAACAATACAACATAAAATAACAATCGCTACAAAATAGAGTTTTATCAACGAAAATATTATTCCCTTCTCATTTTGCTCACTTAGCTACAATATATAATGGGAAACCAAAATATAACAAGCATACGCATCATTGATTCAACAAAAAGAAAAAACAAGAATAATTTAAGAGTAATGAGAAAAAATAAGAAAGTTAAAAAAAATTATAAATATAGATGCAAACTTCATACACACTCCACGAATATTAGTGTTTTTGCATTGGTATATAAGCTAAAAGAGGAGCTTGATCCTTACAACTCTAAAGACTAATCATTATTAATAAATGAATGAATGTTTATAAGCATAAATACAAAATATGTATATATACGTATATTTATAAAGAAATAGAGAGTATTGTACCTTTCTCAAACTGCTTAAATTGTTTTATATCCTCCATGGTTCACAAAGGTCAATTGGAGACGTAGTAGCACGTAACTAATCTTGAGTACATATAAGAGTTTCCACCAACTTTGGAGATAAGTAACTCCTAAATGGATCGATCATGTGACCACTAGTACTAAAAGTAGATTTTAGAGCAATAGTAGATACTATAATGGCCAACATATCTCTTGCAACTCTAGAAAGAATGGGGTACTTTGGAGTATTCACCTTCCATCATTATAACACATCAAAATTCTTGCTTAATTTTTCACAACCATCAAGTAATATTTTGCTACTTTTGGTTTGCTCTCAGCACGCTCTTTTTATTCCAACTATCTGGTAAATTGTGATTCTAGTAATTCACTAGATTCTTCATCATCAAATGGAATATGATTATAGCTTTGGCTTGCACTTTCAAAATTGCTAGTGTGCTCAAAATTAACATCTGCATAGTTCTTATACAACAAATACAACATACCCTGAATCTTTTCCATCATCCTTTTCACAAAATGAGCATCACTTTCATACATTGTAGTCAAACCAAAGCTGATATACTTCCCTTGTACCTTGGATCCAAAAGAATAGCAACAAATAAGAACCAATTAAGGCTACAAATGCTTCCTTAATATTTTTGGAACTTCTCTTTCATCCTCATAGCGATTGAACACATGGGGTAGTCCACCTTATTAATCATATTAGACAAACCAACATGTAAAGTTGCAAACATTAACCTAGTCTTGATTTAGTGGAGGCCCAATTATCTTATTACCTTTTCCTCTTTTTCCTTCACCTTCTCCTTCTTGATTAAAATCATAAGAATCAATATTCTTTTGTTCTTCATTCCCTAATCTCTCAAAATCTTCTTCAAACTTTTCAGTAGCTTCAAGCATCAAGTAAGTTGAATTCTACTGTGTTTCAACATCTAAGCAAATAAGGCTTTTACAATCAATTTTCTCCATCTCTACATACTTCAAGTAATATTTGAGCCTTGCTGGGGAAGATTTTACATATTTCACTGCATTCCTAACATGCATTATGGATTCATGTTGCTCGTCTAGCCACTCTTTGACAATTAGATTGACTATATGTATAGAACACCTTATATGCAAGCAATTATTATTCAAAATAACATCTTTAAACTTGCAATTTTTTTCTTTAAATTGCTTATTGCTCTATCATTAGAGCTAGCATTATCCAATATAATAGTCAAAACTTTGTCAATACCCCATTAAAGTAATGATTCTCCTATTTGTTTTCCTATTGTTTCTTCTTTGTGGTTCTCGATAATGCAAAAGTTCAATATCCTTTTTGCAATTTCCAATCACTATCTATCCAATGTGCAGTTAGACACATATAGTTTAGATTTTGTAGTGATGTCCAAGTGTCTATGGTCAAGCACACTCTTTTAGAATTCAAAGTTTGTTCAATTTCTTTTTCTCTTCAACAGAAATTCTCATGTAATCTCTAGCAACAATATGTTTTGATGGAACTTCAAACCTTGGTTCTAAAACCCAAGAATAAGCTCTAAAACTTTCTCCCTCCAAAAATTTAAAAGATAGCTCATTAATGATAATCATTTTGGCAAGATGTAGCCTAACTTCTTCAACATTTAGAATATTCCCTTTATTAACAATACTATCATTTTGATTCTTGCCCATCTCTTTAAAGTCATGTATGGTCTTTCGAGATTGTCCCAATTTGTTTGGATTTTTTTGCACAAACTCTCCAAATGTGTTCATAGAGTAAAAGTTCCATTATTTTTTGGATGACCAGCCTAACTTGTACCACAATAATTACAGGCAGCTCTTGGTGGGTTATTACCTTTCAATTTGGTAAAGTGATCCCATATTTTAGATACATTCTTTGACTCTTTCGTAGCTATTTTAACTGATTTACTCCTTTTGCTTTTTATTGGGTGCTGGCTTTTCTGTTTCTATATTTTCCTTTTAAGGCAACTTTTCTACAACATTTCATTTCTAAGGAATTATCTTTACCAATTTGAATATTCTAACCTTGATGTTGGGCTTTTGTTGAAGCTTCCATCTCTAACAAAATTTTCACATTAGAATTTTGCTTTCAAGTTATCATCCATTTTTGATTAGCATTAGGAAATAGAAAGAAAGAAAGTATTGTTAACATTAATCCAAGCATGTGAATATATTTTGTGACAAAAGAAACATATATTTTAAAAGATCAAGCATAAAAACCTTAATTCATCAATGAAGTTGTAAGGCATTAACAAATGAGATAGACTTACATTTGTATTACTTGTATCCTCCATGGACTGTACTCAACATCAATTCAATCAAATGCGTGCAATGTTGAGTTCAATTCATTAATTAACCACACTTGGATGGTCACATACCATACATATTCGTTTCCAATTGATTGTTTTTATAAGCTACTTTTAGATCAAAATTTCAAGTAGAGAATCTTTCTAAATTGGTATGAATTTTTTGCCGTTATTTACCATAAAAGCAACTAATGGGTACGTAGCCATAGATAACATTTTTTCCAATTGGTGATGTTCAACATGAAGAGTATTTGATCAAGAGTCACTACAAAACATATCAAAAATAAAGAAGAAATTTAGGCACTTAAAGATCTAAAAGAAGATGGTGTTGTAGTCTGCTTGATTATCTGAGAAAAAAAATGTAGGAAAACCACGAAGGTTTGAGCATTTCTCTTTGATAGCTAGGGTTTCAATGTGAAAAGCAAAAGAAAGGGGAAATGCGATTCAGGCATTCAGCAATTGAGGGTTTAGGTGTTTGGGTTCTGCCTCTAGACTAAAATGATACATTAGTTCATTAAAATAATAAGTGTTTCGCACTTTTAAATGTAGTGGCAGGCCGAACGAAACTTTTATTAGATGGGAAGGATCTCAATTTATTTATTTTTTTCATTAGCATCTAAATTTGAGGTTTTACTTTTGGAATTTAATTGAATTTCTTATAACTAAAATTTAATTAGGAAACTAACTAAAAATCTAAAGTATATATTTGCTTAATTTTTTAACACTGATACAATAATATGTCAATACATGAAGTCTAAGTTTTTCAAATATCTTTCTAAAATTGTTTAAATTCTGAAAATTATACTAACATTTTACATTTCAATGACTAATTTAATAAAAATAAATAAAGCACTTGTCATACATATACATGTAATTAGTTTAAATTAAATTATGATGGAAGAGTAAATCTATATATTTGGAGAATAAAATCTTGTTTTGACCTTTTGGGTTACACTAAGAAGTAAGAATCATATATAAACATAGATTAAGTACAAATGTTAAAATATATAAAATATTTAAAAAGTAAAAGAATCATTAAATTAGAATACAATAATTTTTTATTAAACATATGAAATATTATTGATCAATTAAAATATATATTTTTATACTATCTATAAATTGCTGCAATTGCATAGGCAATAATATTTTAATTTTTAACATTTTTTGCATTTTCCATCAATAATTTTATGCTTTAATAAAATTTTAAAAAATTTAACGCACATTTTAAATTTTACCTTCAAAATATACTTATTTTTTTTGTTTTCAACATAAGGCAATGATAATTTAATCATATAATTTGATAAAATTTGAGGTCTCCACATTGTATGCAAAAATATTTTTTGCTTAAATATCTAAAGTTCCAAATAAAAATTAATATTCAACTATATTTTATTTAACATAAATAATTAATTTTATTTATATTTTATATACACAACGGTGCTGTTTTGATGTGGTTTTTTGAATCAAAAGTCAAAACCAAACCACATTTGTGAGATTTTGTTAAAATTTTAAACTAGCAATTGTTGTATTAAATTATTAAAAACTGTTTGGCTCAGTGCATTATGGGCAGATTTTAATATTTTTTGATCACCCTTAAATGCAAAATTCTACCCTGTTTGTACATTGTCCTCAAGTTTACCGTGTATCTATGAACTCGGGACAATTCAAGTTTACTTCTAATACACAACTAACGTAAATTGAAAAAAAAATTCAAATAATAATATTTACAAAAAGAAATGAATTGCACACCTGAAAATAGGCGCAGTATAGTGTAGTATAATATAAAAGTGACACCAAATTAAATATATCTTGTCTTTCTTGCTTTGTATGTGAACAAAGTGCTTGTAAAGTGGAGGAAATGATGGATAGAGACCGTTGTTCAAATTTGGGGAGGGGGCATTGAAGAATTTTTCCTGGGAGAAGGGGGAACTTGAGGGTGCAAGCAATGGAGGATAGGGGAAGCGTGGGGGAGAGGTTTTTCTTCGGAAGGGAAAGGGGGATGAGGAAATGGGAAAATTGATTCTACAACCGCATTGTCTATGAAGCACACAGTCATCTTAAAGTCAGTATTCCATTGTTCAATAAGATGAAAATTCCATTGTTCAATAAGATAAAAATTATTTACAACGTAGCAATTCTATCGTTCAAAACGACGGACTCGCCACGCTATCAATCTTTCTTTAAAAAAAATCATATTTTAAAACAATGAAATTGTTACGAAATAATTTATTCCATAAACATAACTCAATTTAGTTATTTTGGAAACTTATTATTAAAAAATGAATATTCAATTAAAAATCCCTAACACGTGAACTCTAGCGGAATTTTTGAGATTTGAGAGAAATGGGTTGAAGGACTGGATATACCACTGCAGTTGTGTTCTTCTAAATCCATCCATCTTGATAGAGAGATACAATGATGGCATAAATTTACATAAAAGCAAGGATGATGGGTAGGTGCCTACATTGAGGAGAGTATGTTGAGGCATTAACTCTAAATTTAACCCTAACTTATTTAGGATACAATGAGAGACCTAGAGGACTCAAGATAGTTTGGCAATGTTGCTCAAGTTTAACTCTCAAAATATTTTGCAGCTCAACTTGAATTAAAAAAAAAAAATGTCCCACCAAATATAAAAAATTCTCTCTCTAGTACGTTACATGAACTTGATCAATTTTTAACATAATTTGTATTTTATTAACTAATAACCCAGGAAATAATAATAATCCACTAAATAGTTAATTAAGTAAATAAAAATTAAACTATCATAATATAAGCCGTGATATAATCACCAAAATAGAAAATTTAAGATTGATGGATGCAAACTTTATTATTGATAATCAAATTAAGCAATTTCCAACAATACTCTAATACATTCTAATGAAATATAAGGTATTTATATGATTTAAATAACATTTATTTTATATATTTTTTAAAAAAATTTATTGTGAGAATGCCAAACATTATACACATTCATTTAAGTTTATCTGCCATTGAAAAAATGCAAGAAAAAAAAATTGATTATATGATTGATATTATAGTGTATAAGATATTTGAATTTATTAAAATTTAAGTTGCAGATATATCTCCCCCAAGTATTGAACAACTAATGACATATTAACTTGAAAGTTATAAAAGTTACTTAGACATGAGAGAAAATTGCAAAAAATTCCACACAAAGTCAGACAAATTTTAATATAATAGAAAGGATTATGCATTTTTAGATGTAATGACTTGTATAACTTTGCATGTTTACAATTTGTATGAAAAAAAAAAATATTTTATCACATATTAATTGTTATTTTATTCACTTATTTATTAAAATTCAATATATTTTTCTATCTAAATATTATAAAAATATTCCCTTTAATTATAAGCCAGCCCCTCAATTCTTAAATTCTGAATCCTTATCTGCCAAGAACCATTTTTAACAATTAGTTCTTAAAGTGTTAAACTTGATTTTTAACTATAAAAAAATTTCATTCTCCACTAGCTATTGAGGGTAGCCGCTTGCTGCTTTTGGGGAGGATGAGAGAGGCTAGACTAAATCTACAACAAAAATTCTCTACACTTAATTGCATCAATGGAAACTTTATAATAGTCATCGAGGGAAAAATAACAAACGACAATGACATCAAGGCACTTTATACACCATAGACATGCATGGATGCCCATAACGATTTGCACTCAACCAACTAATTAATGGCAGAAAACCAATTACAAACAGGTTCCAATTCAGCAACAAGTTAATACGTTTTCAACTAAAAAATTCAGCCCGTGAATTTGATTCAACAAGCATCCAATAATTTTCAGCAACCCTTTGGCATTACATTAGTTGGGAATCAACATCAGTTTCTACAGATTTCACCAGCCCTCCGACAGATAAAATTTGGCAGCAGAGTAGCAAACAAATTCACCACATATTCAGCTTTGGTATTGGCAAAGGTTCAACACAACTTTCAACCAATTGAGCAGCAAAAGTTAGCACCCATGTTTACCACTTAATGGCAGAGTTTTTCAGCAACAACTAAGTGTTCACATTAAAAATTTTATGGGTTAGCTACATTAATTTCGGCAGCAAAAATCCAACAGCAAATCCACAATATCCCGCCACAGATTTCAACATCTTAGCATCCAATTGGCGACGAAAATTTGACAGCAACTTAGGCACATCTTCAGCAGCAAAGGTTATGTAAAACACAGAAAACTATAGCAGGTTACTCAAAACTTAAAACAAATCAGATTTTTTGCAGCAAATGAATGCGAACAGTACAGCAATATTTCATAAATCACAAAGAATTCTACCCATATTCTTCCTCAACAACAGGTCAATAAGATTTTGCAATTAAAGCCCAACAAAATTCAAGTAGATAAATCAATAATTTCGCAACAAATTTGAGAACTACAGAGAGCCAAATAACATCAAATCAGTCACCATATTTTCACTTTTTAATATGAAATACAATGAAATACAAGTTATTTGTGGATGTCAGACGTACACCAAGGGTGAAAGTGTGGAACCTTAACTTGTTGGAAGATAGTATCGTTTAGAAGTATACATTTTCTGCATTGACAAAAGATAGTATTGTTTAGAAGTTTACATTTTCTGCACTGACAAATCAAGCAAAACATGTAACGATTATATATAACAATATATGCTAAATTGTACCCAGTTAGTATAATATCAATATAAATAACAAAACTAAAAAGTAAAATTTACTCATCACTTCTTTACCCTATGTAAATTTCTATACCAATCACCCGCACATAATAGTTATGTGCATCCCAACAGTTTCAGGGCTATTGATGCTAGATAGAAATCAATCACTCATCCCAACATTGAAGGTGACCCTAGAAGCTACAACGGAGATGGAAACAACCAATATATCAGCAACCATTTAAGATAACACCGAGTACGAGGTCTGAATCACCATCCAATAAGCTAAACAATCAAATTGATTTGGATTTAACCCAAGTGGTTAGCAAGACTTGTGCAAATAAGTTGCTAATTCTAACATCTAGGTTGAACTAGTGTTAAATCGCCCATAGCAATCACTTAAACCATCCCAATAACAATAATCTTCCAAAGGCTAAACTGAATCCTGGCTAGATTGATTAGATAATGCACCCGATGTAGAAACTTAAGCACTTGCATCCCTATCAACATAATCTTGAAAATGTCATAAAGGACCTTTTGTACTTCAATTAGGTTTTTCTATGCACATTTTAGAAAATGCACTTTATCCCTTGCATTTTTTCAGCTAAAATCCATAATAGCACAATGCACATCAAGAAGTTACACTCATCAATATTTGTCAAATTTCAACTTCATTTTGGTCACCATTCTCCAAATGAAATCATCATCTCCATTTATTCGAGCATTTAACATCCTTTTCAATTTCAAATCTCTAAGAGGAACAACGTGCTTGTCGAGTTATCACCCTGAGATGGTATGCATGTCTTTCAATTGTTGTGAGCAACAGGTAATTGCAGACAAACCAAGATTATGTCTAAGTGAAAGAAATGATGGTCTGTTACTCATGGCAGCTTTTGGGAGGAAAACGTTTATGTTTAATTACAATTGCTGTGAACACTTTCAAAAATAATTTAGCAATCTCCAGTGTCTACAATATTTCTTTTTTGGTTATTACTATCATCCCCATAGACATAATAAACTAAAAATGTTGCAGGCTACTCATGAGAATTGGCAATCTTGTTAAGGCCTTGATAGATAGATGCCAAAATTAGAATTGTAAGACACACGTTTTGCCCATTAGCCAAAATGCTAGCTATCTTAAATGTATTAGATCGTATAAATCCAACATCTTCAATGAGGAGAACAAAGGTACAAAGCCAGCATGATAAAAATGTTGCAAGATACCCCTCCCTAGCATGTCCACCAATGTTTAAACTGCCAAATAAAGCCTCCTCTGAAACGAATTATAGTTCATGTGATTCAATATCCCCAAATAGGTTAGAAATCGAACTGGGGCAAGCCACCCTCTTTTCCTTACAGGCAAGATGTGCATGGTATTTCATGATCTTTTTGCTCCAAAACTTTATGTATTGGGTAATTGGGCAATTGACACTCCTTGAGATTGACTTGTGGGGACTACACCACAGAGTTTATGGAAAGCATGGATCAAGTATTTACACAAGCGGGGAACAAATTTTGGCACCAACCTCTTCAACTTTGATAAGCTCCTGGGCATTTGGGACGACCTCATCATAAAATTTTTCTCTAATGGGAAGTCCTATTGTAGTGCATATATCATAAAAAGAGATACACCTCTCCAAGCAAAATCAACAGTGTGTTTGTCAAAGGACATCAGGCCTCACAGAACGCCTTCATAACATCTATGCTCCAGTTATAACAAAAGTGAGGCATAAATAGCATCAAAAACTCTAGTAGCATCCAACTTAGGCTTACACCTATTGAGAACATTTTCAATCCATTCCCAATAACTTGGCACGTACTACAATTCGCCAGTCAAATCAAGGTGACCCTCATTTAGCCTCCACGTCAACAATGCGACAACTAAGTGTTAGCAATGAGATAGCTTCACTCGAAGACTGCTGATGACTTGACTGCAAAGTCTATCCCTAGGAAGTTCCATGAGAACTAGTGTCTTTTGACACACACTAATGATTTCAATTAAAGAGATGTCTACCTCTCTTTATAAAATACGCACTATACGACGTTCCATCAGAAAAAAATTTTATGACGAAGTCGCCCCAAGTGTCCAACAGCTTACCAGAATTAATAAGGCTGGTGCTAAATTTGTTCCTTACTCGTGTAAATATTTGTTCCACGCTTTCCGTAAACTTTGTGGTGGAGTCCCTACAAACCAATCTCGAGGAGTGTCGATTATCCAATAGATAAAGTTCCAGAACAAAAAGACCATGAAATAATATGCACATCCTGCCCGTAAGGAAAAAAGGGTGACTCGCCCTAAGTCAACTTTTAACCCATCCGAGGATATTGAATCACATAAATCATGATTTGCATCAGAGGTGGCTTTATTTGCCAATCAGAACATTAGCGGAAGAGCCAGAGAGGAGGCGTATCTGGCAGCATTTTTATCATGCTGATTTTATACCTTTGTTCTCTTTATTGAAGATGTCGGATTCATACGACCCAATACATTTAAGATGGGTAGCATTATGGCTAATAGGCAAAACGTGAGTCTTGCAATTCCCATTTTAGTGTTTATTTATCAATGCCTTAACAGGATTACGAATTCTTGCCACCTATCTCATGAGCCTATAACATTTATAGTCCATTATATTTATGAGTGGATATCACACTATTTTAAGACCCATTTTTAAGTTTTTAAAAGTATCCTAAACCCTAAGGTGGTCGTATACCCTAGTGAGGGATGTGCCAAGTAATATGATCCTAACAAGGCTCGGAAGCACATACATAAAGGTAAGCAAGCTTGCTGGACTTGCAATGTGATTACCACAGGTAATGATATCCTTTACGTGGACAACGATGACCTAGGCAACCTCGAGCGAGATTATTTTACGACTATTCGCTCAAGTTATCTAACCTTGAGGTGAGGTGACCACTTTGATATTGAACCTTATAGTCCTCACCGATTTAGCCGTCAATTTGGCTATTATCAGGAGGTATTTGGGTCGCTCGACCATGACATTAGATGGTGCTCCTTAGACGATGGCTTACGATACTAACGCTTATACCTTTTATCTTGATCCATGGCTAAAGCACACTTTCCCTATAACCCGACCTTTATAAGAAGATTTTTCTTGCTAGCTTACAAGAAATGATGGTTTGTTGCTCAGAGCAGTTTCTTGGAGGAAAATGTTTATGTTTGATTACAATTTCCTTCATTATGCAAAACTCATGGAGATTTCCTTGTGAAGGAAGTGCATACCAGAAACTTTTTCTACCTTCTTCTGCTCTTCAATCTTTAGACAATGATCATATTATACCTTCCATTCCTAAAACCAAGAAACGAGATCCCAAAACTTCAAAGCATATCATAACATCTCATAAGTTGAAACTATCTTGTTCAACAATCATATATATATATATGTCTTTCTTATGATTTGTACTGATTGAGCCATCTCAGCAAATACTTAGGCCCTCCCATCAGCGTGATTAACAAAGTCTATAGTATCTCTAATATTCTCACAAATAACAATTTTCGTAAGCCCATCTTTAATTATAAGATTTAAGATAATATGTACAACAATGAACATGAAATAAATTACCATCGCCCAATAGTAGTTTCACCCTCAGAAAATCTCCTTTCAAAATCCTCACTGCCTCTTCATTGTTTGAGGCATTATCAACAAAAATTAAGCAGATATTCTATTTAATGCTAGGAAATATTTCTCCACTTGGGTGCAGTTTTCTTCAACATAATGTTGAAACTCTCCTCCCCTGCTTTAGAATGAATGCTCATGTATCAAGATCCAACATGCAGTTGACTCCCTTATCCTCTCCATGTTAAATTAACCTTTACGTAGTATGGTTTGAATAGTACCAACTAGCTAAAAGTTAATCGCTGTCTAGTGTGCCTCCTCCCTCAAAATCTTTCCACACATTAAATTTTCTCTCTTTTAGACACATGAAACTTAGGATCTTCACCTACATCTTCCCCTTTTTGCATTGCTTCACATCTCTAATTATATCCCCATATTTAGTGTCCAATAGATCTATATCATCTCCTTCACCTACATTGACATTTAATTCTAGGTTTTGAGTGCCCACAAATGCTAGGGTGAATGTCATCTTCACCAATAGATGCACGTGATTCACCACTAAACTCCAATGAGCTAGGAGACATGCATATAATATAAGAATATGACATGATGAACTTTGGATAAAGATCATCAATTACGAAAACATATGGCAGTTCTTGACTCTGATTATAAAGCATGTGCGCTAGTAGGAGGGTAAAAGTAAAAATTATATAATGCCAAATGCCATGCCAAAATTACCTCCATGCAAGTAACACAATGCATTGCAAAAGCTTTTTTTTAACTTTCAAGGATGGAATTTAAATCCTATTTCATAATGTTGCCACCAATATTGTTATTGTATCTACTATCTTCAAAAGTGCATATATTTCCACTAGTGGTGTACCAAATTCATGATAACATACCATGTTAAAAAACAACACACATATATGCATACGTAAATATGTTTTACATTAATGTATTTTAGAAATATAAATAAAGGAAAAATAGTTAGAACTTTTGATATCAAATTACAATAACCAAATGACAATTTTGATAAAGAGTTCATGCTTTCTATATAGTAATGATAATGGAGTGACACTTTTAGATAATATATATTATATAGATATATATATTAACCAATATGTTAAAAATTCAAAGAAACATTTTGTACAGAAATAATTTAGCTTCTTGGTGTTAAATTGTTATATGGCAGTAGAAATTTATGTTTTCATAAATATGAATAAATAATTTTGCCCTTTATCTCTATAAAGTAACCTAAACCCAAATTTTCCACTTGTCGACATCTATCACTTTTAGGTTAAAATGTAAGATAAGTTTTCATACAAAATTAGCAGTTTCTAGAATTAAACAGAAATTTAATTTAATTATTTGTCTATTTTTTTTTATCACCTTTTGACGATTTATCTTTCAATTTTCCCTTTCAGTACAGATAGAAAAGCATTTGGAATAAGTATGAAGAGGCTTGCTTCATAAATGGCAGGAGACACAAAACTTGGTGAACCTATATGATTTTTTTTCTGATGTAAATCAGGCATCTCTGACAAGAAACTTATATTACTTATCTATAATTAATATTAGTATTAAACAAACAATCCTATGGTAAGTATTATCATATGCTACTTGATCCAGTCCCAAAAATATATATTTTTTACTTTTTTTTATGATCAATTATTAAATGTAAAAGGATTGTGCCCTTTTTGAAAGGCTCAGGGCTTTCTAAGAGAACACAAACATTAATCATTATTCTTTGAATAAATTGAATTAACCTTGTGCTGAAAGCAGAAATGCCAAAATTCTGACAGCCAAACCAGAAACGATAATCAATTACGATTTGATTATAGAGTATCAACAAGACAAGGACTTTTAGCTAAAAAAACATATGAATGAAAGTGGATTGGGTTTTTTTCATTCCCTATGAAGTGCAAAAACTACTAAATATACATACCATGCAAGTTGATATCAGGATCAAGGTGCATTTGGAATTTCTAAGGAGTACCATATCCAGCACTCATGTCCCCAATAGGTTGCAGCAAAATCCATACATTTGGAATTTTCCTGAAATACCTAAAGTCCGCAAAATCATATGCTTAATACGTTGGGATCTCAAGAACCAACGCATTAAGACACCTAGCCTGCCAATACATTGTCTCACTAATATCTCATTTTACTCATTACCCCCCTACTCGAAGAGGACAATTCTTAGAGAAAATCACAGGAGGCCATTCCCAAATAAACAATTGTGGTATGATATTGCCAACGGATCAATTGTTAGTGGGTTTTTACATTCAACTACATGCACTTGCACAAATGTATAAAATATCAAAAGAAGTAGTAGCTTTAGAGTTTGACCACAAAAGGACCCATAGTTTTGACTACATTGCACCAAAAGGAGAATATCAGCAAGTACCACCACAGCTTTCTCAATCTTGTGTTCTCTCTTATTACATAATTAAACATAGTCAAAATTTCAAAGCAAAACTGAAGAATAACCACAATTTCAAAGCACTGTTGCACACATGCTGCTGAATTCCTTAATGGGAAAAGAAATAATAAATTACATTAACCTTTTTACATAATCATTGTGACTTGGTACTACCAGGGAATCATGGATTCCTAGTTACGGTAATCACTGATAAATAAAAGCATTGAACAAATGAAAATGACAAAAAAAAAACAGAACTGAAAAATCACCATCATCAGATACCAACCTTAGAGTCTCTAGCACTGATGACAAATCTCCACCACTCTTCCTCATCAAACCCAAATTCAGTGGTCACCACATTCTTGCCCAAATACTGTTCACTCTTTTCTGTGCCGAAAAAGTTCACTTCAGGACTCAATGTGTCTGGAGGCGACTGCATCAGTGAAATGATAATTGCATGGTGGAGAGAATTAACCTACCAAAAACTTTCAAAAATGCAGTGGAATATCGAAACCATTTCCATGCAGTAGTATCACAATAACAGATTATGCAGAAATGAGATAATGGAGAGGATTAACCTACCAAAAACTTTAAAAAATGCAGTGGAATATTGAAACCATTTCCATGCAGTAGTATCACAATAACAGATTATGCAGAAATGAGATGATGCTTGGATCTATAGTTGAGTTTATAGTTCTAACAAAATGTAAATGCCATACAACGTAGAATTAAGGAAAAGAACAATGTACAGAATCACAGCTCTTTCACATTGGTAGAGGAGGGACTAAGACATAGTTCTTTCACATTAGTACCAATCACCTGCATCCACCTCTTCTTCCATACAGCTTCACCAACTCAAGCTAAGGTCACCATTTCCTATGCATAACAGAAACAGTTAGCTCCATCTTTTTCAAAGGCATATGCAGAGATTAGAGAGCAAGAGAAATGCTACTTTTTTCCTTATATTGAATGTGCTGACAACCATTGATTACAATAGCCTTCTGATCTGCTTTGTTAGGCACCTGCATAATAAATCTTATTAACTGTGAGATTGCTTTCAGGATAAGTTCAGTTTTCAAGTTATCATTCTACATTATTGTCTTTCTTGATATGATCAAACAATCATTTTCTTAGTTAAATTATAAATAATTAAGTCATTGTTTGGCGATAAAAAGGCTTAAACAATCATTAAATTACACAGAAAACATTAAGATCTAAAATTATAGTAAGATTAAAATTATAAAAAAGAAAATCAATATGATCAGTTAGTCCAAAACTTAAAGACTTTGATTCTGTACTGCCAGTGGAAGAAATTAGTTTGGAAATAGTGCTGCAACACAAGGTAGGAATTGTTAAACTTCCTCTTTATTTATTCAATTGATTGGTATTTTGGGTGTGTGAGTTCAGGAGATTTTAGGGTGACAAATTATAAGCATAGTAGTCGTAATATTGCAGAGAGACATGACTATTCTCCAGTTTGCAAGTAGAAATTGTATCCAAGTCTCTATGGCCAGTCTATCTCAAGTAGTGAGACTCAAGTGTTCAAATATCTGAACACCCATTACAATGTTTCCAAAATCTCTTCAAGGAACCCACATCAAAGAACTTTTTCCTTTTTTTTTTTTTTTTTGGCAGCTAATAGAAAAGTAGAAAAGACAACAGTTAATCGACACTTCACAATAATACGTCAAAAAACATACAGAACAAAAAATGTTGCAACAATTGTAAGATGACGCAAAATCTCTAATTGAGCTTTTCTGATTAATTACAGCTTAAAAACAAATCACATTTTTAGGAGAAAAAACTTATAGTTAAGATATATTGGCTATGTTCATATTTAAATTTTGGTGTATGTTTTTAAATATTTTTGTCTCGAGAGTTGTGTAAAAGTAAGAGAGAGAAAGCAATAAAACTTAGAAAGTATAATAATTGAATGTGTGTGTTTGTGTGTTTGTTGTCCAAAATTGCAAAACAAGCATAGCCATTATTGTTAGGCTTATGAGATTACTAATTTGGACATCACAACATGATTACAAGCTGTTAGATAAAATATGATAATATTTAACATTTTCACTTTATGATATCAATATTTAAACATCTGGCAGCTGAAAATTCCTACTTCAGTGACAACACATAATTTCCTAGTCATTAGTCAATCCAAGTAGGTTCAAATTGATAGGTTCATTAATACAACATCCCAATTTGTCTCTTGAACCATTGTGAAAAATAACAAACTTTCCAGTCTTCTTCAATCTTAGAATCTCTTCAAAACCTAGGTTCTATGGTATGGTTTCTTGCCACTTGGCTAGTTTGGATTGGTTTCATACATTGACTCACTGTACTGATCGCATTTATCAAACAGAGCATTACTCTAAATTGCCTTTTGATATACAAGATTTAATGGATGGATATTTAATGTATATTTACATTTACTTTTTGTTTGCTCAAAAGGTCCAAATAAAGCACATAAAACCCGTGTAAAACGAGGGGCACTAAAAAGTGAAACCTGATACGAAATGATGTCCCGAATCCAACCTTTCTTTTCAGGCATTTGTGAAATTTTCAAGTGGAATAGATGCATTGTTCAATTTGTGATCCTTGAACTAAAGGGTGGATGGTGAAAATCAATTGCCCCTTATAATGCAATGCAATGATGACCAAGGAGCAACAATACATGGTACACAAAAGCATTAACTGTTCCAGACCAAACACAAAATTTTTTGTGCACAAAAAGTGATTTTCCTGCAGAACCTAGAAATTTGGAGTAAATAAATAAATAAATAAATTGCATTAAATTAAAACATCGTAAATGTGATTTCAAAATTTGTTCCCTTCCTACATATACTTCAGAGAAGAAATACAGTCAGAGTTAACTGGAAATTGTTCGCTCATAGCCATTGGTGAAGAAATAAATTCAGATAAAACACAAAGATGGACACAATACATGCAGTAAAACATCAATTTCACTTTTATAATTCCAGGTTATTTAATATTGCATTGCCTTAAACAGGCAAGGAAAAACAATACCTGATAGCTGACTCTGCTGCAACTCCAATACCCAAATTATTTGATAAACCAATCAAGTTCAATCAGTTATTTAGGAAAAAAATGAAGGAGATGCAAAAAGTCAAATTTTCATTTTCTCCACAAAGCATCATAAGCCAATTCAAGAAGCTAAGATCCAATTTCTGCAAAGTTTTGTCTCACAATCGAGGCAAGCTCTAATTCACCAATGGAAACCAATCCCTCGACCACTCTTTGTCTCACTTTTATGTATGGTATGAACCCTCTCTCAGTCATTCTTATAGCAAACTTTCCAGCCAAAATAAATAGATGAACATCTAAGCTACCCTCAAGTACCAGTTCATAGGCTTCAAATTCAATATGTACACCTTCACTTTCTAAAAACTGAATCACGTCAACTGCTCTCCATATTTCTCTATTAGCCCGCATTGCGCCCACTGCTTTCAAAATTGTCCCCTTCCTTGGACTCAGTCCATGCCTACTCACCATCTCCTTCACCATCTCTACAACCTCACCAGTCATTCTTAGCTCAGTCATTTCACTGATCAATGTACCATAACTATCCAAATCAGGAACACAACAAGCCTTTCCCATTCCTTGCAAGACTTTCACAGCTTCTTCAAACTGATCAACTTTGCAGAGTGACAGAATAAGATAATTACAGGTCCCACAGTCTGGAGAATACCCAATTGAACGCATTTCAAGTAGGATACTTGGAACACCCTGAGATCTTTTTCGACGCTCAACCCATGCTTTGGAAAGCAAGAGATGGGTCTGTGGGTTAGGATGACAGCCAGAACGAAGCATGCGCTGTATGACAGCCAGAGCAAGTGGGAGAGGATTTTGACTCTCAAGAATACATGACAGAAGACAGGAATATGCCACATGTGGTCGAGACCGAGGTCGAATAGAAATTAAAGATTGTAAAATTTCATCAACTATATGGACTCGATGGCTTTCTAACAATGTAGAGAGAAACATAAAAGGATTTGGATTTCGGCAAAACTCTTTCGAAGTGTTGAGGAGCTCAGGTATTTGTTGATAAGCCCTAGCTTCAACAGCTGCCCGTATGGATTCTTCAACAGACCCTTGTGACGAGCTAGAACAAAACTGAAGACATGCAAAAATCATGGCAACAGTAAGCAAAAGAGCTGCTAAGGTCATATTTGCTTCAAGAACAGGTATATACTCTAGAAAGAAGCATTCATATTCATGTAAATCAGTAAAGGGACAAACACGTTGATCAAAAAGTAGTTTATGACTAAGCCAACATGTCATTTTGGCCCATCATTATAATTTTGCAACTTTCAGCTTTGCTGTCATTTTTAGTTTTTTTAGGAGCATAATTGTCATTTTGAAAATTTATCCGACCCTCCAGAGAGATTTAGGCATTTTATACATTACAATTTTCCATAAATTATTATTTCATATTGACAACTAAATTGCTTCCTTAACCATGACAAAAATTGTTCCAACCTATGAAAAGTTATAGGACAACGGGACTCATTTTTGATGTAGTTTCCAGGTTTTAGATCCAAAATGACAATTTCAAAAATTGGACTCATTTTTGATGTAGTAAATGACAATTGGACTCATATACTTGAATTGAACTATATCAGAATACAGTGATAAGGGGAAATTCAAGCCGTTGGTTATGTTAAGTAAATACATAATTTAAACCATGAGAAACTATTAACTTCAAGAGAGAAAACTTGGAGAATATTTTATTCTGGTCCATTTCTTTGAGGCCAGTATCATAGCCAGGCAGTTAATATCTGGTCTAGTAACAGAGGGAGCCAATAGAACATAGTTTGGGTCAAGTACTCATGTCATTGATTTGTGCAGACAAAGAACAATTTATGAAAGTAAAAATGGTTCTGTTTTCTTTTACGGCCTCAATTATCATAATTTCCAGATAGCATTGTAACTGGTTTGCAATGGTATAAGACCATCATGATACAGGATTAGAGGTAAATACCTCATCCAAACTTTCATCTGCTGCTACCAACCAAATAGAAGAAAAAAACCATAAGTCCGATTTTGCATCATCAATGCCAAAAGAAATATCATTTCAACATTCGGATTAAAAGCAAATGTACAAATTATAGTCCAAAGATAACATCTTTTTACGCATCGGAAAATGGATTTTCCAGATGATCAACTAAAACTAACGGATCATGTAGCAATCAAGGTGTAAAACCAAAAACTAACTGAAGGGAGAAACGATGTTCATAAATTTTTTTTAAAAAAAAACTCAGTCACCCAAAGATAATTAAAATGAAGCTAAAAGATAAATTCAAAATTTGTGATATCTTTATCTAATAGTTCACCCAATTTTCTATGGTTTCAGAGAACACAAACAGAACATTTATAAAAAATTTAGAAAAACCAGTAAACTAGCTAATACCATGGAAGCCATGGCGACTCGCTCCAGTGGAATAGCGGCGCCGCACTGGCGCGGGAGTCTATCCATTAGTTTGGTTTCTCCTTGCTCAGCACGAGCGAAAACGGCGGAATTTGGAATCCGACTGGACTCCGCAGAGCCCCCCGGAGCATCTACAGTTGACGGCAACGTGGCAGAGGCCGCGTCCGAGGAGGACCGCCTAGTGAAGACCATAACGCCACAAAAAGCAAGGTGCTTCAAATAATAGGCCGAAGAGAGGGAACTTTTGGCAGCGGTGGACCAGTGGGAACGAAGGTGTGGACCCGCCATTCCTAGAAAGCGCTGTTTCTGCAGAGAAGGGAAAGTCGGGGCGTCGCGGTAGTGGCAATGCTGTTTGATGGGATGGTGGGATGGGATTGAGGCGTCTTTTGCCACCGTTCTCGCTACATGTGTTCGAACATGGCAAAATTAGTACAAATTGTAGTTATAATTTTTAAAATGGTTTTTAGGGATAAAAATTACTTTAAATATTACATTTTATCTGTTTAATGTACTTTTCTATAAAAACATATATATAATTTTATATAATATAATTATATGGGATATATGATTTCTTACGTAAGTTATGATTATGCTTTATTGAGAAACACACACACACACACACACACATACATATATATGTGTATGTACATATTTATATATTTGCAAGCCCGCCATATATTTTAATAATTATATATAAAGGATAAAAATATATTTAAAGTATTTTTGAATGTTGTGTGTTAGATGTTTATTTTTTATTGTGTAAAAATAAATAAAAATTTAAAACAAAAATGATACAATTGTTTTAGGATCCATTGAGGGGATGCTGAAATAAAATTAGACATGTTTTAGAGACGTATTTTGTAAAATATATATATATATATATATATATATATATATATATTGATAGTCATCCATATCTGTGCTCATCTCCTTGCATTAACTCTCAAATCACTAAATCTCAAGTTAGATGACCAAAGGGGTGCGAGACTATACTACGAGTCTTATTTGGAAGGAAGAATTTGGATTTGAAATATATATATAAAAAAAACTTCAAATAACTATAAATAAAAAAAATTTTAAATTCATCCTAACAACTAAAAAATATAATTTAATAATTTAAAATTTATTGTCATCTAAACAAATATAATGAATTTATTATTATAAATTTAAAATCAATTCCTTTGAATCTATTGATCCAAATGCATTTTAAAAATATTTCACTTAAGCAATAATTGAGGTCCAGTCCAAATAGAACTCAAATCTAACAATATTTTTAAAATCGAATTAGTTATCTATACTATATTATCAAGTGTTTGGACTTATTTATGTTACATAATATAGGTTTACACATATACCTTTATTTTCAATTATTGGTCTATCCTTTATTTCTCCATTTTTAATATGTTTTATATTTGTATTTTCTCTTAAATTTTTCATTCTTCAATTTCTTTGGATCTTCATCAATTCTTAGTTCATTTATTATTTACACATTTAATAATATTACTTTTATTATTTAAAATATAATAATTTTACAATTCATCAATAATTTTGCTCATGCATAAAGCATGCCAATTTTACTAGTTGAATTAAAGAATTAACTGAGTTACTATGTAAGTAGTTCAATTGGTTCAATTATTTTTTAAAAATGAAATTATATATAATATTATATATACATGTAATAATATTACATCAATTTTACAAATTAAATTCAAATTCAATTATTAATATACTACATAATAAGTTTTAGATGTAACATAAACATTTTAATAACTTAATAAAAAATTATTATAGTAATAAAAATTTTAATTTTTAGATGCAATATTCAAATTTTCAATAGCTCAATTAGAATGGCTTATAGATAAAAATAATTAATAAAAGCCAAAATAAAAAATAGACAATGAAAATTATTATATATTAAAAAATTTTTAGGAGGTAAAAATATTCTAAATTATAAGAAAACTTAAAAAATTATTCTTTTTATAAAAGTAAAAAACAGAAAAAAATAATTTGAAAAGATAGAATATTGGAGAAAAAAAACAACCAAAAATAATAAATTAAAAGAAAGGAGACAAAGAAAAAGATAGAAAAATAAAAAAATAATTTAAAATACTTGTATAATCTTATAATATGCAACTAAAATATTTTGCTTTCATAATAATAAAAGTAATCTATATATAATAAAAAAGAGAAGTAACGATATATTAGTAATTATATTTGAGTGTCTTAATCTTTTTAATCAATGATAATAGCTTACTTTACTAATTAAAGGTACTAACACGACTAGTAAAGAGGAAAAAGTCACTCATAAAAAATGGGTGGAGTATGATCTGTAGGTTAACAGCTACATGTTAGTTGCAATGACCAATGATTTTTAGAGAACCCATAAGGGCATAGAGATTACAAGGGGAGATTATGGTGAGTAGAGTCATACTATTAAATATGAGATATCTAAGTAGTTATTCAAGATATGCATGATAGAGCATGGTGATATGAGTGAGCATGTCCTCAAGATGATTTCACTTATTGATGGGCTTGAAACATTGGATTTCATCATGGATGCCAATTTGCAGTTAGATTTGATCCTTTAGTTACTTTCGAATTCCTTCCCACAATTTATTATGAATTACCACATGAATGATATTGAGTGCATTTTAGCTAGACTCCTGAATAAGCTGGTAACTACACGAGCAGCCATGAAGGGGAAAAGGAAAGAGGTGGTTCTTATTGCCTCTAACTTCTTTGGTGTGACCTTGAAGAGTAAGGCAAAGAAGAAGAAGCCTTTCGTTCCTAAGGCTAATGGGAATATCAAAAAGGTCAAAGCTCCTATAGAGGAGAGAAAGTGTTTTGATTGCAGCAAGATTAGGTACTGGAAGAGGAATTTAGCCTAGTAACTTGGCTTCAAGAAAGCAGTAGAAGTTAAGGAACTTTATGTTTATGAAAGATTTTATTTCCATTGGTGTATTTTCTATTTCTTGGATTTAGATTCTAGTGCTACTTCCCACATTTGTACTTCGCATAAGATTTGGTTAAAAGTAGGACACTTGAGAAGCGTGAAGTGGTGATCAAGTTGAGGAATAGAGCAAGTGTTGTAGCCTCCACAATTGGGACCACTTCAATAAAACTATCATTAGACCATACTTTAGTATTGAGAGTTATATTTTGTTGCCCAATGGGCTTAAGAACATTGTTTCCATTTTGTTACTAAAAAAAGAGAATTATGAATTTTCTTTTAGAAGCAATATGTGATATATTTATTATTGTAATAACTTGATTGGCATTACATCTTTTATGAATAGCTTATATCATTTGATCATGGATGGTAATACTGTGATCAACACCATCTCGAACAAACATCCAAGGAATGACTTAAATTGCAAGCACTTGTGGTACCTTCAACTTGGCCATGCCAGTGACACAAAAATTAGTAAGTTGGAAAAAGATGGGCTTATTGGCCCATTGGGAGAAAAATTCAATCCAACTTGTGAACGTACATCATAGGCAATATGGCTAGAAGTTCATTTGATGGATATGTCGAAAGGGCTGATGAAGTGTTAAAGCTGATCCACACTAATGTTTGTGGGCCATTTAATGAAATGACAAGGGGAGGATTTCTCTCTTTCATAACCTTTATTGATGATTATTCATAATATAGTTATAAGTACTTGATGAAGTACAAGCATGAATCATTTAAAAGGTTCGAGGAATTTGAAGCACAAGTAGAGAAGCAAACTGGCAAACATATGAAAACACTGTGATTAGAACATGGAGGCGAGTATATGAGTGCTAAGTTTGCTAAGTTCCTCAAGGAGAATAGTATTGTATCACAATTTATCCTATCAAAAACTTCTTAGTTAAATGGTGTAGCAGAATGTAGGAATGAAACTTTGTCAAACATCGTTTGATCTTTAATGAGCTTCACCAATTTTATCCATATCTTTATGAGGTCATTCCTTAATTACCACAGTATATATTTTGAATAGCACAACCTCCAAATCTATTCCCTACACCTCACATGAGATGTGGTTTGAAAGGAAACCAAGCCTTAAAACTTAAAGATCTAGGGATGTTCGATTTATCTTATGAAGATTAAGATAAATAAGTTAGAGGCGAGGGCAGTTATGGGCCGCTTTATTAGATATCCCAAAGATTCTAGGGGTATGAGTTCTAAATACCTAAAGATAATAGGATTGTCATCGAGTATCATGCATGTTTTCTTATGGAAAAGTTCATTCAAGAAAGCGGTACTAGTAGAACTATAGTGCTTAAGGAAGTTGAGCATGAGGAATAAAGCAATGAGCCCACAATGCATGTTCTTATTCAAAAGGTACCTTCTGATATGCAACCATTACATCGATCGGGTAGGATCTCTTAAGCACTAGAGAGATATAGAGAACAAATAAAAATTATTTGTAGTAGGAGATAATGATCATGGAGATGATCCTTTTACCTATGGTCAAGCAATGACAGGCTGGAAGCTATGAAATCTTAGATGCATTCAATGCATGCGAATCAAGTATAAACTCTAGTTTGTCCACCTAAGGGAATTGTTCTCACTGGATGTAAGGGGGTCTATAAGAGAAAGACTAGTTTGATTGGTGAGATGGAGACCTATAAGGCCAAGTTGGTGGTAAAGGACTATAGTTGAAAAGAGGCAAATGATTATATGGAAATCCTTTCGACAGTAGTCATGCTGAAGTCTATTTGAATTTTACTAATAATAGCCCCCCACTTGGACTATAAGATTTGGCATATGGGTGTTAAAACTACTTTCCTCAATGGAATGCTTGAGGAGGATATTTATATGCTACAATAACGCAGTTTTGAGGTCTAAGATGAATTTCATAAAGTGTACAAGTTTAAGAGGTTCATTTATGGCCTTAAGCAAGCATCAAGGAGCTAAACTCTTCATTTTGATGGTGCAGTCATATCATTTAGCTTCATTAAGAACGAGGATGAGCTATACGTCTACAAGAAGGTTAGTGGAAGTACCGTAACATTCCTTGTGTAGTATGTGGATGGCATACTACTAATCAAAAATGACACTAAGATGTTAAGCTCAGACACATCTTGGTTATCTAGAACCTACTCCAAGAAAGACTTAAGAAAAGCAATCTAAATCTTTGGCATTTACATCTATAGAGATAAAACGAAGAGATTGTTAAGTTTTTCTCAAGCCTTGTACATAGATAAAGAATTGAAGAGGTTTAATAGGGAAGCCTCTAAGAGAGGGTTGTTACCATTTAGGTATGACATCTATCTCTTGAAATCTATATGCCAAAGACAGATGATAAGAAGAGAAATATGGAGTCCATTCTATATGCTTCAGCTATTGGAAGCCTAATGTATGCAATACTATGTACAAGGCTAAATATGGCCTATGTTGTAAGTGTTATAAGCAGGTTTCAAGTGAATCTTAACAATGAGCATTAGAATATTGTCAAGTGTATTCTTAAATATTTGAGAAGAACTAAAAATATGGTACTTGTGTATGGAGATGGTGCTCTGAGAGTACATGGATAAACCAACTTGGACTTCTAGTCAAATGTGGATGATAGAAAATCTATCTTTGGATTCATATTCACTCTTAATGAAGGAGCAGCCAATTGGAAGAATTCCAAATAGAGTACGACTATAGACTCCACCACTGAGATTGAGTATATCAGTGTATGTGATGTAGCGAAAAAGGTTGTTTTGGATAAAGAAGTTCATGACAAAGCTTCAAGAGGTTCCGGATGTGGATCAGCCATTGCGACTTTATCATGACAACAACAATGCGATTGCACAAGTAAAGAAACTAAGGTCTCATCAGAAATCTAAACACATAAAAAGGTGTTCCCACATTGTTCAAACAATCATAGAGGTGACATAGCCATGCAGAAAATAGATTTAACTGATAATATGGCTGCCCCACTCCCCAAGTCAATGACTCAAGTGCAGCTAGATTGTCATTTTGAGAAGATGGGCACTAGATACTAAAGCGATTGGCATTAGTAATGTTGGCATTAAAAAGCAAGTGAGAGATTGTTACTAATGTGCCCTTTAATGCTTATAGAAAAGAAGGAATAATAGAAGGACATTTGATTATATATGTACTTTTCATATTAATTAATAAAATATTGATTTTCATATCAGTATTGTAGCAAGTTTTTCATGCATTGATATTTTGATTGGTGTAAAGTATTGCGTGTACCCATATGTTAGAGTGAAAAAGCCTTATTCATAAGGAATTATGAATATAGATATAAGAATTTCTTGGTACTCAATCACTAAAACCTATCTATGAATCACAAACACTCTAAAAGGTATTATAGAGTCGATATGACTTGCACACATTGTATTTGCATGGTAAGTGCCATACTGTTCAATATGAGATATTGAAAATATATGTATGTAGATGCACCATTAGGGAATGGGACATTTAGATAATGATTTGTTGAATGAAGCAAACATATGGAGTTCGCTCTTTACTGTCAACGTCTTGCTTTGTGATCTTGTTAAGTGTTCATAGACCTTGGACTTGAGACGATATGATTGCCTTATGCATATGATGATCAATTTGTCATTAGAGCATTAAGGGCCAATATCCATTCTAATTTAGGATAGGATTATGGGCCCAACGTGCCATTACTTAGGCGTATATGGATGCATGTGTGTGTTCAATAAGGGATTTTTCTTCTTACAAGTGAGCAAAGCATTTGTCTGATGCAGATGATATTTTATGAAATAGAAGTCTTGGGCCAAGTCAATGTATAATCAGAAAAGAGTTTTCGATAGGAACATTTGTCTCATAAGGAAACACCAACAGGTTATATGACTGAATTTTTAAATTTGACTAAATTCATAACTCTCGCTTGGTTAGGATAAAGTAAGACAAAAGGTTTATACGGGATGTTAGTCACGATTAAAAACATTATTGTGATCTTAATCATTTCATCTTAATTGGGCCATAATATGGGCTATAGGTTAGACATTACTTATGTCCTCGAGCTATGCTCATTGTTAATTAAGAATAAACTTAAATAGGCACACACATAAGATTGGGATGTGTTGTGGGTATTAAATTGGTGGATAGTATAATTTATTTAGTTGCAATTGGATTAAACCAAATAAATTATCATACATTTGTTAATGACGAGATTACAAATTAGAAGTATAATAGGGATTTAATTTAATTGATGATATTAATTAAATTGAATTAGTTGGACATAAATGGGCTTTAATTATTAATGCAATTAATAATTAAAGGACATATGGTTTGATTAATTAATGAAATTAATAAATAAGAGTTCATGAGCTATTTAATTAAAAATGGGTCCATGTAGAAGGGCTTATAGAGCCCATATACTAAATTCTAATGCCTTTACTATTTACATGAATCTTAAAGGTTTCAAGACACACAAGAAAATCAAAACAATTCATGCGCCCATCAAGCAATAGAGAGAGCAACCCTTAGCCACTCTCTTCCATCTCTCTTTTATCATAAAATCCTTCTAACCCCAAGGTATTTGAATTCGAGCTTTGCAAAAGGAGTTTTGTAGAGTGTAGCAGGAGCTCACAAGCATCATGATCATGTGAACAATATAAAGGTCAAGGTTTGAGGGCCGCGACTCCAAGGATCACGCACAAAAGGTTGGAAACGTTTCAATGGTGCAATTTTTATTCTTGTGCTTATTTGATTAGTATCTTGTTAGTTTTGCAATAAAAATGGATGGGGTTTGCTCCCTTATGTTCCACTACGTGTATGTCATTATTTTATGTGATAAAGTTTTGATTTTAATGACTAAACCGCAACAAAATTCAACACTATTGTGATTAGAATGTGCATGTTTTTCTCAATTTGTTAATCAAGTTAAGTGGGCTCCAACTTAGACAGGATTCAAGCCTTGGTAGCTTTATTGCATGTTAATGTTACCTATATGCTTATTAAGAATTATCTGCCTCCCTATTTTAGAACTAACAATAAAGTGTCTATGTTCTTTCATGGGAACATAAGATTCATATTATATCCATTTTATAGGATAGATGTAAGAATAAAGAATTTTGTGTTATGTGCATACTTAATATAAAATGTTGTGCTTTTTCACGCTTGGATGGAAAAATGTGTAGTGTGAGTAGAAACAATATGTTCTTTACATGCTATTTCCTCCATGATATGCTTCATGCTTAAGAATCCAAAGTCAACAATTATTTATTTACCTAAAAGTGATCAATTCTTTATAATGTCATTTGGCACTTGTGATGAATTTCATTCGGGCTTTATCCCTATTGTTAAATAGTAAATGGATTTGTTTAATATATCACATTGGTGGGAGAACCACAGAACACAATTGGTTGAAGTTGTTGCATTTGTGTTTGTTAGGCATCCTCCTACAAACATGACATTTGCTCAATACATCACTTTTCCAACTTGTATGAGGAAAACTCATGAACCATATTTTAAAGGGTGATCTCAACCTGATAGGGTAGGCCAACACATCATGGGCCCACCATTAGATAATCTTTGCATCTATTCACCATCCTTTGATGATAATAAGACACAACCTCCACCTAAACTCAATTTGATAGGCTATCAACATTAACACACCATTTCAACCAACCTTTGTCTTCATTAGGATATGAGGAAGGGTCAATTGTGCCAACTACATGGGAGGCAAATATAGGTGAAGGAAGTCAACTATGCGTGGAGGGCCCCAAATATGTTACATGACAGACATTTCAATAAGTATATACAAGTTTTATTAACAAACAAATTACATGTGTGCATGTTCCTTTCTGTAATCACTATACATGTGCATTTCATATATTGCAATGCACGGAAAGAAATCATAAAGCCATCATAAGTGGACATTACAATGGATCATGGATCCATTATAACTAGTTGCCATTAGATATCAAGCAAGAATGGTTTGACTTTTCAAGTTCAACATTACCAAACTTCATCTTTTTGGCATTACGAATGAGATTAAGAATTTAGTTGCTTATTCTCTTACTGTACTTGTTATGGATCACACAAAGATGTACAATTGTACTATTACTTTTATTAGTATTCGAACAATGTAGGGCTAGTTTGGATAATTGGTTTGTTTTCTTTTTTTGACATGCTTCACAAAATGAATTCTCATGGGACTTGGTCGACAATATAACAATTTAGTGAACTTCTAAGAAAAAAGTGTTAGAATTAATTAAGAAACACCTGCAATGTGTAAGGGTCACAAATACAAAACTTGATTGGATACCATAGGAGAAGTGAGATGATATGCTGGGCAAATGAGTTGAAGATACATTCCAACTAATATGCGAGAAAAATCGAAACAATCAAGCAATTGACAACACCTTTGCAACTACTATTTATTGAGATGGTTTGATTTTAGTAATCACACACAGTGAATGAATGATGAGTTAGAATTTTAGATACTACTACTCACTTTCAGTCACCATTTACATGTGTTTGCTTATATTCATCAATCATGTAGGAGTAGACATTGGGAAGGTCGCCAAATCCCTTTGAACTTTAATTTAGAGTTTAGAAAAATGTTACTGGAGAGTGGGGCGGCTCTTGAGCATAGTCACAAGAGGTAAGGACAAAGACTTACCAAATATTATGCAAACATATAATACAATGTGATAACTTGTCATCACGTTAATTAATTAAGATTTTGTAGAAGTTGATGGAGAAAATGCAACAAGACCACAACGCTAAAGACCTAGAGGTAGTCGAGCTAGAGGGCAGGAATGTGTCTAGCTCCACTAGTAGTAACATAATTGTCCGCAACGCCCTTGGTGGATTCAAAAAGGGCCAACTACTTGAGATGAGATCAAAGAGTGTGTCTTACCGGCAATTGTCCTATGGATCAGTAGTTCAACTTCCCTACCCAACCCCGAGCTCAAAGCGATGCATGAAATATTAGAACATACACAACAGCAACTACAAGATAAGATTGACACAAATAAAGGTGAGATTAAACACATTCATGTGACTCAACAAATTCATACGACTCATTACCAAGAAGTTGGGCCTCGATTCCTTGGATGACAATAAAGGTTAGGATGATGATGAGGACATTGATAAGCTCGACACGAATGGCTGGATTTACTTCTTTAGTGCCCTCTA
The DNA here is from genome assembly GCA_019155195.1 of Avicennia marina. Classification (NCBI taxonomy): domain Eukaryota; kingdom Viridiplantae; phylum Streptophyta; class Magnoliopsida; order Lamiales; family Acanthaceae; genus Avicennia; species Avicennia marina. The sequence continues at coordinate 7,241,777 of CM032760.1, forward strand.
CATTGCAATCAATTGTTTTTTTTTCTTGAAATTGCTTTTCTGTGAAAAAATTCTATACTTAAATTGCTACTTTTTGTATGTTTGAATATTAATCAAGTTTAATATTAGCATTTTTATTAAATTCTTCCCAAATATATGAATATCACTTCATAGACAGTGACATTTGCAAAATGCAATATATAATTTAACAAAATATGGTTAAAGCCAGTCTAAACCCATCTCAAATCCATGCTAAAGCCATTCTTAGAAAGCCATCCCAAAAAGCCCATAGCTATGCAAAAAAAAAAAAAAAAGTTCCAAAGCCATGTCCAAAAGTTTCATCTCTAATTCTATCAAAAGAACCGTCCCAAAGTTATGCTCAAAAAACCTTGTTCCAAAGCTGTGAAAAAAATTAGTCCCATCCTTATCCTAAAGTCATGTTTGAATATTCATTCCAAAACCGTCCCAAATATTATTATCCGAAAGTCGTGCTAAAATATTTCATACCAAAGCTGTCCCAAAGCTCGGATGGTTTTCTATGGGCTGTTGGAAATGTTTAGCGATGAGCTCGTTTCGGACAGATTCGTGTCCATCCCAAACCTCACAAGTGTGTGCCCAAAGATGGTGCTTCGCTACAGAAACGACTCCCAAGGATTTCCAAGCAATGCAAGTATAAAACTTTGTAAAATGACAAGTATCAATTGTTGAGTAAAGCAGATTCAAAATCGCACAACGTACTCATGTAACGAGAGCTAGAAATACTGCGTAAATATGAGCGAGAAGGAGCTATGCTGAGTCATACAAATTCCTGACTCAAGCTTAATTAATCACCGTTCACCAAGAAGTCCAATTGACTGCATAGATATTAGTGATACGTTAGCTGTCATCACAAAGTGGAAGGAAAATACTTTGAGATGACTTAAAAGACCTAATCAAAGTTTGGGGATAAAACTTCAAAAAGCCGGGCGCATGCGGGCAAAAGTTTGTTTTTGTATCTGCTTCTTTTCAGAATTAAGCATTTCCAGTTGTATTTCCCCTGTTTCTTGCGCATTCTTTCTATTTCTTAAGTGCTCAGCATAGGGCGGCCTCCCGGTCCAGCATCTTTATAAGTAAGTGGGTTCTGCGGGAAGCTGAGCCCTTTGCCAATATTTCGCAAATACCTTCTGTGTTTCCTTTAAAGCCTTCCTGTAACCATCCAGGACACTCCCCATCAAATGCAATTCACGTTCAAGCCGACAAATTTCGAAATCCTTCTTTCTTGCCTCTTCCAATCTGATCTTATGCAAGTGTTCTATGACAGCATCCCGGTTCTGTAACTCATTAAGCAACATCTGTTGGTTCACATTACTTTGTTCCAGAACCAGTTCCTTGTCCTCATAAAACATTCTGGCTCTTTCCATCATCTTCTGAATTTGCTCCATGCACATTCCAAAATCTACTGGCTGATGCTCCCAGGAATTGTTGATCCTCAGCCCCTTCTTGCTATCGTGGAGCAACAGTGATGAGAGGTCATCGTCATTTTCTCTCACCCTTTTCCTCACTCGGTTAACAAAAGATGGCATAGAAGCCAAGTGCTGCATATCTACCCGAGTTCTATCTGTTGAAGATGGGTTGTGAAACTGCTCGTGTGAACTCAAGGCAAATTGGTTTCCTTCCATTGTTCCAAGTAAATTATCCGTGACCAGATCCCCTTCAACAGCATTGTCATCCGATGAAACATGAAATCCACCTCTAGCTTCCTCCTTGTCTTCCTCTCCTTTCATCACTTCCTCATCCACTATCCTATCTTCACGATGGATAACTCCCCTAACATTCTCTGCACTGCAACGCTGCATGAAATGCTCTCCCAAATTATTCTTCCCAAGCAAAAGCCATTGTTCTTTCTCCTCTCCTCTTCCTTCCGCATTGTTCTCTTTGCAGTCCTCAATATCCATAATTTCTGCATACTCTATGACTTCTTCCTTATCACCACCTTGTTCAAGCATCAGATGTAACCCAACCCCACAACCCTCCGCTGTCCCACCGACTTTCACATCTCCCTCATTAACTTTATATTCATCACCTTTCAACCCAGCATCTAGTTTGACTGTTTCACCTGTGGGCTTCTCCATTAAGAACAACTCCTCATGCTGCCACTTGATCAAGTGCTGCAAGTGTGATGCATAGTAACAATCACCCAACTGTTCCCCGCGTGTCAACTCCTTCTCCACCATGAACCAAAACAACCCAGCCCAATCCACCTTCTCCGGATATCCATCCTTTATCACCTTTAACCAGTTATTCACTTTATCCGGCATCGACCATGCATCGTCATGCAGAAGCAGCCAATCTGATACAAACTCCACAATTAAACTAATCGCATCTTCTGAATACTCCCCCACATCCAAGCCCTCACCCACCCATCTCGCCTTTGCTTTCTTTTTCATAGGCAATTTGAAAGCTCGACCTAAGTCAGTTCTGTTAACCTTGATACGGAGACCATTGACATAACTAGCCCGCAATCTCGCTTCATAACTAGAAATTAACTGTGCCATTAAGTCTACCCTTATGTTCCTATCAAAATCCATGTGAACAAAGTCCCACAAACCGAGTTTCCTCAAAAGCTTCTCATGCCTAGCGAAATCGGGAATCTTGTGGGGTATAAAAGGTATAGGGTTCAGTTTTCCCATCAGAACTCGCAACTTTTTCTCGACGGACAGGAGTTTCATGATGTCGGGCGTACCCTTGCCCTTCCTCCGCTTGTTGGAGTCCCACGGGGAGTCGCGGCTGTGGGAGGGTGACGTGGGGATGACATTACCAATGATCGGTTGGGGTTCGGTGGTCGGAGGCTTACCTGATGATACAGATGGGGGTTCCCCGATTTCTTGCTCTTCTTCGTTCTCTTCGCGGTTTTCCGGCATGAGATGGAGCTGTTGGGTTTCGGGATTGGATTTCATGGGTGTGTAGGGTCGATTTGGGGTTTCTTGGGCTTGTGAATCCTGATAGTAGACGTGTGATTCGTATTTCTATCGGAGCTGCAGAGATTGTTGGGCGTTCGAAGGACTCGACATGGCTTAATCATGAGCTGTAAACTTGTGTGGCTTTATAAGCTCTAAACTGATCTGCCTGCATCTCTCTCCCTCTCCCTCTCCTTCTCTCCCTCTCCCTCTCTCTCTTCCACCCTTACGCTGGCATCTCAAAGGGCTTTCCATGAAAATGAAGGGAAAGAAGGGAGCAGAGGCAGCGGCCCTTCGACTGCTTGGAGCATCTGTGTTTCGCGTTTCCCTCTCCTGAGTTAAAGCGTAATTTACTTTTCTGTCCCGGACTGTGCCCCGCGTTGTAGGAAATTCTCAAAGTATCCCAAAATTTAAACAAATTTCAACTTAACCCTAAATCATATTTTTGTTATCATTATCTATATCTATCTTTGCTATTTATTAAGTTAATAAGGTTTTGCAGTTACATGATATAAAATTATATACTTTTCTTTATTTTAAACTTTTTTATTTCTTTTATTATTTTCTTACTCTCTTTTCTTTTAACTTTCTATTATAATTTATGTTTTCCCTCAAATATTTTTCTATTTCAAATTCTTTCAATGTTTCTTTATTATTTTATTGTAAATATTTTTTATATTTTAAAATTTTAAATAATTTCATTTATATTATTTAAAATACAATAATTTTATAATTTATAAATAAATAAGGTATGCTACTTTTCTAGGTATTATTATTTCTTTTATTTTTGGAAGAAGTAATTGATGTAAAATTACCGTTTTAGTCTCATGCAATTTTGGAGGTATGATAGAAGAAAAGTTGTAGTTTTACCTCAATTTTAGAAATTTGAATAATTTATTACCACAAAATTTGTCTGCACATGTGTGAGATTGCATGTAGTCATTGAACTTATATGGAAAAAAAAATTTTGCAGTATCATTAACGAGAATTAGTGAAATACTGAGAGATACTTGATTTTCTACTTAGCAATCGTTGCATACTAAATATGTGTGCATAAAAAGTTAAAGTCTAAATTATTTTCACAATTAAATTTTTTAATTAAGTTCCACAGGTGTTTTATTTAATAATTGACATTCTAACAAAAATTACACATTTATGTATGAATAAATATTAAACATTATATTAATTTTATTGTTGTATTTAAATATAAAATTCTGTTAATAAAGCCAAGAGAAATAAATAGCATAAACTGAATCAAGTTAGAAATAAAATTATGTAGAAGTTAAGAATATATTAGAAAATCTTTCAAAAGAAGAGAGAAACTAATATATTAATAATAAAATAAAACATAACACGGAACTGAATAAATCAAGAAAGAGGAGATAAACAATAAATAAAAGAAAGTAGGGTAAAGAGGAGATAAATAATAAAATTAAAGGAAGTAGGCATATATAGTTGTAGTTTAATTTTGAGACCAAAGTTTGGTACACTTAATAATGTAATATAGATATCCTTAAAGAAATTATTATTAACTCTTCAAATTTTTAATTAAATTCAAAAAGATGAATAAATGCTTTATATTGTAATACTTTTTCGTATGTATGAATCCTGACAAATATACAAACATATGTACAATTTAACAGTGTGTGACATGTATCACATAAGGCTGTGTTTACTTTTAACCAATGGATTAATTTTGCCCTTTGGTCATACTATGTTTGCATGTATATATATAATGGCTTGGGGAAGTTCGGTGCGTTTTGGATGAGATAAGGTTGAATTTGGACAATGGCTATGCTTAAAAGCTATTCTGCAGCCATGAGAAAGGAGTCTGCAGCTACGTACAATGGCTTTGCATCAGCAAGAGAGTAATCAACTGTAAGCAGTATAACCCTGTGGTCAGAGTGGCAGCCACAGAAAGGCGGGGCAGAGCCTTGAAGGGAAGACACGGGGCTGCACAAGAGTTAATAGCAGAACTGGCATTCTATGGCGATTGCAGACAAGTGACTCACAGCCGCGAGAAAGGGTGGCGCGGTCGCAACATTGAGGACGTGGACATGTAAAGCTACTGCTGGGATAGTTGGAGCAAAGAGGCAATCCGCAGGTGCGACGGGAGGTGCTGCAGCCGCGACGAGCAACAATGAACAGTTGGGAAGTGGATTTTAAGGGCAGTTTGGTCCATTCTTTGTAATCCTTTTATCCTAGCTACCCACGCCTATAAATTATGATTAAAAATGAATTCGAGGAAAGTTTAAGATGTAAGAATCACTCGGAGAGTAAGGAGAAGGCACAAATAGACTGAGAAAGGATGAACCCACGCCAAGTTTAAGAGACTAGGAAAGCATGATCGAGACTATGGTTTTCCATTTCTTTTTCTTTGATTGTTAAGTTTGTAGGAGGATGAAACATATACTTATGGTTTTGTTGAATACTTTATGGATTGCTAAACTTATTTCTAGTTCCTTGTGTTTGTATTTGGTCATCAACAGATACATGATTTTATGGTCAATTGTTCTTATTCTTATTATTTGTAATTGATGAATTGAAGTGCTATTAAAGGACTTGATCAACCATTTGATTAATCCATGGTAAGAAATAACAGGAGTGAAACCTGCATTCTAGACATCTAATTGTAAGCATTAGTTTTATGAAAATAATAGAGGCAATACCATAGGATTAGTGTGGATTCTTATTATTAATCACATAGCTAATTCTCAATTTGATTGAGTTATAAAAACACACCTAATTTTGAATTTAAATGTTAGAAGAGTTTGGGAGAATATCTTAATGATATTAGTATTAACAATCCATGACAAAATAATTAAATTAATATTTGGGGGTATTCATCATATATTAGAGACCAACACAACACAACACAACACAACACAACACAAGTGACTAAATTATTTATCATTGGAATCTTGTTATCTATCACCACTTGCTTTGTTTTCTAAGTCTTTATTAGTTGAATTATTTCTTATTTTCTTATCGTTACCTTAGGACGGCTTGACTAACTTATTCTTAGTTTCATCGATAGATACACAAATATACCCTTGTCAATACAATCAAATTTTGGCACTATTGCCATCGAATACTATGAGTATGAGATAGATTAAGGCTTATTACAATTATTTTGAAGGTTTATATAATCACATTTGTTACATGGGAGTAATTATTCATAATTTTAGTTTTTTTGTATTGGGCTTGACATTTAACAAGGACTTTCATCCATTATAAAGAATATGTTATTAGACTTGATGAATAATTTATCCAACCTAATTATTCAAAGTAGAATAATTTTAAAATGTATTAGTTGACTTTTAATTTGGATTAAAAAAGAATTTGAATTTTAAAATAAATATTATCAACTATAGTATATATTTAAATGCTTAACAAATAAGTACAAGATAATATTAATTTATTATATATATGACAAGAAGCAAAACTACAAATACAAATTGATATATATGTGAATATAAATTACATAACATATTAAAAAAATTATATTACATTTACTAATATCAATTATATGTTGCACAACCATTTACTATATGTGTGTGCGTGTCTGTGTGCATGTAAACATGTGAATCTTCAACATAATATAAATATCACTGTATGATATAGTTAAATTATTCATAAATATTGATTATATATAAACATGTGAAGTATTATTATTAATTTAATATTTAAAAAATATGTCTTAGTTCGCATGTTATTGCATTTGTACATACCAAATATGTCTTTATGGCTTTTAATGCCCTAATAACACGCTAATTGTCATGCGTACAAGACAATCATATTATCTAAAGTCTAAGTCTATGTATATTTAACACGATCACAAAAAAAGATGTTGATTGTTAATAGTGAACTTTATGCATTTGCTTTATTCTGAAAAATTGTCGAATGCCCATTGTCTAATGAGGCATTCATACACATGTGTTCTCAATATATTATACCGAATGACATGACACTTGCTATTCGAATGACATGACACTTACTATACAAATACAAGGTGTGCAAGTCATATTAACTTTCTAATGCCCTTTAAAGTGTCTATAACTTGCAAACTAATTTTAGTAAATGAGTATTAAAACATTCTCCTATCTATATTCATAACTCTTCATAAAGAAGGTTTCTTAACTCAATTACATGGGCACATGCAATACTTTACGGTATTTTAGATTTACATGCATAAAAATTTGTCATTAATATTATTAAACTATGTGAAATTGTATATATACAAACATAATGTCTTCCTAGTATCTTTCATCAACTATTGATGTTAAATGATACATCATTGACAACAGCGCGCCTCTTCGAGTGGCATCTCCTTTATAATCTTCCTTTTAGCTAAAGGTGGCATTTATGTAGGTGGAATTTCCTCAAGTGTCCCATCAAACTCATCGTTAGTCAATCCAAAATCATATAAGTACCTCAAAGATGGTGAATCACTATTCCTCATCCCCTCGTGAATCAGGATACGAGAGTCTTTGGCAATGGTTTGTGACTCCATTTTGGTCAGACAACTTTGCATTTTATCCACATGATTTTGAATTTTATACTGAGTTCTAGACATTTTCTGAAACACCTCAAACATCATCTCTGTGTAACATGCGTTGCTTCTTTGATCAATCAATTTATTGTATCAAGGGATGAAGATTAAAAAGTGGGTGGATTTTTAAAAATTTGAGACAGGATATGCTGCATTGTAGAATGTGATTTTGCCCGCAAAACAACTATGCATGTGTTGAAATTGAAATCTAATGACTAACGGTCAACAGTTAAAATAAAGAAATTTGAAGAACAAAAAACCTAAAATCAAGAAAACAAGAAATCAAAGAATCAGAACCGTCCGTAAAACTAACTCCTTGGCTATGGCAGCGAACAAAAGATTCATTAAATAAGGAAAACATACAGTATCAATATTTTGTTCTTACGCGTAAATCCCTCGTGCTTACCATATATATGGTATATGAGGGAAAACCCAAAAGGCCAGAATACTGGAAACCTTTCTCTCTCTTTGTCTCAAAGTACTCTCTCTAGGGTTTTTTACTAGAATAACCCAAAAAAGAAAAAAAACATTTGTTAAAATAACTTGATTGGAGAGGGGTTTGTAAAATTAACCCAATTTCGTAGTTGTATATCATGGAATTAGTATTTTTTAAATAAAAAAAGCCAATTTAGTGATTTGAATGGAACGAAACTAAAAAAAAAAAATTAAATTTGAATTCCGTGATTCAGAATCACAGAAATCATGTGGATTGATGTAATTTCAGTGATTCTAAATCACGGAACTTAAAAAAAATTAAAAATTGAATTCCGCAATTCTATATCACGGAAATCACCCAAATCGAAGTAATTCCGTAATTTAGAATTACGAAATTGACTTTTTAAATTTTAAAGAAAACTAATTACGCGATTCGAGTTCACGAAATCACCTCGAATCGCAGATCCTCAGTCTGACACTTTGATCAACTATTGCATTTATTCATCTTCTTCCTTTTATTCCCACAACCATTCCTTTCTTCTTCATCTCACCAGTCAATTTTCTCTCCATCTAGTTTCTTTTCTACCTTACTTCAGTCGATTTCTTCTCATCTTTCTCTCAATCTGATTCACTTCTTCAAAAATCCTTCTTACTCTTCTAGAAATCCTTCTCCTAGTAATAATCAATTTTTTTTCAATAACTAATCATTACTCTTCAATTTACAATAAAAATTAATCGGTATATTTCTTTCATTTATTTAATCTCTTTTTTTATTTCCGTAAATTCATAATTTAATTTTCATGGTTAAATTAACATAATTTTATTTATGTATGTAAATTATATATTTAATATTGTGTTTAATTTGATAAATTTGCAGTTTTGGAGCACGTCAAAAACACCGGCATTCTTCAATTTACAGTAATAATTGATCGGTTTATTTCTTTCATTTACTTAATCTCTTTATTTTTTATTTTTGTAAATTTATAAATTAATTTTATAGTTAAGACACATAATTTTATTTATGTTCTTAAATTATATGTTTAGAACTGTGTTTAGTATATAAATATTTACATATTATTTGACAATTTTTCCTATACACTAATTTGTAATTAAATTAAAAATTAATTCAATTATTTAATAATTTAAAATTATATTTAGTAAAAATAAATTATTGCTTAATTGATTAAATATACTGTTTAAAGTTGCATTTGATATGATATTAATTTAAATTTTAAAATTAGGGAGCATGAAAATATTTGGTTTGAACTTTAAATTTATGTTTTCAAATATTATGGAAAGCCATGTTTGGTTTACAACTCTAAAAATTATGTAATATATTCTAAAGTGTGTATTAAATTTTTGTTATATAATATAGTGTCAAATTTTTTATTATATGTTTATATTTTAATATTTTTGTAAATGTTATGATGTTCGTATATATTGATGATTTTTAGTATGTTATTTTGTGAAGAAATGTATTTGAATTAATTTAACAATTTAATAATTTAACAATATAATTAACAATTAGTTTTATATTTGACACATTGATATGTGTATACTTTACAAAAATTATACATACTTTGTAATTTATTTTAATAATTATAATATATATTTAATTAAATATATAACAAATAATTAGAGTTTATTTTAAATATCTATTTACATATGATATATTATATGTTAGAATGTAATACATTTATATGGTTTAAACGTGGACAGACAACAATTGGTCAGAGTTGAAATTTAAGACCCTGTTTGCTTTTTAAAGTCAAGCAGAGTTTGGTTATAGGAGGTATGTATACATATTTTGTTATAGAATATCTAAATATATTTGGCTATTATGTGTGTATGTTTTTTGATATATATAGAAATGTTACGATATTTAGGCAGTTTAAATATGTGAATATGATACTTTAGTGAGAAAATATTTATGAATTAATTTAATAATTTAGTTGATTGTCGCAATTGATTTTTTTTGGTTATTTTGTTGTTTGATATGTATGTTTGAATTAAGTAAGGTTTTTGTAAGCTGCTTTACTATTTAATATGTATGATGTTTGATATAGAGTTTGATATCTTCTTATAACAATTAAATTATCCACTTTATATTTTGATATAATTAGAAGTATACGAAAAATAATTTATTAGTTGAAATACATAATTGGATAATACATGGAGTTGATAATATTTTTCTTTGTGACTTGTAATGTCGATTGGTGCTGATTATGTACAAATCGTGCTGTATTGGGTTTGTGAGATGTGAATTCTGTTATATACGATCGCAAGCCATGCGTCTTAGATGCCATCTTTCACGACACGAATTTAATGCAACTTTTTGCAAGATTGTACCAATTGAGTAGTGTTGATAGTAATGGATTTGAATTGAGAGTTTACATGCCATTTGTGTTAAGTCATAGACAAAGACATAATAGAGCCACTGTAATTAACTTAAACACCAATGACAATCTACATTTCTTCCTAAACCCTATTAATGGATTTCATTTTTTAGAGTTATATTTGGAGTTTTATGAGACCCTATATCCTCAAGCAGATCATGCTTTTCGCTTGTGCTCTACAAATGAGCAGTTAAGCGAGCTACCGCACATGACGGAAGGTTTGGCATAGATGGAAGTTCACGAAAATTCGAGAGAGCATTATTATGATGAGGGACCTTCACATGTAACTCCGCAATTAGATAATACATTGAAGGAGGAGGATAACCTAGAGACAGAATTACATGATGATGTGTCAGAGGCATATGACAATAGTTTTGGACAAGATTGGGGTGGCATAGATGTATAGTCAGATGATGACACAGAGGAGGATAATGATGAGAAACTTGCATATGTGAGTACAATGGAACTGACAGAGGAATGAATTAGCTAAGGGTATGTTGGCACATCAACTCAATCTTATATGCAGGCAGATTCAGGTTCAGGACATTGCAAATCATTTCTGATGACTGTGACCAAAATTTTCAGGATATTCCTCCTATTCGTGGGGAAAATTTTATGAGGAGGATAGTGGAGAATTGCTTGCGGGTATGAACTTCAATGATAAAAATCATGTAATTTCAGCTATTAAAGAATACTCATTCAGTGTTGCACAATGTGAATCTAAAGTGGTAAATAGCACATCAATTCTGTGGAAGGTGAAATGCAAGCAAGATAAAGAAGGCTGTAAGTGGATTTTAAGGGCTATTCTGAAGCCGAAGTTGAGTTTTTGGCAAATTACAAAGTATGAATGTTCACACACTTGCTTCTCGAGCATGATGTTAATGGACCATAGAAATTTAGACAAGAACACCATAACTCGATAGCTTTTGGGTATGGTTTGCCAAAACCCATCATATGAGATCAAAGTTATCATTCAGACAGTAAAGGATAAGTATGGGTTTAAAGTTAGTTATACTAAAGCATGACATGGTTTAAGACAGGCTGTTGAGATGATGTATGGCACATCTGAGAGTTTAGTTCAGAAGTTACTGGCATATATGGCCGCCCTGCAAAAGTATAACTCTAGAACTATTGTGGAATGGTGCCACATTGAGAGTGGTGCTGAGAGTTAATACAAATTAGGGTATGTTTTTTAGGCCTTCAAATCGTGTTTTGATGGGTACCAACACTGCCATAATGTAATTAATGTGGATGAGACACACTTGTATTCGAGGTACAAATGTAAAATGTTGATCACTGTGGCACTAAATGCGGACCACAAAGTATTACCATTAGCTTTTGCTATTGTGGATGAGGAGAGTATAGAGTCATGGCACTGGTTTTTAGATTTGATCAGCCGTTATGTTGTACGCGATAGGGAGCATCCCTATCTTATTTCTGATCATCATGCAGGCTTGCAGCTGTGAAAAGGGTTCCTGCCTTCCAGGAATCACGTGGGACACAGGTCTATTGTTTGAGACATCTTTGCTCAAAGTTTAGTAAGGTATTTGGGAGCCAAGCTCTAAAAGATCTATGTTGAAATGCGGGGTCTAAGTACGAGCTATCAAAGTTCAATAGGTGTATGGAAGAGATATACAGAATCAATTATGATGTATGGAATTGGCTTATGGCAATTAACCAAGCAAAGTGGGCACTAGTATATGATGAAGGATGGCGTAGAGGGATCCTAACAATAAATATTTCAGAGTCCCTTAATGGAGTTTTGAAAGATGTAAGGCACTTCCAATAATCTCAATTGTTCAACTTACATTAGGTCGTGTTGTTGGGTTCTTTTTAGATAGACTTATGAAGGCGACGAACATGAAGGCAGAGAGTTGTGATTGGCCAACATGACCTGCAAACAAATACTGAGATGCAGAGAGGAAGTCTATTAGGCACACATCTCAATTGATTGACAAGCTTGTGCTTTCTGTTGACGTTCGAACCGTGTACCATAATGGACGTCATAGGCCTAATTATGTTGTTTGTCTCATGCGGTATGAGTGTAGTTGTGGCAAATGGACTTCGAGTGGGATTTCATGCTCTCATGCTATCCGTGTCTGCCATTGATATCGTGTAAACCCAAAGGAGCTTGTCAGTGCCCATTACTCAATTAATGCATAGATGGGGACCTACTATATTTCAAGCAGTGTGGCCTGAAGACTATTGGGTCCTTGCACCATTTCAGTTAATGTATAATGTAGAACATCGACGAGTTCAATGCAGAGGGTGAGACCGAATGACTCACATTACAAATGAGATGGATCGTGAGCAAGTACGTGCGAGGCAGGCTATTAGACGTGTAGATGCAGAAAGTTTGCGTAGGAGAATCCAGATAGTCAATAACGATGCCACGCATTTTAACATGCTGTTCGCTAAAATATGTATATTTAGTTAAAAATGTATAGGTATGTAATTTAATTCTATAACGCAATTGATCAAATACCTATTTAGATTTTATTTAATATAAACGTCTCAATATGTCTATATTTTTGTTTGCATGTACAAGTAGTTGATTTAATCACTTTTCACTTATGGATGAGTGCCACAAATATATTTATGTAATTGAAATCATAGGGTAGCCAATAATTTCAAGTATTTTTATTTTTAATTATATATTTGCTGTCATTTTTGTTTTATTTAATTCACTTGAAATACTCAAAAAAATTTTTTAAAGTAACACCTATTTTTTTTTATAAGATGTCAGCAGATATCTCGCTCACCCTAGTTCGATTGACAGCTCAGTGTTGTGTTTACAGGAGAATCATTACTCGAAAGACGTTTGGGCTAGTGCCTTCGATAGATGCCTTACCCTACAGGAACCTGATAGTTATTGGCTGCGTTTTGAAGATGTGGACCCTAGAGTACTTCATATACTTCACCACATCGGCTTGTACGGCATATATAGATGTGGTGCGTTGCAGCTAGATCACCACCTAATCACGGAGTTAGTTGAGAGATGGCGTTGAGAGACGCATACATTTCATTTCATGCTGGGGCAGGCTACCGTTATATTAGACGACGTGGCATAGATATGGCATCTACTGGTGAAGGGCAACCCAGTCACTGGCACCGAGCTTCAGTTGACACGTGCACAGTGGATGCAGATTTGCATAGGGGCATTAGGTTGGGCACCAAGAGATTAGGATTTCAAACGTTATAGCTTTCCCCTTGCACAAATCGCACAGTACATGGAGTTGCACCAATTTCATGTAGATAGTACACAGTTAGATGTATAGCAGTGGACTCGTGGCTTTATTTTATTACTATTAGGTAGTAGTTGTTCCCTAACTCCTCTAACAACCGAGTTAGACTGCTTTACCTTGACTTGATTGTTGACCTGGATAGTGTAGACATATATAGTTGGGGTAGTGCAGTTTTGGCATGTCTGTACAAGAATTTTTGTGTTGTTTGCCAGAGAGGGCGCTCGTCCATTTCTGGCCTATTGCCTCTTTTACAGGTATGTTTTGCACACCTTATATTCACATAATAGAGTTTTGATTCCAAGCATGAATAAGATTGTGATGGTAATTATTTTGTCAATGATACAGATATGGGTATGGTCTTGAATACTAGGACTTGCACCGTAGGTTGTAGGCCACCATTCTGACCTAGGTCCACTTACTTTACCTAATGGTGAAGCACTTTCGAGAGCGCCGTCTGGTGCTACGTATGATCTTGACATACTTTTATTAATTTTTTAATTACTCACTCTAGAAATATATAATAAGTTTCATTTCCCTTTGCTTTTTTTTTTTCATAAATATACAGATGGTCTTGCTCATGGAGATAAACGACTGAGATCGGTTGCCACAGCGTATGAATTTTTAAAGAGATTTTAGATTCTAAGGCACACACATAGGTTTGTTATTAGAGCATACATTATTTTATATTATTAGTATAATGTTTCATTAAAAAAAGCATGATAAGATGTTTGTTGTAACCAATGTGTAGTTAACTGGCGACCATTTGCTCTTAAGTGGTATATTACATTGCCAGCAAAATCTAGACATCATATGTGGACGTATTCGGGTCCACTTATCCTCTATGATATTGTGGAGATGCACTAGTATAAGGGAGTTTTACGGCAGTTTATGATGGTGCAAGATATTCCATCTACTCCCTGACTCAAAGAGGATCGCTTATGCACCATTTACTGTCATGGAGGGTGTTCGGCTAGAGATTGGGTGGTATATCATCAGGCATATGTGAATTGTTGACGAAGTTTAGCAGTGGTTGTATGTAGACAGAGACACCACAGCCATGTGCCCCAAGTAGCGAGTGGATACATTGATTGGTATTATCGAATCACTCGCCACACGATTACTCCATCGACTGCCTTTGTAGAATCTAGATTTCAACCTGAAGATAGGTTATGGACTGATTATGTGGTACATAATCAAAAATAATATTTATTCTCTACTTTTGTGTATATGAAAATAAAAATTTAATGTGTATTGAAACACTTATCTATTTTCAAGTTCATGAGTTGGAGCAGTTTTTTATTTATGGCAATGTCAGTCATTATGGACAAGTTCTATCACGCAGTTATATGAGGTAGGCAAGAAGATTGCGTGCCTATATTGAGGTAGACGTTACCCCTACGACACATGGGGTGTCTGCAGAGATACGCCTATCTACGAGCAGGCCTAGGGTGAAGCAGCGCAGTAGATGTCATTCTGTATTTCGTATTATAGCCCCTTCGGACTTTAATACAGGCCCATCTCCTTTGGTTTAAGGTACAGCACAGGTTTCTTACACGCCTGCTGCACCACAGCAACATGACAATGTTTACATACCTGCTCCACCTGATTTAGCCATGCACAGTCCATATTTAGTGTAGGTGATGCAGGCTCCTTACTATTCACCAGATCCATCCATGCATTACTTTGAGGCTCTAGAGAATTATGGACGTACTTTCATACATCACCTATTCCTTGGAGTAACTACCAGTCGTTTGGGGAGGTGCAGAGGTGTAGCAGGATGATACAGCCAACCATTCCACTGCGTCATTACATGACAACACGTCACAATACGAAAATGATGATTCTTTCTCAAGACTTCGTGAACATCGACGCGCTCCTAGACGTGGCACTAGAGGATATAGAACATTTAGATGGAATTATGTTGTACTCTATATTAACATTTTATTAAAAGTTATTTGGATAAATATATTTGTTTGAACAAATTTCAAATTATCATGTTTCATTATTCATTATTTGCACATGTTTGTGACATTTAATATTATTACCTACTATTCAGGTATAATTAATTTTAAATTAGTAATGTACATATGATTGTAATTAAAACTTACATTATTTGTTTAAAAATAGATAACGACATTAAACCATAATTATTCACCTGTGCAATTTTCTTATAATTTTATAGTGATTAATTCTATTTTTTGTATTAATTTTAATTTCAAAATAAAAATTAAATTTTCTTAAATTGTTACGATTAATTTTTTAATTTATTCTCTATGTATAATAATAAATCCTCAAATTTATAAAATATAAAATTTAAATAATTTAAAAACATAAAAATATAAAATTAAATTATTTAAATTATTTATTTATTTAAACATAAAAATAATTCAAAATTTAAGTAAACCGTGGCATTTTCGTGAATTGGGATCACGGCCCATTTCTGTGATACAAGATCACGGAAATTGGAAATGGTCTATTTTCATGTCATGATATGAAATCACGAAAATGAGCTATTTTTACAAATAATTTAATAATGGGAGTATTTTCATAAATATTTTTTTAAGTTATTTACAAAAAAGCCCCCAGAGTGAAAACAAACACAGTTTCGGAAACCTTATTCTCCCCACCTCTCTAGTGAATTTCTGTCGAAGGTAATCTCTTTTTCTTCTCTCTTCTCTTCTTGATTGAATATTGGCGTTGTTTTCACTTTGGCTCTTGTTCATTCTTTTTTTTTTCTTCTTGTTCATTGAATATTGGCGCTCTTTTCATTAGGTTTTTCTGAACAATGGGTTTCTTTTTAATTTGGTTTTTTGCGAATAATGCAGTTTCTTTTTTTATTTGTTTTTCCGGAAAAATGAGGTTTCTCTTTTATGTGGGTTTTCCGGACAATGCGGTTTCTTCTTCATTCGGTTTTTCCAAACAATGCGGTATCTTTAAATTGATATTTCTATCTCTTTAGTCAATTTATTGGATGATTTTATTTCAATTCCATATTTTCACATATTTTTCACTCTACGTATTGTTATGTTGGGAGTGCGGCGGGCTCAATTACAAACTCTGATTGAACCTTATTGGACCGGAGGTGAAGCCCAATCAAATTGAGAGCATCACCCATGAACAACGTATGTTGGGTTTAGAGCAGAGCCCAACAAAATCGGGGAGAACCGTTCACGGGCCTATGCGTGGGTATGTATATAAGTGGGCTTGACACCATATATTAACCAAAAACCTTAAGGCTGTGAGTTATGGGTCAAGTATCCACTTTATATACAAGTCACTTTTCTCTTTTTTTCTACCAATGTGGGATGCCACCTTTTCTAACTCATATTTGTTTCCCAACAATCTCCCCCTCAAATATGAGTTTCTTCCACTTGCTCTCCCTCAATTAGAAACTTCTTGAGTATCACGGTCTCACAAAGTTGCTCATCAATACCCATCAATTCCGTGGGCCTTTCCTTCCATGGAGTATGGGCTTCCCATGAGATCTCCGAGTACACTTGCATGCCCATCACTTCTGTGGGCCTTCAATGGGATATGAACATTCCATGTGATCACCGAGAACCGTTTTCATACTCGTCTCAAGCTGAACCATCAGCTCTGATACCATTTGTTGGGAGTGCAGCGGGCTCAATTACAAACTCTAATTGAACCTTATTGGACCAGAGGAGAAGCCCAATCAAGTTGGGAGCATCACCCATGAAAAACGTATATTAGGCCTAGAGTGGAGCCCAACAAAATTGAGGAGAATCGTTCACGG
Source organism: Avicennia marina (assembly GCA_019155195.1). NCBI lineage: Eukaryota > Viridiplantae > Streptophyta > Magnoliopsida > Lamiales > Acanthaceae > Avicennia > Avicennia marina. The sequence goes on from CM032760.1 coordinate 7,259,077, forward strand.
GCCTATACGTGGGCATGTATATAAGTGGGCTTGACACTATATATTAACCCAAAACCTTAAGTATATAAGTTATGGATCAAGTATCTCTCTTTATATACAAGTCACTTTTCTCTTTTTTTTCTACCAACGTGGAATGTCACTTTTTCTAACTCATATTTGTTTCCCAAACATGTGAGATATGAGAAAAGGAAAGCTGAAATTGGAGCTCATAAGTAAGGAGAAATCAAGAAACAATAAATTCAAGAAAAGGAAGGAGGGGTCGATCAAGAAAATGCGCGAACTGACCACGCTCTGCGACGTGAATGTTTGCATGACAACGTATGGACCCAAACAAGAAAAAGGCGCACTTCAACCAGAGATTTGGCCTCAAAATTTCAACCTAGTCTGTGGGACGATCGACACATACAAGGCCAAGAACAAATAATTTGGAAGTAAGAACTTGGCTTCTCTGACTTCTTCCATGACAGGAAGAGAAAACTCGAGAAAGAGCTCCTGAAACTGTACAAGAGGAACATGGAGGCCAAGTACCCAACTTGGCTCGAGTTCATAAATGGCCTAACAGAAGGCCAGTTGAAGGGATTTGCCTCAGCATTGAGCAATAAGGTAGATTATGTCAAATGTAGGATCGAACTGTTGAGGAAGAACAAAGAAGACCTGAGCATGAACCTGAAAAGATATGGCAACAATGTTTACACTCTAGGGTACAGAGAGAGGGTACAGCAGAATGAAAGTAATCTAGGCCCTGGAGGAATGGAGTTGGACGTGCAAAACCCAGCTTTTACTCACCAGGATTCACAGAAATGGAACCGAATGTGATTAATATGCAGAATCAAGGTTTTGGCTCTCTAGGGCTCGCAGGGAAGGAAATGGAACTATTTAATCTCCAGAACCCAAGTTTTTACACTTCAGGGTTTGGAGAAATAGGAATGGAGTTGGACATGGGAAACCAAAGTTTCTACTCGCCAGGGTTCACAAAGATGGAACTGAATCAAGGTTTTAACTCTCCAGGGTTCGCAAATCAGCAGAACCCAAGTTTTTGTGAAGAAATAGAGTTGGACATGATAAATCCGCAGGCTATTACTGCTGTGCAGACTCTCTACCCCACTATGGATCACAACCTTTATTTTAACCTTCCTTAATGGGAAGTTGATTTTCATTTTGATGTAGTATTTCTTGTGTGGATTAGTTTAGTAGACTGAGTTTGTTTCTTCGTATGATAGAGAATCTAGTAATCTTCTTGCTGAATATAGAACTGTGACGTACTGAATAGAGTGACATAAATAACCCATATATGTATATCTGATATTCTCTTTTAATTAATAAGAGCTATATATTTTCATCAGTTGATTTTTGGCTACATGTAATCTATGTTCTCAGTTGCGTTCCCATAACTTTAATTGTTGTCAATGAGTTTGGATTATTGTTGGTTGGTTTTTTTCTTGCAGCTGATATTTGTCTGCTGCATTATTGTTTCTTAAGCAAATCTCTAGCGGAATCAAGTTGCTAGGCTTCAGGTTCACGCAAAGTTCCCAGTTGAATCCCTGTATATTATTTGCACGCTTTTTAGAATGATGAAAATTATAAGCAAATTACCTCTATACCCTCCATTTTGAACAGTTGCCAATGACCTGTACTTTGATGTTGTAACCAATCATATCTCCAGCGTACAAAAAAATAAATAATCAGTTAAATTGAAATATGAGTAAACTTGTTATTTCATGAACAGATGATTAGAAAGGTTGACATTATTACAGGAAGCATATACCAACCTTTGCAGATTTTGTGATCATGAAAGTGCTGTTCATTTTTGTATTTAGGGCAAACTGAACCTAGAAGCTCTAGAAACAGCTATTGTTACCCTCATAACACCATTTGTATTATTCATATATTGTGTTCATCTTCCACAAACCAACTATCTTCCAAAGCGGAGGAAGGATAGGAAAAGGGAGGTTCCATGCCTATATTGTGGATGTGTGTTTCTCTGTTTATCCTTATGCAAAGATGCTTAGACGTCTCTTTCCCGCTTTGTTTCCATGCTGTAAGTGATGGCAGCTTTGCTGAGGCTCTTTGACCCTCTTGGTCCTTCATGGCAGGCTTGTGAAGTCACGTTGATAGGATTGGTATTATTTCAATTTCTCTAAGTTTTGGAGACATGCTTATCTTTGCCATAATTCTCGGACTTGTTTCAGATGCTGTTTCGGAGAAGGTGGCTTCATTGCACAAGTGAAAGAGCCAGGTCATTGAAAGTAACCATATTCTTGTTCTAGGATATGAGTGACAAATTGGTATGCTCTCAAAATACTGCTGTTGTTTTCTTGTTTGTTTCAACTTATTAGTCTTTATTTATGTTTCCATGGAATATATTTTGTTAAACTTGACATGTCATTAATGTTGCCTTCCAAGTTTGCTGCTTTTTCTTTCTTTGAAGTTCTCTACTCATTTTAAACCAACCCAACCCCCCCCCCCCACCCCTCCCAATTATAATTTTGTAATCTAATGTGATGTTGGAAGATAAAATTGTGTATATGGACTCCTTAGACTTTAATTAAACCAGGTGGCAATGAAATGGTTACCTGTTACCTATATTTCACTGGAACAGAAAAGTTGATTTGGTAGATCTTTATATGTTCAAATTTGTGCCTCGCCATATAATCCGTCTCAAGGCACACCAAGTCAGTTTTGTTTGTATTGGCCTAGTTGGGAAATTGCGGCCAACTTCTATTGTTTATAAATAAGGAGGATGACAAGTGTATTTTGCTGCCTGATGCCAGGAATTCTGCTTTCTTCCTAACTTACCAAACCTCCATCAGCCAATATTTATCTCAAAATTCCAGTACTTATCTCCCTTTATTTCAACTCTTCTGATGTCCCATTATAGCATTGAGAAGTATCTTGAGGAACCATCACTTTTCTTACAGCTATGCTCATGATACATTCTCAACCTATCTACTTATAGTCATCTTTCATCTTTTGTTTATGTAGGTCTATCTCGAGAGCCCATACTAGCATCTAATGGGAATGCAAATCAAATCTTTAATTCAAAAATACCTTATTAACGTTTAGCATCGCTACATGCTTACGGTATGAAATTTCATACCAGGGCTCTCAAGGTAGTGCTTGGTTTAACTAGAGTAAAAGAGGGCTTGAGGGGCCGTGTGGTTGTAGAAATGAGTGATCTTGGAGGTGAAACTTATGGAAACACTTGTAGCTCATGATGTGATTGGATGACCTGAAGTTACAGTGTGTGTCACAACCTTAATCCAAGAGTGCGACATGGTAGTACTCACAAATAATTTCAACGGATACCAAAACTCAAAATATTAGAATAACTAATCTATTAAATATCAAATAATGTCCAAAAGAAAATAACATCATATCTAAAATGATAATCTCATCTCTGTTTTGCAGTAGAAGATGAAATGCCCTAATTATTACATAAGTTAAATCTTATTTGCTAATGGAAATAACGAAAATAAAATAAATTAGGATAAAGATCTTTGTCTCCTTACTCTACCATCCCCATGTTAGTTCAATCTTATTGGTTTTCAAAACAAGCAATTTAAGTTACATTTAAAATAGTTCACAACATTTTACAAATATTTTAATTCATCTCATCATTTAAATACTTTAGATATACTTTTTCTCATTCCTTATTCCTCAGTCTGTTCATGGTGATACGTACTTCGTATACTTTTTTAATTGATTAGGATATTTGTCTACATTCTCGACTAAGGAGGATCATATGAAATTGACAGTGCCGTCGCGACCCCAGTACTTTGAATAAATATTTTCCTAAACAAAATCTTTGCTGGCATTTAATTATATCCACTAATTATTCGCTTATGGTATAACTTTTTTTGCTAATACATATTTTTATAATCTATATACAATTATTTATAGCAAAATTACTTAAGAAATCAAAAATTCTTACATCTTTAATTAATTGTTGCAATTGTTTACTACTAATAAAAAACTAAAATAACACTATTAAATAATTAACAACAAGTATAACAATTTAACACAAAAAATTCTAAGTCAATTGGACTAAATAATAAATAAAATATTCTATCTATAAGCACTGAAAAATAAAAATATGAATTGATAAAAAAACGAATCCATTGAACAAACATGCATACCATAACAATATTAACTTGTCACATATAGCACAATATAATAAACATAAATATAAACATAAACAAATGCATATACTTAACATAATAAAATATATCATGTAACCTAAATATATGTCATATGAAGACACATATAACATGAACAAAATATTAAAGAATATGGAAATAAAATTCTCGAATACACTAAATAACTTTCATATATATATATATATGTTTAAATATAGAATTACAACAAATACAATACAATAGAGTTTTAAATAACTAATTTCACAGTTAGACCATACCTTAATACTCTTCTCTTTTTTCTATTCTTTCACCAATTGAAAATGAATCAAGATAAACTTGTAAGTAATATTAAAAAAATGGGTGCTGTTACGTATTATATATAAACAAAACTGCACTTATTTTCATTCATAACAAATTATATACTTCTTTGATTCATATATTATATTTTACTTTAATTTAACCAACCCTCAAAAATTTTAACGTTACTTTAATTTAACTAACACTCAAAAATTTTAACTAACACACAAAAAATTAACAATACTAAAAAAAATCTAGTTTCAACAATAACATTACTAATAACATTTAAATTTACAAATTAACAACAAATTTAGCAATACCCAAAAAATTTAACTAACATTCAAAATATTTAATAACACTCAAAAAAATTAAACACTCAAAAATCTAATTTCGACAACAACATTATCGAGAACACAAAAATTTACAAACTAACAACAAATTTGACAACACCCAAAATGTTTAGCAACACTCAAAAAATTTAACCACACTCAAAAATCCAATTTTAACAACAATATCACTGATAACATTTAAATTTACAAACTAAAAATATTTAAATTTAACACTGAAAAAATTTAACTAACACCCAAAATATATAACAACATTCAAAAAGTTTCACGACAATCTAAAATCCAATTTCAACAATAACATTATTGAGAACATTTAAATTTACAAACTAACAATAAATTTAGTAAATTTAAACATAAAAATAGTATGATTAAAATATTACCATAACATAATAAGGAATAACCAATTTATCTAATATTTAAACCATACTTTAATTTTGATTTCTTCACAATGCAGCGGCGGTGGCGACATGGCAAAAAATATTGAGAAAAAATCACTTGAAAATGAAAGAATGCCTAGAAGGAGTGCTCTTCGATTAAAAAAGAAGAAGAAAACTTGAAGAGGCAGAAGATTTGAAGAGGAAAAGATAAAGAACCGATGGTGAGGAAGAAGAAATAGAACTCAACGATGAGAAAGAAGAAATAGAACTCAATCCAGAAATATTTAGGTAGCATTTGTGCTTTTTGAAAATATCTTACCTCAAAGCTAAGTTTCCAGCTTTGAGAGTTCTTCTCTCTTTTTTTTTAATATTTACTTTATTTTTTTTTGGGTCCATTTTATTTTTTTGTTTTTTTAATAGAGTTAGAAACCCAATTCCTGGCTCTATTTAAGTAATTTTTTTTATTCGGAAGCTAGAAACTGAGTTCCCGATACAACTAGAAACCCAGTTTCCAGCTTGAGACTAATAAAGAAATTAGAATCTTTTGTTCTTTGTAGGATTTGATAGAATATTTATTAATGCGGGCTGAATATCTATTTTGGACTTACTTATTCATATTTCAAAAGCTTGACATGTTAAGACTATTAATTTTAATATTAGTCTCATTGACCCGTTCAAGCCGACTCATTTTAATTACAGTATATTTTTATTTATTTAGTCATATGTCAACTCAGTAATTATTGTAGAAATGAAAGGTGAAAATTCACGTCACCTGATGCATAATGACTACAAGTACATACAAATCTGGTCACACCAACTTAGATTTGGCGTCTGGCATGAAAAGAAAATGATTTTCTCGCAACGAAATAATTGTGACAAATAAAATTTTTATTATGAAAACTAATTATATTACAACAAAGTATAATAGTCGATATAAAAATTTGAATTTTTGTGGAAACTAAGTTAATTTTACACTAAAATAAAACTTCATATATATAAAAACAATAGAAACAAATGTTGTACTTTTTTGATACAATAAATTTATTATGTAACAAATTAATTTTGTTACAAGATATTTTAGGTCATAGCTTGTAAGTAGTACTAAACATATAAAAATATAAATTTGATTCTCTTTAAATTATATTTTTGCATATTTAATTTCAAGACTATTTTTTCTATTTCTTATATATAATTAAATGAAGCACAGATTATATGTCCAGTTAACTCAGGTGTTATTCACTCTTTTCTTACATTATAAATTGATTAATCCATAAGGGTTTTTAACATTAAATTATTTGCAACTTACAGATTTATCTTCGACACTTAGATATAAAAATAATAGTGATACGCACATAAACATACACACACATACTCACACAATCAAATGGAAAACAAAAATAACTTAAAAAGTATGGTACGACCAAGGCCATGGTCAAATCTAGTGGGAAGACATTTTCCATTATGTGACGTCATTTTGGCGCTGAGGTTGGCGCCTAGATTTTTCTTTTTTTTTTTTCTATTCTTTATTCATTAACATTTTTTATTTAGGTTTCATTAAGTTTACTGTCTTTCACTTCCAGTTGTCTCTAAGGTAGTCTTTCTTACATTTTTCATGCCTCCAATTCTCTCTTACAATACTCTTATTCAGTTTCAATTCTTTATTTGATTTCTTCTTTATCTGCAGATTATTGTGAATTTTATCACAATCCTTGAATCATGTAATGTATTTTCACTTTGGTTTGTTCTATTTCTCTTTCAGTGTATATTTTTTTATTTGATTAGAATCTTAAGATCATGAGGTTTTGAATAAACCTATCTCTTCTTTTCTTTTATTTTTGTGTAGATGATTTGATGAAAATGCTACAGCATTTGAGATTTTTTGGGGTAGACCGTAAGGTGTTTGGGTTTGCTTCTTTTTTCCCCCTCAAAAATACCATTTTATTTATTTACCTATTATTCTTGGTTTATTTTTAAAATTTTTAAAATTTCAACTTTTTTTGGTGTAAATTTATGAGAGCAAATTCCTTTATTTCACTGTAATGTTCCCAAAGATGGAACGGGAGAACCCCTCACCATCAGAGGTTACAATTTTATATTAGTTCAAAAAATTGTTTGGCCTGTTGAGTTGAAAGTTGATAATATTGTTTTTTAGGGTGACAGCCATGTCTGTCTTGATCATAGATATCAACTACGCATTAGAGAAGCTAGGCAAAATCTGCTAATTCAATAAGGCATTAGTTTTTCTTAATATATGTATATACTAACTCAACTACATGTAGAGAGAATTAAAAGAACAAAAAGAAAGGTAAACTACCATCTAATTTATGCACTCACATAGATAAACACAAAATTTTTGCCAAGTTTAGTGCTAAGTTGTTGCTCGCGTCCTCAAATTTATATCAACATCTTCCGTTTTTTTTACCATAAGCAGTAATAATTTCTTAAAATGGGAATTCATTAGTTGTTTGACATCTAAATTCGTGACATATGTTTTCATTATTTTGGGTGAAATGAAATGTGAGATTACAAAGTTCTATTATTCATTGCATTTCTCAAGTTTGCTTCAATATTTTCAGATATAATGAATATTGTGGAGGTTGATGTTAGAGATTACACAAAAATACACAAGTAGTGATTTGTGATGGATGGTATCTTGCTTATTTTGATTGAATTCATATTGTTTATATTTGGATGATATCAAGGGTGGTAATGTGACTTAATTACATTGTTTTTACCTTTATTTCATATTAGAAAATTTAAGTTTCTGTTTAATTTTTAGTTTCTTTTAGATGAAATATGTTCTAAGTGTAGTTCTTTATTGCATTGCCAGTACCTATGGTAATAATATGTATTGGTTTTTTAGTAGTAACTTGCTAATAATTTACATTTATTGTTGGCAATTATATGTATGAATTTGTATGTTGTAATTTTTAGGTGGAGTATCAATATCAACCATATTTTTTTTAAGAAGGGTAGGTTTGCGATGTTGGTACATATATGCTATTGAAATTGAACAAGTTTTTGGTGTACTTTTTCAATAAAGAGATAACAGTCAAAATATTTTAATGCAATAGAAAATGGTGAGCTTTTTGTTAATTTTTGTTAATAGGATATGAGACAGTATATCTAAAACATCGAAAAGATGCTTATTGTAATTTTTTGAATGCAAATACTTTTTTTTTTAATTTCTGAAAAATTTACTTAATTATTCTTTTAGTTGCTTGCTTGAATACTTTATTCACTTTCAATTGCACGTATTCGAACTTGTTAATGTTCAAAAGGTAATTATTCAGTTTAGAACATTCTATGTTATTATAATGATTTGTATGATATGATTTTCATTATTTGATTTCTAATGAGGAAGATTGGAATCAATGTTATTAAATGGAGGAATGTTGGTTAGAATATTAGACACACCATATTATATTTATTGGCAAGGATCTTAGATATATTAGATCCACTGCCAAAATATTTTTTTCTATTGTTTTACATATTTTGTGTTGTATATTTTATTAAATTTTATCTCAATTATAATTTCAGATTTCTAAAGTATGTTATCCAACAAAGGACCATGCAACGTGAAGTTTGTAGAAATCACTTGTATTTCGATCACTTTATTAATGTATTCATATTACTCTTTATAAAGCATGTTTCCTAAACTTTGGAACATTTGTACTCCTTCTGAATCATGTTGCCTATATTTTATCTCTTTTGAAGCTAATACATTTTGATTTAGTATAATTCACTATTACAACAATTACACCATTATACATGTAAAATCTTACTAAAGCGTTGCTTTTATTTATTTAGTGTATGATTTTTCGGTTTAAAAGTCATACCATCAAATTCAATGTTTATTACGTGAAAATAAACATTCACAAAGTTTTAGATATTTTTAATTTTAAATTTTGAAAATAGAAATACATGGAAACAAAAACATAAAATAAATTAATGCAAATAAAAGTATTTAATAAAATAAAAATTATTAATGAACTAAAAATTGTCATGTTTAGTATTCATGTCAAATTCCAATTAAAATAAAAATTTAAAAATATTAATAATGAATTTGGTTTGTCAAAACGCTTATTTGTAACGAATTTACTACTTTAAGTCCATAATATCAAATTCGTTATCGGTAATGAACGTTTACTTTTTATACCGGAAGTAGTATCCTTTGTAAGGGTATTTTTGTTCCTAGAATCAATGATATAGTAACAAACAATTTTTTGTTATAAATATTTTTGTGACAACATTCAACTTTGACGAACTTCTAGGTCAAGCTTTAGAGGACAAAAAAATGTTACGAGTGAAATTTGTTACAAAAAGTTTTAAGAACGAAAATCTAACGTATTGTGACAAAAAGTTTTGTTACGTAAAGTGAAATTTCTTATGATGTGCATTGGCACTGCAAAATTATTTGTTAAAGACATTAATCTTAATTTTGTTTTTCTTTTTTGGGTGATCATAATATGATAATAGAAACCCCAACGGCCAGCGCATTTGCTTTTTCATTTAGCTTTGAACTATTTTGTCTGATGTCAAGTGAGATATCTCGGTGGAGTAAATGCCTCTAATGGGTTTCTAATTCTATTGGTAAATGACTTGGAGAAATTAGCCTTTCTTGCTCTCAAAGACGCATAAAATCCAATTTATCTTTCAATAGCTACTATCATTTTGTTTGTGTTTTTCTTTTCCACATTCATCATTGTAAGAAATGCCCACCTATAAAATACATACAAAAATTTAAATTATATCTTCTATAATCAATACAAACAGTACTTCAAATAAGAAAGGTGAGGGAGACGGAAAAGGAAGCTGGCAAACTGCCTAGGAACCAATCTGAAAATTTTGAAACTGGTGGAGCTTCAAGGGAAGAAATTGAGAAATATGGAGTTTTCCATAACGAGATTCGTTTATTTTTATTCATTTCAGTTGTTACATTGATATTTATGTATTTTGTGTGTAAGTTTTTTCCTTGGGCTTTTATCAGATATACAATTGTCATTTTCATACGATACAAAAGATGAGCATACATTTTTGTCCTCACATAACTTCCACACACACACACACACACATATATCTTGTTCAAGAGATAATTGTAATTCTAAAAGCTCTGCATATCAAGTACGGACATTTCAAATAACTACTATTACGATAGTTAAGATTGTAGTTAAATACATTTGTTCCTTTTTGCTGTCAATGGTTTACTGACTTCTAGACATCAAGAATTTTCACTGTGAGTCTTTTACATGATTTTGTAGTATAGTTAAATTTTATTTTTACATATTTTACTGTATTTTTATAATTAATTTCCTTCATTTAAAATATTAACAATTTTAATATTTATATATTTTATTGTTGTTGTTTTTATTATGTTTATCATGTATTTATAAATCTATTTTTTAAGCACATGAGAACATTGCGATCAAATGAAGAGAACTTGAGAAAGGTTAAGCTTTGTTGGAGTCGAATATAATTGATCATTAATTTATTGTCTAAAAATAAACCGTATCATTAATATATATTCTAAAAATAAATCCTAATATCAACTGAATGAAAGATACGATAAACAAGATGAGTGCTTAGCAGTTTAAATCATTTTTCAACACTCTCTATTGATTAAAAATTCAAATACTCTCAACTGAGATGTGTAAAAATGATAAATAGCTTGGGAAGAAGATTTAATAAAAATATCAGATTGCCTGATCAGTAGTGCCACAAATTTCAGCATTATTTTTCCTTCAGCAATTGGCTTTCAAATGAAACGATAATACACATAGATATGTGTAGTTCTAACAAGAGAAACAAGATTTTTGATGTTGCAATTATGGACCAATTATCATAAAATATTTCAGTAGCTTCCTTTTGCTCTCAAAATTGAAATGTTAGTGATATGCTTCTCTAACATCAATTATTTATGAGGGGTATTGGATGTGGATGTTATTTATTTATTTATTATGAATAAAATATTGATATTTTCTTTTATCAATACTATGAAAGTTTTTATTAATGTATAGAATTCTTATTGCAGCATAAGGTTTTACATGTGCACATATGATTGAATTAATAAGTCTTATTCATAAAAGGAATGAATATAGATATAAGAGTTTTTAGTATAAAATCATAAAACCTGTTTGTGAGTTATAAATTTTCTAAATTAGCATTAGAGTATCAAAACGACTTGCACACCTTGTATTTACATGGTAAGTATTATGCCATTCAAATGAGATACTAAAAACACATGTGTGATACATTATTGGAGAATCAGTATTCGAAACAATGACTCAAATAACGAAGCAGACACATGAAGTTTACTATTTTCTATCAGCATCTTACGTAATGATTGTGGTGAGTACGTGTAGTCCTTAAACCTAAAACAATATAGTTACCTTGTGTAAATCGTGCCTAGTGCGTCATTAAGGCATTGAGAATTAAATTTATCTTGATATGAGATATGTTTATGATGTGATCTTGAACCTATTAAAGTTGTCAAGGAACATGAGTACGATCTCTTGTTGTGCTTTGGAATTATGGAAGGAGTCAAAGGATAAAAATTAGCTTCAAATTGGACTTGGATTGTGATTTAAGCCAAGTCAGGTCGATCCAAAGGAGCAAGATCAACTTAGGCATGTTTTGGAAATATGATTGGCTTAGGGTCTGATCAATCACACCAAGCTGATCGATCTGAGGCAAATGCAATTGATCACACACATGGTTAGATCAATCACACAAACAAGAAAATTCAGACTTTGAACTAAATTTCATTTTGTACTCATTTTTTGGCCCAATATAAGGCCTTTTAAGCTATTTCTTTGCTTTTGCCCTATTAGGGTTGTTTTGTATGATATAAATTCATTTGTAATGGCATTTTAAGGTAGCAACAATGAATCTTTTGGCATTTACTCACTTGAATGAAGAATTTGCATCCTTCCATTTCCCTACTTTGTGTTTGAGTGTGAATAACTCCCAAGCTCAAGATACAAATTGGGTCATTCAGTTTGCTCCTATTGGTTTGTGGCCAACATTCTGCGGTGTGGTGTTTGGTTCTCCAATTGGATTTTTCTTTCAATTTACTTTAAGGGTCTATCCCACGTAAGATAGGCTTTTGTTTGGTTGAAGTTAAATTCAATCTCATTGTTTATCCTTTTTTATTTTTCCTTTCTCCAATCGTGTGTTTCAATCCTTGCTTCTACATTCACATCAATTGGAATCAGAACTAGTTAATTGGATTTCTTAATCCAGTTGATTGATTGGATACCACTTTGGAACCACTTTTCTTTTCTCCATATTTTTCCTTCAAGAAGACGGGTTTGATGTAATCCTAAACCTATTGGAGGTGCCAAGGAAGCAAGGCATGATCTCTTGTTGTGCCATGGAATTATGAGAACAGCAAAGGATGAAAATTGGATTCAAATAGGGCTTCGAAGGCCAAAAAAGGCTCAAAGGAAGTTGAAATTGTTGTCTGAGCTAAGTCAAATTGATCTAGAAAAGCAAGATCAATGTAGGTATGTTCTGGAAAAATGATCAACCTAGGCTCTGATTGATCACACTAAGTTGAACTGACTTGGACGTAGATAAGGACTCGTTGTTTTTATGATCTTGAAGGACTCAATCGATTGCAGGCACAAACGATCAACTTAGCAAAGCATGGAAGGTCAATTAAACACTAATGGATCAATCCTAGTAAAATGCTATCGATTGCATGCATGGCTATATCAATCGCATAGACGGGATATTGAAGACTTTGGGTTGAATTTCATTTTTTACTCATTTTTTTGGCCTAATACAAGGCCATTTTCTGCCATTTCTTTATGTTTAGGCCATTAGGGTTGTTTTATAGCATAAAAATTCATTTGTAATGACATTGTAAGATAGCAATAATGAATCTTTTGGCATTTTACTCAATTGAATGAAGGATTTTCTTCCTTCCATTTCCCTACTTTGTGTTTGAATGTGAATAACTCCCAAGCTCAAGGTACAAATTAGGTTATTCGGTTTGCTTCTAGTGGTTCGTGGCCAACATTCAGTGGCATGGTGTTTGGTTCTCGAGTTAGACTTTTCTTTTGATTTGTTTCAAGGGTCTACCCCAAGTGAGTTAGGTTTTTGTTCAGTTGAAGTTAAATTCAATCTCTTTATTTACCCTTCATATTTTTCCTTTCCCTAAGTTCATATTTTGATCCTTGCTTCGGCATGGTCACATTAGTTTATGAGTCCATCATACTGTTGCTCGTGTACATATAGAAGCATATGCATGATCAATGAAGAATTTGTCTTCTTACAAGTAAGCAAAGCACTTATCCAATGCAATCAAAATTCTATGAGATTGAAAAATCCTTGGCTCGGGTAATGCATGATCCAAAAGTTGTTCCTGATTGGATATTAGTCTAATGAGGAATGTTGATTTAGTCATAGAATAAAGCTAGTAAGTTTGACTAATTTTAGTCTTTGCTTGATCAAGATAAGGAAAGACAAAAGACCTATACTTCATGGTATTCATGATTGGATGGGTTCATATGATCATGTCACTTCATCTTAATTAGGCTATAGTATGGGCGGTGCTTACTCATATCATTCAAGCTACACTTGTTGCCAATCAAAGATAAATCTAAAGAGTTTCATACATAAAAACTATGTATGGGCATAAAGGTAATTTTGGTGTGAGGAGTGAGGACTTGAACGATGCTTGAGAAGACCTAACTGAGCCCCTATGCAAATAAAATATCTATATGCACATACATTATATATATAATTATCTGTAGTATACTTCGAATGGCTAGTGACTCTCGTGAAATTGATTTAGTCGCAATTAGATAGGATCAAATGAAATTACTTATTTCTCATTATATTTATTGACTATGAGATTGTAAATTGAAAACATAATGGGCCTTTGATTGAATTGATGGGATTAATTAACTTAAAGGACAAAACACTAATGGGCTTTAATTATTAATTAGATTAAATTAAATTCATAGAGCCCATTTCATGACTAAATAAAACTAGAAAGAAGAATTTGACCATGTTTAGGATGCTATGTCTTGTAAATAAATAAAAGAAGAGTTCCTACCCAAAAAAATCAGAAAATTCATCCAACGCCTTGTAGCTAGAGAGAAAATATAAAATAGCCTCCTTTTGTATTTTCTCATTTCAAAAACTCTCCAAGCAAAAAATGGTTTGTACAAAAACTTCATGAAAGAGTTCATGGAAGTTTGGGAGAGCCTTCTCTATGCTTTGTTTATGTAGACAATCTAGGGGCTTTGGCTAAAGTTTCGTTGCTTGTGGATCATGTACAAAAAACTATCAGGAATTTGATTCCATACAACTCTATATTTAATGTTATGTAAGTAACGCAAAGAAAAATCTAGCAAGTTAGGAAATTTAATTCCTACTACATATTTATGAATATTTGAATCAAATTTTTGTATTCCCAACCCAGTGGAGCCCAACAGTGGTATTAGGCATGACTTTTTTTTTATGCATAACTATGTGTTTAATGACTTGTCTAATGATGTATTATAATTTTTGTTTAAAATATTATTATAAAATTGTATTTAGATACTTGTTTATGGTTGCATAAATAGTTTTGCCTTGTTTTAAAATAGAAAAAAGTAAGAAAATTGTAAACTGAAAAATTAATAAAATTCTGTTGCACTTCACTATCAATATTCACAATCGTGGAAATCACTATTGGGATTGTAGAAGCCAGTGGTGTAATTGTTGGCTGCTTATAGTAGAGTTTGGAACTTTGTTGCTATAAACTCTTGTCATTGTGAGGGTAGCCAACAATAGACCTTGTAATAGAATTTGAATTCTATCATAGCTAATTTTGTGAGCACAAATGGTCTACTCTCAAACACGACAACAATTATAATTGAATTGTGAATTCTGTCACTGTGGCCTTTGAGAATAGGAAAAGAGATTGCACAATCAAGAGAAGGGTTTCTACAATTGCAAGAAGGCTGGTAGAATATTAAAATTCTTTTTTTCTTGAAATGGAAACCCAAAAAAGAGAGTTTTCCTCAAATAAGAACTAAGACACAGGTTGTGTAAATCAAGGGAGATTCACTAAATAGATTTTATCACTTTATGCTTGCTATGTATGAATGTTGTGTGGATGGATAATTGATTATGGACTTAGGACACATGTAAATGGTTTTATAAATATATTTTTTATGGGTTTCAAGAGCATCAGTCTTATATTACATTGTGTTTACAAATTTCATAATATGCCACAATGTAAATGTAATTGAAAGACCAAGCCCTGGTGATCTCATGGGGACCAAAAGTTAGATGCCGTTCAATGTTCCAAGCTGTGAGGAGCCCATGAAGCAAGGAATATGAAGTCAAGATCCATGAAGGCTTGTTATAAAGCCTTGAAATAGTATAAGGCCTTACACATGTGTACACGATTTAATTGTAGGCTCCAATTAGATCTAGAAAGCCCATAGTCATCTATGTTGTTATTTGTTGATGTATATTACAAGACATGTGAGATACATGCTTCTCAATTAATTAATGTGTGAATTGAAGATAATATATATGGATGAAAACTTCCTTATTACAATATTAAGTTGGAATAGAGAAATACATTCATTGTATGTCTCCATTGAGCTTAAGGTTAGATGTATGACTTTAGCATGTGATATCACCCCATTTATGGGGTATCTTTGCAATGTCATATTTAGGACTCTGGGTGCATTTGACGTGACATTCAAAAGATATGCTACCTTCAGAACTAAAAAGTCATGGGTAGGATTCAAATTTAATGAGTTGTTAATTAGTTATTGTAACGTAAGGGGACTTGCTATGACAAACACTTCATGTGTAAGGTTTCATCAAGCCATGGATCAAATTAAGATTGGATCACATATGAGATGCGTTGGAATGAGTTGTTACTCATTGAGCATGGCATGCCTAGAACATTATATATAAAGTGCATTATGTCTAATGAAAACTTCAATCACCTGCTTAAAAAATTTTTCAGTAAAATTTTTGTTTCTACTCGAGGGAGTGTAGAATTAGAAAAATCTAGTGAGAATCAGCTTGATTTAATGTTCATAATAAACATGTAACACATTTAAAATCAAATTAATAATCTTGTTTATTTTTACAAATATTTTATTCTTAAATGATGTTGAGCCTTTTTGACATTGATTGAGACTATCATATTAGCTAGGACTCAGATAGTTGATGAGTTTAGAAGTTTAAATTTTTTTATCATTCTTGAAACAATCAACAGTGTCTTAGAAGCCATCATCCCATGTCATTGAAAAGTCTAGATCCTCGTTTAGTTAGATTAAGGAGGGTAAGACCGTGAGAAGGAAACCTTCTATTAATAAGGTCAATGGAGGGCCATGAGATTTAATGCTCTTATTGGCAAAGGAAAATATTTCCACTGCAACAAGAAGAGGCATTAGAGGAGGAATTCCATTAGCCAACTCAATAGCTTGAAAGATCGCACTAGAGGTAAGGAACTTTATATATATTAAACATCTTGTTCTATTAGTGTTATGTTCTACTACTTGGATTTTGGATTTGGATGCATCCTATCATATTTGCACCTGGAGTCAAGATTTGAATAAGAGTAGATTGCTTAAAACACAAGAAATGGTAATTAATGTTGGTAGTGGAGTGAGTGTGTTGCAGCCGATGCAATTGACAGTACTTTAATTAAGTTACCATTTAGTTGTGTTTAACCTTAAGAGATCGTCTCATATTACCTAATGAGTTTAAGAACATTATCTCTATACCACTACTAGTGAAAGAGAAATATAAATTTTCCTTCAAGGGTAATATGCACCACATTTATTGTTGTGTTAAATTAGTTAGTATCAGATTTTTGCTTACTAGTCTTTAATACCTAAAGATAAATTATAAACCTATGATAAATACCTTATCCAGCAACGTGCTAATGATGTGTTAAATGCCAAACAATTGTGAAATCATAGATTAAGTCATGCTAGAGAAAAATAAGATTGAGTAGATCGAAGAAAGATGAACTTATTAGCCCATTGGAGGAAGAACTCTATCCAACCTGTGAACCTTATCTCTTGAGAAAAGTGGTCAAGAATCCAATTGAGGGACATCCTAAGAGAGGTGCATTAGTGTTGGAGCTTGTCCACGCCAACATTTATGGGAAATTTAATGAAATGGATAGAAGAGGATTTCACTACTCCATAGCCTTTATTAATTTTTAACTATGTTTATGTATACTTGATGAAGTACAAGCGTTAATCTTTTATAAGGTTCAAAGAATTTAAGGCTCAAGTAGAAAAACAAGTTGGTAAACATGTAAAGTCACTACAATCAAATTATGGTGGAGTACATGATTACTAAGTTTGTGGAATTCCTTAAAGAGAATGGCATTGTATTATAGTTACACTACTAATAACTCTTCATTTAAAAGGTGTAGCTGAGCGTAGAAATTGAACCTTGATGGACATGATTTGATCTATGATTGGCTTCACCAATCTTCCCATTATATTATGGGGACATGCCCTCCTAACTACTCTATATATTTTGAATAGGATTTTTCTTTAAGTCTATCTCCAATCCTACATGAGATCTGAAGTGGGAGAAAGCTAAGTTTGAAATACATTAGGATTCAGAGATGTCTAACTTATATTAAAAAGAGTAAAATGAACAAGTTAGAGATGAGGGCCATTTTAGGTCTCTTTGTGAGATATCCTAAGGAATCTATGGGATATGGGTTCTACATACCTAATAACTAAAGAATTAGTATTGGTTACAAGGCATGCTTCCTCAAGAAGAGTTTGTTTGGAAAGGTGATTCAAGTAAAATGAATGTACTTAAGGATGTTGAGCATAAGCAACAAAGTGCGGACCCTATGTAGCAAACTTCTGTGCAAGAGCCACCTTCTACAATGCAATTGTTGTGATAATTGGATAGAATTTCTCATGCACTAGATAGATACGATTATGTCCTAGAAAACAGATAAGAATTGTTTGTTATGGAAGGTAATTCTACTACTTATGATCAATCAATGATGAATAAAGACTCCATCAAGTGGCATGAAGCTATATAGTACAAGAGGGATTTAGTGTATTCAAACCAATTCTAGATTCTAGCGGATTCACTAAAGAGAATAGTCTCCATTGGATGTAAGTGAGTCTACAAGAAAAAGTTTTGTTCGACTGGTAAGATAAGGACCTACAAAGCTAGACTTTTGGTAGTCAAAAAGAGGGAAATGACTATGAAGAGACCTTTTTGCCCATAGATATGATCAAATTTATTTGGATATCCCTTTCAATGGTTGGCCATTTGGATTATAAGATCTGATAGATGGATGGCAAAACTGCTTTTCTTAATAGATTTTTAGATATATATGTGGTGTAGCCTTGTGATTTTGATGTCTAAGGAGAAACTCCTAATGCACACAAGTTTAAGAGGTCCATTTGTGTCCTTAAGTAAGCATTAAATATTAAGAATCATCATTTTGATAGTATAGTCAAATCATTGGCTTCATAAAAAGTGAGGACAAATTTTGCATTCACAGAAGGTTTGTAGAAGTACCATTACATTCCTAATATTGTATGTAGATGATACACTACTTATCAAAAATGATGTTGGGATACTAACCTTAATTAAAACGTGATTATCTAGTATGTTTTTCATGAAAAAACCTAAGAGAAGTGGCATATATGTTGTGCATTTGCATATATATATAGATAAGAGCAAAGAGATTGATGGGTCTTTTTTAAGCTGTGTACATAGACGAAGTCCAAAAGAGGTTTATGATGGAAGTCTCTAAGAGAGGATTACTATCATTAAGGAGTGGCATCCATTTTTTTAAAGTCTATGAGCTTATAGACTGACGATGAGAGGAGGAGCGTGGAGGCCATTTCATATGCTTGACAATTGAAAGTTTGATGTATGTAATGTTGACTATGAGGCTAGATATTGCCTATCTCATAAGTGCTACAACTAGGTTTCAAACAAATCCTAACAAAGAGCATTGAAATTCTATCAAGTGTATCCATTACTTGAGGTCTAAAGATAGGGTACTTGTTTATAACAATAAAGAGTTGAAAATAGATGGCCACACCAAGTTTAACTTCCAATGAGATGTCAATGATAAGAAACCTATTTTTGGATATATCTTTTCCTTCAATGATAAAGTAGTGAGTTACAAGAGTTACAGAATACCATTGCAGATTCCACCATTAAAGTTGAGCATATTGTTGCATGTGTTGTAGTGAAGGAGGTGGTATGGATAAAGAAGCTAATGACAGAGCTTCAAGTGACTCTTAGGATGGATTAGTTACTACTTCATTGTGGCAACAAAAAAACGATCTTATAGGCAAAGGCATCAAGGTCTCATCAAAGATTTAGACATATTAGAAGTGTTATCACATTAGTTGAGCTATGATATAGGCTGCATACTAAGTGTTACCTTAATCCTTAAAGTTATACTCGTTGTCAATTTAGGATAAAATTATAGAGTCATGTGCATAAGTATAAGGCAAGGGCAAGAAGGTAATTTTGATGTGGGAACTTGAAGAATACTTGAGAAGTCTCATAATGAAATTAATTTGATTGCAATTGGGTTGAAGCAAATGAAATTATTTATTTCTGATGTTGTTTATTGACAAGGAATCAACTAAGTATAATGGGCATATGATTTAATTAATGAGATTAATTAAATTTAAGAATAAGATACTGGTGGGCTTTAATTAATAATTGGAGTAAGGATTAAATAATGAATGAGTTTGTATTATTTTAAAGTTCTATGTAAAAGCACATTGTGCTCATTCTATGGCGGGATAAACATGGAAGGAAGAATTTGATCATGTTTAAGATACTATGTCTTCGAAATAAATAGAAGGAAGAGTTCCAACCAAAAAATATCAAAAAAAAAAGAAAAAAAACACATCCTCAACCCTATAGCAGAGAGTGAAAACATTTACTAACCTCTTTTTGTATTTTCACTTGTTCAAAAATTTTCCAAACATAAAAGAATTTGTGTGAGAACTTTGTGAAGTAGTTCATTGAAGTTTTGGAAAGCCTTGCCCACACTATATCCATGTGGATAATCTGTACGGTGTGGCTAAAGTTTCACGACTTGTAGATCACATACAAAAATCTACCAAAAATTTCTAGTAATAAACCATACAACTCCCTATATTTAACGTTATATGATTTAAACAAATAAAAATGTACTGGGTGGGAAAATTTAATTTTTGTTGCATATTTATAAATGTATAAATTGAATTTTGCATTCCTGATCCAATGAAACCTAACATGGAATTGGCAAGAAATTTTCTAAGTGATAAATCTTGCCATGTTGCTATTGCGGTGCTACATTGTCTGCTTTAGATGATAATAGAGTCATTATTTCTTGCTTTTTTAAACAATATGTCACTACTCCAAAACCAAGAAAAAAAATTCAAAGTGCTTACTCAATCATTTAAACATCATGCTCAGTCACTGTCAATGAGACCAATTAATCTGAAATTTGGTACTTTACAATACAAAATACCAAAATTCACAGCCTTACAACATAATAATGAATCCTTTTAGCTACCCCAAAATGTTCTTTCATTGGATATGTGTAGATCTAAACTCAACACTAACAAAGAAAACAATGTCAAGTCTAGTGTTAGTATAAACAACCAACTAAACTTTTAAGTAGTGTCGAATTGGCATGCTCTGCCCCACACACTACAACTTTTGATTGATGTTCTTTAGCCTTGTTGCCACTTCACAATTTATCATATTAAACATTTTCAAAAGGTCTATAGCATATTTCTATTTACGCATAAAAATTCCATCACCTTGTGGATTTGAAATCCCAAGAAACATTGTAACTAGCCTAAGTGTTCCATTTTAAAATTTCTCTACATTAGAACTCAAAAACATCAATTAAGGACTTTGAAGAACACAAGTAAGTCATCTCATCTACATAAAGGTAAGCAACCGAACATTCTCTACTATCTTGCTTCTAAAAATAAAAAATGGGCTCATTCTCAATTCTAGTGAGCTTTCTATCATAGAAGAATAAGATAATCTTACTATACCAAGTTCATAACTCTTGCTTTAGCCCATAGGGAGCTTTTCTTAAAGACTTTGTTTTCATTTCTATTGATAATGAAACCATGCTATTGTGAGTATCCCTTTGCCACAAGATAGTCTTTGAGCTTTTGTCAGTAGGATACTTTATTTAGAACACCCATTTGAGCCTAATGACATTCTTGTTTTCTGGAACATCCAACTAAATTTCATGTTTAATTTCTTTCAGCAGCTTGCATCTTCTTTGATATATCAGTTTTCTACTAAGATTATACGTAGCTTCTTCAAAAGAAGCTTGTTTTGTAACTAATAAAGCAAAGTTACATGATTCATAAAATTTTTTGAGATTTAAATTTTTTTTGGTGGTGTTTCACTATTGTTGTTAGAGGAGATGGATATCGGAGAGCTTGAACTGGCAAGACTTGAGGTGTTGTTATCATAAGGTGAGGAAGAATTGAACTTGCAGTGAATGAATAAGCTAAACCTGCAAGTGATGTTAATTTTGAAATTACTAGTTGTCCAACATCAAAATTTGCTAGAATTGGATTTTTCTTGCATTTCCAGTCAAAATTACACTTCAAATCTATTTTTCATTGAATAAAACATCCTTGGTAACTATCCATTTGCTATTTATAGAATTATATAGACCATATGCTTTATATTGATTACTATAGCCAAAGAAATTGCATTTCTCAAATTTTTCATCAAGCTTCGAATAAGAATTAATTAAAACATATTCCAAAACTAAAAACTTTTAAGTGAGTTACCATATGCTTCTTACCCATCTGTGCTTCATAATGAGTTTGATTTAGAGATGCCTTTGTTGGTGAAGTGTTTCAAAGGAACACTTCTGTTGTAACTACTATTCCCAAAATTGATACAAAAGCACTATTGCCTCAATAAGCTTCTAGACATTTCCATGATTGGTTAAGCAATGTTTGTTTTTATTTTCATATCCAAAACCACACAATACAATCATTACATATTTTAAAATTTATTTCTTTCTCTCTCTTACTTTTACATAATTTTCAAGAAAAATATACTTAAAAACACACATTCAAAAACAAAAAAAGAAGCATTGCCTTAATTTTTTTAATCGTGTGACTCTATTTTATTATGGTGTATATGGTACTATAATCTCATCACCAGAAAGATAGTGAAATTATTAGATAAAAATTCACCTCAACAATTAGTTCGAAGAGCTTTTGTGATGCTTTCATTTTGTTTATCCACTTGTGCCTTGAATTTCTTGAAATTCTCAAATGTTTCATATTGAAATTTCAAGAAATAAACCTAACTCATATGGCTATAATCATCAAAAATACAAAAATAAAAAAATAATAATAATAACAACTTTGACGAAGTGACTATTTTTGTAAGCTCACACAAATCAAAATGCACAAGGTCAAGAAAAGTAAAACAGCTCCATGATTTTCCAATAAGAAGTGGGCTGTTGTACTTTCCATAAACACACCTTAACAAAAATTAAGTTAACCAATTTTGGCAAGCTAACAACAATTTTTTTCTACACAAAAGTTTCAAGCTATTTATATTCAAATGCCTAAACTGTATATGCCACAAATTCGCCTCATCATTTCTCATAACAACTAAGTTTTTGCTAATAACATCTGAGAAATTTAAGGAAAACATTTTATTTTATGCCATATGAACAGTTGCTATGGTCTAATCATTTTTTTTTTTTTGATCATGAATGGTACATGAATCATGATCAAACACAACAAAATATCCCTAGTTATCAACAATCCAACACTCAAATTTGTGAGATAAACCTAGCACAATTGCAAATTATAGAAAAAATTAGCATTGCCTTATATAGTTTTGATGGCATTTGTAACTTCCTATTCAACTTTCATATTTTTATCATCTCCAATTCAAATCTCAGTTTTTTGTGACTCATCAAGCTTGTTGATTATTAGCTCGATTCTTGACATGTAGTTGGAATATCAACTATCAAAAAATCATAAATTTTTATTGTTGACATCTCATTGAATTTGTGAATGAACCATGAACCATTGGCTCTCCTCAACATTTTATGTCAAATTTTCTTGCTTTTGCTCCTCTCTATTTGGTCTAGCAATCATCTACTTTAATCCCTCATTCTTTGCAATGTTTTCATTGAATTGTGCACTTAACTAACATGGTTCACTAAATTGGCCACTGCCTTTGCTACACCTTGACAAAGAGTTCGTAATGTTATAGAAATTACCTTCTCATAATCTAAATATTCTTACATTAGAATTTCTAATTTCAATTTAGAACTCATAGCCACTAAAATTTAGGGAAATATATCATTACCCACTACAACCCAATGAGTAGTAATGTCTTTGTATCGTTTTTATAATTTATTCGTAATTGCTAGTAGGATTCAACTAATGCTGAATTTAGATCTTCATAAGTATTTTCCACTAAGTCTCATAGTTCTTAAAACTTGAACAACTTTATTTGAGACTCTAGAGTGGTATTGAATTTGGAATTAAGGGTATTACTGAGTTGGTTTTGTTACTTGCCAAAAATTTCCTTAATTTTGAATTAGAACTTGACTCTAATGCCACAAAATGTTGGTGAAGGAATGAGAGAATAGAATATCTATGGACAAGCCAATGACTAATTTTGTTTCCCATTTTACTACTTGATGAAAAGGATTTTAACACAATGTCTTAAATATTGCTAAGAGAACAATAGAAAATAGTAACATAATCTTACGACTTGATTTAGTGTCAAATATAACTTATCACTAACATATTGTCTCAAAATACAACATCTCAATATCCGCTAACTCAAAGACATAGAAATCTAATGTTCCAAAAGATTAGCCATTAATGTTTTGAATCATTCTTTGAATAAGTGAGTCCTCTAATTATCCATTTGCCATATTATTTGAGAGGAAAAAATACAAAAATTTTGATACATTTTTCTCCATATTGGCAGTTCCCATTTGCCCAGGCTTTTGAAGTTATAGGGCAAAGGTCTACCCAAGAAGAGGACAACTGATCCTCGACAACTTGATAGAGGCAATGCCCCAATCTCATTGATGGTAAATCCAAGACACTTAAATTTTGTTTCAACCTTTCATATTCCATAAGTTGATCACTTATGATTTGGGCCTACTATTCTTGTATTCATTATTCTCTAGCCGCTTCATGTTGAGCTCCTTTTTCATGTCTTTTTATAAACTTATTGGGCTTTCACTACTTACCACGTGGTTAAGCCCCTTCATTTGGTTATCGATATTACCTTCTAATTTAATAGTGGCACTACTATAGCCTAAAGAAGTTAAGTCCTTGACTTCTAATTCTTTGGGCTATGATGGAAGTTGATTTATCTCTTTGTCAAATAATTTCTTCTTGGCCTTCCATTCAACCTTGTGGCTTATAGCTAGTACCCTTTTCCAAGAAATTTACTTTTTTTGTAGATCAATGGTTTCCTTCATGCAACATTAAAAAATTAGACTAAAGCTGCAGAACACACATCTCACATTTGAATGCAATGATTTCCTAAAACAACAACAGTAATAAAGCAACATTTTATTCATAAAACAAGGAAATAGTACTCATTTTCTCTTCCACCTTCGATTCACTAGGAATTCTAGAGCATATTTTGCCCCCAAATCTACATGCAAAATGAGTCACGCAGGAATACATGATTCTCTAATGATGTATCTACTTACGTGTGTTCTTAGTATTTCATTTATAATGGTATAAGATTCATAATACAAGCACAATATGTGTAAGTTACAAATACTTTAATACCCAATTTAGTGGATTTGTGACTCATGACTAGATTTTGATAATTGTGTACTAAAAAATCTTGTATGAATAATCAGAATTCTTACAAATAAGACTTCTTAATGCAATTATACGGGCACATGCAATGCTAAGCCAAATCAAGAATTACATGTATGAACAAAATTGCTATATTTGATGGCATAATTTATCAATACTTTATCAATAGGCATAAATGTTTACGACTCCCTTCTATTCAGTATATCATTAACTAAAATAACAAAAAGTTGAGACCTAAAATACAGTGTCTACAAATTTAATGGGCATGTTAGCTTTAGATAGGTAGCAAGTATAATTAGATGGTGGTTATCATCATTCTTAACATAGTCCCCCAAGCCCATTTACTAACATATCTAACATATCTAACAAATATATATATCAATATTCTATCACACAAGAGATCATAAATTTTGTTTGATCTTGATAGTAGTTGTACAACCCACTAAATATTACACAACTTTTCAAATAAAGGCATTTCTTATCAACTCTAGGATAATTTTTGTGCCTCAACAATAAAGAAAAATGTTGAAGCCTCAAGGTGGAGATTGTGGATCTCGAAACGTCTCATCAAGAATATAAAGCATGGTAAGCTTTGGTAGAGAACCTAAGGGCCATCAATCTATTGAACTTTGATGAGCAAAGGCCTCTTAGATTGGAATGCTTCAACAAATAATGAGCAACTCACTTAAAGTTACCTAAGATGTGAGGTTTAGGATTTTAGTTCTTAATGTACAGGCTTTGTAATACCCTAAATTTTTAGGTGTTAGAACATTTATTTTTTAAGTGAAATACATTGAAATTATTATGTGCTCATTTTATTTTGCTTGTATTATTGATTTGGAATTATGGGAATTCACCGTGAGATTTTGCAATGGAATATGAACATTTAAGAATAATGGAAAATCCTTGAAATTATTAAAGTATTTGGGGGAGAAATTTTTAAGCCTTGAGGAGTATAAATTTTGGGCCTAAATTATAAGGAAATTCAGCCAGAATTACATGGGGAATTCAAAAAAAAGGAAAATTGCGCATAAGCACCCAGATTTAGCATAATTAGATACCAAACCTATTTTTAATTAAACCTAGGTGTGAATAGCAGATTTAAAGGCTAAAGAAACCCCATCACATGTCTGAAAAGGGAGGATGGTGGCCAGAGTGTTCTTGGGAATTTTGTGGCATTCAAATGCGCAATTTTAGGGTAATTTCCTATGTCAAATTCTTAGTTATTCATGTATACATGTAAAACGATTAATTCCACGTGTTTAGGCACTCAAAAACACAAATTATGGTTGGATTAAATATGTTAAACCACAAAAAACATGTTATAGGTGTTAATTATGTGGAAAAGAATCGTAGAAATTTTGTATTGAGACATTAAATATCTGAACCAAAACACATCTTGAGACTTTCAAATTTGTATGAACTTGTAGGATATGAATCCCATGGGTTTTAATAGGTAAAATCATGCTTAGGGACCTTGAAAACAAGTAGAAAATTAGGGTTTGTGGAGGAAGGATCAAATTTTGCATGAAAATCGTTGAATAATGCAACCAGTCGTGATTTTGCATCACATCGCAACTGCTGGTGCGATCTTGAAGTTGGAGGCACCAATTGTAGAGTCAACCGTGGGATTTTTACTGCTTCCTGAAGTTGAATGTCGTAGTCATAGAACTTGCAATTGCAGTTGTGGAAGTACTGTGCTGAAGTACCAATCGTGGTCATAGGACAGGTCATAAAAATTCCAGTGTGTCCGACAAATAGTAGCAACAGATGCTAAGTTTAATGCGCGCGGTCACTGACTTCAATGGCGTAGTCATGACCTCGGACTGCAGTCACTGAACATATTGTCCAATTTATGGAAATTAATCCAAATTATCCAAATTTGGAATTTGAATAGGCAAAAACCTACGCCATAGGCCATAATTAAATGCAAGGAATAATAAAAGGGAAGAATTTAGGTAAGTCAAACATATAGGTCACATCCACTAAGCATTCATAGGTATAGATTATTAGATGAATGAAATATTAAATGAGAATTTAGGCATGTGAATTACTAGGTGATCATGAGGCTTTAGCCGAGGAGACTAATATCGAAGCAAATTAAGTGACAGTAAGTGGAACCCTACAAACTTTGTACTACCTTTTGAAATGACTTTTATTTCTATTGCATGAGCGATTTCATCCTACAAATGGTTTTCAATTGCTCTATGATTTCATTTCACTGCAACTGTTTTATGCTACTATTTGCAAATAAGATTTCAATGGAAAGTATGGATTAATGTGTACACTTGTAAAAATCATATGTCTCCTTTTGAAAATCAAATGTAAGCCCTTCGTGCAATTAACTGTTCTACTACGAATGCTTTGAAATTGCATATGTGCCATGAGGGAACTTAATTACATATAAGCCACTCATATAATGTTAACGAAATTGAGGAATGAGTTCTGCCTTACTAATTATGTAATAAATTGGAACGCGTCCAATCGAGATAAAAAATTGAGACTAACAACAATAGATTAAGATTCCTTTCAAGTGTGGTTGAAGCCCGAGACTATGACGGCATAGCCAAAAATTCAATATACTCACTTTAGTTAAGAGAATATAGATTAAGCCCTAATCAGTCATAAACACTCACCATCGATATGACTATGAGTTGGCTATGAATGAAAAGAAGAGAAAAAGGATAAGATGATTATATGCATAATGAATGATCCATCAAATGCTACTTATTTTTTTAAATGATCTTTTAATATCTTTAAATGTTTCTGTATTTATTTACCTCCTTTAAAAGGTTTGTTTTATGCAAAGTTTGTTATTACTTACGTCCATTTGACAAGTAAAGACAAGGATTTCAGTTATTGAGTCGCTCACTACTTTAATTAATATATTTTGTAGGGAATACTAAGTAGGCACGACCAGACTTGCAACCAAACACGCTCTTTTTGTGACCGTGAGACGAGGGAAATGGATTTGGATAATGATGGGAAAGGTGTGGCATGGGATGACAGTCAATCCTGGCTGTCTAATTTGCTCGGTCAATTTACAAGATCTGGACTCTGAACTGGAGCATACATTAAGACCCACCAGAGCAAAGTGACACGTAATGACACCCCATAACGACAATAATAATTTGAAAATCCCACAACTGTAAAGTCGTAAGATGCACGTATGTAAAGTTCCAAATAAATATACTGTTATTTTTAATAGTCGAAATTTTTAGACAAATTTTTGCATCACTAGTTTTAACCTGAAATTGTTAAATTTATAAAATCTGACGTTCTTCTTACCTATAAATAATAATTATAATGTTTATACTGCCGCCCGCTCGACATTCACGGTGCATTAAAGATGCCTGCTGCAAGTGTACAGGAAGCATGGGTGGCTAATATGGAAAATTAACTAATCTATATTATGTAATAATATTGAAAAATAAATTCGAATGACAAAATATAATTAAAAAACTAATAGTAAATCGTAATACAGTTAAACTACTAAATTTGCGCATTTCACTTTGAAGTTACTTACGTTACCCATCATCAGGCGCGACTAATGCATATAATAAAATTATGGAGTAAGTGAATTCATTACCTTATGTGTGCGTGCGTGTGCGTGTGTGTGTGTGTTACAGATGGGTACTTAAAATCATGGACAAATCAGATATTCGAGACCAAATTAATAAAGATGCAAGCTTTTAAATAATTCATGCTTCTTTCGATAAAAGAGACTGAAGTTGGTTTGTATTGATACAATTTTAGTTGAAGATTATAAATTCGTAATAATAAATTTAATTAACAAGTTTGATAAGACAGTTTACTATTATAATTAATTTCAAATTTTATTTGATTTATTTTTCATTGTGATGCATTTCAAATTCATCAAATATGGAATCATCTTATATTTTTCCCCAATTTTATCTCTAATTAAAATCTTTCTATCCAAACACAGAAAAAAAAAATTTATGCACTTTTCCGAGGAACAGTGATAAGAATTGTTTCTACTTAATTTTTGATATTGTTACACAAGATATTAGGCTTCATCTAGTTTCGGTACTTGGTTTTTGTGAATTTATGACCTCTTTTGGAATTATTACTACATTTGATTAATTTTTGATATATGAACAAATGAAATTTAAATTATTTAGCGGATCATTTACTATATAAAAATGTATTGCAAAGAGGTGCCTTAATTGCTGGGGGCATGAAAAATGCAGAGCAGAGCACGTTTGTTTTGTAATTTTGAAGTTCAAAAATACATTATTAAATTTTATATCTTTCTCTCTTTTATATTCATACAGTTTTCAAAATTAAAAATTTTAAAACACATACCTAAATTTTAAAATAAACATAGTTGCAATTTATTCCATCTTTTAATGAATTATAAGTATTTTTTACTTTGGTCGTACAGAATAAACATCACGATTTAATTGTATTGAATTAATTATTCGCCAGTAGCACAATATAAAGCTGCAGCTGGCCTTTCACACTTGGAAATTGTGATCTGATCTAATAATAAGAGACGACGAGAAACAATATATTGTTTTATCTCGATAATGAAGCATTAAAAATGCAATTAATTCAAAGGACAGCTTGCATCACAAATTGTTTAAAAAGACTTAATGATCTAATTTTTCGATCTCTATTAAAACAAATTAATAATTAACATATAAAATGCCTAACCTAAAACGAGATAAGTGCTTCCATTAATTATTCTCGACATTAAAAAGTTAAAAGTCCGAACACAAATGAAAAGGCGAGTTTAAAGGAATAATTTTGGTTAATTATCAAACAATATACATAACGTATACATACGAGAGAGAGAGAGAGAGAGAGAGATTATTGGGATCAGTGCCATTGACTTTGGACTGGATTATAATAGAACGAGGGCCATAAATTCAAAGAATCAACTAATGAAGTTGGATCTCAATTTATTTAAACAAAATAAAAAAATGTCAGGAAGTCAATAGTTTAACGAGCTGAAGACGGCTCGGAGGTCAACAATTCACATTTTGCCACCTTACCTAATGGGTTGATTACCACACGTTAATAATTTAAATATTAATTACTCATCCCCTTAATATTCGGTCACCAAACGCAAAGAAAATCTGTCGCATGATCACAGTTAATCATTAAAAAACATTAATATTTTCAGATATGAAAAAAACAAATCTATTCTTGTACCGATAAAGAAAAGTCGGAAGATTATAAATATTCACAAATATAAATATATATTATAGGCCCAAAAAGCCAATTAAAGTGAAATCTCAATGTCCGAACGTCCGAGAAAATTTAATTCATCTATGGGTAAAATGTATATGTAATGTGTGTGATCTCAAAATGAAGTAGAAATATGGAACCGATCATACGTACAACACGCAGGAGCATGAAGGGCCTGCAATGACGCTTGTACCATTAATTGTGACATAATTACTGCCTCTCGGTGTCTGGTGGGATACCATCTTCTTGCCCACAAGATTGAATCCTCCTCGATGACCATTCTCCACTGAGAATCCTTCTGAACGAGCTTAATCTCGAACTTGAGCCACCAAACTTGACCCCCATCAAAGACTGCGTCCCACCACCGTCTGACGTCCCCTCCAGCGCCGGTGCCGACGGCAGTGCTCCCGCAGTAACCAGCACTCCCTCTCTCGGCTCCGCCACAAGCCTGGGCTCCGCCTCGGTTCGACAAATTGGACACGTTGAGTTTGTGGCAAGCCACTGATCAATGCAGTCTAGATGGAAAGTGTGCTTGCAGTTTGGCAAAGTCCTAGCGACGTCGCCGTCCTCTAATAAACTTAGACAAACCGGACACTCCATGGAGACCGCCATCCCATTGCTGGTGCCATTTGCTTGTCTGAAAACGAAATTAGGCAAGCCGGCGATGACCGACGGATCAAGTCCGGTTTTTGGTGGCTCAGCCGTGCTCGTGACGAAGCCCAGGCGGCGGAGAGCAGCCTGTCGTTGAGCTTGGCGCCGGAGCAAACATCTGGCGTATATGTGAAGGAGCGCGACGAGGAGCACCACAAAAGATAAGGAAATTATGGCCGCCAACATGATCTTACTATTCACATCGTACTGACTTTTGCGATGAAGAAAGAATGAATCGTCTTCGGCCATGATGGGTTAGGGGAGATGTATGGTGGCTTTGGGTGGGAATCAGATACGTGGGATGGTTTCCTTCAATTTATTACTAGGTGGTTGTGTGCTTGCTAGGTTGTGTGTGAATGAGTCGTGCTTTGGCGTGGGCGAATGGTTTTCCATGGAACAGGGAAAGTACACATGCAAACAACCTATTCCACGGTGTTGACTGTGGAATATTGACTTTGGACAAAGTTAGCTTGCATTTCGCTTGGCTTGTTAGGATACTTCCACTACATTTCTTCGTTGACCAAGTTTCTTGGGCGTTGTTGTAGGAGGAAATTATGTACCCAAAAGAAAAAAAGTACTATGCTACTGCACTTGTTCCTCATGAAGTGTATACGGTATCTTTAATTTCTCCAACGTAATCAATTTTTGAATTTTCCAACAAATGGAAAGTGATGGAAATAGTTGATTGCTTGTGAGGATTGAAAAAAGGGGTCGACGGGATGAAACTAAAACCAAGTCGTCAGTCACAGCAAATGTGAACTACAATTTTCCATGTACTGGAAAATTTGGTTATTTCTTTCTTTCTTTCTTTCACATAGTGTTCGACCGAAGAAGGCGGTTGTTTGGTTCTTCAATTATAAATTGTTTAATCTGTCCTGTTGAATAACTTGTATATGTAGATTCGCCAAGAAATTCGTTGCCATATTAATTTCTGTTATCTGTGTATCTTTACATGGTGTTAGTTTCACTCTCTATCTGAAAGTACTACTAGATAGATTTTTGCACGTACCATCTGTTGGATGAAAAATTGTATTTTAAAATGTTTTTCCAAGCATGGCCTTATGGTATAACGTCAAAGCAGTTTTTCCAAACGAGGCATTATATCATTACTAGGGGTTCATCTTTGAAACAGTTTCAGGGTTTGGCAGATTAATCGTGCACTCAACGATTACATCGAACAGATTTAAATGACCAAACAAGGATTCGGAGCCCAACGTTTATCCTGTCTAAACAAGGCCTGAACGTTGTTGCTAAACGTTTCATCCAGCGTCTTCCTGCCGGAACGTTGCTGCCAAACGTTGCATCCAACATCTTTCTTTTAAATTTCAATGGCCAAGATATATTGCCAACATTCATCTGTTAATCACAGCTCCGAACAGGATGATTGTGCTCCTATAAATTGCATAACTGTAGGTGGAAAAAATTAGCACTGATCGTTCTCTTCCGACACACTAACCAGCAACCAATTCGTTCATATAGACTTCCCATTCCTATATATTTCAAATTCTGCACCAAACTTGCATTTACACATACCACTCAGCATTTTCGGTTGTTTGTTCTTTCTTCAAACAAACACTGGCCCTTGCTGCTGGATTAATATGTACATAAAAGTTTATTGATTCTTGTTGTAGGTAAGTAAATTTTTTTGTCCAATCAGATGTCACCATGTAGTATTTTATTGTATTAAATATCAATTAAAACAAGAAATTTTATTATTTACATTTTAGGAATTTATTCAAATATGATTCTTGAATTTAAATAATAAATAAATTGATCTTTTATTACAAATCAAATTATGACAAGTGTCAAGGTTAACTAACCAAATTATGTAATATGCTAAATCCTATAAATTAAAAAAGAAAATATTGTTGATTTGACAATTAATTCGTGATCATATAATTAAAGTAAATGATATCAAATCAAACACTTTTAACCAATCAGACATTACTACTCCATTAAGCATTTATGCTAGTAAGACTTTCTCTACCCCTATAAATAGAGTTGACTTCTACACTATAGAAGAAATCATCAACATATACATCAAATAAGAAGCAATTTTGGAACAAGTTCAAAATCGTTTCTACAACATTCAAGGTATTCTTTAACGAGATCCACCAAATTTTAGAGTTTGATCTACATTTGAGGTGTTAAATTAATGGATTAATATTATTTGAAATTTCAACCAACATAAAAAAAGATCAAAACTCAAAAACTCATTCAGTTCTAGTCACGTTCTTTAAACAACATTCAAGGTGTTCTTGTAATATTTAAAGTGTTCTTCAACGAGTCTATTAAATCTTAGCGTTCGATTCAGAATTATGGTGTCACATTAAGAAATTAACATTTACTGAAGGCCCAGTGAACTTCGCAGAGGATCAAATTCGTAAACGCTTCAACACATTACAAGAACATTGAAATTTTTCAAGTTGAAAGATGAATTAAATGATCAAGTTAAAAAATAGAATTAACAAAAATTAATTTGATTCAAGTTGTAATTACACTTGTACAAATTTCTTATTAATAGAAATTAATTGCAAGATTTTTGTCTACACCTGTGTCTTCCACAATCATGTTTGGAATAAGGCTTGTTTAATATTGGGTATATTTCAAAATTTTCGAATAATTCCTTAAGAACGATGTCGGATTAGGCACGACTCAAGCCATATTGTTTATTTTGTTTTGTGGTTATTCAATTTCTAAACTGGTTATAGGACACGTATACTTTAGCCTTACAGTATTAACAGCTGGTCAATCAACACACAAGCACCACACTTCATCCTTCTTTAACTCTAATAGTACAAGCTCATGCTCCCCCACCTAGCCTTTGTCCTTTAGCTCCTCCACCTGCCATTAAATCTCTTTTGTCTCCTATGAATTTGTTTAGTAGTAGATTATTTAGAACAAACACCTCTGATATAAAGTCTGTGTTGGTGTCTAATGCCTTGCACTAGCAACAAGCTACTAAGCAACTCCTCACTAGGACGTCACTAAAATCCTACAAAACAAACATAATAATTTTGTTGACGATAGATGTGACATCATTTAATAGGAAGTTTGATTCTTTATACATCAATAAGACTAATCTATCACTTCCTACCGTTACCCTCACTTTTTTTGCCATAATAATTATACACTTTTCTCTCTCGCGCTCTCTCTCTCTCTCTCTCTCTCATTTTACCTCATTTGATACTCTCCTTTTTCTCCCTTCTTACTTTTCAATTCTCTTTTTTACCTTTAACTCATTTTGTTACTGCAAGTAAACTTGGTCCTCATGCATTTGTTTGGGTAACAATGGCAATAGCATAACCTTCTTCCTATTGAAGAGGGACAAGTACTTATTAGTTACTATCACTCTCACTTTCCTATCAAGCTGCCATGGCCAGTTAAGCAAGATGTGACTTTCTAGCATTGTAATGATATCACATGACACTTAGTTCTTGTACTTGCCAATCTCAAACAAAATCAATACTTAGTCACTTTCACCTCTTATATTGTTAATCCACTCTGGCCTTATGGTCAAAGATGATCTATTGTTGGCAACAATAGTCATTCTATGAACATAATGCTAGCCAATTTGGTGAACAATCTCTATCAACAATCAAGAAACACATATTTCCCTTTGTCTAGCAACATGCATAAAAGATGTTTACGTGCTACTCCTTGCCAATGTTCTCATTTTCCTCTGTGTTCAATGCCCTAAAAACTAAAGGTTTATTCCTTAGACATCCCACAAGACTCTTCCTCTACTAATGGCTCCTCCGTAGTAGCATCTCCTCTTTGCTTCCATTCTCCTCATTGATCACGATCTCTTGTTCATCTATCATAACCATCATTCTTTTATTTGGACACTATATAGTGATGTGTTCCCATTGCTAGCACTTGAAACAAAGTAAATCTTAGCTAGACACATTGGATGAAGAAGTGGACAAAGGTATTACCTTAGTTGCTTTCCACTTCAACATCTCCTTCCTTTTAGATGTGCTAACAATCTAAGCTTTCTCCTCCCTCCTTGAAAATGTTCAGGTGATACTAAGCTAGAATGTGATCTGTCTCCTCCTCTTGAATAGCTTTTCTATCTTGACAGTCTTTTAAACCATATTCTCTAGCTTAATGTAATGGTGCAACTCCATAATGTCTTTTGGTAAGGCCACTCAAAAATCATGCTATTGTGGCCTCCCGATCCTTTATAGCTACGCTCATTAAGGCTACTTCTACCTCTTTGTAGTAATATTCAACATAGTAGTTTTCTTACATCGAGTTCTACAATGTCTAATAAAATTGTTGGTGGTAGAATTTTGGGGAAAATCATTTTCATCTAATGTCCTTACCTTAAGCTCAAGCTATGCCTAAACTAATCTCTCATTGGCTCCTTTTTACTAATGCATAATTTGTCTCATCAGACAATGGTGTAGTTAATTGTACCACTTCTAGTTTGACCTTCTATGCCTTAGAATATTAGTGGTAGTAGCAAATCAACTCAATCTTTTATTCCCACTTAAAGTAGGCATAGGGGTCAAACATCCATTGGAAGGATGAAATTTATAGTTTAATCCTTGCAATGCTGCCTCGTCATGGTTTTTCCTCCAACATAGTATGTTAAGTTCATTATCGTATTCATCATCATTAGAACTCAAATAGTCATCTTATACCTATCATATTAGTGGCATCTATCAATGATAGGGACCATACTGCCTAGACTGTCC
Organism: Avicennia marina; assembly: GCA_019155195.1. Taxonomy (NCBI): domain Eukaryota; kingdom Viridiplantae; phylum Streptophyta; class Magnoliopsida; order Lamiales; family Acanthaceae; genus Avicennia; species Avicennia marina. The sequence continues at coordinate 7,294,631 of CM032760.1, forward strand.
TTATCTCACCCATGCATTGGTCTTAGGCTCATTGTCACCTGTGAGGTTTCAAACCTTTTCGATCTAGACAACATCCTTAATTCTCCTAATAAAGCCTTGAACATGGAATTCATGTCAACATTGCTTTTGCTAGTCCCCCTTATTCCTTGTTCTCCAATCCACTTGTGGAAACATATGTGCAAACATGAAGTTCCTCATCTCCTTAGCCTCTTAAACTCACAACAATGTAACACCTGATAACTCATTTCATGCCTCATCACTCATGTTCCACAAAATACTCACAATAAACTCATTGCACAAATATTTATGCCCTCATTATGTGATTCCGTTACAGTCTCAAGTGATTCTAAGACACTCAACCTAGGATATAATGCTATGTGTGATGATGATGCAATATGTAGAAGCATCGAAACAATAGACAAATTTAATAAGATGGTTAAATTGACAAAAGGCGTGTCATGAATCACTTAGACATCTTACTCAAATAATTCAATTTGATTGTTTGCAAGAATTAGGAATCACATAAAATGGTGTAGGCAACTGTATACAACTGATCAGGACAAATAGGATTGGTCCCAAGAAAACAACGAATATGAGATTGGTAATAGTTGAAAACGAGTGATCTCAGCACAAATTAAAAAACATAACACTCTTTGAGAAATAGCCAACAATCTCAATTATAGGTGGACAATGGCTTTGTTAATCACTAGCATCACTTACTCCAGGAAGCTAACATGATCACTTGATAGCATCAATTATTTATAGCATCAATGGCTATGAGTTGACGCGATATGGTGACTGACATCTATTCATGGCTTGGTGGGTGATGGCAAAATGCCCTAAACAGAGAATTCTTTCTAAATTTCTATTCTCTTGGGTTAAATCAATTTCTTCACTCAAATCCTCAAGGAAACAAAGTATTTATGGGTAATTTATTTTGATTTTTTCTCTTTCACATTTTTTAACAATTTTTATCTTACTTTTCTATTTAGTTTTTGTAATTTCTTCTTGTCTTTTTCAATACGCAAGCAATCGTCCGAATTCTCTCACAAATTTCTAACATATTTCCCCAATATCTGAATAATTTTTTGAAGCTAAACTCAATAAAAAAATTCAAATTTTCCACCAAGTTTTTGAACCAATAAACCAACCACAAATTAGCCAAGTAAATAGAAAATACTCTTTTGATTTTTTGGATAAATGAAGATGACAAAAGATCAAAATGAATAGCAAAAGCAAAGAAGACACAAATTTGTACGTAGACTAGGTATCAAATTAAAACTCAATCCTATCGACTCTAATATTAATAGACGTGATATGAAGAGGCTGAATGCGAAAAAAAAAAGGGATTAATTGGCATGCTCCAAAACCCAAACGAACCCAATTGTGCTAACTGTGTAAACTCATGACCTGAGACAACGATGTCATGCAACGTAAGTAGGACACAGCCGCAGTCATGTCAAATTTTGATGATTGATTCACCACAAATCACTTTAGTACCTCCAATAACGACTCAATTTAAGAAATGTTATACTTAAATTCAAGGAACACTCAAAAGAACTCTTTTATTGATGTCAAATTTTAATGAATCCAAATAGTTTGTTACAACCTTATTCATTTTGTTAAAAGTATGCAAATCATGACTAAGATGGCTCAAAAATGGATTGGGCCTGAATGAAAATGATGCGATCCATGAAGAATCCTAAACTAAAATCTTATGCTAGTGCCACAAGCACTCAACCATACTTTCAAGTAATTTTGATGTTGCCATCGCTCCCCAACTTGTCCAAGCAGTGTCATCTAGTGCCCTACCTACACTCGTAGCACGATGATCACAGCAAATGTTGCATCACTTGACTTGAACTTGGTAAGCAATTGTGATCATTGAGTGCTGGCTCCATGCATAAGAGGTTCAACCCATCACGGTTGTCACTCAAAGCTCCCTCCATTAAGGCCTCCCATTGCACAATGATGACCCTAGCCTACGCTTTGGGCTCTCCATACTTGCTCCCATGTGCTAACTACTCGCCCAATTCATGGACTAGATTTGTCAGCATCTTGGTTCATGCTCAAGGCATTAGCCCAATGACCACCTCCAATGAATTGGGATTGGCTGGCTTGACTCTCGTGTCAAATACCAACAATTTTCTTCGCCCACTAAATCACATCCGCACCCAATGCCAATATTTTATTTCACCACGATATTATATCAATATTAAAACATACATGACAACCTTTTTATATTAAGCGACAATCATTGTTTTCATTCAAAATCATCACCATCACGCTTTTTCTCATAAAATTTATTCGATCACATTCAAACTTTTACTTTTTACTCCTAAAAATTTTAATTTTTAAGATAAAATTATCATCTAATCGCAAAGTTTGTCGCCTTCGGCCATCATGCACGGCTCTGCCACCACACAACTTCTACCTCGGTCTGTTCCGTTCATTTTCCTTTTTATCTTGCATGACTTGCAATCACCAAGTAATCCAGATTATAACCACCTATTTTCTCAACAAGGAGTAACATGAAATCAGAGAGAGAGAGAGAGAGAGAGAGAGAGAGATGTGGTGATCTATTCTGGGTTGAAGATAAGGCTCCATCCATATTGGCTCCTTTATGTCCCATTCTAGTTGAAAACGATGGTAAAAAATCTAACGCGAAAGGGTATAGAAAAGGAGGCCCCTCATAGATCTCAAGGTGACTTGATTGAATGGACGATTTAGTGCTTCATCAACAGCAATGCATTTAGTGAGATCAAAAACAAGCATCCCTCTGCAAGATAAATTGGAAAGAAAAGGGTACATGAGGGAATTTCTGAGATAAAGATTGTTTGGGCACGTGAGGAAATTGGTTTGACATGCTTTTCAACTACATTGTCACTCCACAAAAATCCCAGATCAGAATCATCAAGGGATCCCAGTAGCTCTTTCATTGGCCTAAACTGCTGAACACAGTCTTTATCCAAGAAAGAGGCTCTGTTTTGATAATTTCCATCAATATACTTTGAACAACTTAGCAATACCATCGGTTTTAAAAAATCTTGGGTCTTATATTCTGTCTCTGGAGGTGGCTCTCGGTTAGTCCGAAGTCACGAGTCGTCGAGCTCACGGCAAGCATTTAGAAGTAAATTTCTTCAGACATTTCGTAATCCTTGTGCGTAAGCTTGACATCATCATTCCTGTTGTCAAATGCGTTCGCAATTCTTTGAATAGCCTCCTGCTTCGTCTCAGCATTCTTAGCAGACCAATTTATACCGTATGCATGGTTTCCATCAGAAGGGATGGAAGGCACAAAACCTGATTAGCCAAAGTTACTTACTTGAAGTCCCCAAAACTGTGAGGAACTGAAACTCTTTATCTGGTCGCTTCATTTCAGTAATTTGGTAAATTAATCATTATTTATTTAATCAATGCACTATTAATTAATACGTCGATCATTAGAAGAAGAACATTTTAAAACATTGATATGATGGAGTACAATCATTGCACTTGTGTGCGAATGTGCCCAAGTGTAATGCTAGTCGTGTTTGGACATTCATTATTTTCACAATCAAAATACTCTACAGAAATGAACCCGAATTACAAGACGAAAACATTTCCATCAATTCCCATATGTAAATAAATTGCAGTGTGATAATTTATATTGTTTGAGGAACTTATGCTTTTGCATATGATCAATCATATGTCAAATTGAAGGGTTCATCATATCCACTGCCAGGTTCTCCATCATCACGGTTTCTGCCTCTCCACTGCACTGCTTCTTTCCTGCATTTGTTTTTTTTTTTTTTTTTAACAAATATAATCAGTACCCACTCTTTTAATTAAAATACATGCTTGATGATTGTAGAAGCCGGGTGTAACAGGTTACCATGAAAAGAGGGAGTTGTAAGGTTGGGAGTTGATGGCATGTTCTTGAGAGGACAAGACGAAAGAGGAAGGAGCGGGAGATTCTGGCAGTTGCAGATCTCAACCATGTATCCATCTGGGTCGTGGAAGAATATCTGATCCACAACAATCCCACCTTCTCTCACCACCGCCGTCACATACTCTACTTTCATTTCTTCCAATTGACGGATAATTAGGTCCATGTCAGAGCACTGGAACGAGATGTGGTTGTCTTTGGGATTGATCTTGTCCTTCTTCTCTGGGGCATTCTCTGCTTGCAGCAAATGGATGCCAATCCCGTGGTTGAACAGCCTGCATATAGTTTTTAAACACACCACAGAAATGAATTAATTGCCCAAAAGATAGCACAAACGAAGTACGTACTCACGAAAATGCAATTAATCGATGATGAGAGGTTTTTAATGATCTGGTACAGCGGGCATGGGCCCAATCGTATGGTGGACAAAAATTGAACCAAAACCTGCTGGCAAATGAATTAATATCCACCCTTTATCTAAATTTTTGGTGAATGAGATAATTAGATGCTTCAAAATCTTATATCGTCTTTCTTAATTAATGAACGACGACTGCACTTTGAGATGATGCCAGCAGCAAGACATCTTCAAGGAAATTAAGCTGCTTTGGTACGTTAGTCCCTCCGAAACGCCACAACAATTGAACAATGAGAGAAAGGAGGAGACGGGTACCAGGCTCCTTCGAAGTCAAAAGAAGATGGCCTTTGGACGAGGACGAAACCCAGAACCTGCTCGTAAAATTGTACTGATTTTCTGACAGATTTGCAGACGAAAGAAACGTGGTTAAGCGACAGCAAAGGCAACTGCCTACTGATTGATCCTCCCCCTTTCTTCACATTGTTGCTGGCGACGTCGTATGACTTCCCCAACACTTGTCCCACTTCTTCAACTGACACCTCTCTCCCCATCTCTGTTTTCTTTTTGCCTGCAAATCAAATGTCTTCTGAGAATCGTATATGAATAGTAGCAGTGTAGTTTGTGTTATGGCGACTGGGAGATCCAGTGGAGTGGGCACGCATATATAGAAATCGGAACGAGAGGGAGGAGAAGAATTTCATTATTAATCTTGTGATAGTAATTAACAGGAAGCATCCATGATGATACTGCAGGGTAAAAATCGGAGTCAGTCGGGCTCGAGATCGCACGCACATACATGAATCCTTCGAAGCGATCTTGTCTTATCCAGCCACGTGCCATTTCAAACGACAGAGATATTTAATTCGCATTTGGACCACCTGCCCTCTGCATCCTAACCCTAGATATTTCTGCTGATACTTTGGCATCTACTTCTGTCAATATCGTAACCATGCATTGCAATTATAATAATATTTACAGAATATTCAATTCTTGTAAAAGTTTCTAGCCGGTTAACTTCTGTGAAGTGGCCAAATCGTATAGGGCAATATGCATAGCTGGAATTGGATTTCTGTCCTCACAGCACGAGCACGAACACGAACACGAACACGAACACGAACACGAACAACAACTTGTTACGAGGGTCCGGTTACAACTCATTTTGAGTGGGAGCGCGCGCAGACGCATGATTTAGTGTGAAATGAGTTATTAAAGGTGCTGACTGCTCAGCTCCACAAGTCTGTCCCCTTTACGATCTCTCTCTTCTCAACCTAAATTATTTACGTACTGTGTTTACAATGTTAAATCTAAAAACCAACCAACTTTGGTACAGACAAGAAAAATGAACTTTGAGACAGAGAAGAGAAGATGGGCGGTGGGGTGGGGGGGGGGGGGTGGATGGGGACCGGGGGAAGGGCCAAGTGGGTTATCTTCGGATTCCGGAATGGGTCCAGATTAAAAACGACCACGTGTGTAAATGTATTGTTACATAACTCCGCAATGCTCCCACCCTGTCTGCACGGTTGTTTTTGTCTTTTATGCTTTCAAACATTACAAAAAAATAATAAAAATTTTGTAAGAGTTTAAATAAAAATCACACTTCACAGTATTTCCACTATAATTTTGAAATTATAAAATTATTGTCTTAAGTTATATATTCCTAACATAATATAGATTTTTTTACTAGTTAATTAAATTTGATATAGATATTTTATTATCAATCCCACAAGACATTTCAAATATAATTTACCTTTATTTTTCTAGCAAATATCCGGATTAATTTTCTTTTAATATAAAAAACTAGTTACAAAACCCATTTTGATAAACGCATGCTTTTACTTTTTTTATTATCCTTATTTGTGAATCAGTCTCGACTTTCACATTATTTACTTTCCAACATTCTGCAAATTAGAACCTCACAATAACAACCAAAAGAATGAAAATAACAATAGCATTAATAATACTATTAATAATGGCAATAACAATGATAATAATAATAACAAGAACAAAGAACAACTACTGTAGCCAGAATAATGACATCATAAATTATAATTTTATCAATCAATTATAACAATAATACATTTAAATAATTATAATAAATCTATATCCACAATGATTTTTCCCATAAATACTAAAATTACATATATATCAACAATTTTATATCTCATATCTTAAGAAAAATTTTTATCTCACTTTTTTTCTTTAACTTTTTCACCGTAAAAATTGTATCTTTGACACGTAGAAACCATTTAATTGCAATCTAAACTCTTGTCAGTTATGGTAAGCTCATTACAATAATTATTTTCTATACCAAGCTACAGCCGTACGACTGAATAATAATAATCCTTTCACACTTAACAAAATAAATGAATATCGATGTCGAGGGATGTCTATGCAACTTTTTCAATAATTCTTACAAGTAACGGTTTCTTGTTATAATAAAGAGTGACAGTAATAACCACAAGGACAATACTATCTAGTAAAACCTGCAAACTTTATGACTGTGCATACTTATAAAAAATATTATATAATTTAATTAATTATAATAATATAAAATTATTCATGGTTATTCAAAAATACAATAAAATTAGTAATATGAAGAGGAAAAAAAACAAAAAAAAAACTAAAGAGCTATTCGGATTGAAAGATTTAAGTGAATGGATTTTAAAATTACAATAAGGAATGTATTATATTTGTTTCGATGACAAAATATTTCAAATTCTTAAGTTCTCACTTTGAATTATAATTTTAGCAAATAAAGTATATTTAAAACTCCTCTTATACTAAAGTTATTTCAAATTTTCTTTCTGAATACTTTTTCAAATTCATATCCATCAATGCAAATAGGCCTAAAGGAATTTTAATTCATTTAATTTTAAGGCCAAAAGTAGTCAGTAAACAGTATAAATAGATTCATTAAGAAGGGTTATTGTAAGATTTAGGGTCATGACATATCTAGATAGATATATTTTTTTTTATGGACATAGAAAAATTACATGTAATAAAAAAAGATGAAGAAAAAAGAAACATGTTGATTAAAAAAGTGGAAAAGAATATAAAATAATATTAACGACGAAGAAGAAGAAGAAGAAGAAGAAAACCATAAAAACATAGGTATTCATTTATATTTAAGATCAAAAGTAATTATTAAATAGAACAAATAGATATCCTAAAAAGAGTATTTTGAGAAACTTTTTAAAATGATCAAGATAAGTTATTATTAAGAAACAGAGCTATGATATGCAGTATAGATATGTTGTCGGTTGTGATAGAGTTCAAGATGAAAGTTTCGAAAATTCTTTCTAAATTATGGTAACCATGTTCTACACATGCTTTCTCTACCTACAGTCATACGATGACAACCTCAATTGATTCTCATCAGCAAAAATCCAACGAATTCAAACAGATGTGTTACGACCAAAAACAATTTCAACGTGTAAGGAAACGTGACAGAATTGAATGTGACTTTGAGGGAACCCCAATCAGATTTGAGTCATTTAAATATAATTGCCTTGACCTCCAAACTTAACCCATCTCAAATCCAAATACATTAATGAGGCACATTAAGAAACGAAGCTTATTCAAAAATAATGACAATTATTTCTATGCATTTCTAGTCTAGTACTTTTTAATGTAGAACAAAACAGAATCGATTATTATACGGCTGTCGATTTTGGAGACACATCAACAAATTAGTAGCCAGTCATAGAATTATGCTCCGATTTAATCATGCGCCAGCGATTTTACTTTTAAAAATTAAAAGTATATGAATGATATTAACGTGTTTACCATAAAAAAAACATTTATAAAAATTTTATTATTAAAATTATATTGATATTTATTATATGAAAAGTAAATATTCAATATATATAATTATATTGACTATCTTACAAAAAATGATACACTGAACATTTAGGATAATGTATATATCCATTACATTATATTCATTTATTAAGTTTACCAACGTATACTTTCTTTTAAAATATTTATATTATAGATAAAAATTAATTCAATATAGATTGTGTTAAATTATATATTGTTGTTTACGGGTGTTTGTACATGGATGCCAAAATACAAACAAATATTTACATATTTAGCATATGTTTTAGTTATGTTATAATTAAGGATAATACACACACACACACACACACACAAACATACTGGTAATACATATGTATATTTTTAATTTTATGGTTACTTGTGTTATCTATTATATATATATTCATATTTTTACTTATGATTTGATTTATCCAACAATAATAATTGTAATCTATAATATTTGTTAATATATAAAGTACACACATTATAAATATAAAAATTAATAAAATTATTTTAACAATGTAAAATATAATACTTTTTTGTTAAGATAACAAGTTTAAAACCTTATCAATTAATTATATTACATTTTATGAATTTAGTAGGAAAACATAACAAAAATGGAAGAAGAGTTTTCCTAATTTATTGGGAATATGTAGACCTATAATTTTGGAAGAAATAACTAATCCCATGGTTTTAGGAATGGTAATTTCTAATCCAAATTTATATCAATCAAGTAATTTACCAATATATTCCAAGTAATTTACTTTTTGTCATTTCAAATTTTCTTCATATTTCGCTTTTTAAAACTCACAAATATAAAATAAAATTTGCTTCCATCAAATAACTTTTATTTTTTCATACATTGTTTCTATGTATGCTATCTCTTTTTTAATTATTTCTCACACACTCGTACACATATATTGATACACTATATTTAAATAAGTATCATAATAAAAACAAAAAATATCATCACATAAACTTTTAGTATTATTATTTAAATTAGGTAAAATAAATTTTTTATTTACTAGCTAAGTATCTACGTTTAAATTACTTATGAATTTTTATTATATTAGGGAAATGTTTTTATTTAGTTTTTACCCATTTACAAAGTGTGCAAAACCACAAATATATACGGTTTACATTTAATGATAATTGTAATCAAATATAAAACTAGCTGGACTTGTATCTTTTCATGGGTTCATTTTCTTTTAGTTCTGACGTGAGTAGAATTCTGAAAATAGAAGAATAAATCATTGCCAAACCCAACCACACATACAAACACGAATTTGCGTGTGAATGCGCTCAAAATCCACGTGCAAAATAAGAGAGTACCCTCATTAACTCAAATAATAACGAAACAAACATATTACAATAGCTCTACAATACCTTATTTATAAAATACAACTCCAACCTTAAGAAATTAGACTTCAATCATCTAACCCTAAACATGATAGTGTAAATAAATTCAACCTATGCACTAGATAATAATCCGAACAGGACAAGGAATTGGAATGAAGTTCAAGTAAGTAATAAATTTTTTTAGAAACTTTTATATCAACGCTGCACGATTGATCATGCCACGCAAGTACTCAATTGTGACATTTATTTCTGCAGCAAGATCGATCTTGCCAACATGCAAACATAAAAACATTACCATTCTTCTTTGCAAACAATCCTATATAATTGCAAGACCCTTGAATCGTTATTAGAGAATGTTTCCTAACTTTGGAATCATTCGCGTTATGCCCGCAAACATAGAACTTGCCGGACGTTACGCATCAAGTTTCATATTATTTTGAACGTAGAACTCTTAATGTGACATTGTGAATAGTTCCAACTATAAACCTTAATTACATGAAATATTTTTGGCTCCAAGAAATTTTTGTGTGGCTGATTCTATTACATTTTGTGCTTTCATCTGAAACTCAATGAGATATCCTTGCGAAAAACACTTGTTGACTAACATGGAATTAAGTCACAAAATTTCATGGTAGGAAAATCATACTGAAATTTTCATTTGCTAAGTTAGGTTGTGGTTTTTTATGATTTGAATTACTTGTGTTACATAAATATTCTACTAGATGTATAAATTATAATGTGCGCGCGCGCACGCATGCTCTTCTTTTTTTATTAATTGTTTTAGGAGTGCAATAACAATAAATGTAACAGCTAATTGTAACTCCTACAACGATTTTCATTATGTATGTGAAGAATAATTGAAAATAAAAATCATTTGGAGAGGTGTTATTAGCCTAATTTTTTAGTTCTTTATTGAACTATCGGTCCATTTTTTATAATGTCGATTGATAAATAAATCGCTCTTTCCAGCTGTCCTTAATTCAAATATAATGATCTAGACCTAATGCCCATCTTGACTTTCAAAAAAGAGGAGCAAACTCTGTCAAACCATACAATGGCATTTGTTTTTCTTCCAACACACACACACACACAGATATTTATATATATCTCTCTCACAATTACAATAAACATAATTCATTAAAAATTAAAATAATTAATTCATAATAATTAACAACTAGGTTGAAATAAATAAAAACTCTTCTCTTATTAAAATTTTAACCCAATGAATTCAAAAGTCCACAGTCATGAAAAATTAATTTTAATATTGAGCAAGAGATCACTAAACACAACTAGAATGTAGGTGGACAGGGACAGCCTTTTGAAATGGCCATCTGGCATAAGGGTGTCGCAATTCCATTTATAATGTTTTTTGGGATGGCTTCAAATTTATTTTAAATAACCCTATCCTAGAACTATTGCGACAGTTTCACAGAATGTTGTCCTAAATTTTGAGATAGTTGTTGTGAATCATCGTAGAAGATTGCAATGATACAAAAAAGCCATCTCAAATTTGAAGACAACCTGGGGAAACCATCTCAAAAGTTTGCAACAGAATATGTCAACCTATCCCTAATTTTAGGATTGATCTAAGATGATAAACTTAGGGATGGTTTTGGAATAGTAATTGTGACATGGTATTTGGGCGGTATCTTTTGGGATGGTTCTAAAATAAAATTGAGTTTCTTTTGGCGCGTTTTTCAACGGCTTAGAGATAGGTTTGGAATTGATTTGAGACAATTTTTTTATTTTATGTGTGTGTGTGTGTATTCCTAGTTTTTTTTTTTTATTTTGTAAATAAATTATATTTACTGGGCTTTGTAACATTAACATGATCCACCTAGAAGTATGAAAAATTGTAAGAACTAATAATTTGAACAATGTACAAATAGATTGAATAGTACATAATAAATATGATGATTATACATTTGTACTTTATCTTGTACTCATCATCCCAAAAAAGTGCGTATTAAGAAATGAAACCTACTCATTAGTGTCGAACTTCTCGTCACCATCGTTATCATCCTTACTATGCTCATCATCATCAAGAAAGTTTAGGAATACGCCAAATTATGTACCAATGGCGTTCACATACCCCTTGTTTTTGTGCTCGAGGGCTTGCCCACTCTCCAACTGCATTATTATAAACTTTTGAGTACAACTCAACAGGCATTGCGGGTCTACCTAAACTTAATTCCTAGGCAACATAAAAAAAAAATCATTATGCTTTTTGCCCCAAAAAGATAAATTTAATGTAAATTTAGGGTTGAGGAGAACGCACAAGGCAATTATTATTTGCATTAACTAATATGAAACCAACCTTGTAGATAGTGTAAGCTGAGGCATTGTCAACTAACTAGTTGTTCTATTTTTATTGCTAATGGCTTTAAAGGTATTCTTAACCCATGTTGCTAGCATTTCATTCTACCTCTCTTGTTAAACCTAATCAACTTTCTTCATGAATTCCCTAACTCAGCATAAACTCTTTCAAATCAACCTTACTGCCTTTTTCTTGAATGCCCTCTTGATGGTTGTGTTGTTGGATGCACTTGAAGTATATTTCTCCCAGAATCGCAAAGTAAAAAAAAGTGAATGGGACATGTAACTATAGTGATAAGGGAAACATGAGCAAGTGCAACTATTAACAGCACAATACCTAGAATTTTTCAAATCACCTCTACTTGTGTCATGTGGCACATCAATATATCGAGTCCGTGAGCCATGGTAGTGGCCACTTAAAATGACGCAGTAAAACATCTCATTCGAAGCACTGAGATTTTAACAAAAAGTGTAGTATATAAGACAAAATGTATGCATGCTAGAACTTGGAAGATAAAATTCAGTGCAATAGAGAATGTGTCCACCAAATGAATGAAAATTGGCTACTGAAGTAATTGAAACACCAAAAAGGCTTCTCTTGCATAGTGGCCTCACTTTAAGACAATTTAATAGTACATACGTCTAATCCACGTGGCGCTCTTCACTTGTAAAATAGCTCATGTTATGTTTACTAGATGGTCTGCTTAAGTAGTTTAAAGTTGAAAATGGAGAATAGAGGTGTTATCTCGTCTACTATGTTAACCTCTACAATCGATGCCTTACAAGTGCTTTGTTCTTTTCCTTCTTCTTTAAATTGTATAGAAACTTGCCATAACAATAAAGTTAATCCAAGTGCTAACCACCCAATAATAACACAACACATGTTGACATCTATCTATATTGCATAGAGCCACTTGCAATTGCCTTCTATGGTAAGTGTACTATAAGGTGCTCCATGGAGTCAAAAAAAGCGGGCAAGAATATTTGTTCTAAGTTACAGAAGAGTAATTCCACATTTGAGTTCATGTCATGTATGCTCTGCTAGTTCAACATAGCCATACACAGCTATTGGACTAGAATACTCACCTCTGTCAATATGTTCCACACATATTCAGGTAACATCTCTTTCAATGCAACATGAGATTTCGTGCCGTGCAACTTCTAACTCTCACATATCTATGCATCAATCTATAATGGAAACATATCCATTCGGGAACTTCAATCCAACCAACCATTGGCACAGCCTATGTTTGTCTTTTTTTTTTTTATCTAAATTAAGCATGTAAGTAGTTTTGGGTTTTGGTCTATCACTATTTAGTGGGACAGCTAGCTGTAGCTGCTCAAATATAATGCTTAGGTCCTTGCGAGCATTCAAATTGTCCATCGATTTCTCTCTCACATCTAATATCATGTTGAAAATATTATCAAACACATTCTTTCCTATGTGCATGGCATTCAGGTTATGTTGGACTAAATTCGTCCTCTAGTAAGATAAATTGCAAAATATGCTCCTTTTACTCTACTCCTAATTGACCCCATAACCAGAAATTTATGGATTCAGGTTGTCAACCATGCGATCAAGAATACTGAAACGCTGCCATTCCTTCTCCCTTAACTCTCTAAAAGGCACAACTCACCTTTTAATATGACCTTTTGTGAAATTCTTTCTGTTCCCCTTACATGAATGGTCCCCTAATAGAAATTGTTTATGGCAATCAAAGTGACAAACCTTACTCCTATGTTGTAGATTAAATGCTCTACTATAGTCTAAGCTAATTAGATAAGCCATCACTTCGGTAGCACTCTAGCTACTAAACATTGAATAAGCTAGTAAGTCATTAATAGTCTATAGAAGCACCATCCACATTCTAAAATATGTATTACTATAAGCATTACATGTCATAACACCCTCGCACCATGGTTGCAACAATTTCTCAATAAGTGGTTCAATGGTGCACATCTATCAATTGTTTGGGTTTGCAGGACTAAGAGTCACCAATGTGAGAAACACATATGGCACTATAATAAACAATCTTGGAGGCAGGTAATGTGGCATCACAATCACAAGTTATCAAGAGTTGGTCTAACCATATGATCTAAGTGGTGCAAATCTATCAGCATAAAGGCTTAGACCATGGTTACATGTTTAGCTACAAATTTTTGATATGTCCTATCAAGTTGTTTCTTACCTCTACACTCGACAGTTGGCACAAACACCCATTAGCAATGTTGTAACACATATACCATATCATGTGCTTTGCAGTTATAGTAGAGGCATATAATTACTGCAATCTAGGAACCAAAGGCACGTAATGTAATCATGGAAGTGGAACCCATCTCTCACATGACAAATAACCCCACCCTTTTTTGTATTTTGCCTCTCCAAAAATTTACAAATATCAAGACCCTCAATCACATTTCCAAAATAACATACATCTAACTTTGCAACAATCAATTTTCATGATAAGAAGTCCTAATTTCTTAATCAATCGTTTAGTGCTATTTAAATTCAGTAGCATCCTATTGCCACTTGATAGCATCTCCTTAATCAGTCTACATATGTCATCATAGCAACTTTGCAGCACATTATACTTCGCCTTAATATTCACTAACTTTATAATTGTTGATAGTCGAGAGAAGTTTTCAAATCCATCGTATAAAGGCTTATTAGCTTCCCAAAGAATATTAAAGAATTGGTCACTCAAGCTTGCGATGTTTGGACTTCCCGCACTTGCATCCCCCTAACCATCACCATGTGTCGACTCCTGTACGCATGATGGTCTTACACCTCTCACTACTACCCCACCACGATAGCTGACTGTACATACACCGTATGAGTGCTCAAAGTTGAGAAATGACTACTCAATTCTTTAGTTAATGAATTGTAAATAAGGGCTTCGCCATGGCTTGTCCAATTGAAAGAATTACTATAGAACCCCTTCATGAACAACTAAACTTTCACTTCATCTGGCTCTAAAAACTTGCTATTCTTACACTGAATGCACGAACATCTAATCTTACTTCCAACTATATTGCACATTAGCCTAATCCATGAACTCATTCACACCATTCTTGAATTCTAGTCTCAAATACTAGCACCCTCGTTGTTTTTTTTTTTTTTGATACATCTATTCCTTTATTTTAGCATTTTTCCTCACCCTGTAAACCTCCAACATTACATGTTCGCTAACTACCTAATGCAATAGTTCATGTCGACACGTACAACATATAATAGTATAGACAAGTAGCATATCTGTGTGTGTGTGTGTGAAATTTAAGAAATTACATGTACCAAATCACAAAGCACTCACACATTAAGTGAACAATAGTACTCTCCACTCCATCGTAACTAAGTTGTAGTTGCTTAACAAATCAAACGAGTAAATATTGAGTGTTCATATGCATTTCATCTAAAAAAAACAAATAAACAAGCAAAACTTACACAAGTAATAGATAAAAACAACAATAACCCACCTACTTGTGTGAGAAAAGGCCTTTTGGACAAAATGGAACCAATTTAGAGAGGAGATATTGTGTTTTAAATGGAATAAATGAATGGATAAGGTTTTACAAGAATTTTGTAGATTGGGATGGCAAGTTTCTCATCCTAAAGCCATCCTAAACTAGGATGGGAATACAACAACCATCTCAAATTTTAGGACAAAACACAAGGTAGTCTTAATTTGAGATGACATCGTGTAAGTCATCCTAAAAATAGTGACAGATGATGAAACCTGTCGCAAAAGTAAGGACAACATTCATAAGCCATTTCAAATTGGAAAGGTAAGTGATCTTCCATCCCAAATTTTATGATGGTCAGTTTTAATTGTCTTCAATAAGGATGGCTTTTACCAATCCATCTTAAAATTAAAGATGGTTTTGTTATGCCGTCTTTATTAAAGATAGCTTTCGAGATGCCATCCATAAATTCCAGGATAGACTTCATTCCCACCTCTATTTGAAATAGTATTCTAGAGATTGTCTCAAATTTTGGGACGAGTTATGATGTCCACTACAAATTGTGAGATGATTTTAAGTAGCCGTCACAAATTTTAGGACGAGTGGAAATGTGCCATACCTAATAAGGATGGCTTTGCATTGATAATTCAACAAGTCCAAGAATTATATCTTTGTGACATTTTTTGAAATGGATTTAGGACAATATTGATTTATTATTACAATTTGGTCTTAAAGCTATTCCAATTTGAGATGGTTTGTTGTTGCCCAATTTGATGTCCTTATCCATCTACATTCTAATTGTGAATAACATATTTTTAAAAGTTGTCTGATGAATAACATTCTAATTGGTAACTTGTGATAAATGATGGTGGCAGTCGTATGTAGCATATTATGCAACAGCTTTAAGTTAGAATCTATAGGCTTGTTATTGAATGGTAAAAATCAAATCTAAATCCAAGCCCAATATATATTATTCAAATCCTAACTCAAACCTATTCAAGTAAAAATATGGGTTTAAATTGGGTCTATATCCAGTGAGACCTATTAGGTTTAAATTTTTATAGACCAATACCTATAGACTTTATCAAATAATATAATGAGTAATCTCTAATATACTTATATTATTTATATGTTTTTATTATACTACTTCAATTTTTATTTATTTTATTCAAATCAGTCATTTTCAATTATTATTTTTTTATTTTTAATTTGCTTTTTTCATTATCATTTTATGAATTTTATTAATAATATAAAATTGATCTTAAAACTCTTATTACTTGATTTTTATTCCAAAAAAACATTAAGTGTCCCTTAATTTTAATTTTTTTATACTTTTTTCTTTTGGTCTCATTTCAATTTTATCTTATTCTATTTTGTTTTCTTTAATTTATTTCCTTCTCTCAAATGATATAAATTTATATTTTGAAAAAAATATTTATTTATATGATTATGTAAATGTATCAAAATAATATTTTTTGAAAATTCCACCATATATATTTTTTGTTATGTTTCTCTTTTATTAAAGAACAAAATTCATCAAAAAAATATTGATGATTAAATGGAGATACAATTTAATTGTAATTTTAATTATAAATTTAATTTTGAAACATTCTTTCTTTATGTAATTTTACTTTATAAATTTTATAAAATTATTTCAATTGAAAATTGTATATTTACTAGATTAAGCTTTTGTAATCGATATCTTTATGATAAATTAATATTCATAATAAATTTTGTAAGTGTTTAAAAATAAGTATAATTATTTTTATAGTCTGATTTTTTCTAAATTATTTTAATTGAAATTTTTGTAAAAGTAAATAAATTAATGTTTGCATTGTTGTTCACAATATTTTATTTTAAAAATAATTAGTTTGCTCTTTACTCAATTAATTATCAATTAAAATCTTATAATGATAATACAAAATTTATTTTAAATCAATAATAGATTAAATATTTAGTGATTATCTAAAATAATGAAAAAAATTAGAAACGAACGAGAAAATCAAAAACAAACTGGTCAAGTCAGATTTGGATGAGAAAATTACCTTTGATATTAAGTTTTGAAAGAGAGAAAAATATTAAATTATATATATTTAATATGTAATAATAATTAGATGATGTAATACAATATACATTTATCGATGTAAATATGTATCAATGTAAGCTAAAAAAGTTACAAGTGTGAAAATTCTCATTTGATTATAAATAAGAGTACTGATAAAAATGTAATTACATATAATAATTAAGAGACGAAAAATTTGAATTTGAATAAAATTTATAAGGTAGAAAATGTTTAGTTTGTAAAATTATTGAGTGAAAATGAATAGTTTAAAGTAAGCAACCAAACATAGCCGGAACAATTTTATTTATTGATAAAACAAAATACACAAATATGTTTTCATAACAATAAAAATTTCGCACACCAAAACTTGTTGGAGTTTTCTAACATATTCCCACACCCCTCTTCTATAGAGCTCCGTTCATGAAAAGAAAAGTCAATTAACAGTTCATTAAACCGACTTTGCAGCCCAAAGCAAGCTGTCAAATGATAGCTCACGTTTAGATTTTTATTTATTTATTTATTTTCTTTCAAGCTAAGTATCCAGCATGGTTTAATTCCCAACATCCTTCTTTAGACCAAGCTTTATGCCTAGAATTTCCTTTAACATGAGAAATAAATTAGTTTTAAGTAGCCCATAAGAATATATCCAATCTGATCACCTAACGTACAATATTCAACAATGATCACTTTTTCTTTTATTAAGTCTCGAAGTTAGTGGTGTTTAATGTCTATGATGCAAGTCTAGATTTTTTGCTTAGGAAATAATAGACTTATTATTCGAAAAAATTACTGCATGACAATTTTGTTGGTGTCGTAGTTTACTTAGCATTTTTCGCAACTATTACGCATGAATTGCACCACTTGTTGCTATATATTCTACTTCAACTGTTCAAAGAGCAACGACTTGCAGTTTTTTAGGTGACCAAAAAACTAGTTAAGTCAGAACAAAAAACGTGAGGTTTAGTACATTGTTGACTTTCAGTATTGCTAGCCCACAAGTTATTTGTGTAGTCAACAAGTTCCATCTTGTCAATGATTGAATAGAATATGCCATCATCTAGTGTACCTTTAATTCATCACAAAATCTTGAGAACAAATTTAGGCGCTGACAACATGGTCTGTAATGTTTACTCGAGAAAACATGGGATCAAGCATTAACTAATGGCTAGGTATACTCGACAACAAAATGAAGTAATGAGAAGGAAAAATAGATATGTTATGGATATGGTGAAGAAAGTTGCATTGCAGTAAGTTGCCTAAAAATTGTCTAGGCAGAAGCTATGACTAGTGCTATTTGTCTCATGAACCAATGTCTTATTAAAAGAATTTATGGTAAAACTCCATAAGAAGAGGTCTAATATTAGTCATTTAAGGGTGTTTGGATGCATTGCCATGTTGGGAAATTAAATCAAGTATGATATTTATCTTGAAAGAAAAAAAACGCTAAACATGAGCAATACTTTTGGGGCTTGCTTTGGCTGGAAAGTCCGTCAACCGATTCTAATTTTGTATAAAAGCAGCTCCACTTCTTTTCAATATAAGACAGGTGTGAGGAAGTGTTGAAAACAGTAACGAGTTTTGCTGTGTATTAGTTTGTGAGAGTTTTCGTATTGTGAAAAACATAAGTGAGTCTAATTTGTTCTATCAGTCATTAAAATTGTTTTGCTTTTTCTATTTAAATCTCTTGAGCCTACCAACATAAACATGAAGAAAAAGGGTATAAGATTAGTTGAGTCAGCTTAATTAAAACTTGACTCAAGCTTGAACAATGTTGAGTTCAAGCCAACCTTTTTGGAGCTCAAGCTTTCATTCGAGTTTAGGTGAAGCTTATTTCGCTTTCCCCCAAAGTTCAAAAGCTAATTATTTTTAATTATTTAGAGTCTTAATTTTTTGTATAATAAAATATATTATATATTCAAATATATAATATATTTAATTAGAAACAAGATGTTAATTTGTAATTATTACAATATATATGATTTTGCTACATTGTATACAGCTTATTAAAGTTTGATTTGAATAATAATATTTTGAAATAACAAATTATGAAATTCTTTAGAAAATCATTGAGCATATCCAAAATTTGAGTTTGTGATTTAACAATTGTATGAAAGTATATTATAATATGTATGATTTTGTCAATGAGATTGATAAATTATAGATTAATACAATAGTGCATCATATTAATGTATAAGAATTTTCGTCCATAGATTAACGACATGTATTCTAACTGATGTTTTATGTCTTCATATCCACATCTTTTTATTTTTCTCAAATTTCAACGTTCAATATCACAACAATGGTATAATTTGAATAATTTGATATTAAAATTAATTTTAATATGCATTTTAGATATATAAATTTAATTTATATAATTATAAGGTTCAACTAACCTCAGAAATAAAACAGGTCGGGCCTGTTTTAATATGTAAAATATGTTTTATATCTTTAATTTGAATTACTTATTATAGGTGTAGAAAAACAATCGGATTGAACAATCAAGAAAGAATGGAAGAAAAATCAGGAAATGAATTTCTGGAACCAGAATTTCTGGAAATGCAGTTTTCTGTATTTCTAGCAGTATTACTGTTCCATTACCCTATTTCCTTTTATCTACAGAGTTTTGAAATATAAAATATATCACAATAATCTACACTCACGCAAGGATCGCATGATTATTTACACGCTCAAAACTTCTGCCAAACCCACACAAAACAGCCTGCACAAGAGAGGCCATCCACTGCTGCTGGTGCTGTGAACTATGTGAATGATCATTTGCCATGTGGATGGATTTTTTTCGTCATTAACTGCCCCCCTCAAGATGAGAATTGGTGATTCACCATTCCCATCTTACAAATGTGATTTGTAAACAAATCATGAGCCAAAGGTTTGGTCATGATGTCTACAACCTGATTGGTAGTAGGAATATAACGGGTGACCAACTTTCCTTCCTGAATTTGATCTCAGACTAGGTGACAATCCATTTCTATGTCTTTGTTGCGTTCATGAAACACAGGATTAGCTGCTATATGCATGGCTGCCTGATTGTCACAGTGTAGTAATGTTGGTTCCAGTTGCTCAACTCCAAGAGCTGCTAAAATAAATTTCAACCATGTTAATTCATTGCATGTTGTTGCCATTGCTCGATATTCTACTTCAGCTAAAGATCTAGGGACAATGGACTATTTCTTGGACCTCCAAGACACCAAGGACTGCCGAAGGAATATGCAATAACCTGTAATGGATCTTCGTAAATCAACATAAGCTCCCCAATTTGAGTCACAAAAGGCTGTAAGCTTTAGCTCATTCTCTGAAGGGAAGAACAATCCCTGTGATGGTGTGGCTTTGATGTAATGTAGGACTCTATGGGCTACCTTTAAATGAGCATCTGTTGGTGTTTGCATATACTGACTCAATGTCTAGATAGAGAATGACAAATCAGGCCTGGTCAGTGTAAGGTAAAGTAGTCTGCCCACTAATCTTCTGTAAGTGGAAGGATCGTCCAGAGGCTCCCCCTTTTCTTTGCTGAGTTTTACTCCTTGTTCCATAGGTGTTTTACAGGGCTTGCTTCCAAGCAAACCATTGTCTGCTAGAATGTCCAAGGCATATTTCCTTTGGCTAATATAGAGTCCCTTCTTATTCTGAGCAACTTCTAATCCTAAGAAGTATCTCAACTCACCAAGATCTTTAATCTTAAAACTGTCATGCAAAAAGTTCTTCACAGTTGTGATATCTTCTTTCTGATTACTTGCTACTACAATGTCATCCACATATACCAATAAAGTTGTTAATGATTCTCCTTTGAGCATGGTAAAAAGGCTATAGTCAGTCTTTGACTGCGGGAAACCAAATTTCAGCAGTGCATTTGACAGTGTTGCAAACCACTGTCTTGATGCTTGTTTTAAACCATACAAGCTTTTGTTTAACTTGCATACTTGATTAATTGTTCCTTTGTTGTATCCTGGAGGCCTCTTCATATAGATTTCTTCCTCCAATTTTCCATGCAGAAAGGTATTGTTGACATCAAACTGGTGCACCCTCCATCTCCATGCTACAACAATTGCAAGTAAGCATTTTAGTGTGGTCAGCTTAGCTACTGGTGAGAAGGTTTCTTGGTAATCTTCCCCTTCCTTTTGTGTGAATCCTTTTGCAACTAGTCTTGCCTTATATCTTTCTACACTTCCATCAGACCTGTATTTAATCTTGAAAACATATTTTGCATCCAATTGCCTGCTTCCCATCTGATAAGTCTATCACAGTCCATGTTTGATTTTGTTCAAATGCTTCCAACTCAGAATTTATAGATTGTTGCCATTTGGGACTCTTCACAGCCTCATGGTATGTTACTGGCTGCCATTTGGGACTCTTCACAGCCTCATGGTATGTTACTGGCTCTTCCTGGGAAGAATTAGAAGCCAAGAAAGATTGATAATGGGAACAGGGTTTAGGATTTTCCAAAACATTTTGTATAGGATATCTGACACTTCCATTTGGGATTGAGCTTCTCTGGCTAGTTGTTAGAGATGAGGTTGAGATGGCTTGACTGCAGTGGTAATCTCTAAGACACTTAGGGCCCTTTTTATCCTGGAAGATCTCCTTAATGGAGGAAAATGGTTGGATGTCATTGGAGTAGGACTTGATGAAGACTAATTGGGATCATTGTCTGGAGAGTTTTCTGTGGATGGTGTGTCAAACATTGGTTGAGGAATGGTTGGACTGGGAAGATCATGAGGAATATATGGAACTGTAGAAGGGCTGACACCATTATGGGAGTTTTGAGAGTCAATCAACATCTTCTTAGAATGAAAAGGAAATATGTGTTCACAAAATGTCACATCCCTTGAAATATACATCCGTTTGGTTTCTAACTCCATAACCTTATAACCTTTTATTCCATATGGATATCCCATGAAAACACACTCTTTTCCTCTGGCATCAAATTTTCTTCTTCCCTGCTTAAGAGTTGCTGCATAACATAAGCAACCAAACACTTTTATGTGTTTGTATGCTGGTTTAGCTTTGAAAAGCATCTCGTAAGGACTTCTATTTCCCAATACAGGGCTTGGCATTCTATTTATAAGATAAGTGGCTATCAAAATACATTCATTCCAATATCCTATGGGAATACCAGATTGAAATCTCAAAGCTCTAGCTACATTCAAAAGATGTTGGTGTTTTCTCTCAACTGTTCCATTTTGTTGAGGTGATTCAACACAAGTTCTTTGGTATATTATCCCTCTTTCATGATAAAAATCTTCCAGTGAAAATTCTGAACCATTATCAGTCATAATCACCTTTATTTTCTTATCAAATTGATTGTTAATCATATTGCAGTTAGATATCAGACATTATCTGGTTTCTAATTTGGCTTTCATTAAATATACCCAAGTTGTCCTAGTGAAATCATCCACTATGGTCAAAAAATAATGACTTCCATCATGTGCAACCTCATGGAAAGGGCCCCATAGATCACAGTGTATTAAATCAAAAGGATGTGATATTTTGTGTTCACTAATGGAAAATGGTTTTCTGTGCATCTTGGCCAAGGGACAAACAGAACAAAAGTTCTCATTCATTACAGAAGGTTTAGATTTCACAAATTTATCATCAATGAGTTGTAAAACTTTCCTCGAAGGATGACCAAGGTGATAATGCCATATGTTATTAGTAAAGTCAGAATTAGCAACATTACAGAATTCAGAAGATGAAGCTGAATGTGGTTCCAATGGTTGTGTGAAACTTGCACAGAGTTTGTTGTCTAATGGCTGGCTCTTTTGTATTCTGTACAAGCCATCTTTAACCTCACCCCTCCCAATCATGGCCCAAGAAGCCAGGTCCTGCAAGAAACAAACAGAAGAGGTGAAAACAAAGCAAGCAGAAGAAGATTATGTTATTTTTCTAACTGACAAAAGATTGACTGAAAAGGATGGAACATAAAGCACATCATGCAGAATGAGATTTTCATTGAACTTCACTGTCCCTATATGAGTAGCAATAGTTTGTGAACCATTAGGGAGCCTGATATGTCTGGAAGTTTTAAAAAGAGTAGCGGAAAACCAGTTGAGGTCACAAATCATGTGATCTGTTGCCCCAGTGACCACTATCCAGGAGTGATTTGGACTTTGAGTGAGGTCTTAGTTTGATATGGTCAAAGTGGAGTGGTTACCAGCCATGTTTAGATAGATTGAGGACTGAGTAGGACAATTGCTAACAACAGTGCTAGTTGCAGGAGATGGAGAAGGTTGGCTGCCATTATCAATCTTGATGGCTGCTCCTCTTCCAGCTGCAAGAATAGCCATCAATTCTTCATACTGGGACTTGGTCAAGGTCATTCTATCATCTCCACCATGATAGGCATTGCCTTGTCCCTGCTGAGCAGCCTGAGACAAGTGGCTATAAGACCCTGCCTAGCTTCCTTTTTGATGCAATGTGTGCCTTGGTGGATATCCAACAAGCTTATAGCATTTTTCTTTCAAATGTCCCTTCATATGACAATGTGAGCATGTAGGAACTTCAGCATTTCCCACCTTGAAGCAAGATTTAAGGCTATGTCCCAAGACTTTACAGTGTGAAGAATATGGTTTGTCCCTCCTTGCTACTGATTTTGATGTTGATGTTCCCTTTTGAGCAGATAAGGCCATGCTATCAATTCCTTGCATTGTTCCAAGGATTTGATGTTGTTTTTCTTGCTGTTGAACCATTGCAAAAACTTTGTTAATGGGAAGAATAGGATCCAACATCAGGATTTGATACCTGATATAACTGTAATTCTCATTTAACCCCATCAAAAACTGAAGCACACAATCTCTTTGCATTCTCTCACTCAGAATCCACAGATGCCCACATGTGCAGTCTAGCATTGTATCATACATCGAAAGTTCATCCCAAATCACTTTAAATTTGCCATAATAAGTTACGATCAAATCATCTCCTTGGATCAAATTTACTAGAGCCTTTTTCAGCTGATAAATCCTAGGTCCTTTATGTTGAGACATCCTTTGATTTGATTTATCCACAGTTCATAAGCATCATCAAAAAAGAGTAGATTAGATTTAACAGACTGAGATATTAAGTTTAGAATCTAGGAAACTACCATATCATTGCATCTCTCCCAGGCTTCCAGTAAAATGGAGTTGCTGGCTACAGGTTTTCTGATCTGTCCATTGTCAAACCCCAATTTGTTCTTAGCTCTGAGGGCTCTCCTCGTGCTACGAGACCATAAGACATAGTTCTCAGTGGTTAATAGGTTTGGAACCAAGGCCACCATTGGATTGTCACCATGATCGATTCTATAAGGGTTGAACGGATCAGCAAAGTTAGGAGGATGATATGGTTGTGGTGGATTTTCAATTGAACCAGATGATTCATCCATGTTTCAAAGATGACTGAAATCTTCACTGCCTTTTCCAACCTTGCTCTGATACCATGTAGAAAAACAATCGGATTGAATAATCAAGAAAGAATGGAAGAAAAATTAGGAAATGAATTCCTGGAACTAGAATTTCTGGAAATCCAGTTCTCTGTATTTTTAGCAGTATTACTGTTCCATTGCCCTATTTCCTTTTATCTATAGAGTTTTAAAATAAAAAATATATCACAATAATCTACACTCACGTACGGATTACATGGTTATTTACATGCTCAAAACTTCTTCCAAACCCACACAAAACAGCCTACACAAGAGAGGCCATCTACTACTGTTGCTGCTGTGAATTGTGTGAATGATCATTTGCCATGTGGATGGATTTCTTTGATCATTAACAATAGGCTGACCAATTTGTGCTCGAACAACTCATTATAGTTCATTAAAACTATTTTGCATTTGGCCAGTCAAGAGTTAGGATAGCCCTTCACCTAGACTTGGATTGGATCATGGTTTAGGTTGTCCCAGTTTAGCAAAGCTTAAGTTGAATTGTAGTTGAGAGTTTCTGAGAAACAACTCTTATCCACGTGAAGCACCGCCTCTATGGCTCCTATACAACGGTGGAGTGACTGAATTGGACCAACGCATGCATTGGCCGGTCGCAGTTTAATTGACAGCCACTCACTCTCATTGTCCACATTGGCTATGCATGCTGTAGATACACAAAAATTTAGTGGTCAATAAATAATGATAAATGAAAAATATGGTATTAAAATATTAAATAGATCATTTATTTATTTATTCAGAAATTTAAATAATCATAATCCTTAAAATAAATAAATGAATAATCAATATTTTAATCAAACAATCAAATGGTGAAAAATGACGCAATCTTGTTAGAAGCAGACAAAGTAAGAACTCTATTAGATTAAACTTATCAATTAAGGTTGCTGGATAAGGTTCAAGTTGTGAGAGTCAATAGGATTGTGCCACATCAGTAGGTTGATGCAGCCATATCATATCTTCTACAACTATAAATAAGAGTTAAATCCCACAATAGAAGCAGGATAGAAGCTAGAGAAGTAAAGCAACTGAAGACTTGAAGCTCTCCAAATTCTCTTTAGAATCCTCAAAAACATTTAAGGTATTCTTCATAAAATTCAAAAAGTTCGTCAAATTCTTCACTAAATTCAAGGAATTCATCACTAAATTCAAGATGTTCTTCGTCAAAATATCAAAATTTAGTGATGCAAAATTGTGGTGTCAAACCCGAAGATTAGTGTTACTGAAAACCTAATAACTCTCAAGGAAGATTAAGCACAAACCTTTTTTCTTGAAGACTGCTCAAGTTTCAAGCAAAGCGTTCATGAAGGAAGAATCAGAAGACAGATTTCTAGCACGCTTAGTAAGATCTTTCTACCTCTCATCTCTTCCTTTCAAACAAGTTTCAAACTTCAAGCAAGTCATTATGGCCAGCAACAAGGAAAAGTCTTCCAAGGTTGCTATTGCCGATGCTGCCGCAAAAAGCTCTGGTGCTATCACCGAAAGTGTGGCAAGGAGATTAGCATACTCCGAACCAACTTTTCTCCCCAAAGCTATCAACAACCCACTTTTTGCAAGTGAAGGCAACAATGATGGCTCTCCACCTACAAGCCCTTTCTCCAATGCCTCATCCACCTCCAACATGGTGCCAGTCATGACTACTAACACTTCGAGTCTAGAAGATCAAATTGTTGCACTAACTAAGGTCAACGAAGGGTTGGCCAAACATGTCTAGGAATAAGACTCACAAATCCTAAGGATGATGGACAAAATGGACAATGCTGAAGCCAGTTAAGCAGTAGAAAAGGTGCTCAAAATCCATGATGAGGCAGAGACATTGGCTAAATAGGCAATCGAAGACCAAAAGAAGTTTGCAGTAAGAGAGGTCCAAATTTTCTTTGATGGCTTGATCCCTATCAATCAACTAAGAGACTTTATAGTAGGTACCATCAAAAACAAGCTTGAAGGAGGCACCGGGTCAACTTTGACATACATTAAGCCTTACTCAGCCGGAATAAACAACTTGAAGATGTCGATAGGGTATCACCCTCCAAAATTCAAATAGTTCAATGGGAAAGGAAATCCTAAGCAGCATGTGGCTAACTTCGTAGAAGCATGCAATAATGCCGGGACACATGGAGATCATTTGGTTAAACAGTTCGTTCACTCATTGAAAAGAAATGCATTCGATTGGTACACCAATCTTGAGCTTGGATCCATTGACAATTGGGAGCAACTAGAACATGAGTTCCTTAATCGCTTTTATAGCACAAGACGGATCATTAGCATAATTGAGCTAACAAATAGCTACTAATGGAAAGATGAACCGGTCATCGACTACATTAATCGGTGGAGGAATTTAAGTCTAAATTACAAGGATAAACTCTTCGAAGCCTCTGGTATAGAAATGTGCATATAAGGAATGCACTAGAAGTTGCGGCATATCCTTTAAGGGATCCAGCCCAGAACTTTCGAAGAATTGGCTAAGAGAGCTCATGACATGGAACTAAGCATTGTCACAAGTGGAGTCGGTAGACTCCCTGTTTCTGAGTTTCATAAGAAAGATAGGCAAGAAATAAAGAAAAGGGGCAAACCCCCCACCAAAAATCCAAACAAGGAATCTATGGCAACACATGCCAAACTCGTCCTAGTCAAGAGAAAGGAAAAAGTGGAAAAAAAGAAAGAAACTCCATAGAGGCCAAAAAGACCAATGCTGGAAGAAATGCAGACCGAATTATACCCTTTCTTAGACTCAGACATCCTAGGGATCTTTGACGACTTGCTAAAAGCCAACGTCATTGAATTACCAGAAATGAAGTAGCCTACAGAAGTCGAGAAGACTAGCGATCCCAAATACTACAAGTATCATCGCTTGGTTGGGCACCCTATCCACAACTACTTTATATTCAAGGACATGGTCATGGAACTTGCTTACCAACGAAAAATCACATTAAAGGATGACAGTGTAAATGCCAATACTGTCACCCTTAACCATTAAACAAATAGAGTGAATGAAACCAACAACTCCCCTAATGAAGCTGGTTGCTTCCAACAGAAAAGCTAAAAACTTGTTGAAGATTGCAAGACTACAATGGTCTTCACTGATGAAGACTTGATGTTAGGGTCACAACCCCACAACAAGCTATTGTTTGTCACTGGCTATGCCCACGAGTAAAGGATCAAAAGAATGTTAGTTGATTGACGCTCAACAGTCAACATTTTACCCTTGTAGAAATTAAAGGAACTAGGGATTCTGACCATTGAGCTTTTAAATAGTTGCTTAATGATCTAAGAATTCAATTGAAGGGGGCAAAGGGCCTAAGCACCTTATGAATGAAGCTACTCATAGATGACATGGAATTAAATGCCTTATTCCACGTCATCATGCCAAGACATCATACAACTTGCTCTTTAGCTGGCCGTGGCTTCATGAAACTGGGGTAGTCCCTTCTACTCGGTATCAATGCTTCAAATATTGCCGCAATGGGGTTAGGAAAAGGGTGCTCGGTAACTGCAAACCTTTTACTGAAGTTAAGTCTCACCTTGTTGATGTAAAATATTATAAGGTTGGGACCCCTAAGGCCAGTAGCTTGTAAAAGAAGAAAAAGCAAGAAAATGGTTCGGTAAAGGAGGACAAGGCTAATCAGGAGCATCGTAAAAGCCGCCTTAGTAAGGAACTTGCAATTGATGATACTCTTCAAGCCTTAACACTACCTTTCACCTAAGTCAATGGTGAAGCACTTGTTCAACTACCTAAAGAAGGTGGAAAGGAATGCTAGGAAGTGAGAGAGTTAAGGACTGCAAAGGACTTTAGTCCCAAAGGATATAACCTCTTCATCAAGGTTGGATACAACTTGCAGAAGCAATCACAGTTAGAAAAGCTGCCACAAAAAGCCTAGAGTCAAAACCCATGGGCAGGGCTGGGTTATGAGCAGTCGAAGGGCCTAGTTTGCATCGCCATAAGAAGAGCTTTTGCCAATAACATTATTGAAGGTGACTGCTCTTCAAAAATTGAGAAAAAGCTGAACGGGTGTCAGTCTTTGAAAGACTTGGCCCACTCAAAAGGGAGAGTGTTGGAAGCTAAATGGAGGCATCGTTAAAGTACTAAGGCAAGATGAGAAACTTCGAAGCATCATCCCTTCTCGCATGCAGCTATAGGCAGTTAAAATATTTGGCCAATCAGATGTCGCCACGTGGCATTTTGCTGTAATAAAATGTCGATAATCAATTATTTATATTTTAAGAATTAAAATAAACATAATTTCTAAGATTAGATAATAAATAAATTAACATTTTTTTATTCCAAATGACACCACCTAATTAAATCGTGACAAGTGTCGAGATGGGCTAATCATGTCGTGCCACGTGTCAAGTCTTGCAAGTTTGGAAGGAGAATATTATTAATTCAGTAATTAATTCGTAATTATCTAATTAAAAGAAATAATGTCAAATCAAAAATTTCTGACCAATCAGGTTGCGCCACGTTACTCGCCAAATATGATAGCTTGGCTTCCCCATCCCTATAAATACGGGTAGCTTTTGATGGTTCAACACAACTATAACTGAAGGAGTAACAAGAAAACTTCAAGTGAAAAAGCATTCAAGGAGTTCAAATCCTCACCACTAGCTTCAAGAAGTTCAAAGGAATTCGTCATCAAATTCAAGGTGTTCTTCGTTAAACTCCCTAAATCCAGCATTTAATCCAAAATCGTGGTGCTAAGTCCAAAGATTAGTGTTTCTGAGGACCTAACAACCCTTAAGGAAAATTAAACACAAGCTCTCTTTTTGAAAATTGTTCAAATTTCAAGCCAAGCGTTCTTGAAGGAAGAATCAGGGATTAAGTTAGAGATTATACCCACAAGCAATCAATTTGATTCAAATTGTAATTGCACTTATACAAATTTCTTGTTAATAGAAATTCAATTACAAGATTTTTGTCTTACAGTTTCTGGCACACTCAGTGGGACCTCTATACCTCTTATCTCTCTTCTCAACAAAAAGCAAATTCAAGAATCTCAAATGGTCGAAGAAAAAGCAAAGTCATCTAAAGCTACTGCTTTAGATGCCTCAGGAGCTGCTCCCGAAAGAGGCGTTGTCACTAGAGGCCGAGTAAGGCAGTTGACTTACTTCAAGCCAATTGCCATGCCCGAGGCCGCTGATGAACCATACTACCCAGGCCAAGGGAGTGAGGACAATAAGAATGGTTCATTGCCCTTCAACCCTCGCCCAGTCGGCTCACCTGGCTCCAACACTGCTCCAGCAATGATGATTGGTGCCTCGAGTTTAGAGGATCAAGTCGTTGCATTGACCAGGTTAATTAAAAGTCTTGTTAAGCATGTACAAGAACAAGACTCCAAAATCTCTAAGTTAATGGAAAAGGCGGAACCAACCAAGGCTAGTTACGTTGAAGATAAGCCTCAAGAAGTGTATGATGAGGTCGAGACATTTGAGCAGTAGCCAGACAAAGGAAAAAGGCCTGCTATTGAAGAGCTGCAACGCTCTGCAGATGGCTCCATACCTCGATCAACTAAAAGATTTCATTGAAGGGGCCATCAAAAGCAAATTTGAAGGGACCACCAAATCGTCCCTAACTTATGCAAAGCCTTACATGGTTCAGACTAATGGCTTGAAGATGCCAGCAAGTTATCAACCCCCCAGGTCCCAACAATTCGATGGAATGAGAAATCCAAAGCAGCACATAGCCCATTTCACCGAGACTTGCAATGATGCTAGAACCTACAATAACTTCCTTGTAAAGAAATTTGTCTGGTATCTAAAAAGAATGCCTTTGATTGGTACATTGACTTAGAGCCAAAATCCATCAACAGTTGAGAATAGTTGGAGTAAGAATTTCTCAACCGTTTTTATAGCACCAGGTGAACGGTTAGTATAATCGAACTTAATAACATTTGTTAGTGGAAGGATGTGCCAGTCATCGGATACATCAATCAGTGGAGGAATAAGAGCCTGAATTGTAAGGACATGCTTTTAGAGGCTTCAGGTATTGAAATGTGCATTCAAATAATGCATTGAGGGTTGAAATACATCCTGCAAGGAATCCAACCAAGAAACTTCGAAGAGTTACCACTCATGCTCACGATATGGAGTTGAGTATGGTAGCTAGCGAAGTCTATGGCCCATCCACACAAGACTTCCAGAAGTCCAAAGAGAAATAGGGGGGTAAGCCCTTCTCTAGCAAACCCATCACTAAGGCACCAGCCAAGGAGTCAATGGTAGTTAAGGTGAAGCCTGTTAAACAGCCAGAAAAGGAAAGACCTACTGAAAAGAAAGAAGTTTCGCCACAAAGAGGCCGACCTTGAAGGAGATACAGGTTAAGTCGTACCCCTTTCTAGACATGGCTGTCCTCGGGATTTTCGACGACTTACTAAAGGCCAAACTCACTGACCTACTAGAGACGAAATGCCTGCAGATGCCAGGAAGACGACGATCCCAAGTACTGTAAGTACCACCACTTAGTCAAGCACCCTATCCACGACTGTTTTGTATTCAATGACAAATTCATGGAATTGGCTCGCTAAGGAAAAATCACATTAGAGGATGATAGTGCTAATGTTAACACCACCGCCCTCGACAACCAAACAAATGGAGTTGATGAGACAAGCAACTCTCCTAATGAAGTTGGCTACTTCCAAAAGAAA
This sequence comes from Avicennia marina, assembly GCA_019155195.1. Lineage (NCBI taxonomy): Eukaryota > Viridiplantae > Streptophyta > Magnoliopsida > Lamiales > Acanthaceae > Avicennia > Avicennia marina. The sequence continues at coordinate 7,325,990 of CM032760.1, forward strand.
AGCTAAGAGCCCGTCGAAAACTTTATAGTTGTAGTGGTCTTCACGGACGAAGATTTGATGCTAGGGTCCCAACCCCACAATAGTCTATTGTTTATGACGAGCTATGTCCACAAACAAAGGGTCAATAAAATCCTAGTTGACAACGGCTCTATAGTCAATATTTTACCCCTAAAGACACTAAGAGAGCTGGGATCTCGACTACTGAGCTTTCGAATAGTCACCTAATGATTTAAGGATTCAACCAAGAGGGGTAGAGAGCTTTGGGTACCATGAGGATGAAGCTATTTATAGACAATATGGAGTCAACTATTCTGCTCCGTGTCATTGATGTTAAGACGTCATACAACTTACTTCTCGGACGGCCATGGTTCCATGAGAATGGGTAGTCCCCTCTACCTGACATCAATGTTTCAAGTATTGCCACAACGATGCTGTGAAGAAAGTGTTGGGCGAATGCAAGCCCTTCACTGAAGCTGAATTCCACTTCGCCGAGGCTAAGTATTACTTGAAAAAGGTTGGAGCTTTTGAAACTAGTAGCTCCTAAAGCCAAGAAAGAGAGAAGATGGTCTGGTAAAGAAAGACGAGGCCATCAAGGCACATCTCAAAAGCCGTCAAGGAAAAAGCCAAGTGATTGACGATACTCTTAAAGGTCTGACCCTACCGCTGACCTAAATTTATTAGCAAAGCACCTACCCTACAACCCAAAAAAGCTGTAGAGGAATGCTTAGAAGCTCAGGAGCTAAGAACTGCAAAAGGCTTTGGTCCCAAGGTGTACAAACTTCTCATCAAGGCTGGATACAACTAGCATGAGCAATCACCGTTGGAGAATCTTCCTAAAAAATTCTCAAGTCAAAATCTGTGAGCAGAGCTTCAGTATGAATAGCCCAAAGTCCCTGTTCGCATTGCCATAAGAAGGGCTACCACCAACAATGTCACTGAAGCTGACTGCTCTTCAAAGGTCAAGCGCAAACCAGTACAGGTGTTGGTATTTGAAAGGCTTTGTCCACCCAAGAAACAAAAGTGCTAGAAGGCAAAAGGGGGCATCAAAAAGATGCCAAAGCAAGATGAAAAACTTTGAAGCTTAATCCCTTGTCAGCCCATTTACTTTAGTGCTTTACTGATAAATGAAGAGACTGACATGTACATGGAGCTTCTTAAAGAGTTCAACTACATGTTTGCTTGGTCATATAGGGAAATGTCAGGCCTAGACCCTGAGGTTGCCGTACATCACCTGTTTACAAATAAAGGAATTTGGCCCATTAAACAAGTGCAACACTAGTTCCAACCAAAATTACTTCCCCAAATTGAGGTAGAGGTCAAAAAACTGATCGATGCTGGATTCATCCAGGAAGTTAAATACCCCACGTGAATCTCCAGCATTGTCCTAGTGAGGAAAAAGAATGGATAAATTTAGGTGTGTGTTGACTTCAAAAATCTCAACAAGGCATGCCCAAAAGATGATTTTCCTCTACCCATCACAGAGCTCATGATCGATGTTACTATAGGGCACGAGGCTCTCTTGTTTATGGATGGATCGTTTGGGTACAACTAAATTCACATAGTGCCTGAGGATGAAGAATTAACGGCCTTTTGTATACCTAAGGGCATATATTGCTATCAGGTGATGCCTTTTGGCTTCAAAAATGTAGGAGCCACATACCAGAGGGCCATTTAGAAGATCTTCGATGGTATGCTCCACAAGAAGGTCGAATGCTACGTCGACGATCTTGTGGTCAAGTCAAAGAAGAAGGTGGACCATCTAGATGATCTCAAGAAAGTTTTTGAATGCCTCAGAAGGTACCAGCTAAAGATGAACCCATTGAAATGTGCTTTCGGGGTTGCTTCAGGCAAGTACTTAGGCTTCATTGTTCGCCATCGAGGTATCGAGATTGAGCAGGAAAAAATCGACGCCACCTTAAAGATACTAGAGCCTCGAAATATCCATGAGCTCAAAAGCTTGCAAGGAAAACTGGCATATATTCAGAGGTTCATTTTGAATCTTTTAGGTCGTTGTCAACCATTCAGCAGACGTATAAAGAAGGGCGTCCCATTCGAATGGGATGAACACTGCAGAAAGGTCTTCGACGATATCAAGTCCCACCTGAAAAAAACCCTAGTGTTGGTAGCTCCAGTACCTGACCATCCTCTGATCCTGTATATCACTGCACAAGAATGCTCAGTGGGAGCCCTATCGGCTTAAGAAAATGATGAAAGGAAGGAAAGTGCACTCTAGTACTTAAGTAGGATGATGACGCTAAATGAGTTGAAGTACTTTCTAATTGAGAAAATCTATTTAGCAGTTGTCTTTGCCATCTCGAGATTAAGGCATTACTTTTAGACTCATACAATTTGCTTGGTGTCTAAGGCTAAACCATTAAAGTATGTCATGACAAAACCCATTCTCTCGGACAGGCTTGAAAGATGGTACCTACAATTCCAATAATTTGAAATTGTGTATGTGCCACAAAAGGCAGTGAAGGGACAAGCATTGGCTGATTTTCTAGCATACCATCCTATTCCAGCCGAATGGGATCTATTTGACGACCTGCCAGACGACGATGCTCTAATAGGGGCAGAGTCGGTACAGGGGTAGTGTTTATGATATCAGAAGGCAAAGTCTTGCCTCACTCGTTCACCCTCATAGAAAATTGCTCCAATAATGTTGCTGAGTACCAAGCCCTAATCATCAAACTCAAGATAGCCGTAGACATCAAACAACTCCACCTCGAGATCTATAGTGATTCCAAGTTAGTGATCAACTAGCTTTAGGAAGAGTATGAAGTCAAGAAGCCTGAATTGCTTCTGTACTATAATTACGCCAATACACTTATGGGATGGCTTGGATGTGTCACAATTGAGCATGTGCCAAGAAGTGAAAACAAGAAAGCAGATGCATTGGCTAAGCTTACCTCCGCTTTGTCCTTACCCGATGCCGAATGTCATGTCTCTATATACAAGAAATGGATAGTGCCACCAATACTTGAGGATGAAAAAGAGGGAGAAAATTGCTCCATATAAGTCCTTGACGTGGAAAAAGAAGACTGACACCAACCATTCGTAGACTATCTGAAATACAAGAAATTGCCAGATGATCCACGTCAAAAGGTCAACATTCGACGTCGAGAGACCCGCTTTATCTACTTTAAAGATGTCTTGTACAGATACTGATTTGATGGAGTATTCCTACGCTGCCTGGGTAATGATGAAACCATTCAAGGTATGGAGGAAGCACACTCTGAGATTTGTGGTGTCCATCAATCTGAACCAAAACTTCACTTCCGGATCAAAAGAATGGGATACTATTAGTTGACAATGGTGAAAGATTTCCTGGAGTTTGCCCAAATGTGCCAAGCATGCCAGTACGATGCTAACTTCATCCATCAATCGCTTGAGCCATTACACCCAACAGTAGCTTTATGGCCATTTGTTGCTTAGGGATTGGATGTCGTCGGACCCATAATAAGTCATCTGTTGGTTACTTTTATATCCTGGCTACTACTAATTATTTCTCCAACTGAGTAGAGGCAATCCCTCTCAGGGAAGTAAGAAAGAAAAATATTGCTGACTTCATCTACGTCAACATTATCTACAGATATGGAGTTCCTTAGTATATCATCATCAACAATAGGAAGACATTCGTCAACAAAACTATTGACAAATTATGTCAAAGGTTCGAATTCAAGCAAAGGTAATCCTCGATGTACCATGCTTCGGCCAACGGTCTCTCAAAAGTCTTCGACAAGACTTTGTGCAACCTATTGAAAAAGGTGGTGTCAAAGGCAAAAAGGAACTAGCATGAAAGGATTGGGGAAGCTTTGTGGGCCTACCGAACCACTTTCAGGACCCTACGCAAGCAACTCCTTATGCACTAGTGTACGGGGTTGAAGTTGTTGTCCCACTTGAGCAGCAAATTCTATCACGGCGAGTTGCTATACAAGAGGGATTGATTGAGGAAGATAACGCTTGTTTGCGTCTTGAAAAATTGGAGGTGCTTGATGAAATAAGGCTCGACACGCAACAAAGGCTCAAATGCTATCAAGCCCACCTATCCAAAACTTTCAACAAAAGGATACGTGCCCGATCTTTCCAAGTTGGGAAATTAATGCTCACTGTGAAGAGGCCCATCATTATCATTCATTACACTGGAAATAAGTTCACCTCTAAATGGAATGGACCATATGTCGTCCGAGAGGTTTATACAAATGATACCTATAAACTTGTTGATTAAGATGGTGTATGGGTTGACCCGATCAATGGGAAATTCCTAAAAAATATTAACCTTGAAAAAAAAAATAAATTAAAAAAAACAATAATTAAAAAAAACCTCCTTGATATGAGTATAAACTATCTGATTAAACTTCAAGTCATTCCACTTCTTGATATGAGTTTAAACTGTTAAATCATTAAATGAAACCCCTCTTTGACACATGAGTCTAAACTGTAAGTTGCTCCTACCCCGCAAGAGTATAAACTATGAATGAAATGACTAAATCCTTTGACATATTTAGTTGGTTGAACTACATTATGACTTGATCATTTTGTAGGGTACGTAGCAGCTTGAAAACAAAATGATAAATTTCAAGTTCAGTCATAAAATGGCAAACGTATTTCAGAAAAGCAATCCATTGACAATAAGTAAAAGAAACATTTTATTCATAAGTCAATGATTACAACACTTTGAATACAGATAGTAAAAGCAAGCAAGTTTAGTCAAAAGGCTTCAAATCATCCAACCCCCTCTTGGCAGCCTCAACAAAAGCCTTCAAAGACTTCAAAGCTTTGGTCATCTCGCCATCTAATGGAGGAGTTTTCGTTATGATCTTGATCTGTTCCTCTATTTCTCTGACTTCGGCCGAAGCACCTTCGTGAGTTTTGAGCTACAATTCCAAAGGCTTGAAAAGCTTCTTTTGCTTCTCTTTCAAAGCTGCAAGCTAGGTTTCCACATCCTTTAACTTTGCCTTTGTCTGGTCAATCTGCTCGGCTCCCTTGCTCTCATCAGCTTGAGCCTTATGCAAATGACCTCGGGCTTCACAAAGCTACTAGGCAAGGACCTCCTTAGTTAGCTTCTTAGATGCTTGAGACCTCGCATTGTCATAAATTGTAGCCTTAGCAAACAATGCGTCCAATAAAGCTTCTAAGTGAGAAATATCAAATTAGCTTAAGCTTTTCATTGACTGAATGACCAATGAAACACTGTCACTAAGGGACGAGATTGACTCAGTTGGGGTTTTCTTTATCGACTCATGAAGGCCGGCCCACAATTTCTCTAGATATTCTTTCTGATAATCGCGAAGGAATTTGTCGGCCTCAAAGACAGAAACCCCTCGTAGAAGGAGTAGCCTTAGCGACTACCCTTGAAGTCGTACCACTAGGGGCGCCAGCGGGAGTCAGAAGTGGATCACGTTTGCGAGCTAATTCCTGTGAACCTTCACTAGCATCGCTCCCAAATGCATGCTCCACCAGTTGAAAATAACAATAATGATGAATAACAATTAGGTTATCATTATTAACAAAAGTGTCACTACATAAAAAATGTGAGTCGGTAAAATACCTCTCTAGCATATTCCTCTATGGACTGTTTGACGTCTAGACCCCCGTCTTTTGAAGTTGGAGAACCTGAATCCTTTTTAGTTCTCTTCCAATGGCGGTTTACGGCACTACTACCACTATCCTCTAAGATCTCAACGGCCTTTTTCCTCTTCGGTGCGCCTAGTGGATCAGCCATGGCAGCAAGAGCGAGATGTGTGCCTTGGGCATTGTCGGCAGATGGACCAGCACTGCTATTCTTCGGGGAAACATCATCGTATGAAGGGTCAACCAGGCGGCAGCATGTTCCTCCAAAAAATTGCTATGGACAAGGGCCCGCCATTTCTTATAGGCGGTTGAGAAGTATAGCTGCGTGAAAGTGGGGTTGTGAAGGAAACATGCCTTAGCTATGGATCGAAGCAAAAGGCATAGGTACCAATAGCGAAGGCCATCATCCAAAGAGCACTGCCTCGCATCATGGACAAACAACCCAAGCACCTTCTGAAAATAACTGAACTGGCGACTAAATCGATGAGAACTATAAGGTTTTACATCAAAATGATCACCTTACCTCAAGGTTAGGTAGCTTGAACAAATGGCCACAAAATAATCTAGCTCGAGCTCCCTAGCATCATCATTATCTATGGAAATGATGTCATTGCCTTTAGTGACCATGTTGGAAGTCCAACAAGCCTGTTCGCCTTTATGGATTCACTTTCGGGCCTTGCTTGGGTCCTAAAACATAGCGCATCCCTCTTTGGAATACACCACCATCTTAGTGTTTCACATGCCCTTGAAAACCTAAAAATGGGTACTGAAGTAATGTGAGATCCACCCATAAACATAATGCACCGGGAATGCTGTTGGTTCACAGGATGGGTGGTAAGAGTTGACAATTCTATTCAAACCACTATAAATAGAGGTCAAAACTAGGACTGCAAGGCTTACATATTACCCTGTAGCCATAATCTCAGTCATTTTAAATGTACATGGCCGTATGAACCCAACATCCTCGTTGGGGAGAATAAAAGCACAAAGCCAACATGATGAAAAAGCTGCCATATACGTCTCCTACCTGGCTCCCTCACTGATGTTAAGGCTCTAGAATAGGGATTCTTCTAATGCTAACCAAGGTATATGGGAATCAATATCCCTAGATAAATTGTACGTGGATCGGGGGCGTACTGTCCTCTTTTCCTTACGGGCAAGAGACGCAGAGTATTTTGTAGATCTCTTACACCAGAACTTCATCCACTCAACAACTGGCACTTTCTGAGGTTAGCCCTTGGGGACCTTGTGGCAAAGTTTATGGAAAGTATGGAATAGATATTTACACAAGTTGAGAACAAACTTCACACCTGTTCTATCAACACCAACCAGCTCCTTAACACTTAGGATGACCTCGTCATAAAACTTTGCCCTAATAGGGAGCCCCATCATCGAACGTAGGTCATAAAGGGATATCAACATTTACCCGAGTGAAGTTAACAAGGTATTGGTGAGAGGGCACCAAGCCTTGAGAAATGTCTTCATGATCTCCGTGCTTCAATCGTTTGAGAGTAGCAATGTGTACATCGCGTCGAAGATTCTGGTGGCATCTAGCTTAGGTTTGCACCTACTAAGAACATCCTTGTTCCACTTCCAGTATTCACGGATGTATTGAAACTCACCAGTCAAGTCCAGCTAGCTAGCCCACTTAACCTTGTCATTAACGATACGATGGCCGAGTGTGGGCAAAGGGACAACCTCGTCACAAAACTGATGGTGGCTAGACAACCTTGCCGAATCACTCCAGAGAAGCAGGCTGCGACCATTCATCGATACGCCTAGAAACAGTTAAATTTGGCCAAGAAACCACAAAGCAACCGATTAGGGGGCATGCACAACCAAAGAGGTGCCTCGCTCCATTCGTTGGTTTTTATCGTCAAGCACGATCAAACATTCTTCACCAGATTGTGCAACATGACTCTTGAAATGTGTCATCGTTTGAATTGCTATATAGAAAAGAAGAGAGTGTTAGACTCAATTGGGTTGAAATAGGGCTAAAACCATACATAGTGATTAAAAAGGGTCCAACCCAAGTTCACGGATCAAATCCAAGTCCAAGTGTCCAACTCAAGTCTAACAATCTAGCCTGAGTCCACGGATCAAATCCAAGTCCAAGGGTCCAGCCCGAATCTATAGATCAAATCTAAGTCTAAATGTTTAGCCCAAGTCCAAGGGTCTAGTCCAAACCCATGGATCAAATTTAAGTCTTAAGGTCTAACCCGAGTCCATGGATCAAATCCAAGTCTAAGAGTATAGCCCGAGCCTAAGGGTCCAGCCCAAGTTTAAGGGTCCAACCCTAGTTCATGGATCAAATCCAAGCTAAGGATCTAGTCTAAATCTATGAATCAAGTCCAAATCCAAGGGTTCAGCCTAAGTCCATAGATCAGGTCCAAGTTCAAGGGTTCAGCCCAAGTTCATGGATAAAATCCAAATCCAATGAATCCAAACCCAAGTTTATGAGTCAAAAGTCCAATGGGTTCAAACCCAAGTATATGAGTTCAAAGCCCAATAGGCCCAAACCCAAGTCTAAGAATCCAAATTCTAATGGGTCCACACCCAAGACTATGAGTCCAAATCTCAATGGGTGCGAATCCAAATCTAAGAGTTCAAAAGCCCAAGTTTAAAGTCTCCCAAGTCTCGCAGCCCAAGTTTTAGGGGTAAAAAAAATAAAAAAATAATAATAATAAATAAAAATAAGAATAGGAATAAAAATAAATCTATATATATTGTCATTTTTTTAAAATAATAATAATAACAAATAATAATAATAATAATAATAAATGAAAAAAAAATCTGCACAGCCGAACATGCCCTCAGCCAAACATGCCCTTATTTCTCCTCATAAACAAACACCAAGCAGAGCCTTAAGTCGCCCAATCGCCCACTTTCCTCCCTCTCGGTGCTTGCCAAGACCACAACTGCCATTGCCGCTCTCTCTCTTGGCCACGGCCCCGCCCCACGCTGCCGCAAGTCCCACTGGCACACCACTCCCGCGACTCGGGAACGCCACACCCAGGAACGACAGCGCCATCCACCACCGCGGCACCACCAACTAGAAAGCCGACGTCCACACCAAGTGGAGCGCACCACCTCGCCCGCCGCCCGATCGTTTTTTTTTCCCTTCACAGCCCTGCTTCATCCCACCAGCCAGAAAACCGCCAGGAAAGGCGCCTCACCACGCCACCACCACAGCACCACTACGGTCGTTAGGTGCCTTCATTGCCGGTCCAAGCAACAGGCACTTGGCCACACACTCACGACGACACGGCGGTGTGGCGGCTAGGAAAAGGCAGTGAACAGTGGTCAGCGGGAGGTGAATGGCCGGTGGAGGCACTGTTGTTCAGCCCAGTTCATCCAAAAAAAAAGAAAAAAAATTCTCATCTTCAACACCGGCAAGTAGCGGCATGAGAGATTAAATCCGTTTGGGCTTATGCAAAGAATCGATAGAGTACCGTGGGTGACCAGTTGTGTTGCTAATAATGACCGGAGACTTGGCTAACGACGGAAGAAAGGGAGCTGTGAACGCGGCTGAAAGCTCCAAGCAAACAATGGACGTTTATAACTCGATCGTCCTCTTCCAAATTGGAAATCCGCCTATCAAAGGGGCGAGACTTCTGGGGATTGCGATCTCGGATGGAAAGCAAGGAAAATGCAGAAGATCCAGTGACAGACGGAGTTGGCGATTGCTTCCTTCTGCAAAAAATAAATAAATAAAATAAATAAGATTAAAAAAATCAGAAAATAAAAATAAAATAATAATAATAATAATAAAATTGAGAGGAATTTCGAGACTTATTCACACTCGAAATAAAATTTTCTGTGAACAAGTCTCGAGGGGGCATTTATAGGCAGTTAAAATATTTGGCCAATCAAATTTCGCCACGCGGCATTTTGTTGTAATAAAATGTCGATAATCAATTATTTATATTTCAAAAATTAAAATAAACATAATTTCTAAGATTAGATAATAAATAAATTAACATTTTTTATTGCAAATGACACTGCCTAATTAAACTGCGACGAGTGTCAAGACAAACCAATAATGTCGTGCCACGTGTTAAGTCTTGCAAGTTTGGAATGAGAATATTATTAATTTGACAATTAATTCGTAATCATCCAATTAAAGGAAATAATGTCAAATCAAATATTTTCGACTAATCAGGTTGCATCATGTCACTCGCCAAATGCGGCAGCTAGGCTTCCCTATTCCTATAAATACAGGTAGTTTTTGATGGTTCAACACAACAATGACCGAAGGAACAACAAGAAAACTTCAAGTGAAGAAGTATTCAAGGAGTTCAAATCCTCACCACCAACTTCAAGAAGTTCGGAGGAGTTCGTCACCAAATTCAATGTGTTCTTTGTCAAAGTTCCTAAGTTTAGCATTTGATCCAAAATCATGGTGCTAAGTCCAAAGATTAGTGTTGTTGAGGACCTAATAACCCTTAAGCAAGATCAAGCACAAGCCCTCTCCTTGAAAATTGTTCAAATTTCAAGCCAAGCATTCTTGAAGGAAGAATCAGAGGATTAAATTAGAGATTGTACCTATGAGCAATCAATTTGATTCAAATTGTAATTGCACTTGTACAAATTTCTTATTAACAGAAATTTAATTATAAGATTTTTGTCCTATAGCAGCAATAAACGATCTTGATTGTCTCATATAACAAAGTCCTCAAAGCTAAATTTTAGATCATTGTCCACACTAAAACTCAAGCCAAAGAAGATGATGATAGAAAAAATGTGGGTTCATGCAATCACATCACCTGAAGTGAAGAAGGAGACCCTGCTGAAGAAGACATTGACACCGCGCCATCCTAAACAAAAGCAAGAACTCAATCCACTCTAGATGCGCTAAGAGAAGTGAACTTAGGGGACAACAACAACCCTCGCCCTACTATATTAGTGCCACACTAACAAATGAAGAAGTCAACATCCACACAAAACTGCTCAAGAAATTCAAGGATGTATTCACCTAGTCATACAAAGAGATGCTTGGCTCAGACCCAAAAGTGGCTAGGCATCACTTAGCCGTAAAAAAAGGAGCTGCTCTTATTAAGTAAGGACAACGTTACTTCCAACTAGAACTCCTCCCTCAAATTAAAGTAGAAGTCAATAAGTTGATCAAAGTTGGGTTCATTTGGGAAGTTAAATATCCCACATGGATTTTCAGCATTATCCCAATAGGGAAGAAAAATGGGCAAATCCAGATTCGTGTGGACTTCAGATTATGATTAACGCCACTACAGGATATGAATTGATGCCATTATGGGACACAAAGTGCTCTCGTTCATGGATGGATCGTTTGGGTATAACCAAATATACATTACACCTAAAGATGAGGAATTGACGGCCTTCTGCACACCCAAGGGAATATATTACTATAAGGTGATGCCCTTCAGCCTTAAAAATGTTGGGGCTATGTACAAAAGAGCTATGCAGAAAATCTTCAATAACATACTTTACAAAAATGTCAAATGCTATATTGATGACCTTGTGGTAAAATCAAAAAGAAAGAGCATTTGCATGACTTGAGGAAGATTTTTGAGCACTTAAGAAGATACTAGTTAAGGATGAACCTACTAAAATGTGCATTTAGGGTCACCTCTAGCAAATTTTTGGGCTTCATTATCGGTCACCAAGGCATCAAAATCAAGCAAGAAAAGATTAATGCCATCCTAAAGATTTCGGAGCCTTGGAATATTCATGAACTCAAAAGCCTACAAGGAAAGTTAGCATATATTAGAAGGTTCAACTGAAATCTGGTAAGCGTTGCTAGCTGTTTAGCTGACTTATAAAGAAGGGTGTGCCGTTTGAGTGGGATGAGTCCTGCAAAAAGGCTTTTGAGGGTGTCAAATCTTATTTGACTAAGCCTCTAGTACTCGTAGCCCCAGTATCTGGTCATCCATTAATTCTATACATCGTTATGCAAGAACGCTCAGTAAGGGCCCTATTAGCATAAGAAAATAGCAAAACAAAAAAGAAAGAGCCCTATATTATCTAAGTAGGATGATAAAACCAAATGAATTAAAGTACTCACTAATTAAGAAAATCTGCTTGGCACTTGTTTTCGTCATCTAAAAGTTAAGATACTACTTCTAAACTTATATAGTCCATTTGGTGTCCAAAACTAATCCACTAAAGTACGTTTTTAACAAGGTCTATTCTTTCTGACAGACTTGCAAGGTGGTACCTCTAATTCCAATAATTTGAAATCATATATGTGCCACAAAAGTCTGTAAAGGGACAAGTATTAGTCGATTTCTTAACTGACCATCCTATTCTAGCTGAATGAGACCTTCCTGATGACTTACTTGATGAGGATGCCTTGATGGTTAAAATCACTCCTCCATGAAAAATGTATTTTGATGGCTTCCTATAGGAAAGGAGCCGATCCTAGGCTGGTATTTGTAACATTTAAAAGACAAGTTTTGCCTCACTCGTTCACTCTTATGGAAAGATGCTCCAACAATGTGGCTGAATATCAAGCCTTGATCATTGAACTTTAAATTGCCATGGATATCAAGCAACTACACCTCGAAGTCTACGGGAATTCTAGGTTAGTAGTCACCAGCTATAGGGGAGTACGAAATTAAAAAACCTAAACTCTTCTATACTATAACTACACCAATATGCTTATAGGATGGCTTGGAGATGTTACAATAAAACATATTCCAAGCAAGCAAATGCATTAGCCAAGCTTGCCTCCTCCTTATCCCTGCTTGAAGCAGAATGCCATATGCCCATATGCAAGAAATGGGTAATGCCATCAGTGCTCGAGGATGAAGAAGACTAAAAAGAGAATTATTCTATAGAGATGTTCAAAGTTGAAAATGAAGATTAGCGCCAACCATTTGTGGACTATCTAAAATATGACAAGCGATCGGAAGATCCACACCGAAAAGCTGACATTCAATGACGAGCAGCCCATTTCATCTATGTTCAAGGGCACTTTGTACAGGCATTCGTTTGATGGGATATTCCTAAACTGTGTGGGCGATGACGAAGCCATACAAGCCATGGAGGAAGCAAATTCCAAGATTTGTGGTGCCCACCAGTTTGGACCGAAACTTCACTTCCGCATTAAAAGGATGGGATATTACTGGCCAACAGTAGTAAAAGATTGCATGGAATTAGCCCAAAAGAGTTAATCATACTAGTACCATGCCATCTTCATTCACCAACCACCTGAGCCTTTGAACCCAACGATTGCCCTATAGCCCTTTAATGCTTGGGGCTTGGATGTTATTGGGCCAATAGTAAAATCATTTGCTAGCCATCTCTATATTCTTGCTGCAACTGATTACTTCTATAAACAGGTAGAGGTAATTCCTCTTAAGGAAGTAAAGAAAGAAAATGTTGCCGACTTCATTTGCGTCAACATTATTTATAGATATGAAGTCCCTTAATATATCATCACCGATAATGGGAAACCATTTACCAATAGCAACATTAACAAGCCATGCTCGGAATTTAACTTCAAGCAAAGGAAGTCTTCAATATATCACGCCCTAGGAAATGGTCTTGCAAAAGCTTTCAACAAGACTTTGTGTATCTTTTTGAAGAAAGTGGTGTCAAAATCAAAGAGGGATTGGCATGAAAGAATTGACGAAGCTTTATGGGCCTATTGAACCACTCATAGGACTTTTATACAAGCAACTCCTTATGCATTGATGTATGGTGCCGAGGCTATTACCTTGCTCAAACAGCAAATTACATCTTTGTGAATTGTCATACAAGAGGGGCTGACTAAGGAAAACAATACTCACTTACGCCTTGAAGAATTAGAAGCACTTGATGAAAAGAGGCTGGATGCACAACAAAAAATTGAGTGCTATCAAGTTCTCTTCTCCAAGGCATTCAATTAAAATGTGCATGCTCGGTCTTTCAAGTTCAGGACTTGGTGCTTGTAGTAAAAAAGTCTATCATCATCACTCAGTGCATTAAAAATAAATTTACCTCTAAATAGGACGGAGCGTATGTCATCAAAAAGGTTTATACAAATGGCGCTTACAAGCTGGTTGACTAAAATGGTGTAAAAGTTGGCCTAATCAACAGGAAATTTTTGAAAAAATATTATGCTTAAAAAAAATAACAACAAAACAGAAAAAAGAAGAATGAACAAAAAGTGAAAAAATGATGATGAAAAAAATCAAACGAAAAATGAAACAAAAAAAGTGAAAAAAAATGATGGTGAAAAAAAAATCAAGTGAAAGTTGAAATTTTTTTTGTTTGATGAAAATCAACTCCTCCTTAACGTGAGTATAAACCATCAAACCAAAATCAAATTAAAATTCCTTGACATGAATTTAAAACTGTCAAACCAAAATCAAAATCAAATGCTTCTCGACATACGAGCCTAAACTGTAAGTTACTCTTGGCCCACAAAAGTATAAATTATAAATAGCTCTACTTTTTGTAAATTAAAGGTGTTTGAACTATGCTATGACTTGATTCCATTTTATGAATACATAGGTAGTTTAAATATTTTTTAAATTCAATTATGAATTTGTAATAGGTTATGTTCATTGCATAAGATGCCCATTGCTGGGGGCACATCCATCAACAAAACAAAGAAAGCAAGCAACAATGAAATATGACATTTTATTGATAAAGCTAAATGCTTGAAAAAAACAACCAAAAAACAGAAAAAAAAATGAAGAATGAAAAAAAGTGTGAAAAGATAATGATGAAAAAAATAAAAGAAAATGAAACAAAAAAGTGAAAATAAATGATGATGAAAAAAAATCAAATGAAAGATGCAAAAAAAAAATGATGAAAATCAACTCCTCCTTAACATGAGTATAAACTGTCAAACCAAAATTTCTTGACACGAATTTAAAATGGTCAAACCCAAATCAAATTCAAATACTTCTCGACATACAAGCCTAAACTGTAAGTTACTACTGGTCCATAAGAGTATAAACTGTGAATAGCTCTATCTTGCACAAAATAAAGGTGTTTGAACTACGTTATTATTTGATCCTATTTTATGAATACGTAGGTAGCTTAAATATTTTATAAGTTTAGTCATGAATTTGTAATAGGTTATATTCATGGCACAAGATGTCCATTGCTGAGGGCACATCCATCAACAAAACAAAGAAAGCAAGCAACAATGAAAAAAGACATTTTATTGATAAAGCTAAATGCCTGGCAAATATATATATATATATATATATATATATATAAAATATTACCAACTAAGCAAAAATTCTAACAAAGCCTAACAAAGCTATGGAAAAGGGTTCAAGCTCCCTAACACATCCTTAGCAGCTAGTAAATCCTTTTAATAGAGTGTAAGGTCTTTGTAGCCTCATTGTCTGAAGGCTTGGCAGACTGGATGGCAACAATTTCCCTATAGATCTCACCAATTTTTATTGCTACCTCTCTAAGGGATTCTATCTATCACAAAAGGGATGCAGACAGCTCCTACTGTTGATTAGTCAAAAGCTCTAATTGCTCCTCAACACTCTTTAATTTGGCTTCGGAAACCTTAACTTGCCTAGTTCCTTAGGTTACTGTTTAGCAAGGACTTCTTTGGTAGGCACATTAGCTACTATAGATCTCACCTCATCATAAGTTGTGGCATTAGCAAACAATATCTCTAAAAACTCTTCTATAAGGAACATGTCAGCATGGTCAAATTGTTTCATAGATTCAAGGACCAACATAACCTCGTCTTTAAGTGAAGAGACGAGATCAAGAGAGGTGCTAGCTAATCTTTAGCGAAGACTCACCCACAGATGGGAAAGGAACTCCTTCTCGTGACTCTGGAGGAATTTCTCTACTTTAAATACTGAAATCACTACAACAGAAGGTGCTTTCTTACTCTCTTTTGAAACATGAATTTCTTCGTATACTACAGTTATAAATAGATTTGACTCTGCAATAAGTTTACGACTATCGCTAGAACTCTCGCTGTCGTTTCCGAAGGCTTGCCTCTCCACCTAAAGGAAAAAGAAAAATGTTTTAGTAAATTAAAAATGAAAAAAAAAACGTAGCAAAGAGAAAAGTAACAAATAACCTTTTGGGCAAGATCCCTAATTGACTTTGGGTAGCTGAAAAGCTTACCTTCTTTCGAACTAAAAGGAGAAGGGGCTCTCCTAACTCTTTTCCAATGGCGATCCCCATTATTGCTAGTACGGTCATCTAGAATCTGCAAACACAACCTCTTTCTATAGAGATAGTTGGGGCTACAGGTTCGTAAGAAAGATCTTGCACATTAGGAGACAAGCTTCCTACGTCAGGGTCACCATCTTGAAATGGAGTGATGCACAACTTCACAGCATGTTCTTCAAAGTAGTTTTTGTAAACTTTAGTCCACCACTCCTTCTAAACCTTGAAGTGAATTTCCTCACAACTACTGGGATGTGAGGGAAGCATGCCTTAGCCCTTGAATCAAACAAAGTGGACACCCTCCAAAAATACAAGCCCTCATCTAAGAAAGTCTTACGGACATCATGTGTAAGAATTATAGGAATCACCTATTAAAATCCGAATTAGCGACTAAATAAGTGCAAACTGTAAGGTTCAATGGCAAACCAACTACCCTGCCTCAATGGGAGATAACATGAACGGATAGCGGCGAAATAATCATCTTTAAGATGGTCATGACTGCCACCATTGATGTATGAAATGTCCTTTTTCTTAGTAATCATAGTCTCAGTCCAACTAAAGAGTTCGCCTCTATGGCTTCTTCGATGTGCCTCACAAGGGTCATAATACCTCATATCGACTTTGCCAAAGTACCAAATCATCTTAAGGCTATCAACTGATTTATAGATTAAATAATCAGTCTTGAAATAGTGCGAAAACCATGCATAAACATAATGAAGCGGAAAGGGGGAATAAACTTGTGAAGGTCATTGGAAATGTGCAATTCTATCCAAACCTTGATAAATACTAGAAAGAATGGGAATGACCAAGCTAACCACCCTCCCGGTTGCTATAATACTCACCATCTTAAAAGTGCTCGAATGTATGAAACAACGTCCTCGATAGGAAGAGTAGGCAACATCTAACAAGCAAGGAGCTATGAAGTCTAGCCTAAAACTTAGATGGAGCAGCTACAAAGAATAAGGAGCAGAATGGCAAAAATAGGATGCTATTGATATTTGTACGGGTCAAAGTCCTTGAAGTGTCAAAAGACTAGTGGTTGTCTATTTCTAGAGTTTTAATGCTATTGAACAATTAAGAAATGGATTTGCACAACATACTTGAACATATCTGCTCTTTTGAAGCTCGTAGGGTTGAGGAATGACATTGTCACGACATGGAAACAAGTGTTGCTCTAAGCGTAGGTTGTCATGATTTGGTGGGCTTCAAATATAAGAGCAAGTATGAGGGCCTATTGTATTCAAATTTAGGCCATAAATAGGTCATGTCTGAATTTGGGCCATAAATAGGTAGAGATTTGATAGGCATATACAAATAAATGGAACATGCATTAAATTGATAGCTTGGGTTGAGTTTGTGTTGAAAGCAAATTCTAGAAGCTTCGAGGAAGCAACACATAGGGAAAGACCTTAAAATGGCCTAATAAGTTGGTGGGCTAAAGTTAAAGGTGCATAGAAGAAAAAGAAGAATAAAAGTTTGAGACTTATTTATTCAAGAACAAATTTTTCATGAACAAATCTCGAGAGATATTTGTAGACACATGAAATTTAGTATCCAATTAAATAATGCCACATGAAAAATATGTCATTAAAATATTAATTAAATCATTTATTTATTTATTTAAGAATTTAAATAATCATAATTTTTAAAATAAATAAATGAATAATCAATATTTTAATCAACCAATCAAATAGTGACAAATGATGTAATCTTGTTAGAGGCAGACAAGGCAAGGTCTCTACAAGATTAAACTTATCAATTAAGATTGTTGGATATAGTCCAAGTTGTGGTAGCCAATAAACTGGGCCATGTCAACAAATTGATGCAGTTATACCATCTCTCTTACAATTATAAATAGGAGTTAAATGCCATAATAGAAGGAGGACAAAAGCTAGAGAAGTGAAGCAATTGAAGACTTGAAGCTCTCCAAATTTTCTCTAGAATCCTCAAAAACATTTAAGGTGTTCTTCATCAAATTCAAGAAGTTCATCACCTAGTTCAGAGCGTTCTTCATCAAATTCAAGGAGTTCGTCATGTTATTCACCAAATTCAAGGAGTTCGTCACCAAATTTAAGGAGTTCGTCACCAAATTTAAGGAGTTCTTTGTCAACGTCTCCAAATTCAACGTTTGATCTAAGATTGTATTATTAATCCCGAAGATCAACATTATTAAAAACCAAATAACCCTCACGTAAGATTAAACACAAGTTTTTTTCTTGAAAATTGCTGAAATTTCTCTGAAAGTGTTTTTAAAGGAAGAATTAGAAAATTAAAATTAGAAAATAAAATTCATAAAAATTTAATTTGATCTAAATTATTTGATTTTACATCAATTTTCTTATTATTCAAAAATTTTATCTTTAACATGCATGAGCTATTCACAAGGCATGACTTGGGAGGGCTAGTCCAATCATTCAAGTTTTTCTTTTTGGTTTGGGCAGGGACTCCTCTTTGTTTTACAAATACAGGGAACTCAAGTGTTGAGGAGTACCGCACATTTTAGATTTATAAATTATATAATTTTTAAATATATTTCAAAATTTTAATTAAAACTTAAAAAAATTTTAAAAATACATAAATAAGTTTGAATGGAACTTTAAATATTATAAAATTAATACAATTACGTCTCTCCAGCATTACTTTAATGCACAACAATTATTACATATATGCACATACACACACACACACACATATATATATATATAACACATTAAACTTTAAAGTTGATGAACAGTTTCTGTTTTATATTTTAAGAAATTTTAGATGAAATTTTTGTAATATTTAATTTTTTAATTTATATATATGGTATAAACGATAGTTCACCCTATTGAATGATACAATTAAAATATATTATCACAATTCAAAGTAAAAAATAATAAATATAAATATAATTCAGTGCGAACAATAGCAAATCCTAATAAAAAATAAATATATAATTTCAAATTACACGAAACTTTTTTATAAATTATAATTATGTCATTGCTCAATAGTTTATGAATAATCTTAAGAAACTACTTTTGTTCTAGTTCTTGAAAATTTTCATATATTTAATAGAGAGCCTAAAGAAAATATCGTTTTGCAAAATTGTGATATTTTATAAATTTTAAGTTATGTTCCAAAATTTGATATTGATGTTTCCTTCTCATATTCTTTTAAAATGATATTTCCCCGTCAATTCTCTTCTTTTATTATCCTCCAAGTTTAAGTTTAATTGAATGTATATATTTATATTATTTTTTGATAATCAAATCATTGTAAACATTATATTTATTATGTATTGACATAATAAAATACTTACATAAAATAATATCTAGAAATTTAAGAAAATTGAATAAATTCAAGTGCTTGGCGCTGATATGTTGAACTCAAATTCAAGTTTAACACTTATATATTGAGCTCGACGAGCTCAAACTCAAGTTCGAAAAAAAAAAAAAAAAGACCGTTTATAACCTCTGGAAAACAATTCAATTTAGGATTTATGGCAAAAATTGGAACCTTTTCTCGAGCCCACTGCGCATTTGCAGCATTGCCTTTTGTGAATGATAATGAACCCAATTCCCATCTTTCACCTCCCTAGACCCAAGAAATAACCATGATATGCTATTGAGTTTAAATTTTTTGCCACCACGCTTCAGCCGTATGTCTTAAACTGTTACATCAGCTTCCTAATCCTCATTATCGTCACTTCTTCTCATTATATTGCCGTCATCTTTCCGTTTGCCTCCTCTCGAAGGAGGAGCCAATCGTTTTCTGCGTGAGACGACTCCAACTCTAATTGGCTTGCCCCTTCTCAAAACCATATTCATGAGACTGATATACTTGTTTCTCATGACCATCAACGGATGCTTGTCAAGCAGAAGATTCTTTCTATAAGCCTCCCTCAAAACAACAGTTTGTGTTCTTATCTTATTCGATACATAAAAAATTCCAGGAAAATGCACCAAAGCCTTCTTAATCCTCAGCCGCCCAAACCCCAGAAACTCTCCAAAGCAAAACAAGTTCTCCCTTTCTGTTTTCTTCGAGACTAGCAAGTTCATCAACTCGTGGATCACTCCCACCGTCCACTTCTCTGCTTGATCGCCATTTGGCGCCAAATGGAACGCATTCTCGTAGGGTGAAATGTATGGTAAATTCTGCCATTTATCAACCCATTCCAACACCCTCTTCTCCAAATCAAATCCTCTTGGTAAATTCATCGAATACTTAATGCTCCTTCCACTTTCGCCCTCCACACTGGCCCTCTTTTCCATTTCCGAAACTGCCAAATAATCCTTCCAAGAAATCAGCTCCAACCCAAAAACAACGTCACCGTTGCAGTCATGAAATCCCATGTCACAGATCTGAAAGTACTCCGGGAATTCCAGTGACAACGTCAATAGGTAATCATTAGGCAAGCCCAAATCGTACTTAAACATATCAATCAAATACAGAGGAAGCTTCCCAGCTCGCGAGAGCATTAACAACTTAGCCAGTCTTTCGGCGACGTTTTTCCGATAATGAGACATACTAAGTATTAACATCTCGTCGTGGTGGAGGGAAAGGGCGTTAGGCGTGAGTTTAACGTGGGGCAGGGAGTTGGATTTGTTTGGAGGGAGAAATATTTTGAAAATTAAGGGGTAATTTTCAATGAATTTCTGGGCGGCGGTTGGGAGATGGAGATTCGGTTTTAACGGCGAGATGGTGGAGAGCGGAATGGCTTGAGAGGGCTGGGCGAGTATGAGGGTTTTGAGAGAGAGTAAGGGCTTGAGGTTTTTTTCTCTCTCTACGGCCGTGTCGAGGTAGGGATCACGGACCCATTTAATTCTGGCGTCGATGAAGGTGCGGTTATGGTGGCGGAGGTGGTGGTGTCGGCCCGGGCGGAAGTGACGGGCTACGGTGGTGGGGAAGTGGAATGGTGCCGCTGGCATTTCTTTCCATTCAAACGTCGATCGGCGGCGGTTGTTTAGGGGGAGCCATTTTTCTTTCCGTCTACTCGAACTGTAATATTAGATTCCTGTCCCACGTCTTCCATAATTTACTTAAAATATCTTTTGTAATTATTCTACTTCTGTAATAATTATTTTTATTTTTAAATATTTTATTAATTATATATCTATTGTTTCAATTAATTAATCAACATCTATCAGCTCAATATTAAAAATTTGTACCATTTTTCTTTTCAATTTTAAATTAATAGTCTACAATTTTTATTTTTAATATCATGTAAATTCATTTTTAATCATCAAAATATCAAAATAATTTATCATTTTTTGCCTCATACATCCATACACATGTTATAAAATAAAATATATAATTTAACTCTTATTTTTTTCTATTTTTATTTAAAAAAACTATGATGTAAATTTTTTATATTTATACTAAAATTGGAATAAATTATGTTCCATATCTGTGTATTTTAAGTGATTTTTTTGCACAATTATGGAGCGTATACTATTCTAGTACAATATTTAGACTCCTCTTCTATGATAGTTAACTTCTGTCATTTTAACAGGTTTCCGAAGAATCCCACTTCATAAATTTATTTGTATTATCTAATAAACATTACTATATACTATAGCTCTAAACCTTATAATAATTAAATTTGGTCATTTTAATAAATTTTTTAAAATGCCACTCATAATAAATTTATTTATACTATTTAAATTATGGATCATAGGCATAAATAAATTAAAATATCTTTTCTATATATTATTACCCGCCACCATAATAATTAATTTTGATCATTTTAATATGTTTCCCAAAACACCCTTCTTAATTAATTTATTTATATTGTTTAATAATATATTATATCATATACTATCTTGTATCATATATAATAGCAAGGCAGTCCTATTGACCAATCCTTACGTTTTGAACAAATTCTGAGTGCACATAATTTTAGAGAATTTTCAATGTAAAAAATTGATTAATTGATTTTATAGCATTTTACATTTTATGTTGATGAAATTTAACATAAATAAAATTAATCAATTTAATATCTTAATTCATTAATGATCAGAAATAAAAACTTACTAAATATTATCATTGACATCATTAGTTAAGGAAAGCCTAATTGAGAGATTTAAAAAAAAAACATTTTTTTAAGATCATTGTTAAATGAAAAAATGAATTACCATTTTCCATCTTGTCCTTTTGGTAAATTTCCTTATATACACTATTCGTAGCTAATCTATACCATATTATTATTTGAATCAAGATTTTTTGTTACACAAGATGAATTTGCATAATTATACTTATGTTAAATAATTTTATTCTTTTTATCATTTTCTTATTTCTTTCGTAAAACTTATAATTTGTATTTGTATGTTCACTCAAATTTTATCATTTTTAAATTCTTTTAATCTTTCATAATTTTTTATTATAATTCTAATTTAATCACTTAATCATATTTTAATTTTTAATTTTTCTG
Source organism: Avicennia marina (assembly GCA_019155195.1). Classification (NCBI taxonomy): domain Eukaryota; kingdom Viridiplantae; phylum Streptophyta; class Magnoliopsida; order Lamiales; family Acanthaceae; genus Avicennia; species Avicennia marina. Next base: position 7,348,092 of record CM032760.1, read on the forward strand.
TTTCCTTTTAACTTTTTTATCTGTGATTTCTCTCAAATTTTCTTTTTTTTTTTCTAATTCTCTTGTTTTCTTATTATTATTATTTTAAATATCATTTATACTTTTTAATATTAAATAGTTTAATTTTTTAATTAAAATATGAAAATTTTAATAAATTATCAATAAATTTACGCATTCATATAGTGGGCAAATATTACTAGATAACTCATTATTTTCTTGTTCTTTTGTCTTCAAGCTAGGATGGTGCTTGGATAAATTGGTTAGAAACATTGTACCTCGCATAAGGTTCCAATGGCATTTGGTCAAACAGCATATAGAGTGTGTGAATTGTCATAGTGAAGCTTGTTCTTGCGTGATAGCCTCAGCCCTTTGAGTTGTTTTTCTCTCATATGAGAGCCCTGGTTCATCTACAATCTTGTTCTTACTCTCAATTCTTTCCTACTCGATATTCTATTGCAACAGATCACAATGGATGATGTATCTTCTTCTATGAAGAAAGCTCTAAAATTAACTCAAGAAGAGGAGGGAATTATCACTATTTCAAGGGAATTATGGTCCGTTAACCAAAATAAATATCAATTACTCCTACTGGTAAGGGTTTTTGTCACGGCCACAAACTAGATTACGTGACATGACAATACCATTAAAATATTTATTTTAAGGATATCTAATTTATATACATCAGAATTATCTAAACCAACAATTGAATATTTATTTCATCAAGAAATCTAACACTTACATCAAAAATATAATAATACAAATCAAAGATATAATCATTACACTAGAAGCTCCATGATTCCATTATTTATTCCTTAGTAAAAATGAAACTACGGACTTCAATTCCAGGTGTGACATCTACCAACTCCGAACATAGTTTTCTTTATAGTCACTTGATAATACTTGATTTTACAGTGATTGTAGCCTCTCATTTGAGTAATTTTCATGCCTATTTGTTATCTTGAGTATTAAAATCTATTATGAAAATGTTTATAATTGAAATTCATTTGTTAGGGAAGAAAATTGATAAAATTGGAGTGTATGATATGATTTTTGGACAAAAGTTTAACAAAAATTGATTTTGTAGGGTGGATTTTGCACTTGTGAAGGAAGCTAGCCTGCTAACATAAACAAAAGCATCAAAGGAATTGGCGTAGGAAACCTTGTCACCATAGCAAAAGATGACATGACAGCAAGAAAGAGGTTGCTGACAATGAGCTGGATTGCATAACATTCTAAAATTTTCGCAAGCCGAGGGTTGTAGATGCGAAGGAGAAGAATGCAACCACATGAGAAGAGGTCATGGCTACGAGTCATAATTTCAGATTTTATGTAATTATTGCACCTAAGTTTGTGGGCTCAACAGTTAAAGTCGTGACCATAAGAGTAATCTTCACAACCATGAGAGGCACAGCAAAAACATTTTGAACTAGTTTTGGAAGCATATTTTCATGTGGTTTTTGGGACTCTTTTCACAACTCTAGCCGCATACATATAAAAAATACATGAAAAATGAGTTTGAGTTTTAAATTCCCAACACTTAGAAACACAAGCACACAAGTTTAAAGAGGTTAAGGAAGGAATTCACACAATTTTAGAGAGAATTCTTTTGTCTAAGCAGTGCTATAATTATAGACTAAGTTTTTCTAACTTTTTTCTTTAATTCTAAGTTGTTTGGATGATGAACAATTTAGTGATGGTTTTCATTGATTGTACTACAATTTGCTAAATTTTATTCTAGTATCTTGTGTATGTGTGTATGAATTTTTGATCAATTGTCCTTACATGCGCTATTTGTAATTATCACTTTGATTAGTAATTAGGGGAGTTAACCAATCTACTAATTAGTTTGTGGCTCTATGGAGAATAACAAGGGTGAAACCCGCGTGTTAGACTTATAAATGCGAACATTAATTCTGTAAAAATAATGAGGTGAAACCATAGCACTAGTACTTGGGAATACCTACTAAATTTTGAGTTAAAGCTATAAAAGAATTTGAAAGAATATTCTGTAAACTTTAAGATTAACAATCTGTAATCACTGCAATTAATTTGATAATTGAAAATCATTGGCACATATCGGAAACCATCATGGCTCAATGGGCTAGACTTTCTAATTATTGGAACTTTGCTAATTTAATCTATGACTTATTTTCTGGTGTTTGTCTTCATTTATTCCCATTCTTCTCATTTTGTATATAAGGTCTAATTAATAGGAACCTAGTTACATTAATAGATATCAAATCCCTTCTTGAAGGATAATACTTATCACAGTACTAAATTTAATTATAAATTTAATTTTGGTGTAGTGATAACTCACTTCAAATTTTGGTATTATTGCCGAGAAGAGCAACAAGTGCTATTGAACACTCTAGAGGACCGTTAGGGCCATGTTAAATTTCTTTTATGTTTCTTTCTTCCTTTCTCTCTTGATATTCATCTCTCTCTCTCTCATTCTTTTACTATTTTCTGAATATAAATTGATGTGTTTTAGGGATTGAATTTTAAATTTGGAGATTTCTTGAATGCGTAGGAGCAAGAGTGTAGATCTCAATTTTGATCTAGAATTTGAGAGAACACTTCATAGGTGACGCAGAGCCTTATTCCAGTGTGAGCAAGATCATCAAGGATGGCATAAGACAACCCCAAGCATGACTTCCTTCTCCACCAAATCAAAGAGTAATCAAAGATTATGTGCAATTAATGATGAACCCTTGCATGATAGTCACAGTCAAACCACCAGTTAATGCCAACAACTTTGAGCTAAGGCCTGCATTAATTAATATGGAACAATTGAACTAATTTGGTAGAGCTTCACATGAGGATGTGAATACATATCTGGCCTTTTAGATTATATGATACTGTTAAAATAAATAAGGTTTCAAATGATGCTATTAAACTTAGACTATTTCCTTTTTGTCTCAAGGATAGGGCATGAAAATTGTTGTAATCTCTATCACTTAAAATTATACTCACATGGTAGAACATGGTGAGTAAATTCTTTACAAACTATTTTCCAACAGCAAAGACTGCCCAGTTAAGGTTCGAGATTGGAACATTCAAATAGCTTGACTCAGAAACCTTGCCAGAAGTACGGGAGTGCTTTAAAGAGATATTCAGGAAATGCTTATAGCATGGCTACCTACTATGAATGCAAGTACAAACTTTTTATAGTGGGATTTTTAATCAGTTACACATAATTTAGATGTAGCTGTAAGTGGTGCTCTGATGAATGAACTACTTAAGGATGCATGGGTCCTAATAGAGGAGATGGCCTCAAATGACTATCAAGGCCATTTGTGAAATCCACGACACGCAGGGTTGCTGGGATACATGAAGTAGACATAGAAACAACCCTTGCCACTAAAGTGGAGCTCTTGTTTAAATAGATTCGCAACACATTGGTAAATAATCCTTAAACATCTCTATTCTCTATGATTCAAAGTTGTGATATATGTGTAAAGCTGCATCCAACACACGAGTGCAAGGGAGAAGGGATAAGCATTGGCTAAAATGAGCAAGTTAACTTTGTAGAGAATGAAGCTGCACAAGGTAGAAATTCATATTCCAATGCTAACAATCTTGGCTAGAGGAATCACCCTAACTTCTCTTAGAAACACACAAAACTCACCACGCTTTCAACTGCAATACCAGTAGCAAAAGAAAAGGCAGTTGTTGAAGGGCATAGTTAGCAATCTTGTGAAGTCTACTAATGAAATGATAGGTAACTTAGCAAAAACAATAAAAGATTATTTGAATTGAACTGACACACTCTTGTAGAATCCGTAATCATCCCTAAATATAGAGGTGCAACTAGGGTAGCTGGTGAAGGAGATGATTTCTAAACCTACAGGTACGTTACCAAGTACAACCAAAACTAATCTGATTGAACATGTTAAAAGTATGCAGGTAGTGAGCCACAAGGATGTAGAAGTGCAAGCTCCAACAAAGGAGGCAAAGAAAGAAGAAAGGTGCCCCATTCACTAAGAATGGGGAGGAGAAGACGCAAGCACACCCTATAAACTAAAAATTCCATATCCTCGAGGCTAATTTTAGAAAAAACAGAGTAGGTATGCTAGTTTTTGAGTAATTTTGAAAAGTTAGATGTGAATGCTGTTTTAATTACAAAAATTAAGAAAATCTCGAGCTTTGCCAAATTTCTACAAGAAATTGTCTATAGGGAAGAGGAGTTACATGAGATGCAGGATAATCAAAAACAAGGACATGCCTTGCCCCTAAGTTGGAAGACCTAGGGAGTTTCACCATCCCATGCGCTAAAAGAAGTAATTCTTTTACAAATATCTTGTATGATTTAGATGCCAATGTTAACGTCATGTCTTATTCTATATTTTAGGTACTTGACATGGAAGTGATGAAGTCAACACGCATGCTTGTTGAACTTGCTAATCGATCAACCTGAAAGCCTTTAAGAGTGGTAGAAAATGTGTTAGTCAAGGTAAGTGATCTAATTTTGTCCATGGATTTTGTAGTGATGGTGATAGAAGGAGAGAAGGAAACACCATCGATCCTAAGCTGACCTTTCTTGGTAACTACTAAAATCATGATAGACATGGAAAAGGGCAACCTTACCTAGCAAGTAGGTTCTAACCTGGTAAACTTCTTCATGTATTCTACACTTTAAAAGAATTCACATAAGGTAAAAGAGAACGTGGCTATGCTACAGGATTTTAATACGTATGTTAATATTTCAAGTGATATCCTTAGTGTAGAAGATAGTTTAGTGCACGAAAAAGGTAACTGAAGAGACTAAAGTGTGAGGGAGAGTTTGAAGAAAACATCCAAAGGGGTAAAGGAGGAACGAAGCAAAAAAAAAAAAAATTGCAAAGAAAAGGAAGAAGGTAGCAAGAAAAAGGAGAAGCAGCATAGCTTATGGGGGTAATGGATCCCTAAAGCCTTCATTAATGCACCCCAAGCCATGGATATCTAGTTTGGCTGCTAACATAAAATACTGTGCTTGTAGGAGGTGACCCATGTTGTTATTTGCTTTTGTTTCACTTAGTTTTGCTTTTATTTTGGTATTTTGTTTTTTTCTCTTGATTTTGCATGCTTAGGTGTTGTTTAGGCTTACATTTCGATTTTTTAGATTCTTTTTAAGACAATTTTGTCCCAGGGGTTTGCTGTGGCCACATGTACTTCTCCTACATCCTTGAGATCAACTACATAATATTCTAAAAATTGCCACTTTTCACCATTGTGGCTGCCAAGTTCAACTTTATGGATGCGGCTAACACTTCTGATGGTGCATCAAAGACCATAGGGTTCATTAGAATTTTTCCCATTCCCCATCACGTTCACAGATATTAAATTTGTGGCTACGTATAAGATAATCACAGCCGCATACACAACTGCACAGGGTTTCAGATTTCCCACTCTTAGGGGTCGCAACCACTAGATCACAATGTGCGTTCATGCAAGTCCATGTCGTAGGCTTAAGAATGAGCATAAGATGCATTGCCTTGGTTAGTAGTTATCTTTGCTCTTGAATTGTCTCAACTTGCATTCACATGGCTTGACCTCATGACCGCGAACAACGCACGAGGATGGCACTTAGGTACTTAAATTAAGTTAAGGCACTACTATTCCCTTTCTACTCTAATTTCCCTTTGCCCCTGCAACCAAATCCCTTACCTCCGCAAGGTACACATGCATTCTCGCACTACTTTGCTTCACCCCCACAGCCAAATGCCTTACCTCTGCAACACACACACACACACACACACTTTTACACCTGTATAACATCTTCTTGCCCCCTGTCATGCACACACGCCCTCATCTATGGCCTAATAGAATACACAAAAAACTTGAAGAATGTCAAGTATGCTTCCTTCTGTTCCATCTTACTCCAATGCTGGTGTCTTTAGGCTATTTAAGGTAATTTTTGTGGGTTGCACAGAATATATGGCATGAATAGTTGTTTATATAGAGGCCAAAAAGTTGTGGTTTTTTTATTTATGTTGGCTAATTCATGTTCACCTGTGAGGTCTTGTTCAGAAGGATTGATGCCTTCTTGTACTATAGGTTGGTTTGACTTTGAATTTTGATTGGAATTTATGGCTAGTATGCTGCCCATGACCTCTATTTGATACAATACCGTAGTGGATTTTCCTAACCTCAAGTGGCCTCTTTCAGTTAATCTACATGGATATAACTTATGCCTTGCCTTTGAACTATTTGGTTCACATGAAATATTGATGCACTTAAGTTATGTTGAGGTAGTGTTTATTTATACATGAAATTTTGATTGGAAATGAGAGGTTGCATTGCTCTTTAATTGTGGCATGAATTTAGGGCACAAGGAATTTTTTTTTTTTTTCCACTTAGATTGCTTAGGTTGGTGATTGAGTGGTTTTTGTAGACTACAAAGTAAGTGCTAACTAATCTATTGACCATTTTGCTACTTCGATTGAAATGTAGTGTTTAATTCTTATAGCACACAATTGTGGGATGCTATTGGGGTTGAATTGAATAGTTTATATACTTTTGAGGTTTTTTGAGGTGCTATTGGTTGATAAAATTTTTGTAGGCACAAGGAAAAGAAGTGGGAATGTTGGTGGTGCTAGTTCCTCCCGAGCACCACATGCCCCATCAACAGCCATCTATGACACCAGGCATTTCATGTCAAGAGAAGTCTAGGACAAATACCACAGTGATATGGCACATAGAAAGGCTACAGCCAGAAGAGGATTTGGTTCGGCAAGTAAAATTGACCAACATTCACATAACTAGTGATCGAGTAAGGGTGGAACACCGCCATAATGTACCCTACCAATTGGCCCTCAAAGGAATTATGAAATTCTATGCCAATGTGCTAGATGAAGTGGACAACTTGACCACCATATGAGGTGTATCTATTTTATTTAGTCCAAATGCAATCAATAGTCTATTTAGATGAATCCTATATATATGAACCAATTACAGAGTTTAGTGGAAACTAACACTTTCAAGGAAGGGTCGGTGTATAAGTTGTGACTTGAGGGCATATCGTAGATTGATGGTGGGTACTATTAATTTAATTACAACAATTTACTTCAATCGGTTAAAGTTGCTGACTTTTTACATGGGGGAGGATTTGCCCTACTCAACACCAAAACATCATCAACATCAACTAGTTCGTCATCCCATATGCTATATGCACAAGTTTCCCCATAGATTTGGGTCAACTAATTTTTGATAACATCTCACGTGTTGCAAATAGAAGAAAGGTTGGCATGGCACACATATATGTCATCATTTAGTTATGTCAGTGAGCTACAATTGATAAGAATGCATTTTATATGGATGTCTCGCCAGCGAACCCTATCAACCATCAAAGATTAAGGGTGGCCAAGAGGCTTAAGAAGAGTGGTGCATGAGTAGTAGTAGCACCGAAGGAGGCCAGTGGTTGAGAATACCGTTGAGGATATTGGGAACAAGATACAGAATTATTTCTAACTGTTAGGCTAGCATGTGAATCACTGTTGGGACTGCTTGGAGAGTGCAATTTCCACTTCCACACTTAGGCTACAACTTATTCTAGCAAAATTACTTGGATGTTGTATGGCTTCCTTATCAATAGCCACCTCTAGTTCCACACTATCAATATTAACCCTACCAGCCAGTGCAGTTTCTTGAAGAGACATTTGCTGACTACTACTCCTCTGACCTACACTATCATGAGCCAAATGATGATGACCTACCTCTAAAGGAGTGAGATAGTAGAGTTCCTCACCCATCTACCAAGTTTTGTTTTTCTATCTTTTTATTTCTGTTTGGGCTTTGATGTTATAGTTGCATTGAGGACAATGCGACATTCTAGGTGTGGGGAAGGCATATGATGCACTGAAGGCTATTTAATTTGATATTTCATGGGATGCAATATGGATTAAACTTTAACTTAGTTATCTACTCTTCTTACCCATGCATGTTGTTGATGTTGGATTTGTGGATTAATTAATTTTGCTTAAATCCTATTGTTTATGCATGCATTGTGTGCTTTAATGTCCTATGTTTTGCGGTTGAAAAATTTGAAGATAGCAGGTTTTGATGATACGAGCAGTAGTACAAAGGTATAGTTCCATGGCCATCGAACTTAATTTATGATGAAAGTTGAGGTGGAAGTATAAATTGTTTAATTTATGTTGTGATCTCTTAATTATTCTTGGACATGACAATTCCTAAGCTTATTTATTGGAAATGTGATCCCTATAACTCTTGCACACTACCATACCCCAAGTTGCTTAGTAGCTTCAAAAATTCTATTACTATAAAAGGGGTGATGGTTTGTAAGTAAAAGTTTTACTTTAGTGAGTTTATGAACTATTGGAACGCGAATGAAAATGGTGGGTGGAATGAGAGATCAAATAGGCCATAGAAAGGAGTGAAAAAATTTAGAAAAAAAGGGAGGAAAGAATGAAAATGTGGAAAAAAAAGAGAAAAAAAATGTGGGCTGGAAATAATTAGTCTACTCCACTAGTTGGAATAACCTAGTAATCGGGATTGTGCAAAGACCCCTTTTCATTTTTGTGTAAAATGGTCACCTGATTATAAGTATCCAAAGCCCTTCAAGTATGTTATGAGTTGAGTAATTGGAGGTGCTAGTGGCCCTTGTTCACCTTCATGTAAAAAGGTTACTAGCAACTTAAGAAAACTTACAAAAAGGCTCACTAGAAGGTTAGAAAGAAATAAGTGTGGGGGAAGAAAACAAAGGCCTTATCTCAATCAATCAACCCCACTTAAGTCCTATCTATCTTGTTTCATCCATTGTTTGAACTTGTGTGAAGATGGGTACATGGAATCATCGAGGTGAGCTGTCCATGAATTAATTATCTTTGATAGGTAATAGTACCATCGAGTGACTAAAGTGAATAAAAGATAGGACTGACTCACACACTTTCATGAGGATTTGCATTAAAGATTGATGGATTAAGGATGTAGTGTTACTAAATGATTTTGAAAGTGCTTGATTTGTTGTAATAAAATCTTTCTAAAATTGAGAAGGGTGGCCAGCCTAATTCTACTGCTACAAATTTGCAATATGCATGCATTGAGTACCATTGGTCTTGTTGAATTTTTGTTAGCTAGGAACTAGCAAACCTTTAGTGTGAGGGGCATGATAATATTTGATTTTATAGTGATTTTAGCTTCTAGCTTGAGTAATATTTGTGCCTATTTGTGATCTTGAGTGTTAAAATCTATTATGAAAATACTTATAGTTGAAATTCACATGTTAGGGATAAAAATTGATGAAATTGGAATGCACAATATTATTTTTGGACAAAAGTTCAACAAAAATTGATTTTGTAAGTGGATTGTGGCTGTAGAAGCTGATTTTGCACCCGTAAATGAAGCAAATGCACCTATGTGAATAAAAGCATTTAAGGAATAGGAAACCTCCTAATTGTATCAGAAGATGATGCGACCATAGTAAAGAGGTTGGCGACCGCAAGCTAGACCCTGTAACATTATGGAATTTCTACAAGCCGAGAGTCACAAACACAAAGAGGAGAAAGCAATCACGGGAGAAGAGGTCGAGTTCGTGAGTCACAATTTTAGATTTTATGTAGTCAGTGCGCCTGGGTTCACAAGCTCAAAAATTGAAGTCACAATCATGGGATTAGTCTTCACAATTGGGAGAGGCGTAACGACAACATTCTAAACTATTTTGTAAACATATTTTCATGGGATTTTGGGACTCTTTTCACAACCCTAGTTGCCTACATGTGAAAGACATGAAAAATAGTTTAAGAAGTCTAGTTTTTCATTCCCAACACTTAGAAATATAAGCACATGAGATAGAACAGGTGGAGGAAGGAATTCACACCCTTTTTAGAGATAATTCTTTTATCTAAGCAATGCAATACTTATAGACTAAGTTTTTCTAACTTTTTCATTTAATTCTAAGTTGTTTTGAATGAAGAACAATTTAGTGATGGTTTTCATTGATTATACTATGATTTGCTAAATTTTATTCTAGTCCTTTGTGTATGTGATTGGTCGAATATGTGCACATGAATTTGTGATCAATTGTCCTTTTGTGCGTTATTTACAATTGTCACTTTGATTAGTAATTAGGAGAATTGAACAATCCACTAATTAGTTTGTAGCTATATGGGGAATAACAAGAATGAAATCTGTGCGCTAGATTTACGATTATGAACATTAATTATGTAGGAATAACATGAGTGAAACTATAGGATTAGTGCAAACAATATGTTGTTAATCGTAGAACTTAATAACTTGACTCGATTGTGCTCGGGAGTACCTGCTAAATCTTGAGTTAAAGCTATTGGAGAATTTGAGAGAACATCCTATTAACTTTAGAATTAACAATTTGTAACCATTGTAATTAAATTGATAATTGACAATCGTTGGCACCTATTGGAAACCATAGTTGCACAAGGAGCTAGAATCTCTAACTATTGGTAATTCACTAATTCAATTTGTGACTTGTTTGTTGGTGTTTGTCTTTTTTCATTCCTGTTCTTTTTATTCAGTTTATGCAGTCTAACTAATAAAAACCTAGTTATATTAATGGACATAAAATCATTCCTCGTGGGACAATATTTGTACTCATCATAGTACTAGGTTTAATTATAAATTTAATTTTTGTGCAGTGATGACTAACTTCATCATTATCTACAGAAGCAATTTAACTTGTGAGCGAAAATTGCCTAGTAAGAGGTCTACCTGTCTTTTTACGAGATATGAATAAGATTAAAATGTTTGCAAAATATTTAAAGAGGTGGAAATGTCACAAAATGGTTTGCCATGGGATACCATGATAATTTGAGTGGAATTAGAAATTTCAAAACTCTTGAAATGCACAACCAAAATTTCCAATGGAGAGGGCGCGGAAATCATCTTGCCCTTAACATGTGAAAGGCTGCCTAACTTATGCTATCTTAGTGCTTGTTAACTAAAATTTTTGCTGCAATACAAAGTTTATTATAAGTCTCCAGACAACTTGTTGTCTTATGGTCCATGGCAAAGGGAAGTTTTTTCAGCCTGACAACCAGATGCAAACATTCTTGATACTGAAACTTTTGAATCTTCATTGGTGCCCAATCCAATCAAGATGCATTTAGCAGATTCTATGGATTGAAATGCCAATTCTTTAACTAATCTGTTACATATTATAGATAAGGATTTTCCATCCTTTCTCATTTGTGACAGTCCAAAAATGCTCACATGCCTACGTGAACCTATACACAAGAAGAGGTTCATTGATGGTGGGGGCAACTCAATTTTTTTTATACAAATTTTGTTGGAAAAAAGGAATTTTCCTTTAATTCCATAGGTCAGGGAGCAACATCAAAGAATAGGAAGTTTGATCACACTGGCAAAGCTACCAACAAATGGTTAATCACTCACGATCCTCTCTTCAATCACATATTCCACTAGAATTAATCAATAGAGGCATGGATTCAAGACAAGGTAGGGGTCGAGGAAGAAAGACAACATTGATTATTAATATATCAAATTGAAAGAGGAAATGGTGTGATAACTTAAAGTCAGGATTGACAGTTTCAGAGAATGAACATCCTGCCATGCCAATAACCTTTACAAGTATAAGATGAATCTTGGCTGAGGCTACTTCGCAGCACCACCGACACCCACCATATTTCTTTCCTGCATATATGTAGTTTATGTAGTTAGAGTAGCTGATCCATGAAAATTGTAGGTTAAATAAAAATGTTGACAGCACGGAGGGCACCAACCATATTTTTAAGGATTAACTACAAGCGTTCGTTAAATTGCTGCTTTGAGATGTAATTTGGTGTGTCAAATGATACAAAGAAAATCATGTTCATATGACCTTGTTTCCTCAAGAAAAATGCTAGTGTACCATGTTTGGATGATCTAATTACCTTAACATTATTTTTCATAAAGTGCATTAATGTTGTAGGTGGCTAAGGGCTGTTGATTAATTCTTTAGTGCTTTGAAATCTAGCCCGTGGAGCCAAGGGAAGAAAGAGATGAAGTTGTTTGTTTCCTGTAATAATCATCTATGAACCTCAAATGATAGGACTCAATTTACAAGTGAAAGCTAAGGTGGCATTGCCACTACAACTGCCCATCTCTAAAGTCTAAACTATAGAACAGCGGATATTTTAACCATGATCTCTCTCCTTCTCCAAAGAGAGTGAGTTACTTTTAACAGCTGAGACAGTCTTACGTAGGAACATTAAATGTGAAGGCAAGGCCATTGTTATTTTAAGTTTTGGCACTACTTTCTTCATGTAGCGGGCATGCAATTTGGCTTCTATCTTGCAAGTCAGCACTTAAACCAGGATTCATTCTCCTTCAATTTGTTCCCTCCTTCATCCTTCTTTTTTCTAAAAAAGGCATTATGTTGTTCCATGTGTGTCTTCTCTACAACCTTTGATATGGTTGTTTTCATTTTATATCGAGCTCGAGGCACGTCAAGGCTCAGACAAGTGATCAAAATTATATGATAACATTATATACTCACATATATAGACACAATAATATTTTTTGCAAAATGAGTATCTTTGAAATGGACGATTTTATTTACATGTGAGCTCAACTTGTAGTCTGTATAGAAGTTAATCTTTTTTGCACATTTCTCTTTTAGACAATTTTTGTTTAGAACCCCAACATAATTTTTCTTTCGTGAAACATAATTATTATTAGTTTTCTTTTAGTCAATCGGGTGTAATGTCAAATTAGTCAAAGGAATACTCAGCAGGCAAAGGATAAGTTAGCATGCAAGCAGACAAATGGAGAGTAAAGTGTGCTGAAGGAAGACAAACTTGGAGTAGGCTAATAGTTGTGCAGACTTTAGGATGTTGCTGTAGTTGGTTTAGTGGTAGTTTAGATGCTTAAATTAGTTGTGTAGGTAGTTGTGCATGTAGTTAATTAACTACCATTAGTTTAGGAAAGTTTAGGTAGCCTTTTGCTGCCTAAAGGAAATGGAACATTAACCAACCCTGTATAAAAACTCTTAGTTGATCAGTCAACTGAGAGGACTCCGTTCTGATTCGTCTAGCTCTCTAGTCTTTATCAGTGTTCTTTGATTCCTTTCTTTATTTCTTCCTTCTTGGTTGATCACTTGATAATTTGTGAATGCTAAGGGAATGAGCTGTGGGTTCAACATGATACTAAAGCCTTAAAGGAGGCCTAAGCTAGAAACATCACTTTCTGCCACTCTTTTCTTTTTTTTCCTTTGCTTACAATCACCCCCGCTTTTATTCATGGAGTTACCATCTAAGTCAATCAATCCTCCAATTAGATTCACCTCCAACAAATCAGTAGAAGATCAAAGTTCACCCTACTTCATTCATCCTAGTGACAATCATGGGACTGTGGTCACACAACGGGAGCAATAGGAAGCAACTTTGCAACTTGGAGCCACTTCTTCTCCTTCACACTTTCCATCAGAAACAAGGTTGGTTTCATAGATGGGAGTATAAAGGAGCCTCCATCTGATGATCCACTGCACAATACTTGGACCTGATGCAATGATTTGATGGTAGCATGGATGCTGAGGTCTATGGCTCTACCCTCAGCTACAATTGCCATCTACATGAAGCATGCATGGTAGATATTGAAATCACTCTCTAAGAGATTTTCTTAGCCAAATGGCAATAGTGTTTGCAAGCTTCAAGGTGAGTTCCATAGCATCATTCAAAGTACTAGATCTATTGACAGTTACTTCACTAAGTTGATGACAATTTTGGAAGAGTTAAAATAATATAGACCACTGCCTTATTGCAAGTGTAGGAGATGCAATGATGAGTGTTTCTAAGGCTATGCTAAAATGCAAGAGAGGGATATGCAAGAGAGGGATAGAGTTTATAAGTTTCTTAATGGGTTGAATGAGACCTACTCTGCAAATAAGTCTCAATTGTTGAGACAGAAACCCTTTCCATCTTTAGATAAAGCCTACAATGGAATAATTGTGGAGAAAGACAAAGAGCTGCAATGGGAAATACGTCATTGATTAAGGCTTTAGCACTTATCTGACAAGTTGACAAAAAAGAGAGGAAGCAACGTCTTGTGTGTTCTCATTGTGGGAAGAAGGGACACATAAGCGAAAAGTTCCACAAAATCATACGGTTCCCTTCAACGTTCAAGTTCACAAGAAATTAAGAGAAGGGACCATAAGGAGGATAGGTGGTAGCTAATCAAGTCTCAGATGTTGCAGCTTCAACAAATGAAGGAAAAAGGAGGGAATGATGACTTAATACTCTCTTTGGAATAGATTAGGAAGCTGATCAAGAAGCTAAACTCTCAAGACATAGCCCAATCCAGTAAATATAGACCATTAAATCAGTAGAAGGTTGGTTCCACACGGAACAGGTTAATTGAACCTCAAAATTCCTATTCCAACTTTGCAAGTAATGAAAATCCAAAACTTGATCTTTCTTTTAGCTATACTTATCTGACTTCCGTCACTAAAACCAGTACACCTAAAGAAACTAATGAATCATTAGCAACTCAATCTTTTTGGATTTGAGACAGTGAAGCCTCAAACCAGATTTGTGACTCAATTGAGTTGTTTTAGCCCTATAAAGCCCGTGAAAAACCTCTCTGTGAACTTACCAAATGGGATTAAAGTCCCATTTATTAATGTAAGAATAGTAATTATCTCAGAAACACATGTGATCACTAGTGTACTACATGTTCTATCCTTTTAGTACAAATTGTTGTTTGTGAACCAGTTAGCTAAATCTTATTCTTGCTCACTCATTTTTTATTCTTATACATGTTACATTTAGGTACTCTCACCATTAATGAGGATTGGTCTTGCTAAACACCATCAAGGGTTGTATATCCTACCTTTGAACAGAACTCACCCCACCATTCAATCCAACAGTACTAATTGCTCACAAACAATATCATCTCAGAAGACATTTGATATATGGGATTTTAGACTAAGCTATACCTCGCACCATATAGCTAATATATTGCATAGCATCTACCCTTACATAAATGTAATGCATGACAAACTTTGTGAGACTTGTACAAGAGCGAAATAGAATAGAAAGACCTGTCAAATCTATGTTAGAACTTCAACCAAACCCTTCGAATTACTACATATAAATGTATGGGGCCTTCACTCTATTACAACAATAAATGGATATCATTTTTTCTTAACTATTATTGATGACTACACTCATTGTACTTGGACATATCTCATGCAACACAAAAATGAACAACACAAAAATGAAGTAGCCTACATATTGCCTTATTTCTATGAACTGATCCTATCACAATTTGAAACCAAAATTCTAACCATTAGATTAGATAATGCACCTAAACTTTAGCTTCCTCATTTCTTCTCTAAGTTTGGAATATCACACTAATTTTCTTATCTAGAAACACCCCAACAAAATGCTATTGTTGAAAGAAAACATCAACACATCATTTGCATTACCAGAGCCCTCTTATTCCAAGCTTTAACGCCAAAAAGGTTTTGGGGAGGTGTTATTTTGTGTGCAACCCACATCATAAATAGGTTACCTCATGTGATTCTAAATTACAAGTCCTTTTATGAAATATTATTTGGCAAGCAACTAAACTACATGTTACTTAAGGTGTTTGAATCTTTCGTGTTTGCCTCTAGCCTAAAGATAGGGAGAAGTAAATTTGATTCCAGATCTAGAAGATGTGTGTTCTTAAGCTACCCCAGTGGCATGAAATCTTTTAAACTCTATAACCTTGATACTCAAGGAACTTTTTTTTTTCCAGAGATATAACTTTCTATGAGCATATCTGCCCATTTGATAAGCACTATCAACAACATCTCAATATGCCAAAGGCTAATCCCAACTCTGCTCTTCTTCCTATCCTTGCCAGCGATTTTTCTTTATCTACAGAGTGAGGTTGTTGATGAACATCACTCTCCACCTTTGAGACCACCTCTTAATGACCAAGATCAACCTCTAAATGATATGCTAAGTCCCCCAACAATTCAACTAGAACTGAACTAAACTAAACTAAAAAATTTGAGAGGGTGAGTAGACTGCCAAGATACTTGAATGACTATCTCCATAACCTGAGAAGACCAGCACAAACTTGTTCCACTTGCTACCCTATCACTAATGACCTTAACACCAATAAACTGTCACAAAAGTTTTCTTGTTATCTATCAGCTTTGGATAATGTGAAGGAACCATCATCCTTTATTGAGGTTGTGAGTAAGGAAAATTGGAGAAAGGGCATGTTGGAAGAGTTATGTGCATTAGAGTAGAATGAGACATGTGAAGTGACTTCACCACCAAAGAGACAACATGTAATTGGGTGTAAGTGGATGTTCAAAATCAAACTAAAGGCAGATGGATCAATTGAAAGGATAAAGCAAGGTCTATGGCAAAGGGATACAACCAAATAGAGGGATTTGACTTCCAAAAAATCTTTAGTCTAGTAGTAAAACAAACCACTACTAGACCATTTTTCTCCCTTACAGCCATCAATAGGAGGAGCTTACAATAGCCAGACATTCATAATACATTCCTCAATGGTAATTTAGAATAGAATGTGTACATGGAATTGCCATTAGGCTACAATTTAATGAAGAAGGGACTAGACTAAAGGAAAGCAGTTGTGTGCTAGCTGAAGAAGGCCTTATACGCCCTTTGTAGGCCTCAAGGTAGTGAAACATCAATTTCACTGAGGCTTTATGTCAGTATGGATTCATGCAAGTAAGGTCAAATCACTCATTAATACTAAAGGTTTATAAGACAGTGACTAGGTAGTTCTGTTGGTGTGTATGGATGGTGTTCTTGGAGGAAGCAAGAACATAGTAGAAATATCAAGGATCATGGGGTTTCCATCCTCAAGATTCAGGATAAGGGATCTAGGGACACCATGGCACTTTCTTGGAGTTGAAGTTGCAAGATTAAAGGAAGGCATATTTTTGTGTCAGAGGAAGTAAACCTTGGACTTGCTAGAATGTTATGGAGTAGTAGGAGCTAAACCAAGCAACACACCAATTGAAGTTAATCATGAACTTGGGAAGGAAGACAAAGAGCCATTGGAAGATAAGGCCTACTACAGGAAGCTTGTTAGGAAGTTGATCTAATTATCATTCACTCGGCAACACATACCATATGCTGTGCAAACTCTATCACAAGTCATGATCAGTCCTAGGAGGAATCATCTAAATGCACCATTCAACGTTTTGAGGTATCTTAAGGAAGCACCAGGTAGGGGTATCTTCATGAAGGTGAGCAACGACATTCAAATAGTTAGGTACTCAAATAATGACTAGGGAAGTTACTATGAGACAAGAAGATCACTAATACGCTATTGCATCAATGTAGGAGGCTCATTGGTAAGCTGGAGAAGCAAGAAGCAAAGAGTTGTAGCTAGAAGCTCTATTGAGGTAGAATATCGAGCACTTGCATCCTATACATGTGAGGTTTTATGGATTCAAAACCTCATGAAGGAGATGTCATTTAATTACAAAGGGAGCATTCTAGTCTATTGTGACAACCAAAGTGCCATAAAAAGAAGCAAGAATCCAACATACCATGAGAAAATAAAGTTCTTTGATCTCAATCTACACTTCATTAGAGAAAAGGTACAGGATGGAATAATTGAGATAAGAAATGTAACGAGTGCAAACTTATCCAATAAGGGACTAAGCTATGGATAGTTTAGCAAATTGATAAGCAAGTTAAGTGTGGAAAACATATACACTCAACTTAAGTGGAAATGTCAAATTGGTCTAAGAATTATTCAGCAGGTGCAAGACAAGTCAACATGCAAGAAGACAACTGGAGAGTAAAGCGTGATGAAGGCAGACAAACTTTGAGTAGACTAACAGTTGTACTGACTTTAAGATGTTGTAGCAATTGGTTTAGTGGTAGTTTAGATGCTTAAATTAGTTGTATAAGTAGCATGTAGTTAATTAATTGCCCTCGATTTAAGGAAGTTTAGATAGCCTTTAGCCACCTCAAAGCGATGGCACAATAACCAACCCTGTGTAAAAACTCTTAGCTAATTTGTCAATAGTGAATGAGAGTATTCTATTAATTTGTCAATAGTGAATGAGAGTATTCTGTTTCGATGCTTCTGGCTCTCTAGTCTTTGTTAGTATTCTTTGATTCCTTTCTTCATTTTTTCCTTCATATTTGATCACTTGATAATGATCATTTGATGATATATGAAAGTCGAGGGAATGAGTTGTGGGTTCAACATGTAATAATGTTAATAATATTGTACATTACATAATCACCATAAAGTTGGTCATATTAAATGAATGTTATAGTTAAATCAGATTTTAGATGCAAAGAAAAAATGATTTACACCATTAAAAATAATGTGGATATGGAGAGATAACTTTATTAGAAGAAATATTGTTAATTTTGGTCCTCAAATATAAGAAAATATAATTATTTGTGCAATCACTCATATATCTGCAAATAATAATTTTGAACTTTTGAATTCTTAATTCAAAAAAGTTTCATACAAAGCAAGTTAAAAGTTTATGTAAAATTATATTGAGAACATTAAACTCTGTTTAGATTAAGTTTATTGTTTTAAAATAAATCTTAAAAACATATTTTCATACAACTGATTTCAATAATTCATTAGATATTCCATAACTGAAGATTTAAGAGGAAAAAGATGGGGTTATATCATTAACACACACTCTCTCTCGTAGGCAGCCTAGAAAGATACCACCGAATGGCCTATGAAAACATTGATAACATTGACCACGTTAAAGTTAAAACTTCACTGAAACCGAAAACGAGGTGGTAAGGAAAAATCGGAAGCTACAATGAGAGCAGAACATGGTTCGTACATTTTAAACTGTATAGAGCTAAAGATATATATTAATAAAAGTCGCATAATTACAAATTTATTTATAAATTATAAATTTATTATATTTAAAAAATAATATAATTATTTTTAAATTGAAGATATAAAACATATTTAAAATAATAAAATAAAGAATGACTAAAAAAATTTAAAAAAAATTAAGAGAACATAAATAACAATAATAAGCAAAAGAAAAGAGAAAAGAAAAGAAAAAGGAGAGAGAAAAGGTTAAAAATAAACGAAATTGAAATGAAAATAATTGTATAATTTGACATTACACAATTAAAAATATTTATTAACTTAAAAATATTATATAGATATACAATTTCGACTCTATCAAATATATATCCCTCCTAGAATTCTCTATTGATTCTGATATAGGATAAAATTATTTTAATCTATTTTGATATGCAAGCTTATGACATACTTTAAATTGAAAATTCTAAACTCTAACAACGAAAAGGATAAGGAATTAAAAAAAAAAAAAACAGCACAGAGGCCAACGTTCACTCCAATATCGCTTCCCATCAATGCCTCGCCGTGCTTTACCCAACATTTCAGCCAAATTGGCATCCCAACTCCCAAATGGGTTGGACTCTCCTTTGTCAGAGGATACGCTGCTTGTGAAAGGCATTCAACCATTAACATCCAACGCTGAGCTTGCGTAATAATCATTTAGACAGCTTCCCCAAACTTGAATTATCTTGCTCCATAGAAATTATGCAAGCAAGCCTGTCATATACCTGCAAGCATGTTAAAAGTTTTAATAAAATCATAGTTGATATGAGTGACAAAGTGCTTGAAAATGAATCGCAAGTTGTCCATGAATATTACAATCTACGCCAACATCAGTATTAAGGACACCATACCCGAGAAAGTTTATTTTCTTCTTCCTTGGTTGTGGATATCCGATCATACCTACAAAACATTATAATATATCCTAGTTTCTATACCAATAGCACAGAAAAAGGCAGATTTTTTTTCCAACACAAATTTCATCCAACTGTAATGGCTCACCAATGTCGTGGAATTCCAGCTTCTTCTCGAGCTGAATAGTTGAAAGGACCTTTTAGTTCCACATTGTACTCTTCTAGAATATCTGTCAAAGAAGGGGGACAAATTCAAACGAAGGTTTTGAGAGATTCTAATCCATATATTTACCAGATATTGAGTGGGGAAAAAAAAAAGAAAAAAGAAAAACCTGAGAAAGTAGAATCAGGTGTGCGACCCATTTTCTGGCAAACTGATGTAAACCAATAAACACCTACTGCTACATGTGCAACTTCTTCATCAGCTATCTTTGCAACGATGCTTGAGGTCCTGTGATCTCCAAAGCCAATCAGCTTGTTGACTAGTCGGGGTCCAGCATCCAGGCCTCTAGCCTCCTACAGGAACAAGATAAATGGGAGAGGGGCATTCCTTTGTAAAACTCATTTGTTCAATGTCTTGATGTTTGTTAAATCTGCTTGCAGTCCATGGGACTTGCTACCCTGCGTTGGTCTGCGCCCAATCAATTTTATTTCTAATGTGACTCACCAGATTCCTACCCAAACAAGGAGATTTTTATAGGGTGTTGTATTGGACAGCTCAAATTCTGAGGTACTTCAATAATCTTTGCTATTAATGGCTGGAAATTATAGCATGGCTGTCCAGTCAGACTGTAGGCTAATGTACAACTTCACTATTGCTGCAGAGTTAAGATTATAAGAAGCATGTGATTTCAGAGCATTAGAGAACATAATTTCAAATTGCTACCGTTTGTTTAAATATTGATTGCCAAGACATGGGTTCAACTCCACATTTAAATGTCACCCCGTGATCACTGAAGCTAACTGTAATTGAATGTAAACAAGTTTACATCTTGAAAGCATAGCCTGTACAGCACTGACTATGGACCATCATTGTACAACAGTAGCTTGTTTCTCATGGAAATGATGAACACAATGTTAATCACCAACCCCACAATAGATGTGGCAGATGGGCTGTGAGTACCTTTCAACATTTCCACATGTTCTCAAAATGCCACAGCACCATGTCATTGTCAATATTCACCACACTTATATAGCTTCAGTTTCTAATCTCCTTCATGGTGTGCTTAAACTTTCTAATACCACTGTGGTACCAGCTTTGAATCGCAGTTTGTTTAATAGCACATACATAAAATGGTTATTGACATTCAAACTTCAAATATATGTCTCAAGCAGCAAGGTTACACACAACAGGACAGTGTGAAGTGTGCCGTCAACTGCTCATTTAATGCCAGGATGGCGTTCATATATTAGGCACATTGCTCTAACCTTCTGTACAAATTTTCTCTGCTAACCATATCAAGAATCATTTCCAAGATAAAAGGGATTCTTCATGAAAAATTGCAAAAGAAAGACGTAGAGCCTGTTAGTTTGTAACCAATATCTCATTTGGTTGCTTTTGTTATTTTGTGTAAAAAGGGTTCTGTGCACATTTTTGAATTTACGAAACTGGTTGAAACCACAATACACAGCTTCAAGACCGAACATATTTCAACAGTCCGATAGTCTACAGTCTAATAGACACTGCAGTGTTTCTAGCCATTAGTGGCAGAAGATTATTGGAATAACCCAGAATTTGCATAGACATGATAGCACTCTGTGGAGAGCAGCTCATTGAAGGGAAAATTAAACTAGACACATTTTTAATCACAACGGGAATGAACCAGTGCAAGACCGCAAGCCAGTGCTACAAGAAGCTATCACATAAAGCAAGCTTGTGCTTCATCTCAACATGATCTGATTTGGGTTTCTACATTGTGAGCATTGACTGCATTTGAAAAAGCCTTAAATATGATAAATAGGATTTATGATATTTATGCAGTTTCTTTGGTTCATCAGTTATACAGGAATTAGCAGAAAAGTGATTATATTCGGTCGTCTTAGTTCAATCATAAAGTGGTAAAAAGCTTTTACATTTTAAAAAATTGCAAAAAATCCAATTTACTTAAATATAACCCCCCAAAAGATAACAATGCCTTTTATTGCATGAATTGCACGTTTGAAAAATACAATAATAACTAAAAATATGTTTTAGAAATTAAATCAACAAACATATAAAATTTATCTACTAAAATGTTTTTATATGTGATTTAAAAAAATTGAAGGAACATTATCTGAAATATTGTTTTTAGTAAAAAAGTATGCCAGATACTGTCTGACATTTAAATCAATAATGGTTTCAAATGTACAATATTTTGCAAACATTTTTACAATATTCAAATGGCAGAATAGATACAATCACAAGTTATGGAGTGAATCTGAATTAAATCAGTACATGTGAATGTTTTAATCATACACATGAAAATATGAGAAAAAGGACAAGATATCAAATGCACGAAGGAAATTCTCTTACATGCAAGAATTTTGATAATCATATTTTCTGCTGCATTATGCCACTAAGTCAATACAATTTACAACCAAATTTGTTAAAATAATGCAGGCCACCTATTATTAAATGCATTTTAATCCAGTCAACACTGAGTAGATGCACCAACAGAAGCACTGCCCAATAAATAGTTTAACCTATATGACAATTGGAACCTAAACTGAGTCTTCAACTTCAGCACACTTTACTCTGTTCTGACAAAAATGGATCTTTTAACAAGCCAAAGAAATTTAAGGCGCCATGGATTCTAGTCAAAGGGGTTAGGGGTTAGGACTTAGGAGAAAGAGGTTTCCAATTTTTTACCGCATATCAACATTAAAAAAATCAATGGGAATGTAGAACTAATATGTAGGTTAGGAAGCTGAAAAAGGCACCTGAACCAAGGGGATGACAGCAAGCCGAGCTGCAACATTATCTGATGATTTCTCACATGCCCTCCAGAGAAGACTATGAGCGGGGATGTCTCCATAGCTACTCATAGAAACATACTAACCCAATGTCAGCGTTTAACCGGAGTGCAAAATGCTCAAGTTCAAACTATCTCCACCTGAATTGAAGCTCTGCCAATCTCTGTGAACACCATCTGAAATGCCGACTTTCGTCATCAGCTACGTGAGCAAAATCAGCAAAGAATCCTTCTCCTAGCAGCTCAACGCATGGAGAAAACCGGACAACTGTATCCCAAGCAAGATCAATAGCATTCAGCTCAACATGAGCAAGATTATGAAGCATATAGGCATTAAGAGGTAAACCCGAGCTTTTCGGAGAAGGGATTTCTTTAGGGGAAACCTGAACCAAATAGATGCCATCCATCAATGGAAGCAATGAGCTTGTCTTAAATAGCGACAAATCAATGGAAAAAGGACAACCAAAGTTTCAAAGAACCATCAGGCGTGCAATTATCAAATAAAATTCTAGACGCTAATAATGCAAAACCAAAAAAAAAAAAGGTGAAAAAGAGAGCAATAGTTTTTCCCCAGCTTGTTTTCTTTGAAAAACTTGAACACAAAAAACTTCAATATCTAATCATAGTGAAAAATGGAAGAAAAGCAAGATGATTTTCAAGTAATAGCAATCTTTCCTTTACTTTCTTAGGTAATCCTGATTTTTTCCCCCTTTGCGATCATAAAATAACAATTAACAGAATTACTCCACCTTTCAGAAGACAGAAAAGAAAGGACAATTTGTGTTATAAACACCAATACCAGATTGGACAAAGCAGTAAGGGCATATTCACTACACTTGATAGGATTAAAGCCATATACATTATTTTAAATGATAAAGTAATCATAGGATAATTTAATGACATGTTTACTAAATTGAATTATTTCACGTTACCATGTTTGTTTTTCTAAAATACCCTTCAAATTTTTTTAAAAAACTATATATCTTTTATTTATTACTTATACCTCCTCATAAATTAATGTAGTAATATCTACTTGCATAATTTTATTTGATATTTATTCATCAAAACTAAATTATTGTAAAATCATATTTATTTTTCCACACTTATAAATATCACAAAATTATATTTACTTCTAAATATTATAAAAAATATTAGTGATAAGAGAAAAATTGTATTTTACATAAAATATCAAATGGGCCATTGTCTTATCACACCTATTAGGGTGAATTACTTATCTAAAATTTTGGTCATTTAAATACCGACCCATGTTTTGTCCTGAATCTTTATCCTCTAAGTGAATATATGATTAGTATAGATAAATTAATTAATCAAGCTCAATCACCCTCAGTATCCTAAGTGAACAAGCCATAAATTCTCTAAAGAAAAGAGACATACGTGTCATTGAACAATATTAACAGTATCCAATGATCTACCGCTTCCGTTTCTTCGAAAAGAAATCAATTCTTAAAATGAGAAGGAATCCATTCAAAATCCAGAACAAGGCATAAAGCAAGTAACTTGATTAATCAAAAGATTAGAAACCCTGTACCAGTTGGGGCTTAGGAGGGCGAGCTGGTCTGGAAGGGGCGTCAGAAATTCCAACAGGCAAACCCTCTTGGCGCCATTTCGTATAAGCCACGTGTGAAAGCTTAGCTTTTGTAACTGGGTCCGCCGTGGAGAGAACAACGCGACCCATTTCTGCCAACGAAGAGCAAGAACTGAGAACAGGAGGAGAGTTGATCTCAATTTCGCTGGGATTTCGAATTGGGCCATCGGCCCCCCAATAGCGATCATGGTTCAGAGGGCTCTGCCGCCACGGCTGGAGACCGGACCACTGAGGGTGTTGATGGAGCGGTGGGTAGGCCACGGAAGTAGCAGAAGAGAAGAGGCGGCGGGGTTTCAGAGGTCGCAGAGGAAGTAGGGTATTGGCGTTGCTAAATCCATGTCTGGCCAGTAAGAGCATCGCTCTCAACTTGATTTGCTGCATCATCCGGGTTGTATTCTGTCAGATTAACCATATCTATATCTACATCAGTATATCAAAATAATTTAAAATTGGGTAACTGAGCGAAATAATCCGGGCGCCAAGATGATGATCAGTATTCTTAAAATCGATCTAAATAATTAATTGAGTTATTAAGAGACGATCGGACTGATTGAATTATTTTTAAAAAATTAATTATTTTAAATTATCTATAATAATATATATACACATATAATAACATTAAAAAATTTAATAAAATTAATTCATATTTTTTAATTAATATATTAAATGCTAAGCTTCAAATGTAATTCTAAAAATTGAATAATTAAAAAAAATAAAAATATATTATAAAAATACGAAAGAAATTAAATTAAATTCAAAGTAAAATATAAATATTAAAAATAAGTTTTGAAAAATAAAAAAAAAACACAATTAATATAAAAATTTTAATTTCAAAATACAATATTAAAATTTTCAATAACAAAATATATAAAAAAAATAGTAAAATAAAAAAAATCAAAAAATAGATAGTAAAAATTATATATACTAATAAATAATTTAGGAGGTAAAAATTAAATCACAAGAAGATAAAAAATATATTTTATTTATTTTTTTTGAAAAGATTAATTTTAAAATTTTTTATTAACTGGTTTTTTGTGATCATTTTGGTCAGTTTTTACCAGTTCTGATGACAAGCGACTTTTGACGTGTAATTGAATCGAATAACCAACAAGTTCTCGCTCAAATTGGGCTGTCCGATATGAATTTGAAAAGTCATGACGCTGACATTTAGAATTAGGGTTAATTTTGATATTTGCTAATTTATATTTTATACTTGTTATTAAATAATTAATAAGCCATTATTTTTACATAAAATTTTATTATTATTTAAAATTAAATTTCTTTTTGAATAGATAAATACTTTTTAGATATTGTAAAGTCGTTTTTTATTAATGAATTAACAATTTTATAATATTTGTTTAGGTTGAAGAACTAATTTAACTATTCCGTCATATATATAATTGTATGTAAACAGAAGAGCAAGTTATAAAATATGACCAAATTTCATATACTTTAAGATATTTTAATATATGTGTGTGTGTTAAAATTTAAACAAAAATATTTGATAAGCATAATGAACAAAAAAACATTTATGTGTTGTTTTGGTTGATACTTGTATATTTATTTAATGGGATTAGTCTTATCATTTAATTCGTTTATTTAAAAATTATAAAAATTATTTTGAAAAACATATAAATTGTGATTGTCATGTATTTTGAAAATTTGTTATATTATATGAAACATTAAGGGAGTGTAACGAATGCAAAAAAGTACATATTTTATTCTTAGTATAACAAAAAACTATGGCTAAAAAAACGGCTTTGATGCAAACATGAGACACACACACACACCCACATATACATATTTAATGTCTACTCTCACTCTCTATTAATCGGAGATACTTTGCACAAATAATGCAATTTGAATCCATGTTACTTATTTTCATCTCAATATAATAAACAAAACTGCATGATAGATAAGCTAATATACTAAAAATTTCACTGCGTGAATCTTTGG
This sequence comes from Avicennia marina, assembly GCA_019155195.1. Classification (NCBI taxonomy): domain Eukaryota; kingdom Viridiplantae; phylum Streptophyta; class Magnoliopsida; order Lamiales; family Acanthaceae; genus Avicennia; species Avicennia marina. The sequence continues at coordinate 7,374,263 of CM032760.1, forward strand.
CATTTAGCAAATGCAACTTCTTAAGTTATTTGAGCATTTTATAGTTGCAACAACGAGCTACATTTTGTATTGTCTTATCTTACTCTTCAAATTAAACTGAGCATATCATAACATTATTTATGTTGTGAGTCCTACTAATTAGTATCGTTTAAAAGACAGGTCCGTTGTTCTTCTCTCTTTCGACATAAATATACACACACGAAAGAAACTTTTCTGCATGCGACGTCGTTGTTCCCATGTGCCAACTACCCCAACCCTACAACTGCCGCACAGCCTAGCTTCAGTAGCTCAACCTACTTACAACTTTGTCGCCCAAGATTCTCATAGGGTCGTCACCCAGTCTAGTTGTAGTTGCCCACGCCATTCACAGGCCTAGCCAGACCTTTGTCGATGGATGTGGGAAGATGACCACTGCACTTATTACCTGCATTACTCTTTTTCGTCCCAACATGTCTAGCTTTCTTTCACGCGATTGTTGAATTTCCTGTCGCTCGCTGCTAACATATTTGAATGCTTCTCCTCGTCGGCTCTCTAAGATTTCAAAAACTTTATGCCAAATATTTTGAGCATTCAAGAAGGCTAAATGTGGATCCATAATTTGATGAAACAAATGGAACGCCGGTAACCTCAATTTGATGGACCTCACTTTGAATTAGATGAGTGCTTGGAGAAGTGTCGAGGATTGAATCATTTGCAAGAGGAAATTATTCAAGATGGTTGAAGAACTTCTTGCATGTAACACTACAAGAAAACAGTGGAATTGTAACGGTTTTTTGGTACGGTTTTTCTAGAAATGTCATTCCAAATTTTATTTAGAACAACTTTGAAATAATATTTTTACCATTCCAAAACATAGCGTTTCAAAATTTTTAGAACGGTCTATAAAAATTTCAAATATATACTTGGGTTACAGTAGTTGGATTGACTTTGGAACGGCTTTGGAAAGAAACTTTGGAACGGCTTTTATTAGAATGATTTTGATACGGAACATTGACATGGTTTTGGCACGGAAAATATTTGGAACAACTTTGATACTTCAAATTTGGAGTGGAATTAGAACGGAAGTAATATGGAACTGATTTGGCATGGTTTAATTTACAATGGATTTGGCACAATTTAATTTGGAATGGCTTTGACACTATTTTTTTTGGAACGGTTTTGGCACGGCTACTTTGGAAAAGTTTTGGCACAGTAGAAAATTTTTCTTTCAAGTGATTGATGTTTTCATTGAACATAATGTACCTCAAACATATAATTTTTGGCATGCTAGGCCTAATGAGTGTCAACTCTTGCTAACACATCTCATATGGCTTGAAAAAACCTCGCATATATAGTTCTTGGCATCTCGAGTTCACTTAAGTCTTGGCCATTGACTAACAACTTATAAACTTTTATAGCCCTACCTGTTAGCCTCTCAATTCTTAAGGTAAAGTATCCTTTAAATGTTGCACCGAATGCTTCCAAAGTTTTATATACATAGTTATAATGTGACCTAAGGAATGTAATGATATCACGTCCTAAGATTATACCTAGAACTCCAAGCTTAGTGGAGGGCTAGGATAAAATAATTTCACCATTATAATGTAATATGAAGGTAAGTTTTCAATCCTTGTAATTTAACATTTTTATTTACACGTTAATCAATTTACAAATAGGCCATACATATAGTAAATAAATAATATAGAGGATTATGGATTTTCAAGATCTAACTAGGGCTAGATTATACACATGTGTAAGGCCTTATACTATTACAAGGCTTTGAAATATTGTTGTTTTCTTAGTCTGGGTCTTCACTCCATACAATCATCAACTCTTGATTTTCCAACTTACAAGTACAAGTGGCATGCCACAAAAAATTGTTAGTGATATGCACACTAATACCTAGAATAGACGGGATACTATACGCACATTTAGTTGTATATTTACATTTCATACTAATTAATATAATATTGATTTTTCTATCAGTCCTATGGTAAGTTTTCGTGCATGTAAATCTTGATTTGGATAAAGTATTGCATGTGGCCATGTGCTTAAGTTAAGAAGCTTTACCTATGAGAAATTATGAATATAGACATAAGGCTCCCTTGATACTTAAGCATTAGAACCTATCCATGAGTCACAAATACTTTAAAGGGCAATGTAAAGTCAGTATGACTTGCATACCTTGTATTTGTACGAAAAGTGTCATACTATTCAATATAAGTTACTAATAATACATGTGTATGGATACGCCATTGGAGAATAGAGCATTCAAACAATGACTTGTAGAATAAAGTAGAAATATGGAATTCACTCTTAGCCATCAATGTCCTACTTCGTGATCGTGTTAAGTGTTCTTGGACTTTAGACTTGAGATGATATGGTTATCTTGTGTGCATGATAGTTAATGTGTTATTAGGAAATTAAGAGTTAATATCTATCTTAGTATTGGTTGGGGTCATGAGGCCAATATGTTGTTACCCAAGTGTGAATGGAGACAAGTGTACATTTAATGAGAGATTTATCTCTTTGCAAGTGAGTAAGGTGTTTTTTCTATGCAATTAGTGTTCTATGAGAGAGAGGAAGGTCCTTGGCCAAGGTAATGTGTGATTAGAAATGAGTTTCCAAACATTTATTTCATGAGGAAACACCGATTAGTCATATGACTGAGTTTGTGAGTTTAATTAAATCCATAACTCTCACTTGGTTAGGACAAAGTAAGACAAAAGGTCTGCACCACATGGTAGTCAATTTTGAAAAGGTTCATTGCGATTCTAATCACTTCATCTTAATTGGGCTACAATATAAGTTGTAGGCTAAACATTCATTACCTATATCCTTTAAGCTATGCTTGTTGCCAATTAAGAACGTACCTAAAAAGTCACACTCATAAGATTGGGATGTAGTGTGAGTGTTAAGTTGATGGGATGCATAATTTATTTAGTTATAATTGGATTGGACTAAATAAATTGGCATGATATTGTTAATAATGAGATCATTAATTAAAAGTACAATAGAAATTTAATTTAATTAATGAAATTAATCAAATTAAATTAGTTGAACACAAATGGACTTTAATTATTAATGAAATTAATAATTAAAGAATATATGGATTGATTTATCAATGAGATGAATATATAAGAGTTCATGGGTTATTAATTAAAAAAGGTCCATGTACGACGGCCTATGGAGCCCATGGACCAAATCCCAGTGTCTCCACTTTATATAGTAGTCTTGAAAGTTCACGACACACACTTCAGCTCCAATTTTCGTACTTTTCTCGTTGCCCAAAGGTATTTGCATTAAAGCTTCACAAAAGGAGTTTTGTAGAGTATAGTAGGAGTTCACAAGCATCTTAGTCATGTGGATGATCTAAAGGTTAGATTTTGAGGGCCACAACTCTTTGGATCATGTGCAATATGCTTGCAAATGTTGTAAAAGTTCAATTTTTATGCATCCTCTTATTTATTTAATATCTTGCATGTTTTGCAACAAAAATGGATGGGGTTTGTTCCGTTGTATTCCCTTGTCTATGCATGATGTTTTCTTGTGCTAAAGTTTTAACTTTTATGGATAAACCTCAACAAAATCCAACAAAACATAATTCCTTCTCCATTGAAAAACTTAGCCTTATGTGCTTAGAACCCTTTAAATTAATAATACACAAAAACCAATTCCAAAGCAAAAATAAATTGCATCCACTTGTGTAATAAGTCCATAATCCATCCAGTAATATGTACATCAATTATCCATCACATGTACAATTCAATGAATTTATTTAATAACCCTTCAATGATTTATGTATCTTATGCCTTAGTTTTTATTTGTAGGAAACTCTTTTCTAAGTTTTAAATCTGAGAAACCTATGAGCCATGTTCTTGAGGCTACACAACCAACCTTGGAAAGAACACTTCTTTGCCATGGCTGCAAGAACTTGTCCCACAACTGTCAGCCCCTATTCTATAGCCACAAGCTTGGGTTATGATAGTTACACAACTGGCATAGTTGTCGCTATGGCTGCGAACTCTAATAGCTAGCTTACAGTGCTGAATTCCTTGGAAGTGATTAGAATTTTAAAAATTCGAAAAGAAAAAATTTAACATCAAAAAACTAGAAGTTCAGATTTTTTGCAGCATGCCACAACTAGTAGTCACGGTTGCTGAAAGAGTTCCTCAATTACGACATTAGCTTGCGTGGTTGCACCATCATTATGGGTTTGTATGAACCCCACAGCCATTCTGCAATTGTGGGAACCCTTCTCGCAATTGTGATAGGCCTTCTCATGACCACAAGAGGTATTGCAATAGGAATTCTAGGGTTTCTATTGCAATCAGCCTCTGTAGGCGTGGAGAGGTAGTCCCTAACCATAGTAAGAGTCACTATGACCCCAACTGACAAGTTTGAAGAATTTTTGTTTCTCAATTTTATTTTAAAAATTATTTTTCAAGGATCAAAAACTAATGCATGGATGCATACACATGGAAACTTGGTTCCTGAACACGATTTGAAGGCAACATAGATTTATGATGCAGTGTAAGCCTAAATATTTACTTATGATTGGTATTCCAACATTTTGCGGGCGATCTATGAGGCACAATGTCCTTCTACCAACACACTTTTCACTTTTTATGGCGAAGGCTTCATATCTCTTTATGATTTACGAAGTCTAGCCGGGCTCCCAATTTATGGGAGGTTTTATGATGAGGTGGTTCCCAGTGCAAAGAAGCTCGTAAGTCTTAACGAACAAGGCAAGAGGTACGTTCCTCGATCTTGTTAATATTTGTTCTATGCCTATCGCATTTTGCGCAGTAGCTCAAATGACGCTTGAGTCTCTTCAGTTTCTGTTGGAGACTGAATTTACTTTTGGTGTAAACGAAAGCCAAGGTATACCATGCCTCCAACCCGAAAAGAAAAGAGAGTGGCTCGTCCTAAGTCCTCCTACAATCTGTCTGGCGAGATCGGCGTGTATAAATAGTGATCTCCTGTCGATGAGAAGCCTTTCATATGCCTTAATGTCCTTGATAACTTAAGAATGGAGACCTATCTAGTGGCGTTTTTGGCTAGCTAGCTCAGCGTTTTTGTTCTTCCCATCGAAGATGTTGGTTTCGTGCGTTCGAGAACCTTCAAGATGGCGTGTATCATGGCGACTGGGAGGGCAGTGAGTTTGGCTGTCCCCGTCCTTGCAAGCCTTTATCGAGGCTTGGGTAGGGTTGCACAATCGCGGAGGCCTTCACAGATACTCTCTCTATTCCCACTCCATTATGTTTATGCGTGGTCCACGTATTTTTAAGTTCTATTATTTAATCCATAAGAGTGTTGACAGTCCGAATATGGTCATGTATTCGGGTGAAGGTGGGGTAAGGTATTACAACCCACGGGAGGCGCGTCAGATGGTCCACAAAGGTGAAGTTTTTAGCTGGACTCACACTATGATTACTAAGCAGGAGGATATTTTGTACCTTGATGATGGTAGCCATAAATGACATAAGAATGACTATTTTGCTGCGATTCGCTCGGGATACCTTTCATTAAGGTAAGGCGATCGGTTCGCTATCGAACCTTATAGTCCGCATCGGTTTAGTCGCCAGTTTTGCTATTACCAAGAGATTCTTGAAATTCTTACGCGTGATGTGCGCTAGGCTTCCTTAGAGGAGGGTTTATATTTTTTGCAGTTGTCGACTCTGTCTGGTTCAAAGGCTAAGACATGTTTCCCTTGCATTCTGGCAGTCGTAAGAAAATTCCATTCTAAGAGTTACAAAGAATGGTGGGCCGAGGTTCATGGGAGTTACCTTGAAGAGAATGTGGCAAAGTTGTGCATTGCTTTATCTCAAGATGCGTTTGATACAGGGGGTCCACCTCCCGATGTCCATGATCATCCTCACAACCGTACTGCCTTAGTTGCTCCTGGGGGGGAAGCAATCGAACTTGCAAGTTTTGGATGATAGCATTAGCAACAGTGGGGATTGTCATTGGAAAAGGGTTAAGAGAGATCTTGTAACTTGTAGCCTGAAAGAAGGCGATGCTTCGAACCATCCTGAGTCGGTTAAGGACCTTGCCAAAGAGGTAGTTAGCCACATTTTCTTGCCGGCGACCCCCTTTTCTGACTTGCATAATTTTAATATATTTGTGTATGTGCACACATTTTTTAGATAGAGAAGTAAGTGGTTGGAAGTGACGGCGGGGATTTCAGCAGTAGCCATAAATATGTTACAGAGTCTAGTGTACCATCTATTGTCGTGCTAGGTGATGTTATGCTGGATGGAGCTCACTCTCTGGAGAGGCATAAAAAGGCATCTCCTCTTGCAGTGGTTTCAATGTTCCAGGCGGAGAAATTCCTTCGAAGTGACAAGAGGGAGTTTCTTTGTAAGTTGTGGACGAGTCTCCATGAGTGGTTAGCGGGCACCTCGCTTGACTTCATTTCTTTCCTTAAGTTTGAAGTTGTGTTGGTTCTCAAGTCCATGAGATATTTTGAACACACCAATGTTTCATGTATAGAGGGATTCTTGGAGACCTTGTTTGCTAGAGTCGCGGCCTACGATGAGGCAAGATCTGCTACATTTAAGGCGCTCACTAAGGAGATCCTTGCCCGACAGTTGAAGGATGCTGAAAGCTAGCTCCGGGAGGCCCTGGACAAGGTAGCTAAGGGGGCCAAAGAAGTTCAGCGCTCTAAGGCCGAGCTGAAGAGTGTGGAGGAACAACTTGAGCTTCTGAAACGGTGACAGGAGCTGTCTTTGTCCTTTGTGCAACAGAGGGAGTTCCTACGAGGGGCAGCGGCTGAGGTTAGAGAGGTTCATGGAGAAATAGTTACCATGCGATCTATGGAGCCTTCAGACGAGGCAATTGTCGAGGCCTTGTGCTTTGCTGAAGAAGAGTTGGTAATTATCAAGGATGAGTTGGAGGGTTTGAACCCTTTTACTTAGCCTCTTATCAGGATCATTTTTTTTTAACATTGATGTTATTCCTTCTGTTAACACCTGGTTTTGTTAATAAAACATGATCTTTCGCTCCATCGTTTGTTACATTTTTCTTTTGTAAATCTCTTGGGTATCCACAATGAGGCTCCCAATGCTAATGCACTTGGTAATTTGCCTTCCACTTTTAATCCTTGGTCTTGTAAGTGTATAATGCAAGCTTAGTAAGCCTCACGTCCCTTCTTTTTAGCCTTCTTGGCTTAAGCTATAGAGATCAACTAGTTGAGTTTGCTAGACCAATCTCTAGCATTCCCATGATAGGAATATGTATCGCTAGATTGTGGACGGAAGTTTATCAAATTACTCTTATAGTCCACATGAGCAAAACTTCTTGCTAATCAGTTCATCCCTAAAATGACATCAAATTCCCTCATATTAAGCCGTGTTAGGTTGAATTTCAATTCCTAGTTTTGCTAAGGTCTAAGTTGCAGTCTTTATATGTTATATCAGCTATAAAGATCTTACTTCTTGACATGACTATCATATAAGGTAGTTCTAATTTTTTTAACTTGTGCTCTAATTATCTAGCAAGGCTCTTTGAAACAAAAGAATGTGAAGTTCCACAATCTAATAGGGCATATGCTCAAAGTTGGTTAATGGTTATGTTACCTACAACCATGTCCTTAATGTTACCTACCTCATCTTGGGTTATAACAAACACCCAAGCATTTCCCTTCAGCTCGGGATTTGACTGGTTGGATGTAAGGTTGCTAATGGTGGTCTTGTTGCTACAACTATTGATCCCACTATTGTTGTTGGTGGAAGGTAGTCTGGATATACCTTGTGGGTACTTACCAACTCAGTAGCCTTGCTAGCTATATTGAAAGCATGCGCCAGTCATCATTCAGCATAGCCAGTATGTTGGCAGTGGCAGATGTTACATTCTAATAGTTTTATTGGGGAATGCCCATTACTAACCTTGCTAGCCAGTGTTTTAGTCGGGGGTCTAGGCTTTTTATTCCTGAAGCTCAGACTTGATTTTGGCCTCTTCAAGTTGTTTTGATCCTCCATGCAATTGATATCGACTTTAGCTCTTATGGCAGCTCCTAATAGGTCATCAAAGGTCGGCACATCATATAGTGCCAAGGTAGTCTGCAATCAACTCCTCAGCCCCTTAGTGAACTTATTTATCTTGAGGGTATCGCTGTCAGCGAGTATTGCTCTAAGGTGAGGGATTTTGTTGAGACTCAACCATTGACATGTTGAGCATCTGGACTAAATTGTCAAATTCCACCATCTTTTGTAAGCCAATGGTGTTAGGGGAAAAAGTGGCTTAAGACTGCCTCACAAAGCTAAGCCTAGGTAATCAGCCTTTCTTCCAGTAGCGTAGGTGAGGCGCCTTCCCACTAGAGAGTAGCCTAACTAACCAGGAATGGCATCATCACTTTTGGTTGTACTTCAGCTAGGACTTCCATCAACTCGAAGTTGTCCACTATCTGCTTTAACCATTCTTGGACAACCTCTGAATTATGTAAACTATCAAATGCATGCATGTGGGCTCTTCTTAATAACTTTTAGTGGGCTTTAGTGCCTCCGTTAGGTGGGGCTTAGGGTAGTGTTGGGTTTTGTTGCAAGGCCCCCACCACTTGGGCCACTATAATCTCTATGGCCACTAGTCTTCTTGCCTTAGATTTGTACGACTCACTATTGGCTACGACTAGGATTATGTTGGTGGTGGAGGTAGAGGGTAGTTATATACCTATTCATTTATGTTCTCCCTGGGGGTAGCTTAACGTGGCTTTAAGTAGTATAGCGAGGTCTTCTAGTCATCTTCCTACATTAGGAGGTTGTTCAAGCATCAACCGAATTGCACAAGCTTGGTATACACATGTACACATATGAAAAATAAAGAGTCAACAAGCAATAAGTAAAATAGTAAAACATGCAATGGCCAGAAAAAAATAGCAGTTTTATTATTATAACTCAAAATTAACAATCATAATGGATGAGCTAGTCTTATTCGTGTTGTAGCTCTATAAATTTTAATCTAGAATAATTTGTTTATAACCTTACCCTTAGTTTAAAATAGCTCATATATAACTATACCATATCTTTCAGCTCTGCCTCATCAATAATCTCTTCTAGATCCTCCTTTGGCTTCTCCTCGAGGTTAAGATCATCAAACTAATGGTGAATAAGTTCATAGAGTCTATCATTCTTGTGGTCAAGGCACTTCACTTGTTGAGCTAGTTACTCTTGTTCCTCCCATGTTGTGTCCATGTGGTGCTGATTGCTCATTCATAGGTGGTCTCATTTGTCCTTGCAATCTTCTGTTACTCTACTTCAGTATCTTCTAATTTACTTTTAAGGGTGTCTTGGTGATCCCTCAATGCCCTATTCTCAGCCTCGAGTTTATCTTGTTGATGCTAGGCATTAGCCAATGCAGCCGTTACGTCCCTTATTTGGGTTATTGTGATGAAAGGTTGTCCATGATCTCTTTAAGAAAGGTGCTATAGCTGAAAGGTGTCTGCTCGCTTAAACCGCTAGCTCTGTCCATGTCCTATGTCAAGCATTAAATTTCTAAGGCAAAATAGAATCAATTCTATAACTTAAGCAAGCATGAAGTAAGCTATGAAATTCTAAGTTCTCGCAATGTGATTCCTTATTGCCTAATCTATGTTATACATTCTGAGTTCTCAGTGTCAAAAACTAGGCACTAATATCACTCTCTATCCTTACCCTATTTCAGGAATGCAACATGGCAATGCCTACGAGATAAACATCTCAGTAGATACTAAAGTTTAAATATCAAAACAACTAAACTATCAAGTTCTTTCATTGTAAATGAAACTCGAGTCTTTTACATTGCAACGATAATTATTCGTCAAAAAAAACTAAAGATAAGTTATCTTTCCCCACATTGGTTCTTCCTTACTAGGCTTTTCTCCAAAAGAAGTTTAAAAAATGCTTGATTGACTAATTGCCTAATAAATAGATATATATCTATTTGTTAGGATGTGAATATCATAAAGTATTTACAAAATTCATATGTAATTATGATAAAATACTTACAAAGCATTTGCAAGAATAGTTAAATCCATAAGTACCATGCTACATGTTCATATTGCATGTACTATACTTTAGCATGTCTAAGGTCTCAAGCAATTCGTGCACCATGTTCATTGATCAAGACCTTAGTCTATTATCCCAACTAAAGAAATTCATGTATTCCAATTTACAACCCCAGTTGAGCAGGTCATGTATCCTAACCTACAACACCAAGCGAATAGGTCATGTATCCTACCTATTACCCGATGAGTGGGTGAAACTAGTTTCTATACTATTCCAATTGATCCCCTAAGGCATGCTTTACAATGTTCCAGTGCATCCATTAAACAATTCAAACAATTCAATAATCATAGTTACATTTCTGAACTATCTAGAAATAGATATCATTTAGCATTTGCCTACATTGAAAATCCTTTTTCAAAAATAATCATTGCAGATAAACTAGTTACTTGGTACTTGCTTACTATTCTTAAGGTTTACCGGTGTGATCTCTTTGCTTCTTATTCAAATCAGAATAATTACCATTTTAATTTTTAATTCAGTGGATATTTAATCCCTATATGCTTTTTAATGCAAAGCTACGCATCTTCCTTTTTGTTTCTATACCCAATGCTCCTTTTCTACTTAATTCAGTTTGTTTTAGATTTAAAAGCAATAAAATAGAACATGCAAACCATTAAAATGTTAAATTCTAGCTATTTGCAGGCCTTGCCCTCATGAGAATGTCACTTGCAGCTGCAAAAATGGTTCCGTGACTTCACAACAAGCCATAGGATGTTCTGTGCATGTTTGCACCTAATCTCACCACTGTAGAAAATGGAGTCATGCCCACGAGGACCACTTCGATGCTTACACAATTAGCTGCAGAGTATTTTGTCCCGTGCTGCAATTGCATCTCACAACCATGATAGCCTGGGCTATGACTGTTGTGAGCTGTGGAGCACTTGCAACTCTAGCTACAAGGCATTTTGGAAACTCCCACAGTCTCTCTCTTAACCATGTGGACCTATGCTGCAGCGGCGATGCATAGTGTCATGGCTGCAGATAGCAAATGTAACTCAAGTCTACTTATGAGCAGACGTTGTGTTTGGCTTTTAATCTTCTTCTACTTAATTTTAATCCTTTTTCTTTTTATGTAAACATGTTCTAAGGTTCCTCAAGTCCTTTAAATCATGTTCTTAACATAAAAACTTAATCTTGGTGGGTTCTCCCTTTTCTTATTCAAGAAATTCAAAATTTCTTCAAAATGCGGTATATTTTCTTACACTTAGTTTTACAAATGGTTCCTTCTCATGGCTCACCCAAATAGTTTCAATACCACATTGTGACCTTATTCATGCATTTTCAAGAAAATTCTATATGTTGATTGTGCTTAGAACGTGTGAAATTAAATTTGTAGGAGCGTGCATAATTCCTATCGAGTTTATTCTAAAAACTCACCTTAGTTTCTACACATTCTGAAGGTTGGTTGAAGGCTTCCTTCCTTTTCCTCTCTTTTGGACAGCTCTAGGCTAAGAGAATTTTTTTTTTTTTGCCTAGGTCCAATGTAAGGTATATATATACCAAGGTTTGATGTGCTTAATTTTGGAAAAACCCGTCCTCTTAGTTTTGGGCAAAAATTCACATGATTTTCGCTGAATTTTTCAGCCCAAAATCTAGTCCCAATCTCCCTTATTTGGCTTTTTGTGCTCATGGTAACAAGCCTCCACTAGTGCCTTTATTTTTGGTAACATTTTCTTGCACCCTTGTGCACATATTTCTCTTCCACACATGCATAGTTATTCCAATCTCATCCTATAAAAAAAATATTAATAAAATGAAGGTTTTCATAATTTAAATCCTTTACCTCAATTAAAATAAATATTACTACATGGTCTCAAAAATCTAAGCGTATTAAACCTTAAGTACCTCTTCACCCAAAAGGAGTTAAACACGAGACAAAAGTTGTTATTGGAGTTAATCAAGGACTATGACTTAGTCATCAACTACTACTTGAATAAAGCAAACTAAGTAGTCAATGCCCTAAGCCGCAAAGGGACAGAAGTAATGGTAGCAATTCTTGCAATGTAGTTGGACTCACTACACTTAGAAGCGGTAGAATCAACAGAAGCTCTAATCGCTACCTTAGGCATTAAAACCTCAATCTATAAGGAAATCAAAAAGTCCCAAGACCTAGAATCAAAACGAAGGGCAATTAGAAAAGAGGTCAAACAGAGCCAAATGCAAGAGTTTCAAGTGGAGAAAGATAGCTCCTCGTATTTAAAAGGGAGGTTTTGCATCCCGATAGTTACAAAGATCTAGAACAAGATCATATAAAAGGTACACCAATCCAAGCGTTCATGCACCCAAAGGGCACAAACATGTATAAGGATTTAAAGAGGAATTTGTAGTGAAACGTGATGAAGAAAGACGTAGGCAAATTCATTGTAAGGTGTATGATGTGCCAAAAAATTAAAGGCAAATCCCAAAGACTTGAAGGTTACCTTCAACTACTAGAGATACCTATATGGCAATAAGAGTGTAACATAATAGATTTTGTAGTTGGCTTACCCTAAACGCCACAAGAATATGACGCCATCTAGGTGATCATCGATCAATTGATCAAGTCAACTCATTTTCTCCCCATTTGGTCAATTTACACTTTGGCAAGTTGGCTAAGGCATGCATCAATAATATCAGATGGCTCCATGGCACACTAGTAACTATAGAATTAGACAAAGACTCTGATTTGTATCTTGATTTTGGGATAGTTTCTAGAAGGCCATTTAGACTAAGATGGACTTAAGCACAACTTATCATCCTTAGACAGATGAATAGTTTAAACGAATAATCCAGATGCTGGAGGACATGCTTAGAGTATGCATTCTTGACTTTAAAGGGGCTTGTAGCGACTACTACTATTGGAGTTCTCCTACAATAATAGTTATCATAATAGATGTCTCCTAAAACCTACTATGTGGATGGAAGTATCGTTCACAATATGCTGGAATGAAGTACAGAAAGAAAAGTGACAGGATTGGAACTAGTCTAGTTGATGATTAAGAAAGTGACATAATTTGAAGAAGGCTTAAAGAGGCCTACGACAAGTAGAAGAGCTAAGCCAATCTAAGAAAAGGACTACTAAAATTTCAACTTGGAGAAAAGATATACCTAAAAATCTCCCCAACACGAGGAGTGATGCAATTCGGGAAGGTTGGGAAATTGAGCTCATGGTTCATTAGACCCTTTGAAATATTGGAAAGTATGAGTGAAGTAGCATATCAATGAGTGCTACCCCCAAAATTGGTTAGGGTATACAATGTCTTCCAAGTATTCAAACTAAAGAAATACATACCAGACCCAAGTCATATGTTGGAACTTGAGCCCTTAACAATTAAAAAGGATCTAACTTACAAGGAATTTCGAATTTAGATAGTAGATGGTAAGGAGCAAAACCTATGGACTTGTACGATACCATATGTGAAGGTTTAGTGGTTCAACCACATTGAACAAGAAGCAACTTAGGAATTAGAAGAAGATATGAGAAGTCAATACTCCCATTTATTTTCCAAATAGGATAAGTTTTGACAATGAAACTTTTTATAGGGGAGGATGCAATAACCTAAATTTTTGGGCTATAACATCAATAATAATAATTTCCAAAAGTTTGGTGAATGATTTATTTATTTAGTTGTCTATTTATTTACTAATCTTCATGTAAAAACGTTATGGTAATATTAAGTAGTTATGGAAGGTGGCATACATATATTTGTGCATGTCCAACCTTGACAAACTTTGGTGGAGTGATGAGGGAACATTACCATGGACAAGAAAGGGCAAAATAAGGAAGGATCGCGGCTGGAATATTGCTGAAATTTTGTCATTATTTATTTCCAAATATTGAGAAGTCCTACATTCCTTAAATACCATAAAATACCCTATATATATACATACATATATATATATATATCAATCACTAGCCCTAGAAGAAAACAAAAGTTCTCCACCCCTAAGAAATAGTTAGTAGTGCTAGAAAGAGAGGAAGAGAGAGAGAGAGAGAGAGACAACTTTCCAACCTTCAAAGATGTGAGAAACTCAAGGTAAATTCCTAGTGCAGGCCTGTAGTAATCATGAATGTTCTAGGAATTATATTTCACACTTTTTAGGCACATGATATATGAATTTTATAGGCTCCACATAGTTAAGTTGATGGTATATCAATGAAATTATGCTATTATAAGTTATGTGAAGGAATTTTGATGAATGACATAGTGTATGCAAATAGCTTAATCTTTGGGAATGCTTGCAACTTCTTTCAAACATATTGGGAAATTTGTAAAGTTGGAATATCTATACTTATAATTCATAAAGAGACCCCTAAAACCCTATGGAATATGTAAACTTATCAAATAAGATAGGTAAAATTGTGTAGGACTTGAAAATTAAACCAAATAGTACCTTGCAACAACCAAACATGGCCTCGTAGTTTTGGTGGACACTTTTGTGAGTACAAAGTAGGTTGCAAGTGCTATCCAATACACACTAAGGTTGTTGCTTTAGTCACAAGGATCTACCTTGTAGTTGCAGTAGTGCCCTTCATAGTCATGTGGCCTAGGAGCAGGGAAAGGCGGAACGCATTGCGATTGACAACACAATCATCAATGCACTCCCTTGTGGTTGGGGGTGCTTTGTTCTCATTATGAGAGTTGAGTGTGGGACAATCCAAAATGTATTGTAGTGAAGAATCTAAAAAATAGACATAAACCTATTGTCATATTATTAATACCCAATTTTACCAATTTAAGCCTAAAACATGTGCAAATATTTATGTTAGAACCTGACAATATATTAGAGATATCAAACAAGTAAACCTCATATAGAAAAACATTTCCCATAAGTAAAGTGTAATCTAAGAAGAAGTTAATAGACGGCATTTGGGTGTCACCATGTGGCAATAAAATTTTTGGTTGAATTGGCATTAAGCTAGAACTTATTTTGATTGAATAGGAGATCAAAAGTTACTAGCTAAGCAAATTGAGTCGCAAAGTTAATAGCAGGTAAGTGAATGCACCCTGCTAAGTTTTGCAAATACTTTTATGATACAAATGAGATTTTTACATGCTTAAAGCCCTTTTCAATTATTTTATCCTACCTTACAAAAACCTAATCTTAACATGTTTATTTTGTGAAGGTTAAATTATTTTATTTTCTTGAAAATATGTATGTGATTCTACTTGCAAATCTATTTTAAATTGGTTTCTGAGGACACTTTTTGTATGATAATGACTAAATAAGACACTCATACTTGGTAACAAACCATAGTGTAAAAGAAAGAGTTCCGACCCTACCAATCAGGTTAAGCATTGAGACCCTCTCAATCGAAGTAGAAGTATTGAAGTTTAGAATTAGAGAAACTGACATATGACCTTATTAATTCGGAGTATAGATTGGGAACTACTCAATTGAGATAGAAATATTGGAACTCATAGTGGATGAAGTTGATACATATGACCCTCCTTAGTTAAGAGTGTAAATTAAGGCTCCAATCGGTAAAAATACTACAATCTTCGTGATCTATGAATGGGCCAACAAATATGAGGGACTATGTGATTTATTGAGTTGTCTTGGAAATGTGATATGTTGTGACATTTTATTTTCTGTTTTAAAATTATGTTTCATGCAAATTTATTCTTCTGCACACATCTTAAGGAAAGAAAAAGGCAGGTGCATCCATTTTTTAGGCTATTTGTCATTCATGTTTTCAAACTTCTCTTTTGCAAACGATACAAGCGAAAGTGAGCACATATGGGATTGGTAGACCGTTAAAAGAATGAAAGATTTTAATTCTATTTTTCTAGCAAATAAAACTTGACGATTTAATAGATTAGTTTTATTTTATTTCCACTACAATGCAATAGCTCACAATTTACAATAAATAGGACTTGACGGATTAGTTATTATGATATTGTGTTTTATTATCGGCCGAAATATTTATTTTGTAAATATTTCTTATCTCCCAAATACTATCATTTTGCAACTCTGGGTTGGGGGTGTTACATTGATCATATAAAAAATTGATAATGTCTACAATATGTTTAGTTTAAATAAAATATTCAAACAATTACAAAAAAAATTTAAAATTTTGTGAATTTAGAATTTGATTAAACTTGTTAAATTTTGGACTTTCTGGTGGTTTGCTATTATATATATGTATATATATATAATTATGATAATTACAGGTTTAGACTAGAAACATATGTTTAGTTTAAATTAATTATTTCAACAGTTATAAAAAAATTCAAAGTTTTGAGAATTTAAAATTCGATTAAAATTGTTTAATTTTGGTCGATGCCTCGCGCTTGTGCATATTCGCATATATATGATATGTACAAAGTTTAAACTAGAGAACACTGCTCAACTCCCTGCAACATGTGAAGCTCATTAGTCGACAAACAACATTATTGGACCATATACAAGTCTGCCCGAGATTCTCTCTGTTATTATTTTTTTCTTTCACCTTTTTTTGTTTTTTTGGGTCTTGTGGGGTTGCGCTTTGTGCAGTACTCTGTGTTGATTTTGAAGCACATGAATTTTGTGGTGTAGTCTTCAATTATTATTTAATTCTTTGTTGTTTTTTCAGGCAACAATCGCCTGTGCTTTAATTTCCTCAAAACGGCCAAAACTGCGGCGGCTACATCTATCACACGTACGAAACAAGGAAACAGCTTTTCAGTTGCGCATAGCTTTTTCTTTTTTCTTTCTTTTTATTTATTATTTTTGTTTGTGTTCTTCTTTACTTATTACTTTATTTTTTTTTGTCTTCTCTCAAATTCTCTCTTTTTCAGATATTCTTAATCTTCTTTTTTAATTTTAAATATTTTTATAACTATAAAATTTTAAAATTATTTTTATAATTTGTAGTATAATAATTTTATAATTTATAAATAGATTTATACACGCAGTTCGTCTGGGACTTTTAAATGTTACTAAATTATGTGAGACGTACCACATGAAAACAGGACTCGCAAATAATGCATCTGACAAATTATTTCACCACACTACGTACAAAGGACATATTGATCATAGACGTCTCGCCAGGTACATATACTAATTTAGTCATTTTAAATGATATTCTATCCTTAAAAAATCTAGAATTTTTTACATTATTATTCGTAGACATTGTACTAAAAGTCAAAAGGATGAGTTGCATTTTACTATAGTTATTGTATTCACAGCCAAAAATAAAAAATAAAATATAATCATTTAAATAAAATACTTTTTGATCTTTGTTTGTATTTTTTAATTATATTGATGTAAGCATTTCTAAAATAAAAAGCAAAACAGACCCACACTAAATATTAACACCATGAGTTGCTAGATCCGGACATGTCACAAGGAACAACTCTACAATTTCAATTAGAGGTGATGGTCGACTCGAAACTTGAGTCGTGTTCAAGTAATTCGGTCGTGTAAAGTCGAGTCTAGCATTCAATTTAAAAATTCGAATACTTATGGAATAGTTTGATTCATTTCAATATCATATTATCATAAAAAATATATATATCTTTGGCATAGCAATAAGCTGCACCGAGTAATGGCCCAGGTCATGGGTTTTTCATTCGTTACATTCATGTCATTTTTAGAAAAAGAGGATATTTATGTAATCAAATTGGAAGATCAAATGGCAGTTTCTCTCTGGCCTTTAGCCTTTCAATATAATAATAATAATAATAATAATAATAATAATAATAGATAACTTAATGTCTATATATTTTGAATAAAGCAATATTTCATGATAGGAACGAATTATTTCGTGCATCATCTTTGCAAAATTTCATTATTGATTTGTTGAATACCTTCTAGAAGTCAATAAAACTCTTGTTGAATGAGAGTTTTCGAATATATATGCAGTACTTAATTGCATTTCAAAATTATTAAGTTAAATTATTTTCATAGGTATACACACACATATATATATACACACATAACAACTATGAAATTATAGTCTTTTAAATAATAAAAATAAAATTATTTGAAATCAAATGGATAGAAAGTATTTAAAGTCAGAAAATAAAGAACTACGGATCAAAGGAAATTGAAAAGAGAAAATTGCAAATAAAAATAATAATAAAAAAGGAAAGAAATGATAAAAATAAAAAAATAAAATAAGAGTATTGTGTAGTTTATATTACACAAATTAAAATAGACGTATATATGTGTGTGTGTAAAGATATCTTCTTCAATATAATTTAGATTTACATTCATATGCGTGTATATGTAGGCCACAAAAATTTCACTGTTGACTCAATTGTTATGTTAATCCCTGTTTTGTCGTCGCAAATGCCTTAAATCATTTACACGTTTATCTTTCCTACACGATAAAATAATAGGGCTTTTGGCAAAGCAGACACGACATTAACTATTTGATCTCAATCTGGACAGGGTGCTAAGCAAACGCGTGTACCCTTTGTTTTGTTCATTCAACAAATAATTGTGACAACTTGCATGAAAAAATCCAAATACATATATATATATATATATATAATTATAATATTACAAACATAAATTCAATATTAGTGGGAAATGTTAAATTATATAATTATTCTCATTTCTTTTAGAGTTGCTATCATTTTCCTTTATGTTTTTATATGTAAATAATTTTATTTCTATTATTTAAAATATATTTTATAAATTATAAATAAATTTATACACGTATAAAGGGTATATTGTTTACTAGTATATACAAATATACACATTTTATTCTTATTTTTTAACATATATATGCATGTCCATTTTGATTTATGATTATGCTGCACTCTGTCTTACAAATTCTTACTTAATTACTGGTTTTTGAATTATTCTAACCATATATATTCAAACTCAGCCAGTATTTCTAAGTTGTTGAAATAGTTCAATTTCATTTGAAAGAGACGTATTGTTTTTAACTTTCAATCAATAATTCATTATAGAGCGTATAATCACTTATTAGATGTGCGTTTTATTGATACTTGAAGTTGAAAAGTAGCTATTTGCTAAAATAATTTAAGACAAATGAAGGGGAAACCCTTGTAAATTAATTTTCACGTACATTACAAATTGACATCCACCTTATCCCTTGGCCCCACTTTCATTGCTGAAGACCAAAGTTCTTTTTAATTTTTGGGAACTCTCAAGCATGGCTGCCACTCCTTGTAACGTAAAGTTATAAATCAACATCTATAAAAATGAGGGAAAGTGAGTGAAGAACCAATAACAAAAGTTAATCATTTCAAAAACCCACTTTGGCCCGCAACAACCATGAACTTTGTTGTGTATAATCAACAGCCATGGCATACCTTGTCTCCAACACGCCCTTTTCTTCCCTTCTTGTTTTTCATTCTTGTAATATTGAACCAAACAGCCGTGGCTGATCATCAGCAACAATCAAAACTACCCTCCAATCATACTGTCCAAGAAGCTTACGACTTTCTTGGTATTTCACCAAACCCAGATGGGTCAATGACCCGACGAATCGGAATTCCTATGGTGGATGCCACGCCACACGTCGACCCAACGAAGCCTGCTCCAGTTGCTTTGTCCAAAGACATAGCGGGATCCGGCCATAAAACGTGGATGCGACTTTTCCGACCTCTGAAGCCTCCGGCAAACTGTAAGCTTCCACTCATTATCTACTTTCATGGAGGCGACTTCGTTCTATTCAGTGCGACGACCCTGGTGTTCCATAAATTCTGCAACGACATCGCTTCTCAAATCCCGGCTATAGTTGTCTCCGTTGAGTACAGGTTGGCGCCCGAGCATCGCCTCCCCGCGGCCTTCGACGATGCCATGAGCGCCGTCCTGTGGCTTAAAAAGCAGGCATTAGCTGGAACCCACGGTGGTCTCCTCGCTGATCCGTGGCTGAAGAAATATGCTGATTTTACAAAGGTATTCCTGCTGGGCAGCGCATCGGGTGGCAACATAGCATACCATACAGCCCTACGTGCAGTACAGCACAATCTGGAACCTCTGCAAATCAAGGGAATCATCATGAACCAGCCTTACTTTGGTGGGGTCCAAAGGACGAAATCTGAGCTGAGGCTCATAGAAGACCCTTATGTCCCGCTCTATGTGAATGACGTGCTGTGGACGTTGGCCTTGCCGGTGAATGCTAATAGGAACCACGAGTTTTCCAATCCGTTAACTGTGAGGTGTTGTTTTGGGAGGGCCAAAAGGCTGCCGAGAACCCTGGTGAAAGGTAACACTGGAGACCCACTGGTTGATAGGGGAAGAATGTTGGCCAAAATGCTGGAGTCGGGTGGCGTCGAAGTGGTGTCGAAGGTGTTTGAAGGGGGATTTCATGGCATAGAGCTCAATAATGCGACTGCTGCTCAGCAATTGTATGATGTTATCAAGAATTTTGTGCACTCTACCCATTAGGTGATTGTAGTTGGTGTAGTCTACTACTTTGCATATGTGTGGCTGGTTTCCGTTTCCTTAATGGGAATTATTGTATTGTTCAGTCTATTTCTGTCTTTCTGCATTTGATGGACTTGTCCTGTTGGAATGTTCTTGGGGCTTGGATGGGTTGGTTTAAATAGTAACGATGCGATGTCACGCGGAAATCGATATTAAATGTGATTGTTTTGAAGCGTAACTTTGATGCTGAAATAATCAAGTTATAACCTAATTAACCATTGCTAAGCGGTAACTCATTTTTTCGTAAGGACAGGACAAAAAACAGATAATTAATTCCTTGAAATCTTGTTATGTGAATTAAGATTTGTTTAATATATTGTGTTCTCAAAAATATATTATCTTTAAGAAACAAATATTTTCGGCAAATTTCCATTGTTCTATATCTCTAAAAATTGTTAATTTTTCCATAATTCTTTCAATAACAAAATTCAAGTATCTTATCCTTGCCATACATACACCGGTATCAGTTATACTTGGACAGTCCGAGTTGTGCTTTCTACAACTATGATGTGGGCCCTATAGAAAGGCAGGCTCCACTACCATGAGAGTGTCGTGTGCTCCGTCAGTGTCCAAGTATTGCCCTATACATATTTTTTGTATTATGTATTATTATAGATTATTGCATACGTTATTAATCATTACATCATCGTATATATCTCAAATTTTTTTCTTTCGTGTCCACATCATTATTAAAAGAATTCCAACGACTTATACAAATGTGTTCTTCGGTTTGATCGGTAAAGATACTTTTTCCCGAAAATGGGACTTCCAAAAATTTCAAAAACAAAAAAACACAAACAAGCCGTACTGAATGTATGTTCCTTCTCTAAAGCCTATTTTTCAATGTTTTTAGAATTGAGCTCTACTGATAGATTATATCAAGAACGAATCCAACATTCAGTTTAAATTTTGGTAATAACCGATTAAGAATTCTACCAATAAACCTAATGAGTTTATTGGCCTGCTTATATTTATACAGTTTTAAATCAACACTTAACAATGTTGATTTTCTTTTTCCTTCAATTTTTTACGTTCAGTTGAATGGTCGACTTGCTAGTGTTGTCATCCATTCAAACCCTCAAACACACACATATATGTTAGATTATTTAATGTAGCACAAATAGATTGTTGAATGACTGAACTGAACAAATTATGAGGTGGTCTAATGAATTATTCTTAAATTTTTACCTCTGTAGATTTTCAGTGGGAAATGGTTTGAGATGTTATCTACTGCTGTTTGTCCCAAATTGTAATAGAATTAGCATCTCCCAATAACTAAAAGAACCAAATTCAATTACTAAACGGGGTACAAATACAAGTTTATATGATTCCACAACACAATCAAGGTAATAATAACGGCGACAGTATTTTATGAGAACCCCAATCACATTACTAGGAAGCAAGATTAATCCTTTCAGTATGGATATACTGTTTAAAAATTTTCTAAAATACTTATATTAAATAATAAAAATTTGAATAAGTTAATACAAAATTAATAATTGCTATTAAGTGTTGGCAACGGGTATTAACTCGGGTTTTTAACATTCAAATCTTAATTTTGAAACTTCAAAATGAATGGTCATTTCACTCACAAGAAAACCCTTCATTGACCGCTCATGCGTGCAAGCTTTTGGGAATTGGGTTGTTCAAACAATGCAATGTTTCCTTCAGGCTATAATTCCAAGATTGTATCCAACAGATTGTCATTGGAACACAAATAAGTCCCTCAAAACCCAAAAATATTATGAATTCATCATTGTAGATTTAAATTCAATTGAATTTGTTCATAACTATGATCCTAAAGAGCCCCATAAAATTGTCTTTTCAAAATATATCATTAAAAATATTGAAAAACCTTAGGACTGGTGTTTTCCCTATGTAGAAAAACATTTCTCAAAATGCTTTAATCCCAGAGGACAAAATTAATAGGATCATAAGTTAGCCTGGTTAAGAATGATATTCAAGAGACCTTTTGATCATTCATGATTCATTACCTTTCACTCCAATTTTTTAAATGAATTTAAAATTTATTTTGTTGAATATTGGATTGACTTTGGTCTATCAAAAGACATCCTACCCACTCATTGCTAAGACATAACTTCAATATTATTTCAAATTTGCACTAGAAGAAGTTTATGAAAAAGAAATGAAATTCTTTGAATTCAAGGTACCATGGATTTGTTTTTGGAGCTATAAGTTTCAACAATTTCATTCAAAACCTTATCCTATTTCAAATTTTAGAGAATTCAAAATCAAATAGTGGAAAAACCAAATCAATGTTGTTCCCAAGATGTGGTCAAAATATATTTTTAGACAGGGAAAAAAATCAAATAGGAGATTTTTCAAGCTTTAAAGTTCTCAACATCCACAAAAGATTCAAGGTAAGAAAAAGTAAAGGTTGAAGAAAATGTTCAAAAATATTCATTTTTTAAAAAGCATCTCAAAATGTAAGAGATGATATTAGACTATCTTTAGCATGCAAAAGATTTTATTCAATTTGTTCAAAGCCTGCCAATAAACTCCAAAAGAAATCAACATCAACCTCAATAGATGGATCTAATTATGAACCACATAAAGTAATTTCTATTCAAGGCCCTTCATAGAAGACTTTCAAAATCAAGATTATGAGGAAAATTAGATTTAAATGAAATACTAATGGCAATGTATGCAAATTCAAATGAAGAATTGCATTTACAAATAGGTTAGTTGCAGGAAGAAAGTGGCAAGCTTTTAGATATGAAATTTTGTATCTTGTATTCGATCTTTGTAGCCTATTATCTTATTTGAAATATAAATTCTCAAATTTTACTCTTTCAATTTGCTCCACATCATCCCATTCCTTGTGATCCATACCTTATTAGGAAATGCCCATCACTTTTGATTAGCAAGCACCCACCTTAGCTATATCAAATCAATTTACTGCATCAAAAAATTCTTCTAGACAATATTGATTAGTGGGGAAAGGAATTAGTCTCTCCTGATCCAGAATTTGCTTCCAACCATTCAACTTCTACAAAGAACAAATCCTCTACCTCAAAAGAAATTTGAGAAAGATTGAACAATTAAAAAACTATTTCGCTACTTAAAAGTAATTTTATTTCAAAGAAATGATGATATATTATAACTTTGCTATAATTTCTATCTATTTAATTTAAGTTATTTCTATTCTAATTTCTTTCAAATCATTGTCAATCCTGCTCGATCTACAATACCTGAGCAAGCAAATTAGGTGGGATCCCCTATACTCTAGTTGCGCAAAATTGAAGGCAAATTAGAAAATAACAAGTCTTTACTCACCCTCGCATGGACAATTTGGTAGAAATCAAAAGCTATAGAAAAATGCTAAGTCACAACCTTTGAAAACTGTTGCATTTGCAAAAGGCTACATTGCAGCTTACAAATAGGCTTTTGCAATAGGTGTTACTAGACAAATGCTAAATTGCATTGCAGTTTCGTATCCCTATGTAATGCATGCATGAAAGCATGAAGACATGAAATTCCATGTATGCCAGTATCCCTATATGATGCATGCATGAAAGCATGAAGATATGAAATTCCACGTATGCCAAAACCCAACGAGACTTATCCATACGAACCATGTGGAAATGGCCTAAAACACAACTATCTTCAATGAAATATAGCAAAAGATGGCCACAACTAACTTGCTAAATTAGTTAATACATCATGATCTAATTCAAGGAATACTAGAAATTACTCAATTTAGTGTTGGATCCACAGAATTAAGAGAGTACTCAAATTTAGGAGAAAACTAAAGAAAAGTATTTATTCATCAAATGCCAAAAGAGTTCTATGATATAACAACCACAACCCTTTTATTTATTACCTTGACTTGGGCTATAATATATCTATCAGTTGTCTATAAGAGTTTGGAAACAAATAAAATAAGTTTGGTAAAGAATTCTTCTCAAACTAGGAAAGAATCTATTGAAAATTGTCATTTCGATTGATCTGGCAATGTTGGAGATTGATCTGAGTCTAGTCAGATCAATCTTGGTCAATCTGGGACATCACAATCATAAATCCAATGAGTTTAGAAGATTTTGACATTACGAGTACAAACCTATGATCAATCTTGTTTCTATGAGATTGTACATTCCAAATACTTAAGATTGATCTTGCTATTTTGAGATCTATCTAGCATGAGTGTGATCTATCCTAATACTTTGGGATCCATCTAGCATGATTGAGTTCAATCCAAATGTTAATTTGATGATGGATCTTCACCATTTCACGCATGTTTTGCACCCGACTAACCTATGAGCTCTTTCGTTACTTTTGAAACCTCTCTAAATGTCAAATTTCTTCTTGAAACTTGTGCAAAAGTTCTCTTTTGGACCATTGAAGCTTGTCCCCTTTAGCTTGCATGTTAAATCAATTACTTGGCCCTTCATCCATCCCAGCACTCACATTATTCCCTTTCTCTTGAAGGTGAATTAACATCAATTCATTAGGATTTTTTTTTCCTACAAAATAAAACTCCAAATAAGAAATAATATAGTATACTACTAATAATATTCTAACCCTATACTCCCGCCTTGCAATTTGGACATCCTATGGATATGTGAACACTTATGTATTCCCAAAAGTTGTAAGTTTAGATCATTTTCTCTTATCCCATGGTCAGATACTATGATGCGGAAAGGCCTTTGGATTGTGTTAAGTAAAAATATCCTCCCTACTAGACTTAGTTTACTTCTTGATAAATTTTTGCAACCCCACCAAACACAAGTCATGGAATTTCCTTTAGTTTTTACCTTTTAGTAATAACCACAACTTTCCAATGGAAATTCCCCTAAAAAAAGATCCCAAATTTGGTAACATATAACATATGAATTTATAGCTCAATGGTACCCCATTTGTGCTTAATTTATATATACATGTTAACTTAAATGGTTAAAATATATTGTCCTACATAAATTATACTAATTATGATGTTTTGGATGTGCAAGTGTGTTATTATGAAGTTAAATGATTATTTTTGGACAATTTCTACATTTTAAGATATTGGTTAGTCCATAGGTTAGCCTTGCCACCACGATAGGAGAAGCTATGACTGCAGATGTCGGAATTGTAATCTCAAAGAGAAACCGCAACCTATTCTGGAAAATGCTACGTTTGTCAATCGTGGTCGCAAGATGAACATCCGTAGGCACAATGACTTTAGCCACAAGAGAGAGAAGAACTGAAATGTACATAGGAATTTTAGCGTTTGATGTTCATAGTAGTGAGGATAACCTTCGCGAGTATGGAACGCTTTGTCCCAATGGCATAATGAGAGTGCGGGGAGTATTGGATTTGAGGTAGAATGGTCCATGGTCGTTTATGCATGGTGTAAGAGTGGATTGATGAATTGCGGCTGTAAGAATTAAGAGGCAAAGTTAATGCAAGACTGTGCCTAAGTTCAAGGATGGGGAAGAGGATGTCACAACTGTCGAGCAAGTCATTGTGGCCCCAAGAGACAATGCAATACGATTTTGACCTACTATCTTGCATGAAATTTTGAAGGCTTTTCTGTCTTTTCCCAGTTGTACACAAGCCCTAGCCCTTGTGTATATATAAATACACACACACACACACCTTTTCCACAGTTTATAGGACATTTTAGGCTTAGTTTTACTCTTTTAAACACTTAGAATTCTAAGAACACAAGATTGTGAAGCATCGAGTAGGAGGAATATACACTAAGGTTTGAAACATGTTCATTGCCCACACTACGCAAGGCCATTAGACTAAGTTTTTTATACTTTATCTATTTTTCATGTCTTATTGGATGATGAATAACTTGGAATTCATTTTAATTGAATTTTGTATGAATTTCTAAGTTTCTTTCTAGTCGCTTGCGTTTGTGCTTGATGAATTATGTATGCATGAGTTGTGATTAATTATCCATGCTTGGTTAATTTGCAATTGGTGAATTAAATAGTTATTATGGAAATTGGCCAATCCACTAATTAACCGGTGGTTGTGTGATAAATAGCAGAAGTGAAACTTACCATTAGATGTACAATTGTGAACATTAAATTTTAAGGGAATAGTGAGAGTAAAACCATGAAGTTAGTGTAGCTTAATATGTTAATCATAAAACTTGAAGTCTTGACTCAATTTGGCCTAGAAAAACTTGCAAGAATTTTAAGTAAAAACTATAGGAAAATTTACGAGAATATCCTATATATTTTAAGATTAGAAATTCATAACTAATGCAATTAAACTGATAATTATCATAACTGACACACATAGAAAATCAACACAACACTTGTGGCTAGATGCTTCAGTTACCAATACTTCATCCCTTTCATCTTGTGTGCTCTTTTCTGAGTGTGTGCTTTTAATTAGCTAGTTTTACTTTCACCACATTAGTGCAACCTAACTAATAGGAAATTGGTTAAATCAACAAATACAAAATCTTTTCTCATGGGAACGATACCTATAATCGCCATATTACTAGGTTAACAAGAAATTTGATTTTGGTGTGATGATGACCCACGTCAAATTTTGGCGCCGTTGTTGGGGATGGCGATGAGTGCTATTGAATACTTTGAGGGACTGCTAGATTAGGCTAATCTTTTTTCTTTTGTTTTTGTGTTTTAACTCTTTTCATTCCTTTCTCTCTAATTCTTTTTATGTTTTTCTTGATATAAATTGTTGCTTTTCATGGGTTGAATACTTGTATTTGGGAAATATTGTATGTGTAGAAGAACAAACACCACAAAAGGCACACAACTTTCTTTCAACAAGAACAAGAAATAGAAATGGTAGAAAACAACCAATCACTACAAAGAGCCATAAGAGATTACATTCTGCCGGTGAAGAATTCTTACATGATAGGCATTGTCAAACCACTAGTTATTGTAAATAACTTTGAATTGAAACCTACCCTAATCAATATGGTGTACCTAAATTAACTTAGTGGAGCTCCACACGAGGATGCCAATACACATCTAGCCTCTTTTCTTGAGCTTTGTGATACAGTTAAGTTTAATGGAGTTTCATATAATGCTATTAAACTGTGTTTGTTTCCATTTTCTCTTAGGGATAGGCTTAGATAATGACTATAATCACTAACATTTGAGAGTATAATCAATTGACAGAACATGGTGAACAAGTTCTTAGTGAAATATTTTCCACCGACTAAGACTATGTAGTTAATGCTTAAGATTGGCATCTTCAAACAACTTAATTTTGAGATTTTACTGAAGGTGTGGAAAAGGTTTAAAGAGCTCCTCAAAAAGAGTCCACAACACAGATATCCACTTTTGATGTAAGTACAGAGTTTTTATAGTGGCATATCTAGTCAGTTACATATTATTCTTAATGCAGCTTTAGGGGACACAGTCATGAATAAATTACATGTGGATGCTTGGGATTTGATTAAAGAGATGTCATCTAATACTTATTGATAGCCATCTAAGAGATCCATTACATGCAAGGTCTTTAGTGTGCATGAAGTAGGTACAGTAATGGCACTTGAGGCAAAAATGGAGCTTTAGTTCAAGAAAATAGACATTATCTTGGTATCTTGGTAAGCAACACACACCTTTCTCTAGTTTCTATTTGTAAAAATCGTGATACATGTCTCATCTTACACATAAGTGTAGAGGTGAAGGAACAAGTAATAGGCTAAAGAAACAAGTGAGTTTTGTAGGTAATGCTAGAGCATAAAGCAATAACTTTTATTCAAATACCCATAACCTTAGCTAGAGAAATCATTCTATTTTCTCTTGGGGGAACTTGCAAAATCCACTGGGCTTTTAAGTACCTTATCCACAACAGGAGAAGCAATCGCTAGAGGAAATTATGTCCAATCTTACTAAGTCAACTAATGAAATGATAGCTAACTTCGTAATGACTACACAAGACTATATAACTAGAACTGACACTCTTTTATAGAACCATCAATCAATCCTCTATTAGGAATCCGGAGGTACAAGTGGGGAAACTAGTAAAAGAGATGACTTCTAGACCTACAGGTACACTTTCCTAGCATTACTAAGACTAGTCTAATTGAACATGCCAAACGTGTGTAGGTCGTGTAAGATAAGGAAAGGTCAAGCATTGCTAACAAGGAGGAAGATGAAGAGCAACCCTTAGCGAAGGATGAAGAAAAGAAAACAAGCCCTTCACCATACAAACTAAAGATCCCCTCACCTTAGAGGCTCATACTGATAAAAGTAAAGGAGTAGGTAAGTAAATTTCTTAATGATTTTGAAAACTTAGATGTTAATGCTCCTCTAGCTTAAGAGATCATGTTAGTGCGAATGTAATATCCTTTTCTACCTTTTAGGTACTTGGAATGGAGTTAGTAAAACCCACTCTAATTAGGATCAAGTGGGCAAATAGGTCATCGCAGATTATTACCATGCTAAAATTTAAATTTATAATAGAACTTAGTATTGGAGTGAGTACAAGTATTATTGCCACGAGAGAAGGGGCTTTATGGCTATTGAGATAACTAAGTTTTTATTAATTAGGCCTTCAAAATGTAGCGAGAAAAGAAGGAACTAGAAAAGAAAGAACACATTTGAAAACAAAATCACAATCTTAAAAAAGTGAAGTACCAATAATTGAAGAACCAAGTCCCTTGTGTTGTGTCAGTTTTCAATATATGCTATTGATGTTAATTATTAGTTTAATTGTCTTGTTATACATTGTTAATACTAAATTTTATAAAATATTTTTCTGAATTCTTCTATAGCTTTGACTTAAGATTTCAGTGGGCTTTCTAAAGCCTTATCGAGTTAAGAAACTTAGTTCTGTGACTAACAATGTTTTGCTTAGACTAATTCTATGATTTCACTTTCGTTATTCTTACAAAATTAATATCAACAATTAGTTGTCTAACATACAAGATTCACTCCCATTATTCCTTGCACAGCTAAAAATTAATTATAGGGTTGATCGAGTCCTATAATTATCATTTAAAGCACTAATTGTGAATAACGATAGCAAAAACAATTAATCATTCACTTATCATACATATTCAACTAAATATAAACACAAGAGACTAGAATATAAATTAGCAACTCGTATTATGACTAATAAAAATCAATGCCAAGTTTTTCATCATCCAAAAAACGTAAAAATAATAGAAAAAGTCTAAGAAAACATAGTCTAATATCAATGTGTTGCATGAACAAATGAACACTCTGCAAGTATGGTGTGTATCCTTTCTTCTTCACTTGCTCCATGCTTTTGTCTCTTCTAGGTGGTTCTATAATTACACCCTGAAAACTATGGAGAACATGTAAATATAAATGTATGAGGCTATAGTTTGAGTAAAGGATGAGAAAAGACAAAGCCAGCCCTCAAAATTGCATCCAGACAGTTTGTTGCACTGTCCTAGTGCCAATGGGTATTCCGATCACTCTCGCGGACCTAGGCTCGAGATTTACATGCCCTACTTCCTAAAACTCACAACTATGAAACATTTCTTGCGATCATGTATCCTTACTTTTTCGGTCACACCCTCGCTTTTGCAAATTCCAATGCAGTCCATGCCTAATTTGCACAAGAACACTAAGGCATTTGGTAACTATGATCCTTGCTCCTACGATAGTGCTCTAGGTTGCAACTACTCTAGTAGTGTACATTCTTTTGTGTGTAACTTTCTCATCCGATATCCAATTGGCCTGATTTTTACACCATTGGAAAGCCAATTCATTTTGATTTTATTCTACAGAGTTTTGAATCAATTGAATTTTTATTAGATAGTCTATCTTTCAAAAGTACTGCTTGATCTTTTCTCCTAAACCACTGCTTCTTCCAAATTTATTTCTTTCCTTCCAATCAAAAGTATCTAAAGATTCCCACCTAAAACATAAACATTAAAACACCTATATTAACCATAATTATATAAGATTCAAATAAATTGAGGTCAATTTTTATCAATTACTCGATCTATTTAAATAAAGGCACAAAGTGTCTTGAAAGTAAAGTGATTTGGCATTTAATCAAATGAATTCCATTGAATAAATGATTCTTGTTTTTGAGTCATTAATTTGTTTATAACGGGCCACTTGGGCTTGTAGAGGATGTCCTAATTAAGGTAAGTATTTGGTTGTACCCATGGACTTTATTGTTTTAGATATGAAGGGTAAGGGAGAGCCTAATATAATTTTGGGCTGACCCTTCTGAGCTACCACTAAGACAATTATAGACATAGAGAATGGAAGCCTCACATTGCATGTAGGCCTAAATGAGGTAACATTTCTAATGTACTCCAACCCCACCACCAATGATAGGAATAAGGAATAAGGAAAAAGGGGACATGTCTATGTTGTAGATTGTTGATGGTATGATTAATAAATTTAGTGATACAGTATGTGCAAAAGAAAGTGTAACATAGGTGCAAGATGGAAACTAAGAGACAAGTGTGCAGAGAAGTTTGCATGGCGAGTATAAGAGAAGTTAAGCATAAGGAAGAAAGCAAGAAAGAGAAGAAGAGAATGAGGAAGAAAAAGGAGCGCTCAAAGTTTCAATCAAACAATCCTAAACCATAAGTATTATGTCGGGCTGTAGACAATAAAACATTAGAAGGCAACCTAAGCTATATATTTTTTTTGCTTTGTTGCATAGACTATTTTTATTTTTATCAAGTCTTGGTGCAAGATTTATGATGAAAAAGATCAAAGGACGCATATTACTTAGCCTTGTAGACAAAGAAGGGGAATAGGCACCACCTCACTAAGCTGTCTCATTCTTTGTTGCCTGACTTTACTTGCACGATATTATGAGTGATGTAGGCAACAAGATAAGTGTGGGGTTGGGTAAAAGTGTAGAAAATTTTGAGTGGAAATAGAGTGGTTGCATGTAAGAGTTGTTGCTAAAAATTTATGCATGCACACCCATGGTTTGCGTGGTTAAGTTGATAGCATGCACATGCCACAAACTTTATGGCTATTGTACTTAATTTATGAGAATGCCTTGCAAGAAAATTTGTGTTGCTTGGTTCTTTAATTGTTCTTGAGATTAGCATGCTAAGCCTACTGTTGAAGACATAGTTCCTATTTTATTAAGCACTCACTCTTCACTTTTGATGACTAAAGTATTTGAGAAGTTCTATGGTGAGAAGAGGACAATTAAATGTTGACATAAGTCTTACTTTGAGTATTGATGAGTTCTCTAGAGAATGAGGGGGGATTAATTGAAAAAAAAAAACAAAAATAGAGAGTGTAAGGACTTAGAAAAATTGAGTGAAAGTTTTGTAAGCATGTGTGAAAAATTTGTCTACTGCACTGATTGGAGCAATTGAGTGACTGGAATTGTATAGTGACCTTTATTCAATTTTGTGTAAAAAGATTGTCCAATTATGAGTATGCAAAGCATCTCGAGTTAATTGTGAGTTGTGTAATTAGAAGTGTGCAGTGACCTATGTTCACCTCCACATAAAAAGATTTCGAATTAGTTAAGACAAACATAAAGCTCACAAAATAATATGGAAAACTAGTGTGGGGGAGAAAGAGAACAAAAAATTATTGAACCCATGTTGGTCCTCTTAGCTAAAGAAAATGTTAGTTGAATGTGTTCCAAAGCGAGTGAGTTGACATGTAAAGTGAGCGGTCTTGGATTTGATTGTCTTTGAATGTTGAAGTAGTTGAGAGTTAAAGAGAATCACACACACATAGGAATTGAAGTTGTAAATATTTAGGTTGAAAGTATTATGATTTTGAATAATTCTAAACCAAGTGACTTGTGCATATATTGGACTTTTGAAATTAAGAGGAGTAACTAAGTTCATAATTTTGAGCATCAACGCATTAATTGGGAGAAAAAGTCCTTGCTTGAGGATAAACAAATAAGTAAGTCTGGTAGTGTGATAATATATGAATTTATAGTTTAGTGGTACTCCATTTGTGCTTAATTTATGCATGCATATGAACTTAAAAGGTTAGAATATGTTGTCATGCATGAATTATACTAATTATGATGTTTTGGATGTGCAAGGATGTTATCATGAAGTTAAATGATTAATTTTGAATAATTTCTACACTTTAAGATAATTGTTGGCCTACAAGTCAACCTCGCCACCATGAGAGGAGAAGCCATAGCTACAAATGGAGGAATTGCAACTGCGAAGAGAAATAATAACCTATTCTAGAAAATGTCATGTTCGTTAGTTCGGGTTGTAGGATGAGCATCCATAGGCTCAAGAACTCTAGCCATAGAAGCGAGAGTAGCCATAATGTACATTGGAATTTCAGCATTTGTTGTTCATAGTAGTGAGGGTACCTTCACGGGAAAGGAAGCAATAGCAAAATGGGAGTGCAAAAGTACTAGATTTAAGGCAGCATGGTCTATGGTCAAGCTTGTGGCTGCGATGATGCATGGTGTGAGAGCGGGTTGAGGAACCACGACTACAAGAATCAAGAGGCAAAGTTTATACAAGATAGCACTTGTGGATGTGGAAGAGGATGTCGCAACCATGAAACAAGTCATCGAGGCCATAGAGACAATGCAACAGGATTTCAACTTGTGAATCTTGCAAGAAATTTTGAGGGATTTTCTATCTTTTCTCACATGTACCCAAACCTTAGACCCTTATGCGTATAACTATATATATATATATGTGTGTGTGTGTGTGTGTGTGTGTGTGTATGTATATACACCTTCTCCACAGTTCATAGGACATCTTACGGCTAGCTTTACTCTTTTAAACACTTAGTTTGCGATTGGATAGGCCCTTCGTTTTGGAGAAATTTTTCATAGAGAGAGTGAAATTTTTTTTGGAAGAAGTGACATAGAGAAGTAGGGATTTTTTTGTGAATAGATAGTATTTATGAGATAATATAATAATTATAGTGAAATAACAGATAGTTATATATAGGAAATGGAAATAATGTGACAGGTAATTATGAGTATATAGTGAATGTGTTGACGTTAATAATAAATTAATTTTTTATGATTATTATTATTCATTTTATTGATTAATATTTTAATTTTATTATTTTTGTAGTTGTTATTGCTATTATTATGTTTATTGTTGCAGTTGTTGTTATTTTTGTTATTATTGTTGTACTTGTTGTTATTTTTGTTACTGTTGCTGTTATTGTTGTTTATTGGTATTGTTATACTTGGTGTTATTATTATTGTTGTTGTTATTACTATTATTTCTATTTTCATCGCTAACATTAATAAGAAATGTGGTTTTGTTATCATTATTATGATTATCATAATATTATTATTGTCACAATTTTTAGTATTAATAGTAATCCTACGGTAGAAGTACTAAATTGTTCATAATTTTTTTTATGATTAATCGTTTTATTATTATTGTTGTTGTTGTTATTTTACAATTACTATTTAAATATTATTAGAGTTATAATTATTATTATCATAGTAGTTGTATAATTGTCATCAATAAATTATCTCGATGTTCTTTTTAATTTTTTCTCTTCTCTCTTATTTTTTATTTTAGTTCTTTGTTTTTCTCTTAATATAAAATTGTTGTGTCTCCTTTGCTTCAATCTATTTTCTACTTTTTCTTGTCTCTTTTATCAAACTTATAAATGCTAGTTAATTTAAAAATATTTTATTTTTATAGTTAAAATATGATAAAAATGAAGTTCATTTTATTTATAATATAAATTCATAAAATTGATAAACTTTTAACAAACATGCACACACATATAGTGCACAAATTTGACTAATTGTTACCATGGCTATTACTTGTTATAATAATCATTGTTATTAGTAGTAATAGTATTGTTGTTGTTCTTGTACTTGTCAATTTCATCTCACACTACTGGTCTATGCCATGGTATTACTTTGAAAAGGATGGGTTGTTATACTTAAGATATGTACTTGGTAGGTAGGTTCCTTAGGTCATGATAATAAAGTTTGGTTCAGATAAATCATTTAGAGAATTCTCATAAAAGGCAAATCATGGGAACATAAGTGAATATAGAAGTTTACAATGAGGTAAATACACACACATACATGAGTTGGAGATGGTACTAAGAGAAAAATTTTGAGAACATAAGGCCAAAAGTAGGAAGAAAACGATAAGGCTAATACACACACATACATGAGTAGGAGATTTTCAAAAGAGGCAAATAATTGAAACATATACATGAGTAGGAGATTTTCAAAAGAAGCAAATCATTAGAATATATAGAAGTATATGATAAGGAAAATACACACATGATAACGCAAGTATATGTAGTCATGGTAGCATTCATATATTGCATGGCCACTTAGAGGCATCAACACTCTGTGGTGTCGTTGCCATTGGGTTCCATGTCTCTAGTCTGGCCATCATGCCATGCTGTCTTATGTACCCTCATGATTAGCACCCCAATGCTTAGAAGCACGTTGCTATAGCACTGCAGCCTCCCATGAGTCTTTAAGATGCGGAATGGATGACGAGACAATATCAGATGGCTCTAGTGATGACCTGATGTCAATGACATCATGTGGTGGAGGGGTTAACTCATGATGGGGATCATCTCCCTCTAGTTCAGGGGAACCCTAAGGAAATGCTAGAGCAATGAAGAGTATATGTAGTATGCCGTACAATGACTTTCATACAATGAGCCATTGTCTCTAGCACCGTGCCTCCTGTGAAATATATTATACTCGTACATAGTTAGATTATAATATGTAATGTAATATGTTAAAGTGTAAATCATAAGCTTTTTCACAATTTTCAAGAATAAAATGTAAATTACCTACTTGTCAACCTCCTGCCTAATAGCAAGAACTACTTGAGGCATCTAGGTCTGTGCATCATAAGTCACACCAGGCTACTCTAAGAAATGTAGGAATCTAGCATAATGGGCCTAAAAGTGTGCTCCTCGTGACATCACTTGGAAGATAGTAAACTCATGTCCAAACTGCTGTATGAGTTGTCTGGCAAGGCTTATACAAACTAGGTACATATTTGCATCATTCATCATGTTGAGGTGTGAGCACTCCATTCAAATGTCAATAAGTGTATTGATTAGGGCATTAAAGCCCCTTTACTAAGTTGGAACTATGAAGCTTACCTTAATTTCATTTTTTGATTCAAAAAGGAAAGGGCTTTTTCAGCTAGTGCACAGGAGCACACTCATGTTTTCCCTTTACTAATAGGGGTCCCATGGTTCCTATGCCACCGTGTTTTCTGGTCCTTTTCTTTTAATGCTTTGACCTGAATTGATAACTTTTAGCTAGTTCAATAGATGAAATGGTTGTGCTCTAGCTCACTTAAGAATGGGACGGTAGTGGTCTACTGGTAAGCTCGTTTTGATCTTGGATGCAGTACATTGGAATCCTGAAGCACCACCACCAACTGATGTAGAGGCCAATAAAAGATGGCAGTAAGAGAGTGATTAACAAAATTAATGCCAAGAGAAGGAAGGAGATAAAGCAAAGTGGTCAGTTGAAAGTATAGGGACAACCAGTGTGGGACGTTGTGAGTAAACACATAGATTGCTCACCATGTGGCCTAACTTTTTATAATCTTCAATCATAGTAAGACTCTAGGATGTTGGGGGAAGTTTTGAGAGTCTAGGTGAGACATTTGTTCCACGAGACGTAGCAATGACCCTTCATGTAGTAGATCTTCTTTCAAACGTCAGATCATGCATGCTTAGAGCTCACAGTTGCAAGATTTGAACACTAAGCTAAAGTAGGGGGGACAAGTGGCTAGCCTATTTGGTACCTACATCTCGAGCTCCTATAGACATGACCATCATTCATTTGATGCCAATTGCTACATTGGCCTGGGTAGGGGACATGCTTAGCTTAAATTACAAAGTAAAAGAGGTCAGCTCAGTAGAGACATACATATAGAATTGGTATTAAACATAGTAATTGACATTTGATGTTCAGTAGACATCAAAGCTAGGTGCATGGAGCCCTGTTTATTGTCTCTGTACTTTTGAAGAAAGAGAATGAAGCTTCTAGTGTAACGACGGCCGAGGTGCCTACAAACCAAAGCATAGTTCCTTTTGATCGAGGATCCAATCTAAAAGGGGTTAAAGCTATTAGTGGCTTCCTCCCTACCTCTACTAGTAAGGCAGATAAGGAGGCTAGTTGTAATTGCTTGCATGTCGGTCTCTCTCGTATGTAGTAAGGTTGGTAAATAGAACTATCATGCCAAACTAAAGGTTCTAATCAATGCAAATGATTTAGAGCATGCCTAGTAGTGTGAAAGTGATATAGTAAGCGGACAAGGTAGTCAAGTGAACACTTTCCAAACACTAACCCAATTGGATGGGAAAGTTAGCATTCACAATAATGACTAATAACAATGAGTGAAGCAAACTTCAGACCAAAGTCGAGGGGAAATAAGAACCATTAGAGGGATCATTGCCTACTTCTCATGGACTAGCCTACTTAACTATTTACCAATCTCAAACTTAGGAGAGAAGACTAATCCAACCTCCATCTTGGAAACCATCTTTTAGGGAGTTTAAATTAAAGGGTTCACTCTAAAGCTCAATCATCATTTAGGGTTTTATTCAAGGGGATTGCCCAATGGGCAACTCAAGAACGACTGCTAAAGCTGTTACTGATAAATATTAGACCAGAAGTAAAAAGTGTTGATTGTAGACCAGGCAGAAAAAAAAGCTGCAGAAGATTGATGATGAAGAGCCCAATCAAGAGAGAAAAAGCAATTCCTCACCTCCTAGAGCCAAGGGCACTTAAATAAGATAGTCAAATAGGTAGGTAGGTAATAACTCCTGATGGGATTAAGCAAGTGGTCGTAGGTGGATGTATCATAGGGTGAGAAGAATTAAATCTTGATACATTAGTTTACCAAATTCCTTACATGGAGGTAGCATTCGAGCAAGGACCATTCACTTCAACATATTCATCTTTCCTCTTCCTGTTCCATGTGACATCAGCCTTAACTAGTTATTCACACGAGAAAGACAAACTTTTTATCGATTCTTTTTGGAGGATATAGTCGACATACTAAGCACCAACTAGATTGGCTATGAACAAACTACACACAAAGACATTTAAACCTCATTTTTGTAGTCAATTGATTAAAAAAATGCCCAGTCGCATGTTTTTTCTCTAAATAGTAACAAGATGTAGGGGATCCTTTTCTTTGACATCAATCATTTGGCTTACTCGGGGGGCGATATTTTTCTTTTGAGGTGAATGGGTCGTCCTCTTACTTGACTATGGCATCGCCAACATGAGTCTGTGTTCGGTGGTTGATAAGCTGCTAGTTGTCATTTAGGGCTTCTTATTTCCTTTCACTTTTCCCAACGAGGTGGAGGGCCATCGCGTCACCTATCTCCGTAGTTCCGGAGACAGGAATTAGGTAGTAGGGGGTGGCACCCTTGGACCCCCAAAAAAGGCTTTCTTTTAGGCGCTTCCTCTAGTTAAAGAGTGAATTCAGGAGTTCCAGGTAGGCTAAAAGGAAGGTAAACAGTTAACGGCTGGCGCTATCAGGCTTGATTCCCTTCTTCCTCTAGAAATAGATCCCCCTTCTCTTTAGTAGCATTCTTTTGTGAGTAAGTAACTCTCTGGAAAGCTCCTACCTTTGGACCAGAAGATGAAAGCTAGGTTTTTCTTCCGGAAGGAAAACAGAAGTAGAAGTGGTGTAATGTAAGATTAGGATAGGAGGAATAACATCATATTGTATAGACGCGAGTGCATTGTCTAATCTACCCTCAAAACAAAGTAAAAGATAACGCTCTCTCAACTCCCCCTCAAGCTTCCGCATAGATATATATCATGCTTGGATGCAATGTGTCCCAATAGCTTTAGTAAAGATGTCAGCCAACTGGTCTTCAGACTTCACATATGGAGTATAAATTTCTTTCATGGCTATCTTTTCACGAACAAAATACCCTTCTCTAAGTTTAAGGTAAGGCGACTTTGTTCGCTCATGGAAAACCGGATTAGAGGCAATGTGAGTTGCTGCTTGATTATTACAGAACATTCTCTTAGGATGAGACCACCTCAACTCCAAGCTCACTTAGTAAGGTTTTCAGCCAAATAAGCTCACAAGCAGTGTGAGCCATTGCTCTATACTCTGCTTCTGCACTCGACCGTGCGACAACTGTTTGCTTCTTACTCTTACACGTCACAAGATTTCCACCTAAAAATGTGCAGTATCCAGTCGTAGACCTCCTATCCGTCGGTGAGCCGGCCCAATCCGCATCTTCATAGGCAGAAACAAGAAGATGTCTATTAGAGGCATATCCAATACCTTCCCCAGGAGACGACTTAAGATACCGCAGAATTCTGTGTACAGCTTCGAGATTAGGGATAGGTGGAGAGTGCATAAATTGACTAAAGACACCAACCGCATATGCAAGATCCGGTCTGGTGATAGTCAAGTAGATAAGTCTACCCACAAGTCTTCTATACATACCGGGATCATTTAGGAACTCTCCCTGATCGGAACAAAGACAATGATTTTCTTCCTTCGGGGTATCAGCAGGCTTGGCTCCCCAAAAACAAGTCTCCTTCAAAAGATCAACAGCATACTTCCTCTGGGAAAGATAGATCCCCTTTTTGGGTGGGCAACTTCTATTCCTAGGAAGTACTTCAAGGTTCCTAGATCCTTGATCTCAAATGCCTTAGACCAATGTGCCTTCCACTTTTTTATTACCTCAACATCATTCCTCGTAAAGACAATGTCATCAACATACACCACTAGAATTGTATTCCCCTCCTTCCTATTTCTAACAAATACAGAATGATATGCATGACTTCTCTAAAAACCAAACTCTTGTATAGCAATACTAAACTTTTTGGAGTAGTCCTCCCTCTTAGTCAATGGATTGCTTCAATCCATATATAGCCATCTTTAATCGGCATACTTTTCTTTTCTCCCCTTGTGATATGAATCCAGGTGTAGAAATCCTTTGCCATTATATAGGCCTTGGCTTTCTTTCATAAGACTCGTGTAGTCCAACCCAAAACAAAAAGAGCTCCACTCAGGCAAGGAAGTATGGATTAGATATAGCTATAGCTAGCCTAGTAGTGTAAGGCCTATCTTGAAAAGGCCCCCAGGTTGGTATGTAGATATCCAAGAATGGAACTAAGGTATTGGGAGTAAGTGGACTAGGGTGGCTTAGTCTCTAGGGCCCTCTTTATAGATGGATAGATGAGTACTTTAGTCTTATGACTAATGAGCGAGTGCACTTTAGGAAGCTATTAAGTGCTCAATGAGATTAAATGGTTTTCAATGTGTCCATTCTGTAATACATATCAAAGTAATAAACTCTCCCATTCTATCTTTGAGAAATATAGACTAGGATTGACTTTGGAAGCTGAGTTTATCTATGCTCTTGTGATACTTCTTTCTCAGTAGTTGGACTTGCCTCATCCTAAGTACTAAGCCTCATGTTTCAAGGAAAAACTTCTTTTTGTTTTGTTTGCTTCGCCCTCTTTTTGCTAAATGAATCTCTTACCTGCCTTTTATAGATCTTACACACTTACTCGAATAATAAAATTCATAAAATGATAAAAAAAGAAATTTAAAAGAAAAAATGAAAATAATAAAAAATGATAAATTTGAATAAAATAAATAAAAATTAGAGGAGTATAGTAAGAAATATATAAATAATAATAGTTTACTAGGATTTACTGTGGAAATACATACTTCCAATAGGGAAGTTGGCCAGCAGTGAATAAGCAAGGTTGCTCTCCAATTCGGTCGAAGTCACACATGGTTTTGCCCAGGGGAGAGTGTCATTCTTTTAGCAGTCACGTTTTATTCCCTTTCTTTGTTTCTAAAGTTGTTCTTTTATTCAGTTAGTTGCTCGCACACCTCGTTAGTAGAAATAGCGTTTTTGGTTTCTGGATGTAATGGTAGCAGTTAACACTTCTAGATGTAATGGTAGTAGTTAACACTTCAGTAAAAACATTTTTAGGCTCCTCCTCTCAAACTATTCCTTCCCTCCAAACAAATCCTATCTGAATTTTTCTGGCCACCAATACACCATTTGATCCGACGCATATTTTAACATGGTATCAGAGCCATTTTAAAGGGAAAGGACGATTGATCGAAGATGTCTGAATCCTCATCCTCCAGTGCAAACCAGAGACATGAATTAGCCGACAATCCACATTAATGGATAAATTTCTTAATATGCCAGATCCAAACAATCCTTTTTGGCTAAATAATGAAGATAATCCAACTGTTGGCCTTGTTTCCGACCTATTAACTACTAAGAATTATGTAAACTGGGAAAGAAGTTGAAGAAAGTGCTTCAGCCTTGTTTCCACCAAGTCATAGAATGAATCAAAAAATTAATAGGTATGGCAGATTTACTAATCTTGTATAAAACAGTACTCAAACAGTTGGAAGATAGGGGACTGATGAGAATGAGAAGATGCTCCTCACTAAGTCTAAATACCAGGAATTGTTGGCTATGCTTGCTAGAAAGAAGGAAGTAGCCAATGCTGTTGAAGAGGTAGATCAACAAATCCATGAGGCTATTGTTAACACTACTTCTGGTGTTTCATCAACCTTTAATGCCTTACTACCTCCTATGAATGGTAACACAAATTCATTGTTTACTCACAGTCAAAACAACTCTCCCAGTCCTTATAACCAGTGGATTCTTGATACTAGAGCAACAAATCATATGATCTGTGATCTAAAGTTTTTCATTGTTGGCATAGTTAGACTTGTTAAACTAATTAGCCTTCCTAACTGTGCACGAGTTTTCTCTACACATCAAGGATTTGTTAGACTAAATGATTCCCTGACCTTGCATGGAGTCTTGTCTGTGTCTTCATTTTTATTAAATCTAATTTCAGTTAGACAA
The DNA here is from genome assembly GCA_019155195.1 of Avicennia marina. Lineage (NCBI taxonomy): Eukaryota > Viridiplantae > Streptophyta > Magnoliopsida > Lamiales > Acanthaceae > Avicennia > Avicennia marina. The sequence continues at coordinate 7,415,397 of CM032760.1, forward strand.
CTCACTCAAACCAATAAATGTTATGATGTCTTCTCTCCAAAGGCTTGTTATTTGTAGGACCTTGTTTTGTGGACCATTCTTAGGAAAGCTAAGGTGCGAAATGGCTTGTACAAGTATTCTGCAAGGAAGCTGTCTCCACACCAGAACACAGCATTTTTTGAGAACACTAAGACCAGTCCACCTTGCTGTATGAACTCTGTAACCAGACCTATCAAACACCAAAGCCTTTGGCATTGTCGCCTAGATCACTTATCCAATAAGGTGCTAAGTCTGATAGAAGACTCTGCCATAAAACCACCATATGTTAATAAATCTAATGATAGTTTCTATGATATCTATGCCATGGAAAAAATGCGTAGACATTCTTTCTCTATTAGTGATCATAAAAGTTCATATCCTTTTGAGTTGTTGCATTGTGATTTGTGGGGGCCCTTTCATGTTGTTGCTCATGATGTTAGTCATTATTTTTTAACTATAGTGGATGATTATACAAGAGCCACTTGGGTGTATTTTTTGAAAACCAAAACAAAAATTAGGCATTGCATTCAGGTTTTTTACACTTTGGTAATGAATCAGTTTAGAAGTACTGTCAAAGTAATTAGAACAAACAATGGTTCAAAATTCAATCTAAAAGAATTCTACTCGAGAAAAGGAATTATACACCAAAAAAACTTGTGCAGATAATCCACGACAAAGTAGAATTGTAGAGAGGAAACATCAACATATACTGAACATAGCAAGAGCCTTAATGATACAGTCTAATACGCCTATGTCATATTGGAATGAGTCTTTTCTTATTGCCGCATACATTATTAATACACTACTTAGTCTAGTAACTAATAACAAGACACTTTTTGAACTACTCTATGATTTGCAACCAACCTACTGTCACATGAGAACTTTTAGCTCTTTGTGCTATGCAGTAAGAATAAGTCAATGAAGGTAAAAATTTTATAGTAAGAGAAGAAACTGTGTTTTCTTAGGTTACCCATATGGTGTGAAGGGGTATAAACTACTTGAAATGGAAACAAAGAGGCTTGTCTTCAAGAGATGTGATCATTCATGGAAACATTTTTCCATTCTTTTCAAATAGTCAAGATCTTGTTTCACTAAAACAAAAAAGCCTTTCAGACATGTCTTGGAATCCTTTTCAAAGTTGCATTGATTCGAGTCCAAACCTGTCAACACCTATATTTCATAAATCAAATGATCAAAACTTACTAATTCATGTGGAATAGGTATGGACTAGTTCACAAGAAACTAATAATGTAGAACAGTCCTCACTCCATAAACCTGTTACTGTTCCATTAGATAACTCTTCATTCCCACATCTTAGAAGGTCTTCCAAACCAAAGAAAGCTCCTAACTACCTGCAAGACTACTATTGTATACAAGCCACCTCAACCACAGTTGGCTCAAACCTCAAGGTCAGTCTTCACTGCCTTCTTCTACTTATTGTTGAGCTCCTTTGACTATAGCCCAAAACAATGCTATCTCACAACACCGAGCTTTTTTAACCTTCACTCATTCACAAGAGCAACCTAGAACCTTTCTTGAGGCATCTAAAGATCTGAGGTGATGTGAGGCAATGTAGGTTGAGCTAAAAGCCTTAGAAGATAGCAAAACCTAGACTCTTGTTGATCTGCAGGCAAGGAAGCAGTTAGTGAGCTACAAATTTGCATACAAGATAAAGTATAAATCAAATGGCGACGTTAAAAGATACAAGGCACGTCTAATGGTAAGAGGGTTCATGCAAAAAGAGGGCATAGATTATGAGGAAACTTTTCTCCAGTGGCTAAGATTAGCATTGTCAAGTGTTTACTGGCTGTGGCTGCTGCCAAAGGATGGAAATTACAACAATTCAATGTGAATAATGCCTTCTTACATGGAAACATAACGAAGGAAATGTATATGTGTAAGCCACCAAGATCTAGTAAAGAAAGGCCAGCAAAAGTGTGTAAACTGAATAAAAGCCTATATGGACTGAAGCAGTCTTGTAAGTAGTGGCACGCTACTCTATCTAATGCCCTCATCAGTTTTGGTTTCAGTCAATGTAAAGTAGACTGTAGTCTCTTCATCACGACAAAGAAAAATTTATTGATAGTTTTGCTAGTTTATGTGGACGACATCATTGTGGCAAGTGACTCAAATACTATAATAGAAGATGTAATGGTGTTCCTCTATAACAAGTTCAAAATTAAAGACTTAGGAACTTTAAAATACTTCCTAGTGATTGAAGTGGAACAAACAGACACAGGAATCTTCTAAAATCAAAAGAGGTATGCACTGGAGATATTAAATGACAGTGGTTTGTTGGCTACTAAACTGAACAAATAACCAATGGATCAACATCACAAACTAAGCAAGGAGACAGCTGCACCTTTAAAAGAATCGACTATGTATCGAACACTTATTAGAAGATTGCTGTATTTGACCATCATAAGGCCAGATATTTCACACAGTGTACAGGTTTTGAGTTAGTTTTTGGAGACTCCATCAAATCTGTATTTACAGGCTGCTCTCAAATTACTACGCTGTATAAAAGGAGCATTAGGATTAAGACTTTTCTTTTCTTCAGCAATTGACTTAAAACTAAGGGTGTACTACGACTCTGATTAGGGTTCATGCCCTGAAACTCACAGATGAACCATCGAATATTGCACTTTCATTAGAAACTCATTAGTGACATGGAAGGTGAAGAAACAATCGATTGTGACTAGATCATCCACAAAGGCTGAGTACTGGGTAATGACATCAACATGGTGCGAATTATTGTGGCTGAGATATGTTCTTGAGGCACTATAGATTGTAGACAGTGGAGCAACAGACTTATGCTATCATAATCAGGCAGCCATCTACATAGCTTGTAACCTGATGTTTCATGAACGGACTAAACATATTAAGATGGACTGCTGTTTAGTAAGGGATCACCTTCAAGAAGGACTGATTCAAATTCATCATGTTCCAACCAAAAATTAACTAGCAGATGTTCTCACTAAATCCTTGCCTGTGTATCTTCTCAAAACTTATTTGATCAAGATGAGGGTGGTCAATCACTGCTCCTCATCTTGAGGGGGCTTGTGGAAATACATACTTCCAGCAAGGAAGTTGGCCAACAGTGAATAAGCAAGGCTACTCTCTGATTCGGTTGAAGTTGAGCATGGTTTTGCCCAAAGGAGAGTGTCAGCAGTTACGTTTTATTCCCTTTCTTTGTTTCTAAAGTGGTTCTTTTATTCATTAAGTTGGTCGCACACCTCAGTTAGTATAAATAGCATTTTTGATTTCTGGATGTAAAGGTGGCAGTTAACACTTCAATAAAAACATTTTGGTGCTCCTCCTCTCAAACTGTTCCTTCCCTCCAAACAAATCCTATCTGAATATTTCTAACCGCCAACGCACCCTTCGATCCAACACATATTTTGACATTTACACTTTAGATCATGTAATAAAGTCTATAGGCATTGGTCCATACTCCATAAAAATTTAAATTTTAGGTTCCCAAACCCTATGGGTCTCATGGGTATGGACCCAACCAAACCCAATATTTTTACTTTAGTGGGTTTAGGTTTGAATTTGAGAAATACATGCCCAGTGATAATTAATGGCATGAAATTTAAGCACAACATAATTCTCACACTCAAGCATGCTATACATATGAAGTCCAATATATTTATTCATCAATTTAAGGTTGAATACAAATCTCAAAATTTCTCTTGGCCTAGGATTTATGGTGAAATTCCAACATTCTCATAATGCACAACCAAGAACCAAAGTGTTGTAAATATTGTAACGTCTTGGCAACACAAACATCATAAGCATGCAATTCAAGTAAGGAATGGGAGATGCAAAATTTACTCAAGTGAAAGCTATCAAATAAATGCTTATCATGCTTCAATTTAACAAGTAACATTATTATTGCATAACAATAGTATGAACTCCTAAGGTGTTCTTGGGGCTTCCATGCATATGATCCTAAGATATGGGCTATGCTTGTATCATGATTCATATGTAACTCCTAATACCTCAAGCTACTCAACAAATTCTCATGTTCCAAGTTATATCTCTTTAAATTCCATCAAAGATCCTCAATAAGCTCATAATTCATATGTTGTCCATTGAAATTTCTACGTATATGCAAATTCTCAATTCTGGGCTACATTCATGCAAGTGAACAAGCATTAAGTATTCGATGTTCAAATTCCCATTAACCCATTGAACTCTTAAAGACTCACTATTGAATGCAAATTAAATGAGTAGAAAACATCCTTAATATGAAGTCTAGAAAACAATGAAACATCTTGCAATTTTTCCAATCCACAAGTAATGGAAATTTCATAACCTTGACTGTGTGCCCTTTTCCATGGCATAATGTCATATGAAATCACCAATTTCTTTGCATGGACTTCTCTTGCTTGCAGTTGAATCCTCCATAGAAAACCACATCCCAACACTTTGGTAGGCTTGTAAGAAAGAAACAATAGAACGTAAAAGATATTCCAATGGTTAGTGAAAATATGCCTCTCAATGAAAGCTCTCACAATTCTCTCCTCATCTTTTGTTTTTACTAACTCATTTTCTTTCTTTCATATTCTTTTTCCTTTCCCTCTCTTTTTCTTTTTCCCCACTCTCCTTGATCTCATCCTCATTCTCCCTCTCTTCAGTCTCTAATTCTATAGAATCAGAAGATGTACTAATTTTGGCAACAAAGCTACAATCCCCTCTCACCATGGGTTCTATATGTGTATCTCCACTTAATGCTTCATTCCCATTCTCTACGAATGTTGCTTCTCCAACACCTTCACCAATGCTATGATCCTCAAAACTCAACTCACCCGTAACTTCACAATTTTTTACTTTAAAAGGTATATCATCACCCAAGGATGGATTTTCCTCATTACTACTCTCATTAGCCATAGATAAGTCTATTTCCTTATTCTTCTCATGGGCTACAACATCACTTACGTCACAATCATTCAGGTATGAATATGCACAAGATACCTTTCCTATTAGCATGGATATAACACCAGTAATAGTACCCACATGTGATTTAGTAGCGATGGCCTCATGAGTGTTGTGCCGTGTAATCCGCCCAACAATAGACCTATGTGAGTTGTCTCAAGTAATCCTCCCACCACTCCCTCTTGAACCTACGCTCAACTCGGATGAGACTCTCTACTATACCTTCAATTCCCTCATAGTAACGATACCCAACTATCTCCAAATTTTGTCATTCAACCTATTGTGGAACGTGTTTATGGTTTCTTCTACATCCTCGTCAACATTAGCCTTCTTCATTGCCAGCTTCATCTCATCATAGTATTCTACAAAACTGAACTTTCTTTGAATTAAATTATCAAGCTCTATGTACAATTTATGTTGGAGGAAATATGGGACATACCTTCTTCTTGGCACCCACTTCATTTCACTCCAGTGGTGATTTAACATACCCTATACGACTGCCTACTATTAACAAGCTCACTCTACCAAGATTTAGCATAATTTATGAAGACAAGAGTCACTAGTTTTACCTTCTGCATTTTTAAATAAGGATGAGAATTGAAAACTAATTCCGGGTTCTTTCCCACTCCAAGTATGCGTATGGATTAGAATAGTTGGGATTCAATAGGTTCGAGGTCGAATTTCAAAACTTTAAAACTATGAAACAGTAGTATAAACATAGAAACTAACATACCAAATCCATTCTGCATTTGCTATACAACACGCATTAACTAAAAAGTATCGAAAAAAATTGAAAAGAATGTACATTTGGAATCACATTCCAATGGATTTGTTTGTTATCCTTGAGTCATAGCTCTCAAACCTTGACCTCTAGTTTGTCCATGTAAATGTTATGATGATGAATGCCTTATACACCCTACAAAACCCCCATTTGCAAGGTTTTAACGCAATCTCTTTTAGGTTAGAAGGCTTTTTGCAACAAGAAAAAAAAGAGAAAATAACTAGAATAACTTTTCTTGTTACTTGGAGGGTGGCACACTAAAATTTTCTGGTTTTGCATGCTTAGAACTCTTCTAAAATATATATTCACATTTAAGACACTAAAGGACACTAGTTATGGACTCCATGGACTTAGTACATGAACCTTTAGAAATTATTAACTCGTTTACTTTTTAATTATTAAACTTTTTAATAATTCAACCCATAATTTTTAATTATTAATCTCTATTAATAATTAAGACTTGATGGAATTATATCCTACGACTTAATTAATTCCACTAATTAAATCAAAACCTATCATGTTTCTAGTTAATAATTACATTATTAATAAACATAATTGATATCAACCAACAAGAAAACCAATAGTATTCTAATATTAACCACTGACATATGAAATACTACACAAAATAAAAGTTTTGTAAAAACTTAAATGAGAAAATTGAAAGTTATTGATGTTATGAACTTCATACATTTTAGATGTAGTTTAAATACTAGGAAATATTTGTTACTTGAAAAAATAATCAAACTATTTTGTGAAGGTGAGAAAATAGAGATTTAGTGGAGAATAAACAATTCTTAATTGGCTAATAATGATGACTTTCCATTTTTTCCTTTACTAGGGTATAAGAGAAAATGTTGGGAAAAAGGATAGAAGAGAGAGAAAGAACCTAAGGGTTGCTTATATATAATTGGATTTGGAATTGCTTTTCAAGAAAAAGAAAAACAAAAGATATCCCAATTTAAAATATTCAAAACCACTACAACTTTCATGAATGTCGTCTAGACAATAGGCACCACAACAAATTTAGAGAACTAAGGTGGAATCACATCTCAACTGCCATCTGGACAATGACCTTAACGGTAAATCTAAAGAGTATGTAGATTTGTCATCAGCATTAGCATAAAGATGACGAGGTTAATGCCTAATCCGTAAGCTTTTCTAATTTATAATTGCACTTCTCGTCTTGATGAAAAGTGAGACAAAAAAATCGAAAAAGTTTTTTATTTTAGGATCAGACCTTTATTTGAGGTGTCAAGGGTTACGATTAATCCCTAAAATTTGTATTACTAGAAGAGTTTTGCTATCATTGTCATTGAGATAAAAAGCTTTATGATTGTTTAGGAAGATGGTGGATATACTATCCCTTGGTCATCAAGATAACATGTAATACCCTAGATTTATAGGTATTAGTAGCAAAATATTTTTGGTAAAATTTATGTGGAATGGCAATAAATTTATTTTTATTATTTTCTAACTATTTTCATGTGCAAATATCAGTAGTTTTGTAGTATAAAAAAGAAATATAGATATCCTAGGCTAACTAAATTTTTCCAAACAATATAGACATAACAAAAAGAGACTTACTGTGACAGAAGAGCTTGAAATAGGAAACTAAGATTAGAAATTTGATAAAAAGTTATAGAAAATAAATATTGAGTTATGGGAGTTTTAGGACTTTTAATTTATAAGGATTTCAATCCTATCCAACTTCTACTTAAAGTCCTAGTATAAATATAAATTTTAAAAGAGAGAAAAACCACTTTTACACCTTAAGAGAGCATACGACCATTTAGGTTTATAAAGGGGAATTTTGGCCTTCAAACACAATAAAAATATGCCTAAGGACCCTTAGAATGTTGGAGGAATCAACCTTTGGTGATTGGAATAGTGCTGAATGTAAAAAACCAAACAAACAGTGCCTTGCACAAGTCACAAGCCTTGCATCGCAGTCATTGCTGAGGTCAAGAGACATTGGGGCTAGGTGTAAGGCAACCCATCACAATTGTAGAGTGGATCGTGAGGCAGGGTACTAAACCATGTAGAATGCCCCTCAGTCTATGTCGTGGCAACAACGACTTGGTGTGCAGTCACAGTTTTGTTGCTCACAATTGCAAAGCCTAGATACAAAAGTAACAGAATGTTTCGCGGCCCTTGCCACAAGTGCAAACCAAATCCTCGTAGTTGTAGAACCACTCCTTGTGGTTACAAGCTAAAGCACAAAGTTGGGCAGAATGTTATTTTCACAAACTTAGAGTCAAAGTTTCTAATTTTGATATTAAAATAAGCTTAAAAAATGAATTAAAGGCTAACTAGAGCAAGTAAAGCTATGTAAAGGATTCGAATAGAAAAACCAACTCCATGGGTAACCGAGGATCTGAGGGCCTAACAATGCGGGATATATAAGATGCACGTAAAACCTTTGAAAGAATGGAATTCCAATGGGAAAGCACTTGATTGAAAAGGAAATCAAAAACTGGTATTTAAAGAAACCATTAGACAGCAAGAATGAAGTTAGGCAAGTAGTTATACCTTGCCAAAACATTCATCTCAATCAAGTAATTCTTCTACTTTTACTTGAATCATTTATTGAAATTAGTTTAAAAGGACCAAAAATGGAGAGGACAATTGCATCATACAACATGTCCAAGTGTGCATCACAAAAAACATAGCAATGTCTTAAAGAAGTCAATTATCATAGAGCAGTTACAGCTAAATGTGGTCTTCTTGATGCAATGAGGTGGAGTCAATACTATCTAGGCAAAATAAGAGCAATGTAATTAGGTACATCTATAATACATTCAAGCCTAATGCCATTGTGCTAGTAGGTAGGGAGTTTTCTTTTAACTTGCCCAAGTTTGAGCACATTAAGATTTTTTGTGAGGCAAATACAACATATTAGCACTGATGAAATTAATTGGCATTTCCACTTTTTGAACGACCCTTATAGTGCCCATTTCAAGTTGTTGGAAATTTGATTGGATTTGGAGAAGTAGCCCCAAATATGGCATGGTTCTAAACAATGGAGTACATTAAAGGGTTTATACTATAATATAAGGGAGATAATAAATTAAAGAATTAGATAGTAAGTTGAGAATAACTTCAGTAATCACACTGGATCATAGAATTGTTTCACATGGGTGTTCACTTCAACCCTACTAAGGAGACCAAGACAACATAGACAGCTATTTTCTTTACCCCACCAACTCTATTGGACATTGTACCCAGCCTACCGTATCCCTACAATGTACTAATGTATGAGACAAAACTCACTTCGACTGCACAATAGCCTCAACTATAGAACTAGTAGTTTATAGAGGATGTGATAGCATGATATCACCACTTGAGTGACCATATAGAATGGATGGAGGGACAAAAAAATACACTTTTTAACCCTAATGCAACAGTTCATGTTATGCATTGCCTTGAGAGATGAGGCCACAAATGAGCACAATTAAAGTAAGCACAAAGGATCGCCACAAATGAGCACAATCACCCACTTTTGTTTATGCTAAGCCCATCCTCTAATCGTGCACCTTTTGCTCTTGAAATGATGCAACTGTCGATGGAGATTTTGCAGGTCAAGATCTTTATTAGATAGTCATTGCCATTTAACATGTTGCAATCCTTTTATAAAATGCCTTTATATTGGTTGTAACTATAGACAACATCTACTCTATTTATATAATAATATTAATGTTTCTTCGCAATTTAATTAGAAGTTTTGTGTACTAACCACTAAATCAAATGTTTATTATTAACAAAAATGTTATAAAAAAATTAAACATGCTTATATATTAAGTACAACGAATGTAATATTTGTCATCAACATTCTCACTCATTTCATTACTAACATTCACTTTATCTTCATCATTTTCATTTGAAGTCTTGTACTTTTTAGAGTTACATAGATTCATCTTCAATGACATAGTATATGGTCTCATTAAGATCGACATACAAATATATGCTCATGGGATCATGTAAAAGAGGACACCATGCAAGGCTATTCCTTAAGGGCCAGCATACTCTTGATCTAGTTGATCAGGGACGTCTAGCCATTAATTTTTTATTGAGCACCGAGCATTCATTTTGCAAATTGGCCTCCACATATTATTTTCCTTCTCTGGATTAGGTAATTAGCGATATAAACCACAATAGCTTGTTGTAGCAATACAGAAAAATCTTGCATGATTGACATTCAAATGTTGGCTTTTTGGATATACGCTATAACCTTTAACAAGATCCACCCAATTATATTTAAATAATATGACATGACTTTATAAACCCAAGGGATTTGATTTCATAATTTCATCATTCAAACCATGAAACGAGTTATTGTAGCACACTGTACAAACACACAAAATCCTTTGTCATTTTTCATTTATGTGGTTAACTACGTGGAAGTTAAACCTATTTATGTCTCTTGATTACTTAAACCCCGTGCCAAGCTATGCAAAATTAGATTATCAACCATGTGATTCAAATCTAAAACTTGTTAAACATGTTATTGAGTATATATTTTATAAACCCCAATAAATTGATTTAGGCTTATCAAACAAACACTTCCTTTTAAATCCTGATAAAAATTGTTGGGCAACAATGCTATCAATTTAAGCCTCACCATGATCCTACTACTACAAATATTTTATGCATTTATATTATACCAGTTAAATAAATATGTGTAGGTACAAATCAAACACAAATGCATGTAAAATAACCTATATAATAGCTCCATTTTAGGACAATTCAGAATAACATATGTTTTTGCAACATGCCATTCTTCAACAGCGATATATATCATTATTAGTATATAAAAAGGTCATCCATGATGATAAAAAATAGAGAAGCAAGGGATGAAATCACTTTTGGATCTCACACCATTTCATGTGGACCTCATTGTTATCAAAGCAACATATGGCTCACAGTAGTAAAAGGCATATGTTGTTATCTTCAAAATATATCGCTCAACAATTGGAATCTCTAAATAGGCTTTTCTATTTACTATTTCCTTAAGGGTGTGTAGAAACCTAAAAATATAAATAATTACTTATTGGCCTCACAAAAAGATACATCTATATATATTAGATTGGACCACAACGCTAATCTCATATAGCAAATTACAAGCACATATTCTATAAAATCAAATAACACATAAGGAGATATCTTGTCCAAGTGTCAGAATATTAACTACAACTTTATACCCTAATTTCTTGAAATTTTTTTAAATTCTGAACAAATATACAAACCTATTAGACTAACATGTTTATTTTTGTCGAGGAGTTCCAAACAAGTTCTAACAACATCTCTTCTAAAGCTATTAGAAGAAACTTCTCCATGAAAAAATGACAATCATAACTTTTCATCCTATTTAGCCATAAATTGTTCATATCAATAAACTATGTATGTTAGAAGCATATTCATTTGGAAACATTAATGCATTTAACATTCACATAATTATGGTTCTGATCTCAAGTTAAAGCATAAGTAATTTTTTAGGGTTGAGACCTTCACGTTCAAGTCAATAATTAGGTCAAGTTCCAAAAGTTGTCTCATTTTGGCATGACTCCCGAAAGCTATCCTAAAATATAGAATGGCTTCTACAAGTCATCCCAAAATCTAAAACAACATTTGAAAGTCATGCTAAAAATTATGATGGATTGGGAAAGATCTTTGAGGTCATCTTAAATCGCAGAATATGTAAAATAACCCCAATCAAACCCTTTTATTTTTTTTCTTTCTATTTGAAATTTTATCCCACAAAACAATATTGTATAGAGAATATTTTTGAGGTCTATTTCTTAATCAAGCTTTTGTTGTGATGATTAATTATTTTAGTATTAAGTCTGTTTTAAAGTCATTTAGTGCACTGACATGTTTAATTGAAGAGATTATGTAGATAAGTAGGATTTGTATAAAATGTATGCCTCTTGCTCCTATATTGCGTGGCCAACATCTCCTTGATGGGATCAATGTAAACTCCTTTTGCACGGCACATAGTTGTATTATGGTGACAATGCCATAGCATTTCTCGGATAGTGTCACCACATTGCCTGAATGCTATCATCGATATAATCGCCCACACCGAAGTACAAATCCTTCAAATAACATGCAATTTGATAGATTGTTCTCTAGTGATAGTGAAATAGTGTCCAACAAGCCAAACCTTAATTGTAATGTTGATGCCACTTCTTTTAATGTCCGTCGATTCCATAACATTTCAATGCCATATCTAATGTAATGCAAGTATGATATTTTGAGGTTATAAGCAATGATTTTGAAACTTCGACAAGACTAATCAGTTTGACTGATTCAACTAAAAATTGGTCAATTTGGGGCCCAATTATATCATATAATGGGTCCATTGATAGAATCGTTGCAAAGTGGTCAAAATTGGGTATGAATCTATAATACTCCAAAATTTTGAGTATTAGTAGTACGCCATTTTGGGTGAAATTTTGTGAAATTATGATTGATTTATTTTTTTTAATTTATCATTTTCTAACCAATGTCTTGTGAGATGGAAATCTTTGACTAAGGATAATGCATGATCAAAAAGGAATTTCTGATAGACATTTTTCTCATGAGGCAGGTTGATTTGGTTGTATGATCGTATTAGTGAATTTGATTAAATTCATAGCTCTTACTCAATTGGGATATAGTAAGATAAAAGATCTATATCTTGTTTCATTTACGATTAGAAGGATTATTATGATTGAATCACTGCACTTTAGTTGGAATTTTATATGGACCATGGACTAGGAGTTACCTATATCCTTTGAACTACACTCGTTAACTAAAGATAAACCTATAATGTCATACACAAAAAACAATTCAAGGGAAAAATGATAATTAATTGTGGACAACATGATCAAAACTTGACAACTTTGATGATTGAAATTCATGGCCCACATGAATTTTATTTAGTCTTCAATATGTTTGTTGATAAAGTGATTATCAATTGGAAAAATGAACTTTCAAGTTGATTAATGAGATTAATTAAAATTAAAAGTCAAAGATATAATTGGACCTTAATTGTTAAATGGATTAATAATTATAAATGGAATAGGCTTAAATTTGGACCATTCCACACAACCTCCTTATTGATTAAGGGAGAGGATTGTATTTCCTTAAGATAATAGGAAAAGAAATATGTCTTTGACTAAACAAGGTTCGAAGACACACTCTAAATATACTAATATTGACCTTGGACACCTCCTTTAGAAGTACAAGAAGAAATTTTCAAGCCTTCTCTCTCTCTGTTTTTTTTTTTTTTTTCATTTGTTCTATTCTCCCCACTTAACACAAAAGAGTTTTGTGAAGAAAGAAGAAGAGTCTTGCTCTGTGCTTGTTCATGTGGATAAATTATAGGTTACAACTTAAGTTTTATAGTTGTGAGATCACAATTTGAAGGGATTTAAAGAACGCATCAATGGTTTTAATCGGTTCCCCTCTTTAACATTTTGATTATACATTTTATAAGAAGAAAAACACAATAGGTTGGGTTTAAATTTTTATGCTATGTTTCAAATGTTTTACCAAGTTTTAAATAAGATTCCTTAAACTCTAATTCCTACATATGACTTGAGTCGAAAGAAAAAAGAACCTTAGAGATTGAAAAACACACACAAGAAGAAAAATAGGGCAACACTAATGAGGATGATGTTGCACTTGTTAAGCAACTAAGAAGACTAGTGAAAAACAACAGCAAAAGAGCCTTCAACAGAAGCGGAAACTCATTTTGAAAAGGGGTTATAGATGTTGAAAGTAGGTAGGACCACATGTCTAACTTTTACAAGAAAAGAATTCAATATTTTGAATGTGCTAGTTTCGGCCATATCATAATAGAATGTGCTAACACTTGTAAGAAATGGGGAAGTCCATGACCACCATATGGAGCTAAGTAGATTTAGATAAATCAAACTAATATGAATAAACATACAACCATATTTCATTCAACTCTAATAGTCAAAAGAAAATCATAATGGCTAGTAAGAGTGCAAACGAATCAACCTTGAGCACCAACTTAAAATTTTAGACTCAAACTCTACTCATATTAAATTGACTTGATTTCAAGTTCGAGCTTAAAAAAACTAAGCCCATTCTAGCTTGAGTTCAAAATTTTTCGATTCCAACTCGAATCGAGTTTAAACTCAAACTCTAGGTCATTATTTTTTATTTTTAAAATAAAATATATACTTTAAAAAAATTTACTATCTTCAATTTTATATAAAATGAAATATGATACTAAACAATCTTATAGTTTGTAAATATTAATAGCTTTCAAATGATATTAAAACATATAATTTATATTAATACTTATTAATTAACATAATAATGTAGTCTAATTACATATGTATTAACTTACAAAATGAATACATATAAAATTTTAATTAATTTTATTATGTCATTTTATATTTAAGTGATTTGTCTATATAGATATATATGTATGTATGTATCTATGTGTCTATGTATTAGAATGAAATTTATATGATAACCTAATAATAATTGTACATTTCATATATGTATATGTTTTAATTAGATGTAGAGCTCATATTAGTACACATAATATATTAAAAAATATCCTAGTATTACTTTTCAACAATATAGTAGTTATTACATATAATTTTAATATCAATACATTGTATATTATATATTAATTTTATAGTTATAAAGTATATTTAAATGTATGAAGTATGATAAATAAAAATATAAAATATTTAAAAAATAAAAAAAGCTCACAAGTTGGCTCACGAGATTTCGAACAAAGAAAATTGAGTTCAAGCTTAGGTCAACCGAGATTCAAATCAAGATTGAGCTCCAGCTTAAGTCAGACTTGAGACAGTTTGAGTTTGAGTTGAACTATTATCAAGCTAACTCATCAAGCTCATAAACTGGCTCAACTCATTTTGCACCCCAAATGGCAGGTGTTGCAACACCTATAGTGTCATTGGATGATACTTTAAAATGCAGTAGCTACAGTGATGAGCTCTCTCATGAAAATCTTATGAAGACTTACCAGACAATATATGATAGATGGATAACTACACAAAGTGAAGTGAAATCATTGAGGCAGAAGGTTAACGCAATAGGAGGTCAGAGTGTTGAGCTTTCAAGCAATTACGTAAAACTAACAAATGAAAAAAAAAATAAATAAATAAGGCTAGAGGTTGCAAAGCTAAAAAGTAAGAATAGAAAGTTGAACAAACTATACTAAAGTGCTCTTATCAAAAGTAATGAAAGCTACCTTAAAGCAAGTTGAACAAAAGGAAGGTAGTAGGACCACATGTTGATAACAAGTAAGCACTAAAGGAATGCTTTTGATGCAATCAAAGAAGTGTATTAATGAAAGATAAAGCATAAATTTGAAAGATCCTAATGTGTGAATTGTAGAATTATGACCTAAAAACAATGAATACAAAAAACTCAAGTGAAAGATAACCACAACCAAAATGCCACTTGGTTGATTTATCACTAATTACTTCAAGAACAATCCAAAATAACTTGATTTGAAACATAAGAGTTTAATTATTTAATAATCAAAGCTCATAATTACCTTACATTGAGGTAACAACTAAGCACATAAGAAAAAAATCATGTATGGAAAGCATAATGAAAAAAGGGAAAATTATTGTTGGCAAAGCTAATGTCTTGGTCTATATGTGGACACATGATCAATCTGCAGCTTTCTTGCTATTGATCGAGGCTTATAATTGATCAACCACTTTTTACAATCAATCCTGGCTAGTTAGGTGGCAACATTTGCGAGCTACTAACTTATTTGCCACATCAAGTGATCAATCTAGCTAGTACAATCAATTTTCTAGAAAGGTTCACCAAGTGGTTTGCTTCTAACATGACCAACCAACCAATTAATGAGGTTGATTGGCCAAACCAAAGATCACCATCATCAATACTTCACTACATAAAGATGATCCAAGTGCCTTCTTTCAACTCCCAAAGCTTTGTTTAAGTGCTGAACCTCTTCATGAATGTCTTAAACAAGTCCTACTAAGGCTTTCTTCAACTTCTTAGCTCTAGCATATGTAATTGGTCTGCTTGTCACTTTTTGTTGATCCATGTGCATAGCCTCGACAATCACATCATTCCTCTCGTTTTGGAAAGGGATTGTCCTAAATTCGCCACCTTGTTTAATTTATGCATTAAAAGGAGTTGAACCAAACACATAAACGTAGCACTAATTCCATAACAAAAATCTCCAACTTGAATGCATTGTCATTGATCGTTTCAAGCACTTTGAATGGCTCATCTCCTCTTGAAATAAGTTTGGATTTCCTTTGCTTGAGAAATCTTTCTTTCCTCATCATGTGCATCCAAAGCTAATCACCAAGTTCAAATATCACCTTTTTCTCCTTTTGTTAGCATGTTGTGCACATTTCTCATTTCTCTTTTCAATTTAGTTTCTTACTAATTCCACTAGTTGCTTCACAAACCTTGCTTTCCTTTTTGCCATGTACATTTGCTCATTACAAGGTCAAGAAATCCAAAAGGGTTATAGGATTAAAGCTATAAATGATATTAAAAGGTGACATAAGAGTAGCAAAATAAATACTCTTATCATATGCAAACTTTACATGTGGCAGACATTGTTTCCAATTCCTAATGTTCTTCTTAATCATAGCCTTCAACAAAGTAGATATTATCCTATTGATTACTTTAGTTTAATCATTCATTTGGGGATGGCCAAACAATAACTTATTACCTAACTTTCCTTAAAGCATTTTCCAAAAGTAACTAAGAAACTTAACCTCATGATCAAACATAATTGTCTTTGGCATTTCATGCAACATAATAACCTTTTTAAAGAACAAACAGCAATATGAGACACACATGGGACTTATAGCATTCAATGAAATAAGCCATATTGGAAAACTTATTGCCAATAACAAGAATACAACCTTTCCTAGTCCTAATCCTAGGCAATCCTAACATAAAATCCACAGAAATATAAGTTCAAGGTGTACTAGGAATAGGTAATGGTGTATATAGATCATGCAGTTGTATCTTATCTTCTTACACTTGATATACTACTCCACAATTCTTTTAACTATCTTGCTTTAAATGTGACCAATACAAGTGTTCTTGCAGAAATTAAGCTTGTCTTGACGACACTATAGTGGCATGCTAACTGTTAGCATGCCACTATAAGCCTCTCTATGAGTAATAATTCAAATAAAGAACAAAGAGGTAAACACAATTTGTCAAGATAAAATAACCATCATGTTGAAAATACTTCTTATAAGTGTCCTTTCTAGTCAATTCAAATTTTTTACCAAAAATTTACATCAACAACTCACAATTTTTTAATATGCTTAAATCCTATTAACATAATATTCAAGGCAGTGATAGGTACTCAATGGCACAACAAAATGTTAGTGACAACATAGGGAAAGGTATCAATAAAAAAACCTTCCTAATGTGTCTCTTACTCAACTTACCTTGAAAGCTTTAATGTGTTAAGAGACTCATATTGGCGCATATGCCAAACTCTTCTAGTCTCAAGTGATGCTACCTTAGTTTCCATAGCCCTAAATAAAGTTTCTTGTTATGTGTAGAATAATTAAGTTCAACTCCATTAAGGTTCTCACTAAAGTACACTATGGGCTTCTTTTTTTTTGCATCTTCTTCTTTTTTATGTCAACACTACTTCAATACCTATACTCGAAGCATAACACTTAAGTTTAAAAGTGGAAAAATTAGGTAAAGAAAGTAAACATGTGTTACTAAGCTTATTTTTCAAAGGATCAGATGCCCCTTTTTGTACTTCTCCCTAATAGAATTTATCATTCTTTTTTATCATTGCAGTAAAGGGGTGTAGTGATAATGTTGAAATCGTGTACAAATCTCTATTAGAAGCTCATTAATCCATGAAAACTTCTTAGTTCGCATACTATTGTTGGAATTGGCACTAGTCTTGAGTAGTTTCATCTTGCTGTCATCAACTTGTTTACTTTATGCATTTATGACAAATACTACGAATATAGAATTGGTGTGACAACTCCTTTGTTGATCAACTCCTTCACTTGGCATGAATCTCCTTAGTCTCATTTGAGTTGGTTTGATATACAGGGTTGTTAAGAATGAATACTCCCAACACAAAGTCTATTTAACACTCAATTCTGTACACTAGTGGTGACCCACTGGGCAAATCCTTCAAAAATACATCTTGATGATCCTACAAAATAGACAAAATAATCAAGAAAAGGATAGTGGTCACTTGTTTAGAAATAGACAATGATTCTTTGTACATTTAGACTATCAAAGGTCTCTCTCTCCCTATAGCTAACCTCACATCTTTCATAAAAGCTATGCAATCTTTTCCCTTCTATACTCCACTACACCAAATTAATCCAAGTGCTTTCTTTTAACTTTCAAAGCTTGTTCAAGTACTCATCCTCTTCTTGGATGTCTCAAACAAATCCTACCATGGCTTCTTTCAACTAGTCATTACTCAACCTCCGCTACACCAAGTTTATAGCAGCTTTATTTGAGAGGAAGTTTATTTACTCTATCACTTATTCATGTGTCTTCAAAAATGTTCTACTTTGTCATGGAGTTCATATCATTGAGGATTTTGAAACATGATAATTATGGGATAGTCAATTTTTTGTGTCACTAGTAGATTATGTCACATAATGTCAAAAGGAGATATTATTAGATTTATATGTGCCTTCTTGGTAGCGTGTGGCATAAATGTGAAATGCATGTCATAATTTCCATAAGGGTGGAAGAGTCCAAAAATTCTTTGTTTTCTTTTAGATAAATTTATCTTGATTTTTGCCAATCTTAAAATGCTAAGGAGATATGATTATCACTACAAAAGAATGGAAAAGCTACTATAATTCTCCTAGAATCTCGTGTGGATTATTCTTTATCCTGTAGAAACGTTGGAAAAGTTAGAAGATGTGTATCATATCAAATTTAGATAAGAATTCTAGTGTAAAAGGAAAGTCATCATTGTTTTTGTGACACTAGTAGACTCCAATATGACAATTTGGATTGATGTTGCGACACTAGTATACTTGAATAAGGTAGTTTGGAAATTTGGCCATCCAGTGGATTTTATGATGATTTAGCCATCCTATTATCAAGGAAACTTGCGTAGTAGACCTTTACAAATATTGGAAAACTAAAAGATGTGGTAAGGAGACTTGCACGAGTTGTTGAGTGATCATGTAAAGCTTTGCGAAGGCTCTATTGTGTGTATCTAGTTTTATGCATAAATGCGTGGGTTTATTATTACTCGTATAGTTTTGATATGTATTTGTGAATAATTGACATGTGTGCTTAATGTACCTCAAATTGGAGAGTTCACCATGATTGTGCGGACACCAATTTGAGCTACAATATCGCATTTCTAACTTTTATTTTTCTTTGGTTCCATCATTATTGTTGTTGTGTTAGTGTGTGAGTGTGAACAGTAACATATTTCAGCACCTTGTAGTCAACACATTATTCACTATGTGTATTGGTGTTGCAATATAATTACAACATAAACTAATCACAGGGGAGTTGCAACGCCACTTGAATCCATCTAGACCAACATTCTTTCACTATGCCTCAGTACAATCAAACTACGAATTCCATTAATATAAGGTTTTAGAAGATTTTATATTTGTGATTCAACAACTTTTATTAAAGAAAGACAAAACACTTACTCAAGTGAAATATAAACTCTAATTAAAAAAATAATAATAAAAAATATTAATAAATAAATAAATAAATCTATATATATATCTAATCTTAAAATCATTAAATTTTGCAATGAATGTGACAAATTTGATGAGTAGAAGTAAATGTGCACAATGTTAGGTGTATCTCAAAGTATGTGGAGAAATAAGTAAAAGGTGTAGACCATTTTGCATCCGAACAAAAGTTTTTGCATGTGTTTAGGATTGGTAATCCTCAACTAACTAGTTCTATAAATAGAAATTTATTAACAAGACTAATTATCTTATCTACAAAATTAATTGGCTATCACCATTACTTGGTTGGTCTTTAAGAATATTTTCAACATCTTAACAGATAGATAGTTGTTCATATTGTAGAACATGAATATAGTTGGGAAATAACAAAGATGGGGAAAAGGGTTTTTGAATTGGGAATTGGAATGAAACATGATTGTTGTTCGGTCTGCAACCTTAGGAATCGAAATTTAGTAATCATATCCAAAAATATAGGAATAACCAAGACCAAATAAGATAGATGGTTTTGAAAAAACCCAAGTTTGATTTCCATATAATTAATTTAAAATAGATAAGTTACATTAATTTAATAAATATGTAATACGTACACTATATTTAATTAAAGATAATGCCAATACTTTGTTTAATTAAATGTAAACTACTAAATTAGCCTTATTTAAAAAACATTATGTTTTCCCCTTTCTTAATGCATTTTGTTCCCTTTATTTATTTATTTTCCTTTTATCTTCTATTTGGTTTATTAAATTACCCTTATGTTTACTTTTTAAAATTTTTTTATTTCTCTTCTATCTCCTAATATATATTTTTTTCTTTTCTATTATTTTTTTTCTATCACCCGTTCGACTTTGTTTTATCTCTATTATTGATTTTTTTAAGATTTTTCGTTCAAACTATCTATATACTTCTAGATTTTGATTTAGAGCTTTAGACTGACTATTTTTTTCTTATTTATCTATTAGTGTATAATATTTATTTTTCTTTGATATTCTCTTTTCTTTCAACTTTTTATATTGATTTTTATTTTATAATATTATTTAATTTTGAAAATTTTATATTTATAATTTAAAATATACTAATTTTATAATATATTATAACTAATATTAAATTTATAAATAATTTACATATGGAATAGTATTTTTTAATTTATATAAATCAAGATTAAAATTAAAAATTTTTATATCTTGTTTTGAAAGAACATGTTTTTAATAATTCCATTTCAAATTCAAGGTGAATGATTCTAAATTCAAATCCAACTCCAACATCCGAACCAAACGCCAGCTAAGTATATGAATTTTTGTTTTCGATTTGTGAAAGTCTGAAAAGGAGCTACTGATGTATACATAAAATGGTGAAAATGGAGAAATTTAGAGTGGAAGAATTGGGCTTCTTGTAAATGGGCCCTCAATTGTTACAACACCCAAATAACGTAATTGGCGAGGCCCTGTTCGGTCTAGAATGACCTGTTTGCTTTTTAATAATTTTTAGTGAATATAAATTGTTATACGTACAAATGCATAAATAAATAAATATCATTTTTGAAAATAAATCCATATTATTTATAAAACAGTTAGAAAAAAAAATTTAATTAAAAATGATAAAAACTCAATATGTATGTGTATATAATTAACGTAATAGTATTTTTTTAAAATATAAAGCTTATGTCATTCATAAAATTCATAAAATGATTAAAAAAATTGAAAAATGTCTAAATAAAAATTGGAAATAATGAATGACATAAATGAAAATTGAATTAGTAGAGCCATCAATGATTAAACTATATCATTAATATAATGTAGATACCAATTGAAAACTGGTTTATTGGTTTGGTTAGAGTAAAGAAATGGTTTAGTAAAAATATCGTTTTGCATTGGATTGACTTAGTCAAAATCGATGGAAACTGGGCAAAAACTGGACAATATCAATGTGAACCAGTTATGCCAATTTTTTAATTTTCATTTAATTTTATAAAAATGAAAAAAAAAAACAAAATTTAACTATTTTTTATAAAATTAATAAAATATATTATTATGTTTTGTTACTTCCTAAATGTTTATTAGTATACACAATTCTCACTGCCAATGTTTTACTTTGGCTTTTATTTGTTTAAGGTTTTTTATTCATATATTATTTTAATTTAGTTTTTGAAATTTATGCATTGCATTTCGCAATTAAGATTTTTCTTGTTAATCGAGTCACTGTTTTTGAGAAAATTAATTTTTTAATGTTTATATTTTTACTTTTGTTCAAATTTATTTAAATTTATTCAAATTTGTATAATAATTTTCATTTTTTATCGAATTGTTTTTTAAACATTATATCTAAAATTCATCTATTGCATATTTATAAATTATTTTCAATTTAGTATGTAAAATTTTAGTGTTATTTTATATATACACATGTCAAATTATGTAAGTGAAATAATCAATTTCTCTGAACACGATCAAATCAGTGGCCTAACTAACCCAATCTATTTAAATACTCGAGAGTTTTTAGAAACATTGATTAGGAATTATTAACGTTAAAAGCACATAGACATTATCATTTCAAACAACTATAGATGTACCCTCACATGTTATTTCATGTCCATTTATTGTAAACATATATAATAAGTCTAGTGAGGGATATCAGTTTCTCGATTGATGCCAATTAGCAATTCCATTGGTCCATAATCAAAATTGAAGAATATATGCTTTTCATATTCAGATTTCATATATTTCTTTTATGTGATCTCAATTATTGTGGATTGAGGAAAATTTGAATCCATATAAGTTGGATGCAGAGTTGACTCCAACATAATGGCAATTGTGTTTGAACCCTTTTCCTCACCAATCCCACTCCTCTATCTGTTGATCAAACGGCCAATGGAACTTGTCTCTTAGTCAAGAAAACGACAGCTGCCGTCGGATCGTGTCAAGGGTTTAGTCGCTGGTCCCTTAGCGCACGCCTCCGTTGTTTGTCTCATTGGTTTTCCGTCTTCCTCTTTGCTTCTTTTTTCTTTCTATTTGGGAAACCGCATTGCTTTGGCGCATAGTTGTATACGTAGTTGGTGGCCTTTTTATGCTTGAACTAAGAGGAGTAACATCATCTGTAGAGGTGGGATTTTGCATGTTTCTGTGGGAAGCTGAGAGTATTTGTTTTATAGTTGGGATTTTCTTTTCTTTTTCTTTTTAAATCATGTACTGGGTTTTGCTCTCAGTCCACCACTAACGCTTTACCTGTCTGTTTGTTTTGCACGTTGAAATAGAGTTCCGAATTCAGATACCCACACTTCCATTCTGTTTGTTCTTTATTCTAAACTTTTGAGGTCTCGTGCCAAAATTCGTATGCTTGTCATGAGTTTACTTCTGTGTTAATATGTATATTTAGCGATAAGCTAGCAAATTTCTTTCTTTCTGTATGCAGAACAAAATGCGTTTTCTTCGCTGCATACATACTGCTGTTTATCATTTTTTTCCCTTCGAAACTATGGCATTTACTTTTCCCTTCGTGGGGTGATGTTTGTGGAGATAAATGTATTTGTGGTTGCGCGAAAAACTTCGGATACTTTCTCCCATAAGTCTTGCTATTATCTTTTGTTCTTTCAACAGCTTCTTAGTGTTTTTTTTTTTAATGTGTGTGTGTGTGAGAGAGAGAGAGAGAGAGAGAGAGAGAGAGGGGAGGAGAGGAAGCCTGATATTTCTGTGCTGAAAATATCCTTTTTTCACGGGATTTATGCTGCCTACGTGTTTCCAAACCTTAAACAGAATAGTTTTGTTCTTTTTGTGTATAACTTTGGCCACATAAAATTTCTTTGTTGTTTTATCGCCTTTTGTTTGGAAAAAGAATCTAGATATTTCCTTTGTTATGTGGGAGGAACAGAATCCCTTTTTCTTTTGTATATAGACTTGTCTTTGTGACATTTTTGGTTGCGTACTTTATTCTTCGATATTTTATTTTATTTTATTAAGTAGATGTTCTTATGGAAGCATCAGAATTAGTAGTGTAAATAGTTGATTCCTCTTGAGTGAAAATATTGTCTCTGCTCTGTTTTTGCAGCTTTTTTTTTTGTTTTTTTGGTTTTGATTTCTTGTAGGATGAAAAGTTTATGTTGGGTATAGAAAAATGGGGCATGGACCTGTCTCAGAACATTATTTTTCTGTATACTTTGTACTTCTTTAATATTTTATTTTTGCTTTGTGGAGTAGATGCGGTTGTTATGGAAATAATCATTTGAATTATAGTGTAAATAGTTGGTTCCTGAGTGTAAAAATTGCCTCTGCTCTGTTCTTAACATTTTTTTGTTAATTGATTCTGATTTCTTGTAGGTGGAAGAGTCAATATTGAACGTAGAAAATGCCTGGGGAGAAGAATGTTGAAACATGTATCCCTTTCATTTTTTAACATATGCTCTTTTGGATTGCGATACATGTAGCTGTTAACACATGAATTATTTGTTGACATACCAACTTTCAGTCATTTTATGACTAGTAATTATTTCTGAATAGTTATCGTATCATGGCTGAAAGTCTTCTTAACTAATCATTTGCTGGTTAAACATGTGTTGTTGCTATGTTGAGGAAAAACTAGCCTTGCAATCCCCCTAATTGCATAAAGCCATAAACTGTATGCTAACGGACTTGTGTTTTGTCTTGTTTGTTCTTTGCCAGTATTCATTAATCTATTGAATAAATTTTCTGTTGCATTCTTAGGTGGAGGGTTATGTGTTGTCTTGGATTTAGAATATTAACTTATTAGTAAATGTGCAAAATTTCCTAAGTCATATAGCTTTTTGTTTATATGGATGTGTGGATGCCTTAGATTAGTTCAAAAGGAAGCCCATATGTGATTCTGTTTCTCCTCTTCATTTTACAGCTGAGTTGATGACACCTGGTCCTGTTTCTGATGCCCCACTCGAACTTTCTGACAGAGATATGGTATGCTCCTTGATTGACTTTAGTGTCAGAAGGTTCAGCTTCTCTAATTTCTCATTTCTTGTAAAGGTGGATTTTCTGCTTTCTTATGTAATTTAATTTCTTATTACAGGTTCGTAATTTTCTTCACTCTTTCTTTTATTTTACTAGGTTTATTTATTAGGGTGAATTAAATGTTTTGAAATAACTCAAAATTTCTAGTTTGCACACTTGGAAAAAACCTAAAAGCTAAACAAGAATAAAAGGCCCTTGTTTGGGCAGAATATTGATTTGAGATTATTGTATTTATGTCTAGAGAGCTTCTGGTATCATATTGCACCAGCGTAACGTCTAATCCTTTCCTCTTAGCATCAGAAATGTGAAATAATTGATACATGTGAATATTATTATGCAAACTTTGTAAGGGGCAGTTCATTCTATGAGTGTTTTTCATAAATGAAGGAATGATCTTTGTTCTCATAAATATTTATAAACGGGCTAGGAAATTTGTTTTAATTTTTTCCTATACAACAATGGCAGATAGAGACATCATGTGATATCGATAACTTCTAAATTTAAGATTTCTTAATTTTTGATAGTGCAAGTTATTATTCTGTCGTGCTAATGGTTTTCGATATGCTGTTTTAAACTTGACTATTCTAATTTTTGGGCATTTTCTTATTGCTGTTTAATTTTGTTGGTAAATACCTCATGTAAGTTTATGAGCTCCTATTTTTTCAGGGAAAGGATAGTGTTCCGTCTGATTCATTTTCTTCTGTATCTGCTGTGGGCGATGCTATGTCTGGAACCAAAGTGGTTAATCAATCCTCAGCCTTGGAGCATGGAGTTTATTATCCTCCTACCAGCTGTTATGATTATTGCTATCCAGGTGAAATTTTTGACATTTTCTATCCATGAGTTGGTTAATTTGTCTTATTGTATTTGAGCAATTAAGGAGTGCTGGAGAAACATGAATTTATTTGTACTTTGGGTTTGGCAGACAGCTATTATAACTGAAGTCATTATTTGTTTTGCAACAATATAGCAGCATACTATAAGACTAGATGCCATTGTGGTTCTTTTTATTTCTTGTTTTACTAATTCATGGCAACCTTAGTTACCTAATGTCCTGAGTTCTATCCAATGAAAGCTGCTTTAAAGTCCTTATGAGTTTTTATTTAGATTTTTCAATTCATTCAATTTCACTCCTGAGTTACTCAGCATGAACTGTCCATTTGTTTCTCTTCATTTAAGGCATTTTCCTATTTATACCTCAAGAAAAATATTGCTAATGCCAGTTGGTTGTTTGAACTTGAGAAAACATTATATTGATCCTAGGAAATGAAAGGAATAGATCTATAATCTGACTATGAGAAGGGCAGCTTGTTGCTAGTGTTTGAAGGGTGGTCCTTAGATGAATAATTTTTTTTATTGGATTATCTAGGTATGTATAGGTGAAGATGCTTCCAATATCAACTAAATATTTGTTCCCATGTAAGCTACATAATTTTTTCCAAAATTTTATGTCTCTCAGGATACAGCAGCACATTTCCTCTGTTAGATGACAAAAATTGTTACAACACGGCAGGTGGTTCTTACATTGTATGTTCTTACCCTCCAAACTTGTTACTCATCTAGATTTTTTTGGTGATTCTGGCATCCATTTTAACCATGTTATATGGAAATTGATAAACCAATAATTTGCTTCATTTTCTGGTTCAAATTATGACATATGATTTTTTCCATGGTATTCAGTCGGATAGTACTTCACTCCTTTATTATCTTCCTGGCTATGCTCCCTATACAACTGGATTTCTTGCCGTTGATGGAAAATCTACATACGTATCTTCTGAGTATCTTGAAAACCCTTGCTCTTATGGATCCGAAGCCTTTCCATGCTACTCATATGATTTAACTTATTCTGGAAGTGGTTCAACTGGCACATCTACTAGATCTGGCTGTGTCACGGGCCAAAGTGGCACTGGGAAGTCAAATGGATATAACATTTCAAAGACAAATACTGATGAATCCCACAAAACTTCAGCTTTGCCATCAAATTCAAAAATTCAACAGTCATCTAATTTTTTAGACATACATAAAATTCCGCCTCTGAAGCCCCTGAACAGCAAGGTATATTGTTGTCTTGTCAGTATTCATGAGTTTCATGTCTGTCTAAATTATCAATTCTGTGGGATTCACTTGTTATTTGTTTCAATATAAACCACTTTTTTAAGCACCACATTTCTTAACTTCTTTTTTCTTTGGGAGGTTGCAGAGAAAGTGGTGTGATTGCATGTCTTTTTTTTTACAATCGACAATATATGTGCTGCGGTAGAATTTGTATCAAAAATCCAACTTTGGGAGCAGTATTTAATTAGGCTGGAATACTTTTGATTCCAGTGGTATCATGCAGTGTGTTATGGTGATCTTTATTTTCAGCAGTCAGTTTCATTTTCAAGAGTGCTTTTGATGTCAGTGGTGCAGATGTCTTATCTTGATATTTATTTTGCAATATCCTGCAGTTAGGTTCTGGTTTCCAGTCTACTGGCCTTGAAAAAGGAATTCGTCCTGTTTCTAAATTTTCATCATTCAAAAACCAAAATCCTGGTGCTTTCATGCGATATGGTTCTGTAAATTACCAGTCAAATGGTAGAGTCTGGAAAAACAATTACAAATACAAGTCACCAGAAAGTTTGGGCAGAAATGTGGGAGCTGAAGCCTCAACAGAGTTAACTCGTGGTCCTAGGTCTAATATGAAAAACCCAAAGTTACCTGAAGTCGAGCGGGCTGAGCTGGCTATTGAAACGGATAAGTATAACTTACATGATTTTCAGATAGAATATGATAATGCGAAGTTCTATGTGATTAAATCATTCAGTGAGGATGATGTTCACAAATGCATCAAATACAATGTTTGGTCAAGTACTTCAAATGGTAATAGAAAATTGGATGCTGCTTTCCATGAAGCAGATGCTCAAGCAAGTCAAACAGGGAAAAAGTGTCCAGTCTTCCTATTTTTTTCAGTAAGCTTCTCACTTTTTCTTCCTCTTCTCTGTCACTGCAACATGGTTACTCTTTTGGAATTGATAGCTGTTTTTTGTCCCATAGAGTAAGGTTGATCTATCTATTAATTTCTATATGTGCTTTTAGCTTATTGTTTCTCTTTTACTTCTTATTTTCTGTCACTTAACATTTCTAAGCTTTACCTTCAGGTGAATGGGAGTGGACAATTTGTGGGGGTGGCTGAGATGATTGGGCAGGTTGATTTCGGCAAAAATATGGACTTTTGGCAGCTTGATAAGTGGACTGGTTTCTTTCCTATTAAGTGGCACATAATTAAAGACATGCCTAACACACTGTTGCGACACATCATCCTTGAGAACAATGAGGATAGGTCTGTGACGTTCAGCAGGGATACCCAGGAGGTAATTTTTCTTCTCATAATCTAAATCACGATAATATTTGGTATAAGACATCATTTCGGATCAAAGTTGGCGTACAGTCTTAACTTGGCTTTTACAATCTGTAGCTAAACATTATGATGAACTGGAAATTCATTGCCTGAAATCTTCCATGGTAACTTCCAAATTTTGAAATCGAAAATGCTTTTGACAGATTGGGTTGAAACAAGGACTAGAAATGCTGAGCATTTTCAAGAGTTACTCCGGAAGGACATCCATTCTAGACGACTTCAATTTTTATGAAAATCGCGAGAAGTCGCTGAGAGCAAAGAGGAAAGCCAAACCAGCTTCTCAGACCAATGTTTTTAAAAATGGTGACTACAAGGTGGATTTTCTCTCAACTTTTCTGTTGGTCTGTGCTTATTCAAATGGATGGTTGCAAGGAAAACTGACATGGTTGTATTATGCCTAAGAAAGGGTAGTAGTGGACAGATGTGCTGTTTGTGCATAAATGACGGCAACGTTTGAGTCAAAAAAGTTTTGTGACCCCAGACAAAACCTGTCAATATGTTGATGGAGGATTGTTAATTTGTCATCTCATTGTGAATTTATATTTTGGTCGTAAATCTGTGAACTGTACTTGGTGCTTGTATGCCTAATATATTGCCATCATAACTGAAAAAGCTATTATGGTGGCGCAGAAGCACGCAGAGGCTGGAGGAGGGATAACTGGGACGGGGACGAGCCAGTCAGATCCTTCATCTCTCATAACTCTTGCTGAAAACCTTTCACTTAATTCTCAACCGGTGGAGAGTAGCATATAAATGAATACACCAGCCGATGTGCCGCCATACGGGTTGTGGTTGGAGACTGCTGCCATGTCTTGAATTTGTCTCGTCTCTTCATGGAGACTTGTCTATCTTGTTTTGTCTTGGTATTACTTTTGCTGATCCTCGCCTTTATCAAATGAATGGGAAGGTACGTGTTTGGATTGGGTTGTGGTCCTACATGAGCTTTGCATATGTATTTGTTTAGTACTATACTGTTAATGTCTTATTAAAAAACTTGAGTTTATTTTTGAATATAGCACAACTATATATATATTTCCTCCTTTTATAAATATATATTTTGAGCAATATTTTGATTATTTGTTTCAAGCTATATCTATTATCATATCCTCTATTTGTCTAGACACTTTTTTAACTTTCAAATTTGATAGTTATGTTCTGTTAATTAATTTTTAACTTTTAAAAAAAGATTAATAAATCAAATAAAAATAAAAATGATAAATGTTATAATCTGGGTTTAATTATATTGTGATCCTTCTAGTAATAA
This sequence comes from Avicennia marina, assembly GCA_019155195.1. Taxonomy (NCBI): domain Eukaryota; kingdom Viridiplantae; phylum Streptophyta; class Magnoliopsida; order Lamiales; family Acanthaceae; genus Avicennia; species Avicennia marina. The sequence continues at coordinate 7,444,483 of CM032760.1, forward strand.
ATTAATTTTTAGTAGTATCTATTCATTAAATAATGATTAAGTTAAAGATTGGGTTTTAATTTATATAAACAAATTTTGATTGATAAGAAATTTATTTAATAGTGTATTTCATCTTAAAAAATAATAATAAAAAAGGTGTTATTTGAATTTGGATTTATACAGCAAATAAGTAAAATGAATTTACATATATTATGAAAATAATTTATTTTAAACTAAGTAAGTTGAGATTCATAATTCAATGCTTCTTGTATTTTAAAATATACTAGTACTTGCAAAATTTACATTATAAATAACACGACTAAATTAATGATATTTAGTTAAAATTAATTTATATTCATGTATTTATTGTTTATAACATTTTGAATTACACCTTTGTATACAAATTCATTACACACACACACACACACACATATTCTTTTGCATAAAAATTATAATTTTGTATTTAGAGTTTCTAGTGAATTTTTAAAACCTGATAATATGTTAGTGAACAATTGAGTTAAAACTTATTTGTTCTTATAATTTATTAGATCTACTTTTAAATCTCTGTTGCAGTCGTTGCTTATTTTACCTCTTATCATAACACAATAAAAGTGACTTATACACAACATTTAAATTAATAATGCATAAAAATGTTTTATATTAGTTAGGGATTGTTCATCTGTTTTTCATAATTAATTTAATCTAAAGTATTAAATTATTCCTTAATAATAGTAGCAACAGCAACAATAACAACATAAATATCAATTGTTTAATGATGAATTAATTCAAATAAATAATGTTGCTGCTATTAAAATAATTTAGATTGTACTATGAAATTATATAATTACATTATGCATATTAAATCTCTGTTGGTTGTATGAATTTTAAATATAATTATTTATGTCAATGTGGTCTTTGTTGTTTTTAAATTTCTCGTTTCATCATCTTCATATGTAAAAACATTAAGTACTCTAATATAAAATTTCTTTTCAGTGTTTCTTATCAGTGCATTCCATAAGTGTTTGTTTAATGTCTTTCAAAATATCTTATCAATATCCTTTAAATTAATAGTCTTCATTATACATTTACTATCAGTATAATCAAAATTTTGTGTTGCATAGTTTATTCACTGTCCATATGCATATGCATAAGAAATGATTGATATAAATGCATTTATTCTTATTATTATAAACAATTTTGATTTAGCAAATTTTGCAACTGCTTATTTGCAAGGTTTTTATGGTTAATATTCAATATCTTATTCTATTTTTTTTTAAATTTTAGTTTATTTCCCTAAATTTTTATTTTACGTGTCATTTGCAATTATTTTTACAACTTTTTCAGCACATTTTTTAATTATTATTTGTTATACCTTTTGCTTAGTTTGTATACAATTATAACATGATTTATCATCAACCTACTTCTATACATGATTACAATCAAATATTATTTTTTAAAGTTTATCTATTGTTTTTAACTTTTATTTATTTAATTTTTAATAATATTCTTATTAAATTATATTTTGTTTATTAGTCCTATCTATAATGTATTGAATTCGACCTAAATATTAACTTTATTGTTGATTAAAACATTGTTTATAATACTCTTCTTCAAATTATCCTTTTTTATTCAAGTCATTTGTTTTTGGTACTGCAAATTTAGTTTATATTTTACCGTGTTTTCATAACACTATATTCACATGTAATTATTAAAGAATTTTTTATCCAAATAATCCTTATGACATAATGTATATTTTCCAGCCAATGTTATTCTATGTGTATTGTATCATATTATAAATAATGTGTTTGAAAATAAAAATAACAATTCATGAAGAATTATAACATATTTAAAAGTTGGTAGCTATAAATTGGTTTATATAAAATTTTATATCATATTCTTTTTCATGAAAATGTTAGCTTTTCATAAATGTAATTTATTTGTGTATTTATTTATTTAAATTTTAGCATATTATCTTCGAATTATTTTTCTTGTTATTTGTTTTCTTTTCTTTATCTTCAATATAATTGACTCGTAAATGATAATAATTTTGTAAAATATTGCATATTTAATAAAACTAAAGGTCAAAAATTATTTCATTTTAGAGATTTTAAAATTATTATTTATACTATTATGTTATAGTTAATGTTCTTATTTGGTCTTTTAATAACTTCACTAAATTTCCACTTTATAATTAAATGTCCGTGCTATCTATCTATACTATGTATAATGAGTCTATCTTTTACAATAACTAATTCTGGTTGTTTTGTTAAATTCCGTGAAATGCTCCTCTTAATAGATCTATCTACGCTATTTATTTTAAATTTTTTCTTTCTCCCTTTTTAATTAATATTTAGTTTTATATTTACTAGTTCTCTTTTTATCACCTCTAATTTTTTTTATTGTGTCTTTTTAGAAAGTATATAATTATGTATTTTTGTTTTATTATTGACCTTCTAAAAAAATATAATAATTTTTATTTTTTTTTAATTAATGAAATCATATAATTTTTTTTTATAATTACGCAGGTCAAACGGTGTGTGAATTTGACTAGTATATATGCAATGTATTTATTTGTTTACAATTTTAGCTCGTTATTATGTAGCTTTATATTTAATTTATCTTTTTTATACTTATATATAATTTTTTAAAACTTTAATTCTTTTTTTTTTCCATTGGACTTTGTAATAATGAAGTCAATGTTCTTTGACAAATTTGTTATTATGTTATTTGATTATAATTTGTTATTGTTTTTTTTGAGGGCTTATAATTGAGTTTATTATCAATCATTTGTGTAATAACTCACTTTTATTAGTATTTTACAAAAATGATCCTGTTGTGGGTTTTTACTAAAGTGTTCCGTCTCGACGTTTTTGACGTCAAGATAGGGTTTTCTAAAAAATATGAAAATGTCTTTCGTGTTTAAGGAAAATATCAGAAGCGTATGGCTAACGCCATCCTGATGTTTTGAAAGCGGGATGACGTTGGCGTGAGTTTAGGGTAATATAATAGGTTTAGGGCTTTTATGTTATGAATTTTTATATTGTAATAAATTGTAATTTGTATAGAATTGATAAATTTGAATATATATGAAAGAGTAGTCCTAGAAAAATATGGAATACTTTTTTTTTTATGTTCAATTCTATTAATGTTCATAACCTATTGTGACAAAAGTGAATTTATAAATATAATAATTAATGCATTCTTTGTGTATTTTCTCAAATTTTCTCTTTTTCATTCAAATTCTATTGATATTTCTTTATTTGATTATTTTAAATATTTAGGAAACTTTATAGTATTAAATAATTTTGTTGTTATTAATTGAAATATAGTAATTTTAATATAATTCTATAAGATTTGTGATGCATTGTAATATTAATGTCATTAGTAATTGAGAGCAGAATTTAAGGGCGATTTAATTATAACATATGTGAAAACATATATGGTTTGATAATAATATTTTCATTAAAAGTGATTAAAACACATTAGGTGTCACACATGGCTAACATTAGATGAGTAATTTATTTATCTTTATTAGACATGTTATAGTTTGATTTGTACTCTAAACGATTGACAACATTCAAAATTTTACAGTGTGATAGTCTACGATCTTGGGCGAATTTGATTTCTTCAACTAATCGATGCATTTGATACATCGAGCAGCGTACTAGCATTTAATTGTTTTCTTAGTCATATTTGTGGGACAGTAGTTTTATATATTTCTAATGAATTTCTATGTATTGATAACAACGGTCACTTTGGAACCTTTGCGGTTGGGATTTGTAGATCGCGGACCAATGTCTTAAACTTCTCTACTTTGTGTTCATTTTTTCTTTATACAACAGTAGTATTCAATTGGTTTGTCATCAACAAGATATGCATAATCGTCATCATTTTTCATAATCAGCCACACCCTTTATACCTTGGAATTTGGATAATCTTCTATACCTACCAACAAAACACACTGACTGCTGAGTAAGAGTATACATCATTATATGTGAGAATTAAATTTTAAATGGAGGTTAATATTTGTAATTGCAAATAAGATAATGGGCAAAACATAAATAAAATGGGCTATGTACAAAGTAGGGTTGTTGATTTGACTACATTGAGTAGTGTAATAAAGCTGCATGTGAAAGTGTGGAAGTATTACATGCTGCAAAAATATAGATGTCCTGTAATCTGATATGATAAGGCATTAAAAGTTGAAGATTCATTTATTCATGAGAAATCAATTCAATAGTAGGGCTTGTTAGTCAAAAATTAATTAATCCCTATCTATTGATGTTAATAAAGTTATAATAAGGGTGACATATTGAAAATGGAAGTTGATATTGATGGGATAAGATAATGTATAGAAGTAGGGTTTGTTATTGAACGCATTAAATAAGGTTACATGCCTCATAGTTTGAGACTAAAGGGATATTAAAAGTTGAAAATTCATCTATTGATGGGATAAATCAATTCAATGATAAGACTCGTTAATCAAAAATCAAGCAATTCACATGATTTGTTATCAATAAAGTTATAATAAAAGTGATAAGCTACTGATATTGATGGCATAATACAATGTATAGTGGGGTAAATTATTGTATGCATTGAACAGGCTCACATGCCTTAATGTTTGAGTATAAGGAGACATTAAAAGTTGAGGATTCATTTATTGATGAGATAAATTAGTTCAATAGTAGGGTCCATCAGTCAAAAATTTTATTCACATGACCAAACAATAAATCTGTAATAAGGGTGACATGCTATAAAGAGATATTGATATTGATAGGATAATATAAGTTAGAGGTAGGGTGCATCATTCAATGCACTAAACAAGGTCATATATCACACAGTCTGATATGATAAGACATTAAAAGTTGAGGACCTATCTATTGATGGGACAAATCAATTCAGTGGTAAGGCTCGTCAATTAATGCACTTGAAGCCCATGAGTTAAAACAACATGAATTGTCTTATTCTTACTTGCAATGGAGTATGTTAGTTTGACGGGAAAACAAGAGCATCAATAAGCAGTTGATGTGATTATGCATAGCAAGTAAGTTTAGGGTTTGTGATTATAAATACATTTATCATCATTTGAAAAAAAAAAAAAAAAAACCATCTATGGAGCCTATCTAAGCATCCAAAATGTATTGCACTGGCAGGACTATCTTTTAAGTATTAGGGAGATTCTGGCTTCTTGATGACCATTTCCAATACAGTTTAAATCTAAATAAAAGATACTCACCTATATGCTTGGCTAATGGAGGTGGAATGACAATATCAATTGTAGGAACAACAAAAAATTTTAATAAATATTCAACAAGGTGGAATTTGCTATCCTTATCAGAAGGCAGTAACTATGTCATGAAACATGCCTGAAGAGAATACATTAGTTTTGAATCGGATATAAGAGGAGAGCAACAGAATGCTCATGCATCTGCTGTACATTGGTTTTCAAATCATGGCTCGTGAATGTGTAGCTCATGAGGAAGAAGAAGAAGCATGAGTTAATTGGGTATTACGCATGTGTCCAATGTTTACATCCAACATTGAGATGTTGGTTGATGAGTAGTAATGTATGTTTGGCATGCTGGTTATGTAGGTGTTGTGTGTGTAGTTGTTTAGTTTTGTTGAGTAAGTTGAAATAAGTTCAAGAGTTTGTGTTGAACTTTTACTAAATATAGAGATCACGTGGGACACGTAGGTACTATGTACGTACCAATTTTTATTGTTTGGTAAATGTATTTAATTTTAAGCAGTTGATGTGATTATGCATAGCAAGTAAGTTTAGGGTTTGTGATTATAAATACATGTATCATCATTGGAAAAAAAAAAAAACCATCTATGGAGCCTATCTAAGCATCCAAAATGTATTGCACTGGCAGGACTATCTTTTAAGTATTAGGGAGATTATGGCTTCTTGATGACCATTTCCAATACAGTTTAAATCTAAATAAAAGATACTCACCTATATGCTTGGCTAATGGAGGTGGAATGACAATATCAATTGTAGAAACAACAAAAAATTTTAATAAATATTCAACAAGGTGGAATTTGCTATCCTTATCAGAAGGCAGTAACTATGTCATGAAACATGCCTGAAGAGAATACTTTAGTTTTGAATCGGATATAAGAGGAGAGCAACAGAATGCTCATGCATCTGCTGTACATTGGTTTTCAAATCATGGCTCGTGAATGTGTAGCTCATGAGGAAGAAGAAGAAGCATGAGTTAATTGGGTATTACGCATGTGTCCAATGTTTACATCCAACATTGAGATGTTGGTTGATGAGTAGTAATGTATGTTTGGCATGCTGGTTATGTAGGTGTTGTGTGTGTAGTTGTTTAGTTTTGTTGAGTAAGTTGAAATAAGTTCAAGAGTTTGTGTTGAACTTTTACTAAATATAGAGATCACGTGGGACACGTAGGTACTATGTACGTACCAATTTTTATTGTTTGGTAAATGTATTTAATTTTAAGCTTTGTTTGTGAGCTATTCTTTGGATGTCTATCATATTAGGTGCAATTTCAATTTATTTTTATACAAGTTCTACTTAATTCATATCTATATAATCCTACTATGTAAAATGATTATCAAAAATTTTCAAATAATAAAAAAAGTTCTGGGGGCTTTTCCACAAATTTCCCCAAAATTATGTGTACATAGCTGCTAATGGAAAAGTATAACATTATTAACCTTTTAGGGTTTACACTGTATTTTTTACACTCTGTGATCATGTGTGAACATGGAACGTTGTGTAATAATCACTTCCTACATGTGCACTTCCTACTCTGAAAAGCCATAATGTGAACGTTCCCTTTGCTTTTTTCCCTAGTTTGTGTTGTGATCACTCCGCCCAACTATATTTGTCGGTCATATAGTTGCATCTCCTGCTAGATGGACTTGTTTTCTGCCATTGCATACATCATAGTGGGTCAAGTGAGCCACTCATCCCTTGTCGCCCTCATAGCTTGACCTTTAACTAATTTGTCCATGAAGCTAGCAATGGCTTGATTAGATGCTATCTACACAATTGAGCATATGACAATCCATGTATTCCTTTCATCATTCCATTGATAAAATTTAATGTATCAGTGGTCAATACACTACACCTCCAACCTCTATCAAATGAGAGAGTCCTCTGCTCCTTATCAATTTGCTACAGCCACTTATATGCCTCTAACTTGAGCAGCTTGATATGTTCTAGTGTTTGGAAAAGCTCTCTCTTGATTCTTTGCACTCACCTTCTAGCACATATCACGCAAGTGTTGATTTTTGAAAGCTTTCTAAAGGTTTGAACACATGTGCTTAAGATAAAATCGGTGCATTCTTAGTGCAGATTTGAAAGCATTGATGTCTTAGATGGCAACAAGAAGGCCTGAATGCCTATCAGATATAAGACAATCTTATCTTTGCTATAGATAATGTCTCTCGATCATTTGTAGGAACCAATGCCATGACTCCATATTTTTATCATCTACCAAAGTATAGGTAGCGGGCAAAACCTACTGATTTGCATTAATAGTAACTATAATCAATAGCTTGTGATGATAATTCGTGTACAGATGCATGCCATCCAGATTGATCATTAGCCTAAAGTGCTTGTGTCCATTAATGTAGGGTTTGAAAGCCCAAAAGATATAAAACATCATCTTATTTGGTACCACTATGTCAATGTGTCTCTATTCAACAATAGTGTCTAGGTTTCATTTTTTAAGTGCAGTTATGTAGGTAGATAATTTCTTCACAGAGTTCTCCCACGTGTCATACATGTTCTCAATGACCCGTTTCAAACTATACTATACTTTTGCATACTTAATTTCGTAACTATACTGATCTTTAGCAATTTGGACAATATTTTTTATCTTAATTGTATGGCCTTGACAACGTAGCCTAACTAGAAACAAGACAACCATGCTCTTGTCTAAGTTTGCATGATCCATGCGTAGGTCCCCGAGAAGACACGTGTGGGTTCCACCGTAGTTGGTTATATTCCACAGCCTCATTTTTTTATTAAAAGAAGCCTTAAGGTGCTAGTTATAAAGATTATCATCTTTATTGTGTCTGTATTAAACCTTCAATGTATTTTTGATTGCTCTTTACCACTTAGTATTCACGTTTTACATGTGATATAGAGTAATCCTTTACAACTGCCTATACATGATCTTTGTCTTTGAACACCATGTCTAAATGTAGCCCTTTTTTTGGCTCATCATAATATGTACTTCATTTACCACGAGGGCTTTCGAAATTGTTAGCACATATTTCTGGTTGCAATTGTGAAAAGAAAGGCACCAATGGATACAAGCACATGGTGGTCAATGGCTCTTCCACCTATTGAGGTATTGGAATGGCTAATGGACTAGCATTTGTTGCTATCAAAACCTCCTGCATCAAATTAATATTAACTACATCCTCATCTTCTTCATCTCTATAATCTTTTTCATTGATGTTAGATGCTAATCGAAATACATATTGTTCATGATCATCACAATATTCTATGTGCACATCATCTAAGTGTCCTTGTTCCCACGCCAATATCTGGTGTAGGCTGCGGAGGAACATAGGAACCCCCTCTTTATCTCTGCTCAAAGTATGATTGTTAGGAGTTAGGGTTAGACAATGCTTCACCTTGTTGAATTCCCATATGAGTCGAGGTTTTAGTAACTATAGTCATGCTGCTCAACTATTCAAGCCCAGAGAATGATTAGTGTGTGGCCTAACTAATTTCACCTTCTACTTTTGGGACATATTGCTCATTATGCCACTTTAGCTATTCTACTTTGATGTACAACTCCAAGTATGTTATCTAATTTATGAGATTCAACAAGAATTGTAAATTTTGGTCATCCTCAGTCGATATAGGATGACTCTTTGTCTTGCGTGTGAATCTCTCAACACAAACTTTGTAAACAAATGAATGACAAAATGAGTTTGATCAAATCTAGTTAAATCATCCATCATCGTTTCTGTAACAGTACTATGAGATATATTGTATAATTAGTGAGGTCTAATGATGTAATTGGTAATGTTTGGGTCTTGCATAATAAAGCCTCAAGCGCCCTCACCTCCCTTCAATACAACACAATTTGTATCTAGCCTCCGAATGCCATATCTTGAACAAAACGATTGGTTCACATACATGATGTAATTAATTATATTTAATCACTGCACGTCTATTCTATAGAAACTTTTATTGCTACTATATAATATGCAAATTGACTTAACATTCAAACATACGTACTACATTTAATTAGTTTAACATAATTCAAATTACAACATTCACACCATAATCATAGAGCCACATTGTCACACCTTCAACCTGGGACTGCAAAACAACAGCACTTGTGAACAAACTCAGCAAATACCAAAGCCAACTATTAGAGTAACTAAGCTAAAAATTTCATTTATTGCAATATAAGCGTTTGATACCTCGCAACGAAAAATAAAGTGAACTAATCTATTACAATCTCATTGTCTTTTTTGCCTAACAAAAATTAATTCCTTGAGCTCTTCATTGTACCCTTTCCATGCACAATCATTCTTTATAGTGTCCTCTGCAAAAGAGGCCTAAAGGAAAAATGTCAGCAACAAGTTGCTCAATAAGTTGATACCTACTTTTTCATTGGAATTTGAACAGAGCAAAACATTTACAAAAATTCATGTCATGTTAAAATATTTATAGAATATTTGTAGGAACAATAGTTACCATAAATTTTATGTTACACACGTAATGCACATGTATTGTGCTTTAACATTGCCAGGTTTTCAAGTAATTTGTGTATCATTTCTCTCTTCAAGACCTTAATATACATGCAAGACTGATGTTACAATATAGTCCACTGCCACAACATTTGCTGAGTTGGTGTTTAACATCAACATGCTTAGTTTGAGAATGTTGAACTAGAGTCCTAGAAATGTTAATAGCACTCTAATTATCACATTTAGTCACCATATTGCCTTGTGAAATTCCATAATTTAAAAGCATTTAGTTCATTTAAAAAAGTTGTGCACAATAAGCATCCAATGCAATGTACCCAAATTTTGCATGAATAAAGAGATTGAGTTTTATTTGTTGCTAAACCACAAGACCAAATTATTTCCTATAAAAAGATCCACCTGTGGTGCTCTTCTAGTTATCAACATTACTTGTCCAATTGGTTTCACTAAACCTAATTAAGTTCAAACTTAATCTTTTTTTAATACCAAATACCAAGTTCACTCGTGTCATTTATATGTTGAATAATTCTCTTCATAGAACTTAAATGGCTCTTCTTAAGGTCAAATTGGGACCTTGCAAATCTCTAACACCATCACGTAAATCTGGATAGCTTGTAGTCATGTATAGAAGACTTCATATCATGGTGCGATACAAACTCGCTTCAACTGGTGCTCCGGTATCATCATTAATAAGCTCTGTATTGATCAACATTGGTGTTGTAACATGTCAGGATGACTTTAGAGTAAAATGCTTCTTGGCATACTTGCTCTATGAGACTAACATTCCATTATTAGTCTGTTTTACCTATAAGTCCAAGAAATAAGTCAACTCCCTAACCATGCTCATTTCAAATTCCTTTTTTATTAATTTCACAAATTTGTCAACAAATTGCTTCAAATTAGATTTGAATATTATGTCATCAACATAGATTTGTGCAATAGGGATATTGTTGTTGCTACGCTGGATGGATAGTATTTGATTAGCTCTCCCTTTCTTGTGCCCTTTCTACAAATACTTTAAAAGCCTCTTGTACTATGCTCTAGGTGCCTATTTTAAACTATAAAGAGCTTTATTAAGTTTAAAAGCATGATTAGGATACGTGAGGACTTTGAACTCTTTAGGTTACTCTATGTAAGTATCTTCTTCGAACACTCCATTTAAAAATGCATTTTTGAGTCTATCTAGTAGAGCTTGATCTTAAGACAGCAAGTGACTGACGTGAGCAATTTGACCTTATAGTATGTTACAACACCATGCTCGTCCAACTTGTTCTCAAACACCCATTTAGTGCCTATCACATTCTTGTTTTGTGATCACTCCTCTAGTGTCTAAACATCATTGTAGGTAAATTAGTTTAGTTCCTCTTGGATTGTAGCTATCTAAAACTTGTCCGTCCTCGTTCACGTTCTTTAGTTCAAGGTTGGATAAAAAGCAAGGATATCCTACAAGGTCTCATTAGTTAATCCTATCTAGATTTTTAGTACACTTTGCCTCATTTATGCCTTCAATAATTGTTTCTAAAGGATGATACTTCTTTGTCTTTAATCCTTAAGGTGGGTTCCTTCTTAGATTGTGGTGGTGTCTCATAATCAGCGGCATCCTTACTGTCTAGTGCTGAACATCAAGTATTTGGTTTGCTCCATCTCCGGTAAGGGCAACATTGTCAAAAGTGCCTTCCTTTTGTCATCAGCAGTATCCATTAGGTTTCTTTTCTTAATTTTTTTCCTCCAACAAACATGATGTTAATAAATCCCATAATAATTTTAGTTTGGAAATTATATACCTGGAAGGCTTTGGCAGTTTCCCAACCAATATTCCAACCTCAAGTTTAGCAAGATCATCAATTTACAATTTTGGTGGTGTTTCCAAAGAACTATGATTGATTTGCTCTACTCTAAAACTTTGGAAATAAGCTAAAATTTAAACAAGGCAAAGGTCGAGTTTTTCTCTCAAGTCTTCAATTCCTTTAATGTCCCATGGTTTTATAAAGATATTTCTAGGTTATGTAAATGTTGCAACATGCTGCACTATAGTGACATCGCTCTTTACCAACCCTCAGATGTGGTACATTTTTCAAAAAGGGCTATCTATTAGTTTTCATAACTTTTTTACCAGTCACATGCCCTTTTTTTTTCTTTGACTATTTCCAATTTCTCTACTAAGGCTTGTTTAGTAGGATTCTTCTTTTCTATGGAGTTAAATGCTGCATGAATTGACGCAAGTTCTTCCTCCTTAGATTGGTTTGAACCATCCTCGCTCCATGTAGTAACCATTGATTTCCCTTGCTTCTTCAAGGTATTCACACATTTGGTAAGGACATGTCCAAAGTTGGCACACTCTTGACACTGAATACCCTTTCGTTTAGTTTTCACATCTCCACTTCTATTTTAATTATCATCTCCAAGCTTCTTTGGTTTACTAGTTGCCTTGCTTAGGATTTCCTTTCTTTTTCAGAAAGTTCTTTAGTTCTGTGCGGCAACTACAACCTCCTTCTTAGTGTCGCAACATTTACTACCCTAGCAACTTCATTCAATTTTACAAGTTGTTTCCTTTTCCCTTTTGACTTGAAGTATATTTATCTCATACGTCTGCGGAGAACCCATTAGCTCATCCAACTTCATGTTTTCAACATCTTTGGCTTCTTCAATAGTAGCCTCTTTGGCTAAAAATCTCTTTGGTAAAAATCGTAGTGCTTTTCGCATTAATTTGATTATGAGCACCACTTCTCTAGTTGGTACACTTGGTTGGCTATTCCACTTAGTCTACCATTGAACGAGGTTATATTTTCATCCTCTTGCATTCTATGATTTTCAAATTGGGAGACAGCCATTTGAAGCTTAGCCATGTATATGTTGCTAGTTTCTTCATGCATATTTTGTAATATGTCCCATTCTTCTTTAGGTGATTCATAGGTTGAAATTAACTTGAACTAGTCTTCATTGACTCCAATGAATGTGGTGTTGATGGCCTTTGAATTGCCTAAGGCAACCTTTTCTTTCTTGACAATCTAGTTCATCACATCCTAGGGCAACAATTTCCCATCATTCATGTAGGTGGGAGGGTTCCATCCATTGGTAATGGAATACCAGGCCATCTCATAAACAAGTTTGATAAATGCCCTAATGCGAGCTTTCTAATATAGGTAGTTTGACCCATTAAGCAATGGTGAATGAGAAATTGAGGCTTCCTTCTTTGTACTCATAACTTTGTTAGAATTTTCAAGATCTCAGTTGATTGAAAACTAAGTCACAAAAGGGTATATGCATAGAACAAATGACTTGTTCACTTGTAAGGAGACAAATCTCTTATTGAATGCACAAATACCTCTATATACATCCAGACAATGGCATGTTGGGCTTATGATCATATCCCATACTAAGATAAATATTTGCCCTTAATACCCTAATGATATGTTAATCATCATGTATACAAGATAACTATGTCGTTTCAAGTCTAAAGTCTATGCACACATAATATAATCACAAAGTAGAATATTGACTGCTAAAAGTGAACTCCATATGTCTGCTTCGTTTTATGAGTCATTGTTTGAATGTCTCATTCCCTATTGGCACATCCACACATATGTATTCTCAATATCTCATAGCAAATGACACGACACTCACTATACATACGCAATGCAATGTCTACGAGTTGTAGTGACTTTCTAATGCCTTTTAGGGTGTCCATAACTAGCTGACAAGTTTTGATGATTGAGTATTAAGTTAGTCGTGTGTCTATATTCACAATTCTTTATGAATAAGGCTTCTTAACATAAATACATGGGCACATGCAATACTTTATTGCAATCAACATTTATATGCATAAAAGACTTGTCAAAAGATTGATATAAAATTAATATTTTATTAATAACCAAAAAATACATATACAACTAAATATGCTCTAGTTTCCCTCCTTTTTTATTAATGTGAAAGGGGATATCACTAACACTTAAAACCAAAATCTGATTGTTTAGATTGTCAACAACATGATTGATGTGGCATACACACTGCCAAGTCTCCTTACTGAACTCCCTCGGCGGCAATGACTCTCATCTCTACATGACTTTTTATAAAATCTTCCTATTCCTCCCATATGATGGTCGTGTGGTAGAAATTGACAATGACAATCAAAGTAGTAGGGCTTCCGACCATGCTGTAAGTAAAATACTTTGCTTTTGTCCAAGCAATTTGGACAACCCATTACCTTTGCGCAACTCCAAGCACCATGTGTCAAATACTCTGAATAGTCATTAATTGTCCATATAAGAGCCACCCACATCCTAAAGTACATTCTACTATAAGCATTATATGTGTTGACCCCCTCATGCCATAGCTAACAATTCATTAATAAGTGATTAAAAGTACAAATCTATAAGCCTTTTAGGATTTGCAGGATTGGGCATCACTAATGACAAGAACATTTAAAGAGCTGTCATGCATATTTTTAGAGGCAAGTTATAAAGAGTCACCACCACTGGCTAGCAAGAATATGCCTGTCCATATGTACTATGAGGGGTAAAGCCATCTACACGTAGACCTAGACGCACATTACATGGTTCAACTATGAAATCAAGATGTGAATTGTTGAAGAGCCTCATGCCATTGCATCTAACGAAGGGCACAAAGAACCTTCGATGATGCTATAAAAGGCATGCCATGTCATGTACTCTGCCATTGTATTAAAAGCATATAATTGTTGCAGTCTTAGAATTAACAGTAAATAATGCAACAGTGCCTATGGAACCTGTTTCTCATGAGATGAATAACCATGTCTTAATTTGTACCTAGTTTCTCCACAGGATTATAATGCTTATGATCTTCATCATCCTTCTAGAACATGTACCTAGTTTTGCAATAATCAATCTTCACAATAAGAAGTCCCAACTCTCTGATCAATCGTTTAGTACTATAAAAGTTTAGGGGCATCCATTGGCCACGTGAGAGCATATCCCCAATCAATTTACAAATGTTATTATAGTAGCTTTGTGACATTGTCCTTTGCCTTAATGTTTACTAGTCTCATGACTATTGAGAGCTAAGAGAAACTTTCACATCTACTATACAAACGTTCATTAGCTCCCAAAGAACTTCAAAGAATCAATCACTCAAGCCAACAGCATATGAGCCACTTGCAGTTCCACTCGAGTGATCATTAACATGACCTCTGTGAGACTAAGAGAACGGACCTGCATCTCTATTCTCGTCCCACCATGAAATCCCACTATACCATAGACCATGCGTTGTTCCCAATTCAACACTACATCACCACTAGTTGAAGTCGCAAAATGACTACTTGTTTTGTGCCTCGATGCATCATAAATAAGGGTTTCGTCAGAGCTAGTCTACTTAAAATAATTGCTACAAAACCCCTTCTAAACAAGCGTATCCTTCATCTAGGTCTAAAAATTTGCCATTTTTACATCAAGAATATGGACATCTAACTTGTTTCCATCCATGTAATCGTATTGTACACTAGCCTAATCCACAATTCATTCACACCATTTTCAAACTCTGGCCTCAATTCCCAACAACTTAGATGCTTCTGGTGGTATATCTACGACCCAAGTTTCTTTAACAATTTTTGTTCTATCTACAACACCGCAGCATAACATCGTTATAATCTATGTTAATGTCACATTCTAAAAACAATCAAATAAATGAAGCACATAACATCCATGTACTAATTCGTATGAATAGTGTGTATATCATCCATGTACTAATTCGTATGAATAGTGTGTATATAAATATATATACACACATTAATTCAACACTATAATATCACATACACTACATATATAGATCACCAAATTGTCACTAATTTATCGTTGCATAATATATATATATTAAATTAATCTACGTATTTCCTATAACATATTCAACACAATATGAATACTCTTCATCCCCAAATAAGAAATTTAAGATTGCACAACAAATTAAGTGCATATTAGAGAGTTTATATGCTTTGGTATACATCAAATAAACAAATATCATATAAATAAGGTGAAATAGCACAAAAAGCAAAAATGAATTAATTATAACCATCATACGTAAGTGGGAATGGGGTGCTACTATAGAAGCGAGGTTCATCTTTCGTTCAAATGAATGAAAGGTTAGGATTTTAAAGGTTTTTGTAGATTAGAATAACCAAATTTGCATCCCAAAACCGAACCAAATTGGGACAGCCTGTAAAGAGCCTTCTTATTATTTAGGACGGCCTACAAAAAGCCATTGCAATATTTGGGATGTCCTAAACAGCCATCTCAACGTTTGCAATGGCCAAAACAACTGTTGCAATTTGAGATGGTAGCAAAAAAAAACCATCACAAATTGAGATAGTTTATGCAACTCCGTCCCCATATTTGAAATGGCAAAAAATAGTTGTCCAATATAGATACAATTAACGTAAGCCATCTCAAAGTTTGGGACAAAATCAACATCTCCTCAAATTGTGACAACCACAAGAAGTCCCAAAATTGAGATAACTTTTAGAAATCCATTGCAAATTCTAAGACAACTAGATTTTTTCCATATCAAAAAATGGCTTTAAATATCCATCGTAGATTCTGCAATAGTCTATATAAACCATGATAGTTTTAGAGACGGCTTTAGGAAGATAGTTTTCATCACTGACTTCTGCAATTTTGGAACAATTTTTGCGAAGGATTAGGGACAAATCTATGTGCTACCCCAAAGTTGTCCCATATCTATTCTAAATTTCAACTACCTTTTGCCTATCCCTAAATGTCATCCCTATCAAGCTGCATTTTGGTAGTAGAGTATCAAAGTGGCGAAGTCCTATTTAATTTTTTCTATAAAATACAAAGATAATATTTATTTGTAACAAAAAACTTTTATTAAACTCAAGTGCGTTTTATTAATAGATTTCATTACTATTTTATTAAATATGTGAAAATAATAGATAAATATTAAATCATTAAAATAATCATATAACATAATTGATAGGTTCATATTATAGATTGATAGTCATTCAAGAATAATAGAGAAATTGAGATACATACATATGCGCGCGCGCGCGCGCACACACACACACACACAGACATGTGTGTGTGTATTTATGTACAACAATATATGTGTGTGCGTTGTGTGAATATGTGTAATACATACATTAATATGATTAAAATTAACTAAAGGGTTAAAGTATTTTTATATCTAAAATAAAATGATAGATGAGCATGATATGATAATACAATATCTTTCTTATGCTGAAATTATAGTATATTTAATATTTAATGATTTTAAAATAATGTGTGTTATGCATTAAATACACTATCAAGCGAAGTATACTCTATATGTTTACGAAAGGAACATTTAAAATTTTTGATAAGAAGAGTTAATATTTGTTATGTCTACACTAAATTTCAAACATGCATGCTCGTTTTTTCTTTTAAACTTTTTAGGAATATGATTGGCGAGTAGAAAATAAGAGTTTATTTACATAGAAATTTATAATATATATTATTGTAGTTAAATATATTTATTAAATAATTTTGATTGTTATAAAATAATAAACAATACTTAAAAAATATTTAAAATTAAATTTAATGTATTCATAATGCACATCAATATTGAATTTTATCATATTCATTTACTAATAATAAATTAACCAACGTATATAGAATCCTTCCGGAACTATAAAGATTCACTGAATGTGTGTGTGTGTGTGTCAAATAATTGTAAAGTCTTAAAAATAATGTGTGTATATATATATATATATACACACATATATAGACACATGTACATATTAATAATATTTTGTTATTGGCTTAATGTGTGTTACAGCATTTTTATATTAATAAAAATGAAAAATAAAGTGATTGTAACATTGATAAGAACAAGATTAAATAGTCTAAAAATTAAAAAGGAAAAGCAAAAAGAATTTTAAGAATATAAAATGAAAGCATCAAAACTATTCTGTTAACGAATCATATATATAACTTTAGAATTTTAATCACAATAACATAAAGATTAATAAATTTTTTTTAGTTTGTCTTTTTGCTTAAATTTCGTTGTACATTTACTCTTTCAAAATATCCATATGAATTTTTGATATTTTGTAAAAGGATTATTGTATATGAGATATACTAACAATGAAAGCACAATCTACATGTAAAACGAAGTAATTATAAATAAATTTTCCCGTGTAAGGAATGTTTAGAAAAATATTTGTTATAAGTGCAACATATATTAAATGTCTTGTTATAAATATAAATTAAAATTGATAAAGGTCATCACCACACTAAAATTAAATTTATAAAAAAGCTAATACTGTGATGAATACAAGTGTCGTGTCTATAAGGAGAGATTATGTGTCTATCAACTTAACCAAATTTTTATTAATTAGGTTAATGAAAGAAAAACAACTGCCTAGAAAACATGAGTGCAAATTCGTAGGTTTGAGTACCAGTAATTAAAGATTCTAGGCTCTTGTATAGTATTGGTTTTCTATGTATGCTAGATATATTAATTATCAATTTAATTACATTATTTATAAATTGTTAATCCTAAAATTTACAAGATATTTCCTCAAACTCTCTCTTAAGATTTTAGTGGATTTTCCAAGGTCAAATCCAATTAAGAAATTAAGTTTGGTGATTAATAATAGTTAACCACACTAAATCTATGGTTTCATTCTCATTATTTCCCCAAAATAAGTGTTTTTCAATTGTTAGTCTAGCGAGTGGGTTTTACTTCCGTTCTTCTCTATACAATCACAAATTAACCAGTGAATTGGCCAATTCTCTAATTACTGTTGAATTCAACAATTGCAAATAACTCAAATAAATACAATTAATTATAAATTAATGCATATGTATACAACCAAATACAATCACAAGCAACTAGATAAAAATCTAGCAATCTATAATATTATTAGTGAAAACCATTGCTATCATGTTCAAAATCTAAACAAAATAAAAGGAAAGAGGGAAAAGTTTGAAAACTTATTATATAATCTTTGCATTGCATGGACAATTGAAGTCTCTCTATTACTTAGTACAGATTCCTCCTTCTCCCAGCCCTCCATCATGTGTTGATATGTTTTCTAAGTGTTTAGAATGTAAAATTTAGCCTAACACCCTAAGAATTGTGAAGAGCATGCATATTTATAGTTTCATGGCTAGGGTTTGCGTATGCACGAATGAAGATGAAAAAGTCCTTGAAAAATCCAATAGATTGCAACCTGAATTGTATCTTACACTGCGCTTCGCAACCGCAAACATTAACTTTGTAGTCGGGACAATCTCTTCACACCTATGAACCCAAGCACAGGTTTCACAAAGGCTCACATCTCATACTTTGCAATTGCTAACTTCTCCGCATTCATGCCATCGACCATGGCTGCTTCTGCTTCTTCAACTATCATATCCCACACCCCGATCCACACTTGCGAGCAAAGCCTTTGCAACTACCACTCCTCTCTTCATGATTGCAACTCTTCACTAGAAATTCCAATATGCATTGCATTCCAACTCACACCTGTGGATAAGGCTCTCACAGTTGCAGTCCTTCTTTCCGCAATTGCAACACCTACAAATCAAATGAAATAATGCTTTAAGTACAAACAATGCTCAAATTTATTAAATTACCGCCGGAATCACACTTAAACACTCTCATTTATCATATTTAACACATTATCATGCATGAAACAATAATATTATCCTTTCAATTCAACATGCCTGCAAAAATTACGCACAAAGGGGTTAATTTTCATTACAAAATCGTAACTTTTCAAAAATCAATAAACAAAAATGATGAATAAATTTTTAGAAAATAAAATGTTCTTATAAAACGTTGACGTATTATTGCAAACGTATGAAATTAAAAATTATCATAAAAAATTCATGATTGGTAGTACGATATGCAAAATTCTTTGTATGTTTTCCATTCATATAAGAGTTTTATAATTATTTAAATTAATTACTATTCAAAATAGTGAATGTATAATAAAAATGAATTAATTGTTGAATCTATGGATAAAAATTAATAGAGGTAAAGACATGATTAAAATTATTTGGAAAGTTATGTAACCTTGGATATATAAACTTATATTTGAAATTACTTGAAACTTTGATGAAACTTTCTAACATTGATCTAATATCTTCCAAAACAAAATTAAGGTAAACTAATTATTATACAAAATTATAAAATTATAAAATATTAATTTTTGAATCTACTAATATAAATTAGTGGAGACGAAAATAAGATTAAAATTATGCGTAAAATCATTTAAATTTAGATATATAATTTACAAGGTAAATTAAATTAAAATAATATATTATTTTTTTATAAAATAGTATTTAAATTATTGCAATATAATTAATATAAATTATAATATTTTAATTTTACATATAAAATAAATTAAAAAATAAATATGATATGATACTATGAAATCCTTTGAATTCTCTCAAATTATTGTAAATTTTATATATAAAATTGCTGAATATTTGAATGTATATAAATTAGGAGAAATGAAGAATAAATTAAAATATATAAAAAATTATGTATGCTTAGATATGTATTAACTCACGTATCAAATTAATTGAAACTTACATAAAGTTCTTGACAATAATCTGATTTCTTTAAGAAAAAAAATAAGGAAAACTAGTAATATGTGGTAAAATTAGCAAGCTAAACTAAAATAATGTTTGTTTATTTTGTATAAATATGATCTTGAAGGTATTTTAATATCTAATAAATATTATAAAATTTTGTATTTTAAATTTAAAAACAAAAGATGAATAAGAATGATTTATGCTATATAGGATCTTTTTTTATCTTATCAAATTTTATTTTATACTCGACAACTTTCAAATAATATGCATTGTATATAAGATAGGCTAGAAATCAAAAATATAATCAATACTAATAAAAATAAAAAATATTATAAATATTATTTTAGATATGACGAGCATTGCAAAATATTCATTATAATTGTAGTATGTCTCAGAATGTCACTTATAAATGCAGAAATTAAATTAATAAGTAAGAATGATGAATAAAATTTTTTAAATGAAATATAATAAACAAGAATGATGAATAAAATTCTAAAAATGGAACATGCTTATTAAACGTTGGTTTGTTATAGCAAATATATAATGCATAATTTTAAAAATATAAAAAATCACATGTCTATTTTTAATATGTTTCTAAATTTTCATGACTAAAATTAACCAAAGAATTAAAGTATTAAGAATTATCTAGATATTTTGAAAGTACAAAAATTTGAAAACAAATGTTGACTTTAAACTTCTAAAAGGTGAATGAAATATTTTTGTATTTTACTAAATCTTACTTTTTATCAAGATAATTTTTCTATATGTAAAAGGATCTATGTTTAATATACAATAAATGTTATATTTAAATTAGGGATCATAGGCTTTATTGAGATTTAAATACCACTTTTCAACATTGATCTAATTTCTTTTTTCTTTTTTTTCTTTTTGAGGAAAATATAACTTTCATTAAAATGTGGGAAACAATCAAGACATAGTGTGGAGAGTTGCTTACTCAGCAAACCCTCCTAATGCAATGCTAACCCTACCGCAGTTCCGTGCCAGATGAGACATTACCCATTATACTTGTAAATATTTATAATCATTTTGTATTTATTTCTAGATATGCTTCCTCGGCTTTTTAATCTCTATCGTTGTCACTTGTTTTTTTTTTATTTTTATTTTTACCAAGTTTATTATAGGGGATAAGGTGTCCAATAAAGCTATGTATACTTGCAATTGTTAGAGTTCCCCCTACTCTAGTTGTCTCCTCCTTGTAATTAAGTTATTAAATTAATGCAAGCAAGCTTTCTTATGTAATTCGTGTTCATAGTTACTGCCTTTTTTATTTTATTGTTAGGACTGTACCTCGATTTACAATCAAAGTTGCGTGTGAGTTCAGGCAGATGTAGTCAGCTATGGAGCGACTAATAGCCGCACAGTGCCTCTTATCCTTATCCTTGAAAAAAAGCTCCTTGTCAGTTGGTATCAGAGCTTTAGTGTTAATTTTGGCCGACGCAAAGACGTGGATGCTACATCATTACCGACTATGCTGGGGGCCATGAGGTGGAAACCCCTCCTCGCAAGAATCTCACGACCAAGTAGCGATTGGAAGCCCTAGAGAGAACAGGGTTATCGGATGGATTATGTAGCAACAACCTTGGAGGAGAAGGTCGAGAGTCTGCAGGCCAAAGTTACAAATCTCCAAGCCTAACTAGTTGAGAGTCGGGAATTATGTCAAGAATTGATTGAGAATCAATGAACTAGTACTATTCGAGAGCTTCGAAGAGAGATGGAACATATGTCCATCCAAATTGGACTGCTCTAGTGGATAGTTAGCAATGCCCCAACGGTCGCCCAGGACCCTAAGCTGAGAGTCCGTGTCCTCAAGCCGCAACCTTATAAAGGTGCCCGAGATGCTAATGAGGTAAAGAATTTCCTCTTTGACATAGAACAGTATTTTTTAGCGACAAATGTTGTTGATGAGGCTAGAAAAGTCACCACCGCTACCATGTACTGATGGGAGATGCCAAATTATGGTAGCGCACCAAATATGCTGACGTTCAGGCCACTCGAATGCACCTAGATACATGGGAGCGATTGTGAGTGCTATTCGGGACCAATTCTTTCTTAAGAATGTGGAATACAATGCCAAGAGGGTATAGCAAGAATTGAGACAGTTAGAGTGTCTGAGACTATGTGAAGTCATTCTCAGCACTCATGTTGGATATTTAGGACATGTTCAAGAAGGTTTGAAACCTACAATGCGATTAAAGTTGCAACGCTAGTGGGTAGCCAACTTGAGCTCCGCTATGGGTGCTGTCGAGTGACTCATGAATTTTTAAGACGAACCCCGTAAGGAACGTTAAGTAGTAAATGCACCCCAACAAAAAGGAAATAGTGGGAGGACGTTCAGAAATAATTCGAACAAAGATGGGGGAGATCGACAATCCTAAACGTCGGTTAACCCCCAAAGCAACACCAAGAATAGACCTTCTGACAGCAGGCGGGGTACTGCACCAAGAAAGATTAGGTGTTTTCTTTGTGATGGGCCACACATGCTTCAGAACTACCCGAAGAGAAAATTGGTGAATGCTTTATCAAGCCTAAAGGATGTAGGGCCATCAAAGTTGGAGCCCAAATCAAATGAAAGTGAGTCAGATGTGGAGGGAAATAATCTTAGGGCCATCTCCTATTGATGTGAGATCATTTTCTGCCAAGTAACAGCAAATTGAAAGGAAAACTCTGGAGTCGGACAAACTACTCCAACATTAGTAGAGAATCCTGCCAGCAAGGGGAGCTCTAAAGGCCGCAAAATAAATAGACTAATGTATGTGGATGTAAAGATCAATGACAAGTCCATTTAAGTCATGATCGACACTAATGCCACTCATAATTACTTGGCCACACAGAAGTGGAGAGATTCGAGTTAGCATTGGAGAAGATAGTTGGACGAGTTAAAGCGATCAATTTAGTAGCCCAGCCTGATGTCGATGTGGCTAAAGGAGTGAGGATCAGGGCTGAGCCATTCGAGGGAAAAATCAACCTTTCTATTATTCAAATGAATGACTTCAAGCTTATCCTTGATCTTGATTTACTGAGAGAGGCAAGATTGATGGTCTTGCTGTGTGGAGAAGCACTGATGATGGTGGGAAACAAACCCTAAGTTGTTCCTATCGTTTCTGGCCGACTTTAAGAGAAGAGCTTGTCGACTATCCAATTTAAGAAGAGATGCAAGCGTAATGAGCTATCCTACTTATGTACCCTTCGATTTGGACAGGGAGGAATCAGGACCAATTCTTAATGTAATGAGAAATCTTCTTAGGAAATTTGAGGATGTAATGCCTGGAGAACTTCCTCCTAAATTGCTGCCTAAGAGATCTGTGGATCATAAGATTAAACTTCTTCCAGATGCCAAGCCAGCTGCTCATGCCCCATATCGCATGTCATAACCTGAACTTGTGCGGCTCAGGAAGCAATTAAGGGAAATGTTGGAGAGTGGTATCATTCAACCTGCTAAGTCACTATATGAAGCATCAGTCTTGTTCCAAAAAAAGTCTGATGGATCTTTAAGGATGTGTTATGACTATCATGCCTTGAACAAGATCACGATGAAAAACAAATATCAAATACCACTAATTGCTGATTGCTTTAACAGGTTGAGTCGGGCGAATTACTTTTCTAAAATTAATTTGAGGTCAAGATATTGGCAGGTCCGAATCAAAGTTGAGGATGAGGCAAAGACTACTGTGGTCATTAGATATAGTGCTTATAAGTTCTTGTTTATGCCATTTGGCTTAACAAGTGCACCAACAACCTTCTGCACTTTAATTAATTAAGTATTCCATGGGTTTCTCAATGAATTTGTGGTGGTGTACTTAGATAACATCATTGTGTTTAGTGAGACCTTAGAGGAATATCTGGCACACTTAAGGAAGGTCCTCATTCAACTCCGAGAGCATGAGTTATATGCTTAGCTGTTGAAACATTCCTTTGCCTAAGAGACCATCACACTATTGAGAGTGAGAGAATTCAAATGGACCCTAAGAAGGTGTAAGCTATCGAAAAGTGGCAACCTCCTAAGGATATTCATGAGATACGGAAACTCCTTAGATTGACCAACTATTACTAGAGATTTGTGAAAGGGTACTCTGAGATAGCTAGACCACTTACCGATTTCATGAAGAAATCAAAGGAATGGAAGTAGTCGTCAAAGCGGTAGGTCACCTTTGAGAGATTAAAGATGGTCATGACTACGAGACCCATAATATCTCCCCCAAACTTACAGAAGCCATTTGAGGTGGAAACTGATGCATCAAATTTTGCAATTAGGGGAGTGTTAACACAGGATGGACATCCTATTACCTTTGAGAGTAGGAAGCTAAAGAATACAGAAAGGAACTACCTAGCATATGAGAAAGAGTTACTAGCAGTAGTTCACTACCTTAGACTATGGCGGCATTATTTGTTGGGAGCACTATTCATGGTCAAAACGAATAACAGTGCAATGAGTTACTTCTTGACCTAACCGAAGCTTACCTAGAAGCAAGCTCGATGGCAAGAGTTGCTGGCAGAGTTCAACTTTATGTTGAAGTTTTGAGCAGGCTCCAGCAACAAAGTAGCTAATACACTAACTGGAGGGTAGATTTGGCAGAGTTGAGGATGGTTGCCGCACTCTCCTCGAGCAAGATGGCTATCTCCGTGAAAGATCAAGTACAGGAGCGACTGATGCAGGACCCAACCGCAGAGTGTTTGATCAAGTTGGTGCAACAAAGGAAGTCGAGATAATTCTAGCTAGAAGAAGGATTGTTAAAGACTAAGGAAAACCGCATATATGTTCCTAAGGGTGGTGACTTAAGGAAGTCGTTAATCATGGAATGTCATGATGTCCTTTGGGCGGAACACCCTAGAGGTGAGCGTATATTGGCTCTAAAACAAATGGCATATTATTAGCCTTAGATGTAGGATGAAGCTGAGGCATATGTTCAATCCAACCTGATTTGCCAACAGGATAAGGTGGATCACTTGAAACCAAAGGGCTTGCTGGAACCTCTTCTCATTCCCTCACGGCCCTAGGAGAGTATCTCGATAGATTACATCACTAAATTGCCTAAAGAGGGAGATTTAGACAACATCATTTTCATGGTGACTGAGTTTCAAAATATGCCACATTTATTGCAGCCCCAAAGCACGTGACAGTAGAGGCGACCACGCATTTGTTCTTTGCACACATTGTCAAATATTGGGAATTGCTGAAGGACATTGTCAATGATCGAGACCCCAGGTTTTCTGAAATATTTTGGACCAAACTCTTCAAACTCCTTGGGTGCAAGTTGAATATGAGCTTGAATTACCGCCCACAATCTGATAGCCAAACTGAACGCTTCAATTCCATGTTGGAAGAGCACCTTCGACAATTTGTGAGTGGTAATCAGAAGAACTGGTGAAGCTGTTGGATGCTGCTCAACTATGTTTCAATACTCGAAAGAGTTCTTCTACAATTAAAGCCCTTTTGAGATCATCACCGGGCAGCAACCGCTACATCTACACACTTGTGAGATCTCCCTTTCCATGAAATTTCATTAAAGAATGGAAGCCAAACTCGGATATTGCAAAGAGCTATCCAGAAAAGGCCCAGAAGAGAATGAACAAGCAAGTCGAATAGGGATAGTGCTTTGCAAAATTCATTGTAGGGGACCTCGTGTTGGTGAAGGCACCAAAAACCTAGTGCTCACAAAGTGTGTTCAAGGGAGAGACCCTCAATTTTTGCAGAAATACATTGGGCCGTTCCGAGTGGTAAAGATGATCTGGAAGGTGGCCTATAAAATTGAGTTGTTCCTGTGGTAGAAGATGCACAATGTTTTCCATATGAGCCAGCTAAGCTGTTTAGAGCAAACCCAAAGGATGCAAACCATATTCGAGAGACCTGATGTAGACACAAAAATTTTGTCTACCAATTAAATAATGCCACATAGAAAATATGATATTAAAAATATTAATTAAATCAATTTTTATTTATTTAAAAATTTAAATAAATACAATTCCTAAAATAAATAAATAATTAATTAATATTTTTATTAGTCAATAAATGTTAGCAAGTAGCAGAATCCTTTTAGAAGTCTAAGGGATGAAAACTCTAAGTGACAGAATCCTATTAGAAGTCCAATGGATGAAGATTTTAAGTGACAGAATCTTGTTAGAAAAGAGATGAAGACTCTAAGTGGTAGAATCCTATTAGAGGTCCAAAGGATGAAGACTCTAAGTAGTAGAATTCTGTTGAAGTCCAAGGGATGAAGACTCTATTAAGTAGTTGAATAGGGTCCAAACTCTAATGGCCAATGAAATTGCACCACGTCAGCAGGCTGATACAACCACTCTATCTCTCCTATAACTATAAAGCAAGGTCAAACCCCATAGAAAAAGAGGATGGAAGTTAAGAAAGTGAAGCAGTTGAAGTATTGAGGCTCCCTGAATTCTCTTTAGAGTTCCCAAAAACATTCATAGTGTTCTTCGTAAAATTTAAAGAAGTTTGTTGTGTTCTTTATTAAATTCAAAGAAGTTCATCGTGTTCTTCACCAAATTCAAAAAGGTTTGTCGTGTTCTTCGCCAAATTCAAAGAAATTCGTCATGTTCTTTGCTAAATTTAAAGAAGTTCATCATGTTCTTCACCAAATTCAGAGAAGTTCATTGTGTTCTTCACCAAATTTAAGGAGTTCGTCACCAAATTCAAGGCATTCTTCATCAAAGTTCTTAAATCCAGCATTTTATCCAAAATTGTAGTGCTAAGCCAAAGATCAGTGTTGCAGAGGACTTAACAACCCTCAAGGAAGATCAAGCACAAGCATTTTCCTTAAAGATTGTTCAAATTTCGAGCCTAACATTTTTGAAGGTAGAATCAGATGATTAAAGTTAGAAAGTAGAATCTACAAAATTTAATTTGATCCAAATTATTCGATCTCATACCAAGTTTTCTTGTTATTCAAGAATTTTGTCCAATAAATTTCTAGTACGCCCAGTGGGACATCACTACCTCTTATCTCTTCATTTGCCAAGTCCAAACAAGTTACAATGACAACTAACCCATCAAATTATGAAGAGCAAATCACTGCGTTGACTAGAGTTATTGAAGGGCTTGCCAAGCATGTTCAAGAGCAAGACTCGAAGATTTCTAGGTTGATGGAGAAGTTAGACAATGTTGATGCTAGCAAAGTTGTGGAGAAAGCACCTAAAGTTCATGATGATGCCGAGACATCTACCAAGCAGTTAGCTGATGACCAAAAGAAGCCTGCAGTAGAGGAGCTTCAAATTTTCTCTGATGGCTTAATCCTCATTGATCAATTGAAGGACTTCATTGAAGGGACCATCAAAAGCAAGCTTGACAAAGGCGCCAATTCAATATTAACATAATCCAAGTCTTATTCTGCAAGGATTAATAACCTAAAGATGCCAACAAGCTACTAACCGTCTAAATTCCAACAATTTGATGGCAAAAGAAACCCAAAATAATATGTTGTCCACTTTATCTAACAATACAATGATGCTGGCACTTATGGTGATCAACTTGTTAGGTAGTTTGTTCGATCATTAAAAGAAAATGTCTTTGACTCGTACACTGATCTAGAGCTTGGGTCCATTGATAATTGGAAGCAATTGAGCAAGAGTTCCTCAATCGCTTCTACAGTACCCAAAGAACTGTCAGTATGATCGAACTTACAAACACTCACCAGTGGAAGGATGAGCCTATCATCGACTATATCAACCACTAGAGAAATCTAAGTTTGAATTGCAAAGATAGACTTTCAAAGACATCAAAAATTGGAATGTGCATCCAATGAATGCATTGGGGTCTAAGATACATCTTTCAAGGGATTTGACCCAAAACATTTGAAGAGTTGGCCACACGTGCTCACGATATGGAATTGAGTATAACTGTTAATAGAGTCAACGGTCCACTTGTCCAAGAGTTCCAAGATGAAAGGTACAAAGAGGGCAAGTCTTCTACTAAAATGTCAAACAAAGAATCCGTGACAGTACGCCTCAAATCTGTCCAAACATAAGAAAAAAATAAGTTGTTAAGGAATAGGGAAACCCCTTCAAGGCCTAGAAAGTCATCTTTAAAAGAGATGCAAGCTAAAACCTATCCTTTTCTCGACTTAGACGTCTCGGGGATATTTGATGACCTACTCAAAGCCAATCTCATCGAACTCCCTAAAATAAAGCGACCTGAAGAAATTGGAAAGATTGATGATCCCAAGTACTATAAGTAGCATCGTCTAATTGGGCACCTTATACATGATTGCTTTTAAAGATAAAGTCATGGAGCTGGCTCACCAAGAAAAAATCATGCTTGAAGAAAGTACAAATGTCAATCTTGTCACCTTCAACTACTAAAAAATAAGCCAACTACGGTGGGCAGTCTTCAAAAAGCTTAGCTCACTCTAGAAGTAGAAATGCTGGAAAGCAAATTGGGGGCATTAGAAAGCCAAGAAAGACACCTTCAAGGCATCAAATCTTAAAGAAAAGAAATGAGGATCCTTGGAGCAAAAAAAAAAAACAAAACAAAAGGAAAAAACAAATGTTTAAGTTCAAGGCTCCTTGACACGAGTTGAAACTGTTTACAAATGTTCAAGGATACTCTTTGACATAAGTTGAAACTGTCTCTAAAAGTTCGAAGGCTCATTGATACTAGTTGAAACTATTTACAAATGTTTGAAGACTCCTTGACATGAGTTTAAATTATCCCCAAATTTACAAATGTTTTAAGGCTCCTTGAAATGAGTTGAAACTATCCACAAATGTTCAAAAGCTCTTTAACATAAGTTGAAACTGTCCATAAATGTTCGAAGGCTCGTTAACATGAATTGAAACTGTCTACAAATGTTAAAGTTCAAAGGCTTCTTAACACGAATTGAAACTGTCCCCAAATCTACAAGTGTTTAAAGGCTCCTTGATGCGAGTTAAAACTGTCTACAAATGTTTAAAGTTCGACTACACAGCTCGTTGAAGCTCACCACCATGAACACCGTCGCCTAAGGTCTGCTAGGCGGCCTTTACTTCTTCATCGTTGGCCTCATGAAGCTGCGCCACCACTCGGAGACCCAAACCCAACGTCAAGCTATCCTCACCATTGTTTAGAGCTCATCGAAGCCTAGCCCTACTGTTATGGCAAATGACAAATTGTGGTGATATCATTACTCAAAGATTATCACCTCACCGCCAAAGGGAAGAGTAGAACCAGTGGCTCTCTTGATAGTACACGATTGCATACGAAAGAAGCAAGTGATGCAAGGATGACACGACCAAACACTGTGTGGGTACTTGCTCAGTCATGAGGTTCATACCTCCTATTTATAAAAAGGTTAAAGTTCGCAGATAGAGTTTTATTAAGACATGCTTCCATGCCCCCCTCAAATGGATGGATACAGATTTTGGAGAGATTAATACTCTTGATTTGAGTTGGCTAAGGGAAGAAATTTTCATCTAATCCAAACTCCAGTTCTGCTAACTTGGCATACCTCAAACTTTTTCTTTTTAAGGATGATGAGGGTGTGACTGAAATTTCAAACAACATTTAGAAGAGTCCACATCTCAAAGAGTTATTGAAACTCTAAAATTGCTCACAATTAAACTTTGGTATCCTATCAACTAAGAAATGACTAGCAATTTGATAGGCTTGGATCAAATTTGTGGGCTCGAT
The DNA here is from genome assembly GCA_019155195.1 of Avicennia marina. NCBI lineage: Eukaryota > Viridiplantae > Streptophyta > Magnoliopsida > Lamiales > Acanthaceae > Avicennia > Avicennia marina. The sequence goes on from CM032760.1 coordinate 7,474,381, forward strand.
CAAGTACGAATAGACAAATTTGCTAATGTACAGACTGAAGTTAAAGAAGCCCAACACTCAAAGAAAAAAAAAAGAAAAAAATTTATACTTGTTCATTCAAGATAAAATTTTCATGAACAAGTCTTAAGGGGGCATTTGTAGACACACAAATTTTTTTTACCAAATAAATAATGCCACATGGAAAATATAACATTAAAAATATTAATTAAATCAATTTTTATTTATTTAAAAATTTAAATAAATACAATTTCTAAAATAAATAAATAATCATTAATATTTTTATTGGCCAATGAAATAGCAGCAAGTGGCAGAATCCTGTTAGAAATCCAAGGGATGAAAACTCTAAGTGGCAAAATCTTTTTAGAAGTCTAAGGGATGAAGATTTTAAGTGACAGAATCTTATTAGAAGTCCAAGAGATGAAGACTTTAAGTGGCAGAATCCTGTTAGAAGTCCAAGGAATGAATACTCTAAGTAGCAGAATTCTGTTGAAGTCCAAGGAATGAAAACTCTATTAAGTTGTTGAATAGGGTCCAAACTTTAACGGCCAATGAAATCGCGCCACATTAGCAGGCTGATGCAAGCCACTCTATTTCTCCCACAACTATAAATAGGGGTCAAACCCTATAGAAAAAGAGGATGGAAGTTAAGAAAGTGAAGCAGCTGAAGATTTGAACTCCCCAAATTCTCTCTAAAATTTTCAAAATCATTCAAAGTGTTCTTCTTCAAATTCAAAGAAGTTTGTCGTGTTCTTCATTAAATTCAAAGAAATTCACTGTGTTCTTCACCAAATTCAAAGAAGTTCATCGCGTTCTTCGCCAAATTCAAAGAAGTTCATCGTATTCTTCGCCAAATTCAAATAAGTTCGTCGTGTTCTTTACTAAATTTAAGGAGTTCGTCACCAAATTCAAGGCGTTCTTCATCAAAGTCCCTAAATCTAATATTTGATTCAAAATCATAATGCTAAACCTGAATATCAATGTTGCTGAAGACTGAACAACCCTCAAGGAAGATCAAGCACAAACCTTTTCTTTGAAGATTGTTCAAGTTTCAAGCCAAGCATTCTTGAAGGAAGAATCAAATGATTAAAATTAAAGAGTAGAACCCATAAAATTTAATTTGATCCAAATTATCTAATCTCCCACCAAGTTTTCTTGTTATTCAAGAATTTTTTCCTACACCCGACTATAGCATCCATTTGGGAAAGTATCGAAGAGAGTGGTTGAAACAATCTTGGATCGCCGAGTCGTAAGGACTACGAGACAGTAGATCAATGAGTACTTGGTAAAGTGGGAAGGCTGCTCGGATGATGAGAACACTTGGGAGTAGGTGACGGAACTCAAGCACTAAAACTCCTAGTAGAAGCATTCCTGGCTTCAAGGGCGCCAAGGGCTTCCCCATTTTAAGTAAGGGAGAATGTGGAAGGCTACCTACCCAGCAGTCCCTCTTAATGCAATGCTACCCCTACCGCAACCTCGTACCAAACAAGACATCACTTGTTACTACTAAGTTTAGGGTTTTATACATACTTGTAAATATTTGTAATCATTTTGTACTTATTTTTAGTTATGCCTCCTTGACTTTTTAATATATATTGTTGTCACTTGGTTTTTTTTTTTTTTTTTGCGAAGCTTATTATAGGGGGTAAAGTGTCCAATAAAGTTACGAATACTTGAGTTTTTTATGCAATTCGTGTTCATAATTGCTGCCTTTTTTAATTCATTGTTAATACTCTACCTCTAAAGCATTCAGAGGAATATGAGTGCGACGTACAATTAAAGTTGCATACTAGTTCAAACGAACGTAGTCAACTGCAAAGCGACTGCTAGTCACACAGTGTCCCTTGTCCTTATCCTTGAAAAGAAGCCTTATGACTCATAGCTTGTTCAAGGGAGAGACATACAAGCTGACTCGCATCATAATTCCCTCCTGTTGTTCAAGCCAAAACATGTGCCTCTCTCTTCCTACATAACTATAAAGAACGTCATCTAATAACTTGCTAATATGTGATGTGTCTGTGACTAATGAGCCAGATTTCGAGGGATCATTTTCACCCTTCCTGGAGCTTATCAAGGAGAGGTAGTCCCCTTTTCTCCAGCCATTTTCATATGCATGTATAACCGCCTCACCTGCCGCTAAGCATTCTGTCACGACATGGTCAATGTATGCAGATTTCAAACCAATCTATAGCAACGACTCCAGCACTTGCTCCACCATGATTGTTGACAATCGCTCCATCCAAACTTGCCTTGATTGCGCCTATGAGTGGATACGCCATCTTGAATTAGTGCTGCCCCGTCCACATCCTGAAGAAATTTTTTGGCAAAGTGAACAACCTTAAATGTTGTTTTCTTCCGGATCTTGTTCCTATTATGCCAAATAGACAACATAATGACTGAGCATAATCAGAACTGATCCAATCTCTCATTCAGCGAGTACAACCATTGCAACGAGGAAGATGGTCAATCCATAATTTAATTCCAAGGAATATCCGATAAAGCCCATACCTGCCTCGCAAGATCACACTCCAAAAGGTTGTGTTTCATACCCTCAACACATGAGTCGCACAAGGGGCATCTCACCTCAATAATACACCCTCTTCCAGCCAATTCTTATTTGGTTGGAAGGTCTCAACCCACCCGCCATAGGAAAATTTGGATCCTTTCAGTTTCCAAATGAATTCCCAGGACAAGCTTGAAGAGCACTGCTCTCCCCACGGCCAGAGTGGTTACTCAATTCTTGTGACTAATGTCCTAAGAAGTGAGCTGATTTGACGCTAAAGAAGCCATTTGGCGAGTAGTCCTGCCCAGCAATCATTTGCAATGGGATATTAAGAATTGCTGTCGTGTCGTCTACCCGGAAAATTTCTTTAACCTTCTCCTCATTCCAAGGGCGTACCTGATCATCAATTAAGTCGCCTACACAGAGTTCTTGCAAGCGAGATGGACACACTGTCATTGGCTTGAAAGAAAGGGGGCGAGGAAGCCATCTATCATTCCAAACTTGGATGTTTTCCCCTGTTCTGACCTTCCATCTAACAGCCCTTTCAGTTCATTAATCAACATCCCTGGAAATCTGAAAACACTCACTGCATAAGTGGGAATTGATTGCTATGTCGCCTTAATGAGTTTGCTTCTACCTGCCTCCTGCCTGAGAAAGCAACTACTTGTTCCATCCAAGAACTCGTCACCAAAACATGTCCCTTATATCCTTAAATTCAGCCCTCTTCGTTCATCCAATTGTTACAGGAAGACCCAAATATTTAGATTGATAGCATGTCATTGAAATGCCCAGATTATCCTCGAGCCTCTTTCTCTCCTCTTGGTTCATGTTATGACTAAATATAATGGATGGTTTCTGAACATTGAGCTGCTAACCTAACCCCCTCAAGTAAATCCAAAGTACTTCCTCCACCCTTCGGAAACTGTTCTCATCCGCATGGCAAAAGATCATGGTGTATCGGCATGGAGGTGGGAAATTGGAGGAGCTTCCCTTGCAATTTTAATCCCCTGCAAATGCCCAATGCTCTCCTAGTGCTGTAGTAAGGAGCTTAACACTTCTGCATAAAGGAAAACAAATCTGGGGATAGCAGATCGCCCCAACGGATCCCTCGTTGTGGCTGCTCCGATCCAAACACGGTATTATCTAATAAAAACGATAAACGAAAACAGGGAAACCATCTTTTTTTGGTGGGGAGGGGGGGCGTGTGGGGGGGGGGGGGGGGGGACATTCATAGTAAATCAATTGAATGTAACTAACATAGGAATTTCAATACATATGAAACATTAAATCGAAATTTCGATTCGAAGTTGATACAACAATTTTTAAAATTTTAATTTTCACTTCGATTCTAATATTTAGATTTAATATATTGTACTGAACAAAAATATCAAATTTATTTTTATTTTTAATATTTATCATATCTTTACTTATTTTTTCTTAAATTTTTATGATATTTTTGATTTAATATTCTGATTTTTATATTTAAGTTTTAAAAAATTATATTATTATCTTATAATTTTCAAATCTTAGTATACTATGATATTCTCTCTTTTTACGTAGCTGTAAACAACACAATCCAATGGCCCATCAATCTATTCTCTCTATCTATATATAAATGCATGAGTTTCAAAAAAAGTTCCTTGCAATTTTTAAACTATCTAATATGACCCTAATTAATGATATAAAGTAATGAAAATATAAGATATGATTGCCATCAGATAATACTTGATATTATATAATAGAAATGTTATAATGACTTTTTGCATTCAAAATTCTTTATTTTATTCTTTTTAATATAACTTTTTAAATATTTTGAATTTTCAAATGAAATTAATTTTTTATAAATGTTGATTTCGAGATCTTCTAAACCATATATCAATTGATATATAAAGGACTTTGTATGACTATTTTATTATTTTTTAAAATATTTACTATTCAAAATTATAAACTTATAATAAAAATTAAATAACGAATCTATAAATATGAATTAATGTAGATGAAGATATGATTAAAAACCAAATTCAAATAAAATTGATCTCATTAGAAATTTCAAGGTTGTCGGTTTAAAAATTTACATTACAATTCATGTGCAAAAATTGTGCAATTTTCCGGTTGTATTTAATATTTTGAATAAATTTAATAATTTAATTAGTAATAAGCTGAATTCTATATTTTATATCATAAGTAATTATTTTGATAAATCAAAATTTTATATTATGAAATCATTTAAATAAAATTCAAAATTCGTGCAACGTACGTCCTCTATACTAGTTTGTCAAAAAGTTCAACCAAAAATTTGTAAAGGTGCTTTTGATTTCTACGTATCCCTCAAGTCTCAACCTATCTACATATACGAACTTCATGAAGAAACCACTACTTCTGCGTGTTTTTCCTCCAATGCTACAAGTCTGCACTAAGTCCCCGAAACCCACTTTTCCGCTTCTCTTATCTGGACCTTCAGATTTTGGACAGCCCTTCTGAAGCCACTCACTTGTAAAAGGCTCCTGCAATGTTATAGCGAATCAGTACCTTTGTGGTTGTGTTTTGGTTAGGATTTAGAGGATGACGATCATTAACTTTCTTCGTAAAAGAATGCAGCAGCATTACTTTTTAGTCGATTGGGTTTGATCAGAAAGTTGGGAGGAATTTATTGAAAGTATTCCTTTTAAGGGAAGTCCTCAAAAAGGGAATTGGAATCCTCTTCCTTCCTATGAGTCTCCATTTGTTGAAATTCTGACCCATATTTCTCCAACTTGGGCATTATGACTGCATAAACAAAATGTTACAGTAAATCATTGTGGTGGGAATAAATGTGTTAATACTAGAAGAGCAAAGCCATGGTATGTGGATAGCAGCAATTTGAATCCTAGTCCTCAGACAGAGTTCTTGTGTCGCATTCTGTCTCTCTCTCTTGTGGTGTTCTATTAATTTTCTTCCTGCTTTTAAGATCCTAAGATAGAAAGAAAAATGATTGAAATGCCAAATGGATAAATTTTGAAGGACAAAGAGAGCCAAACAAAAAGTGGAATGTGTTAAAGAAGAAAGATCACGAGTACGTGTGTTTATGCCATCAGCATGGTGATGACTAATTCTGACAGGCTCATTTGTGTGGCAGATACAAACACCACATGCCACCACTTTCCCAGTATGATGATGCCGAGGACTGCAAAATCCTACGTTTATCGGTCAACCTCCACATTGGCCTTGTCGAAGGAAAGGGTGTGGTGCATTTGCCTTCATGAATAAATGTATATAGCATAACCTTACCCTTGTCAAATGATTATTTAACAATCCTTGCCCTACATGTCCATGTTTTGTAGAGGAGTCTGGGCTAGAGTTGAAATCTACTAGAAGTTTATGCAGATGACTGAACTTTCGCTTCCCAAATTCACAGGAGACATGGCTATAGTTGGATGCAAACTTCCGTTTCCTGTCACTGAAATCAACATATCATCCATTAAAATAATTTTTTTTTGAACCTTTTTAACTCTTGTCAGTTCCTGTACAAATTTTTCTGTCCACCACTACTTGCATTCAAACAAAGCCACTGAATTTGTAGCGAGCATTGCTGAGTCGAAAGCTTCCTCAACCCTGCAAGGCAGTTGATATGAAACTTGAAAGCACAGAGAGGTTTTCCATCGGTGCATTCCCCTTGTACCCATGGTTGAAATGAGTTTTCGAAATATCATCAAGAGGTGTTTGGTTGAGTTTATAAGCTCTTCAAAACATCTTATAAAATGTTTAGAATTTTATATATTGTATAAAAGTGTTTAGTAAATTTTTCAATGAAAGGATTTATATACTCTCAAAATAAGATATTTAAAATTTATATACTTTTTAAAAATAGGTTGGTTTTTTTCAACTTATTTTTATGCGTCTTATAAATTATTTATTTATATATACTACAAAATATATAAATATCTTAAATTACATTATATTAATGATATTTAATTTATTTTTCTTCTTATTGCGCAAAATAAAATATAATTATAAATTTCTACAAAATTTTATAAAATATCTTTACCGTAACTATTTATTAACTTATTTTAAAACTAAGATGTTTAAGCTTATAATCTTTAAAAATATCTTATAAATTACATGATTTTATAAATTATTCAAAATAAATTTAGCCAAACACCCTCTGAATGTGGGCAGCTTCACTCTCGGGATGGCTTATTACAGGCAAGCCACTCGACATACTGCTGCACCCGCTTTTGCAAAGCATCCCTTGGAAAACGGAGGATGACTGAGGCATTTCATATATGGATGGATAATTCCCTTCCTGCATATTGTCAAATAAATGCAATAAATAGATTTAGTAAACGAATCCTATCTTACAACCCACTTCGTTCCGGAACTATTCCTACCATATTTATGTAGAACTTGAACCATTTATGTATATGAGCTTGATAATAGCTATATTACAGGCAATAACGTGCAATCTAGATTAAAAGTCCACAAGAATAAACCGATCCAAGTAACAAAAAGATGTCGTGGGAAAGGAAAAATAAAATTGCATCTCCAACCGGACAGAATGTAGTAACATTAAAAGTACAATTCCATCCTTTTTGATATAAATGTTAACTGCATCAACAATTCCATGCAAGTATTCTTCGCATGAAATCGGATATGCAGCCAAACCACTCTGATAGTGGAAGTTTGTAGCTAGCTCATCTATAAGGTCCCTACATTGCCGAGTCATTCCTCTCTGATCCAATACCAATTACACGTTAATCCATTTCAGAATTACTCAACCTCCATAAGCAAACAGCCTACCGCAATCCTATTCCTCAATATCGTCATCAGGTTGAACCGCAGTAAGTAATGCATATTTGACCTTGAGAGAGATCCTTCCCTTTTCAACCATAAGTCTAGCACCTGAAACAACCCAATACCCAGGTGGTTCTTGTGGCCCTCTTGTCATCTCTGTTGTATCAACAAACTTCAAGAGTTTAGTGGTTTGGTTGGGAACAGGAGGACCTCCTGGGTACACAGCAGAATTTATATTCACGTCAGCTGGCTGGGGAGGTGGTTTCTGAGCTGCTGTGAAGTGATGGCTAATCAGAGTTGAGATAAGTCCAGATTTGCGGGCCAAACCAGGAGATCCATCCCACTCTGGATACTTCACAGCAACAGCTCCTATGACAGTTGAGAAACGGAGACGGAGCAAAAGAACTTTCTTAAACCCATAATCCCCAACCTGTAACTGTGCGCCGGTGACAATGGAAAGATCTTCATCGGCTTCAACAGGTGCGGTACATACATGGGAAAAACTCTTCCACTGTACCTTCTCATAATATCGTCGATCGTATGACACCTGGCGAAAATTGCCGTTTGGATCATCCACAAGTTGGAAAATACTTGGAAGAGAGGAGAGGTGTTGCAAGTGGATAGCCAAGCGGTTGCTCCTTTTACCTTCAAGATACAGTCTCAGACCAGTCACAGGTCTCTTACCTACATCAACCTGAAATGATAGACGATTGTAACTGGGCGTCATTAAGCCTTCAAGGAATGTGCATCAAGGGGAATATCATGGGGTATAACATGCCCAGAAACGAAGTATTGCTTGTTGGGTAAATGTATTAATAAATGCTACTTAAAACAGATTGTTAGATTCAGTAATCATTACCTTCAAGAACAGAGTCCTGAGAAATTAGTATCACCAAATTATATCCTCACATTGTTCAATGTGGTAAAGGAGCCTCTCCTAGTTCATCAACAAATGGAAAAACTAATGCAAAGAAGATTGTTGCTCAAGGGTAAAGAGGAGAAGTGTCCCACGAATGTATAAAGATGAGTTAAAGCTATCTATACTGGTGGTAAATATTAAAAATCCAAAATTTCAATCAAGGATTGTGCTCATTTTGAGCCAACATTCACTGCTGAATGGTAGAGAAGACCACACACGTATTTAAACCTTCAACTGAAGTTCATCCATCCAATATTAATGTTCAAAGAACTACTATAAATATATGCTACCACTCCAATACAAATTCTACTTTCACAGTATAATTTAAGAACGTTCAAAACATAGGAGAGCAAAGATGTAGACAAATAGGCTTTACCGCGGTCGAATTTACAAAAAGTTTGGGACCCAAAAGACTAAACTGCAATGAAGCTGTATTTCGCTGTCTTCGCTGAGGACCAAGGGGAAGATCATTAAATACAGGTGCCCACTGCCGAGGCAGCTGGAACTCCAGAAACTGATGAAGCTCTTCAATTGGTGGCTTGTCTGTATCAAAAAGAACGAAGATAAAAATGCTCCTAATGGCTGACCATAACACAGACATGGGTAGCAGGGTACTACTATTATTTGAGGTCATCCTAGAATTTTCACAATGATGGAATCCTAATCTCCACAACCACCCATCCCTACACCCCCCAACAAAAAAATAATAAAAAAGAATAATCAATAACAAGCAAACAATCCAAAAAACCCCCCTTTTCATTTCTTAAGTACAAATAACTGGAAAATCGAAACAAAATAAACATGAAACAGAGCGATTACTCACAGCGCAAATATAGATTAATGGCATGACTCAGATAGCCACTTCCAGAAACACCATTTAGTAGGGATGTTATTGGGATGAAGGACACTGAGATAACATCAGGCTCCAACAGAACTGTTTGTAACCACTCATTATGGGTCAAATTTGTGTTATCACTTCCACCTCTCCTTTTGTAGATGGTAACAATATCCTGTCGTTCAACTATACAAATAAGTACAAAAAACAGAATTTTGCATCTGTCAAGTGTTAACATTAATGAAATTGTAACTTTGCAAGACCGAAAAGCATACATCTTTATGTGAATAAGAACTTGATGTGCCAATATCTGCAAACCTGAGCCGCGTCTCCTTCACTTCAAACTGAAGAACAAGAAGATGATCGATTGAAAAATAAATTAATATCATCATATGTATCATTTTACAAGCACCATACAACATTAGCAAATCATCTTTTTCCTCAAAAATCTCAGTAGAAGTGATACAATAACAAAATCATGAGATAGATTAATTATAAACCACCAATTAGGGACCATCAGTAAAATAAAGAAGTCAACTGAGCTAATAAGCCTTCTATTATCATACTGAGCTAATAAGCCTTCTATTATCATACTGATTTTACAATCTCCAGTTCACTAAGCAGTTTAACAAAAAGGCAGAGGTAGGCATTCTATATCTTAGAACATAACCAGAAGTTGGTCTGTTCACTATAATCTCCAGTAAGGAAATATCGGATACATTTATCACATATTCAACAACCCATAACTTAATATGCTATTTCGAGGAACCAAAAACTCATACATTATTGGATCAACACAAATTATTTGGACGGAACCATAAAATCTTTCCATGCTATTGGACCATCAGGGTTTGTTAGTGTATAAAAGAACCAGGAAACAACTTCTCTACAAAAATACACTCCAATAATTTCAAAATTCAGATTGATAATCTACCTATAGAGAGATAGAGAAATTGGTGATATACATTCTTTGTTTCCATTGCTCATCTAAAGGAATTATTAGCACAAGCTACATGTTCAAATCAGTTAAACTTCCCAGCACTTTGTTTATTAAAGCAAAGTAGCACATGCAGCTCAATAGAGGAGGCAGCAACCGTAGACTGGTTCAATTGACGCTCTTTGGCTACCAACAAGTCTTGCAATGGTTATTATGGTTAGCAACTATAGACTGGTTCCAATTGATACATTTTGGTAACCAAAAAGTCTTATGATGGTCCCTTTGGCTGGCCAAAAGTGACAACCACAATCTATTAGACCATCCCTGACCCCTCACTTAAAAAAATAAAAATAATAGAGGAAGAAGAAAGAAAGAAGGAATGAAAGAGAGTGTAAGGTAGGGCAGATTTGGGCGTTTTCGTCAATGTTCAAAGGTAACAACCATATCTTACTTTTTTGGTTATATTAGTCAGGGGAAGAAACACTAACTCAAAAAAAGTTAATTTATTCCATACAGTGCTTCATCACTCACAGCATGATATACATCCACTAAAAATCAGATAAATATAAATTAACAGCTTGAATTTTGTTCAGAGTTGCAGTTTTACACTAACTAAAGGTAAAACTATGAAAATTCCAAACCTTCTCACTCTGGTTTATTTGCTCAGAATCTATGTCATTTTGTCCATTTGCATCCAAAAGCCTCTTATCTGCTATTGCCTTCAATCTTTTCTGCACATCAGCTGGTTGAAGCGATGAAGAATGCTGCTGTTTCATGTAAATTACATCCTTCCCACCCATCTTTACCCCAACAACAATGTGAGTGCCAAACTTACTAATAAACCTGAAGAAGGGAATTATCAATCGTCCCGCATAGGCAAATTTTAGTATTCAATAAAATAAAAGTGCATCACTAAAAGATAGCCCAAGCAATATACATATCCCTACCACCTAATACATGAGAGCTATGTTCACTTTTGTTAGAAGGATTGGAAAAATGAGTGCACACTATATTACTCAACAATGGTCCCAATTAAAAACTATAGGATACAACTTGATCAAAATACAATCTTACAAACTAGGAAATAAAAATATATAAACCTACACTAAATAACAAATTATTTAAAATATCAAACTACATATATTAAAATATTCTAACAGATATTCTGAAATATTCTCTAACTATTTTGTTGGATCGAACTATAGTCAAAATGATTATTTTGCAGGATAAGAAAAATATACTGATTAATTCATGCTTGACAATTATATACTGTAAGGTTGGCTATTTAAAATGATTACATATACATAAACATCCCTAACACTTAATACATCAGGGCCATATTCACTTAGATAGTATAGGATTACAGTCCTAGTCATTATTTTGAAAGATAAGAAAAATTGCATAGTTTAATAAGTGTTTGACAATTGTATTTTGTAAAGTTGAATGTTTAAGATGATCCTATAAACATATATATTTCTCTTTATAGCCTAAGTTTTTGAATAACTCAACCAGTAATAGAAGGATAAGATAGTTCATTAATGGATATATAAAAGCCCCAACACCTTGATTATTCATCACTGATAGGTATATATAGAGGCCTTAAAATCTTGATTATTTTATCACAACTTTAAAATATGATTACTTATCCTATAGTAGCATGATTTTCTACTAAAACCTTGCTATATAATTAACTTTGATCAATCCTTGAAAAACCTTGAAATAATCTATCCAATTTCATTACTTAATGTTTATGACCTAAATAAATAGGTTAATTGGTTTAACCCACAGGTTTCCCTTTTCAAAAGATTTTTAATTCCACTGTTCACACAGTTGACTAACTAGAAAAAGAAAAACAATGCTAATTACAATATTTCGCATTTTATTTTCAATAACATTTTCTTTATATATGCACCAAAGTAACAGCTGAACTTGAAGGATTGAGGATGTTCAAAGCTCAAATTTAGTTTGGGGTGTTTGTGGGCGAGTGAGAAGTAAGTGTTAGAAAGGGCAAAATGCAGATATGACGTCTCAAGCTTGAGTACTGAGTTCTATATAAATCTTTCGTATATTGAAAACACTACGTATCAGTCTTCAATGCACAGAACTACCATGAATTCCAGCTTATAAACAACAGCCTTTACAAAATCAAAATATCCTGGAAAGAGATAAAATCTTGCATTCCTAGAGATATTTTACGATGCGTTTAGAGCCAGCAAATGAAATAAAACAATTTAGTAATATTGTGATAATGTAAATGGGACAGTTGGGTAGTGGCTACACTGCACCTCCCTGCCCCACCACAACCAAGGCCTTTCTCATTAATAGAAGTAGCATATTGCAAACCAAGGAGGAACATAAGCATATTAGAGGTGGAGCCTTTGAGTGTGTTGGACAGAAAAACACAAGCACAGGTATTCATGCATCCTTGTGCAGGAAGACACAAAAAATTGACTCCCAAAGTGAAATGGCAATTCCTTGGCTTTACAAAGACACCAAGAGTAGTGTCATTACAAACTTCCAAAGAAGGCTATCCTAGTCATACCTAGCCAATGCTGAAGGTTCCCATGATGATGGTACTTCTTTCTTCACACAATTCTTAAGCACCATCTGAGACTTTTCTAGTGCAACTGTATACAATGTTAAAAACATTCCATCAAAAGCAAGGGTTTTTGTATATGCCGCATCTTTCTGCCAACAACCAGAAAACTCGAACATAGCATTGAAGAGCCCTGAAGGAATTTTTCCAGTCAATGATAGCTCTTGATTTAATTGCTCTGACATCTGGATGAGAGAGAAGTAGGTATGAATTTCTGATATGAACAACACTAGATATTATACAAAACACTGAATAGTGGGGTTCGGTAGTTTGCATGAATTAATTTAAAGAATTTCCCATGAGAAGGATGGTATAGAGAATAACACAAAGGACCAGAGACAATGGACATATTGATAAAATCAGAGAAGCATCAAGACCATAGTTATTATGTATGCAGAAATTCTACATCCATGCAAGATGAAACTTCATATAACAAATCAGCAAAGCAGATGCTTTAATAACGAAATTAAAAAAAAAAAAAACACTTTAATTACACAGAGGCCTGCACAAATAGTTGAGAATGCCTCTATGAGCAAATAAGCAAATCCTGAATGAACGCAAGTAAAATCAGGAACAACTTAACCTGTTGGAAAGTTAGAACATCGGAACGAAACCGTGTCCGCTCTCCTTTATCACACTTGATTGATTTCGACACATTAGCAACTGAAATTCCACCTGGAAGAACAATCTCTTGACCCTGATCCTCATCAATCTCAATCAAACGAGAATCACCCTTGCAATACTTTAGTCTAAGATCTAAGGAAATATCATATCCCCGACCAATTGAATTAATGGCCACCTCAGCGGCATCTCCAGCAGGAAGCTTAAGCGCCATCTTTCAGACACCAAGCCTGCTATCTCAAAATCCACATATTCTTAAACCAGTCCAATTCTCAATCCTATTGAGCAAACTTCCACAACTGAAATGTCTTGGTAGTTTCTCCACGAACTACAAGTAAAGTTCTGAGTTATAAAATGAAAATATTGGACCAAATAAAAGCAATATTAGCTTTCTCCCTCTAAAGGTTCAAACAACTTCAATGACACCAATACACCCCGACAAGCGAGCTACAAAGTATCAATGAGAAATTTCTCAACCACGCAGTACGCACACGGTTCACCTCGAAATTCCCCCCACAAATTTTGACTAAGACATCGTAGATGTATTCACATAATTCATGTTGAAGCACGTTTTCCCACTGTATTCGGATTTCACAAGCTCCTGGGGAAACTTGCTTTGCTGATTTCCAGCATCCACGTTTGGGATAACTCCAGCTATATCTAAGTCAAAATTAAAAACTGACAATTCAACCGCAGAAACTTAGGAATCCGCCATCGCAAAATTAATAAAACCCACAATTGAAACCTCTAATTTATGTTACCAAGTAGCTTTCCGCCAAACGCTGGAGACTCGAAACCATAGCTAGCTAGCTGCACTCGAAGCTCTATTTCTTCGGAAATTGGAGTTGAAAATGTTCAAAACCTAGATTTTTGCAGTGAGATTCAAATGCAGCTCAGATCTAGAGGACAGATGAAGCTTTTCTGCTTGACCACAAGTAGGAAACATAAGACAATTCCTTCGCATGCCCAAGAAAAATAAATAAAATAATAAGTTAAGAAATTGATAGCAAAATAAAAATAAAAATTAATCGTAGTTGATATATTTAAATTGAGGAAACTGATACAACAAATAAAAATTAATTTTATAGCGTGCGCCTAAAAAGACTCATTTGCAAAATAATATAACTAACAATAGGTACATACTATAAAAAATAACTAATGATATAGTGTCATTTATATTTGAGTGCACTTGATCTTTTTAATAAAGAATAATATTAATTTATTAATTAAAAATAATATTATAAATTCACAATGTACAATTAAATTAAGTTTAAACTTTTAATAATTTAATACTAGTAAAAATTACATATTCTATGTATGTACAGAATTATTTATAAATTATAAAATTATTATATTTTAATTAATACAAATAAAATTGTATCAAATTTAAAAAGTATAAAGATTAATTTAATAATAAATAAAGAAATATCAAAAGTATTTGAAAAAAAAAGAGAAATTTTGAGATAAATACAAATAAACATAATAAGCTTAAAGAAAATATATAGAAAACAAAAATTAAAATAAAGAAATTACATTATTTTATATTTTGTAAAATTAATTATTAGATAGAATAAGAAAATAGAGAAAAGTCAAAAGAATATAAAAAATAAAATACTTTAACTGAAAGCATAAATATAAATTATAAGTTAAATAAAAGAGATAAAGAAAATGATTCAAATGATAGAAGAATTTAACATAAGAGTAATTATAAAAATTTACTTTGTACTATTACAAATCTTTATTCAAATAATAATATGGTATACATGGATACACAATTTAAATCTTACATATCTATCCTAAATTATAAATTTAAATTCATGAGTTTAACTATTTTTCTATCATTTAATATATATTTTAAGTACATACAATTTAATCATTTAAAGTTTTTTTATCAAATAACATCCCAATTTTATAAATTAATTTTTATGTCTTGCCATTTCTTTTTCTTGCACAACCAAATTTGGATATACTGCGCACAACAGAAAACAAAAAAAAAAAAAAAAACAGCAAACATATAATGGCACAGGTGTCAAAGTCAAGATGAACTACCTAAGGATTTTCAGAAGACCTATAATGCAAGCCAAAACTAAGAAGTTTAAAGAATTCATAATGATACTCGTGAAAGACATTTAAGAAACTTTTAGACATTTAAAAGGCCTCAAGAAGCAAGAAAAATGTCCGTGCGTCTGCTTGGTGTAAAAAGAGTATAAATCAAACTTTGGAATAGCCTTTGGATAGATCCTGTACAAACCCTAATCAATTCAAAGTAGCCCCAATCGATCCAGCACACGACAGGACTACGACCCCATAGTTTCTGTTTTTATGATCACACCCAATATGATCGATCGCAGCTAATCCAATCAACATGTCTAAAGTTCAGAGGCATTCTATTTTTATGATCTAGAAAGGTCGATCAATGCTTGGATCAATCCCAAAAGTGCCAAATTGATCTTTCAAGGCTCTAGATTGATCTAACGTGCACTTGAAGCCCAAATAGCTAGGTTCGTACTTTTCCACACTTGGTTTATTTTTGGATAATTTTTACACGATTTTAGGGTATTTTAAGGCTTCTTAAACACTATATAAATGAGCCTTGGTTATTTTCATTGGAACCTTTCACCTCTTGATTATTGAATATATATTTTCTTTCCTAATATTGTGAGTGTTCTCAAATTCTTATGAAATCCTAAATTGAATGATCTCAAGCCATTCTTGATTAATTGGTGACGTATCAACTAATTGGGTGTATTAATTGGGGTCGTCTTTTCATTTGAATTCATCACAAAATTATTGCATTAGGTCATTTCTTCATGATTTTCACTTCAACATGTTTGAAGTTGAGAGACATTCTATTTTTATGATTTAGAAAGGTGGATCAATGCTTGGATCAATCCCAAAAGTGCCAAATTGATCTTTCAAGGCTCTAGATTGATCTAATGTGCACTGGAAGCCCAAAATAGCTAGGGTTCGTTCTTTTCCATGCTTGGTTTATTTTTGGATAATTTTTACACAATTTTAGGGCATTTTAAGGCTTTTTAAACACTATATAAATGAGCTTTAGTTATTTTCATTAGAACTTTTCACCTTTTGATTATTGAATATATAGTTTCTTTTCATAATATTGTGAGTGTTCTCAAATTCTATGAAATCCTAAATTGACTGATCTCAAGCCATTCTTGATTAATTCGTGACGTATCAACTAATTAGGTATATTAGTTAGGGTCGTCTTTTCATTTGAGTTCATCACAAAATCAATGCGTTAGGTCATTTCTTCATGGTTTTCACAAGTAAATTTCCATTAGGTTCAGCCATATGCCAAATTTGTTTCTTTATGCTTCCATACACGCATTAGTTAGCATTAGAGCTAGCTATTTCCAGATATTAGTCTAAGTATCAATTTCTAAGTTATTTGTGCTTCTTGCTCTATGTCACTCATACGATCCCTAGCTGAGGTGCTTGTGATGGTTTCAATAGATTTTTTGGCAAAACCTTTGTAGTCAATTGAATAATTTAGTTGTTTAAGACAGAAACTTAAGTACTTAAGGCTATCAATTGATTGGCCTCAAACATGTCTGCAGAAACCCTTCTAGGTTAGTTCCTTTCATTTGGTCACTAGTACTACCACCTATGGCGGCGTCAACTATCATCCTAATTTGCTCGCTAAGACCATTATAGAATAATTGAATTTGAAACCAACTTTAATAACCATGTTAAGGACATCTATAATGTAAGTCTATGAAATGCTCCTATGCCTCATGCAAAGGCTCATAATCCAATTATCAGAACCATGCTATCTTACTTCGAAGCTAAGAGGTTTTGGATGGAGAAAAGAATTGGGCAAATTCCTCCCAATAATTAATGCTATTGGGCTACAAGAAGTGCAACCATTCTCTCGCTTTATCCCGTAGTGAAAATGGGAAAAGCCTCAAGTGGATGGCATCTTTAGAAATGCCATTCATCATTATTATGTCACAGATTTCGGGAAAAGTGGCTAGATGCAGATTATGATCCTCACGCGAAAGTCCCCCAAATTGATATTGCTACACCATACTTATTTGTGATAGTTTCAACTCAAAGTTATTTGCTTGGACAGGTTGTCACTGAATGCCAAAGAAATTTTAGTGCACAATGGGTTGGTAGTAGTCTTAAAAGAGTCTTCATTTTGTATTAGAGGAAGTGCATTTTCAATGAGATTAGAGTTAAATTTCGATTATTATTATTGTTTCCCATCTTAAAGTTTAGACTTCTCCTGACCTTAGTCACTTCCTTGATTTACAAGTTCTTTCAATCTCAAGATCAAACTCAAGGTTTTCTAACCTTACAATTCAACACATAAATTGTGAAGTCCTAGAATCTAAGTTCAACTAACCTAATGTCTACCTTGAAAGCAAGTGATCTACTAATCTAATAGACTTGATCTAGAGCTTAGTAAATTTCACAACAATGCCACCAAATGATAAACTCAATCCTCGGCAATGGCGCTAGAAAATTTGATCATGTGAAAATAGAATTTGCAACTAATTGAAAACATACAGTGCCAAATTACAATACTTAATGAACATGGGTATAATTCCATAGGGCTCGGAAATCAAATTACACCAGTTACTACTACTTAATCCCAAAATCAAGTTAAGCAATCACAATATAGCTAGAAAGAATAACAAAAAGCAAATAAAAATAAATTAGCAAGCAAATATTTTTTCGTCAAACACACAAGATAATTGGGAGATAGTCAATATATGAAAATCACCTAAGAAATCAATCTTACTTTTTTTCACTAAATTTAATACTTATTTCAACTAATTATTAATTAAGGTTTTCAATTATATTTTCATTACCTCTTTTAAATGTCAAATGGAAACCTATATAAATTAACTAAAAATCTTCTATCAGTTTCATCTCGTTTTAAACATATGCATTTTTACTCACACTTAATTGATTCATTAGTATCCAATGGTCTCTCAACTCAAAATTTCACCTACCGTGTGTACCTCAACTCAGTCCTAATACATAAAATTCATTCTCTCAAGTCTACAAATTCATACATAACAAATAATCCGATTACATAGATATAATTGGAATTAAGCATAAGTAATACAAATAATTGAATGGAAAATATTGTGTTAAAATTGAAAAATAATCAAACTATAGTTTTGGATTCATTTGAAAGATTTCTAAGTACTAAAATATTTATCCTAACATATTCTTAACTAATTTCATCACAATTTAATCAATAATTGAATCTTTGAGAATTAAAAAGAAAAAGAAAAACTCAGGTGTAGGTAGTTAGATTGCCAATCTGCATATCCTGCCTACAAACACCTTGAATTTCTTCCTTAAATCTCCTTCTTGATTTTCAATGGCTTGGACAAAATTTTTTGGAATTTTCTTCTCTCTCTTGCAGCTCTCCCTTCTTCTCTGTGTGTTTTCTAAGGCTTTATATAGTTTTTGAGGAGTTTGAGTCATTTAGAGAATGAAAACCTATTTTTTTTTTGGATTATTTGTCATCTAAATCAACCTGACAACATCTTTGATCGATCTAGCTGCCTCCACATCGATCCCATGTAACCCTTTGTGTGGTGGTTGCCATCCTAGTGCCCAATAGATTGATCCCTCCTACACGCCTGCTCGATCTAGCTTCTTTGATTGTTTCAATTCGATTGCAAGTACTTGGAATTGTAATTCCAGTAAGTCCATAGGATGATCAAATTGATGTTGCCGAAGCCAGGATCGATCTCTTGCGATCCTAGCTTCTCAGATTGATCGTCAAACTTCTTACAATCGATCTAAATCCCAATTTTTCCTCTTTTTTTTCCTTATTTTTGTGCCTCAATCAACTTTATACCTATATTTCACCACTTTGCACAAATGTAAACCATATTTTTATATAATTAAAGCATTTTATGCACAAATATCACATTTAATAATATGAGTGCATGCGAATTATCAGGTATAGGAGATCATCAAAAAGAATTAATACTACTATAAGGTTATAGTTAGACAAATTTGTCCTTGTGGCTTGTAAAAGCTTGAACTAAATGTTTGTTTTCAAATTTAGGTGTCTATTTTTAAGTGTTTTTCTCTTAAGAATTGTGTAAAAATAAAAGATTGAAAGAGAAAAAATTTAGAAAATGTAAGGATTAAGTGTGTTAGTTGTCCTTCACTTTTGCTATTTTTTAAAATTTTTTAACATGTGACGAGCATGAAAAACATAGCACCAATCTTTGGAGGCAAACAAGCACCATACTTGGAGCTATTCTTCTCATTTCAATTCTCATTTTAGTCCTAAGTACCAAACATGCAATGCCATGAGTATAAATTTACCCTAATTGAAAAGTGTTCTATTTTACAAATCTTCTTGCTTTTTTAATTTTTACTTGTAATTTGTTATTATTTCACTCATCTACTTTTAGTGTAAATGAATAGTCTATAGGAGTTGTGTTCATGTTTATTAGTTTTGGTGTATTTTTGGGCGAAAATATTCAAATGACCCACAAAATTTCATTTTATGTTAAGTTTCTTTTTCTTTAGTTACTAGAAAAACCTCAAATCAAAGTTAGGTTTGTAGCATGCATGTCGATGTATTGGTGTTGTTAAGGAATATTACCGTTATTTGAGGATTTTTTTGAAATATGAACATTTCGATGTGTGTACATTCTATATGTGTAGTAGTTTTCCAGGTTTCTAGTTGCAATATTTCATGGCCAAAAGACTTGTTCCCTATTAACATAATGGCTTTCTTTTTTGTTTGGCTATAGGGTTGAATGATCAATTGTACTATCTTGTAGTACACTCTTGAAAAAACTCTAAGTTGTCCACCTTTGATCTAAATAGATAGAGTTGTTTTGAATTCACGTATTATATGAAGACAATTGATGTCCAAGGGAATAAGTTGCTTGACATTAGTATTAGTATAGAAATGGGAGTTCTAAGTGTGCTTGTAACTTGTTATTTTGCTTTCTAAAACTATCTCTTATAATATATTTATTATGACTAATTCAAAATTTATTTTATTACTATTAAATTTAACAATCATAATTTATTTTATTATATTTTGTTTGTGTGTAAAAGATAAGAACACCTTGAATTTTCACAAAAAGGTGTTGATTAGACAAGAAAAAGAGGCAGCAATTAAGGTCAGTTGTGAGTCTTTTTATTGAGATAAGGTTAAAGGTAAACGAGGGAATGTATAGTCCATTGTGTAAGGTGTTGCTAGGAGTGAGTTTCATATCCTTAAAATAGGAAGCATAAGTGATTGATCCATTAGGTAACTTGACCAAACAATTGCATTTTTCATATCAACCAGTGAAAAATGGCTTATCATATATCATTTGATTTGTAGCCCCAATATCCAAAATTCAAACATCTATATTTTGAAAGGAATTCTCAAGTTGCAAGGTATTATGGACAGCATCCTTACCTGAAACTATGTAACAGCTTGCAAAAGCTCTTTGAGTGGTGCCCTTAGTGCAAGTGGTTTGTCTTGCAAAAACATTATTATTTACTACTTTTTTGATGAAGTTTATGATCCAGAGGATAGCCCTTCAGTTTGTAACACTCCTCAGCCATGTGTCTAAACATTTGATAGTGAAAGCATTTTTTGTGCTTCAACATTTCCAACTTTAAAGCATTTATCCGAGTTGTGTCCTGGAATTCTACAATATGAACAAAAAGGTCAATCCTTTCTTCTTGTTTATTGTTGCTGCTCGATTTTTGAGTTGCCATGACCATGACATCTACACCATTGGTCTCACCAACAATCACATGGTATCATTCTTATTGCTATATTATAGAAAAAACCTTATTTATGGGTGGAAGAAGTTTCATTATTAAAATTTGGTCTGTAGCTTGTGATTAGGTATTATTAAACCTCATGAGTAATTGCATTACGCAATCTTTGATGCCCCTCAATCAAAATGTGCAAGTGACCACAATTGTATTGTGGCATTTTATCATACAACTGGAGTTCGTCCCAAACTCCTTTTATCTTCATGTAATAAGCCAAAGTCTGCCCCAACCTTAAACTCACTAAGTTCTTCTTAAGCTAATATATCCTAGTTGTGTTATGTTGTGACATATGCTTGTGTAGCTCTTCCCATAATTTGCATGCATCATCAACTAAAATTAAGCTAGATTTGATAGAGTGTGAACTTGAATTCAAAATCCATGATACAACCATATGCACCTTTCCCAAATTTCCAACGTAGGATTTGTGTTATTTGTTGGATAAGATATTTGACCTGTTATGAAGCCAACCATATTTTTCGCTCTTAGGGCTCACTTCCCGTTCTTGCACTAGCTAACATAGTTCTCGATTGTGAGCAATTCAGTAATGAGTAGTACCATTGAGTTGTTAGCATTCTCAATCTTAGAAGAATTGAGTAGTGTGCCAAATTGAGATAAGCTTTGCCTAATTGTTGTTGTTGTTTCCTGCCACAGACATTGATGATTAATTGCTCTCCAATAACAAGAAAATTGGCTCTAATACCTTTTTAGAAAGTATACCGAAGCATCAAGTGCAAAATAAGAATTCTGTGAATGAAAGTTTGTTGGTAGGGGATTGGAATGCAAAGTTTGATATTGCAGAAGATGAATTCTCCCTTTTTCATTCTGCCCGCATATGTTTAGCTTACATGTATTTATAGTACAGAAAAGCAACGTAATTAACTACCCAAACTACCACTGTTAACTTACTATGTTTCCACTAAGAAAACTTTATAATTACAGCTGGCAAATAACCTTCCGTCAAACTAACATTCCGACTAAGCAGCCATCCAAGTGCACAATATAGCATTATTTCCAGCTCGGCTGAGTACTCTCATTAGAGAGATTGAAGTCCAGTGATGGTAATGCAGATATTGTGAATTTGGTCAACCTCTTTCTAGTAGTTCTCATGCATTTTAGTATCGCCACTCTCATGTGAGAGAGAATTAAGAATATGTGTGTGTGTGTGTGTATTGGCGTAGGAAATTGTTTTGAGACGGTTTTCTGCTCCCGTGTCTATCTCTAATTTTGAAACGGTTTTCTACCCCTGTCGCATTTTAGTGTCTGTCTATAATTTTGAGACGGGTCAGTTCACGACAACATTTCAAATAATGTTTAAGAGTTGTAGCTTCGGTGATGTTCTTTAAGATGAATTTAGAACGACATTAATTAATTATTACAATTGCACCTCAATAACGTTTCAAATTGGGACAGTTTTTTGGCTGTCCCAATTTGCCATAATACCAATTTGCCTTAGATTGTGGTGGTGATATAATATATGAAGGCATACGTGCCAAGATTGATGGTGGGTTCAAGCTGGTGGTTTGTGATGGAGCCATTATCCTCCTTGGTTTCAAGACCAGAACTAACAGATGAATTCTTGGGGTTCTCCACTCCACCACGTGCAGCACCTTTGCATGGCACATTTTTCTCTTCCGCGTGCAAACCGTAGCTTCGAAGCTATACCTACGTTTGTTTTACTTCTTATCAACTGAAACCACGAATTATAACTATTACATATTTTAAATTTTATCTCTATATACATCTTTATTTTTATATACTTTTCTAAAAAACACACCAAAACAAACGTCTAAACACATAAACAAACATACCCTATATTTTTGGACCTGATCTCAATTAGCTCTTAGGATCACAATGAACCTGTTGCTGGCTGCTTGGCTTTTCGCACGTTTATTTATAGGCCATCAGTGCATAAAATACTAGTGAGAAACTTGGGAGTTGCCACATAAATATGGTGGGAACCCACATAGGAAAGGGGCCGGAGCTATACTCTATAATCCTGTATAATAAAAAAATACTACAATATACTTTTCTGTGGCATCAAGGTCCGTTGAAATTCAACTAATGGAATTATTGTAATAGAAAAGACAGCTAAAATGCTTTTTTATTACATATGAAAAACGTTTTTATCATTGAAAATATTCAAAATTGAAAGTTAAATGAAAGATTCTTTAGACAAAATAAATATATGTACATAAAATAATTTGGGTAAATTATTAAAGATAATAAAAAAGAATCTTCAAAAATTGAAATGGGTTTAAAAATTCATACATCACTCAGTTTTAAGCATTTTCATCTTGAAAAACACATTTTATCTATTATCAAAATTATAATAAAATAAGAAAATACTATAAACCAAAAACCAATTAAAACAATAGCATTCTAATATAATTTTACTTAGGATAATTATACTTAATATAATACAAATATTTTAAAAATATGTAAGTACAATTTTAGTAGTTGAAAAATATATTTTCTATTTTTGTTATATAGTTTAATATGTTTCAACAAATAATTAATTTGATATTGAGATCAGAAAATTACACCTCTAATTATAAATTTAAGTTGAAACAATATACTTATTTTTTATATTAATTCCAGAATATATAGTAAAATTTTAAAATATATATATACAGATTCGTTAATATCTGGAATGTATTCAAAATATTTAGGTAATATTTAATTTATCTCATCATTATTTGAATTATCAAAAATAATGAAACTGCTATAAATTAAAATCAATTAAAACAGAAGCATGTTTATATACTTCATTTAGGATAAAAATATTGAATACATAAATATATGCTTAACACATTTCACATATATATGTACACATATACACACATACAATAATAATATTAGAAAATATATATTTTATTTTATTATATATTTCAATATATAACAAAAATATGTATATATAATTTAATATAGAGGTTGCTTTAATGTATTTAGATATATTAATATATTTGTCAAGTACTTGCATTATGTCAATTATGATTTTAAGTATCCTAAGTGTAAGTGAAAATAAATGAATATTCCTTTTTATTTGATTTTTGTTATAGTATTTTCTTATTTTTGTTTAATTTGACCACAGTGAAATAAATGAAAAGGGTGTCTGAGATATTTTAAATACATATTATAGCTTTCAAGAATCACATTAATTTTAAAAGTTTAATGAATTATTCGATTTATAAAAATAATAAGTTAAAAGGAAAGGATGGAAAAAATAAAAGAATTTAAATAAAAGTAATTGTGTCATTTCTCATGGTACAACCTAAAAATCTTATTTTTTAAATAATGTAGTATAAATATAAGTTAAAAGTAGAAAAATAGTAAAATAAAGAAAGATAAAAAATTTTTGGAAGGAGAGAAAATTTTATTGTAAAATACAAATAAAAGTAATTAATTAGTGGACAAGGGAAAAACAGGTAAGAGAATTTAAAATAAAGGGTATTTTTGTAACTTTACACTGACCAACTAAAAAGCTTATTGAAATAATATAACTAGTACAAGTCGCCCTGTGCATAAATTTATTTATAAATTATAAAATTATTTTATTTTAAATAATAAAAATAAAATTATATAATTAAAATAATAAGAAATTTTAAAAATAATAAAATAAGACAAAAAGAATTTGAACAAGTTGAAAATTTGAGAAGAAGCATAAATAAAAATAAAAATAAGTTAAAAGAAGAGAGAAAAAGCTAGAAAGGAAAGGATTGCAAAATAGAAAAAACAACAGTAAGGGTAGTTATGTAATTTGATATAGTGCAACCAAGAAGTTTTATTAACTTAATAATATACAATAAATAATATAGATATAGTTATGCAATTTTCTAACATATGATATTTTAAAATAGTTTTCCATATAAATGTGCATATGTATTTAAAGATTCAAAAATCTAATTATTAATTCTATTTAATATCAAATTACTGTTTATATATATAGTAAATTAAAAGGTAATTTTACCGTTATATATAATCTTGAATTATATAATATTCAGGTATATAAAATAAACCTAAAAATATAATAAATTAAAGCTTATCATTTTTATATTATCTACACGAAATATTTACAGTAAAAACACACCATCACCACACTTTATTCTAGAATCGGAAAGAGGGAAAAATTGAACGTTTGCTTGCACTGTTTTCGTTAAAAAACAAAATTGTTACTTCTACCCACTTATTGTTCGGAGAACATGGTATTTGGAATTTGGAACAATATTTATGTTTTTAATTGTTTTATTGTGGTTTCTTAATATAATAATTTAAATATATTTATTTTCACAATTAAAATTATTAAAATGATTTCTGTTGCAAATTAAAAAAAATTCTAGTAACTCTAAAATATATGTAATATATCAACATTTTATATTTTCACTTAATGTATAAGTCGCCAGTGATTATTTTCTAACACTAATTGAATAACATACCCTTTTATTCTTGTAAGCGCCATAAAATAATAATACATTATCATATAAATAAACTAAGAATTTTGGGATATAACCAGGATGGTGAAAGAAATATTAATTAATTGAGCAATTATTTTTCAATTTCCAAATCATTGACAATAATTGGTTCGATGAGGAAAAGTGCTTTTGCTTGGTCAATTTGAAGTTTGGCACCCTTTCTTCAAATGTCCTTGTCAAAATGAAACATTAACTTTTCCAATTTTCACGTTTAAAAACTTTCGGTATAAGGCTTTGTTTGATTCTAAATTTCAACGTGTATTTTTAAATATTTTTATTTAAAAAATTATATAAATATATAAAATAAATAAAATTTTAAAAATATAATAATTAAATATATAGTTTTATGATTTATAATTTAAAAACAAACATAGCCTAAGTAATTAAGTAGTTGAAAATAATCATGTGCTTATCATGCCACCTGATTAAGTCGTTGACTAATGAGCACCCAGGATAGATTAGTTGAAAATAATCATAATGCGAATCAAGATTAATTTAGCTTTCTAATCTAAAATTAGTTGAAAATAATTATGATGCACCAGGGACAAACTAGTTGAAAAAAATTCATGATGCGAATCAAGATTAATTTTGTTGATTAATCTAAAATTGCTCATGAAATATAAATAAAAGAAAATAAAGGAACAACGTGATTCCATCAACTAACGTCTATGTCCACGAAATAGATTTTGTATATTTTATTTGTTAAGCAAATGCATGTATAAGAAAGTACGAAGAAGACCTCCATTAATATTGCTACAAAGAGCAAATTGGGTTCTTCTTTCTCCTCTCTTCTACCCACGTTCTGAGTTCATATTTATGGGGATCATTCCTTCGTTAATGTGGGTCTCATTTATGTGAATGTTGCCCAACTTAAGATTGGTCTAGGAGGTGCCACCCTAGTCTAAGAGTGAGGGAGAGACAGAGAGAGGCCTCCCTTTCAATAGATGCATCCTCTTTGTCCTTTTTCATACATACATATGTACATACATATATTATTTTATATATTTAATATTTTTGGCCCACATCACTACTCCCCTCTTAAATTTAAGGTTGAGTCAATATAAGGATTGATCTTTCAGCCTCACATCTAATTAGGTAGCAAAATAAATTAGCTATTAATTCTATAGTGTAATAGTATTAAGGTTGAAAGCCGTCATGATTACAAATTAGAAGACATCCACAAGCAACATTGAGTATGTTAACATTGTCAAAATGGCCATGATGCATATCATTTTGTGATAAGTAGATGATCCAAGCAATCCATTGAATTAGTTATGAAGACTTACATACCTGTAATACGTAAATAATCTAGACAATCCTATAAGTTGGCTATGATGTCCTATTGATTAGTAAATAAATATTTCAAATAATTTCATAGGTTAATTATGAAGGCTTACCGATTTAAAAGAAGTAATTTAGCTCAGTCAAACACTAGCTCGACTAGGCAATTCTTCTTCCTTATCTATTTTAGACTAATTCATTAGTTCAGTTCAGCAATTCATATCTGATTGTATTTTAGAGCAACGTTCAAGTTAGTTAGGATGATGAATGACCTCTTGATTATTATTTTAAGTAGTTTCTAGCTTAGTTATTAGGTATAGATTGTCCTTTGCACATAGTATCTTAGCACATTCTTGAGCAACTTGTAGTTGGGTAATTGTGTTATCTTGTGACCCTTAACACCTCTTCAAGCAACTTGCACCTCAATAATCGAATTGTTTTGTAACCCGTGGCACATCTTCGAGCTACTTGTAGCTAGGTAATCAGGTAGCTTTTGACTCTTGGCACATTTGAGCAATTCTCAAGCCATCCATTAGCATGGATATTTATGTCAAAAGCTTAAGAGCTTTCGTTTGGATCAATCATGTTGATTCCATGAGCAACACTCATATTAGCTAATAACACTTGATTTTATAGAAATTTCTAACCTCTTACTCGAGAAATTTTGTGTATAATTGTTATTTTTAATGTCAAAATTTTAGAGAAAAATATTTTTAAATGAAAATCATGTATTGGGATGTGATTTGGTGAAAATTGAATGAAAAATTGGATCTTTTGGACAAAATAACTACAAACTAATTTTTAATGTAGAACCATGGCCACGAAAGAAGAAATTGCTTTCACAGAAGCAATGATCATGCCAATAGATAAAAGGACAGCACAAAGTTTGACACAAACAACATCGTGATCGTGAGGCCTGAATAAGCGACTGGGAGGTAAAAAAATGGCAAGTACGATATCAAGGGTGACACATTTCTAAATTTCCTACAGCTAAGGACTATGATCACGTGGACAAATATCACAATAGTGGAAGATGAAGTTGCAAATGTGGAGAACAAACACGAGGCATTTTGGAATTTATTCAAGCCGAGTATCGTGATGGCAAAGTGCGAGATCGCGTCCGCATGAGGCAATGTCATGGATGCAAAACACAATTATCAGATTTATGTAAATCTCGCACCCGAGTTCGTGATATCAAAAGTTCAAGTCACAAATGTGGCACTTATTCTCGTGATCACAAGAAAGGCAGCACCAACAATTTGAGTTATTTTGGAATCATATTTTCACCCAATTTTTGGACCCCTTTTCCAGGCCTTAGCAATCTACTGTATAAGAAACATGAAAATAAAGTTTGAAGAATTCTTTTTGGGAGTTTTTGAAGTTCTTGAAGGTGTAGAAACACAAAGAAAAAGGAAGCAGGCAAGAAGGAATTCATTTAATTAGAAGACTTCATCATGTGTACAATTATTTAAGATTTTGGATAAGGTTTCTTTTGTCTTTTTCTTTAGTTTTGGAATTGTGAAGGAAGAAATTTAGCTTGGTTGTGTTGACAATTATGATGAGTAGCTAAATTTTATTCTAAGACCTCGTTTTATTATTAGATTTTTGGCTGAATGAAAAAATTTTTATTAAATTTTGTTATTCTTGTTATTTGCTCTTGTAATCTTAATGCTTTTAAAGGTTAAACTACCCTTTAATTGAATTGTGATTACGAAGGGAAAAACGAGAATGAAACTCGTAGGTTAAACCAACAGTTGTAAATATTAATTTTGTAAGATTAACAGAAGTGAAACTATGAAATTAGTGTGGAATAAATTTTTAATCAAATATCTTAATCTCAATTTAACTAAATTGTGTGAACACATCTAATTTGAATTAAAGTTTTAGGACAATCTAAGAGGATATTCTGAAGATAATAGGATTAGAAATCTATTCAAGACAATTAAAAACTGATTGTTAACAAGATTCACCATTTATTAAAAATCAACACTATACAAGGGATTAGATCTCTTCATAACTAAAACTCTTTTTGATTTGTTGTTGCTCAATCATCCAAGCACTCGAATTTTGTTTCTTTTTATTATTTTCAGTTTCAGTTAATTGGAATAGCCTAACTAATACATACTCAGTCATATCAATAGACATTCCATTGCACCTTCTCTATGGAAATAACATATGTGCTTGCTCAGTGCTACTTTTTATTATTTATTACATTGGTGTGAGGCGACATGCATCATGTTTTGGCACCATTGCCAAGGAGAGTAATGAGTGCTATTAAATATTCTCAATATGTGTTAGATTAGGCCATTTTCTTCTCTTTATTTATTTCAGTTTTATTGTTTTCATTTTTGCTAGTTTATAGTTTATTTTAATGTTTTGTTGTGCTAGGTGTTGATAGTGATAGTACTCTTGTATGCGCCATAGCTAGAGTTTGGTATGAAGTAATTTGATCTAAAAAATTGAGAGAACATTTCACTAAAAAAGGGCTCTATGTTGATGACTACAAGATGAACAAGAGATGGAAGATAATCAACACCCACTCTAGCAACTCCCAGCACCAAATTGAAGGGCCCTCCGTGACTATGTCTAGCTAAGGTTGAATTAGAACATGATGGGAATAGTAAGACCACCATTAAATGTAAATAACTTTAAGTTGAAGCTTGCACTAATTAATATGGTATAGCTCGACCAATTCAGAAGAAGCCCACAAGAAGATGCAAACACTAATCTGGCAAGTTTCCTGGAGTTGTGCAATATTGTTAAATTCAATGGAGTATTAAATAACTTGGTCAAGCTTACATTATTCCCATTTTCTTTACGAGACCGCCCACAAAAATGGCTTCAAGGACTCCCAACAGGAAGTATAACCACATGGCAAGACATGGTTAATAAATTCCTAGCTAAGTCCTTGTTTCTTGCTAAGACTGCTTAGTTGGGTCTTAAGACACTCATAGAGGCTTATGAGAGATTTAAAGAGCTGCTTAAGAAGTGCCTATAAGATGGATACCATCTTTGGTTATAGATTCAAACATTTTATAGTGGTATCAATGAAAATCTGAGGGCAATGTTGGATACCACAACTAAGGGCAGATTGATGAATAAACTACCAGAGAAAGCCTAGAATCTCATTGAAGAAATGGCATCAAATGTATATCAATAGCCTTCAAAGAGAGCTAGCACTAAAAGAGTGGTAGGACTTTATAACATTGATGCTTTTACTACCTTAACTACTAAAGTTGATTTATTGTCTATAAAAATTGACAACTTAAATGTGAACTTTAATGCTTCTCCTTCTTCCTTCATGTGAACGTTAAGTGAGAAGCACAAATGGAGGCCAGTTGAAGATAGGGCACATGAACTATGTGAATAACCAAGGGAGAAAGCAAAATAATCCATATTCCAACACTTACAATCCAAGATAGAGAAATCACCCCAACTTCCCATGGAGAAACCAAACAGAAGCATCAAATCTCTCGGGTTTCCAAGCACTGAGGTCGACAGCCCTAGTTCCTCCATATTAGATGCACAAGAAGAAGTAATCATTAGAGGATATTGTAGATAATTTGGCTAAGTCCACACTAGAAATTATAGGTAATCTAACCAAAACTACATAGGATTATAAGGGTAGGTTAGATTCCTTATTCCAAAACTTACAAGCTTCATTGAGGAATTTGAAGCAACAAATTAGCCAACTAGAAAAAAATGTTGCTAATAAACCTAAGATATTTTACCTAATAATATAGAACCAAATATAAAAGAGCATTGCAAGGTAGTCACTTTAAGAAGTGGAAAGCAACTAGAAAAAGCACCATCAAAGGAGAAGAGTGATAAAGAAGATGATCAAAGTGAGAAGGAGAATCAAGAAAAGAACAAAGAAAAAGAAGAAAAGGTGGCACCACTAATCAAGCCTTACAAAGTGCCCATTCCTTACCTTTAAAGATTAAATACCTCATAAGAAGATAAGAATTTTCTTAAATTTTTTGATGTATTTAAAAAGTTTCATATTTATATTCCTTTTATAGAGGCTCTAGTTCAAATGCCTAATTACGCGAAGTTCCTTAAAGAAATCCTGTCAAAGAAGAGGAAGCTTGAGAATCATGAGACAGTGTTGTTAACAAAGGAATGCAGTGCAGTGATCTAGAACAAATTACCTTTGAAATTAAAATATACAAGGAGGTTTACTATTTTGTGCATTGTTGGCAATGTTGAATTTAGCAAAGTTTTATGTGATTTAGGTGCTAACATTAATATAATGCCTTATACTTTGTTTAAGAAAATTGACTTAGGAGAAGTGAAGCCCACCATGATGTCCATTCGACTACCTAATAAATATATGAAAGTTCCTCTTGGTTTAATTAAGGATTAAAGTTGACAAATTTATATCCCTTGTTGATTTTGTCGTGTTAGCGATTGCTTTTAACACATTAAAGTCAAGATTGACCTAATATGATGTCGTGGTCAAAGAAGGAAAAGAAACAAAAGAATTAAATGATACAGCACAGTCTAAATTCTTTAATTCAAAAATTCAAAAATTATTTTTGGTATTTTGCCAATCCCCTTCAGGCGGCTTTGCCACCATGTGCAGAATAGGAAATGAATATTTAAATACTTTGATATGAATTTAAAAATTAATTGCAGAAACAAATTTCATGCTATGCCTAATACAAACCTTTTGAAAAAAATTGAAATTTTTGACGATTGTGATACCCTTAGGATATCTGCCTCCTCTTCTTCTAAAAGAAAGAATGTTTGGTATTTTCAAAAGAATAATAAGATAAGGCTCCTACCTAATCTATCTATTATAAGGCTTTTTTAAGTTTTTGAGATTTTGGCGGTGAGAGCTTATTTTGATGGCACTTCGAGCTTTCCTTGGCTCTTCGAGCTCTCCCTTTCAAGCCTGTTCTTGAATGGAAAAGGATGCCTCCATTTATAGATACCTAAAATGCCCTTTTTGTAATTTTCAAGAAGTTTGAATAATATCCCCACTTGTGATAGCACACCAAAAGTGAACAATTCCACTACAATGACTGTACTATTTTTGTCTTTTGCTGGAGTCTTTGTATGCTTGAACAGTTACTGTATTTATGAATAGTACCTGTATTTTTGAATAGTGAAAAATAATTTTTTTTGTTTTTGCTTTTTGCTTTTTCCATCTTTTTGCCTTTTCTTTCTTCATCTTTCTTTCTTTTCATTCTTTTTTTTCCTAAATTCCCGAAGATTTCAAAGTCTGTATCAATCTCATTCTCTTCTTTGATAGAGCATTCGACATTTTTAGGTGATTTTGAAATCTCAACTTCTTCTTTTGGCACAAATTGGGCAAGAATTTTTGTTACTTCTTTGGATGTTTTTGCTGCTGCAATCATACACTGCATCTTAGACTTTTGCGCCAGAAATTCTAACTAATTTATATTAAAGTATTTAAATATTCCTTTGCTGTTTGCTTGCTTTATTTATTTTTTGTGTTAAATTCTAAAGTGGTTAGACCTTATTCCCATCTAGTCTTGGCACCCCTAGTATCAGAGGAGTGATAACCCCAAATTACCACAAAAACCATTGGCTAAAGATAAACAAATTGTTAAGCAGGAGAAGTCTGGTCTCAACCAAATAAGAGCAAAACTATTGACCTGGTATGATGCCGTGGTCAAAGAAGGAGAAGAACCAAAAGAATTAAAGGATACAGCACAGTCTAAACTCTTTGTTTCAAAAATTCAAAAATTATTTTGGCACCATCACAAGGACAGCGGTACGTGGCGTTGTTACCTATCAGTTCTTTCAACTGATGCAAGCACCAATGAAACTAAGGAACTCGCAAGATTTCCATCTGATGTACCAACCATCGTAGAACAAGATCTTACACCAGGAACTACAGTCAATGGAATTTATACAAAAAGATAAACAAAAAGCATGAACCTGAGTCAAAGTCTTACTACCCAAAAACTACGGCATAACCAAGCCTCAAAAGTGGGCCTTACTGCGTGACAAGCGATTCAGGTGTTTAAAAATTGCTACTATGACTAACTCCTAGTGATAAAATACTGCACTACTTTATGCAAGCATATCAATCCATGATCATGTTGAGAATATTAAATCACAAATAACAGATTTAGCCTATAATTAGGCTGGCAACAACACAAATGAAAATATTTAATTACAAAATAAATTTAAAAAGATAAACTTACAAAAACTAAAAGGGCGATTAGTAGATAGAAAATATCTGTAAAAGAGAGTAAATATTATTAAGACTGCTTGAGTTTTATGCGATTTCTCAAAATGCCTGAGAACAAAGGAAGAAGAGAAGGGCTATAAATAGCTGAAAAGTAAAACTATACAGGGCAGACGCCAAAGGAAAATTAATTATAGGAAAATGTATAGAAGCCTCAATTATCGGCCGACAACTTTATATAAGTAAAGGTAAATTCCTTTATCCTTGGGGTAATTTCTGCGGAAAGTAATTTTGTCTTTTTCTTCCTGAATAATTTCTTTGGGATTCTTCCTTATTCAGTGACTTTTTCTTTTTCTTTTTTCTGTCTAGCTTTTGCCATCATGGTCTCCTTGAGACTTTCCCAGAATTCTTCCGTAGGAATATCCATATAATTTGGATCTTAAGATTCTCCTACTAGATATGTGAATGTATTTTCATCTGTAGATTGGGATGTATTGGGCGATATTTCTACATCTTCTTTAAAATGTTGCATGAAGCCTTTTTTCATTTCTTTGATATATGCTGCAGCCATTTCTTCTGTATTCTACAGTGGTTGTGTCCTTTTAATTTTGTGGAACACTTCTGAAAGTGAAGAAGAAAATTGTTCTTCTTTCTGAGCCTTATTCTTCTTGTCTTCCTGGATTGTATTTGAATAATTTTTTTTTAACTCTTGGTTGAATGGAGCGTCTGTCTCCTTGTCTTTTTTGAGCAAAATTTGCCAAAACTTTGAATAAAACTTTCGTTTTAAACACGGAATATTGGACTGATTTAGTCCAGCTGAGAGGCCCCACTTCCATATCCATGGAATGTCGAATTGCATGAAAAAGAATAGTATTGTTGTTTCTACAATGTACTCTTTTGAGTATGCTGAAATATATAGGGTATTATTTTCCTATTCTGTATACAAACCCTTATAGGGTTTTGGCAATATTTCCATCGTAGCACCATGATTTTGCCACCATTTGAAAATCCAATTTAGAAATCTCTTTTTTGCAAATATTTTGGGATTAAATTTAATCCACCACGAATGTTTTTTCTTATCGTTTTCATACCAGAATGCTTTATTAAAAGCATGGATATAATCCCAAAAATTAAATTGGATCATACTAGATCCTCTAGCAAAAACTCTGTTGCTATAGGTTGAAATTTCTCATTCTTTTGAAATAATGATCTTTTTGGTATAAATCTTACTATAAATAATTTGAAGGCTATTATTTGCCTTGAAATACTCAATTTCGCATGATTCTGTAAGTCTGGGAATATTGTCATAGTAAATTCTATCTTTTCCATTTGGGATAGGAGCCATAAAATGATCCAGATACTTCTGTCTTAAGTACTATGAATCTTCCATCCATTGTTTGTCTTCATTTTCTAAGAGGCATATTTCCTCTTCATATTTTGATTTCTAATATTGCTCAATCTCATCTGTACTTTCAAAAATACTGGCATATGATTGTCCTGAAGAAATAGTTTCATTACTATTTTCTACAATTATTTGCTTTATTTTTTCATAAGCTGGATGTAATTCATCCACTTGTATATTTTTGTCCATTTGGACCAATTTCTTATTTCCAAACTGAGCAAAAATTTTAGAGGATTCATTTCTCCTAAATCTTCCCCATCTGCCTCTATAATTAGAGGGAGATCTTCCCCTGCCTGAGTACATACCTGAAAGAAAATATTAGTCAATATATTCTCTTGACAAAAAATCGGGTAAAAAATTATTAATCCCTTTGATATATTGTATATCGAAATTAAATGGGGCAAGAATAGCCTGCCATCTAGCAAACATTTGTTTTGATACATCATGTTTAAAATCTTTATTAAACATATATTTAGCATCTTGACAATCTGTTCTAATAAGGAATTTCTTATTATATAAATCTTCTTGAAATTTCAAAACACATTTTACAATAGCAAGAATTTCTTTTGTTATAGTAGCATAATTTCTCTGACTGTTATTCCACTTTCTAGAATGAAATCAAACTAAATATTCTTTATTATTATTAGGAGATTTTTGTTTCAGAATACCTTCATGTCCTGTTTTTGAGGCATCTGTTTCAACAATTTTTTCCTATTGGGGATTGGCTATCATTAAACAAGGCAAAGCTTTGACTTTCTTTTTAATTTTAATTATTGCCTCTGTATGATTCTTATTCCAGGGGGGAGGATTTTTCTTAAGTCTATCATACAGGATTGCAGTGTCCTTAGCTAAATCTTTGTAATATTCAAAAATATAATTTAAACTTTCTAGAAATCTTTGTAGTTGATTCTTATCAGTAATTTCATTAGGGAATTTATCAGCAAAATTTATACTTCTTTCTATAGGAATAATTTTACCATATCCTATATTGTGACCTAGAAATCTTATTTCCGATTTAATTATTTCCATTTTGGTTTTTGAAATTACTAATCCATTTTGAATAATTGTTCTTTTAAACATTTCAAGATGTCTAAAATGTTCCTCTAAATTTGAAGAAAAAACAAGGATATCATTGATATAAACAATGATAAAATTATTATAAGGCATAAATATTTCATCCATAATATACTGAAATTCTGAAGGAGCATTCTTTAAACCAAAAGGCATAACATTCTATTCAAAATGTCCTATTGGAACAGTAAAAGCTATTTTATATCTATCTTGCTCATTAATCTGAATTTTCCAATATCCTAATTTTAAGTCAAATCTAGAAAATATCAAAGTATTGTGGAGTCTATCCAAAAGGTCCTTTTCATTAGGAATGGGGTACCTTATCCATTTTAGCACCTTATTTAATGGTTTGTAATTAATAACTAATCTAGGCTTTCCTCTTTCTATTTATGAATGTTTATTAACATAAAAAGTTGTACAACTCCATGGTGAGTATGACTCTCTGATCAATTTTTTCTTTATCAGGGACTTTATTTCTTTCCTACACAGTTCTAAATATTCTGAGCTCATATGACAAGGCATAGCTTTGGTCGGAATATCCTTTTCTGAAAAATCTTCTTCATAAGGAAGTCAAACAATGTGTTTTTTCCTATTCCAAAAGGCATTGGGGAATTCACTGCAAATTTCTAGGGAAAATTGATTTTCTATCCTATTAATTTTGTCATGGATTTTCCTATTATTAAGTAAATTCGGAATGGTATAGATTCCTATATCATATTTTAAAAAATTAAGCTGGCTATTCTTAGCCTTTATAATATCCTGAACAATATTCAAGACTCTAGTTCTAGGAACTGAGATAAAATCAAACTTTATCTGATTATTCTCAAAAGTTCATATAAGACCTTCATTATCAATCCTTTTTATTGGAAGAATTTTCTAAATGAAATGAGTGCCTAGAATTAGTTCATTAGTAATATTCTTGACAAGTAAAAATTCATTGGGAATGCATTTCTTCTGATAGCAAATCTTTGCATTGGTAAGTTTATAATTAACAATCAATTTTTCTCCTGAAGCAGAAGAAATATTGTGTCCTATTTTTTCAAAATATTGGGTAGGAATTAGTCCTTTCCTGATGCAATTAAGGTCTGCACCTGTATCAATAAGTGCAGTAAGATTTTTTTATCCTATATTCTATATTTATCAAGAGATCGATCTTGATATGCCATTTTTGGGATGTGATAATTTTTAGATTGTTCAGATAATTCTGATTGATTTCATAATTCATTAAATTTGGTATTTCTGTAGAGGTTGAAGGAACATTGCTTTGGTTCAATTGTTCCTTTATAATATGATCTTCTCTTCTTAATTCTTTGATTTCTCTTTTTATGACATCAATTTTGTGTTTTAGATATCTGATTGTGATAGGTTCTTCTCCTATTTTTTTGTTTTTTAATTGTTTGATGACTTCTGTGAAGCTATAAGATTCTTCCTTGATTTTTAGTCTTGGAGGGCTTTCTATTTTTCCTATATTAGGAATTTTACTAACAATTTCTATGATTTTTTCTATGTCTTGATTGGTTATGACATTAAGCTCCATACCCTGAAATTGAGAGATTAACCTATAATAGTCCTTCTCAGAGCTATTTCCTTCTGAATTTATCTCTTTTCATTGGCATTGCAAAGATTCTTCTTCTGTTTCGTCTGATTCTGGACTAGATTTTTCCATATCATTAGTATCTTCTGTAGAGATATCTTACTATATAGGGGCTTCTTCCTCTATGATCTTTATTATTTGATCCTTAATATCATCCTCTATTTTTAAGGAATTTATCTTTTTTCTCAAATTGCACCTATTAGCATAGTGTCCTTTGTTTTTGCATTTATAACAAACTATTTTCTTTTTCTGAGGCTTCCAATTTTTTCTAAGATTGTTGTTCCTTTTCTTGGCTAATTTTTTCTTATAGGCTATCGTCTTGTATTTCTGATAATAATCTTGCTTATGAGGTTTATAATTCTTCCTTTTTGCCATATTTTCCTTAGGTATTTCTATAGAAAATTGTTCACAAAATTGTCCTAATTGGGCTTTTTCTATAATATTATGTTTCCTCAGTTGTTTATTCAACTTAATCTCATTACATAAGGCTAGACCTTCTTGGATACATTGTCCAATCAATTCATCATAGGTGTAAATAGGGTAGTCTATATTGTTGTCTAAATTCTTCTTAAGACTTTTCCTAATTCTTTCCGCAAATAATGTCAGTAATCCATCAATAAATTTTGATTTCCAATGACTGCTATTAGCCTCTGGGAGTTCCATAACTCTGCTTAGGAAAACATCTTTGTACCATCTAAAAGATGTGAGTGTGGGACATCTATGATTCTGTAAAAGTGTCCTAATTTTGTCATGATTATTAGAATATATCCCTGTGAAATGTTCACAAATAGTAATAGTAACAGGATAAGCTGCATTTTCATATACTTGTTCATTCTCTTGTTTTATATTGTCAATAATCTGACTCTTTGTTCTTAGGTGAGGAAATTATGCCACCATCCTTTTAGCTGTCCTGTAAAACAAACTATTATCATTTAAGCTATTCTTTTATCAGTATTATTCTGCTGTTTGCAAATTGTAGAGTACATCAACATTCTATATATAGTATTGTAAATCTGATGATCTATAAAACCATCTATATTCCATTCATAGATAGTCCTACCATCATAGCTATTCCTTTAAATATATTTATCTTCTTCATATAAGATATCTTGAAGAGTTGACCTGGGATAATAATACATCCTTTCAACAGGCTTATCAGCAAATTTCCTGGAGTATCCTTTCATTTTATTTATTTGTTCCTCATCACTATTCTCATTAATAGTTCTAGGACTTAATTCTTTTTCTTCTAAAATTTTTTCTAACTGTGATATTGGTTCAGTCTGAAATCCTTCTATATTAGGAGGTGGCTGAAGTCCTGGCTGTCTTTCTACTATTTCTATTTTTTCTTTTGCCTTGATGACCTCATTGATTCTAGAATTTATCTCTGTTATCCTATTATTGAGATTTATCAAATTTTCTTCGACTATATTCAAATACGTATTAGTATAATTTCCTTATTTTATTAATCAGTCTATGTGTTTTGAGGAAACTTGTATTTTTTGCATTGTTGGCAATGTTGAATTTAGCAAAGTTTTATGTGATTTAGGTGCTAACATTAATATAATGCCTTATACTTTGTTCAAGAAAATTGACTTGGGAGAGGTGAAGCCCACCATGATGTCCATTCGACTACCTAATAAATATATGAAAGTTCCTCTTGGTTTAATTAAGGATTAAAGTTGACAAATTTATATTCCTTGTTGATTTTGTTGTGTTAGCGATTGCTTTTAACACATTAAAGTCAAGACTTTAAGTTTTTTTTTTTCATGCATGACCCATGTAAAATTGTTGGAGTTTTGGTTATGGAATGTCTAGTTCTTGTTAATTTGTGCTTGAATGGGTGGTTTCCTATGGAAATATAACATGAATTGTTCTTTAAGGTAGTATGCACACTATGTGTTCACCAAAATGCCTGAATGGAGTTTTGAACCGAGAATAGCCTTAATTGGGTGATTTTTATGGCTAATGTGGTTGTTGCTCCCTCTTTTTTTTTGTTTCCTGTGAAGCATTAGTGAGGTGAATGCTATGTGCCTACATGGTGAACACGAAAAGATATTAAAAATCCCTTGGGAATTGAATTTAGTAAGTATGAATTAGGAATAGAGGCAGGTGGCCCAAAATTCTAGGATCTACCCATCTTTACTAAAATCTATTGTATAAATAGTGAGCTTCTCTGAAGAAGGAACCAAGAAAGATTCGAACAAAGAAAGTGATCATAGAGGTTGATGTCATACCCCTCTTTTGTCATCATCACTAACGTCGTCTATAGGAATCAAGAGCTTAAAAATCTTCTTTAGATGGAAACAAGTGAAGGAGCATTAGTAGGGAACAATAATCAGCAAAATGAGATACAACAAGCAGGGGTGTCGAGAGGTCAGGAGCCTGGAAAGACAACGCCTAGACTAGTCCAGCA
The DNA here is from genome assembly GCA_019155195.1 of Avicennia marina. Taxonomy (NCBI): domain Eukaryota; kingdom Viridiplantae; phylum Streptophyta; class Magnoliopsida; order Lamiales; family Acanthaceae; genus Avicennia; species Avicennia marina. The sequence goes on from CM032760.1 coordinate 7,513,740, forward strand.
AGAGGACACGCCATTTCCTAGAGCAACCCTAGTAAGTGCATTAAAATTTTAGGAGCCAGGGCTTGTGGCAATTAGGTTAGTTCAAGTTTCAATAGGATAGCTAAAGGAAATTGTTGAAGCAGCGGTAATATCCACCTTGAAAAGACAAGAAAGAGGTAGGACGGATTGAAGAGGAGGTCGATGGCTCAGTATGGCTAACAGCACGGATAGGATTAAAAAAAATAAAGGAGAGAGCTATGCCATTTAAGATAGAAAGGAAAATCACTATCAATAGTTGAAGGAAATGAAGAAGATTGAGGTCAGGTCGAGGGAAACTTTGCCATTTATAGAAGAAATTTTGATGGAAAATTTTAGACCAGTCAATGGTCTAAAGTAATACAGGGACTTATACCCAATAGAGCACCTAACAAAATTTTGGCACTAAGCATTGTTGCATTAGTGCTCTAAAGGGATTAAGTGTAAGGTCTTTCGGACCACACTAAGAGAATTAACAGAAAGATAGTTTAATCAACTACCTACAAGCATTATGCAAAATTTTGATGATTTTTCCTCTCTATTCTTATACCAATTTGCTAGTTGCAAGAGGTATGAGAGGAAGCCGATGTCACTATTCAACATGAGACAAAAAAAATGAAAAACCCCTAAGAGAATATGTGAAAAGGTTTTTGAGGGAGGCTCTAAAAACCCCTTTGCTACACGAGAAGTCTTAGTTAATGCCTTTGCGTAGGAACTCAAGAAAGGGGAATTTTTTAGAACTTCAGCTCGAAGGCCAACTAAGGATTTTAACGAATCTTTGGCTAGGACAAATAAGTACATTAATATAGAGAAAACATGGCAGGAAAGGTTAGAGGGTAGAAAAATAACACAATTAGTCAAAAAGACGATATCACCATTACTTCAAGCAGGAATACCCTCGACAAGGGGAACCAAGCTTTCGTACTTCACTTCTCTGTTAATAACTAGAGAGCATAGATTGGCCATAATATAGGACACAGAAATGTTAGAATGGCCAAATGGGTCATACACCCTGCTTAAAAATAAAGCAAGCATAATTTTGTAGATTCAACAATGTATATAGACACATAATGAATGGATATACCAATTTAATGGCACAAATAGAAAATTTAATAAAGAAGAGGCAGTTGCAAGAATTTTTCAAAAGGGGAAAACAAAAAGATGGAGAAAAAAACAAGGTGATGGAAAAGAAGAGCCCAAGAAAGGGTTTAAAAAGAAGATTGAAAGAAGGGACCCAAAGAATAGAATAAGAAAAAGGAAGTTAGTGGCAAAATTGAACATACATGTATCAAGGACAAAAACACCCAAGCTAACTTTTGGAGCTTGGAATTTGGAAGGGATTATTACCCCACATCAGGATGTGCTAGTAGTAACTGTTGACGTAGCTGGCTATGTTGTACCTCAGTGCTTAATTGATGGACAAAGTTCGGTTAACGTCCTTTCGAAAAGTGCACTTTGTAGAATAGGATTGAAGGAAATAGACTTGGATCTGACTAAAAGTGAGCTATTTGGCTTCACGAAAGAAGCAGCTTAACCTCGGGATAAAGTTACCCTCCCAGTCATTAGAGGACAAGAAGAGGTAAAGAAGACTTGGCCAGTTTCGTTCTTTATAGTCTCAATACCTATAGCTTATAATGTATTCTTGAGAAGACCGATGTTGATTGAATTCCAAGCAGTCGCATCCACCTATCATCTTGTCATAAAGTTTCATATTAAAACTAGAGTAGGATTGATAAAAAGAGATCAGATAATAGTTAAGGAAATGCTACGTAGAGTTAATAAAGGAACAACAAAACAAGGAAAAGGAGGAAAATAAGAAAGCCAAGGAATCCATGCAACCTGAGGAACAATTGCTAATGTAGAAATATACCCTAGAAGGCAAATGAGTATCAAGATACGGATGACCCTTCTAGAGGACCTCAAGAAAGAGCTCATACAATTGCTCAAAAAAAATGCTGATGTCTTTGCAAATTCCCTACAAGAACTACAAGGAATATACCCCGCCATAATAGAACATAGATTGAATGTAGACAAACAAAAAGACTAGTGAAGCAAAAACTAAGACAGTTTAATGAGGAAAAAGGCAGGTTATAAGAGAAGTAGCCAAGTGACTAGAGGCCAGGCACATAGTGAAGGTTAAGTACCTAGAATGGCTATCTAATGTGGTCATAGTGCCCAAACATGGAGGAAAGTTGAGGATATGTATAGATTTTAGGGACTTCATAAGGCATGCCACAAAGATTGTTATCCCTTACCCAAAATTGACTAGTTGGTAGTCACTGCGGCAGGATTGAAATTGTTGAACATGATGGATGTGTACTAAGGGTACCATCAAATACTACAGTAGAAGAGGAAAGAAATAAGGTAAGTTTCATAACTCTTTTGAAACATACAATTATAGGGTAATACAAAAGGGTCATCACTTGAACCCAAAAGAAGGCCAATAGTAGTACATTTTCCAACTTATGTTATAAAGGAAAACCTAAAAGGGTACTACTTATAAGCCTTAAAAACTAGAGATGCTTGAGCTATTAGTTACCCCAGGCTGTGAGTTCAAGGGAAGAAAGACACTACCTCTTGAACTCAGAGCCTATGGTACTTCAAAAAAATGGGGAGAAAGAAAAGAAAGAGATCATCCACCACAAGAGCCCAAAGCCCGATCTATAAAATAATAATAATAAAAGGGCACGATAGTTGTCAGGAGTCCACATCTATACAAAGCAGCATAGCAACTGTTAAGGATCCACATCAACTGGATCATTAGCTAAGGTCTCACTACCAAATGACCTAGAATCAGGACTTCAAAAATGGGTCTCCCATCCAACCTTCTAGTCTAGCTCATTACAGTCAATGTCAGTATTAAGAATACCTTGAGAAAACAGATGATCCAAGTAGTTATTAAAACCCCACCTATACCCCTTCCTTGTTGGGCATACAATCAGGTTGTTGAATTAGGAAGAGGACCGGTATTCTAGCTATTTTTCATCTTGAAGCGACTAGAGGTAAGACTAACCACCAGGACTAAACAAATCTTCGCAAAACAGATGAGGCTGGGCATTTTGGTGTGAGTGGAACTCATCTAATAAGCAGTTGTACTCTTTAAAAAGCTCCTCCCTTGATTGATTTGGTTTTAAACATCTTCGAAGGCAATGGTCCAATTCTGAACGAGCCTTGTAAAAGTCAGACTAAAGTTGAGACATTTGATCACCAAACACAGAGGGATCAAAAGGAGCCATTTGAAAAAGGAGTGATCGGATTCTCTAAGAACTTCCACCACTCAGGACAACCCACCTGAGTAAGCTAAAAAAGATGCCAATAGTTCATCTGCCAAATAGACGGAATTGCGAATAAGAATCACAGCTAGATGATGGAATGTTTCGCATAATTAAGAAAGAAGAATGGGATTGGTGAAGTAAATGCACCTCAAATCTCTCCTTTTACGGAAAGATTCTATAAACAAAGGAGTAGTGTAGATAACTACACCTCTTGACACTATGCAATGAATAGGAAAAGATATAGAAAATTCCTTGAGAATTAAGTCTAGCAAGTATGGACTAAGAGTAAAGGCATGGTAGGCTGGGAATTCTAGGATATGCTCATCCATACCAAAATATACTACATACATAGTGAGCTTCTCTAAAGAAGGAACCAAGAAAGATAAGAACAAAGAAAGTGATTAAGGAGATTGACATTATACCCATCTTGTGACGTTATCACTACAATTTTATTTTCAACTTACTTGTTGCGGTCATTGAATTGGAAATTGAATGGTCTTTGGCTATTGGGCTGGCTCCGGGTCACTTATGCTAACTACTGGTTTAAAAGCTTATTTGTTGGTTTGTTTGGTGAGTGTGAGGTCATTGCTTCATAGTTCATGTTGTTCAAATTGAAGAAATTAAAGCACCCTCATTGTCCTATTATTGCACAAGATTGACTACTCTTTATTGCAAGAGCAAGGAAAGGAAGCAGAAGTGTTGGTAGAGTTGGTTCCTCTTGAACACCTCTACCTCTTCCAGCTACAGTGTATGACAGTAATTGCTTTAAGTCTAAAGAAGCACAAGACTGCTATAGGAATGATGTGATCCATAAGAAAATGGTGGCTGAAAAAGGCTTCAGTGAGGCCAACAATGTTGATCTTGAATTCACCCTGCTCGTTGCCCAAAGATGATGGAGGGCTGCTATCAAATACCTAAAGAATTGGTCTTCAAAGGAACTCCTACAAGAATTCTATGCAAATGCACCCAACTAAGAGGATGACTCAATTATTATTAGAGGTGTGTCCATCCTTTTGGTGCAAATGATATTAACTAACTATTCAGTTAGACCATGTTGACATGAGCAGGTTTAGAAACTTGGAAAACACAAGGTTCAAGGAAGGTGTACTTTAATTTTCACTATAAGAGCTAGCCACAACTTGTCCAAGTTTGGTGGATCTTTATTTGCGGTAGAATCAGACCTAATCAACACCAAATCACTATCAGCACCAAGCAATTTTTGGTCTCTTATGCTATGTATATAGGTATCCCTCTAGACTTAAGCCAATTGATTGTTGAAAATATTTGTTCACATTGCATACAAGAGGAAGGCAGCCATAGCACACACGTATATGATCATAGAGTTGTGCTAGCAGGCTAGAGTGGACATGGAAGCCTTTCACATAAACATACCACTGGTAGGTCCCATCAACCCACTAAAGGTAGTAGGTAGCCATGTGGTACAAGGAGCAGAGGTGCTACAGCAATAGTGCCAGAGGAGACCCGTAATAGAGATAGAGGACCAGGATGCCTAGACGGCAAAGACAAAGCACAATGTCGAGCATTCCAACTGGCATATGGATTCCCAATTTGATAGATTAGAGCGTGTCATAACTGACTTCAGGACCAAGATAGCTGCTTGCCTTTAGCATACATACCTTGATATCTAGTTTGCTCCTTCTCAGCCATTGTTGCCACCTTAGCATTTCCATTACTAACATTATCAGTTCCACTAGCATTTCGATGAGCCTTTTTTAGTTACTACACTGCTGACCCACATGATAATGTGACAGATGATACTCTCCAAAGGAGTGATATGACGGTTGTCCACCCCCATTGCACCAAGTTGTATTTTTCTTTGTTTTTCTTTTTCTTTTTTTTTTCTTTTGGGATTTTGAGCTTTTATGTTTGTAGTTGTATTAAGGCCAATGCAACATTCTAAGTGGGGAGGAGATGTAATTGAGGGTTGTTCTATTTCTTTTACTTTTGATCATTCAAAACATGTAATTTTTATGGATTGAAAACCTTAGACTCCCTATTGTTCATGTTGATGCACTCTATTTATGTTTGAATTAATCTTGTTGTCTATACATGTATTGTGTGATTTAATGTCTTACAGTAGGATTGAAGTGTTTGAAGATAGTAGGATGTTGATAATATTGCGGCAGTAAAAATGTACGATTTCATAGCCACCAAACTTAATGTATGATGAAAGTTGATGTCAAAGTTATATATTGATTATGTGGTCTCATTGTTTGTTAATTATTCTAGGACATAACATTTTGAGGTTTCTTTGTTGGAAATGAAATCGCCATATTTTTATGCACACTACCCTACCCTTAGTTGCTTTAGAGCTTAAGAATTTATATTGCTATAGAATAAATGATGGTTTATGGTTGTAAGTCTTGCCTTAAGGAGCTCATGAACCATTAGAACATGACTGAAAATGGTGAGTGGAATGAAAGATGAAATAGGCAATAGAAAGTGTGAAAAAAGGAGGGTTGTGAAAAATGTGAAAGAAAAAAAAGTAAAAAAAGTGAGTTGGAAATAATTGGTCTACTCTGCTAATTGGAGTGACTTAGTAACTGGGATTGTGCCAAAAGCCCTATTTATTCTTGCATGAAATGGTCACATGACTAAGAGTATGCAAAGCATTTCAAGTATGTTTTAAGTTGAGTAACCGAAGGAGTGCAATAACTCGAGTTCACCTTCATGTAAAAAGGTTTCCAATAACTTGAGGAAACCTATGAAAAGACTCATAAGAAGGTTGGAAGAGAGTAAGTGTGTGGGGAAAAATACAGAGGCTCATTCACTTAGCCCTACTTAAGTCCTAGTGATCTCGTGTCATCCATTGTCTAAGTTTGTGTGAAGATAGGTAAGTGGACTCATTGAGGTGAGCTATCTAGGAATTAATAGCCTTTGTCTTGTAATAGCACCATCAAGTGACTGAAGTGATGGCGGTTAGGAGTGGTTCACACTTACATGGGGATTTGCATTGAAGATAGAGAGCTTAAGGATGCGGTGTCCTTGAATAATTTTGGAACCATGTGTTTGGTTTTATATAAAATCTTTATGAAATTAAGAAGGATGGCTAACCTAATTCTATTGTTGCTTATTCTAATTATGCTTGCATTGAGTTGAAATTGCCTTGTTTATTAGATTTTTGTTTGCTAAGGACTAGCAAACCTCATGTGTTGGGGCATAAAAACACTTGATTTTATAGCAAATTCTAACCCCTCACTAGAGAAATTTTGTGTATAATTGTGATTTTTAATGTCAAAATTCTAGGAAAAAAATGTTTTTCAATGAAAATCATGCGTTGGGATGTGATTTGGTGAAAATTGAGAGAAAAATTGGATTTCTTGGACAGAATAGCTACAGACTCAATTTTTATGTAGGACTATGGCCGTAGAACAAGAAATCACATTTGTGGAAGCAATGATCATGCTGGTGGATAAGAGGGCAGCACTAAGTTTGGCGCAAACAACATCACAAATGTAGGAGCTAAACACGCGACTGCGAGATAAAGAACGGCAACCATGAGATCGAGGGTGAAGCATTCTAAAATTCCTACAGCTGAGGATTGCAATCACGTGGAAGAATATTGCAATAATAGAAGATAAAGTCGAGGACACAAAGAAGGAATGTGAGGTATTGAAGAATTTAAGCAAGTCGAGTATTGCGATGGTGAAGTGCAAGATTGCGTCCGCATGAGGTGATGTTTCAGCCGCAGTACACAATTACCAGATTTATGTAAATCTCACACTTGGGTTTGAGGTAGCAAAAGTTCAAGTCATGACCGCAGTACTTATTCTTGCAGTCATGAGAGAGGTCGTGCCAACAATTTGAGATTCATTCAATTTGAAGACTTCATCCTGTGTGTAACTATTCAAGAGTTTAGAATAAGCTTTCTTTTGTCTTTTTCTTTAATCTTTGAATTGTGTATGATAAAATTTAGTTTGGTTGTATTGACAATTACGATGATTTGTTAAATTTTATTTTAGGACCTTGTGTTGGTGTTTGATTTTTGGATGCATGAATAAATTTTGATTACTCCCATTGCTCTTGTTATTTGTAATTGTAATTTTAACGCTTTTAAAGGCTTATCTATCCTTTGATTGAATTGTGACTATACGAAAAATAATAGAAGTGAAACTCATAAGTTAAACCAATAGTTGCACATATTAATTTTATAGGATTGATGGAAATAAAACCATAAAATTGGTGTGGAATAAATTCTTAATCAAAGATCTTAATCTCGATTTAATTGAATTGTGGGAACACATCTAATTTGAATTAAAGTTATGGGAGAGTCTAAGAGGATATCCGAAAAACAATAGGATTAGCAATCTAATTCAAGACAATTAAAAATTGATTGTTAACAAGATTCACCATTCATTGAAAATCAACACTACACAAGGGAGTAGATCTCTTCACAAATGAAACTTTCTTTTGTTTATTGTTGCTCAATCATCTAAGCACTTGATTTCTTGTTTCTTTTTATTATTTTCACTTTCATTCAATTGGAATGGCATAACTAATACATACCCAATCATATCAATAGACACGCCATTGTACCCTCTTTATAGATACGACATCTGTGCTTGCTCCATATTACCTTTTTATTGTTTATTATGTTGGTATAAAATGACTTGCATCATTAGTTTGCTTCATGCATGTGCCCATTTATTGATATTGATGTTGCTAAATACTACCACCATTAAAACTAATCACGGTCACTTAGCTAGACCCTAATCATAAAAATAGAAGGCTCACGACCTAGTCCTCTTATGATCACCTATTGGTCGGATCAATTTGATGCACTCACGATTGATCCAGTTGCTGCTGAGATTGATCTTGAAGTAGTCTCCTAGCTTGTTTCAAGCTCGTTTCGCACCAAATACACCTATAGACATTCTTCATCCCCACTCTTCTAAACATTGAAAAGCCACTCGAAACTTTTTCACAAGCATCATCATGGTTTCCTTGAGTCTTTTAACCCTGGCTCAAGTCACTAGACCTCCCAAAATCTTCAGATATTCATGTGTGAGCACTTGCATCATCCCCTTCCTTTTGAGAAGGAATTGTGCTCAATTCCAAGTTTCTTTCATTCTCTACATTAAAGGGACTTAAATCAACAACATTAAAGGCAGCACTAATGCTGAACTCACCTAATAACTGCAGTTTATAAGCATCATCATTTATGTACTCAATCACTTGAAATGGACCATCTTCTCGAGGCCTCACCTTAGATTTTCTTCAGTTTAAGAATCTCTCCTTTTTCATATGAATATGGACCTAATCTCCAGGCTAGAAAACAACCTTTTTACGTCCTTTATTTGCTTGCTAGGCATATTGCTCATTCCTCCTCTTAATATTTTATCATACATGCTCGGGTACTTGCCTTAAAAACTTTACCTTCCATTCTCCATTTGCACTGACTTGCTCACTACGTGGTAATGGCAGTAAATCTAATGAAGTTACTAGATTAAACCATAAATAACCTCAAATGACAACATTTGTATAGTAGAGTGCACACTTCTATTGTAAGCAAATTCGACATGCGGTAGATATTCTTACCAAGTCTTTATAATTCTCTTAATCAAAGCATACAATAGAGCAATTGAAGTCCTATTTACTATTTCTATTTGACCATCAGTCTATGGACGACTTATGGTAGAAAATAATAACTTCATGCCTAACTTACACCATTGTATCTTCAAAAAATAACTTAAGAATTTAATATCCCTATCAAACACTATTGTCTTTGGCATACCATGTAACCTTAACTATCTATTTAAAGAACAAATTAGCTATATGTGTGGCATTATCAGTTTTATTGTATGTAATGAAATGTGACATTTTAAAAATTTAGTCAACAGCCACATATGCTATCCTTACCTGTTCAAGTATGCAGCAAGCTTAGCATAAAGCCCATTGAGATATCTAACCATGGCATATCCAGTACTGGAAACAGCATATATAGCACATGTGGTTAAACTATTGACTTAGCCCCCTTACACTTGATGCATTTATCAATTATTCTCTCTATGTCCCTTAGCAAGTATGGCTAAAAGAAATGTTCCAACAAAATAGTAAATATATTGGTAACATTGTAGTGTCCTATTAGGCCTCTATCATGAGCCTCTCGAATTATTAATTCTCCTAAGGAACACTTTGGAATACACAACTTATCTTCATAAAATAAGTACCCACCATTCTGATAATACTTCTCATGTATTCCCCCTTTAGTTAATTTATACATATGCCCAAAATCCTTGTCATTCATATACAATTCCCTGATATGCTCAAATCCTATTAGCTTAGCATTCAATGTAGTAAATAGTGAATACCTTCTAAACAATGCATCTGTTACCACATTCTTTACACCCCTTTTATACTTGATCACATATGAAAAAGTATCAATGAAAGATACCCATTCGACATGCCTATGACTAAACTTTCCTTAGCTCTTGATGTGCTCCAAGGACTCTTGATCCATATAAATGAAGAACTCTTTAGGTTACAAGTAATGTTGCCAAGTCTAGAATGCCCTCACCAATGCGTATGGCTCCTTGTTAGACATTAGATAGTTCAACTTGGCCCCATTCAGCTTCTCTCTGAAATACGCAATTAGCCTCATTCTTGCATCAATATGGCTCCAATTCCTATACATAAAGTATCACACTCAAGCTCAAAAGTTTTAGAAAAATTAGGTAAAGATAAAATGGGAGCATGCATAAGTTTATCCTTAAGTAATTCAGACGCCCATTGTTAAGTTTCTTCATACTAGAATTTCTCATTCTTCTTGATTATCGTAATTAATGGCGCTGCAATTTTGCTAGTCTCTTACAAACGTCCTATAAAAGCTTGCGTGCCCATAAAAACTCCTTACCTTAGATGCATTCTTGGGAATCAGCCATTCTCATATAGCCTTCACTTTATTCTCATCCACTTAGATACACTATGCTCTAACACAGCTTAAAAATACACAACGGTTTACACAAAATTTACACTTCCTAAAGTTGGCATATAATGATTTTTACATAAAACCTCAAATACTTCCCTAAGGTGTCTAGCATGCTCATCAATAGACTTACTATACACAAGCATATCATCAAAAAAACACCACTACAAATTTTCCTATAAAAGCACATAACACATTATTCATAAACTTCATGAATGTACTTGCTATATTTGTCAAACCAAACGGTGTAACCAACCATTCATATAGTTCATATTTTATTTTAAAGGCTATTTGCCACTCGTCTCCTTCTTTCATATAGATTTCATGATAACCACTCTTAAGATAAATTTGGAAAACATTGTGGCACCTTGCAGTTCACCATGCATGTCATCTAGTCTAGGAAGAGGATGGTGATACTTTACCACTATGGCATTTACAGCTCTGCAATCAACCCACATTCTCCAATACCTATCTTTCTTTAACACAAGTAGCACTAGCATTGTGGATGGACTCATGCTCTCTCGAATCTATCCTTTACTAATCAACTTCTCTACTTGTCTTTGAATTTCCTTGGTTTCCTCCAGATTCATACAATTCATCGGGTGATTCGAGATGGCTACTCTTGGTACAAAATCAATTTGATGTTCAATCTCCTTAATTGGTAGCAATTCACTAGGTAGCTCTTCTAGTATTATATTTTGAAAATCCTGTAAAATAGTCACAACAACTTTGGGAAAGGGAGATGTGGCCTCTTCTAATAAATAATAGGATTCTTTATACAAGAGTAACATAACTCTCAACTCTCTTCCTACAACTATCCTCACATCCCTTAATCTTGCTAACGTACACTCTTTTCCTCCCTTTTCTTTCCTCTGATTTTGTTTTTTCTTTCTAGTCTTCTTATCTACTCAAACCCTCTCTAGCTCTTCCTCACTCTCCTTTTGCTTCTTTTTCCTGTCCATGTCTAATTCATATTACTACTACAAATAGGGTTGATCTACATGCACCTCTTTTGACACAAGTGGTACTAGTGTCACCCTTCGATCATTATGGTAGAAGATTTACCTATTTACCTTTTCATGAAACAGAACATTCTTGTCAAATTGTCAAGGCCTTCCAAGAAAATTATAACTCACCTGCATAGGTGTCACATCATATAACACATTATCATTGTACTTACCAATCTGAAGCTCTATCAAGACTTACTTCATAACCTTTACTTCCCCAATGTTATTTTACAATTGTAGCTTGTAAGGTTGTGCATGATCTCTAAGTAGTAGTGTAAGTCTCTAAACTAATATTATTTCGGCTACATTAGTACAACTTCCATCTATGATAAGGCTACGTATTTTGTCTTTTATTCTACATCTTACATAGAAGATGTTTTCTCATTGTTCCTCAAAGCTTTCTTTCTTTACCTACACATTTAATATCCACATCACCAGCAAACTCACATTACTCATTTCTTTGTAAACTCCTTCGTCCTCTTTAGATAGTACCTCTTCCAACGGTGGCATCTCTCATCTCCACTACTATCCTCCTGTTCATCCGTTATTCTCTCTCTCCCTTATCTATCAATATTATAGGTAGCCTAATTAAACAATAGGTAACAATATGACCTTTCCCTTGCCACTTAAAACATATAATATCCTAATTACATATAGTAGTAGTACTACAGTTTGAATTTTGTACCTTAGATGCCTCAGCCTTCAACGCAACCTTCAGCTTAGGGCCCCAAATTGTCATAGCTGGTTGCTTCTCTTCTCATTAAACAAACGATCATAAGGTTGTATGCAGCAGCTACTGCTACTTACCTCTTCTCTTGAGTTGCTTCTCGAGCTTGATGACTTAGTCCACCAAATTCTTTATATTTACATAGTGATGCAATTTAAGTACATACACAATCTCCCAATTCAAACCTCTCATGAACCTTGTCATGGTTACCTCTTTGTCCTCTTGTACATCAATCCTCATTAATGTCATTTCTATCTCTTTATAGTAATATTCCTCACTCTGACTACCTTGTGTTAACATCTGTAACTTACAATGTACATCTCTATGATAATGACTCAACACCAATCTTTTCCTCATCAAAACTTTCAAATCATGCCAAGTAGCTATATGGCAGTCACCATTTCTCCTATGGCTAGTACATACCTAATCCCGCCATATGATAACATAATCGGTGAACTCTACCACTACCAATTTCACCTTTTGTGCCTCAATATAATGGTGGCAATCAAACACCAGCTCCTCCCGTCTTTCCTATTCCAAATAAGCATTTAGGTTAGACTTACCCTAGAATGCCAATATGGTCAACTTAACACCCTTTGGAACCTTCTTATCCTCATTCCGCCTACATTTATTAGGCCTCCTAAGGCTGCTAAAATCTCAAAATCATCGGCATAATCAAATTCTTCATTACTGTCATACCTCCCTCTAGACAGTTGGCGCGTAAGCAGTTCCTTCCTAGGTATTAACTCCTCTCGAGGTGCTGGGCTCTATTTTGTGGATGCCTGTGAAGCCTCCAAATTCTCAAAACACCTATTAATGCTTGCCAACGTGTTTTTGAGCTACTTTATATTGAAAATATTGTTCCAAACTATAGACTCTCATAGCATCCTATAAAATGTGTGTAATACAGGGGAAAAAATAGAAACATGAAGTGTGTAAATTTGTCCCCCCACCTTACTAGATGTAATTCACTCTGCTTTTATCTCTTACTCATGTATCACACAAAAATTCACTCAAATAACACATTCACCTGTTCAATTTGCTATGGGTACCTTATAAAATTCCAAGAATTCTCAAAAGTTCAAGCGATGTACCCCTACTGAACAAGTAAGTGTGTGAAAGGATGAAAACTAGGGGTTCGAAATCAATCTAGAAGCAAATGGATCAATTCAAGGTAGAAAAATAACACGACGGGTCGATCCAGGCACAAATGGATAATTCCTAGCTCAAATCCAAAGCCACAATTGGTCTCAAGGACAAACAGATCAATCTATAGCAAGGAACGGAGACGCGATCAACTTGAGGGAAGCCGTAATTGAACGGAATTGTATTGATTGATCTAGACACACACTACAGGGTGCATGATTGATGTTGTTGCAGATTTTCACAAATTATTCAATCTAACTTCCCAACATTTATTCCTAATTCAATTTCTTTTGGTTTCTCAACATTCTCCAACACCCAAGGATCAATTTAGTATCAAATTTCAATTAAAAAAATCAAGACTTTTCTTGTGTTTCTTTTCAATGCAAATTTCAAAATTGTTTTTTGGTCACTGTTCGTTTCTTTCTACCTTTTTTTTAGTAGAACAAGGGCAAGAAAAGAATACGAGAAACTGAAAAAGAAGATTGGATAGAATTGGTACCTGGACTAATGTCCAAATTAAATTCTAAATCAGTCGGCTCTGATGCCAACTAACGTGTGTACGAAAACGTAAAGATACGAACAACGGCATATGTCAGAACCCAATGAGAACTTGCTTATGTGAACCATGAAAAAAAAAAACCAAGAATGCAATGATGTCATTGAACTCTAGCAATAAGTGGCCACAACTAACACTTCTAGTTAGTTAATATATCATGAATCAACCAAGAAAACTTTAAATAATTTGATTTGTAATTTCACAAGAAAATTGAGTGCTCAAAATTTCTAGAAAAAGGAGAAGTTGTATTTCAATTCCAAGAAAGTCAAAAAGATCCTTCAAAAAATAATTAACACCTTATTTATAGTGTTCAAGGAGCCAAAATAACCCTAAACTCATATAAAACTTGCTAAAAATAAAATTAACTTAGTAAAGGTAAAATCCTAGCTAATTTGGTCTTGTTCCACCTTCACAATCAATCTGAATGTCAATCTAGTCGTCTGAATCTTAAAGACAAAAAGTTCCTGAGCCACTAGGTTTACGATCGCACTAATCACAATCGATCAACTAGATTCGATCATAAAATAGAAGGCTCACAACTTGAACCCTCCTATGGTCGCTTGTTGGTCAGATCAATCCAGTGCACTCGCAATCAATTGGGTTGCTACTAAGATTAATCCTGAAGTTGTTTCCAAGCTTGTTGTGAGCTCGTTTCAAACCAAATGTACTCACAGGCATTCTTGTTCCCTCTTAAGCTCTTCCAAACATTCAAAAGTCTTTCCAAACTCTTTCACAAGAATCATTATGGTTTCCTTGAGTCTTTTAGTCCTGACTCGAGTCACTAGAGCTCCCACAATCCTCAAATTTTCAGGTGCGACTCTAGCACTTGCGTCAAATTGATTACTAAACTCAATTGTTTGAGTGACCTTTGTCGGACACATGTGACAAGCACTTGCGCTTAAGATGTAGTTCCAGTGGTTCTTTATGATGTGGTCGGATCATCCAGGTATGAGTCAAGACAATTTATTATCGAACTTGTCATGAGCTTGAATGATGGTCTCGTCTTCCACAAGCATGAAGGCTTAATGCTCCACTTTAGGGGAGAGCTAGTTGCACTAACTTGAGCAGGTACTGTTGTCGAATTAATGATGGACCAATTTTTGAGGAAGGAGAAAAATAGAATTGAGAACCCCAAAGCTAAAAAGTAGTGCAAGGGAGGAAAGGGATAGGACGTAATTCATAATGGGGCATGTCATTCTCGACCATTGACATCTATGCATTGGGAGCTGTGTAATTGTTTGCCCCAGCTATAGTGATGGGCGTACACTATGATATTAAGTGGGCTATTTCAAATCCTTGTCTGTATGCAATCATTTAGGCCCCATACCAAATGTCCCACTTCTTCCATTTCACAACACAAAGTAGAAGAGTTTCATGGTAATAACTTGAAAAAAAAAAAAATGGAACTCAAGGCAGACCTGAGTTCTCATCTCTATTGTGTAGGTCATAGAGCAGTCCATGTGCAAGATGGGTTGTTATCGCAAAAAACAATTACCATGCTACTTATGTGTGTGGTGACCATCTTGCTCTTCTGCTTGGTTTTGACCCAAATCTTTCAAATTTCACACTTGTTACTCATCATTTTTTAACACTACTTTCTCACTCGTGTGATCTTAAAGTATTGATACCGTAGTTGTAAAAAATTTTCCAACCTCAAGGCCACGATAAAGAGACGTGGGAAACACACAAAAATCTTTCTCAAGCCAACAATGCATGTCAAACCATATTACACATTGTCAACCCATTTTAGGGTGACAACTCCTAACATTCTAAAATATTTGAAAAAAAAAAAACAGAAACTATAAACCCTGAATAGAGCGAGCGTAATTGGGAAAATTTGTAGCCTTCGATGAATTGCCACAACATTTTTTTTGAATTATGTAGGTTATTCTTCAAAAACAAAGGGATCTTCGTGATTGTGTTATAGTTCAAAAGTACTGGTCGTGAATCTCTCTACGTGTGTATTCTCTTTTTATTATAATCTTTCAATTTTTCATTCGTGTCATTCGATCAATTTTTATTCCATTTTTCCATTTCTTTCTCTTTTATCACTTTATGATTTGTATGAATGATATAACTAAAATATATATTATTTTATTTAATGGACAAGCATTAAGTGACCTCCTATTTTAATTTATTATATTTTTTCTTTTAATCATCTGTCTATATTTTAACATTTTCTTTTTGAATTTTTTCTCTTATTTTATAAATGATATATAATATTATTATTCATTTACATAAACATACACACGCATGAAGCATGTCCTTTATCACTGATTTAAATAAATAACCACATTTGGCTTCCAAAATATTTCCGCCGCAATTCAACCACGAAAACAGTTGAATTACTTA
This sequence comes from Avicennia marina, assembly GCA_019155195.1. Classification (NCBI taxonomy): domain Eukaryota; kingdom Viridiplantae; phylum Streptophyta; class Magnoliopsida; order Lamiales; family Acanthaceae; genus Avicennia; species Avicennia marina. Next base: position 7,529,764 of record CM032760.1, read on the forward strand.
ATTAAGCATTCATCACACTAGTAAAAGTAAACAAGTTCAATTATTTTATTTGGTTACTGTTTCATAGGATTGTTAATCTGTGTAAATTTCACATTCGGGTGCTTCATAAATCATGTAAACTGGAAGGATGATACGCCTGATTTATTTTATATATTTTTTGGAAAAAAAAATATTGTAAATGTCGAATTGCCTCTGGTTTATAGAGATCAACCCTGAGACAAATTCTCCCTATTTAAACTTTCATTTCATGTACCCCTTCGTTAGTACCAAACATAAATTTAGCATTCTCCAATCTGCGATCAGTTTGAAGTCAGATTATTTCCTCTTATTAATCAAAACAGCAGGAGAAGGACGCCCACAAGTAACAACCCTTGACTACAAGACTCGTCCCCATTACGCAATGTTGGAATCAAACCATAGCTCCCATCTAATGGACAAACCTATCACTACAAACAAGCTAAGATACAAAACATGAGTATCATTCTAGATATCGAGGTCACGAGCCTACTATTTGTGAAAAAGTAATATTTGTGAATTTTAGAATACATTAAAGATGTGTTTTCCCAAGAAAAAAAAATGTACATTTATTAGTTTCCATTTTGTATGTAGATGGCTGATCGGCCATCAGCATTAGTAATAATTGGTTTCAACAAGAATTGACAAAGAAGCCGTATGGGCTCAAAATTTCATGTGGGAAGTAGCAACTTGCTAAGATTTCACCATGACCATGGAAGGTCTAAATATAATATACTCACATATTGCAATTCCAAATTTTTTCACGTTTGATTTGGACAGAAAAGAATACCTCCAAATTCATCATATAAATCCAATCTCTCTGACACACAAGCTAAACCTACATACAGGAGTGAATGTCTTCACACTGCATCGTGTCTAAAGTACCCAGTTCTCGGTGGGCTATGGGAGTCAGACATCCCTGAATCTTCAAAGAAGGCCTGCAATTGGAAAATTGAGCAAGCAGCTTCAAAACCAGCAAACATAATTAACTTGATAAAAAGAGTGCACGGTCAAAGGCAAGGCAGGCACAAAAAATAGAACACAATCAAAATAAGGCCATAAAAAACTGGTGAAGGTACAAAACTCTTGACATATTTCTAAATTATGCACAGTTGCAAATTTTAGCAGTTCAGCCAAGTGTACTAGCAAAAATTTTTTGTTCACATTGAACACAAATTATTACCCCCTTAAGAAGCACAATGTTTAAGTTAACAAGAGGACCCAGTTACCCATTTGATATCACTAGATTTTTCTAATAGTAGTACATGGAACCATCATCATGTTTAAATTATTACTCCAGTAGCCAAAGCCTTCTAAGAATTTTTTTTCCCTATTCTCACTAATCTGACTGTTTAAACCAGAAAAACAGCACATACAACAACATACGGCAGTTAATCAGAATCACGGAACGATAAAGACATGCAAATCTGACAAGAGTATTCCAAGCAGTTGGAAATTTACATGCCATGCCACCAGTATAGTTCAATTATACCAACAAATCAACCATTGAAATTATATCCCACACAATTAACTATTAACTACGGGTAAAGAAGAAGAATATAGCCCGCTTATTGCATATCTCATCAAGTAGGGGGAAAAATTCCTAGCACACAGCCTTGCTATGAAAGTTCTTGAATAGCATATTACAAATTGCACACAGGCAAATAACAAGACAAATCAGTTATCTGTCGCGAATTGTCAGTCCCTTGAAATTCCAGGGCAACAGTGCAATAAACTTGGAATCCTCAATTGCATCCAAAATAGCATGAGAAACACCAAACTACATTGAAGCACAAGGAAATTCTCATTGGTCTTAGGTTAGGCTGACTACAAAATATTAAGACAAGATCCAAAAAACAAAACAGCAAGCAGTTGACAGCAGAAAAAAGCATTTGAAATTCAACCATTAGTATGCAAGTGCACATGGATACTTATTTTATTTAATTATTATTTCTTTGGTTGAAGAAAACAGGATAACATAAGTATTGGGCAGTACAAAATCAAATATCTACTCCAGAAAAAAGCATCAGCGAAAATAAAAAGAATAAGTGGTTAATTAACAGCTTGCTTCAAGGAGGTAATCCACATCAAATTAGCAACAAGAGCAGCAAAATTTAGAAATTGGCAGCAGAACCAACTAAATATAAGAGGATCATCACCTTAATAAACATTAAAATACAAAGGCAAAACATGCTCAATCCCGTAGACCAAGCTCGAGCTCAAGTTCATCATCCTCCTCAAACAACTTCAGTAAACGAGCATACTGCTCATCACGCTTCTTCTTCTGCCAAAATCTGAAAAGGAAAAGCACCAACAGCACAACAGCCACAATTGCCAAACATGCTAGCAGTATCGTTGATCTCTTGCTACCACCACGATCTTCCGTTTTTGTTTCACTTTTTGAAGTTGGTGAATCATCAGAATAGGCTGCATAGATGGCTTATTATCTAAGAGGGAGTCTACAGATAAATAAAAGAAAAAGAACATTTCCAATTTTCTAGTAATAAATAACACCACTTCTGCTGCGGAAATACTTAGGAAACAATATTTATCTAAAACAGAATAGCCAACATGTAGAGACAAGTGTCAATAATGCAAGTTCTGTTCTTTAATTCATTCTTGGACACAAAACAAGTGAGACATGTCATGCAATTCTCATTCTAGCCTTCCTTTATACTTTTCCTGTGCTTATTCTACCCCTAAGAATAAGAATTCTACTTAAAATTAGAACACATTTGAGAAAATAGAAGGAAAATGCGGAGAATCATGTAGATATCTGACGCCGAATCTTGTAACACTACAACGATTAAACTTATGAAAAAGAAAGCCAAACAAACTAATCTATAAAACATTTGTAGTTAGTTTTCAGAATATCCTATAAGATTCAACCATCATCTGGCAAAACCAAGCTTTGACATCTAAATACGGCCAAATAGGGCACTCCAAGTCAGGCTATAAATTCCATAGCCTTGTTCCATAATTTCCATGCGAATCCCTATAACTTTTGAAATACAAGTATAAACGTCTATACTTCTTTGCATTGCACTAGAATGTCAAGGTAGAGTAAGTGGGGAGGGGAAGGATAAAAGCACGCGATCCGTAGGCTTAAAAGAAAATGGGATGACTGTCTATTTCTCAGTGGATCGGAACCATTTATTTGTCACCAATCGAATCTGTACAAAATTGAACAACAAATTATTGTTCATCATCTTATTCCTTCTTTCCTCCTCCTCGTTCTTCTACTCCATTATTTCCTCTCTTGTACTGGCAGGCATGAAATAATTCGAAACGTTATCTCATTTAAATATAATAAGACAGAACCTCCTAATCATTTGAACTATTTCCATCTGCATACAAGTATTTCAAAAGAAAAAAACATAAACCCTAAAAATTTTAAAATTCCCAGATCCTGAAACAAAATTAATAAATAAATAAAGATGCGCGCATTTAGAAAAAAAAAAGAAAAAAAAAAAAAGAAACACGCATATTAGAAGCAAAATGCACCTCCAAGGAATGGAATGAAGATCGGAGGGGAGCGAACCTGAATGGAAAAGCAAAGAAGTTGCAGAAACGAAGGCCAAAAGACGCAATCCTGTATCTCCAGAGATCTCTCTCATTGCTCTGAATTCTCTCTCTAAATTAAATCGACTTTCACTTGTTACGCGGTGGAATCATCAATAATCGATCCTTCTTTTCATCTCCAAATTAAACAGGAAATTGAGGTGCTGTGGGTTTTTGGCGAAAGGAAACGTTTGGCGTGCGGTTGTGTTAGGATAACTAGCATATTTAGGAATGTGATTTTTTGATATATTAAAAAAATTTATTTATTTATATAAATGTATATAATAACAATTATTATAAAATATAATAGTATATAAAAATAATAATTAATTTGTAAGATATAAATATATATAAATATGAGTATGTGTATGTAAATGTGTTGGTATTAATTCGATTAGAAATATGTGTAATAATATAATAATAATTAGTTAGTTAGAAAGAAAAATTTTGAATTTAAATTTAAATAAAAATTTTATTTAATAATATATTTAGTAATATATATTTGATAGTATATTAAATGAGTTCCAAACATAGCCTCATGATTATTCCCTTCTCAAACTTTATCTTCAAGCATCAAAAATAGCGGTATGAAATTATCTTTGACCGTCGGTGTTGGGAATATTTGTCCGAACCAAAAGCCAAAAACTCTCTTGGGAAAGGCTTTGTTTGGTAATTGCATTGTTGTGTGTTTTTTTCTTTTTTTTGAAGAACAAATATCTACGTTTTAATGCAAATTTCCTCTATTTTTCTTTCAAAATTTATACTTTTAAACAAATGACAATTTTTATCATTTTTTTTCTCTTACTTTTATAAAATTTTTAAGTTTATGATACATTCAAATAGATAACTTTTTTTTAAATATATAATAGAACTTTAAAGGAATCATGTTCGGCTAATAGAACTTCATATATATATATAAATAAATTTATATGTAACATTGTATAATGATCTAGAAACATCATATGTAGGAAGGGTCATACTTCAGAAACAAGGGTTTTGGTTCCGATTCTGAGAAAGTATAATGTCAATAGTTTTGGTTCTATCTGTTGAGGCCCCAATTTTAATTATTCAATTGTTCAAGTTTTATTCTTCACGATAATGGTTCTGATTCTATGTTGAATATGTAAGTATTTATTCTTATAAATTTTAATGAAAAGTAATGTGACAATATGTTTAAAATTTTTAATAAAATGTGAAATAAAAAATTAGAGAAAATAATATTTTTTTTATTATTATTGTTGCATAAATTCATGAATGAGTGATACAAATTTTATGAAAAAATATATCAATTAACAAACATTTTAAATGGGAAAATATACAAGATGTTTTTATTAGCTAATGGAATATGAGATAAGTCTTTTTTTTTATTACTTGTGACATTACTTGAATTGATTATATAATTTTTTTATTTTATTATTTTTTTGGCAAAACAAAGCCGAAGCCGATTTTAATTTTTGAGAATCAAATACTTATAAAGACTTGAAAGTTCTTTTATGGTTCCAATTCCACAGTTTTGTTTCTAACAGTAAGAGAATTCATTTTGGTTAGATTGTGAATTTTAAATGAAATTGTTATCATGCCTATCCCATGAAATTATCATTAACTATACATGTTAGTGGGTAGCATAACTAATAATTTAATTTTAAATAAAAAATAATTGCTTAATTTTAAATATCATTATCCGCGTGTTCGTGTGTGTAAACAAATTCTGAATTATTTTATTTTCAGTTCATGTTTTTTGTGTGCTGTTAAGTATAGTTTAAAGCAAGAACTCATAGCCTGAGGTCTTTAGCCTGTGTACTGAGAATATTCAGTGATAAAAAGTTTTTTTTTTCGTATTAATTATTTGTGTGTGTGTGTGTGTATACGTATATGAAAATTAAAAATATGTAATTTTTTCGTTTTTATCCATATTTTGAAAGGAAATAATATTTACCGTTTTGAAGTAAGTAATATGTATATTTGGGCACTACAAGAGAAATAATACTCTAATTTAAGAGAGAGAGAGAGAGAGAGAGATGTTTAAAGTTCAAAAATTAAATACAGTACAGTGTCTTGTACCAAACACCATCAAGTCAAAGAATTATCTGTGGAGAAATGAGTTGGATCAACCAGGTGTCAAGATAGACAACTAACCTAACAAATTATTGCATTATCACGTGTCATAGTCGAAACTACATTAATCGGAATTTCTTTTTATATGTAAATATTTATTTGTATAATAATAATATTCATAATTACTTCCAATAGTTTGGTTTGAATCAAAATTAACAAACATCTTCAACGTACAATTTTATTTACATTCAAAGTTCAAAATTTATCTCTTTTGCACATGTACACAAATTATTGTGAGTATTTAAAATCAAATCAATACTTTTATAAAACTCTCTCTCTCACACACACACATATATCTTAAAATTTTATATATTATTACATTATTTAATAATTATTAAATATATATATATATATATATATTTTTTTTTCAAATTAAAATTTTACAACCAAAACATAGTCCATCATAATTAGCATACAATGCTTGCCAATGTGCTGCACCGTCTGTCATAAAACAAATAAGTTAACAGTCCCCGGGGAACAACGGATAATATTGGATGCTCCCGGCGCACTACGCATCGGGCGGACAGCAGCAGGGAAACTCCTCGGGAGTGTTGCACATGAGAAAGAAAATCAAAATGATGATAACAATGATTTCAGAAGATGATCAGCAGAAACACAATGCCAATGCACATTTATTTTGTCATCGGTTGTTCCTTTCTTCTCTCGCTTCCAAGTTGTCCAACTCCTCATTTGATAAGAGATCCACAATGGGATCATATACATCCCACTCTTTCCTCTTCCTGAAAGGAGATTTGAAAAAAAAAAAATGAAATTGAATTAACTCTGCCAGAAACAGAACAATGGTGGCGTAGTGGGAAGAAAAGCAACAACGAGATTCACAAAATCAGAAACAAAAGTTTCTACAGTTCTTTTTGCAGCGAGTACACCGTTCAGGAACCAGGAAGCTAACAAGGAATTGAGATCACAATGTCAACACGGATCCCATTGAAATGTTTTTAAGAGCTATATAAATCATTGCTAAATGCAGACCACAAAATTAAGTATATTAGGCGGCGGCACCTGAAGAAAAACCTATCGACCTCTACATATTTCCTCCAAAGACAAAAGGCATTAGCGCATACCGGATGACACTTGATTTATTGCCAAATAACTTGAATAAGTCCACAGCATTCCCACCAGTCTTGCTGAAAAAGTAGAAAAGGAGGCAACAGAAGCAAGATTTTATTACTAAAACTGAGTGAAAATATAAATATGGGCAGTTGCCTGGATTTTCAATCTATGTTCGGATACCAATTTGTCTCCATCCAAATCAATTTTTCCAAACATACCACACATTAAATAATACTTTTTATCTTTTTCTCTCTCTCAATTTTATCTTGTTTCTAAATTTTCATACCAGAATTTCTACCTTCAAAATTTGCATCCAAACATGGACTGGGGGGGGGGGAAGATGATTTGCATGATTTGCATTTAACTACAAGTGACCTGGCTTGGGCATGTTCAAGTGCTCGGCGCCCTTTTTTGTTTATTCGGCTTTCACGGGTCGAAGTCACATTTTGTACAGCAATCTAAAGAATTAAAGGCAAAACATAGTAAACTGCTGTAACTGATAAAAAATCATCACAACAATAACATGAGGTACCAAGAGATAAACACGTATATCCGACACAAAGAACTCACCTCATAAAGCTGCTCTCTAATGGCAATTGCAATTGCAGGCTGCAAAGTCATTCTGGATTAATACAAGTGCAGCTGAAATACTTACAATTTGAATGCAAGTGAAAACCAATAAACTGAAAATAGCTCAGTGCTATATATTAGAAGTTAAAACTTCAAGTAGCCATGCCAAAAGCAATACAAATTCAGGATTTTGGCCACAAGTGCTTGCTCCACATTAAAAAAAAAAAAAAAAAAAACCATAGACAGGGATTACAGGAGAGAAGAAAAAACATCACAATCAATTTCATGCATTCAAAATTTCAATATTAGCAAAAATGAACCTTCAATTTCATGCATCATGACTTAATTTCCAGGTCTAGGTGATACATGAAATCATCTTAAAGAATAAAATTCCATAAATAGATCCATGATTTCATACTTATAAAGGAAAATTTATTCCAGAATAAACAAAGAAAAATGGAAACAAAAAAAGTTTCATAATGAAATTTAATTTTGTAACTATAAGTCGACAACAAGCAAATTGCAGAACCTTAGTTACAATTCAGTCCTATATTTGCAAGAGAATGAATTATATGTGTTTGCAGTTTCTAGTAAGGAAATGGTTACAACAGTGCACACTATGCAGGTAGGTAAATTAATAACTAGATTGGCTGCCAGGAAACAAGAAGCCAACGGGCAGGAATGTGACTATTCGAACATACACCTCATTGATAATGTGTTTGTGTGTGTCAAGTAAGAATTTGGCCACGAGTATAGCATATCATTTCAGTAAAACAGAAGTACTTCAGAGAATTTTACTTCCAGAATTTATGTATGTTTTCTCAAAAAAAAATTTCATCCACTCTACAATATCTCAAAAGATAAACCCTAAAATTTGTCATATTTTTAAAATTGTTTCTCTCTCTAACACCAAACCCTAAGAAAACATATAATATCAACTCTAATCATTATGTTTTTTCTTTCCAAAAATCAATATATCCAAACAAATCTCTCAATTATTTATCATATATCCAAATTCATTTTTTCTACAAAAAACAATTCTCAGAAAACGAGCATCCATTCAAATGCAGCCTTACTTGCCCATTAGATTCCATAGTCACTGAGCTCAGTTTCACTTGACAAAGAAGTTCCCAGTCTATTTGTAATGTCCCAAAACTTTGGGCCGATGATAGCAATAATTACAAGGATCACATTGGAAATTACGATAAAGGATTTAATTAATGAAGTTCTTGGATTTATTTATTAAATTTTCGTGCAAATATAGGTGGCAATATTAAGGTATGTATGGACAAGGATACGTGCACCACTATGCAAGTTAATCTTTACCAAAAATTGAGATACTAAGGAGGGACAATTACCATGCTCAAGAGGGACCAAAATTGGGAGATTAAGGTTGAAGACTTGGCTGGAAGATCAGAGGATATTTGTGCAAATTAATGCCCGAAATATGGAGGACCAACTTGCCATAGTTAACCATGCAAAACTCTAGTATATATATCCATCTGATACTTGGACAAAAGGATATTTTGCACCCCCCAAACCAAAGGCAGCCATTCAAAGAGCAAGAAAGAAGAGGGACGAAATTTTGAGGCCAATGCGTAGGACTTAAGATGAGTTTTTAATCCAAGCCACTGCTAAATTGAGTATGCCTTCAGAAATTTTGTTTTACACATTTGATAAACTATAGGCAACACATGAACAAGAATTAACAAATGATATTGGAATCATACTAGTCAAACCATGCAGAGAAAACCCGAACAAAAGTCACGTGTAAGAAGAAAAAATGTTGGTGAATTCTTATGCTTTTGAACTTTTCAGGGGAGGACTTGAAAAGATTAAATTTTTATGTCAAGAATGTGATTTAGAGACCTTAAAAACCCATAGAGCATGCTTTCATAACAAGTAGAAGGATTAATAATAAAAAAACCGAGATTATGAGCCAAATGTGGTGTCTGCGTACAAGCAAACTTGTGTTGAGTCTATAATCCGAAGTCACAACGTGAGTCCATGCAATCGCGAATGAGACATACCTTGCAGCTAGAGTTGCAAGCACCCCTCTGCTTGCTTCAATCACGACTCGGGCCATCGCAATTGCGAAGTAGGATAGAATATTTTGCAATTCGTTTTGCGAGCACGACCTTACTTTCCACAATCACGAGGTCTAAGAGCGAACATGTACAAAATGTCCTACAGCTTGCGCGGTCACAAACCTATTTTTGTGGTCACACACAACGATGTCGCAAAGGCAAGACTTAGGAAATGACTGGAATTTGATTTTAATAATTTCACACACAACGATGTCGCAAAGGCAAGACTTAGGAAATGACTGGAATTTGATTTTAATAATTTCAATGCCAAATTTTGTCATTTCAAACCCAAAACGAATCAAATTAATCGGAATATGGTCACTAAATATAGAGACAAGTGAACTAACACTTAAGGTTGCATCGAGAAGCATATAGGGATTGAATTTCTACTAGATTGAGAATTAAATTTGGGGAATTGTTCTAATTTGGATAGGGAATCAAGAAATTCAAACTCGTGAGCTCTAATATGAAGAGAACACCAAGTAAGTCGATTTTCTTGGCAACTTTTTACAATTGCTTTTAAATGAATTATTTTGTGAAAGGCGGATATTTTACAAAAGTTATTTATGAAAAGTTTTGCAATAAATTTTCTAGTCCTATTTATAAATTGGCATGTTTTTTTCCAAAATGCGTTATTCTGAAAATGTTTTCGGTGTAAACAAGTACCACGTAAATTGTATTTTAAATTGTTTCAAACTTGTTGATTATATACATTAAACTAATGTGATGTAATGTTTTAGAGACAACTAGGATAGTGTAAAGGACTAGTTCCACTCACTCACTAGACAATAGATAAGATATGACCACTCAACTAAGGTTAAAGATTGGGATATGGCCTTCCTTAACCAAAATAAAAAACTAAAATCCTAATCAATAAAAATAGTGCACGAACTACTTAAGCCCTTGAGCATACCAAAGAATAGTACAAGAAAAATGAATATGTGATACTTTACATGTGTAAACTTTTAACTGTTTATTAACTATCAAACTTTCACATAAATGTTTGAATATTGTTAAATGTTTTATTATATTCACATCCCAACAAAAAAGTGAATAACAACTTACTCAGCGTTTAGTCACTCACGAATTCTCGAAACTCCTTTTGCAAAGAACCCAATGACTAAGAGCAAGAGGATGATAAAAAGCTTGGTAAAAGGAAAACTTAGCTATAGTTTTGCTTATGAATAAGACCCCAATATAATAGCATAGGTTATTTTAATTTCTGCTGCATTGTAATAAACTTTTTTTTCACTTACAATAAAAGAACTTGATGGGTATGTGTTTTAATATTTGGGTTTTGGTATCTACTAAAATAATTGTCTTATAGGTACTACTATGTTGCATTTTTAGTTTGGAGGTATGACACTGTTATAGGGATAGGGGCAAGATAAATCTTGTCACTTGATTGTATGGCTTTCTCTCAATCTAGCAATACATTATTGTGAGGCAATATTATTTCTTACTATCAGTCACATGTTTGTTATTTTGATGCTTGGCATTAGTAAAACCACATATAAAGTTTGCATTATTTAACATAGATAGGCGCTGCATTTATTTATGCAATGAAATTACAGAAAATCCATCATAGACTGTTAGTGATCAAATAGTGATTTGCGCATAAATTTCACCTCAAAACTCAAGAGACTAAACAACTTTTAATTCTTTTCTAGTATTCATGTGCACCAAGACTAGGAGTAAAACCATTACTGCTATGCAGCTAGCATACTGGCCTTTGAAACATCAACACTATTTGCAGGTTGGTTTCAGGAAGTAACGCAATTTTAGGAAAAAAAAACGAAGGTTTACCCACGACATTATCTTTCAATTGGCCAGAAGAGAAAAAAAATATATGAAGTAGATAATGAGACAAGGTCATGGCACTGAGTAGAATAATTTCTTAAAGAAAACACAAGCCATTTTAAAGTTTTCTTACCACGGTCCATGACATTTCTATTATAAAATATTCCTGATTTAAAATTATATTCATGTGAAAATATCTAAAGGAATTGACAACAATGTAGGACCATGTGAGAAGATTATCAACTTTAGTCATGCATACTGATCATCATCGTATTGAAATAGTTCTAAATAAAGGTATATTGCAAGTTCTTACTCCAACTTCTGGATCTTCAATGCCCATATCTTTGCAAAAGGTTTTGGCAAATTCTTCCGGATCACTCTCAAAGTTGTTTAAGTCCTGAAATTTTTTAATTTACATTCTTGTTAATCAATAAAGCAACTATGCCAAAAAAAAAAAAACAAAAGGAAATAGTTTTTATGTGAATTTCATAATTCTTGAAAAAAATTCAGGAACAGGATTAAAGCCACCAGCTGTTCTTACCCAAAGAAAGTGGTCCTTAATAATAGTATGGTTAACACGGAGATCAAGCTGGGTCAAGAGAGAAAATAAAACAAAAACATTAAATCATCACCAACAATTTCCTTTTGGTCCAAACAAAAAAGAGGGACAAGATTTCTATGAAGGTGAGAATGGAAAGATAGAAATCACAAGTAGAAATGCCAAACCTTGATGGGAACAACCTTCTCACCAGTATACATATCTTGCCCTTCATATGATCGGAATTCAGTTAGTTGTGTCTGCAACAAGTTAGCATTTGAATAATCAGTTGAACATAAGCATGCTACAAAATATGAATCAATTAAAGTATAAACCTCAAAAACCAGGATAATCATGGTAAATAAATGCTGACATGTTAATGGCTATAACTGACAACCTCTGTAATTCTTCAAATAAAATTCAGCTTCTGTCCAGGATCATCTATTCTAAAATTGGTCTTACTAAGAAAAGATCCAGCTATCCTGGTACAACATTTCGGATTCCATGCAAACTTAATTGGTAAGTTAAATGCAACAAATTATTCTAATATTCTATTAAAACCAAAAGATTTTATGAGAGATCTAAATTGGACACCTGATATGTTTAAAATTATGCCACACAAAATGATGTCCTTTTAGCAAGGGTACGTTTGGTATATGATCATAGCTAGTCAATAGGAAAGAAATAAATAGCAGCCAAAATGGCACATCACAGTTTTGCGCAAAGGATATCATTCATCCACAGCTCTCATGATTAACATGAAATCAGAGTGGAATGCCTTCAAGAAGGTCAACTATATAATACTTGTATGGATTGAGCAATCTGTGTGACAAAAGCTGGAGGAAGCTTCAAGTCTTTCACTGTCCTTTTTGCAAACACCACCACTTCAGAGTCAGGATCTACATTAACAAAAAAAGACAAGTTTAGCTCTCTGGTTTCACAATGTAAGCATCCAACCATAAAAATTGAATCAGAAATATCCTTCATTCTAATTAGTAGAGAGTGTTTGATGATTCATACATGCTCTATCTCCCCCACCAAAAGTTCGAGTGCAACTCGTTAATGTTTCAACAACTTATTACAGTAAATCAAGGGAAAGGAATCAGAGAAGGGCAGGCTACTTTCTGGCTCTATGGCAAACAAGGGGGAAAGATATAAGAACAGTGTAAGTCCTTCTCGCTAATTCATCTTCATTAATATCCGAATTTCCATTTCATTAATGCAAGTCCCAAAAACAAAAGTTCAAACTTTATCACGTTAACTCAATATCCCTTTTTTCCGGTAAATATAACTCAATGACCCTTACTAAGAAGAAAAAATTTGGATTTATCAAACATGAAGAACAAACAGTCGGATTCGAAATACCATTCAATAGTAAATATCAAAAATGACACGAGAAAGACAACAACAGGTGAAAAGACGTATAGAAACACAGAAATCTTAAAAACTACCAGAGGGATTCCAGACGAAAGCATCTCGATATCTCTGTCCATCAATCTCAACGTCCAGGCGTATTGGGACTAGGTTGTCCGCGGTCGGTCTGATGATTAGAAAAATCAAAAGTCATATTTTCGGAAGCAGAAATCAGAAACTCAATTATGAGAGAAACTACATGCGGAACTTGACGGGATTCTTGGCTGTGCCCCACGGTAAGTGTGATTTCATGCTTTCAATCCTTGTTGCTTCTATTAGTTTCTGTCAATTCAGTTAACTGCAGCAACCACTCAGATGCCTGAATTTTGCATTCATATCACAAATGCGGTAATGCATCAGACATTTCAAACTACAAATATAAAATTAGGGTTTTGTTTCGAAGCAGATTTTTCCCAAAAACGCGCGACTAAATCACCTTCATACGACACTAATTAAACTTAATATATATAATAACATGTATAGCACTGGCATTAGTGTCTAAATTCTCAAATGATATTATTCAGCTTTTACTGCCCACTGATATTTAAAAAAAAAAAAAACTCAAGAATAATATATTCGCTTGATATAAATTATCAAAATTTTATGTGCTTCCATAATTATCCAAAAAAAAAAGTGTAAATTTATCACTCACCAGCAAAATATAAACTTGTTATGTTTTTATTCATTTTAAACATAAATACAAAAATATTTGAAAAATAAAATTACAATCTTCCTTTAAATATTTTGTACGGATTCAGGTAGTTTCAATAAAATCCAAGTGAATTTCCAGCAATTTAAACTATAGATACTTATACTTGAAATTGTAATAAAAATGTCAGTGAACAAAATTTTAGTAGACCCTAAATGATTGACCAAATTTTCACCATTTTAGATGCAAAGCATTATTGAAAACTACAGATGTTAGAAAGCTCGTTTCTGTAAGTATATCTGCCTCGTTAGAATTGACAAGGTAATAAGAAGAACAACCTCTGTATAAAAATAACCCTATGCTGTAAATATGACATAATATATAAAAGAATAAATTAATTAAAAAAACAAAAAAGCATTCCTAAACAAACTCCAAGCAACTATAGGCCAACACACACCTATTAAAAACTGAATAAAGCAGTTTTTGCAGAGAAGGGGGGGAAGGGCAACTTAAGGGTCATTCCATAACGTTGTCCACAACATAGTTGAATCAAAACTTCAAGACATACAGTCAGCAAAAATAGGGACTTTGTACTATTTCAACATAAAAAAATTTCAACACCCAATGGCATGACGTATATGGACCAGCTGGAGCAAAACTAAAAGTATAGCATCTTCAAAGAGGATATTTGTCATAAGCCTTAACTCCATACATAAAGCATCATATCATTCTACATTTTGATTTTACCTTATTTTGGTTAAATTATATTTATTATTATTATTGCATGTATGATGTGTGTTTACATACATATATGAATATGCCTTTATTTTTTAGCAAAGTATAATTATTACTGATAAAAGAATAAAATACAATTAAAGAAATCAAGGGAACAACTAGTTCAAAATTATAACTGTCAATTGAATGACTCACATTAGCGATGGTGATGGAAGGGGATGGGTGGGGGATTCATGTGATTAACTAACATAAGAAGCACCTTCCGTGGTTGATATAAAAAAAACATTAAAATGTAATAAAGTTTTTGTATTATCATGACCAATTGACTAATTTTTGAATTACTCATATATAAAATTAATCAGTAAACATTATACATAACTAAATGGTGGTTTTTAATTTATTCCAACTAATAAATTTTATACATTGTTATTAACAAATTATAAAGTTATTGTATTTGAATAATAACAATAAAAGTAAAAATATTTAAAATATAAAAATAAAAAAATATTAAAAGAATTTGAAAAAAGACATTCCAAATTTGGACAACTTTAGGACAGAGAAGGGACAATTCAAAAATTCCATCCCAAAAGTGTCATACTTCTATCCCAATTAACGTAGAAATATTTTGAAGAAAATATCCCAAACCTTCATAAGGTAAAACAAGTTTAGGGATGAAAACTATAATTCATCCCAAAAATCTAGAATAGGTAAACATTTTATCTCAAATTCGATTGTCGTCCCTAATAATGGAATGGCTTTTCTAAGCCATGCTAGATATTAGGACAGCTTTTTGGAGCCGTCACAAATTTTGAGACTGTTGTCATCAACCGTCTCAAACTCTAAATGACATATTTTTGTCATTTCAAATTTGAGACAAATTTGTAGAATCATCTCAAAAATTTTGAGACAATTACTAGTGACCATCCTAGATTTGGGATGGGTTAAACAGGTCATCTCAAATTTTAGAATGAGTTATTGTTTTGCCGAAGCCATCCCGAATCGAAAACATAAAAAGCCTTAGTCCTTATTTCCAATTCATTCTCCAATAGCAAAAAGCAAGTGGGGCTTCTTTTAACACTTTCAGAACTTGAAATATTTGTAAGATATGCTCTATTCAACATAATTAGGCAAAACATGTGAGTGTGTGTGTGTGTGTGTGTAAATTTGATTTTAGTGATAAATATACCTCAATTTTGTGAATCTCGTTTTGGATGTTTGGATTTGACATTACGTACATCTTCAAGTAAGAATAAATTTCTCCTATGTGAAATGGGTGCAGTATGTGACCCTTATGTTGGAAACATTTGATCTTAGAATTTTGCTTTTTAAGTACAACCAAATACATTTACTTATTTGATAATTGGTTAGAAAATTAGTAATGAGTTATGCTTGTGAGTTATGATCATTCCCAAAAAAAATGTTTTTTTTATTTATTTTTATTTTTTTGTAGTTGGTATCTTCATAGAAAAATCATGTCTAGTAGTTTAAAATATTTTGTTTATTTTGTACTGTTTAGGTATAGTACTTAGTGCTATTTGATTTTATGTTTTCAAAAGGGGAAGTTTGTATTCATAAGATCTCATATTTTTTAGGTTAAATGTTATGGATTGTCAAATTTTTGATGTACAACAAGAATTTGCCAGGATGTAGAAAATTGACAACAGAATTCAAAAATGGAATTAACAAATTTGTAGGATGGGCCACAATTCAAATTGAATACATGAATGAAAACAAAATTAGATGTCTTAATTCTTGGTGCAAGAACAAAAGGTTTCTTAAACCTAACGCAGTTAATATGCCTTTATTCACAATAGGTTTTGTTGACAATTACTTTAATTGGTTGTCACAACAAAGTTAAATACTTTAATACAATAGGATGCAGAGAGACTACTAGTGTTGCCCCTTCAAAAGTAGAATGTTATATTAAGGGACAACAGTTGAACTGGGAATAGCATTAGTATATGATGCAACTGAATACTGTAGAGGCACAGGAATGGAAATTGTGAGGCCCTCCTTTCTTGTAGAAAATCATCATGATTATGGTAGCTCAAGGACTATAGACATCATAAGGTTGTGAATACTAATTTAGGGGATGTTAAAGGTTTGATGGACAGGTTTTTAATGTTTTATATGTGGCTGACCAACCATTGTAAAATAATTGCTAAAATTTCACATAGCTCTATGTTGTAATATGATTGATGAGCATTAACACAAAACACAATATGGTTTAAAATTGTTACAATGATATATATAATACTTCCATGTAACCATTTGATGCCTCCAAACTTCTGCAGTACTAAGAGACTAGGATAAGTGTTGGGTTTGCCAATTGTAAAAATTGATTATTGTAAGTTAAGTTGTATGATGTACTAAAAGGAATATCAAGAGTTGTAACATTGCAAGTTTCACGGAAAGCCAAGGTACAAAATGAGAATGGCTTAATCATGTGAGAAACATTCCATACACACAGTTGTGCTACTTACCCTTAGTTCCAAAATTGCAAAGGCTATATGATGTGGACATCCAAGGCCCTGATCCCTTCACTTTACCACCTAGGAATATGCTAAGAATGCGAGCATGAATAATTGGGATGGGATTGTTGTATCTTAGTACAAAGATTTATGGTGAACAAGAATTCTACTGGTGATGGAATTCTTCAATTGAAGGGCGAAACTGATTGCTCATTGGTGACAAAAATTATAATAGATACTAAGCAATTATATGTTGATATGCCTGTGAAGGAACTCCAATAAGAGATTCAAGAGATGAAGTTAGTAACGAAAATGAAGCTAAAGCTTCCACTACATATCCTAACAACACCCTGATCCCAGGATGAGTATAAGTTTATTATGAATAATTCAATTCAGTTAATTAAACATGTCTAGTTACAACAAGTCGAGGATGAGTCTAAGATCTTACCACCTTAAGAGAACCTCTCTACTCTTGGTTTTGTTGGTAAAAGTGACAACACTATTGAGCTTGTTAAACCTCTTCCACTTAAAGTTACACCATTCAAAATTGTTGATGAAGTGAAGAATTTAAAGCAATCAGCCATTAACTAGTATAGAATGGACAATTTGTGGTTGATTATGAACACAACCAATATAGGTCTTTTCAAGAGCCGACGTGCTTGATGCAAATATCTAAAACTAAGGATTTTGTTATAGATTGTGATTTCACAAGGTTTCAATGAAATTCTAATATATATATATATATATATATGCTTGTAATATGCTCAATATGTGTCTAGCCTCGAACGCATTAAAAATAGAAATGCGTAGCTTGGAACACGTGTTAAATCATTTTTGTGGAGTCATAACAAACAATGACTACTGTAATGCTGATTGGAGAATTAGACCAGTTTCACACATGTTCAAATTTTCCCAAGAATATATTCATTACTTCTTGTATATACATGATCTATTGGGAGCAAGATTGTTCATTTTATTTGCTGATCTGCAAGTTTTGATCCTTATATTGAGGAGTTGAGCTCACTTTTCAGCAGCTTGAGATTGTTCTTGGACTGTGAATGGAGGGGTGATGAAGTTGCTATTGTTATGGATCATATCACTTGTCATAGACATTGAGTTTTTATAATTGACTTTGGTGGAAGTACTGACTGTATGTGGAAATTGCCATTACTAGCTCCAATTATGTGCCATCTCACTAAAGGAGATAGTTTGCTCTTGAGGATGACAAGTTGTATATTTTACATGGTGGTGTTTTAGAACTAGATAGCGAAAATTAAAAAGGTTTTCCATCTTATGCTCTATGTACCATGTTAGATGCTTGTCATTTTCAGCATGGAAGATTTTCAATTAAGTGGGAAAATGATACATCACATGATGGTAGTATTATAACTAACCCTGCTCAAGGGGGTGAAGTTTTTAATGGTTTTTTCATGTGTTCCAAAACCACCCTCATAGCATGTGAAATTATAGTAAATTTGCACTCCTTGTGTATTTAAATTATATAGGCATGTGAATTAAAATAGAGAAAATATGATATCACATATGAATTGTATTTAATATAACGATTTTGGAGTGAAAAAATATAGATGTGGGTTAATTATTAATTTTACACTTAACATATGAGTTTATGTTCACAAGAAAGGGTTGTGACCGTAGAAGGAAGAGCCACGGCCATGAAAGAAGGATTCGTAACCATGCAGATCAACCATTATGAGTTCTGAAAATTTCGTAAAAGTTGGTTGTGATCGCGGAGGCAAGGATCACGATTACGGAAAGCTACAACGTGATAGTGGAGCGAGCTATAGACTACACTGGAATTTACTCGAACGAGAGTCACAACCACAAGGGAAGGTGCTGTCATTGCGAGGTAGCTCAACATGACTGCTAAGCATAATTACCTAAATGATGTAAATTTCACACCTGAGCTTGCGGATGGGAAGATGCAAGGCATGATCGTGAGGTTTAGTGGTGTGATCGTAGGAAGTCGGCATAGCTGAGTTGCAGTTTCAGTTTTGCATGAATTTTCAAGGGTTTTTTCATCTTTTCATGCATGTACACGCCAACCCTTAGTATCCTAAGTATAAATTCTCATTCTTCACGTCTTGGAGAAAGGATTCGACTTAGTTTTCATTCATTAAAGGAACATAGGCATGGAGGCTTGAAGCACCATTATCACCCCATGCAACTAGAATCATTGGACTAAGTTTTCATACCTATTCTAGTGTTTTTACATAGTTTGGATGATGAACAATTTAGACATGACTTTTCTTGAAATTATTATGAGGTTTTGAATTTGTTTCTAGTTGCTTGTGTTTGTGATTAGTGGATGATGTATGCATAGGTTTTGATTAATTGTCTTTACATGGTTATTCACAATTATTGAATTGGATAGTAATTAGGAGAATTAGTAACTTCTCCAATTAATTTGTAGCTTTGTGAGGAATAACTGAGGTGAAACTTGTGTGCTAGATATAGAATTGTAAACATTAAGTCTATGATAATAACGAGAGTAAAATCCTAAAATTATTGTAGGTAATCCTTGTAATCATCAAACTTGAATTTCTTAACTTAATTTAGCTAAAGAATATGTGCTAAAATTTGAAGTCAAATTTATAGGACGATTTGAGAGAATACCATACAGACTTTAGAATTAATAATCTATATCCAGTATAATTAAATTGATAATGAATATAATTTGGCA
This sequence comes from Avicennia marina, assembly GCA_019155195.1. Taxonomy (NCBI): domain Eukaryota; kingdom Viridiplantae; phylum Streptophyta; class Magnoliopsida; order Lamiales; family Acanthaceae; genus Avicennia; species Avicennia marina. The sequence goes on from CM032760.1 coordinate 7,549,490, forward strand.
TACACAGAAAATCAACACAATACAAGTGGCTAGATGTTTCAACTACAGGTACTCCATCACCTTTGTCTTATGTGCTTTGCTCTAACTGCTCACTTTTAGTTAGTATTTATTTTCATTTCAATTTTTTTTTGAGGTCTAATTAATAAAAATTCAGTTATATTAATAGACACACAATCTTCCCTCATGGGAATGATACCTATACTCACCATAGTATTAGGTTTAGTTATAAATTTATTTTTAGTGTAGTAACGACCCACGATCAAATTTTGGCACCATTGCCGAGGAGGGTAACAAGTGCTATTAATCACTCTCCGGAATTGCTATATTAGGCTAGTTACTTTTGTTTTCTATTTTTTTTTTGTTTTTCTATATTTCTCTCGGTATCCCCTCTTTCTTTGACTCTCTTCTTGCTTTTCTAGTTACATTATTACCTTGTAGATTAAATTCTTATTCATGGAAATAAGTGTATACACAAGAGTAAGAGAATTGATTTTGATTTTGATTGGAAAATTGAACGAGCTCTTCATAAGCGTAGAGCTATTTCCAATGTGAACAGGAAATGGTAGAAAATAACTCACCACCATAGAAACTTCCTCCTTTACCGAACCAATGAGCTATTACAGATTATGTGTAGATGGTAATGAACTTGAACATGACAGAAATTGTGAGACCACTAATGAACGTAAATAACTTCAAGTTAAAACCTACACTAATCAATATGGTACACCAATTCAGTGGAGCCACACATAAGGACTTCAATACACATCTAACTTCTTTTCTTGAACTATGTGATACTATTAAATTCAATGGATTTTCTAATGATATAATTAAATTGAGATTATTTCCTATTTCTCAGGGCTAGTCGTTGGCTACAATTATTACCACTTGTGAGTATTGTCACTTGATAAGATATGATAAATAAATTCTTTGCTAAATGCTTCCCAAAAGCAAAAACTGTATAACTCAAACTAAAAATTGGAATATTCAAACAATCAGAGTTTACATTGCTGCCTCAAGTATGGGAAAGGTTTGAAAGCTTCTCAAAAAGTGCCCGTAGCATAGATATCCACTCTAAATATAGGTACAAACTTTCTATAGTGATATATCTGGACAATTACGTACTATTTTAGATGCAACTGTAGGGAGAGTTCTAATGAATAAATTGCCTAAAGATGTATAGGAGTTGATAGGGAGATGGCATTCAATGCTTATCAATGGCTATATGAGAGATTCATAATATGTAGTATCGACAACATGCATGAAGTAGATTCAATGATGGCCCTTGTAGTAAAAGTGAAACTCTTGTCCAAAAACTGATAGTGTCTTAGTAAATAATTCTCAACCTTTTTCACTTTCTATAAGTCATACTTGTGATATATGTGCAGGGCTTCATCCTGCATATGAGTGTAGAGGTGAAGGAATGAGCAGTGAGTAGAAAAAATAAGTATATTATATAGGTAATGTAAGAATACAAGGTAACAATACTTACACCAATACTTACAGCCCTAGCTAGAGAAATCATTCTAATTTCTCTTAGAGAAACTCACAAAATCTATTGGGTATCAAGTACCTTACCCACTACAAGAGAAAAGGCAATCATTAAAGGAATTGAGGTAGTCTTGCAGAGTTGACCAATAAGATGATAAGTAATCTAGCAAAAAATACACAAGACAATATGAAAGAATTGACACTCTCTTGTAGAATCAATAGGCATCCATTAAGAATCTGGAGGTGTAAGTGGGACAATCAGCAAAAAAGATGGCGTTTAGAACCATAGGTATGTTACCTAGCACTATTGAGAATAATTCTATTGAACATGTCAAAAGTGTGCAGGTAATTATACATAAAAATGAAGATGTGCCAGCATCTCTTATGAAAGATTGAAAAGGCAAGGGTGTAGCCCACTGGTATGGAGAAGGAATAGCCAGAAAGCCTAGCACTATACAAGCTAAAAATTCCATACCCTCATAGGCTTATTCTAGCAAAGATAAAGGAGCAGGTAAATAAATTTCTAGTTAATTTTGAAAATTTAAATTTCAATGCCCTTTTAGTTGCAAAGATTAAAAGAGACTTGAGTGTATTTAAGTGCTTGGTAGATGCTGCAAGAAGAAAAGGGAAATTGAATAATGTTGGCAATACCCCAGGTGAGGAGAGGATTTTGCCACAAAAATTAGAAGACCTAGCGAGTTTTTCTATTTTCTACACTATAGGAAGCATCTCATTTGATAATATTTTATGTGATTTAGGTGTTAGCATGAAAGTAATGTCCTTTACTACTTTTTAGGCACTTGGGATAGAATTAGTAAAGCTTACACACATGAAGGTAAATGAGGGAGAATAACTGGAAAAAAAAAAGTGAGGACTAGATTGTTTTAGAAGTTTTATGATAAGGATGAGATGATTGAATCAGGAACACAATTCTTACCTTAAATGTTGGTGAATTCTTTAGTAAATGAGGGAGATTAGCTAAAAAAAAAAGTGAGGACTAGAAATTTAAATGAAAAAATCTCAAAGAAAAAAATAAGTGAGTATGAGAAAAATTAGTCTACTTTGCTGATTGGAGCAACTAAATACACAGGATTACGCAAAGACCCTTGTTCATTCTCATGTAAAAGGGTTTCTTGATAATTAGTATACAAAGCATCTTGAAAAGTTGTGGGTTGAGTAACCAGGGGGTGCACAGTGACCCCTATTCACCTCTATATAAAAAAACTTTCAATTGCTTAAGAAAGAAATTAAAGCACATGAAAGAAAGTGAAAAATAAATATAGCAGAGAAAATCGAAAAGAGAAAAAATTGTTAGCCCACATGAATCCTCTAGTGAGAATAGATGTTGATTAAACTTGTTCAAATGAAAGTGAATTAGTACCTAGAGGAGCAGTCCTAAGTTTTATTGTCCTGGAATTAATATAGAATTATCAAATGGTTAAAGTAGTTGGGAATTAAAGGGTGTCACACACGCAAGGGAACTTATGTTGTAAAAATTCAGATTGAAAGTGCTAGGATCTTGTCTGATGATGGACTAAGTTGTGTGTGCATATACTTGACTCCTGAAATTAAGAAGGGTAGTCAATTTCATAATTATGTGTCAATGAATTACTTGAAAAAGAACATGTTCACTCCTGAAATTAAGAAGGGTAGTCAATTTCATAATTATGTGTCAATGAATTACTTGAAAAAGAACATGTTCACTTGAGGACAAGCTAACGAGTACTTATGGGGGTGTGATAACATATGAACTTATAGTAAATTTGTATCCTTTGTGTACTTAAATTATGCATGCATGCGAGTTGAAATAGAGAAAATATGTTATCATGCACGAATTATATTTAACATGATGATTTTGAAGTGCAAAAGTGTAGATGCAGGATTAATGATTGATTTGTATATTTCTATACTTAAAATATGAGTTTATGTCTATAGCCAAGGGTTGTAACCATGGAAGGAAGAGTCGTGGCTACGGAATGAGGATTCGTAATCACACAAATCAATTGCTGTGAGTTTTGGAAATTTCGCAAAAGTTGGTCGTGATAGCGGAGGTAAGGATCATGATTGTGGGAAGCTGTGGCATAATAGCGAAGTGGACTATGGAGTACACTAGAATTTGCAAGAACAAGAATCACAATTGTGAGGAAAGGTGTAGCAAATACGAGGTGGCTCAGTGTGACCATGGAACACAATTACTTAAATGATGTAAATTTTACACCTAAGCTCATGGACACGAAGGTGCAAGGCGCGACCGCACGGCTTGGTAGCGCAATTGCGGGAAATTGATGCAACACCCCATGCAACACAAAATCATTAAACTAAGTTTTCATACTTTTTCTAGTGTTTTTGTTTTATTTGGATGATGAACAATTTTGACATGACTTTTCTTGAAATCAATATGAGGTTCTAAATTTCTTTTTAATCACTTGTATTTGTAATTAGTGAATGATGTATGCATAAGTTTAGATTAATTGTCTTTGCAGGATTGTTCCCACTTGTTGAATTGGATAGTAATTAAGGGAACTAACCACTTCTCTAATTAATTTATGGTTATGCGAGAAATAATAGGAGTAAAACTTACGTGTTAAACATATGATTGTGAACATTAATTCTATGATAATAATAAGAGTGAAATCGTAGAATTAGTACGGGTAATCATTATTAGTCACCAAACTCGAATTTCTTGATCTATTTTGCCTGGGAATAGCCACTAAAATCTGGAATCAAATTTGTAAAAGAGTTTGAGAAAATATCCAATAAACTTTAGGATTAATAATCAGTAACTAGTATAATTACACTAATAATTAACATTATTTGACATACATGTGAAACCAACAAAACACAAGTGGCTAGATACTTTGACTACTGATACTCTATCACTTTTGTCTTGTATGCTTTGTTCTAAGTGATTACTTTTAATTAGTATTTATTTTCCTTTAACTCCATTTTTGGTCTAACTAATATGAATTCAATCACATCAAAAATTGCACAATCCCTCCTTGTCGAAATGATGCATGTACTCACCGTAGTACTAGGTTTCATTATAAATTTAATTAGCAGTTTGTTTATAGCGTGATAGTCTCAAAAGCTTAGACTCATAACTTGGAGCTTCCCTGTTTGAGAGATTTAATTAACCTGCAAGCCACACAGCTCCACGTTCTACTTTTTCCGATGTGTTTATGGTCTAAGCTTGCAAGGAGAGTGGACAAGTAGGCAATCACAGATTTCCATTAAGTAAGAGAGGACACGTTGGTTGAAGCGATAGAAAACAAAAAGTCTGAACTTGTTATATTCTATGATTTCCAAGTGAAACACATTGGTTGGAACTAAGGAGGACAAAAGTTTAATAAATGACAATGGCAATGCTGAAGGGAAAATATATCCTTTAGCTCAAGGTGATTTTTTGGCTAAGAGAAAAAAAATCGATGATGATAACAACTCATTCACAAAGAATTTAGCAGAAAATGAAGCATACAATCATGAAACTGCTACTATATCTATTCTTGCACCTAAATGTATTGAACTTAACCTTTAGAGCGTTACCTATAGTGCTAGTCAAGTCTTAGCAAGGAAGGGCATGGTCCAGTGTTTGGTTGATAATCTCATAAAGAAATCCAGTCGTTAGGACAATATTAACATCATTGCCTCAATCCCTGTTGGGAACAATAAGATCATCGGGAAAAGGACTTGTGATGCACTAGATAAGGGTGGGTATTGGATGGTGTCGCGTCAATTGCGTCATCATTTTCTTGTGAAAAATGGTTGTGTCTCCCACTGGGAGTGCGGCGGGCTCAATTACAAACTCTGATTGAACCTTATTGGGCCAGAGAAGAAGCCTAATCAAATTGGAAGCATCACCCATGAACAACATACGTTGGACCTGGAGCGGAGCCCAATAAAATCGGGGAGAACCGTTCACGGGCCTGTGCGTGGGCATGTATATAAGTGGGCTTGACACCATGTATTAACCTAAAACCTTAAGGCTGTGAGTTATGGGTCAAATATCCACTTTATATACAAGTCACTTTCCTCTTTTTCTACTAATGGGGGATGCCACTTTTTCTAACTCATATTTGTTTCCCAACAATCTCCCCTCAAATATGAGTTTCTTCCATTTACTCCCCTTCAATCAGAAATTTTTCTTCGACTTGCTCCCCCAAAATTAGAAACTTCTTGAGTATTTCACAGTCTCATCAAGTTGCTCATCAATGCCCATCAATTCCGTGGGCCTTCTTTCCATGGGGTATGGGCTTTCCATGAGATCTCTGAGCACACTTGCATGCCCATTACTTTCGTGGGTCTTCAATGGGATATGAACCTCCCATGCGATCACTGAGAACCGTTTTCATACTCGTCCCAAACTGAATCATCAGCTCTGATACCACTTGTTGTGAGTGCGACGGGCTCAATTACAAACTCTGATTGAACCTTATTGGATTAGAGGAGAAGCCCAATCAAATTGGGAGCATCACCTATGAACAACGTATGTTGGGCCTGGAGCGGAACCCAATAAAATCGGGGAGAACAGTTCATGGACCTGTGCATGAGCATGTATATAAGTAGGCTTGACACTATGTATTAACTCAAAAGTTTAAGAGTATGAGTTATGGGTCAAGTATCCACTTTATATACAAGTTACTTTTCTCTTTTTCTACCAATGTGGGATGCTACTTTTTCTAACTCATATTTATTTCCCAACAATATATACGAACTTGAATATGCAAATGAGCACTTTGCTTCTATTATTTGTACGCGATGTTGGACTTGGTACAATATAGAGTAAAGAAAACTATGACAACAAGAGTTTTGCCTCCACGGTTCTTGAAATTGTAGCTTTGAAGAACTGTGGAGTTAGATCCTGAGGTTAAGGATCATTTCAATGGAAGGTAAATATCATGGCTCTCGACACTTTAGAGGGGTAGTATTGTAATTTTGAAGTAGGTAGTATAGGGTTAAGGCTAGATGAGAAATGGCTATGTTTGGAAGCTAACTTTATATCATGACATAATTTTTCAAACTTTACATAACTAAATATATAATCTAATAATGTTTTTATTCATCTTCAAATTCAAATTCAAATTCAAATTTCCTTTATTTACATATATAATTAATTAATTATTTTTTAATCAATAAATCTATTGTCAGTCATATCACAACCTATATTTATTCACTTAAACTCACATATATATCTATATCTATATATATATATATATATATTTATACTATATAAATTAATCATTATCTGTATATACTTTCACATTATCTAATAATTATTATATATTTTATACATATATTCAAATAAATAAAACATTTCAAAATATCAAAATTTTATAACCAAACATACTATGACTATGTTTGTTTTCTAATTAGGATAGGGAGGAAAATTTGAGGAATTTGAGTGGAGATGAAAATTATGATTGGTTTGTTAGATTATGTGGGTAGAAAAATTATTTATATATATATTTAATATATAATAGTGATTGAATAATGTAATAGTATATAAATTTATAAGGTAATAAAAAATAAAATTCAATAAAAAATCATAGGGATAAGTATCGATTTGATAGTAAATATGTATAATTATTGAAAAAATATTAGTTGTTGTAAAATATAAGAGAGTAAAAATTTTGAATTTCAATTTAAATATTAGTTGTTATATGGTAAAATGTTTGATTCGTAAAATCCTTTTAGTGATGATGAATAGTTTATAGAAAGGAAACAAATGTAGCCTATCTATCGTACCATAATTTCCACCAAACCTCATCTCCCAACGAAACCCCTCCCAAACGCAATGCATGTTCTTAAAATTTGTTTTATTATTTCCTATTAACGTCTCTTCTTCACATGTTGTCATATATAAGCCGTTGAATGGAGTCCCTAAAAAGGCAAACAACATACAGAAGCATCTTTACTTACCTTGCAATTCTCCTCTAATTCTCATCCCCTTTTTTCTCTATTTCTCAACCGCTTCCCTTTAATTTCTGTTATAATTGATCATATTTGTTTGCTCGAATGTGATGGAATTTTCTCATTTAAATCTATGCAACCACGTGAAGGTCGTGACATATTGGTTAAAGATAATGGGTTTTTTATTATTTATTCTAATTAATTTTTCCATTTAACAAATTAACCCACCTATAAACAAATTAACCAAAACTGCTAGATACGATTAAAAAAAATACGTGAGAAAATACGTTGACGTCATCTCATTGTTCGAAATGGCGAGATAACATCAACCCCTTTTTTTTATTTCAAGGACCAAACGTAGTCTTCTTCTACACAGACGAAAGGGCTAAAAACTGCAGATGAACGCACAAAGCAACCCTCTTCATTCTCATTTTCTCACTCCTCAGTTTCTCCTTCTCTTAGCTCTTTCTTCTCTAGTGAATTTGCCAGTGTTTTCTTGGCTAATTTTGCAATGAAATTTTGGGTTTTTTTAGCCAATTTTGCAGGGAAATTTTAGGGTTTTCGGCCAATTAAATCAAATTAGAAGGACATTGTTCTTCCGGTGAATTTTCGGGTTTTTTTAGTGTTTTTTTGGCCAATTTTCGGTGAATTTTCAACCCATTTTTGGTGTTTTTTTTAGGTAATTGTGTTATTTTTAGGTAATTTTTGGTGCACTTTTCAGCCCATTTTTTACTCGAAGAAAGTTTGAATTTTTCTGTGTTATTGCATTTTCTAATGTAATTTAAATCTATAATTTAAGGGATCTTAATATCTAAGCTACTTTATTGTTTATACTAATATGTCGTTTTATATGTATATGTTTATTTCATGTTAAATGGACATTGAGTATCAATTACTTTTTAATTTATCAATTTTAAATGGAAAAGATGAGTTAGTGATGCAAAGCACCGTATAACCATCAAAATGTTAACTAGAATAAGCTTAGAACTAAAAGTGATATAAAGAGTGGTGAACTATTTTGCTAACTTGGGCAAGGATACATTACTTGTTTGAATGATGGGGGATGATTTGGAAAGAACATTATATTAACTTCAACTAGATGGAGTTCTTTTTGCTTGCATTAGGTTGTCTATATTTTGTTCTTCAATTTTTGTAGTTATGTTATCATATTTCTTTTTTGGACTAAGGAATACTTTCCAGATTGTTATCTTTTGTCCATTTTTTGGCTTATGTATAAACATTCATGATTAACTACAATGTTATGGTACTCATTATGTAACATTCTTCAATTAATGGTACTGTTGCAAAATACTTGTGTGACTTGAAAATATCGTATTTGAGAGTGATATTCAGATTATGCTATATTGGAGGGATTCTATTTTGCAAAACTCAAATGACATAAGTTATAACATTATGCCTCATTATTTGCAAAACATACGTCGCAGTACTAATTTTGTTGAGTTAGAGACGATGGTGTATGCTTTGATTAGAGTGGATCGGAATCATTATGTCATCCATTTGAAAACAAAGTTTGTGTTGAGAGATGCATTTGGGGGACATGATGTGGTCTTACTAACGAATGAGAATGACATAAATTTACAATTTTTGTTTAATCTAATCAATCAGGTCATATATCTAGATATGTACATCGAAATAGAATGAAGAGACTATGACAATCAATATAGTGTGTCACGTGTGGAGAGGGAAATAGGTCAAACCTCCCACCAATCATTCTTTGGAACTCGATAGATCAGTAGCATGCCCTTACTCACTTAAGTGTTTACTCATATGGGCATTCAAGAGGGTGATATGTTGCCTGACCTTAACACATAGATATCATATTTTGGATTGGAATATAGAGGTAAGTCTTGTATTTCATCACAGCTTGCGGTAAATATTGGTGTAGGAGTAGAGACTTGCATGGATGATGATCACGAGATGCTTTGTGATGCCCATAAGCAACATGTATACCGATCAAAATTTGACATTAATGATAGGGATTATGGAGATGAGGGAGATGATGAGGATGAAGAAGATGAGGATGCAGTGGATGTAGTCGATATTAGTTCGATGCAGTAGGTATTAACAGCATCAACTGTGCCTTTATGTTTATCAGCCTTTCCAATACCTGGACATGTGACAAAACCACCGATCATGCCATTGTATCCGTCTGTGCCCTTCTTCTCATAGCTAGGGCAAATATAATGGCTGACAGTATTGAAAATGTCGTTGGTAGATAGAGCATGTATTATGATGAGCACAAAGGAGAGCTTTATTTGGACATAGTTTTTAAGGACAAGAGTTAGGTTTAAGCAACTGTAAAGGATTACTCTGTGACACATGCAAAGTGAGACTACCGTGTGGTGAAGAGTACGCCAAATACGTGGAAGGTTAAATATAGACATACTACAGTTGATGAACCTTGTAATTGGCATCTTAGGTCTTTTTTAAGGCAGAAAATGGGATTGTGGAAGATAATTAGATATGGTAGAGCCCACACTTGTCTCTCAAGAGACCTACGTATGGATCACACAAATTTAAATAAAAACATGGTAGCTTCAATTCTTGTAGGTTTAGTTCGTCAAAACCTTACTATTGAGATAAAAAAATATTGTGTAACTTGCCAAAGATTGATACGGTTATGAGATTAATTATGCAAATGTATGGTATAGCTTAAAACAAGCCATTAATAATGTGTATGGAACGTGGGAAAACTCAGTGAAAAAGTAGCCTGCCTACATGACTGCATTATAGAAATGAAACTTGGGCACTGTTGTCAAGTGGAGGCACATTGACACTGGGGTGCCAAACAGGATGATGCTATGTTATTTATTCTGGACTTTCAAACCTTGTATCGACAGATACCAACATTGCAGACCAGTGATTAGTGTGGATGGCACGCACCTATACACGAAGTATCATTATAAGGTCCTTATTGCAGTTACTATTGATGCCAATCAGCAAATGTTGCCTCTTGTTTATGTTTTGGTAGATAAAGAAAACACATAGTCATTGGGTTGGTTTTTGTAAATACTGGAGCGACATATTATATATGGCAGAGCATATAATTGTCTTGTATCTGATAGACATCTTGGTCTTCTTTCTGACATCAAGGACATCAATGCTTTCAAGGCTCCGAGTGGACAACACTGATTTTGTCTTCGACATGTGTGTGCAAACATTTTAAAAGCTTTCAAATATTGACATCTGCGTGATTAGTGCTAGAGAGTAGGTGCTGAGAACTAGGAGAAAAAGTTTTTTCAAACCCTAAATCATATAAAGCAGATTAATTTGGTGGCCTACAACTACTTTTAGGAAATTGATAAAGAGAAGTGGTTTTTGTCCTTTTGACGAAGGTTGGAGACATAGTGTACTAACAACTAACATATTAGAAAGCATTAATGGAGTAATGAAGGAAATACGGTAGTTGTTGATTGTTCAATTGTGCAGATGACATTTGATCGGGCCGTCGCTAAATTCAAGGAGAGATTCATGGTTGGTGAAGCTAAGATGGTAGGGGAATGAATGGCTTACTTGGCCTGCGAAGATGTATACGAGGGCATAGCTCAAATTAGTCTAACATTTAGTGCAGTTGTACGATCGAAATGCACAGTCAGGACAAGTGATCACAGCACAGGACAGGGAACAAGTAGAGGGAATGCAAACGCTGTGGAGCTATGCAGTAAGGATTGCACATGCAAGAAGTTGTTGTTGTGTAGAGTTTCATGCTCACACACAATAGCGATTAGTAGAAAATATAGTATTAATCCTAAGAGGCTAGTGATGGTATACTTTTCCATTAACAACTATGTGCACACATATAAAGGGAGATTCAATCCTATTTAGACCGAGGATTATTAAAATGATCTACCGTTTGAGTTGGTTCACAACTCTCATAGGCATATGATTAGGCGTGTTAGGAGGGACTCGTCTTGCTGAATATCAAATGAAATGGACTAACCATAATATTCAGCTTGACAACAATCGCGGAAGGAGGTCCATGTCGATTGCCGGATTTAGACATGCCTTTATCCTCTAAACGCCCTCATTAGTTTCCCATGTGTGTAAATTTTGTACTTTTTAGCAGCTCATATATGTAAGTGTATTAAATACATGGTGAATTATTAGCATGTGATGTTTTCTTTCGACTATGGATTTTTTGAGTGTTTCAACATATAATTAGGTATTTTGAACTATAATTTCTTTAATGGAAAATGTTTTAGTTTAGTCATTGTGTTCTAAAATTCATCAATTCGTATCGTGTCATTTCATTTGCTTATACAAGAGTAACATTTGCATTTCCACAATTATGAGCATTATTACATAGAAAGTTAATCAGTTCTCAACATAAAATATAACAATATTTTATTAGAAACCGAATATGCCATAAGACTGAAGTTTGAGCAGTAGTCTCTAGACCCATATAAGTTTTGTATCACTTTTGATAATAATTGCAAGATATAATGCATGCTATACTGGCAATGGCAATGGTCAATTGCCAACATAGCTAAGTGCAAAAGTTGGTGATAGAGAAAGTGTAAAATCAACAATTAGCAAGTGTAATAAGCTAATCAACCACACCAGGATATACAATCGTGCTTTTATAGTTCTGAGTGAATTTAGATTGTTATTGTTTACTTAAATATTTATTCTTATTAAAATAGATTCTTCTTGAAATGTAAACATTACTATTAGTTTATGTGATTACATATTTTGTATGCATGTAAATGTTATTTTTCATGTTTATGTACATATTATTGTTAATTCAATGTCTAATCAATACACAATTCATTGTACAAGACTTTTTCACGATGGTTATAAGAGCTAATCCGAGCTCACTTGATTCGAGTTTACTATACATGCAGCATAACTATAGGTTGGAGGCTATGTGATTAGGAGACATAAATACCACGCTTCGGCCATAGCATTAGATCAGGGCATTAACCAGGATTCCTAATTTTAATGATCGGGTTGTACTTTTGTTGCATCGACTAGGTTTCTATAGAGTATATGGGTATGGATATGTAGCACTTGATTGGTACTTGATCACAGCGATGGTTGAGAGGTAGCGCTGTAAGACTCACATCTTTCATCTTGTGACTAGAAGGCTACTATTATATTGGAAGATGTGGCATTGATATAGCAGCTCCCAGTGGAAGACGCCCTAGTTATAGGGTTTGATGAGCATTGAGCCATTAGTGTTTGGCAAGAGTACTGTTTAGAGTATTTAGGGTTTGCACACTCGACAGATGTATTCAGTGGTGCTATCATACCCTTTTTAGTCTTACTTTAAGAGATCCGGCACCAAACCCTCACTACTGATAATATAAAGGATGACATGGCTTAATACACTCGCATTTACGTGTTGCTGTTATTAGGTTGTAGGATTTTTCCTTTCATTCAGAAATCGAGTGAAATTACTATACCTTCGCATGTTAGATGATGTAAGTAGGCCTCAATCATACAGTTGGGGGAGTGCGGCTTTAACATACTTATATCGAGAGTTGTGCTCGCATGCATGCAAGGAAGGTACACGATGGTTGGCCCACTAGAACTTTTACAAATATGGACCTAGATTAGGATCTCGGGGTTGGGCCCATACCCCTATGATCGTGGCCTTTACATTGGTCCACTAACTGTGTTTGGTGATGTGCAGTTGCCAACTACATCATTTGGAGCATGGTATATCTCATCAAATTACATACCTTATTGTACTATTGTGTAACTATTATATTTAGTTTTCTTAATTATTTTCCTATGCATACAACTATTCCATGGCGAGGAGGAGTAACACGTCAAATGCATCTCACTTTATCTGCATGATATGTGATACATTAGATGAAGAGACAGGGTCTCAGATATGAATAACTTTTGTCACATTAAATATGTATACCATTAAATCCTTATATATTGCATTTCATATACCATCAATTCAATATACATTACATGTTTCATTTCAATTTCAGTAGCGACCTTACTCCGCCCAACCATTGTAGGCGACAATTGTGGCCGTTCTGTGGTCTACTCATTTGCTACGAGATTATTGAGATGCACCACATTGATCAAGTATTGAGGCAATTCAGAATGTCACAAGACGTTCCTACTGATCCACCATGGGCCCAAGATGCACTGCATAGCGAGCACCGGTGCAGGCGTCTAAGGATTAACTAGGCTCTTCACCATGCTACATATATTCGAGAGTGGATTGCGATGATCATATCACAAGGGGATCCATCTTTCAAAACACAAGGGTGTCACAAGCTATTTCGAGTGGTACTATCGAGTCACATGCAAATTCATTACTCTTGGGCATGTATTTATACGCACTGAATATCAGCCTAACCACGTCACTTATTTCCCGCTCGCGATACACTTATATATTTGTGTATATACATGTGTGTGGGTGTGGGTGTGGGTGTGTGTGTGTTATTCAATAATATGTAAATAGTTGATTATAGGCATAGCAGATACAGCACCTACGTTCTGGTAGATACAATCAACAGATTGTAGATAGTGTCGAGCGACTATTACAGCAGCAACTTCAATGAGATTTTCTACCATACTACCAAACGAATGACATTACCTTTGCACATCCCAATCTAAGACGTGGCATACCCTATCACCACAATGCAGCAACCCCTAGCATATCATATTAACATGAGGTACAAGATCGTAGCATTGTAGATTCGAAGAATATATATGTATCTCAACCACTACATCAGAGCACCCACTCTCCATATACGCCACAGACCGATTCTCCATACATGGTACTTTTGGAGTCTCCTTACACCCCCTTTCATGTGTACACTCTACAGGAGTAGCTTTGGCAATACTGTGGATCCGCAGTGCCATTCTAACAAGATTCTGTGAGTATGGAAGTACAACAACCCCATACTTTACATTATCCTCAAAGAGATCCAATACCATGAAGAGGACATCATGCTAAACGGCTCACACATTGTGGTACTGATAGTTGTCTAAGGGATAAGGATGACATGTAATATTTAATAATTCTTCTTGTATGTATTCAAAATTTTCAATTTTACTAGAATTTATTAATTTTATTATAATTACATCATACAATTTTATTTAAAAGTTATAACATGCATCTTTTAACCTATTATAAAACAATATTTATAAGAAAAATATCACTTATTTTTATAAAAAAAAACACTACTTTTCTATTTTTTCTTTTTTGCAAATTGTATTTTATTGCAACGTAAATGTTAAAACATAAAAAACTCAAAAAGTATTATACAATACTATAATTTAAAACTCAATTTATTGAAAAAAAATAAAGGTTCTTTTATGTAAATAAATTTTTTCATTTTAAATAAAATCATAATAATTTCAAAAATGTCAAAACATAAAAAACACAAAAAGTATTATACATGACTTAAAACTCAATTTATTGAAAAAAATTCTTTTATTTAAATAAATTTTCATATTTTAAACAAAAGTATAATAATTTACAATTATTATAATTTATTATTATGTCATCTAACCTTTTTAAATAATTTTTTCATTTTAAATAAAATTATAATAATTTTAAATTACAATAAATTATTATTACAATGTAAATGTCAAAATATAAAAAATTTTAAAAATATTATACAAGACTATAATTTAAAACACAATTTATTGAAAAAAAAATTCTTTTATTTAAATAAAGTTTCTTATTTTAAACAAAAATATAATAATTTAAAATTATTATAATTTATTATTACGTCATCTCGACATTTTAAATAATTTTTTTCATTTTAAGTAAAATTATAATAATTTTAAATTCAATAAATTATTATTACAACGTAAATGAAAAAATATAAAAATTTCAAAAAAATTATACAATACTATAATTTAAAACTCAAATTATTGAAAAAACCTTCATTTATTTAAATAAATTTTTTCATTTTAAACAAAAATATAATAATTTGTATTTATTATAATTTATTATTACATTGTCTAGTCGCTTTAAATGACAAAATGACATCGTCTGTATAAATACGAGACGTTTTGTTCTTTTTTTTAAAAACACTTATCTCACTATTTAAAATTGACGTCATCTCACCATTTGGAATAGCGAGATTGATTAAGTTGACAAAATATTTATAAGTGAGTTAATTCGTTAAATGAGAAAATTAATTACAATAAAAAAATAAAAAAGCTTGAAGATAATGGTGTTAATTTACATAATGTAATGAATTAAAGTAGGTCCAAATTCTTATAATAGCAATCGAGGCATATTAATTGATGTGCTTTAAAAATTAAAATATACATAATAAATGTAGTAATAAAAGATAGATAAATTAGATATTATTAAACCTTAAAATAAAGAAAAAGGAGAAATAAAATTAGTGGAAGGAAGAAGTATTGGATTGATGACAAAATTAGAAAATAAAGAGTCTTGGAGAAATAGTTGTAATTATAGAAGTATTTTAAGAATTTAATTCAGAGACTACTAGTTCCATCTTTAAATTTATAATAGTACAGATTGATTATGCTACATGAAATTGAATGGGTTGGGGACATATCCACGTGCGACCCAGAGGTTCCGGCTCACGGCCTCACGCCCAGCCAACAATCAGATCGACCGGCCTAACGTTGACTGTTTTCCCAGAAGGGCAGAAGCCTCAACAACTTTAGAGTAAAGGCGATGACGTGTCAGATACAGCATCGCCGTCGGTGGGCCGTGAGTGGGAGAAAAAGAAATTCGTCATGAAACACGTTGAAACTGCGTAACCATAAATTTGGGATCATTCTTTTGCGAAGAAGCTGGGAATCGTTCTTCCACCACGAAGATCTTGGCTTTGGAACAATCTCGATCTTCTTTGTGAGGACTAATTTGACTCGCCACTGGGGATCCGACGGCGTTGGAAGCGAGCTATTTATAGCGGAACAAGAAGAAGCGCAATGGCAGCTTTCTTTGCGGTCAGTTCTCATCTGAAGATTGTTCCTCCGTGCAAAACACCCGACAGGGCAAGACTTTGCTCGAGAATCAAAGTTTTGATGGTCCATAACAGTAGCAGTAGCGATAATGTTCCTATTCCTCTACTCACTCCCAACAAAGTGGGAGACTTCGATCTCTCCCACAGGTTTTTCGTTCTCTGGGTTGATTTTGTTTTCATCATGTAGTTTGCCATGAATTATATCGGCGTCGAGAATGGCCAAATGTGCTTGCTTTTGGAAGTAACTAGTTAATGGGAACATATTTATTGGTTGAGATATGAGCTTATTGATACAAAATACTTTTGAAAATTTATTGTAACTTGATTTAGATCACGTGGATGATTTTTTTTTATTACTTTTATTTTCGATTACCTGCTTGATCTGGCGAGGTCTTAGACTAGTTGAAGTTTCAAGACAATCTGAAGCACATTGTTTTATTTCTGAAACATAGTTTTGCAATATTGGCACAGAATTGTTTTGGCACCATTAACCCGTAACCGGTCGTACAACAACGTTCCACAGCCTCATGCAGCATTGTACTATTCTCAGCGAGCAACCGAAGGGGGTCTTCTCATTGCCGAAGCAACTGGTGTATCGGACTCCGCACAAGGGTATCAGTGTCACCCTAATTTTTTTTTTTTCTAATTTTCGTAATATAAATGATGATAATTAGTCTTCTTGCATGGCAACTATCTCGAAGCATGATCACGTGAGTCTAACATTTTGTTGTTTGAGTCAAATATATATATATATATATATATATATATATTTTCTGGTGTAGAATGTGGTAAAATTGATGTTCCTTAGTCTAATTGGTTGAAGTTATGCTTCCTTTTCCAAGTATCTGAAAAAATTACAAATGAAAATTTCCTTGGGAATTTTTCATTTGAAGAAAGTTTTTTCAACAAGAACGTTATATTTGTTTTCTGTCAGGACAATTCCTATCCTTTCGTTTTAAATTTTTTTACTGGATTCAGGCAAGTGGAGGCTATGCTTTGGTTCAAGTCCTATTTAAGGGCTTATTCAAATTGATGGATTTGAAGTGAATGGTTTTGTACTAATCATTCTTATCATTTTGAATTGTTTCAATATATAGGTATCGCGATACACCTGGAGTTTGGAAAAAGGAACATGTGGAGGCGTGGAAACCAATCGTAGATGCAGTTCATGAAAAGGGTGGCATATTTTTTTTGCAATTGTGGCATGTTGGCCGTGTCTCTACTTATGGTATGCGAAATCTTTACGGTCCACTTTTAAAACTTAAATTGATGCTGTTGTGTCGGATGGTTATCTTGTAGAATAGCTTGAGTAATTTTGGTTGCAAGGCCGTCTAATGCAAAAAATAATTCTCGACAATTCTTTTTCTTGGTATGCATTGGATTTAGGCCCTCATTATAACGGTGCAGTCAATACTATGATATATTGCCGAACTTTTAACCACATGTTTATGTCTCAGGAGGACACCCCGATAGTTTCTTACCCAACATTTTAAGTTTGAGGGCTGGGTTCGAATGTCCTTGGGTATGTGAGTGTGGATGGTTGCCTGAATTAATTAAAAAAAAAAGAAACAGACATATTTATGGCTGTAATTGCTCAAAAGGAGAGACTAGTCCATGCCATTTTAGCATTATACTTTGGTTGTAACCTAAAGTTTAACTCAGTTCTTATCTGCCTCCCGCAAGATAGAAAAATTTTATGAAAATGTGTTTAATCAGATTTTCAGCCCAATGGCCAAGCTCCCATCTCATCAACAGACAAGGGAATTACCCCTGGCCTTGACGGAGTAGAATGGTCTACCCCTAGACGGCTAAAGAAGGAGGAAATCCCTGGGATTGTGAATGATTTCAGGCTGGCTGCTCGTAATGCTATTGAAGCAGGTTTGTCTATTAATGCTACTGTAGGATAACGCCTGATGCTCTCTAGTCAATGTCACTTATAGCCAATGCCAATCGAATTTAGTATTTGTCGATGTTTTATTGTGGCATCTCTGGTAGCCGTGCTTTGACTTGCAATCCAGCTCAGACATCAGTTGACAAATAGCTGGAAGTTTGTCTGGTTTGATCATATCAAAACTCATTTATTTTTAACTTCAGAAGAAAATCTGCTTTCAAATAAGTAAAGATAAACTGAATTTCGATAATTTGGAACTAATGCATCGAGTAGATTTTTCTTCTGTTGAGTGGTGTTAACGAAGCAAGTTCTTTTTATGAAAAGACAGTCATTTAAGAATTACCGCCTGTGAGCATATTCAACTGGGACCTCTGATAATGTTAATCTCCCTCTCTAGACCATTATGGAATACTCGTAGTGAGTCCATCAATTATGATGGATAGAGAAAAACCTTTTTCCGTATAGAATGTCATAAAATAGAAACACTAAAAGTTGGCAGCTCACGCCTAGCCTTTTTGCATTGCAGGATTCGATGGAGTTGAGATACATGGAGCAAATGGTTACTTAATCGAACAGTTTCTAAAAGATAAAGTAAATGATAGGATGGATGAATATGGTGGGAGCTTGGAAAACCGGTGTCGCTTTGCACTTGAAGTAGTAGAAGCTGTGACCAAGGAGATTGGATCTCACAGAGTCGGAATGAGACTCTCTCCATATACTGATTTTATGGAATCAATCGACTCAGATCCCGACGCCTTAGGACTGTACATGGCGAATGCACTTAACAAATTCAACATCCTTTACCTGCATGTGATTGAACCAAGAGTGGTTGGTGCAAGGGTGTTTCAAGGACCCGACGATGATATTCCTCATAAGCTTCTTCCTATGAGGAAAGCTTTCAACAACACGTTTATCGCGGCTGGTGGTTACAACAGAAGTAAAGGAAATAGAGCCATTGCTGATAATTATGCGGACTTGGTTGCATTTGGACGCCTGTTCTTGGCTAATCCTGATTTACCTCGACGGTATGAGTTGGATGCCCCTCTTAACAAGTACAACAGGAGCACATTCTACACTTCAGATCCTGTTGTCGGCTACACTGATTATCCATTTCTTGAAAAGGCTTAGGGGGTGTGACTGGCCATTGCTCCTAATATCCAAGATTTGTCATTCTTTTTCTTTTAGCTATTTCAATCCTTTCCTGGTGTTAAGTTTGTTGGTGGATCAGCCAATAGGCTACCTCGCACTTTAGCTAGACTGAGTGGTGATGACGTTGAAAGCACCTATAGGTGCCTTTGTCTAATAAATAATTCTTGCCGTTTTGCCTGTTTTGGATTATGCTCCGACAGACCTTATCAAAGTTTAGAAGGGTAAGAAGATAATCTGCTTTCATCCTTGATTTTTAGGCGATCAAGATTAATAAATTTGAGAATCCAGATCACTTTTTCCCGTTTCCATAGCTAAACTTTTTAGGCACACAGAACTCAAATCAGTTTTATGCAGACCAGTGTGACTTTTACGATTCCAATTAATTAATTGAATGTTGTAAAATTTCTGTGATTTGTTTCCAGATAAAAATATTTTTCAATCTGAAGAAGAAATACGCACTTTCACAAAATCGGATTGGTTTATTTATTAAATTTTTTCTTGATGTTAGGGTATATTTATTCCCATTTATATCATAATTAATCTTAATTCACCATCTTTAGATTGAATTTTCTTTTTCCTTGAAGCAACCAGGATTTAGAGCATGTTTTTTAAATTTGAACAGTAAGTTAAAAGCTTATTGAGCAAATCAAGTCCTAGTTGTCTAAAATTCTTTCATACAGACCCTATTTGACGTGCCAATAAATCTTAAGTTTTTATTTAAAAATATTTCAAATTTTCGTTTGAAAATAACTTATTTTTTCAACAATATTGCAGCCATTATGCAACTATTATGCCATATATTTATTGCATGAGAATATTGTCACTCCAAAAAGAAGCTCAAAGTAGGTGACAACATCAAGAGAACAATTTTTTTATACTTTCAAAATGTCATGAAAAATCACGGTCATAGATTTTCAACTTGTTATTTACGAGAATGTTTGAAATCTTTAGATCTCCCCACATTTCTTGATTTTCATAAAAAAAAAAAAGAAGAAGCTTGATTTCCTCTAACAATTTCTTCCTAAATTTCTTAAATTAAGATCAATCTTTTGTTTCTTGACAAGCATTTACTCCTTAAGGTTATTTTCTTGTATTCCATCACTACAAACCATGACGGTCCTTTAGGATGAATGATATAATAAGTGGACCTAAAAATGTTAAATTTTCTTACTAATGATATAGATAATTCATCAATTTTATTCTTGATGATCCTTCTCTTGTTTCCTTATCCATTATTTGTACAAAATGTCCCGAGCCCTTTGATTAATCACATTCTTTTTTTATTATAGAAATCTATATTCCACATTCAGAAAATATATATCTTCATCTTTTTTCTAATGATCTCCCAAATCTTATAGATTTCTTCATATGGATGGAATGATTGAGAGATTCTAATTTATACTTATTTCAAATATGCATTTAGGCCACATCTTTTGAACTTAATTAAATCATCCTTTTGGACACTGAAGTCTTTTGAAAGCGATAGCAATTCCTAGATTCTCTTAAATTTATAATTACACTTTCTCCCAAGATAGAGTATAACCATTGTCTTTGTAGAAACCATGGCCCTCCTCTGCCAAAGCAGCATAATGGATTAAGAATGTATTATATTGTGCAGAATATAGAATTAATTATGAACCATTAATAAACTAAAAAATCCTTATCACTAGTTTGATGCTTTGTACTAACTCATACTTTCATAATACAAAATGTATTTACTTATAGCAGTGTATCAACATAAATATATAACATAGGGTTAATTGCGTATAAATCTTCCACAAATTAATGTAAATATTAATTATACCAACTTGTTAGTTTTCAGGCGGTAGTAAAGTGCACATTGGCTTTGTCACCCACATAAAATTTGCAGTTAGCAGCCATATAAAAATTACAATCTGAATTAGGGGAGTATTCAACCACTTATCCAACTTATTTCTATTCTTTATATGGGCCACTTCATCATAATCTGGTGAGAATGAACTTGAATATGTTGAAAGTCAGTTTAGAAGTTGGTCTTCCAAGCAACTTGTTCATCACTTTCAGAGAGAAATTTACCATTTGAGCTCTTACATGAACTTTGAACAACCAACCATACTCATAATTTCCATGTTCTTAAATATACTGCACTAAAACGATGATAATTTTGAAATTTAGTAGCAGGCTTAAAACAATCCAAGGTTAAGAAAAACATTTGTAAACTTGATTTGCTAAACAATCCAACATCTGTAAACTGGATTTGCTGATATTTTCGTACATTGATATGATGTATAACCGTGAATAAGCTAGCAGAAACATGCTTCCACGTTTCTTGAATATCTTTATGAAATAGTTGTCATTGCAGGCATTTTCAACCCTAGCTTCTAGATGCCTCATAGCCAAAAAAGGGGTGTCTGTAGTCTCTCTTTCTTATCCTTTTTAGGGAGTTCTACCTATAAAATGAGTGGTGGATGTGTTACTTCCTTCTTAGATCGACAAAGTCCATTAAAAAGCTTGATATTATGATATGTCCCAAATGACAGCCAATCCCAAGTCACGGAGGAAGAAGGCAGCGCCTGCTTATTTGAAGTACTATTTCACTGGTTAAACAGGAAGTCTGTTAGATATGTTATGCAATAGAAGTGCCGAAATGGCTGCGTGAGTTTATAGTTTTATGGAGTCTGTTAGATGGTTATACTGAGCGGGGAGAGGCATGTCTAATAAGAGGTTAACTGTTTGGGAGAAAAGTTGTGTTCCCCTGTTGAAATTAGTTTTGCTTCTCTCATCTGTTTCTCTGGGTTTTTCCTGCTCTCTCCCAAAAGCATTATCATACCTCAGTTCTCGGTTGCATTGAAATACATCATTATTGGTGCTTTCATTGAGAGCGACCTCCGATTGTGATACAAATTGGCGAGAGCACATAACACGACAATGCACACTGGAAGAAACGTTTCGAGTGATACGAACTGGAATCGATGATCAACAAATGGTTAATTCAATTCAGTCCTTGCAAACCACCGTGACTGAATGCCTCCAATGTACAGCACGGCACAACATGACCAGAACACCTAGCTTCCACCTTTACCACTCCTACACCACTTCTACATTTAACTCAAAATTATTCCAACAGCCATGGCCCTGCTCCAACCTGTGTTAAGCCTCCAAAGTGCTAACCATGGAATCGATCAACTGGATTGGATCTTCTGAGCTGAAAGGTACTTCAATTTCTACTGCATTCAGGATGAAGAAAGGATCGACATGACTGAGCAAGCTTTGTGCTGGTTTCAGTGGATGCACAAAAATCGACAGCTATTTTCCTGGACTAAAGCGATTGAAACACAATTTGGTTTGTCTACTCACACTGATCCTTAAGGCGCACTCTTCAAATTAACACAGATGGGGACTATTGTAGAGTACCAAGCAGTCTTCAAGTCGATTTGCCATCGCATTGATGATCTACCACCATCAGCCATTCTCTCCAGCTTCATTTTGGACTTAAAACCGCCATTAGAGGGGAGCTCACCCCGTATCGCCCTCCAGATCTCACCATTGCTATTGACATCACTGAACACATTGAAACCAGACTCCACAATCCTTCAACAGCCCCCTCACCCTTGCCAAATTGAAACACAAACAATAGCGCCAAAACTCATGTTACCAGCCGAAACCAAAATCGGCCTCCCCTATTATTGTTACCACCCATACTAGATCCCCGCAAAACACCAAATCATCTACATTAGTTCGATGACTCTCTCTAGCAGAACAACAACATAGAAGGGTGTAGGGGCTTTGTTTTAATTGTGATGAGCGATTCCACCCAAGCCATGGGTGCAAGAACTGATCTATCCTTTTGATGTTAGAAGAGGTTGATAAACAAGAGGAAACAATGAAAGACCTGGACAAGGAACATCTAGATAGAGATATCATTGCACGCACTAGTAGGATCGATGGGACCAAAATCTTTGCGATTGGATGCCCATATTAACCAACAACCTATTACCCTTTTGGTGGACTCGGGTTGCACTCACAATTACGTTCACCCAAGGATTGCGCGATTTCTCAGGATTCCATTTGATCGTTCTAACAAATTCACAGTGATCGTCGGAAATGGAGCCAAATTGTCTAACGAAGGGCAGTGTTGTGGAGTAGAATTGGAGATTTAAGGGGCTAAGTTCATCATAGACTTCCATCTTCTACTCTATTCTCCGGTGCAGACACAATCCTCGGAGTACTATGGTTGGAGGGTTTGGGCTGCATAACCACCAATTATCGAAGAATGACGTTGAGTTTATTGGAGAGGGCCAACGTTCTGCACTGCACAGGCCTAAGGATACGAACAAACCCGAGCCCATTTCCATGTGTCAACTTTGACACCTATTCGGCCCATTCTTCCCCATACGGCCCTCCTGCAGCTGAAGAAGTCAGGTACTACCTTTCTCCAGATTTATCTTCTATTCTATCGGTACGAAAGAAAGATGGTAGTTGGCTTTTCTGTGCAGGTTAACGGGCACTGAATGCAATCACAGTGAAAGACCAATTTTTGATTCCAACTGTAGATGAGCTCCTAGACAAATTACATAGAGCATCAGTTTTCTCAAAATTGGATTTGAGAAGCGCTCACTTCTATATTCGCATACACTCCTAGTTATCCATAAGATGGCATTCTGAACACATGAAGGCCACTATGTGTTCTCGGTAA
This sequence comes from Avicennia marina, assembly GCA_019155195.1. NCBI lineage: Eukaryota > Viridiplantae > Streptophyta > Magnoliopsida > Lamiales > Acanthaceae > Avicennia > Avicennia marina. The sequence goes on from CM032760.1 coordinate 7,573,545, forward strand.
CATCATTTGGCCTCTCAAGCACACCCTCAATATTCCAAGCTACAATGAATTCCACTTCCGCCCCTTGCTACAGCATTTCATATTAATGTTCTTCAATGATATATTGTTCACTAGCGTAAGTGTTGATCCAACTAAGGTACTGTTTATTATCAATTGGCCCAAGCCTAATTGTTTGACCTCTGTCCATGGGTTTTTAGGACTCTTCGGTTATTGTCAGTTTATTTGCAACTATGCTTCCATAGCAAGGCCCCTCACTGACTTGCTCAAACAGCCCTAATTTCACTGGAATTAAGTCGCTGATGTTGAATATGAAGCACTCAAATCCTCCCTGATGAATGCCCTGTTCTTGTGTTGCCTAATTTCAACAAGGCCTTCTCTATAAAAACTGATGCTTCATCCTTCGTTGTGGGAACCATACTGCCACAAGATGAACACCCTATTGCATTCTATAGCAAAAAGTTGCCCTATAGGATGCAGTTTGCATAAGCTTTTACCAAGGAAATGTACGCTATCACCTCGGCAATTAAACGTTGGTGACATTGCTTGTAGGGCAACCATTGACTGTAGTCACAAACGATCAAAGTGTTCATTAACTTAATGCACAAGTGATTCAACACTAAAATAGCAACGATGGCTTACCAAGCTTTTAGGCTTTCAAGTCTCCATTATTTACAAGCCAGGCCTAAGTGACAACAAACCTAATACATAATCCAGGTGGTCAAGGGAAGCGCAAGGAGAATGCCATGCTATAACCATTGTAGATAGTGACATACTGGCAAACATTTGTTCTTCCCTGATCTAAGATCCTTATACAAATCATATTTTACAGAAACTTTTGGGAAGTTCCAAGTTGCAACAAGTGTTAGCTATTTGAAATGGTTTGTTGTTTTTTCAGAAGAGATTGTATGTCCCTAATCATGCCAATTTGAGATAGAGATTACTTCAACTATTCCACGGGTCCTTGGTTGGGGTTCACGTTGGTGAGAACAAAACATTTACAATGCTTTCTTCGACCTTCTACTGGCAAGACATGGAGATAATATACACTACTTTGTGTAATATTGCTCCATGTGTTAGCAAATTAGGCCAGAAAATGGTAGGCCAAAGGGCTTATTACAACCATTGGCTATTCCACAATGTATTTGGGAAAATATATCTATGGATTTTATTATTGGAATTCCCTTATCTTCAGCTAAGAGTGTTATTTGCGTCATTGTAGATCGTTTGTCCATGTACAATCATTTTTATGCACCGCCCTCTTCAAAATGCACCCTAGTTAGCTCATTATTTCATCAAGGAATACTTCCACTTGCATGGATTTCAGTGGTCTATAGTGATTGATTAGGATTCCTTATTTGTTATTTGATTTTAAAAGGAGTTATTCTACCTTCATCCCACTGAATTAAATATGAGTAGCACTTACCATCTACAATCCAATATCCAGATTGAAGTTGTCGGTCGTTGCCTGGAAACATACATACGAGCATTCGTGGTAGATTATTGTCACCATTGGGCCAGTGTGCTTCCAGGGGCTGAGTACTGGTACAACACTTCTAGTCGTGGGTCTACTAGATATTCCCTTCCAAGTAGCCTATGGCCATCCACCACCCCTACCCATGGGTTATACCCCTTCTTTAATAGCAATTGAATCTTTTGACACAACATTAATTGACCAACATTATATCCAAGCCTCCATCAAAAGAAACTTGTTGAGAGCACAAACACGAATGAAAAATTTAGTTGATAAAAAGAGTTGCAACAAGGAATTCATGATGGGGATTAGGTTTATGTCAAGCTACGATGTATTGTCAATCATCCCTTGCTTCGATGAGCTCCAATAAAATCATTAGAAGGTACTGCGAACCTTATCAAATGCTATAACAGATCGGACTAGTTGCTCGCTCTTTAAATTTTGTCCTAGTTCTTCTCAAGTTGAAGATGTATCTTTGTTGATTGTTGTAGACCATTCCTTTCAGGCGGCACAACCTCTAAGGATCTTAAGCTGGTGTACTTAATGTAGGAACAACAAAAGAGAGTCATATGTGTTAGTTCAATAAATCACCATTTATCGAAGGCACATAAGAGGATTAGTCTTCCTTTAATGCCACCTATCTATATTTATGCCTTAAGGACAAGGAAAATTTGCCAGGGGAAGGCAATGATAAGTCCCAAATAACAACCAAACCTAAGTCACAGAGGAAGGCAAGACCTAATTATTTGAAGTGTACTATTTTACTAGCTAAATGGGAAGTCTTTTCGAAATGTTATGTAATAGAAGAGGTAACATGGCAGTGAGCATTTTTAGTTTTATGGAGTCTTTTAAATAATTATACTGGGTGTGGAGAGGAATGATTAATAAGAGGGAACTGTTTGGAACGAAGGGATATTCCCCCATTGAAATTAGTTTTGCTTCTTACATCTCTTTCTCTAGGTTTTTGCTATTTTCTCCCAAAAGTAGGTAGTTGCATTATCATACCTTAGTTCTTAGTCGTATTAATATACATCATATTAAAGGTGCGGTGCCTCCTTTGTTTGTTCTACTATAGCGAATGTTAGGGCATTAACCTGTTCTTCAATTATAGGTTTAACTTAGACTCATCTAGTGTCATAAACTTCGAAGCAGTCTACTCAATGAGGTTAGAGATATCTGAAATGCATGCCTTAATAGAGGTTATAATGTTTTCACCTTCAACTTATTGATTGTGTTCTTCCTTAAAATTCTCAACTTTGACTCCAACTTTAACTTCATCATCAAAGGCAAAAAAGCATTGTTGCAATAAGGACCACATCTACCACATCTTTATATAGCCCAATCACCTAAGAGGATGAATAGTATGGATTGAAGATAAGTTAAGGAGTCTATGTATCATGATGGTGGAGTTCTGAGCTTGTAGGAGGCTAGTTCTACATATTTGTTTTCACCATTCTAGACTAAGATACGCATCATTGGGGGTTGTAGATTTGATATAGGTGTAGAGAAATTTTGCGAAATAGAATCTTTTATAAAGTAATTCACAAGGCCATTTTTTTAAGAACCCTAGTAGTATAAGGAAAGAGGTAATTTTTTCTAAGAAATGAGGGAAAGTAGATTTCTAAGATCACAAAAGGATATTGTCCCGTGAACTTGGCTACTCTTTCCTCTTTACCACTTTTCACTATTATGGTTGACATTTAGAAAAGGTATATGCCCAATATTTTGAATTTACCAAACTTAAGCACCTTTGTGAAAATATTTACATATTACTTCTATTAGTGATATGTCCTCTAACACTATATTACTTTTGTGAGATATTGGTCGTAAATGTTATTTTTTATTGATTAATAAATGTTCACTTTATCAATATTCTAGTAGCATTTCCATGTACGTAATTCTTAATTTTAGTGTAAAGTTGTGTGTGCCCATATAATTGTGTTAAAGTATCTTATTCATAAAGGATTATAAATAAGGACAGAAGATTCTTTAGTACACAATTATTAAAATCCACTCCTGAGTCATAAATTCTCTGAATGAGCATCGAAGAGTTAGCACGGCTTGCCAACCATGTGTTTATATGGGAAGTATCATGTTACTCGATATGGATGTTGAGAATAGGTGCGTGAATACGTCATTAGGGAATGATGTATTCAAATAATGATTTAAGAAATGAAGCAGACAAATAGAATTCACTCTTTGTTAATAATATCTTACTTTGTGATCATACTAAGTGCCCGTAGGTCTTAAATCTAAGACAACATGGTTGTCTTGTGTGCATAATAGTTAGCAAGTCATTATATCATTAAGGATCAATATCTATTTTGATGTAAGGTAGAGTCATGAGCCCAACATGTTGTTGCTTGAATGTGTATAGAGGCATGTGTGCGATCGATAAAGGATTTACCACTTTAAGTAAGCAAGACGTTTGTTGTATATAATCGATATTCTATAAGACAAAAATTCTTGGCCAAGATAGTATATAATTGGAAAGGAGTTTTTGATAGAATATTAGTCTGATGAGATAACATTAATCTGGCCATATGATTGAGCTAATGAGTTTGATTAAATTTATAACTCTTACTTGATTGAAACAAAGTAAGTTAGAAAACTTGTACCACATGGTATTTACTATTGGGAAGGTTCACACGATCCATTCACTTCATCTTAGATGGGCTACGATATGTGTCATAGTCTATAGATGTTACCCATTCCTTTAAACCATGCTCATTATCAACTAAAGATAAATCTAAAAAGTCACACATATAAGAGAAGCAAGACAATGGCTTGAAGGCATTTGCAAATTGGTGGCAATGTATGAGGCATGAGAAGTCTCATAGTAAAATTAATTAGGTTACAATTGGATTGGACTACATAAAATGTTCATTTTTCATTATGTTTGTTAGTGGTGAAATCATTAATTAAAAGCATGATGAGACTTTTAATTTAATTAATGAGGATTAATTAAATTAAAAGACTAGGCATAATAGGAATTATTTGGTACATATTATATTTGTTAATAATAAGATTATTGACAAGAAATATATTGTGGCTTTGATTTAATTAATAAGATTAATTAAATTAAATGATATAATTCCAATGGGTTTTAATTATTAATTGGATTAATAATTAAAGATGTAAAGGGCTTGAATTAAATTGAAAGTGCATGTAAAAGCCCATAAAGCCCATTCCATGTATCTTAAGTAGATTAAGAATCCACCTATATATACAAGATTGTTTTGAGAATAAATTAATTGGAAGAATTCCAAAACAAAGAGGACACTATTCATGGATAACTATACCTGTGGGTACTATTCATTCACCACCTTGCACAAGAAAAAAAAATATTTACTAACCTCCTACATATTTTTTCTTGGGAAATTCTCCTTCATAATCAATGACAACCATTTTTCTCAATCAACTACCTTATAAAATGACACCTTACGTTAATTGTCAACTCCTCCATAAAATGATACTTTATGTAGATATGCTTGGTTTTAAAATATTTATGGTATTTTGATTTTCACACAATAGCTCTTTCTTGGTATTTCTACGCTGAAAAGTGAATACACATTCGCCCAAAAAAGTTAGGAACAACAACTTCTAATATCAAATTACTTAATTTTAGTTTTTGACAATAAGATGGAATGTTTCTTCTTGTTTAACATGATTCCATATTATTGCCAGCATTGAAGCATCCTTTTATTGTGCTCTTCTTATAGCCTAGTATCACTAATTCCAACCAAATTCAAGTTCAAATGTTTGAGATACTATAGGCCAAGGACTGTTGTACCATTTAATAACAAATGATTGTTTTGATTTATCTTGAATGTTTTCTTTTGGTGGTAATTCATATCAAGCACACACTCTGATTTAGAAGTGAAAATTTTGAACACAACTTGAAAACACAATATAAACCTAATAAAAAATTAATAGGTTTGATTTAAGACTTCACAGCCTCAAGTGAAAATTGAATCAAGCTCAATAGGCCCAGAGCCCAACAAGTAGATGGGTCATGTCTGGGTTAACAATTTGTCTAAAATACTTGTATCTCATTCTAACCTATCTACCCGTGACCTTACCTGATCGCCACCACTAGGTGGCAATTTTGACAAAACCTGAATAGACAAGATAAACTTACCAAGAAATTAATAGACTTGAGTTGAGCATTTCTAAGTTCAAGTGAAATTGTGTTGGATTTGATGTGTTAGTGATATGCTCTCTAGTACTAATAATTTTGTAATAGAATGGATAGTGGACGTAAACATTCATGATTAAATAATAAAATTTGATATATTATTTTATCAAAACTTCATAGTTACTCATCCACGTAATTCTTGATTTATCGTAAAATATTACATATGCCCATGTGATTCTATTGAGAAGTCTTATTCATAAAGAGTTATGAATATAGATATAAAACTTCTTAGTATACAATTATTAAAACCTATTCACAAGACAGATTTTTTGAGTTGGGTATTAGAGTATTGATACGATTAGCACACTTCGTGTTAGCATGGAGAGAAATATATCATTCGGTATGAGATATGGATAATACAAGTGTGTGAATTTGTTATTAAGGAATAATGTATTCAAATGTTGATTCAAGAAACAAAGCAGACAAATGAAGTTTACTCTTTATTATTAATATCTTACTTCGTAATTGTGTTAAGTACGAGTGGGTCTTCAACCTAAGATGAAATAAATGTCTTGTGCATATCATAATTAATGTGTCATTAGAGCATTAAGAATCAATTCTATCTTGAAAGGGTTCTGAGCCCAAAATTCCATTAGTCATGTACATATAAAAGTACGTGCGTGATCAATAAGTTATTTGTCTCCTTGTAAGTAAGCAACACGTTTATCCTATGTAATTTCAGCATGATTGAAATGGAGTTTTTGATGGAAATTAGTCTCATGAGGAATATTGATTTGATCATATAATCGAATTTGTGAGTTTGATTAAATCTATAACTCTCACTCAATTGGGACAAAGTATAATAAAAGGCCTATATCACATGGTACTCATAATCGAAAGAGTTTATGTGATCGCCTCACATCATCCTAATTAGGATACAATATGAGCCACAAGTTAGGTATTACTCATATCCTTTAAACTATACTTATTGTCAATTAAAAATGAATCTAGAGAGTCATACTCATTAGAACAAGGCCAGGGTAATTTGATAATTTTGTAATGGGCATTGGTTAAGACTTGAGAAATTTAAGGATCAAATTTAACAATCCTTAGTGATGTTAGGCCAAAAGAAATTTTCTAATCTTCGTCAAGTTTGTTACTAATGAAATTATTAATTAGAAATGTAGTGGACTTTTATTTAATTAATAGAATTAATTGAATTAAAAGGCTAAGACATAACTATGTTAATTTGAATATTAAAGCTTCAAGTGATTCCCTTATGTTGCCACCTTGGTTAGTGATGATAGCTTAAGTAAAAATATTTAAGAAGGCATTAATGAGCTTGGTTTGTGAGTTGGATTCTATGGAAGGTCATGATTGAGTAGAGGAACCTAAGATAAGCATGGCTTCAAGTGTTGACATGGCATGATGAAGAGGGTCAAGGAGCTTTAGTCCTTAGGGTCTAGAACATTCCAGATCAATCATGGGGCATGGAGATTGACTTGAACATGTTCTAGAATTACAATCACAAACTAACCCGATTGATCACATGAGTCGCAATTGACATGGCAACACTCTAGATTTATGATTGCATGCGGTGAATTGATTATGTAGTCCACAATTGACAGGATAGTTTTCTAGACTTACGATTACAATGGAGACCGATCATCCCTAATTGATCTAAGCATGAGACGATCGATTGTAAGTTCTATTGGATCAATGATGGGAGCTGCATAAAGAATTTTATGATGATTTACATTATAAACATTTTGGATTATACTTGGGCCATGTGCTATCAAGGTTTAGTTAAAGCCCATTAGTATTAGGGGTTTAGCATATAAATAATTTTTCATGCTTTGGAAGATAGTTTTTACTAGTTTGATATTGAAACAACACTCTCATGTTTTCTTTTCCCAATCACTTATGTGCTCCTTTAGGTTGCTTCTAGTGGTTCATGGCTAACATCTCTGAGGCATGGGTATTAAATCATTTGATTGGATCTTTCTCCAATTCTTTCCTAGGTCTTCCTTATGTGGCTAAGGTTCCTAATCAGCTAGGTTTGGATTTAGACTTCACCACTTTATCCTTCCTCAGCTGTGTCTCAACCCATTCATTTTCACGTTTATATAATTAGCATTAGAGGGGTTGACTCATTTTGTTAATCCAGTTGATCAATTAAGGCACCAATTTTCTTGTCTTTTTATTTTCTATTATTCTTTTCCATCTTTGTTCCATAAAATTCCCAAAAAAATTGTGATTGTGGGTATTTATGGGAATTGCATGGTCATTGGGAATTTTATAGATTAGAGTGTAATATCTTGTTGAGTTTTCAATAAAAGTGTGAGAAATTAATGTGATTGCTAAATAAAAAAGAAGAAGAAGAATAGTAGAAGATGAACAAGGGCAAAAAAAAAAAAAAAGGTAAACAAAAGGAGAAGAAAATCCAAGTTGAGAATTGCTCTGGTCATTCAAATTTTTTCACTAGGTTAACATGCAATTGATCACAATGTACGTTTAATCAATTACGTCATCGTATCACAGTTTGCCTTAGTTGTTGAACAAAATCTTGATCGATCATGATTTTCTCCATTGATCATGTCCCCAACACTAAGAACGACATGTGCCTAGCTCTGCAATATGATGCTTACATTTCTTTTATCATATTTTATATATACACATTTGTACTTTTACTTTGTTTTCTATTATGTCAAGCAACCAAGTAGATTTGGCTGGGGAGGCATACGACATGAAGATGGTGTGTGCGATGATTACTAGACTCTCCAAGAATGTGGAAGCAAAACATGATCATTTGGAGAGACTTGAGGCATCCTAGACCGTGAGGGCATTAGATGAACCTTCACCACGAGGTGAAAGGTTTAGAGGTCGTGATCCTACACCGAGGGAGAGACAATCTTTAGATGAGTTATATGATTATAATGATGACTTGTTTGATGATGATTGTAGGCGGCCACAGAGGAGAAAATGGATGACGATGATCTTTGTAGGATAAAATTGAAAGTGCCGCCATTTCAAGTAAGTCAAACCTAGAATTAGAGTTGGAGTGGCAGCGTAGAGTTGAGATGGTCTTTAATTGCAATTAGTATTTAGAGGCTAAGAAATTGAGGATGGTGCTGGTAGAATTTACAAGCTACATATTGGCATAGTGAGATTAGTTTAGATTGAGTCAGAGGAGAGCCAAGGAAAGGCCCATTCAAACATGGATTGAGTTGAAAGTAGCTGTGAGATGGTGTTTTATTCCATCCTACTATCACTAGGAGTTGTATCAGAGACTTCAGAGTCTTGCCTAAGGATCCTAGAGCATAGAGGATTCTTACAAGGGGTTGGAATTATTAATGATGAGGGCTGATGTGGTGAAAGACTGAGAGGACACAATGGAATGATTTTTGAATGGATTACACCACGACATAGCCGATGTGGTTGAGCTGCAACGTTATCTAGACTTGAATGAGATGGTTCAGAAGGCTATCAAAGTAGAAAAACAGCTTAAGAGAAGGGTAATAATAGATTTCAACTGAGTGCAATGAGTCCTAAGACTTTTCCTAAGAATGATGATTAACCTCTCTTTGCTAGTTCCACTAAAGCTAAGGACATGTCCAAGGAGGGTTCTTTAGCTAAGGTACAACCTACTACCCCATCTTCTAATATCTCTCATAATCGTGATCTTGTTTATTTTAAGTGCCATGGACAAGGACACTTTGTTAATTAGTGCTTGAACAAGAATATAATTATATTGAATGAAGTAGGCAAGAATGTGATGGATGAGTAGAGTGAGGATGAGAGAGTTGTTGGAGTTTATGGTGATGTTGTTGAGGAATTGTATGAAGAAGGTGGAATAAATTGGGCGACCATGAGAGCCTTTGGCACACAAGCTAAGGAGGCGTTAAATGACAAGCAACAAGAGTTAAATGATGAGCAATAAGAGAACATATTTCACACTTGGTGCTAACTGTAGGAAAAGACATGCAACTTAATTGTAGATGGAGGGAGTTATACTAACGTAGCTAACTCTAAACTAGTAGAAAAGTTGAGGTTGTCCACTACTGTCCCTTTAAGGTATATCGTCTGTAGTGGTTAAATGACGGTAGGGAACAAAAGGTAACTAAACAAGTGCTGGTGGCATTTAGCATTAGAGGGTATGCCAACGAGGTCACCTGTGATGTTGTTCTGATGCAAACCATCCATATCTTGCTAGGACGACCTTGACAATTTGATTGGTGGGTGGCCTATGATGGATCCACTAACAAGTATTCATTCTTCTTTGGTGGTCATGAGATCACCATAGTGCCATTGTCTCTAAGGAAGGTGCATGAAGATCAGGCATATTTACAGAGGTAGTACAAGTTAAAGCAGGAGAAAATAGAAAAAAGAGAGAAGAAGGTAAAAGGCAAGTCGGAGAGGATAGTTTTTAAAGAAAAAATGAGTATAATAAGGGAGGAGAAAAGAAGTGTTTGTTAGCTAGAGAGCGAGATTTAAGGAGAGCTTGTGAGTTTGAGAGCCTTATAGTGTTGCTGATGTATAGGGAAATTTTGATAATTTTTGATGATGTCACATCCTCCCCCACTAAGTGTGTGTTTCACTTTTGTAGGATTTCAAGGACATGTTCTCAAAGAAGTACTTGAGCTGGTTGCCACCAGTTTGAGAAATAGAGCATTAGATTGACTTTGTGCTCAGAGTATCCATCCCAAATCAACTAGCATACAAGACCAACCGAGAGGAGGCTAAGTAGATACAATGAGAGGTAGAGGTGCTGCTACATACGAATTGGGTTCAAAAGAGTATGAGCTCATGAGTGGTGCCTTTATTGCTTGTTCCCAGGTAAGTGGCATATGTACATTGATTGCCAGATATCAACACCATCACGATGAAATATCATCACCTTATACCTTATCTAGATGACATGTTAGATGAATTACATGATACTAATGTGTTTTCAAAAATTAATTTAAAAAGTAGGTATCATTAAAATATGATAAGAGGAGGGAATGAGTGGAAAACAACATTTAAAATCAAATTTGATCTATATGAGTGGACTGTAATGCTATTTAGTCTGGCAAATGCTCCTAGTACATTCATGCACTCAATGAACCTGTCTTCCGTGCTTATATTGGTAGAATTTTTTTCTTTATTTTGATGATATGATAGTATTAGTAATTAAAGATTGTTTAGACTTTAATTAATTTAAAAGTCTATGCAAATTCCTATTATGATCTATTCCATGTGCCTTGAGTTAAACTTATGGAAAGAATTTTCCCTACCATAAGTTAAAGATTATGTCTTAGAATAAATAAGGATAAAAACTAATCCCAACCTTAATTAAGAGTGTTGTTGGCCACCATTCCTATTACAATAGAGATAAGAATATTTTCTAACCTATTTTCTTATTTTTCTTTCTAAGGTTATCCAAAATTCACAAAGGTATTTGTGAGGAATATTTGAGGTTCTTACCTATACTTGTTTGTATGCATAACCTAAAGGTTGTGATTGAAGTTTTGGAACTTGAAGATAACACATGTGGATTAATTGCTTGTCAATTTTAGCATGTGATTGATCAAATTTATACACCTGATTGATCACACTGTCGTGTTTGAGGTCAACCCCTAGTAGTCATTCCTATTCCCGATTGATCATGAACCCTCTACCTAATTAATCGTATTTCTCACATCAATTGTGTAAGCTAATGTGATTGACCACATTGATTATTTTCCAAATTGATCCTAGTTGCCTCTAAAATCAATCACGTCTTACTCTTCGTACCCATATCAATTTGTTTGCTTCCCAGGTTAGTTTTGCACTTTTTTAATTAAATTTTACACTTTGCTTTGTATTCTTGGTAGCCACTTAAGCTAAGGAATTCCATTAGATTTCCTGCGGCAACATTGTGAGTTAAGTTTCATGAGATTATTTTAAGTTCTAAGTGACACACACAAATGGAGTGCAAACATGAGAGTTTCGAGATTTGAAGTTTATTTTCTCACATTTACACACACATGCACACTTGTGCTTACACCTTTTACTATGTTGAATAGCCAGGCAGCTTTTGACGGGGAGAAGTATGATTAAAGTTGATGTTTGAGGGGATTAATGGAGAGATTCAATGACTTTCCAAGGCTATGGAAGGAATGCACAATTGTTTGAAGATGGTTGAGACATCCTAGACCACAGGAGCATGCAACGAACCTCAACCCAGAGGTGAAAAGATTAGAGGCTGTGACTATAAGCAAATGGTAGAGAGATTGTTTCCAATTGATATCTCTGATTATAATGATGACCAATTTAACGATTATCATAGAAGGCCCTCGAGGAGACATAAAAATAAGGAAGATGACCTTCGTGGAGGAAAATTGAAGGTACTACTATTTAAAGGCAAATCAGGCCTAAAACTATATTTGGATTTGAAGCATAGAATTGAAATGGTTTCTGACTGTTATCAATACTAGAAAAGTCAAAAATTAAAGTTGGCCATGATAGAGTGTACAAACTACACACTAGTTTGGTGGGATTAGTTGACAATGAGTAGGAAGAGAGCCAACGAAATTCCTATTCATCTTAGATTGAGTTGAAGACTACCATGAGACAACATTCTATTCCATCCCACTATTACTAGAGTTATATCAGAGGCTACTAAGTATTACTTTGGAATCCTAGAGTGTAGAAGATAATTCTAAGGAGCTAGAATTGTTGATAATGAGGGTCGATGTGGTAGAGGGCCGAGAGGCCACTATAACATGATTCTTAAGTAGAATTGCTGATTTAAATAGGGCCAAGCCCAACAAGAGGCTTTTGAAAATTTAAAACAAAACTCACTTATGCACCTATACTTAGCCAACCTAATTTTTCTAAGTCATTTGAGATTAAATAGGATGCATCTAATGTAGGAATTGAGGCTATATTGATGTATGAAGAAAGGCTCATAGCATATTTCTACCAAAATTTGAGTAGCACAATAGTTAACTACCCAATATATGATAAAGAATTGTACTCTTTGGTGTGGGTGATGTAGACTTGGTAGCACTACTTAAGGCTGAAGGAGTTCATGATACAACCTGATCATGAATCACTAAAGAACCTAAAGAGCTAAGGTAACTTCAATAGGAGGCATGCTAAGTGTGTTGCTTTTATTAACACTTTTCCCTACGTGATTAAGTATAAGGGAGGTAAGGAAAATAGTGTAGTTTATGCATTTTCATGTAGGCATACTTTAGTATCCATCTTGAGCAATGAGATGATGTGATTTGAGCATATTCATGATTTGTATGAACAAGATGTTGGCTTTAGTGTTATGTATGCCTTGCCACATTCTGCAAGTCAAGGTAAATACTGTTAGGAGAATGGGTAATTTTATTTTGAATGTAGAATGTGTGTTCTAAGTGTTCATTACGTGAGTTAATGATTAAAGAAGCTCACAATGGTAGATTAATAGGACACTTTGTGTCATCAACATAGTGAGTGTATTGTAGAAGTAGTTTTACTAGCCTCACCTAAGGAGAGACATATCTAGGATCATTGATTAATGTTTGAAGTATCGAGACGTGAAGTTGCATACATACCCATTCAATTTATATACCTCTTTCTATTCCACAGGGCTCTTAGACTGATATTCGATGGACTTTGTTTTAGATTGCCCAGGTGAAGGAATGTCAAGATTCTATATTTGTTGTAATAGATAGATTTTCTAAGATGACTCATTTCATTACATGTCATAAAACTTATGATATAAGTCACATAGCTACTCTATTCTTTAGGAAGGTTGTACAATTACATGGAGTTCCTAGATGTTAGGTCTTTTAGTTATTTTGGAAGGCACGGTGGTGTAAATTAAGGACTACATTATTATTGTCTAAAGCTTGCCACCCCCAAACTAATGGACAATCCTCCCAAAACTTATTGGACCTTAGGGACGTTACTATGTGTACATAGAAAGAATTTGAAGTTTTGGGAGGATGATTTGCCACTTATAGAGTTTACTTATAATAAAAGTATACACGCTACTACACAATTTCTTCATATAGTTTTCAACCTTTAACTCCAATGGTTCTATGGTCATTACCTAGTAATGAGCAGATTAATGTAGATTGTAGGAGAAGGGTAGAGTTTGTTAAAGCATTACATGAGAAGGTCTACCAGAATTCAAAGAGGAGGACCTGACAATATGAATAGCAAGCTAACAAAGGGCAGAAAAAAGGTAATGTTTAAACCTCATGATTAGGCTTGGGTGCACTTTAAGAAGAAGAGGTTCCCACAGTAGAGAAAGTCTAAGTTGCACCCTAGAGGAGACAATCCTTTCAACATATTAAAGAAGATTGAAGATAATGTATACAAGATAGAATTGCTAAGTGAGTATGAAGTCAATACTACTTTTAATGTTTCTAACTTAGCTCCATTTGATGTAGGTGACTAGAAGGGGTTTCGATTGATGGAACAACCTTCTCAAAGGAAAGTGAATGATGTGGACACCACACTAGAAGTGATCCCCTTTGCTAGCTGGACTAGTAACGAGAGCTTAAGCTTCAAAGTTCAAAGAAGCATTGATGAGCTTAATTTGAGAGTAGGACACAAGAGATGGCTAGAAATTATTGGAACTTAGCTTCAAGTGTTAACATGACAAGATGAGGAGGCTCAATGAGGTTTTAATTTAATGATCTAGCATACCCTGGATTAATTGCAATGTGTTGGGATCGACATTGGTATGATCGTAAGGTGGATTATGGGGTTATAAGATCGATCACATAAGTGCACAATTGACCGAGTAGCATTTTGGAAATACAGCCACAATAGAGTAGATCAATCCAAATAGAGCATGATCAATTACAAGGCTATCCAGATTGATCACATCAAGGCTGCATGACGATTTTCTAATGCATTTCCTGATACGTGCTTTTTAGTTTTATGTTTAGGCCTTGCTTGGTCACATTAGAGTTAGGGCCTATTTGAACTAAGGTTTTATCATATAATACCTATCTTAAGTCTTAGAAGACAACTTTTGCACTTTCATATTAACATTAGTGACTATCACTAGGATTATTGGCATTAGAGTGCAATTATGAAATTGTTACTGATATACCCTCTAATGCCAATAAATGTGAAGAATATTAGTTTTGAATGTAACATTTTAATTAATTAATAAAATATTGATATTTTTTTGTATCAACGTTTTGTCAGTTTATCATGCATGTAGATCTCATTTGGTGAAAATTATATATGTGTCCATGTGATTACATTAAGAAAACTTATTTATAAAGGGTTATGAATATAAATGCAAGGCTTTTTAATACAAAATCACTAAAACCTATTCCTAAGTCATGGATTCTTTAAATAGGCATTAGAAAGTCAATACAATTTGCATACCATGTGTTTGTATGTGAATGTTATGCCATTTAATATGAGATATTGAGATTACATATGCATGGATATAAACATTAGAGAATAAGTATTTGGACTTTAACTTGAAAAATGAAGTAAACTCGTGGACTTCACTTTTTACTATCAATGTCATGCTTCGCGATTATATTAAATATGCAGAGCTAAAATTCTTTGGACATGCCAATCATTAGGTAATAATGGGTATATTTTATCATAGTTTGTTTTTTCTTCTTTTCATATTTTTATGGTTCTACTTGCAATTTGCTTAAAAAAAACAGAGAGAGAGGGAAGAAAAGAAGAAAAAGAGAAATCTATTTAGGATCCTACGATTCGAAGACTACATAAGAAAAATACGATGTTGCAAAAGAGATCTAAGAAATTAGTTAGTCTTGGATAGCTAGTACAAGCATATAGAACCTAAAAAGAGTATAAAATAGGCAAAAGATTGGGAATTTAAAGAAAAAAAAGACGGGGGGTAGTAGCTTATGGGAGTAATGGCAAGATCGGAAGTAGTATCAAGGAGCAGCATCATTAGGATTAGAGGAAGAAATATCAGTAGGATCGACAACAGAAAAACCACTACTAGCTCTACCAAGAACAAGGTGTTCAGATATAAATGACCATTCCCATTTTCTAGTTAAGACCACTTAAGTCAGCATTAGGACGCATCATACATTTGCTTAAAAGTAAATTCAAACAATTAGTGAAGCCCTAATGATATCCTTTCTAGGCCTGGAAAGCAAGGAGAACAGTAAATTGAGGAAATGAATAATATTTAATAAGGCGACCTTCCCAATAGGATTCGAGATAATGCTGGCCACTAGAACTTGAAATATATTCTTGGAAGGCATGGTTTAGAAGCTCTTGGCAAGAGAAAAACTTATCCAATAGCCGATTATGCTTCTAGAATATCTGTTACCTGGAATGTTCCAAGTTCTGGCAGTGTTAAACGTAGTCATTAAGTTCACGGAAGGCCTTGGAAATATCTCAGTAAAGTTGTTCCATGCATTCAAGAATAAGAGAATCCCCTTGAAGCCTCTAAAAAAGTTGCATGTTCTCAACACGAAGGGCATCCCACTCATGCAAAACCTCTATAACTCTACTCACCCTTTCGAAATGAATAGAGAGAGGCAAGATCCTTTGCTTCAAAAGGGCGCATGCGTGGAATGCGACTAGTTGATAGAAATTCAAACATGGTGGAGCATAGGAAGGAAATACATGCCGTCTTAAATAAGCAGAAGCTTGTAGCATGTATGGATTTTGTCGGAGAATAGTGGTGTAGTCTCTACACCACACTTGCATACTATAATAATTGCCTCATTTATGGAAGTGCATATGAAAGTAGATAATAAGAGATAGCCTACATCAGTAACGGTATGGGTGAGTACATTTTATGCCCAGATTTGCGACATAGTACACCTTGACAAATTAGTATAAATGTACTAGAGGTTATAACAGAAAGGCAAATTGAGTGAAAAATACACATTTGTAAATAAAAGCATTAGTTAGATGAAAAAATAACGGAAGGTCAAAATAACTAAATAGCAATTCCATCAGGCGTCTAGCATTACTTACATCTGTTACTGTTTCTATTCCTACTAACACAAACTTGTCATAATCTAATCGAAGTACCAAAAACATTGACAATAGTATCTCCAAGTATGAAAATGTTTTGACATGATTAGTAGAATGGATGGAATGAAACTATTATACATAACATCTTGTTTCAAACATCAAAAGAAGACAGATCAAGACCAACAAAATTTCCAACAACTGCATTTCTAATATGACTGAAAAACTTGGATATTGTTTGCGAAAAAAACCAATTGAAATACAATCATTCATTAATGGATACCTTAAAATTATATATATAACACAAAGCAACTTAGCAAACAGGCAAAAAAAAACCATATATACAATGCACTAAAATAACTTTGGATGAAGAAAACATAGCAGCAGTATATTTTCAATAAAAATTCAAGCAAAGACTATAAAAAAGTTGATATCAAATTTAGATTCCAAACCAGCCTAATATTGCACATAATGTTAAGCAAGGAGTATGGACAAAAGAAGAAGAAGATATAACTAAGAATATGTCCCTTCCGATGATGGGTAGGAGAAAATCATCTAACTGTTCTTTAATCAATATAAGAAGGCAATGCCCTCTATGCATGCCTCATAGCCTTTCTAAAGGCGAAAACCATAAGACAAAAATAAAGTCTGATTGCAAGTATAAGATAGTTAAGCAATATATTATCAACCAATCACTTTTCGAGTATTATATTGAATTGGTTAACCTATGATAAATAAAATGTATCTTAAGAAATAAAGTGATAGAATGAGAAGATAGAGAGAAACATAATGGAAAATTGACATGCATCATTCACTGATTTGATATATCATTTGCCTTAGAAGCAAGTACGTTGCAAAATTCTAGAGATTGTTTGAGAAGTCTAAACAAAAACCCAACATAAAGGTTTTCCAAAATTACAACACTCCTAAGTGCAAAGTGTGTGCTCTATGCAATAGAAATAAGAGGATGGTCATGGATGATTACTTCATTAGGGACATCAATCTTGTAGCCACAGTGGCAAATATTTCAGTATGGGCAACCCTTCAACAGATATGGTTCATTGACAAAACTAACACTAACAATAGTAGAGTAAATGCATACAATAAATAATACCTACAATTTTTGCCTTGTTTTTTAAAAAGAAGTATGAAAAAATTTAAGCCCTTCGATTTAAGAAGTAGAAATGAACTTTTCTGAAACCTGTGAAAGCCCGGTTCTTCTCTTTTTGTGTCATGATAATAATTAGTTTGTCAAATAAAGTCGGGGAGCCAGGCTAAAAGCACTATTGTTTTCAAACAAAAATCAGTAGAACTAAGTTCAATTAATTGTAATTCCACCCTAATCCCAAGATCAAAGACAAATTGAGCTATCATAAGAATATTTACATATTTTCCAAAATCTTGAACTAAGAATTCCACAGAAATTCCCAAAACAAAATCCTCTAAAATTGCATACCCAATTGATATGGCGATGATTGAATATGTGAAAAAAGACAGATGAATAGTGATGATTAAATATTGGGAAAAAAGAAAGATGAGGTACCTTATTCTTTCCATGGATAATCATACCACCAGTATGCACCACCATCTTTGTCGCCATATTAATCCCAACTAATCACGTCTAGGACTGGAATCGAGCCGAGTCGAGCTCGAGTAGTACTCTACTCGAGCTCGACTCGAGCTGGGTTTTGAAGAGCTCGAGCAAATATTCCATAACTCGAGCTCGAGCTTGATAATTCGAGCTATCGAGCCCGAGCTCGAGCCTAACCTATCGAGTCTGATCTCGAGCCTACCGAGTCGATCTCGAGTCTGATCCTGTCGAGCCTATCGTATCGATCCCGAGCTCCCAAGCTCGAGCTTATCGAGCCCTGAGCTCGCGAGCTCCAGCCTATCGAGCCCGAGCTCGAGCTCGCGAGCTCAAGCTTATCGAGCCCGAGCTCGAGCTCGCGAGCTCGAGCCTGTTGAAATCTGTGTGTGTGTGTGTGTGAATTTTGTTTAATTTAGGAGTGGGTGTATGAATGTTATATTAGTTGATGTGGTAATCAACATCAATTTTACAATTAAATTCATTTTATTTGAATTAAGATAATCACTAGTAATTACTTATTTTATATCACAACTCATACTTTCCCTTTTTTTAGGTAAAAAAATGGATCTTAATGACTCAGCATGTAACATTATTTTTGCAGGGACTCTGGTGAATGTGATCATTCCTTAGTCACTTCCGAGTGGTGACATTATATCAGAATTAGGGTGTTACAGAAGCTCGTCAAGGACTAAATGGGAGGAAATTTAGAAGAAATGAAGTTGTGGCGATCTTTTATTCAAAAAATAAGTTCTCTCAAAGTGAATACTGAATACAATAGATAATTGATGCAGCTTGCAGTGAGTATTGAGTAACTTGTATTTGAAAATTTGTATATTCCCATGTTCAATGGACATATTATTGGAATCAGATATTGTAGGCTTCAACGTCTATTAGCATTGTGAACTTATGAATATGTTAAAATGGACTTGTTGATGTTGATGTTGATGTGTTGATGAATTTAGCACTATTCAAGTGTCACTATTTCCTCTGAACTTTCTAATTGGGTAATTTATAATTTTATTATATTTATCCATATAATTTTTCTTTTTATAAATGAAATCCTTTGAAATTGTTGTCAATCATTTCTTACACTTGTGTTAAAATCTGATGTTGGCAATTTATCTGCATTGTTGGTTTAGTAATATTGCATAGCGGAAGATTGTCTGCAAGTCAGAAAAATACAATCAAATGGAATAAAAACAAATTACTAACTTTAATTGATATATGAAGCTGAACCATCCAATTTAAATTAGTTTAGAATTAATATATCTAAAATACAATTTTCTGTTCATGGCTTGACAAATGCATGTTTAATTGGAAAGACCACTTCCCTATCACAAACATCCATCCCAAATTCAGATTCCACATTCATAACCAAAAGAAAAAATATATCAAACTTGACAGTAATATTACAATTACAAACAGGTTTCAACAAAATTCTTCTCAAACCAAACCTAGAGACTTAACACTTTCTACGATTATAACCAATTAACAACGTCCATGAAATAAATTCCAATAGACAGCAAAACTCCACTATATTGTAGCTGTAATCCTGCAACAATCTATCACCATTACAATCTTCCACTTGAATTACTGCAACAATTAAATAAGACAACACTATAACAATTAACCAAAGCAACAATATACTGTAGTTACAAGCCTGTAATAAACCATTCCCATCACAATCCTCTATATGAATTACTGCAACAATTAAGTAAAACAATACTATAACAATTAACTAAAGCAACATTACAATATGGGCTCATTTTCAACAACCAAGATTACACCATAACAAAATATTAGAAGAAAAAATATGTGCTCATTTTCATCAACTCAAAATATCATCTTAATTTAATAAGCTCATATCAATAAAAATATAGTCTCACTGTCTAACCAAACTAAACTAAATAACAAACCTTGTCGTCTAACACATGTAGAAACCCCGGCACCTAAAAAAAAATGCAAATGTTTATGTTATAAATTCAATAACACAATAAAACAAAAATGAAAAAAATAGTTTATCCATTGACATACTCACATATTTAGTTCTTCATGAAGTTGAGTTTGGTGTTGGAAGCTCGAACTCTATGGGAGTTTTCTTAATCTACATAAATAAACAAACAACTTTATAAATAATAATTAAATTAAAGTAGTAAATATAGTACCACTTTATAAATAATACTTATACTGAGACGTAAGAAATTTAAAACTTACTTTCATTTTCTTTTTCACTCCATGAAAATGCCTACACCAATCACCCGCACACAATAGCATCTGAACAGTTTCAGGCGCTAATGAAGCTCGGTAAGAATCAATCACCCTAGTTCCAGCACTAAAGGTGGCCTCAGATGCTACTGTAGTAATAGGAATGGCTAATATATCAGCAGCCATTCGAGACAACACAGGGAAAGATGTCTCATTCATCTTCCACCACTCTAAGCAATCGAAATTTTTTGGATCAGATGTAGGTCTAAGTCGAGGTTGATCAAGATAATCTGTCAATTCAGATCTCTGGGGTTGACCGGAGGCATCAGAAAGCTCTTGCTCATCAAGTGAATCCCAATATAATGATGGTTCCCTAATCAGAACATTGTGGCTAGAAGATGAAATTGAGCTTGCTCCTTCAGAAGTAGGATTCATGTTCACATATTCTTCAAATAAGTCAAAAATTTCTTTTTTTACTTTGATTAGGTGCTCCTGTGCCTCAAGGGAAGAGTATATCTTCGCAAATGAAAACTCCACTCCTTTCATCTTTTGTCTTGGATCCAAGATGGCAGCAACACCCATTAATAAATTGCATTCCTTCCAATATTTATCAAATTTCATGATCATTTTGGCCACCATTCTTTTAATGAACTCATCTTCATCATTTCTTCGAGTCTCCAAAGTCATTCTCACCTTAAAAACCTCTGGAAGGAATAAATTACTTGTTGGGTATTCGCTCCCTGAAATGATATGCGTAGCTGTATAAAAATTTTCCAAAATAACACATACTTTTTCCACTTTTCTCCAATCATCACGGGATGGACATAAGTTATAACTAGGCTCCATATCTGCATACCGTTCAAAAACCTCTCGAAACTTCAAAGCACAACTTAGCATCTCAAAAGTAGAATTCCACCTTGTTTTGCAATCATGTATTAACTTTTTTCCTGGGACTTGAAGTCGTTGAGCAATATTAGAAAAGTCTAAGGCTCTCTTATCTGTGCGAGCTATAAAGTCCACACTATCTCTTATGCTGTCACAAATGTCACCAATCTCACTCAAACCATCTTGAACCATAAGGTTCAAGATATGTGCACAGCAACGAACGTGAAATAGATCGCCACCACCCAAAAGATTCCTTGTTTTTGCAAGATCATCTCGTAAAATTCTCACGGCCACATCATTATTTGAGGCATTATCAACAGAAATTGAATGAATTTTTTGTTCAATGCCCCATTCATTCGCACACTTAAATAACTCGGTTGCTATCTCAACTCCACGACGAGGTGGTAGAACTTGAACAAAGTTAAGAACCCTTTTTTGAAGTCTCCACTCTGAATCAATCCAATGTCCAGTTACAACCATGTACTCAATCTTCTGGTTCTTTGATTTCCACATATCAGTTGTAATGCTAATTTTATTGACAGTTTTCAGTAACTTCTTCAATTTCTTCTTGTGGACATCATATACACGAACACAGTCATCTTTTGCCATGTGTCGGGATATCGGTCTCCATTCTGGCATCCCACTTTTTTGCATGTCATTGAAACCTTGCTCCTCCACAATACTAAAAGGATGCTCGTGCATCAAGATCCAATAAGCAGCTGCTTCTCTCATTTTCTCCATATCAAACTTACCATCATGCAATGCTGACACTTGTGTAGAAGTTGAACCAACTGGCTGAAAATTAATTTTTGTTTGTTGTGCTTCTTTGCAAACTTTAGCCTTTCTAACCGAACAATTATCACGATGCCTTAACATGCTTGAAGTTTGTCTTGTTGGGCCTCGAGATATTTTAGTGTCACAATGCAAACATATACCATAAAACTTCCCATCCTCTTTGATTTCCTTGAAATCCTCCCATACGTCGGATTTCTTTTTTCTTTTTGGAAGATGAAATTCAGGTTCTTCTTCATGTGCAACTCTTTGTTCTGCATCATCTCCACCATCATCTTCATCACATCTTTCTATATTTTCAATAGATATGGATGCATGTGAATCATCACAGTACTCAAATGGATTATAATCCATTTCTACAATAAACAAAAGAAAGAAAAAATTATAACAATCACCAATTACCACTATAAGAAAAATTATCATATTATCTTAACAGCCTCTTGCATTTACAGTTATAGACATTTCCTATCTTAGCAGCCTCCTACATTCTTAATTACACGAATACCATATAGACAATTACCACAAATTTCTAATTCACTATCGAATGATTAATACCATACGGAGTTACGGACAATGAGCACAATATCATACAGATTACAGATAAAACACGAATACCATACAGGGCTCGACAATTATTTTGAATGATTAATAACTATTTCTGTAAATATTGAAGCAAAAGACTAAGACTTGAAAAAGAATACTCACCACCTTGAACTCCTCCAGGCACGCTACTCGCCGTCGCTGATGGTGGTCTAATGCTAATCTGGTGGTCCTCTTCCATTCACGTAATCTCGTTCTTGTTGAATCTCGGAGGTAGAATTAGTTGAGTCAGGCTTCCTTTACTGCTCCAAAGCAGTTTTTTAACCAGCCTCTAAGAACTGGCAAGGAGGATGAGATAACAGGGTTTAAGCAGCCAAGTAATATCAAGAGACTTGATATTTGTTCCAAACAGACCAAATAGCATGTGGCGCTGAAGTCATTAGTGCACAAATAAGCATAATTCCAGTTATTTGGTCCGTTTGGAACAAATATCAGCGAAAATAAATTGAACATCATAACAATAGCTTAAGCCATACGGATAACAACAGATTAAGCCATACAGATCTGCCATAGTCAAACATCTCTAAGTCCAAACAACAGGAAAATAAATTGAACTCCATTTCCTTTGGAAAGTCATAACAACAGATTAAGACATACGGATACGGTAACGTCTTATACTCTATGATCCAAAATATACAAAAAACGAGCGGAGAAGTCGAAAATCGCCATAAATACAAGCCACTTCACTAAACGAACAAAAAACCATGTTTCTGATTGGGATTTACCTACAGATCAACGCCAAGTCAATAAAAAGAAAAAAAAAACAAAAATAAACCTTGGGAGATGGTGGGAAGAACCGAAGAACGCTAAGACAGGTTCTGACTTCTGAACTTCTGACTTCCAAAAATAAACCGAACCGAAGAACGCTAAGATGGAGGCAACGCCAAAGTGGGAGGGCTTGCTGCTGCAATTGGTTGAATCACGGAATATGAAATCGGAGATTGGAAATTCGAAGGGAGAATTAGGAGAGTTAATTGACGCCTTCAGCTCGGCGGGAGTCACAGGACAGTTGACGGGACTCCGCCGGAGATTTAACGTGGGAATTTCAGATGGGGAATGGCCGAATGGATTGGGGAATGAGATGGAGAAGGGATTCGATTTCGGTCAGTGTTCGAGCTGTGTTTCTTCTGAATCTGGAATTGGGCCGGAGTCATTAGACCGTGTTTGGCTTTGGCCGAGTGGTTTTATCTGTGCAAAGTCCTTAGGCTGTGTTTGGCAATTGACAAAAATCAGAAAAAAAAAACTATGAATCGAGCTCGAGTATCCCTACACAATGATTGAGCTCAACTTGGACAATATGTCGAGTCGAGCCGAGCTCAACTCGAGCTCGGTCAATTCCGAGCTCGAGTCGAGCTTTGACCGAGTTGCTCGACCGAGCCGAGTCGAGCAACTCGGTTTCAGAACACCCCTAATCACGTCGTGTGGTTAATAGCGGTGCACAGAAGAGATGGGCGCCACATCTGCATTGAGAGGACCAAGAAGTTACTAATAACCAAGCAGATGGTAGTTTTTAATTAATTTAATAATCAGTCCATTAAAATTTTATTTTAAATCAAAACAAAGGAGAAAATAGGGATATTATTGTAAATATATTTGGTGTATACCAAAGTGGTTGGTGTAGACCCTTGACCCTTAATATATTAGTATAGATATTTTCAAATATATTCAGTTATTGTGTGTTATATGATAAAAATAATTCGAGTTTAGTTTTAATTTCTACTGCGTTAATTATTTATTGTGTTAAAATTAAAAATTTCCACTCAAAACCTGGTGAAACCCAATTATCTACTTTGGTTTATAGTTGTAAGAAAGAGAGTTTTGCTGCGTTCAGCATGTTAATATAGTACAATTCTATTGGCCATTGTGCTTTAATGCTTATCACACAATTTAACTGATAAGCTCAGACTTGTCGAAAACATCATTTTCCATGATTTGAAAAGATTTGCCACTTAACATAATTTGATTAATCAATTAAAATATTAATTATCTATTTATTTATTTTAAAAATTATATTTATTTAAATTTTCAAAATATAAATAGAAAATATTTAATTGATATTTTACATTATATTTTCATGTAATGCAATTTGATTTAACACAAAATTTTACGTTTCTAAAAGTCCACTCAACTACCTTTCTATGTCCAAATTCCAATACCAAACATTTTTTCAATTCTTTTTTTTAATTGATTGTCATCAAATTTTTAAATATGCTTTTTTTTTTCTACCAATTCCATTCCATTAAAGTACACATAATTCAAATATGTTATCAATCAAAACAATTTTACTTTTTTTTTCACACACTTATTTTATATTATTCTTAAAATTTAGGGCTTAGGATTTAGCATTTAAACTTAACATACACATTTTTCTCGCAAAAAAAAATTGATATCCAAACAGTGCCTTAATTTTCACATGGCTGCCCCCTCTCCCGTTTTTAGCCCTCTTATTTTTATCTTCTATTATAATTGGTATCCTGTGCACACTTGATACGTATACGTTTCAATTTTAAAAGATGATTGATTATGTATACACAAAATCATACTTTTAATCTATAAATATTTTATATTATATGCATGCATGTTTTTATAACTTATCATCAAACAAAATCGTATATTTTATATATAATAAAATTGTAGAATTTTATTAATGGGAGCAAAAAATAAATTATTATGTTTAAAGACATATTAGCTAATTTATATTTAAAAAAATAAAAAAGAAACAATAAAAAAATTAAATGAAAAGAAATAAATTAAATAAATATTAATTAAAAAGCGTGAAAGGACAATGTAAGTAAAAAGTAAGGAGAAAAAGTAAAAAGTAAATAACATAAAGGCATTTTAGTCTTTCTATTTTAAGTAGTAAAAATATTTAGCCATGATAAATGTATATATTCAGATTTATTAATGGGTACATTTCAAAAAATTATTAAACTTAGTCAAAGTGCTATATTCTACAGATTTGCAAGTTAATTTATAAATTATAAAATTATTATATTTTAAGTAATAAATAAATTATTAGAATTAAAACATAAAGAATATTTAAAATAAGAAAAAATAGAAGGATGAAAATTTTAAACACAACTTTAAAAAAAATAAATGAAGTAGAAAGTAAAAGAAAAGAGAGAAATGCCTCACTTCGATAATTATATAATACATATATAGATCGAAAATATATTGAATATTTAAAATAAGAAAGAAAAAATATAAACAGAATTTGAAAAGAAGGAAACAATAGAGAAGAAACAAATAAAAATAATAAGAAAAAAGAAAACAAAAAAATAATACGACTACTTAATGAAAATTGTGTAATTTTATAATGTGCAATTGAAATATTTTATTTTTATAATAACATAGATATAGATATATACTATAGAAAATGGACATGATTTATTAGTAATTATAATTTAGTGTGCTTGGTCTTTTTAATTAAAGGTAATGGTGTAAATTTGCTAATTAAGTGTAATATGTAAATTCACACCCAATTAAAGTAAACCAAAACCCTTAATAATATACTAATGAAAGTGACATAGTCTAAAGTTGCGCAAATTTATTTTTAAATTATCAAATTATTTTATTTAAAATAATTAAAAATTGTTAAAATTAAAATTATGAAGAATATCTAAAATAAGAAAAAATATAAAGAATTTGAAAATAGTAAAAATTGAAGAAAATAAATAAAGACAATAAATTAAAAGAAAAGAGAAAAATAAAAATAAAACTAAGGATAATTATGTGATTTTATAATGTGCAAGTAAAAAGCCTCAACAAGTTAAAGCAGAGAAAAAAATAAAAGTATAAAAACAAAAAATAATTAAAGATAGTTGTATAATTTTATAATGTGCAACTAAAAAAATCTTATTTTTCATGTTAATATAAGTTTACGTATATAGCATAGAAAAGCCATATGACATTCATCATCACAAAAATATGCAATGAAAAATATAATTCAAACCCATTTTGCATGTAAATTGTACCTTTGAAATCAAATTCCAATTTGAGCAAATTCGTGATCCTCAAGTTGGAGTCTTTAAAACCCAACCTCTAGTTTGTCCGTATAATTAGAACATGAACAAGTGTCTAATATATCTCTACAAATTCATTTACATGGCTTTAACTCAAAACACTTTTAGACAATGGGGTTTTATGAAAAGAAAGAAAAATAAGAAGGTAACTAGAGAATTTTTCTCTTTCTTGCTTGGGAGGGAGGACAAAATTTTCTTTATTTTTCTTGTTGTATATCTAATTTGGAAATCTTATAAATCTATTTATTTCAATTTACAACTTCTCTTTATTTCTATGTATAACACTTAGGGCGCATACGGCATGAGTTCTATAGACTTCCTACAAACTTTTAATTAATTTCATTCCATAAATCATTTAATTATTAATTTTATTAACAATTAAAGCTTATTTAACTCTTAATCATTAAATTCATTAATAATTAAGGCATTTAATTAAATTAAAGGCACACACTATACTTCAAATTAATATTCTCATTACTAACAAGTACAGTGAGACATCTATTTGGTCCAATCCAATTACAATCAAATTAATTTCTCTATGAAACTTCTCAAGCTTTATTCATACATAACCAATTGATCACTAGTCATTTGTTCCAACTTTTGTATATGACTTTTTATTTTCATCCTTAATTAGCAATGAATATAATTCAAAAAATGTGGATAATATCTAGTTTACAACTCGTATTGTAGTCCAATTAAGATAAAGTGAATGGATTGCATGAATCTTCCCGATTATAAATATCATATGATATATGCCTTTTGTTTGCTTTGTCATAATCAAGTTAGAGTTATGAATTTAGTCAAACTTACTAGCTTGATTATGTAGCCATATCAATGTAGCCTCACGAGGTTAATGCTCTATCCGAAACTTCCTTTTGATCATACATTATCTTGGTCAAGAAAATTCGTCTTATGAAAGTTTTATTGCATAGAGCAAATATCTTATTTACAAGGAGATAAATTCCTTATTGAATGTATACATGCCTTCATATGCACTCGAACAAACAATACATCGAACTTATAACTTTATTTTATATCAAAATAGATATTGATCTTTAATGTTTTAATGACACATCGACTATTATACGCAAAAGACAACCATATCGTCCTGGATTTAAGGACCATGCGTATTTAAAATGATGATGAAGTGAAATATTGACAGCAAATAATGAACTCAATGTATCAACTTCATTTGTTGAGTTAATGTTTAAGTATTTATTCTTTAATAATATATCCATGCATATGTTGTTAGTATTTCACACTAAATGGTATGACACTCATTATACCAATACAAGATGCGTAAATTGTATCAACTCTCTAATATCTATATAAAGAGTCTACGACTTATAAATTAGTTTTAGTGATTATACTAAATTATTTTTTGTCTATATTAATAACTTCTTATGAATAAATTTTTTTAACACAATTACAATTACATAGGCACATACAAAATTTTATGACATATAAAATTTACATATATGAATAATTGATAAAATATTGATATAAAAGAACTCAATATTTTATTAATATGTAGAAAGTATACATATACTACCAATATCTTGCATTATTTATTGGCAATATATCATTAACAATGATGGTATAAATTTACTACATATGGATAATGTTGCAAAATTACAATGTGTAATTAAATTTACCCAAACTCTTAATAACTAGTGGTTAGATGCATGCTCATTGTATGTGTAAAATTATATAATGAATGTATAATATTTTTAAATGTAAATTTTATGTCATTTATAACATAAGAAAAAAAGAAATTTAAAAATATTATAATTTAGAAAAAGTTAAATTGGAGAGAGAAAATTGAAAAAAATTCAATAATTTAAAATTGGGGAAAGAAAATTAAATAAATGAAAATTGAGGAAAATAAAATGAAAAAATATATGAAGAAGTAAGAGCATTATAGTAATTTAACAATGTAAAACTAAAATTAGACTTTTAACTTAATCTATACTATATATTAGGGCCTAAGAGCCTTAGTTTAGTTGCACGAAGTTCATATATATGATTACCTTTCATTATATTAATCTGTGATTTCTACAATAACCATCTTTGAATGTTGCAATGCTGACTTCACAAATTACTTTTATTTTTTTATTATTTTCTATTTCTCTATATTATTACTTTTGATTTTTTATCTCTACAATAATTATTTTTTCTTTTTTTAATAATATTTTTAATACATTAACATGTGTAACTCCTACCATTATTATTTTCAGTGTTAGAATATAAACTGTTTCGAACACCTCTATTCATCTTTCATTTTTCTTATCTATCTTTTGCAAAATCTTTTAACTTTTTAATAATTATCTTTTTCTTTCTGTAGACATTTTTATGAAATTTTCAAACTGAGTACCCTTATTTGAGAATTAACTTTTATAATTTTTTTTTAAATTATGCATACTATAGAATGTGCAATTTTACTAATATAAGGTATAGATATGGTATAGATATATAGTGTAGATGAGTAAAGTTTAATTAATACAAGAATCTCACATTTAATATATTATTTATTCATTTATTTTTGGCCAAAAGATATAGTGTATCCACCTCAGTGCTACCGTATTTATTTTATTTTATTTTTTATATAATTTCTCTCACACAAGCTTTTGACCCTCTTTATTCTTCAGTACCATGCTGCATTGAGTTGTCAAATGAAGTATTTGAAAAAAAAAAAATGAAGTATTTGACAGGCAATCCCTTCTGTTAGGTCTAGTGGTCAATGGTTAATGCTTTGTTTGGGGGAAGAGGTTTTTGTTGAAGATAATGTTTGATAGGAGTTATATTAAAATAATTAATATGTTTGAAAAGAAAATTTTGATTGGATGAATAGTATGATTTATTTAAATATATGTATAAATATATAATAATTATTAGATGATGTGACAGTATATAGAGATAATGATTAATTTTAGAGTATAAATAAACATTAATTTGAGTGTATATATGATATATACGTGTGTGTTGATTTGATTGTTAATAAGTATAATAATTAAAAAATAATTAATTAATTATATAGATAAGAGAGAAAAATTAAATTTGAATTTGAATGAAAATTTTATTTAATAGTATATTTAATAGTGTAATATTTAAAATGTTGTTTAAGAATTGAAAGTTATCCTCCAAACATAACCTAAAAATGCATGTGAAGAGTTATTTCGTAAGTTATATAATTTTATAAATTATGATATTATAAAAATAAAATGGTTTTAAGAGCAAATGGATGGAGAGAGAGAGAGAGAAGATTAAAAGAAAAAATGTATTTATGAAAATAAAAATATTTTAATGATTTTATACCCAAACAATCAAAACAATTGCAGTAGATTTAGAAATATTTAATTTTCGAAGTTTGAAAATTTCCTAAAGCAATGGGAAGTCAGCAAATATTCAAACTTCAGTCCGTCGATTTTCCAAGAGAATCTCGAGGGTGTTTTGGTCATTCCAAATTATGAAAACCGCTGAAATGCAATTCATTTCGGCGTGCAGCATGTCCGTCACATACACCAGGAAGGAAGAAAACAATTATTCCTCAGGTAAGATAAGAGAAAAGGCGTTGATTGATGGCGAGGAGGCCGGACGAAGACTACGATTACCTTTTCAAGGTCGTATTAATCGGTGATTCGGGCGTCGGAAAGTCCAATTTGCTGTCCCGATTTACCCGAAACGAGTTTTGCTTGGAATCTAAATCCACCATCGGCGTTGAGTTCGCCACTCGAACTCTTCAGGTATTGACGCGCTTCTGGTGCTTCTATTCTTAGTATAATTGATGCGTGTCGTGTGGAAAAGAGATCAGCAGAACAAATAAAAAGAAAAGCAGTGATCTCCTGTTCGTTCTCGAAGCCACGCGTCAGATGATTGCTAATGAGTGGGTGGTTGCTCTCCGAACGCAGTCATTGTGTGCTATTTACCTAGAATTGAGGGGTGTACATTGCTTTTTTATGATTTCTTGGCGATTTATGTCGTGGTTTTTAAATCTTTAGATCTGGTGTTGCAGGGGTAGTTATTGTCTCAGGTGGTTAGTGGATTTTGTTTATCATTATCTGGTGTTTGATTGTGCAGTTCTGATGTGAATTGTTAGGGGACGTGAAGTTTCGAAATCGGTTACTTCTTTAGTAACTCTGAACTACTAGTTGAGTAACTGAGCGTGAATTTGTGAGTTGTAAATTCAGATTCTTTTCGGTTTCGTCATTTATAACTTAGGAGTTTCTTGTTTGATTCAGATATAAATTGCTTAGGAGAAATGTAGGACGTGCTTTTTGCAAGTAATGGCGATTGTCAATATTTGAAGACGGTGAAGATCTGATATGCCTTTTCTTTGTTGGTCTATCTTATTGATTGTTCCTTGGACAAGAATTGTTGCCGCTATGTTTGGATGCAAATTTGCATCCAGTTTTTCCCAGCAAAATTTACATTTCCGAACATACCACTCAACATAACAACACTTTTATCTTTTTTATGTAGGTTTCAATGGCAATTTTACCCCCACCACAATTTACATCCAAACAGAGCTGTGCTTTATTTGATTTCATTTCTTTTTTGTTATATGTAGGTTGAGGGCAGAACTATAAAGGCTCAGATATGGGACACAGCTGGTCAAGAGAGGTACAGGGCCATAACAAGTGCATATTATCGCGGTGCCCTGGGAGCTCTTCTTGTTTATGACGTTACAAAACCAATTACGTTTGAGAATGTGAGTCGCTGGTTGAAGGAGCTGAGAGATCATGCAGACTCGAACATTGTTATAATGCTCATAGGAAATAAGACTGATCTCAAGCATCTTAGAGCTGTTGCCACCGAGGATGCTCAAGGTTTTGCTGAAAGGGAGGGGCTTTCATTTATTGAGACATCTGCGCTGGAAGCCACTAATGTAGAGAAGGCCTTCCAGATGATCCTTTCAGAGATATATCGAATCATTAGTAAGAAGACGCTGGCCTCAGGTGAGCCAGCGGCAACAAGTGTCAAAGAAGGGAAGACTCTTGACGTTGGCTCTCAGGACACCAACACAAGGACATGCTGCTCCTCATCTTAATTGTCTTCTTATTTCTTTGTTGATCCCAAGCTTCAGTCGCCAACTTCTTGTTTCCCATTTTTTATTGCCAAGTTTCCTTTCGTGCTGTGGATTGTTCTGAATCCTTACATGATTGATGTATTGCAGTTGTTTGATTATTATAGCTATCAACGGTTTTTGCGATGTATTATTGGATCAGTCTATTCGTTACAGTGGCTTAGCAGTATGTTGGTTGTTTTATGCAAAAATAATTTTGTGGGTGGCTTTCCGAGGCTTAGATGCAAGAATAGCTGCATTTCTAGATGGCACGCAAGAATGACTCTCCGAAAATTGGGTTCTTGCAGTACAGGAATCTTGATGCTCTATGTTTTGGGTTGTTATTATCCCTAATAATTAGGCCTTTACAGGGCCTACAGTTAGTGCAAGTTATTATGGGTGGTTATGGTGAAAAAATTACATGGAAGAGTGAAGAAGTGTAGAGGGGGAGTGAGAAAGCATTATCTCACCGAGAGGGACAGCTCTATCTGTTCAATTTTCTTCCATCCTTTTTTGACTTCCCTAGTCGTCTTCTACTTTCTCTGTAAGCTACGAGAATGGTATCTGTACTATATTTTTCGATTCCATGAATAAAAACACACATGAATATCTCTTGTAGACATAGGCTAATTCATTTGATTCTTGATTTATTTCTTGATTAATGTTTTAGTGCGTGATTGATAAGAAATTAGCATCCATGTTTTGGGTCGCATCACTTTGGTGGAGTATGTGGGAGCTGGAATCTCTCTCACGCACTCACCTTGATGCTCGCGAGTGTGTGTGTGTGTGTGTTGGCCTACAAACAGAAAGGCATCAAAACATCTGATGCAGGGGCTTTCCCTTTCCTAAAAATTGAACCTGGTCATGATTTTGAGATTAAATGTTTGCACACCATATTTATGATTGACCCTCTAACTAGCAAGGAAGTAAATTTCACCCTTAATCAAACTTGCGTTGACATCATGACGCCACTGCTCATAGCTATAGGCAGTAGTAGATACACTTTCCTGCTTGAGATTTACAAAAAAATTAGAGAAGAATGGATAGATCATTGGAGCATTTGGTGCTGTTCAGCTTCATTTTCATTTGGATGATTGCGAAACTAGACAAGAAAAGAGGGATGATGCACTCGATTAGCAAAATCTTGATGACAATAGAGTTTTAATTTTGAGTTCCTATGGTTTTTCCATTTTTTACTCTTGAAATAAGCATAAGGACTTGTTGCAGCAATTGGATGAGAGTGTTGTTTCAGAATATTGTGTTTGAGAGAAAAATGAGTAAATTTTGTGATGTGATAGGTTGTGAATTGTGTTAAGGTGTGGGAAGGTGCTCATATAATATGTAAATATAATAAAATATTAATTGTTGAATTGGATATAATAAAATAGGGATAATGAGAAGGATTTTATGCATATATAGGTATTATTATTGTTATTGTTAATATAATAATAATGACGACGACAACAACAATAAAAATAATAATTGTGTGTAATGTAAGAGGTTGTTAAATATAAAATTATTTCTAATTGAAGTTCTACTGGATAGAGATCAATAGAACTCTATCCCCAAGTACTAGACGTGTAGAAGTTCAGATAGGTTACGAAGAACAAGTTAAAACCAATGAGCTAAATGATAAGCATGACATGTGGCATGATAGACTAGGACTTGCTTCCTTTGAACTATACAAACTTCTTTCTTTTGTAAATAATCCACTATTATCAAAAAAAAGAAAAAAAAATCTGTGATGCATGCCTTTTTTCAGAACAATGGAGATTGCCTTTTCCCATTAATAAGACGCAGAGCACACATTCATCTGAATTGTTGCATGTAGATGTATAGGGGTTATATAAAATTGCTTTAGCAACACAGGCACATTTCTTCTAACATATGTGGATGATTTTAAAAGATGAACATGAACTCTTTAATGACCATAAAAGCCAAACAACTAGGATTCAAAAAAATTTCTTAAACATGGTAAGAAACCAGTTTAAAACGTCCATCTTAACCATAAAGTCAGATAATGGTTTAGAACTCTCAGAACATGAGTGTTAAGAATTGTTTACTGAATTTGGAATATTGCACGAAAGAACTTACGCTTATACTACACAATAAAATGAAATAGTTGAAAAGAAGCACAAACATCTTTTAGAGGTAGCAAAAGCTCTCATGTTTCAATCACATTTATCTAAGAAATTCTAAGGTGATAGGATCCTAATTGCAACATATTTGATTTACAAGCTACCCTCACCAATTTTAAAGTGGAAATCACCACATGAAATATTGTTTTGTAGGAAGCTAGACTATAAACATTTACGAGTGTTTGGATAGTTGTGCAATGCAACTAATATTAGCCTAGATAGGGATAAGTTTGGACACTAGGCCACACAAATGTGTTTTTATTGGTTATTGTCCACGACAAAGAGGATACAAGTTGAATGATCTCAAAGCCATAAGATTCTTGTCTCAAGAGATGCGATGTTTTATAAGAGCCTTTTTCCCTTCAAGAATATTGACAGCTAGTCCCTTCTATACCTCTTCTAATTCTAGTAGAACATGAAAAAGGGCTAGTTAACTTACAAATTTATGGCTCCAAGTCACACCATCAAATGCCCTTGAAGAACTTCTGGCTTGTCTAGACTAGGAATACATCCCTGCACACTCACTTGAACATGTGATGAGGTTAAATATAGTGACAATAATGCATAATATAGCTGCTTGGTTAGTTCTTAGTTTCATTGTTTGGAAGCTTCTTTCAATCCATACAAGGGTTTCTTTCATTTACATATCTGCCCCTTCATAGCTTTTACCACATCCTTTTGGTGGATGCATGTACACTTCCTCTTCAATAGAGCCATGTAAGAAAGCATTGTTGATATTTAGTTGGTATGTTGGCCAGTAATTAGAGGTTGCAAGTGCTAAAAGAGTCTGATTGTCAATATATCTAATTACTAGCCAGTATACCAACTAGATAACAATAATGCTTTCTTACATGGCTCTATTGAAGAGGAAGTGTATATGCATCCAACAAAAAGATATGGTAAAAGCTATGAAGGGGCAGATATGTAAACTACAGAAATCCTTGTATGGATTGAAAAAAGCTTCCAAACAATGAAACTAAGAACTAACCAAGCAGCTACAAAGATTTGGAATGATGCAATCCTCCAATGACGGTTGCCAATTTACAAAAAGTGATGGTAATTCTTTTCTTGCATTGCTAGTCTATGTTGATGATGTTTTGATCACAAGAACCTCATAAAAACAGATTGAGGAAGTTAAGAACTTCTTAGATGAACGGTTCACAATAAAGGATCTTGGACATGCCAACTACTTCTTTGGGATGGAGATTGCATAATCAGACTGTGGAATGTATGTATACTTGAGAAAATATATCCTAGACATTGTTAGAGATGCAAGACTTCTTGGAGCCAAACCTGCAGCAACATCTCTACTAAAATCACTAAAATTTCTGTAGGATGGGAGCTCATTCATTGAATAACCTGAGGCTTACGGAAGGCTTGTTAGGAGGTTGCTGCACTTAGGATTCACTAGACCAAACATAGCCTACGGGGTGTGGCAACTAAGTTAGTTCCTATAAAATCTTACTAAGCACCATTAAAAGGCATCCATCCACATTGTTTGATCCTAAAGAGTTCTCCTTCAAAAGAGTTGTCCTATCCAACAGCAAGCAGTAACAAATTGGAGGCCTTCTGTGATGCTGATTGAGCTGCTTGCTTCGAAACTGTGGGCATTGTGTATTTCTTGGTCCTTCACTTATATCATGGAAGACAAAGAAGCAAACAATGGTTTCAAGATCATCAGCTAAAGCGGAGTACTGGAGGATGGCTATGATAGTGTGTGAATTGGAGTCGATATCTTATCTCCTTAGGGGCTTCCTAGTGACACCACAACAACCAATCACACTTTGGTGCGACAAAGCTAATTTGTATTTCATGTGTGCACAAAGTATCTTGAAATAGATTGTCACATAGTCGGGAACAAGTATAGAAGGATTCATCTCACCATAGCACAACAGCACAAAATCACAAATAGCAAACACATTTATAAAACCATTACCACGACCTGTGTTCATAATCTCCTCTCCAAGTTGGGCTTGGTTGATTTTCTTCAAGCTCCAACTTGAAGGGGGTGTGGAGAATATTACACTGAGCTCCAACTCAAGTGTACTGACTCATCAAAGTAATGTCTAGATCAGCAAGCTCCAACTCACTTACCAGATCATCATCGCATCAGTTTATCTTTACCATCTTGGAACACAACTTCCAAGAGAGTAAACTGTCTCCTAGCGGTTAGAATCTTAGCTTATCAAGTTACTTAGAATCTTCTTGTTTTAGCTAGCTTTCTCATTGTTAGTTATTACTAACAGTTCTTTACTATATTTAACCAATAACTGCTCAATGGGTTGTATACAAGGAGTGTTCTTAATGAAAGAAAGTAGAAAGTGCATTTAAAAAAGGAAGTATATCAGATGTTTGTGAAAATTACTCAAGAAAGCCACATTCTTGAATATACATTGTCATTCCTGAATGATTTTCTTCCTCTGTCTGGCAAGATCAGCCCTTGACTAACACTTTTTTACAATTATCTCGCCTCATTTGATTAAGCGTGTTGGCCTGCTACCATTAGAGAGAGAGGTTAAGATTTCATCCTGGCAAGGCCCTTTGGAAAATGAAACTAAAATAAACTTTGACAAAGCCATCTTCACAGAACATGAGTGCACGGGGATTGGTATGATAGCTCGGGACTCTCGGGGGTGCATTACATCAAGGTCTTTCTTTGTCGCTTTACTGGTTGAGCCCTTCATCTCCGAATGTCTGGTAGCCTAAGATAGAGGATGGATGGCATGTTGAGAGGATTGTTTGCCATGCTTCAAGTCTAGTCCCATGACTGTTGACATCCTTTTTCTCTGCACAAAATTATTTCTGTTAAGTTTGCCTATGTGGGTAGGGAAGTGAGTGATGCCACTCACTCTCTTGCCCGCAACACTAGACCGAATTCCACTGTCATTATCATTCTTTGAACTGCTTCTCAGCTATAACATGCTTTTACTGTTTTGTTTTGAGAAATGCTTCCTTTTGTTTCTTTGAAGTGATATTGTGTGTTTTTCAAAATATCACCCAAGCATATTGTCATCATATAACTAAGAGGGAGTCTCACTAAACTTATTCTTAATGGTTTATAAGATCATATAATTAATAAAATATTTTTTGAGCTTATGAGTTCATAAATCATATTGTAAAAATGAAATAACAAATTGTTTGGATGAAAATAATATGATCATCTTACAAGATTGAATTTATTAATTACAAATTACTATAATTTTTTAGTGTAACAATGATAAAAATAAAATAAAAGCCATTAATGTAATACTGGTAATAGTGCACACTCTATGAAGTTGAAAAAATAAATAGAAATTCTTTATGAACATGATAGAATTTTAATAGTAATTTATAATAAATAATGTATAAATATCAAATTTACTTTATTCAAGTTTCTTGTTTAAATATAAAAAAATTACACTATATTTAGCATTATATTCTCATTATATAATATGTATGTAAATGCGTGTGACAATTGTAATAACCTTGATATTTTTTTAATTAAAATGAATTAGTTTGATATTAAATTAAAGCTACTGACTCTCAACTCAAATTTGAAAAAAAGTTTAAATTTTTCAATAAAAAAGTTTATAGGTTTTAGATCTTATCAGTTTTAAAAATAATATTTGAATTTGTTTACGAATGTGTGTTTTTAGTTATTTTATTTTTAAAATTGTGCAAAAGTCAAAGACAAAGAGATAAAAATTTAAAAAATATAATAAATTTATACTAATATACATTTTCAAATATATAATTAAAACAAACATTGGCAAGTTGTTAAAATTTTAAAAATAAGTTAGTTATTTTCAACTTATTCTTAACTATCTTATAATTTAATTGATTTTATATATTAAAAATGATATAATTATTCTTAAATTACAATTTATTTATTTATTTTATGATTATTACACTATATGGTAATAAGTCATAAATTATATTACCATATAGTGTAATAAATTTTATACACTATAGTGTGTGTATAAATATTATTTATACCATATAAATTTTACACCATATAAATTTTATACCATATAGTGTGTGTATAAATAATATTTTTCTATTACCATATAATATTTATTAATTGCAAATGCCATAATTACAAATTTAAATTTATAAACAAAATTACTCTACCAAAAAATTAGTAGAAAAAAAAAAAAAAGAAAAGATAGGCAGCCAACCCAATACTGAGTGAGAAGTATATTGAAAGTGATGAAGTCTAACTGTAGAGGTGATTAAAGAGAACTATTTCATAACAGGATTCTTCTACGCTGGAGTTTTAAATTTATATGACCTTTTTCCTAAAGCAAGTTTTTAAGTAACAATTTTTCTTTTATGACAGTTTTTACTTATTTAATAAACAATTGGCCCATTTTTGTAATTTCACTTTTTTTTTTCTTTGTTTCTCCACATCACGAATGAAACCCTTCACTTTATTTGTATTAATTTTTGCACATCTTATGACAGTTTTCGTTTTTGTTTATTGCCACCTCCATGAATTTCTAGAATTAAAGGGAAACTAAATAATTTAACATTGTGTTATCAAAGTTTAAGAGCCAGAGTCATTATATATAGTATTGGGGTAGATGCGCACTTGATGCATATACATATAAAATTTAAAATATAACTTAATATGTAAAAGTATAAATATATATAATATATATTATATACACTTTTAAATTATTTTATATATGTGTTATTCGTTATAATTTATCATATAGAAGAAATTGTTCATTATATATATATATATATATATATAATGTGGTGGATAATAACTATCTCTATTCTTAAAGTTAATTTACTAAACTGCCCTTCTTAAACTTATTTTTCTTTTCAATTTTTTATACTTTCTCTTTTTGTTTTTAGCTTATTATTTTATCTTCTCTTTTTCTCTCTCATCTTATAAAATTGTCTAATATCTTTTCTTATTTTTGATAACTTATTTTTATTACTAAATTTTTTTTAAGATATACTAGATTTAAGTTTTATTATCATAAGTTTTCATTTAAATAATTCATTTGCATTATTAAAATTTTTAAAATATAATTAATTTATATTTTATTGTCATTGATAAAAAATTATGTAGACATGTAAAATAAATATTTTTTGCTAAATAATAAATTATACAATAAAATATATATGTAACCTATTTCAATATATTCACATGTTAAACTGTACACACAGAATGTGCAGTATAACTTTTGTGTGTGTGTGTTCACACGAGTGAATGTTAAAATAACAAGAGGTTAAACTAAGCCAATTGGTGGAGGCTATCCATTTATTAAATAAAAATAGAGATATTTTGTAATTAGATTGTAAGACCAAAATTTAGTATTTTTTTAGAGATTGTCCCCATTATTAATAGTAATAGCTATCTTATCTTATACTATATATTATAGCAAATCAGTGTTTGATTGATTTTGACCCAAATCGTGTTGTTTTGGAATTTTGATTTTTTTTTGAAATAAAATTTTGTTTTGGGTCGGCCATGCTTGGAAAGAGCCAACACCTCTTCTACATATTATATGTACTAAGTTTACGCCATAAATTGGCCTCATAATGATTGGCACAAAATTTACAAAAGGATAGACGACAATAATTTAGTAATATAAATGAAAGGTGAAAAAATTTGGTAAGGGGTGATTACAGTGAATCGTACTTTCTTTTTATCTATTTCCATTCATGTTCATCCCCTCCCCCCCCCCCCCCCCCCCCCCCCCAATTTGTATTCGTTAAGATTGTCATTTAACACCATGTTCTCTTTCATTTAGTTTAGGTAATTTTTAGTTCTTATTCCATGATTTGGATGTTTCGAAAAACTTTTATTGGTTTGTATAAATGTTTCAACTCATTTTGTATTAATTACTAATGCACTAGTTGAAGTATTTGTATATATTCATACTTAATACAGTCAAAGTAATGGAATTTATTATTATTATTATTATTATTGTGTGTGTTTGATGGCAATATCCTAGCTTTTGATTTTGGTTTTAAGCATTTTTCTAATTTTTATATATTTTATCTGCTGTTTGAGAAAATCTTTCCCATCTAATTCTATTTTTCACTTTTTATTTCACAGGTACTTTTTGTTTGCGCCTATGCGTTATTTTATTTACTAAGTATATTATCATTGAATTTATGCTAAGTAATTTGCTATTCCTTAGCAAATTAACCTTGAACTGTAATTTTATATAATAATAATAATCATTAATTCAGGAAATCATGAAATTCTTGGCAGTATAGATTGAACAGCAAAAATGAAAATTTGAACTAAATTAAAATATTACGTCTTCAATCCTGTTTAATTTGGCATAGTTAGAAACTCATCCATTAGTGTAGTTCTTAAAAGTTAAAACTTGACAAAGGACAGTTAAAACTAGCTATATTGTATACTCTATGTGTGTGCATTTTAACATGTAAATATATTGAAATATGTTACTTATATATATGTTATTTTATAATATATTAATTAGCAAAAATTGTTTATTCTACATGTGTACACAATTTTTTTTTAAATGATGATAAAGTATAAATTAATAAAATTTTACTTATATAAATGAAATATTCAAATGAAAAATTATGATGATAAAACTTAAATCTTGTATTCTTTTAAAAAAATTAATAATAAAATAAGTTATCAAAATAAAAATTATATTAGACAATTTTTATAAAATGAGGGGGGAAAAGTGAAGAGATAATGAAATAATAAGTAAAAAACAAAAATATAAAGTACTAAAAATCTGAAGAGAAAAAATGCGTTTGAAAGTAGCTTTTTTGTAAATTAACTTTGAAGATAAAGTTGGTTATTATTCGTCCTTCACACATTTTATGTAGCATAGAAAATAAAGAAAAAGTTACAATTGATCGGATCTATTTTAATTTTAAAAAATAAACCTCCCATTAAACTCAACCATTTTGGAAATTATGAAATTTAATGCAAAAATTTAAAATATTAAAACTATGCATTAATATCAAATATTGTATACGTCAATCAATTAAGAAATGACAAGACTTGACAAAGGAAATTAGAAATTATTAAAGGAAAAATATAAGGTTTCAATTTTAATCTTGAACTCAGAATTTAACTTATAAAAACACTAATTTAGGAAATCATAAATTCTAGGTTACATATTTAATCATATTTAATCAGGTATAATAAAGATTTAGCAGTTTACAAAACCTGAAAAGATAAATTAAAATAATAAAAGAGTAACTAAAATAAAATGAGTATTTTTTGATTTAAAGTAATTGATTTCTTTTATTAAAATTAACAATTTGGGAAATCATGGAATTCAATGAATCATAAAATGGAATATTATATTAACATTATGATATATTTATTTAAGTTCAATTTAAAATATTATTTCTTCCATCATGTTTAATTTGGCATAGATAAAAATTCATCCATTGGTAGTTCTCGGAACTTGACAAATGACAATTAAAATAATAAAGAAAAAGTTAAAACATATTGGATATATTTTAATTTAGAATAATAGATTTCCCTCATTGAAATCATTAATTTTGAAAACCATGGAAGTTAATGGAAAAATAAATAAAAATAATAAAAAATATTAACTATGCATTAAGATCAAATATTATAAACTTCAATTCACAAGGCTTGACAAAGGGAATTCCAAATTGTTAAGGGAAAACAAAAGGTTTCAAACTTAATTTTGAGCTATAAATTTACCTAATAAAAATCACTTATTTAGAAAATCACAAAACCTAGGTTATATCTTTCATCGTATTTAATTTGGGATTATAAAATAGTCATAGATTAGGAGTTTACAAAACCTGAGAAAGATAAATTAAAATAATAAAAGAAAATTTAAGATAGAATGGGTATCTTTTGATTTAAAGTAATTAATTTCCTTTACTAATATTAATACTTTGAGAAATCAAGCAATTCAATGAATAAAAATCAAAAGATAACAAGAAAATAATATTAATATTATGATATATTTATTTAAGTCTAATTTAATTAATTTATGATCACATTTTCTTAGCCAAATTAATTAACAATTTTTTAAAATTATAAATGTTAAAGTTTCGATTAACATTCTTAAATTTTGCTTCCAATTAATCATGATTAAAATATATGACATTATATATTGAATTAACTAAATTAACACATTATTTACATGTATTCAAATTCATCTTGCATTACAACATAAAAAATAAAAATAAAAATAGGGAATGAGGAATGGTGACTGTGACACCAAAATACAAAAAAGGTATCAACAAATTTTAGAAAGCATCTTTAATTTAAGGGTTTTTTTTTTTTTTTCAACGGAAAAAACCAGTAAGGGTAAGGGTTAAGGCGAGACTCTCAAACTATATAAAAAAAACGAAGAAGTACATACAAATTATACAGAGCAAATATATATAAAAAAAAAAAAGAGTACTGCTCTCAATAGAATTTAAAGAGACAATTAATTCTGCTCATAGATCTATTTTACTGTGACAATTGATGGATCAATTTGGGATTTGTATGTATATCAAAGATCTATTACTGTGACAATTAATTCTGTTCATAGATCTATTTTACTCCATCCCAAGATCTATTCTGTGAACTTAATTAATCATGAATTTGTATATTTGAACCAAATACCATAAACTGAGTCCAATTCGTATTATAATGTTTTTAATATTTTTTTATTAACATAGAAATTTATTGTCGTGCACAATAATAATATTATTTCAGGCATAAAATTGCTGCAACGCACCATATTTTTAATTTTTTTAAAAATATTTCTCAATAATGGGATAAATGATAAAATATTATTTCTTTGAGTAATTTATGTTTTTTTATTAATAAATCTATTTTATGTTTACCAAAACACAAACAAGTGTTGACTAAATTATAGCTTTTTTTTTTTTTTTTTGTAGATGTAACTAATATGATTAATTAAAGTATTTGTGATTATATAAATATAGATATTTAAAAAAATAATATCTGTGAATAAGAAAAGTGTTTATAAAATAAATGTATTTGAAAAATTAAACTTTCAAGATAATGCTTAATATCACCTTGAAGTTTGTAGTAATACTTTTTTAAGATATTTTTTTAATAAAGTTTATTGTTTTTTCATTTCCTTTTTTAAATTGTGACATTTAAATTTTTATTCTATTCTGTTTTGTAATCTATATAAATATAATACAAAATCAATTAAATTGTCATTTTGCACAAGTATCATTAGAATGATTAACATGGTTTTTACGAAAATCAACTTAAAGTAGCTTATTAGAAAATTGCCTGTTTATTCAAAAAATATCATTCAAATATGAAATTGAGTATAATTTTATTATTTGTCAACGATCCTAGGTTTTTTTTTTCAAAAAAATATTTTTAAGTTGAAAATACCATGCATTTTTTGTTGAAAATATCAGTCTTACACTAATGTTGACCAAAAATTTTAATTTACTGTATCTTGAATTTTTTTTTAAAATAAATATTTCTGTATTCATTAATTAACGTGACAATTAGTAAATCGCCATTAATTTCACCACGGTTGTAACCATTGGGAGGAGTTTTAGAAAAAAGAAAAATTAAAATAACAAACATATTGAATTATATTATTATTGTTTTCCAATTAATGCCTACTTTGAATATGTTGTCAATTTTCTCATGCGTTGAAATTTGTTTTTGACATTCATCAACCGTGGAGCATCCATATAAATATG
Source organism: Avicennia marina (assembly GCA_019155195.1). NCBI lineage: Eukaryota > Viridiplantae > Streptophyta > Magnoliopsida > Lamiales > Acanthaceae > Avicennia > Avicennia marina. The sequence goes on from CM032760.1 coordinate 7,617,059, forward strand.
ATGAGAGATTCTCCAACGGAGACCTATACTTCAAAAGTCATATAAACAAAATTAAAATGTCATCCATTTGAAAACTATTTATGTGCTCTACTCGAATGCAGTGAATTTTTTGGGATTCTTGAATAAAAGGTATGTTACTGATCAAAGGTTTCAGAAGAAGTTTAATTTTTATTAACAATCACTACCAAAATTTTGTCGGATAGGGACAGGGACGTACAGCAGGGACAACTTTTTTGCCATGGCATTTGGGACACTTCATGATTCGTTCGAAAAGAATATGTGATAACATATAAAATAATAGGCATATTTATACTTATTTTATACTTCATTTATGTATATACAAGAGAAAAACTGAAGAAAATACATTATCATGTATAAATTATATTGAGTATTATCATGCATGGATCTTAAAATAAGAATTGTCGTGCACGTATTTTGAAATGAGAGTTATCATTATCACAAGAATTAAGCAGTGACTTTAGAAAGATGTTGCATTTTGGTAGAGCATTCAATTGATCTAAAACTTTGAGGAATAAAAGAAAATGAACTGGTTTTCCAATAGTATAAAAATTAGGTCAATTAGACATCGTACGAAGAAGTTACGTACAAAAGAATATACAACGCCAGACTAATCAAACACTGGAATTTCAACGATCAAGGTTGCGATCGTGGAAGGAAGAGCCATGATTGCGAGAAGGTGTTTTGTGGTCACAGAATCGGACCGTGACACGTTCTAGAATTTCCGCAATTTTGAGCCAGGATCGTGGCCCCCGACGATGCGATCGTCGCGATCGTTGCGTTCTGGAGCTAAAAACGTTTAGCTCTCGTTTTACATAATTTTTAAGGGTTTTTTTTTAACTTTTCACACTTCTACACATCTCTTAGGGTTTCTTAAGTTATAAATAAGAGATCCTTGTATCTGAAAATGGGGATTTTCTAGTTTTTTTAGATTATAATTTCTTTTCCATCTCCTAGAACATAGGAGTATAAGATTAAAGTTTAGAGAAGGAATGATCCATATCAAAAGTTGAATAAAATTCATTCCACACAAAGCAAAGTCTTAAGAATAAGTTTTCATAAGCTTTTCTATTATTTCGATCTTTGAATTTACTATGAATTTCTAAATCCCATTATTTCGATCTTTGAATTTACTATGAATTTCTAAATCCTTCTCTGGTCACTTGTATTTGTTTTTGGTGTATAATGTGTGCATGAATTCTAATTAATTATCTTTGCATGATTATTCACAATTGTGAGTTTGGATAGTAATTAAGGGAGATTGGCCACTTTTCAAATTATTTGTGACAATACAATAAATAATAGGAGTGAAACTCACGCACTAGACATATAATTTGTGAACACTAATTCCATCAGAATAACAGGAGTGAAATCATAGAGTTAGTGTGGAAAACCATTGTTAATCACCAACTTGAATATTTGACTCGATTTAGCCTAAAAATACCTACTAAAATTTAGAGTTAAAGCAATAAGAAAACTCGAGAGAATATGTTGTAGATTTTAGGATTACCAATTTATAACCAGCGCAATTAAATTGATGATTAACGTAATTTGGCATTTACACAAATGGCTAGATTCTTCAGTCGTTGGCACTCTAATACATTCCTTGGGTGTACTTCGTTTTTGGTGTTCTCTTTTAATTTTATTTCTTTTCTTTCACTCTGGTTTTGAGGCATAATTAATTAGAACTCGATTAAATTAATAGACACACAAACCTTCTTTGTGGATTCGACACTCGTATTTACCCAATACTTGTCATTATAAATTTAAATTTTTGTGTGTTAATGAATTGCATCATGCCACAAATATGTTGTGATGGTTGTGAGAAAAACCATCCCAAAATTGTGACGGTTTTTCTGGTTTCCATCTCTTGTATTTGCAATGGCTTGAAAAAAGCCATCTCAAAAACCGGGATAGTTTTCAAAAGCCATCGTGAAATATTGTGATGGGAGTCACAGGCTATGCCAAAATTAGAGACAGTTTAGAGATGGAATATATAAGGATGGATTTTGAATGATTTTCTTTGCGATGAAATTGTGACATTTGTTGTGGGGACAGATTTAGTGCAGTAAGCATAGAGACAGCTTTGGAACGATCAATCTTGGTAAGGATTTGGGATGGGTTACACTGGGACGATTTTACAACTATACGTTTGTAACCGTCTTGGGATAGAAGTAAGTTTTTCAGCACAACTTGGGATAGATTAAGAGCATATTTAGAATGAAATTGAGACAGAATTACGACAAATTTGGGATGGTTTTTTAAATTTTTTGTTTTTTGTATTTGATTATTGAAAAGCATTCATGAATGTTGCAAATGGCATGAATTGAAAGTTTTAATAATAATATCAGAATTTCGCTATAAGAATGAATAGGAAAAAACACCCATACATTATTCATTTTTTTATAAATTTGTTCTATAAAATGCAATGAGCAATAATCAACAAATACAACCTACTCATCAATATCGAGCCTCTTATCGCCGCTATTATCATCCTTACTCTCGTTATCATCCTCAAAGGAGTCTAAGGAGATGCTAAGATGTGCACTAATAGCATTTATAATACAATCCAGCTTAGACTGTGTCTTCTTCAACACCTTACTGTAGTATTTTCGCTCCATTTTTGTGGTCTTAAGCTTATCCTTCATGTACTACAACTCATCCCTCATTTGGGCAAGCTAACCTGCCTATTAAGATGACAAGGAGGAAAAACGTCAGAGCAATTGCTGATATGCTCCAGCTTCTAATTTCGTCCCAGGTGGTTGGCCTTTCTTGAATCCTCTAAGGGTGGTGAGAACAATAGTGTTGGTGCTGCTAGAGGATGAAGCTCCACCAACTTCCTGGGAAGGGCAGTCTTAGTACTGTTGCATTTCAGACAACATCTCCTAAATAAAACAAATTCAATCATTTATATTGTATATAGTTACTTTTAGGCGACTTAAGATGCAGGTAGCACTTACCCCATTCCTCTATGCTTAACGACCTACCGACTTTCTGATTGTATTTTGCCAAACTCTTGAGTAGAACTCAAGATGCATCAAAACTCAACCTAATCTAAATTCCTAAGAAACATTTAACAAAATATTACATGACTTTTGGCAAAAAAAAAAAAAGGAAATATGGCTAGGTAATTATAAGGCAGAGGAGAACTTACCAGGTAGTCACTATGTGCAGTGATTGATACGAAGCCACCTTAATATATAGTGGAAGTTGAGGCATCATCAGATAAGTTATTTCAATTTTTATTGCTCACAGCTTGAAGGTATCCTTAACCTACCTAGCAAGCATTTTGTTCCACCTGCCTTGTGGAACCTAATCAACCTTTTTCCCTGAAACCCTAGCCCAGTAGAAATGCTTTCAAAATGCTCTGCTACCTTTTTATTGAATGTCCTCTTAATTGCAGTATTTTCTGTTGGGCTCTAGGTATATATTGCTCTTGCTATTGCCAAGTAAAATTAGGTAAAGTGGATGTGTAAAATATACTAACGATTAACAAACATGTTGGTGTGAAAACGTAAACAATATAATACCTTAAATTTGTCAAACCACCACTGCTTGTGTCGCGGGGCACATTAGTGTCTCAAGTTAGCAACATTGGTAATAGCCGGTGATGATTCACTTAATGTAGTCAACCACTTCCTTCTGAGTACTGAAATATTAATCTCAAGTGTTAGTATCCCAAACATATGAATTGGTATGAAATTAAATCAATGCATCCTTACTAAATTGTATGGGGTGTAATGTAAGGCGGCTTCCTATGTTGGGACTGACTAGGAGTTACTGTGTTCATGCCGAGAGTTGTTGGAATCATGATCTCTTCCCCTTGGCTAAATGATGTGGATGGGTAGGGGCTGTGTTGTGTTGAAGAGGATGGTTGGTCATATTGTATTGGAGATGGTGGGAGGGTCTCAAAGGATTGGGGCCTGGGGGAGGGGGGGTGGTCTTTTGGGGTGCTTCTAGTCCTTTTATTATTGCAACCCCGTTGTGATTTGGAGTTTGAAAATGCACCACATTTCATGGGACAAAACATAAGACATATAGTTAGATAATAGAAGTAATTTTATTCACAAACCCTTTAGTGTGCTTAAGAAATTATGAACCATTCCAAGAACCAACCAAAGTCAACGAGCATGGAACCTAACATAGTCTTTCTAAACAAACATTTTCCATTACTTTATCATCATTGAACCATGGAAAAATGTAGTGCCATATTCTTTGTAAACTAAAGTCAACAAGCATTTGCAATAGCCAAACTAGAACCTAAACACTACAGTGCTATTCAACAAGTATTAATGTTTGTATATACTAAGTCATACACCTAAGGAAACATTGCAATTTCATTCAACAATAAGCCCAAGTCATTGCATACACCCAAGCAATGCCATTCAATGAGCATTTAACCATTTGCAAGTCCTAAACCATTCAACAACTATTTATCATTATAATAGGATCCCAAGTCATGAAAACACACAACTAATTCAACAAGCCCTAATAGGGATTAATCTCATAGGCAGAAATTCTTCACAGATTTGGGCCACCTTTCAAATTCTATCCAAATAACAAATATACAAGCAAACATTACCTTTGTCAGTTGAAATTGGTTATTTAACAAATATACAAGCTAATTTATACATAGAAAAATGAAACTATAATGTTAAACCTAGAATTGTTTTAGTTGAATAACTTGTGGTAATTAAAGGTAAAAAAAACTATAATCCAATCCACAAAATACGCAAACACTAGGGTTGTGGGAGTGTAGGCTTATCTTTTTGAGTCCTTGGTGGTAGGATTGAATGCTAGATAAGCTTGGAGGTCGAGTTTGGAGCATAGGATTTTTGGGGAGTGTCGGCGTAGAAATGAGGAAGAGTTAGGGATTATGGGTTTTAAAATGTTTGGGACAAATTAAAGATGGCCAATTTTGGTAGAGCCATCGCTAATTGTGAAAAATTTTAAATAAATAGTGTGGCATTGACCCCAACATTGGGATGAGTTAGACAAGATGTGAAGTAGTTAACTAACTCGTTGTTTCGACGACAAGAATAACGAGAATTCCAAAAGCATTCTCCTTGACATTGCGACAATGAGGAAGACAAGAGTTCTAGAAACATATTGGTTTTCTTGTCATCTTTATTGTTAAGATGACGAGGATGAAGAGAATTCCAAAAACAATCTGGAAATATTGTTGTCATCATCATCATGACGACAAAGATGACATGAGTTCTAGAAAGTCTTAGAAATTCTCATCATCCTCGAAATTGCGATGACGAGAGAAAGTCTTTGGAATTCTCATCATTTGAGACGTCACAACATCAGCCTCGACGAGTGCAATTAAAGTGCGATGTCTTTATTGTCGTCATAATGAGTAGCTTAACGATAGGTAAAAAATATATATACCCATGCTCTGACCCTTAGTAAACTCAACCAAACACATAAAGAAATATGCACACAACCTCCCACATATACAAAGGTAAACCACCTTAACCATTACTTAATGTGTTTTTAATGTGAAATTCATGGTTGCAATTTCATGGCATTTGTTCCCATAACCTTTTGTAGATGCACACATCAATTGTTTTTAAGCAACATTTGTTCATGAAAATGTTATATTTGGTATGGTAATTTATAGTCTTTTTGTGAATTGCACTGATTGTTAATGTTTTTGTTGGATTTGCAATGGAAACTGAATGTTACTAGGACTTGTTATACATATATGTTAGCCATGCTCTCAATGAAATGTGAATGAATTTGGATTGCTGTAAAAGAGCCATATGTTAGGAAATGATGATGGGACCGCTTCTAGTGCTATGGGGATTGTTGTGTAATCTTTTGTCATAACTTTTAAGACTTGTTTTGCTATTGTTGGTCCATGCTTATTGGTACAAAAGTGTTGTTGTGCAGCATTTTATCAATTCATTTGAGGTTTGTTGCTATGTTGTTGGTCCATGCTCTATGAGTTGTTAGCATTGGGACAAAAAAAATTTGTAGCTATGTTGTTGATAATTGTTAGATGATGAATATTTGTTGGAATGGGAATTTGGCTTAGTTTGTACATTAAACCATATATGTATGTAGGAAGGTGGGGCCTTAGCACCACTAGGGGTTAGAACTCAACATTTTTTAGTTTTAAACTTATCTATATGTTCATTAACCATTTATATGTGAGGCATGCAACTTTGTGACAACGGTTAGGATAAAGCAAGCTATCCTATCATATGGCTAAGCCAAATGTGTCAGTGCAGAGGCTTACAACTGGCGTGAGGAGACTATGAGATATCAGTATCTTGTGCTTGAGCGTGGACTTACCAACGCCATGAGACATAATGATTGAATTGCATTAACAATAGGATCCAAGGATTGGGGAACTTTCATTAGACATCTAACAGATGATGTAGTGGTGCATATAGTACGTGAGTTCCACGCAAACATGGTTGATGACATAAATGCAAATCGTGTATATGTATGAGAATGCCATGTAGACATTGTAATGTGGAGGATCAACTAACTTCTAGGCACACCTATCAACCCCCACAGTATTAATTTTAGAAAGTTGATAGAGAACCCCATGACACTGTAGGTTGTGGTTGCCACAGTTTGCCTAGATGCAAACCATTAGAATAGGTCTCAAATGTTGGCAGATTTCATCACTTCTTTCAACATAGTCAACCTAGATAACATAAGGCTCATAAACCATCATGCTATTATCTCTAGGGAGCATGCAATCATTTTATATGCCATACTAGAGAAAATTTACTTTAATATAGGGGAGTTGATTAAGGAAGGGTATGCAGTAATGTGCTCATACTTCACGTGAGTTCTTGTGGCACATCCATCTTATTATGTAGCTATGTTTGACTAATAGCGTGAGGGTAGAGGGCACCGAGGTGGCTTGGGCTCCAAAAGTAGCAATCTACTTCACCTTTCCACTATAGCCATTGCCGGAGCTACCTTAGGTAGATAACGAGCCACAGACTATGGTGAACAAGCCAACCCACACCATCCACCTCCACAACCCTCGTTAGGCTTCCATGATGCCCTTGGAGCTATCCAAGTCCAATTGGATGAGTTGAGGTACGATGTTTTTGATATTCATGTGCAAATGGACCATAAAAAGAGATGTAAAATGCATGTTACTGGCCAATTACGTCACTTCCTGCAAACCATGGCGACTATTCTCAAGGCTAAGGACTAGGCGGATAGAGCACAACCCTCTATTACCCTAGGCATGTTGCTCCTTATACTTTAGTCCCTTTTTTAGAGGACGAGCCATTTGCTCCACCTGATCCATTAGAAACACCTGGTGACCCAGCGATGGAGGATTAGTTAATGGTTACTTTAATTTTATGGATTTAACTTGATGGATTGGTATGTAAGTTTGTATATATAAATGATTGGAGGAATTGTATCAAATTTGCTATGCAATATTTGTTGATATTAATGTCAAATTATTTTCTATCATGCTCATTAGCCACTTGACATTGCTCAAAAAATAATATGTAAATTTAGTATCATTATTGTCACATGATTTTAAACATAAGGTTTTCCAAAGTACATGGAAACTGAACTAAGCTTAGTCATTCATGCCCCAAGTTGTAGCTATCATTTGATGTACTTATGCAGGACTTAGAATCTAATTCCCTCCCACTTACCTCATGCACTTCCTCATCAGGGTCGATGTACACCTGCATTCTATTAGGTCATGGTGAGGAGGATCATCATATGTCATTGTCAATTTTTAGGGTAGGTACTTCTTGTCCAACTAATATGGTACATCTTCCAATCGTTTATTGACCATTGCCTTAACCTTTATTTTGCATACCATTTACCAGTCACATTTTACTGTCCTGGTCGTAGAAAAATTCATGTAGTACACTTGAACAACTTGTTATGTTAATATAAATGGTTTATTCTTTCGATATAGTCTACTGTGGTTAACATCCACAAGTTGGTATTTTAGGTACACTCTTTAGCCTCTTATGGGGTTGACCCATCAACATTTGAACAAGATTGTGGTCATACTTAGCAAATTTGTGTAATCCAGTTGTAGTATTTCTTCAACTACTTTGTAGAAGTTATACTTAGAGTTTTCATCTTACGCATACACTGCAATTTTACGTAGGACACCCCTGCCCATAAAATGTGATGCAAAACTTGAACTAGTTCATAATATACACATGCATACTAGTCACAAGGCCACATGGTCCTCGAGCTACACTGCAAAGTATGAGGATTGAAATACGATTATTCACATCTAATACCTTCATGACAACTAACACTATGAAACCAATTGCTTTGCAAAAATTAAATTGAACCGTGTAACATGCATGTATAACAGAACTTACAAAATCTCTAACCTATGTTAGGAAATAGTGGACCACAACTTCATCTGCATCGTTGTACCATTCAACAAACACCTTGCAATCAATAAGTGCAATGAATGATTTATGTACATAAAACATAAATGTAGTAGTTACCAAAGATATTAAAATTTGAAGAAGTGGTCACACCTATATAGTGCTGCCACTTCATGACAGTTTAGTAGTATATTCATCTTTACCAAGTGACGCTCCTCACTTATAAGATACCTTGGAGTAAGCTTGCCAGATGTTTTGGTCATGTAGTTGAAAAGGGGGGTGCGGAATTTAACCTAGATGTGGCTATATTCTGTAGGGGCCTTGTGTGTCATGAGTCATGCCTGATTGAAAATAGAAGGTGGTAAATGCGCCCATCTCCTCTACTATGTAGGCCTCTACAATCGATGCCTCCACATGTCTGCATCTTCTCCTTCAAACTACATAAGAACCTGCCATAATAACAAAGGTAATTTAAGCCCGTCGTATGTAAGCACTTAGTAACAACACAACACGAATTACATACTAACCTCTCAAATGCATACATCTATCTATGCTGCACAAGGCCACCTATAAATGCCTCAAATGACAAGTGTATGATCAAATACTACATGGAAACAAAGAAAGCAGGAGGAAATATTTTTTCTAAGTTCCATATGATTAGTGTAACATTCTCCTTCTTGTTGTCTAGGGATTGTACACTTAGCACATATAGGAACAACTATTGAAATAGTAAACTAACCTTAATCAACATATTCCAAATATAATTAGCCTACAACTCTTTGAATGTAATAGGTAACAATTGCTCCATAAAAATATAGCAATCATAAGACTTCATGCCATGTAGTTTTAGCTCCAACATGTCAACACATCAACCTATGTTCAAGATATACCCATTAAAGAACTTCAATCTAATCAACCACTCACATAAAGCACATCTTTGGTCCCAGTTCAGTCTGTAAATAGCCTTAGATTCTAGTCCATCTCTACCTAATTGGACAACTAGTTTTAGCTAATCACAAATAATCCCAAGATCCTTTCGAGTATTTAAATTGTCTTTTGACTTCCCCCTTATGTCCAATACAGTATATAAAATATTATTAAACACATTTTTTTATGTGCATGATATCCAAGTTGTGTCGAATTAGATTAGTCTTCCAATATGGTAAGTTCTAAGAAATACTCTTTCTAGGTTACTTGTGCTCCTCCTTAAAACCTGACCAATCAATTTGTTAACAACACGGTTGATGTAGCGTACACATTGCCATGTGTCATTACTGCATTCTCTTCGCACTACAGCCCTCATCTCCACACGACCTTTTATAGAATTCCGATTTCTCCTATATGGATGGTCTTGTGGTAGGAATTGACAATGGTAATTAAAGTAATAGGGATTTTGACCGTGCTGCAAGTAAAATGCTCTACTCTAATCCATGCAAAATAGACAACTTATATTCTCGATGCAACTTCATCCACCAAGCATTGAGTAGGCTGGTAAGTCATTGATTGTCCATATAAGCGCTACCTAAATCTTGAAGTAACTCCCACTGTAAGTATCATATGCATTCACACCCTCAGATCACAGCTGCAACAATTCATCAATAAGTGATTGAAGGTATACATATATGAACCTTTTTGGATTTGCGAAATCGGGTGTCACTAATAAAAAAAACATATAAGGAGTTATCATGCACATTACTGAGCCGAGTTATATAAAGTCACCACAATTAGCTAACAAGAATACATCTGCCCATATTCACTATGAGGGGTAAAGTTGCTGCACATAAACCCAAATGCACATTACTTGGTTCAGCTATGAAATTGGGATACGTATGGTTGAAGTACTTCTATGCCTCAGCATCTGAGGGCTGGCACAAAGAACCCTTAGCAATATGGCGAAGCACATGCCATGTTATGTGTTCGACTGTCGCATTTGAAGTATATAACCGTTGTAGCATCGGGAGTAAAGGTAAATACTGCAACCATGCTTGTGGTACTTATTTCTCATGAGACGAATAACCCTATCTTATTTTGTATCTATCTTCTCTACAAAACTTACAATTCTCAAGATTTGCATCACCATTCCATAAAAACATGCACCCAACTTTATAACAATCAATCTTCATAACAGAAAGCCCTAACTTTCTTATTAAGCATTTAGTGTTACAAAAGTTAAAGGACATACAATGACCACTTGAGAGTATATCACCAATCAAATTACAAATATCATTGTAGCAACTCTATGACATGTGGTCGGCCTTAATATTCACTAGTCTAGTGACTGTCGAGAGCTAGGAGAAATTTTTGCTTCCACTATACAAAGGTTCATCAGCTGCCTGAACAATCTCAAAGAATCGATAACTCAATCCAGCAACATTTAGAGCACTTCTAATGCCAACTCATTGATCATTAACTACACCAGTATGTGGCTAAGACTATGGACTTACACCTCTTGTCCCTATACCACTATAAAATCTAATTGCATCATGGACCATTTACTACTCCTAGTTCGATACTGCATCCCCACTACTCAAACTAGAAAAATTAGTACATGTCTCTTGGGTTGATGCATCATAAAATGGAACTTTACTAGGGCTAGTCCAATTGAAGTAATTAGAACAAAACCCCTTTCTAAATAGATGTACCATTACTTTATCTAGGTCCAAAAATTTGTAAGTCTTATAAAGAGAGTATGAACATCTGATCTTGCTTCCATTCATGTACTCATACTATACACTAGCCCAATCCACAAACTTATTCACATCATTTCCGAACTCTAACCTCAAGTCTTGAAGATTTGTTGATCCTTGCGATACATCCACGACTTGATTTCCTTCAATATTTTTCATTTTATTTGCACCACATCATTATAACAAAGTCAATACCTCCCCCAATGGAGCACATTACAATAACAAAATATTTACCAAAACTACATATATATCAACATAATAAACACTATGTCAAATTTAAATAAATAAATCACCAAAAAATTGCCATTGCACAACAAGTAGTTCAACAAAGTTTTCTAAAATAGAAACGGGAACCAAATTGTTGCAATTTGATATGGCCAATCACGAATTGTCGCTGAATCTGCGACAGCTTCTAACAACAATCTCAAAATTTAAGGCAGCTTTAGGTTGATTGTCTCAAATTTGCAATGGCTACATTACATAGATATCAAAATTAGAAGTAGTTTTGTCCACCTGTCTCAATAAGGACCTAAAAAACTAAGACAGTTTCTTTAACCCTATCTCGGATGGAGACGGGAATCCACATCTATCACAAAAACTCTGAGACAATTTTACAAATACCGTCTCTAATAGGAACAGTTAATTGTAGCTGTTACTAAATTTGAGACGGTTTACTAATTATTATCTTATATAGGGATGAATTTGAGACAGTCAATACTATGATTGAATACACTATCTTTTAGACAGATTTTGTGACAGCTTTGGAATGACTCCATTTTACCATCTCAAACTTGTCTCGATTCCATCCCAAATAGCGATAGCTTTCCGGTTGTCCCTAATTCTTGTCGCAGTCCAATAGCATTTTGGTAGTGAATGAACTAATTATGCAAATTCTTGTAAATTGTTCATGTTTGAAATGGAGTTGTTAAATTCCAATAATTGTTTGGACTCATGAATTTAAGGCATGTAGCTGGTCAAATGCTTCTAGAAAAATTGAATATTTATCATTGACGAATTTATTGTACGAGTTATTGTCAATGTACAAGTATGTATAAACTTATTTGTTGTTCCTTTTCCTTGCTTGCTTTCTTCTTTAACTTTATAGCTTTCTTGATTTGTAACTTGCTTTCTTGACAAACACTTTATAGACTAATAATAATGATAAAGCATGAAGACTACAAATCAAAGCTTGCACAACAAGTAACAAATTCAAATGGAAAAGGACAAACAAAAAAGCTAGAAAAGGACTACCTTTAATGAATGTAACAATTGTTTGAGATACACCCTCTCAGCTTGTCAATGGGTAGAATTTTACTCACTCATATCCATACTCACAAATACTCATATATAAAATATCTTTAAATATTTATACCAATAAATACCCATAACATAATATACATACCCTACTCTATCCAACATAATATTAGATCCGTTGAGTAATGTCCAAGTTTTACCCATATGTTTAGAGTCTAACTGGCTAAATGTTTATCATATTTAAAATTTTAATTTTTTTGTGTTTTCTATACTTAATATAATTTATGTAAACATTATAATCACTAACTAGTTTGAATTATCAAATATCTTGATGTTAACTTTATTATAAAATTTTATTGTACTTTTAAATTTTCTCATTGATATTTAATTTTATAAACTCAATTTTAAAACAAAATTTCTAAAACCTAGTTTGAAAATTAATTTTGGAATTACAATTCAAATATCTTTTATTATTTTTCAGTTAATATTTATTCAATTTAGTGAAAAATATTATGGGTCAAAAAAATAATTTTAATTTTTCGAGGACAGTCACTCTTGGTCTAAAGTTTTTGTCCTGATATTAATGCATGTTTTCTATCCCTAATCCCCATCACACTTTATTACGTCAAGAATTGTTTCATATGAGCATAAATCTTAAACTGAGTCCCAACTGTGTACACAGGAACAAGATAGGAATGACATTAACTGTAACTACGTAATAAATTTGTACGGTATTACATTTTAAAAATTTGGTGAATAATAATTTTTTCTTTTTTTAAAAAATTAAATTACACGGATTAATGGTGAGTATCATCTCATTTTCAGAAAAAAAGTAACTTTTTATACTTATTTTATAAACTACAAAATACAAATTAATATTCCTTATATATTAATACCTACTTACATATGGCCAACTACTTATTTTGGTTGTTCTTATTACGTATCTCTTTTTGGACATTTTCTCATGTTCTTCTGAAAGTTCAACATTTTGGAATTCAGCATATGTGATAGTCTTAGTATTTAATTTATTTATTTCATTACACACTAAAAAATGTACTTATTTATTTTTGCATAAAAGACGATACTGCATTATACTTTGTATAAGTTTTGTTTCATGTCAACGACTATCTTTATTGCATTTATTAATTTTGTGTTGCAATTATGAGAATGATGCTTTACCCACAAATATCAATAAATTTAATAAAATAATTTATAAATATTATATATTTAACATAATGGATATAAAAAGTATAGTTTTCTTTCCATAACACAATAATATGCCATTATTAATTTAATTAATATCTAAACTATTAAAATAATGTATACATATATATATATATATATTTATAGAAAAATTATTTTTTTTTTCATAGCATGAGTAACAAACTAGTATGTATTACAGATGCAGATAATATATAAAGGAAGTGCTTTTAAATGATTTTGGAGGTTTACATGTGGTGATGGTAAAATTTAAGATATAAAATGTCCAATATCCTACGTCAAATCTTCTGTTAAAATTTGTCTTTATTCCTTTTCTTTTTTACGGTGATTATGTATTTATATAATTATCTTATAATAAAAAATAATACACATTATAAATTTATATTAACAAAAAAAAATGTAAAACCAATAAATTGGTAGAAGATTGCACTAGCTATATTACTCCGTGGACATGGCTAATATGCATGAATAAAATAAAATAAGAATGAAAAGAGTATATGAACGGAATAAATATAGAAATAAAATAAAAATTATATAAGTTATCTCATAACTGATAAGTATAAAGAATAAGAAATGAATAAATTTTAATTCAAAATTTTATTTTTATAATGCGCAAATAGAAATAAATATATAAATATTGTGAATTAGAAATTTAATCTATACTTATATTTTTCAATACTTAAATTAATTGAAAAAATAAAATCTTGCAATTAAAAAATACTTTCACACACAAAAAAAATTATTTATTTATTAATCTAAAAACATCAATATTTTACTCATGGCATAGAATTTCAATTTTTTATGAAAAGAAAATGATATAGAATAGTAAATAAAAATAAAGAAATCATGTCATTGAAAAAAAGATAGAAAAAAAAACTATAAATAAGACTATATTTGTACAAATATAATTTTTTGGTGTTGGCATATAATTTTTATTAAAAAAAAATGTATCTTTGATTGTTGGGATAGTATTTACATTACTTATAAAACAAAAGATAAAGAATCGAATTTAAAATAGAAAAAATTAAAATTAATTAAAATTAAAGGAAGATATTGATAAAAAAATATAATAAATTAAAATTTAAACTTAATGTCTTTGCATAAAACTAATAATAATAATAATAATTTTTGACATATAAATTTTATACTATTTATATAATTCATAAAATAATAAAAAAAAATTGGAAAACAAAAAACATAGAATAAATATACATTTAGAGAAGTATATGAAACAAATAAAAATTATAGGAGTACAGTAACAAAATATCTATAAATCATTAAAAATAATTTATTAAGAATATTTTAATAATTATATATTGTATAACCATCATATATTATAACATAAGTTTATCTTATTAGTAATACATAAACTCGTAATAGTATAACCATAGCATATATTATAGTATAAATTTATTTTAACAGATTAATAATACTTAAATTTATAATATTAAAAGAAAATGATAATTTATATATTATTGAAAATCAATAATGATTATTCTTGTGTTAAACTTATGCGAGTAGTGTAATTTGAAACTGAGTTGGAATGCTATTCCTAGCCATGTCCTAATATATACATAAATGCATTTTTTGCCTTCCGCCACTTCAATAAAATAAAGCCTTAACAAACGGCTCGGTTGACCAGTCAAAGCAGCGGAGTTGTGAAGTCAAAAGTGTAAGCGGCGCTGCCTCCTTCCTTGAGGCCTTCCTGTGGTCGACACAGAAGCCAATATTGCGTGAGTAGAGAGAACCTTCTAGTTGCCATTTATTCAACACCATTCGTTGCATCCCCCGCCTCGTCATCTGTACTTAATTCAATGGCGTCGTTCAGCGAAGCTCCCCCTGGCGATGCTAAATCCGGCGAGATGATTTTCAAGACCAAGTGCGCACAGTGCCACACCGTTGACAAAGGCGCCGGCCACAAACTGGGTTTTTCTTTCACTGCCTTCATAAACACACGCTTAATTAGTTTGTTCAATAGCATTTTTTTTTTTTTTGCTTTAGTTGATGTATGTATGCCCGATCCGAGATGATGTTTGCCTAAGTTTCGTGAGTTTATGTTTATTTTTATATCTTTAAATAATTTGGATGTTGATTGGATCAGGAAGCCATTGATGGTATTGGAGGGTTTAAATCTTGTGGGGGGGGGGGGGGGGGGGGAGGGGGGGAGAGTTTAACTTTTTACGGAATTGAGCTGGTCTTTTTCTTCAAGCTATTAGGATCCTAAATTTTGTTTGGCTAGTAGAGCTTCTGTGTTTGCTGAAATACGATGTTGTCTCTGATTTATTATAGCATAAAATTTTGAAATACACTTGGGTTGTTTAGTTGTTTGATATTGTGTTGTTATAATGTTAATTCATGATATAATTCGCTCTTTGCCACGGTTGGATTTTGTTTTCAGCTCATATATAATGTTGCTTTGTTCGATCTCTCTTAGTGATGCTGGCTGCATGTCCTATGCATGCATTCATAGTTGGTGGGGCTCGTATCTTGTGGGACATAAAAGTTGCCTTGTCACTTAAATCTTTTTGTTTGTTCTACCATATGCTTTTTGGGTTCTCTTGTCCGTTTGTTCTTTCTTATGCTATAAGGATATTTTCATGGTTTGGAATCTCCAGGTCCTAACTTGAATGGCCTTTTCGGGAGGCAATATGGGACCACACCTGGTTACTCTTACTCGGCCGCCAACAAGAACATGGCCGTGATCTGGGAAGAGAACACACTTTATGACTACTTGCTCAATCCTAAGAAGGTACACAAACGTGTTTGTGAACATTGATTGTTAATTGAAAGACCTGTTTATTTGTGATCCCCCAGATCTTTCGTGAAGTTCTCCAGTCTTCCGTTTATTTTGTTTACCAGGATGAAGCTCTATTCTAGTCAATGAATACACACCGCGTCGGCGTATTTAATAATTTTTGTCAAACTGCTTTGTTGTGAATATGCATTGTTAGCTTTCTCAAAGAAGGATTTTGAGTTCCCACTTTTATTTCTTTGTTCTTTTGGGTGGGTGGTGGATTGTTTGTGGGTAAGGTTTTCCAAAATTGAGTTCGTTGCCACTCTATTCTGTGGGAGCTAGAGACTAGAGTAATTTGTTGCTTATCTGATAGGCTCCAAGTACTGAATCGTATTCCTCTCCCTGAAAACTTTTTATTTTTGCCTACACTGCTGGCGGTGCAAATTTGTATTTGTACACAGATTAATATCTTCTGTTCTGTGATTGGTTAACTCTGCCTGCTCTAGCTTTACTTCCTGGAATGCCTGTTATTCTTGTTAGACATTCTAGCTGCTGGAGTAAAAATAATTGCTATGATTTCTCAAGTGGGCTCATCAATTGGCGCAGTACATACCATCCAAGATGGTCTTCCCTGGATTGAAGAAACCTCAAGAGCGTGCTGACCTAATTGCATATCTCAAGGAGGCTACTGCTTAAAGACACTTCTTTGAAGAGAGCATATAACATTTCGCGGAAGTAGGGAGGTGTCATTTGCCCTACTCTGTTTTTTTTTTTTTTTTTTTTCTCATGTCGAAGTAGCTAAGCATTACCTGAAGAAATAAGATCATCATATTTATAGGCCGAGCTTCTTTGTCATTTTCATCTACGATGAAAATTTTTGCTGCCATTGATGGTCTTATGACTGCAATAAATTGCTCTCTTTCATTGACACCTGCTTCTGCTAATCTTGTCAGTCAAAATTTTGCATGGTTTGTCATGTGGGGTGCAATTTCGGATTATGCGAAGGTGTCGTATTAGGACGATTTAATGCTTTTGTCCACACGTGAGCAATTCACTAAATGCCTAGGAGTAGGTTCACGAGGAAATTATAGACAAAGCAGGAAGTTCTGGGGACATATCACCTTCAATGAGGTGTTGTTATGCAATCGATCTTGCGGGTTGTCCACCAAGAATAAAGTGGCCTTCCATAGTGATGCCTTAGGATTCAAAAAATTCTAGCGCAGTCAGGTAAGTTTACAATAAAACACCCCACTAATTATTAATATTAATTCATAAAAACACCATACTAATTCTCTGATCAAACATTTCCCAAAAGTCTTGACATTCATTTAACATGAAAAAGATAAAAAATCAGAATGCAACTAGCCATGTGAGAAGGGAACATAAAATCAAATATCATTTCATTCAACATTCAACAAAATTACTAAAACTATAAGTTTGTAACAGTACATCTAACAACCGAAGTCCTTTTTTCTCTTATCCCAACAGCACAAGAACCACATAAGACAATATGGTACTTTCTAGTAGCCAACCGAAGTTTAGACATCTTTGTATTTTTTTCAGGTATGAGAAAAGTTGGTAATCAATGCAAGAAAGAGAAATGCACAAAGGATAAATATGCACCACAACAAACCAAATTCAAAAGCCCACATGTTTGTTCAAACTTTCCATGAAATAAATGAGACAATTCATTTATTTTATATAATCAAAGGTTCACAATCACACACCAAAAACAACCAAAAATGAGAAAAAAACAAAAGAACTCTTTACTACAATGCTTCTAATTTTCCTACCCCATAGTTCATATAACACTACATGAAGCAAAAGCCTTAGATGGCCGCTAAGATTAAATTTTTTTCATAAGAAAATGAAATATGTAGTAGCCTCACAGACAAATTGGGAAGATGGAAACTAACCTTTCATTTTATTAACCAGCCATTTTGCTCCTCCGTCAATGCTCTTTGACAATGGCTAACCAAAAAAAAGAAAAAA
Source organism: Avicennia marina (assembly GCA_019155195.1). NCBI lineage: Eukaryota > Viridiplantae > Streptophyta > Magnoliopsida > Lamiales > Acanthaceae > Avicennia > Avicennia marina. Next base: position 7,635,316 of record CM032760.1, read on the forward strand.
GAATGAAATAAAATCAAATTAGTATAAAAGAGTCTATGCCATAAGAAATTCCCCAAATACTATATTTTCAAATGGATTATGAATATTCCAAGAGAAGAGGATAATTAAGAATTAGCCAACGTCCAAGTTTTACAAATTCAGCATATCTTCAATAGAAGTTCATGTCCCCTTTCAAGCACAATATAAATGCTTAGCTCATCATCTTTCACTTCATGTTTTCATGCTTAGCTGGAGGTTGTGAATTCATGTTTATAGCTTTAACATTTTTTTTATGTTTTAATACAAAAAATAATGAAATAAAAATAACAAAATAACTTGTGAATGTAGAACATACACTAAAGGTGAAAGTGTACAACTTCAAATGATTGGAAGATTGTATTCCGTAAGAATTTTCTTTTTCTATGTAAACAAACTGAATCATGCATATAACAAGTTAGCATCTAACAGTAAATGGAAGTCTAATATCAATATATAAATAAATAATCAAAATTAAAAATAAAACTTACTTTTACCTTCTTATTCACCCAATGTAAAACACTACACCAATCACCTTCCCAAATAAGCATGTCAATAGTCTCAAGATCCAATGAAACTTGTTAGGAATCAATGACTCTCATCCTAGCACTAAAAGAGGCATTAGATGCTATTGTACAAATGGAAACAAGCAATATATCAGCAACCATATGTTTAATAACATTGGATATAAAGTTCAATATGCCTTCCACCAATCTAAGCAATCAAATTAATTTGAATATGCCCCATCTAACAAGCAAGACTTATCTGAATAGTCTATCAACTCTGTTCTGCGAGGTGCATGAAAAGCATGTCCTTCATAGTACACATCGAAATCATCCTAATTTTCCTTATTTGATAGTAGCTAAAGTGAATCTTGGCTAGAAGATACACGAAATGTAGAACCTCCAACATTTACATTCACTTCATATTCTTGGTAAAGGTCAAAGAAGGTCTTTCATACATTGGTTATTTTTTGTTGTTCTTTAGAAGGACAGCGCATCTTAAAAAAAATACATATTCAATTCATTGCACTTTCTGCCAATGATCCAAGATACATTATTCTACTACTTATCAAACTTAAATTCATTTTAGTTGCCATTCTTTAAATAAAATCATCCTCATGTTTCCTCGGGCATCCAAAGCCTTTTTCACTTTAGACATCTTTAGGAGAATCAAATTGCTAGTTGGGTAATTACTTCCAAAAACAACTTGTTTGGCCTTTCAGAAAGTTTTTAGAAGATCACATACTTTTTGAACTTTCTCTCACTCTTCATTTGATAGACAAAGATTATAATCGGATTGGCGATCTTTATATTGGGCGAAGAATTTTCAAAACTTTAAAGCACAACTCAGCTTCTAATAGGTTACATTCCATCTAGTTTGACAATCATGTAGCAATTTTGTTCCTAGAATGCAACTACTGAGCAATCTTAGCAAGACACTAGGCCACCTACCAACACAATTAATAAAGTCAATATTTTTCTTGATTTTCTCACAAATATCAGTAATCTCACTTAGTCTATCTTGAACCATGTGATTCAAGATATGAGCACAACACTAGACATGACATAAGTCTCCACGTACCAACAAATTTGTGACATTCATATGGTCTTTCTTTAAAATTCTTGTAGCCAAATCATTATTGGACACATTATTAATAGAAACTGTGAAAATTTTCTACTCAATGCCCCATTCCTTGGTACACTTAAAGATGACAACTGTTATCTCAAATCCAAAATGAGGTGGTAATATCTCAATAAAGTTTAGAACTCTTTTTTAGAGCTTCCACTCTACATCAATCTAGTGCCCAATCATGACCTTGTATTCAATATTTTGGTATTTTCTTTCCAAAAATCAATCATGATGCTTTTCTTAACATCTTTCAGTGTGTTCTTTGACTTTTTCTTCTCCACATCATAAACTTGGGCACAATTTTCCTTTATAGTAAATTGGGATATTTGTTTCTACTCTGGTGCAAGACTCTTCAAGAAAATATTCAAGCCATTCTCTTCAGAAATGGTGAAAGCATACTCGTGCGTCATTACCTAGCATGTTGCTAACTCCCTCGACTTTTCCATGTCAACCCCTATATGTCATGCATATGCGAATGGAGAGGTGCTATTCGCTAATTGAAACTTTAGTATTGTTTCTTTTGTCTCCCTTGCAATCTAGATTTTTTCCTCTTAATATGCATCTTCATGCTTGTTGTTTATTTAGTTTTGCCTCATAATATTTTCCTTCGACAATGTTTGCACATGGTAATAGGTTCACCATTTTCTACACCTTCCTTAAATCTTTCCACACTTTGAATGTTTAGTTTCTTTTAGGTAATCAGAATTCAGTATTTTCTTCTACATTACTCCAACTTCTTGCTCCATTTCTCTATCCCCAAGCTTAGTCACCAATGGATCTATATTAGCTTCATCATTTGAAGTTATGATATTACAATTTGGGTTATCAAAACTTGTCAGCATCGGAGTGGTTAAAGCTATAGTAGATGCATGTGAGTCTACGAAACTCTACTATCAACATGCTAGTAATGTAGAAAAATAAAACTTCATCAAAAACTTAATCAATTTCACAATGAGTATTGAGTAACATCATAAAGCATTACATTACAACAACAAATTGCTATTGGAGCAAACATTTAGTTTATGGCCTCAAATTTCAACCACACAATACTACATAATCACATGTATTGTTGCCCAAATCCAAGCAAACACTTGGATGACAAAAATATTTATCACTAGTCATTGCATCATGATGTAGTAAATTTTCAACAAGACAAATAACTAAGTATTTCAAATAATAGGATGAAATAAGTGCATTAGACTTTTGGAAGAAATAACAACACTAAAGCCTAAGGTATTTCAAATAATACCTCACTCATTACCTTTCATCTTTTTACTTTCCTTTTTCTTTCTTTTATAAGCTAGTAATAGACAATCTAATTATCAGAGAGCATTCTAAGTTCCAATATGTACTTTTCATATGAATGTGGAAAATAAATCTCAAACAAACTTGTCATTTGATGGGGATTGTCATATCATGCTGTAGACACATTAAATTTAATGTCCAAGTAAAGAATGTCACGTGCAAAATATGACATCGAAATATTAATTATATCAATTTTTATTTATTTAAGAATTTAAGTAAATACAATTCTTAAAATAAATAAATAAATAGTTAGTATTTTTATCATTCAATCAAATGGCAGCAGGTGACAGAATTTTATTAGAAGTCTAAGGGATGAAGATTCTAAGTGGTAGAATCTTGTTAAAAGCCTAATGGATGAAGACTCTAAGTGGCAAAATCTTGTTAAAAGTCCAAAGAATGAAAGACGCTAAGTGACAAAATCCTATTTGAAATTAAGGGATGGAGACTCTATTAAGTTGTTGGACAGAGTACAAACTCTGACAGTCAATAAAATCGTGGCATGTTAGTAGGCTAATGCAGCTACTCTATCTCTCCTATAACTATAAATAGGGGTCAAACCCTATAGAAAAAGGAGAGAAGTCAAAAAGTGAAGTAGCTGAAGACTCGAAAGCTATCCAAATTCTCTCTGAAATTCTCAAGAATATTCAAAGTGTTTTTCACCAAATTCAAAAAGTGAAGATTCGAAAGCTATCCAAATTCTCTCTGGAATTCCCAAGAACATTCAAAGTGTTCTTCATCAAATTCAAAAAGTTCTTCGTGTTTTTCACCAAATTCAAAGAAGTTCATTGTATTATTCGTCAAATTCAAAGAAGTTCGTTGTATTCTTCGCCAAATTCAAAGAAGTTCGTCATATTCTTCGCCAAATTCAAGGAGTTGACCACCAAATTCAAGGTGTTCTTCATCAAAGTCCTCAAACCCAGCGTTTGATCTAAGATCGTGGTACTAAGCTTGAAGATCTGCATTGCTAAGGACCTAACAACCTTTAAAGAAGATCAAGTACAAGCCCTTTCCTTGAAAATTGTTCAAGTTTTAAGCTAAATGTTCTTAAAGGAAGAATCAGAGAATTAAAATTATAGAATAGAACTCACATAATTTAGTTTAATCCAAATTATTCGATCTCATATAAGTTTTCTTGTTATTCAAGAATTTTGATCCACAGATTTCTGGCACACCTAGTGGAACATCTCTACCTGTCATCTCTTACTTCATCAAATTTCAAATAAACTTCAAGTTTCATATAAGTCATTATGGCTAGCAATAAGGGAAAGTTTACGAAAGCTGCTACCTCAACTGTTGCTGAGACTGCTGTAAGAAATGTTGGTGTTGTCACCCGAAGTGTGGCAAGAAGACTAGCATACTCCGAGCTAACTCCTTTCATTGAGGTTGTTGATAATCCGCTCTTTACAAGTGAAGGCCACAAGGATGACTCTACACCTTCAAGCCATTGCTCCAATGCCTCGTTTGCCTCTAACATGGTACCAGTCATGATGACTAATACTTTAAGACTTTAAGACTTTAAGACTAGATTGCTGTATTAACTAAGGTCATTGAGGGGCTTGCCAAACAAGTCAAAGAGTAAGACTCAAGAATCTTGAGGCTAATGAACAAAGTAGATGACGCTGAAACTAGTCGAGAAGTTAAGAAAGCACCTGAAGTGCCTCATGAGGTTGAAACATCTACCAAATAGTCGGCCAACGATCAAAAGAAGTCCGTATTCAGAGAACTTCAAATTTCCCATTGATCAACTGAAAGACCTCATTGAAGGTACCATCAAAAGCAAATTTGATGAAATCATCAAGTCAACTTTAACATATGCCAAGCCTTATTCAGCAAGAATTGAAAACCTGAAAATGTTGATAGGCTATCAACCCCTTAAGTTCAAATAGTTTATTGGAAAGGAAAACCCCAAACAACACGTGGCTCAGTTTATAGAGACGTACAATGATGCTGGGACATATGGAGACCATCTAGTCAAGCAGTTCATTTGCTTCTTGAAAGGGAATGCATTTGATTGGCATACTGACCTTAAGCTTGGGATCATTGACAATTGGGAACAATGGAGTATGAATTCCTTAACTATTTCTACAACACAAGGCAAACTATCAGTATGATCGAACTCACAAATACCCGCTAGTGGAAAGATGAGCCAGTCATTAACTACATCAACAGATAGATGAACTTAAGTTTGAATTCTAAATATAGACTCTCTGAAGCCTCGAGCATTGAGATGTGCATACAAGGTTTGCACTGGGGGCTATGATACATCCTTCAAGGATTTAGTCCAAAAACCTTCGAAGAATTGGTCACATGGGCTCACGAAATGAAGGTAAGCATAGCTACAAGTGGTGTTGGTGGACCACTTATTTTAGATTTCTGCAAGCCGAAAGACAAGCAAGAAGTAAAGAAAGGGGGCAAGCTGCCCACTAAAACTCCCATTAAAGAGTTTATGATAGAACGTGCTAAACCCATTCCAATTAAAGAGAAAGAAAAGGTGGACAAAAAAAAAAAAAAAAGAAATGCCTCAGAAGCCAAGAAGGCCAACTTCAAAAGAGTTGCAAGTTAAATCATACCCCTTTTTGGATACTGACGTCTCACGGACCTTTAAAAACTTACTGAAGGCCAATTTCATTGAATTACTAGAAATGAAGCAACCTGCATAAGTCGGGAAAACTAATGATTCCAAATACTACAAATACCACCACTTGGTTGGGCGCCCTATCCACAACTGCTTCATATTCAAATAGAAGGTCATGGAACTCGCCCACCTAGGAAAAATCACGTTGGATAATGATAGTGCAAGTGCCAACACCATCACCCTCAGCAACCAAATACCAAATTGATAACTCTTTGAACAAAGTTGGCTACTTCCACAAAAAATGTCAATTCCTTATCGAAGACTGCATGGCCATAATAGTCTTCACGGATGAAGATTTGGTGTCAAAGTCTCAACCCCATAATAGGAAATTGTTTGTCATCGACTATGCCCATGAACAAAAAATCAATCAAATGCTAATCGATGGTGGCTCAACCATCAACATTCTTCCCTTACGAATTTTTAGAGAGATAAGGATCCCAACTTATGAGTTTTCAAACAGCCGTTTGGTGATCTAAGGATTCAACCAAGGGGGCAGAGGGCCTTGGGTACTATAAGAATGAAGTTACTCATCGATGACATAGAATCGACAGCTTTGTTTCGTGTCGTTGATGTTAAAACATCATACAACTTACTCCTCGGCCGGCCATGGCTCCACCAGAATGGAGTAGTCCCTTGTACCTAATACCAATATTTCAAATACTATCGAAACGGTGTCATGAAGAAAGTGTTCGATGACTGCAAACCATTTACTGAGGCTGAGTCCCATTTCGTTGATACAAAATATTACCTAAGCAAAGTTGGGACATCCGAAGCTAGCGACTCTTAAGAAAAAGAGAAACGAGACAACTTATTAAAGAATGTTAGAAGCCAAAAGGAGGCATCATTGAAGTACCAAAACAAGAGGGAAAACTTTGAAGTCCAATCCTTTCCCGCGTGTAGTGGTAAACAAACTTGATTATGTCTTGTGATAGAGTCCTTAAGGCCAAATTTCAAACTATCATCTTCACCAAATCTCAAGTTGAGGAAGACGATGATAGAGAAAGTGTGGGCTCATCCAACCACATAACCTTACAAGAAGAAGGGGAACCCATCGAAGAGGATACTGAAATTGCACCACCTCAAATGGAAGTAGGTTCCAAGTCCACGGTGGATAAATTGAGAGAAGTAAATATGGGGGATAGTGATGACCTCATCCTATTTGCATCAGTGTTCTGCTTACAAATGAAGAGGCTAATGAATACATGGAACTACTAAAGCAGTTTAGAGACTTTTTTGCCTAGTCATACAAAGAAATGTCTAGCTTAGACTCAAAGGTGGCTGTACGTCACCTAGTTGTGAAGAAAGGAGCTCATCATGTTAAGCAAGCACAACGTCGATTTCGACCAGAGCTTCTCCCTCAAATTGAAGTGGAAGTTAACAAATTAATTGAGGCTGGATTCACTCGAGAAGTTAAATATCCTACATGGATTTCTGGCATCGTCTCGGTAAGATAGAAGTACAGGCAAATTCAAATCTGTGTTGACTTTAAGGATCTCAAAGAAGCATGTCCCAAAGATGATTTTCCTTTACCCATCATAGAACTCATGATTGATGCCATGACAGGACAAAAAGCGCTCTCCTTCATGGATGGATCATCCGGGTATAATCAAATATACATGGTGCCCGAAGATGAGGAATTGACAGCCTTCCGCACATCCAAAGGCATATACTACTACAAGGTGATGCTATTCAGCCTTAAAAATGCTAGGGCCCCGTATCAAAGAGCCATGCAGAAAATCTTTGATGGTATGCTCCACAAACATGTCGAATGCTATGTTGATGACCTTGTGGTAAAGTAAAAAAAAAAAAGAAAAGATCATTTGCATGACTTAAGGAAGGTCTTTGAGCGCTTAAGGAGATACCAACTGAGGATGAACCCATTGAAATGCGCATTTAAGGTGCCTCTAGAAAAATTTTGGGCTTCATTGTTTGCTACCAAGGCATTGAAATCAAGTAAGAAAAGATTGATGTTGTCTTGAAGATGCCAAAGCCTCAAAACATTAATGAACTCAAGAGCATACAATGAAAATTAGCATATATCAAAAAATTCATCTCCAACTTAGTAGGGTGTTGTCAACCATTCAGCCGCCTTATAAAGAAGGGAATTCTATTTGAATGGGAGGAGTCCTGCAAAAAGGCTTTTGAAAGCATTAAGTACTACCTGACAAAACCCCCAATGCTGGTGGCCCCGATACCTGAATGTTCGTTGATCCTATACATTGTTGGATAATAATGCTCAATAGGAGCCTTATTGGCACAAGAAAATGATGAAAAGAAGGAGAATGCTCTCTACTACCTAAGTAAGATGATAACACCAAATGAGTTAAAATACTCACCAATTGAGAAGATTTGCTTGGTGCTTGTTTTCGCCATCCAAAAGTTAAAGTATTACTTCCAAGCTCATATAGTCCATTTGGTGTCTAAAGCCAACCCATTAAAGTTTATCATGACAAAGCCCATTCTTTTTGACAAACTTGCAAGGTGGTACCTTCAATTCCAATAATTTGAAATCATATATATACCACAGAGGGCTGTAAAGGGGTAAGCGTTGGCTGATTTCTTGGCAAACCATCCTATTCTAACTAAGTGGGACCTTCCCAATGACTTGCCCGATGAGGATGTCTTAATAGTTGAAATAATTGCTCCATGGAAGATGTATTTGGACTAAGCTTCCCATAAAGAAGGAGCTGGTGATGGGGTGGTGTTCGTAACATTTGAAGGACAAGTCCTACCTCACTCATTCACCTTTATGGAAAAATGCTTCAATAATATAATTGAATATCAAGCCTTGATTGTTGAACTTGAAATCACCGTAGAAATCAAGCAACTGCACCTCGAAGTCTACAAGGACTCTAGGTTGGTGGTCAACCAACTATTGGGGGAATATGAAGTCAAAAAGTTTAAACTACTTTCATATTATAACTATGACAATATGCTCATGGGGTGGCTTGAAGATGTCACTATAACATGTGTCAAGAAGGGAAAACAAGCAAGTTGATGCATTGGCCAAACTTGCCTTTTCTTTGTCCCTACTTGAAGCAGAGTACCACATGCCTATATGTAAAAGGAGGGTAGTGCCACCAATGCTCGAGGATGAAGAAGGTGAAGAAGAAAATTATTCTATAAAGGTCTTCGAGGTTGAAAAGGAAGATTGGTGCCAACTTTTCGTAGACTACCTAAAATATAACAAGTTACCAAAAGATCTACATAGGAAAGCAAATATCCGACGATGAGCAACTTGTTTCATCTATTTCAAGGGCACATTGTATAGATGCTCCTTTGATGGGATATTCCCACACTGTTTAGGAGATGATGAAGTTATACAAACTATGGAAGAAGCACACTCTGACATTTGCAGTGCTCACCAATCAAGACCAAACATTCACTTCTGATCAAAATGATGGGTATTACTGGTCTACAATGGTAAAATACTACATGGAATTCACCTAAAAGTGTTAACCATGCTAGTACCACACCAACTTCATTCACCAACCGCCTGAGCCCTTGTACCCTACGGTTGCCTTATGGCCCTTCGACGCTTGGATGTTTTCAGACACATAACAAAATCATCTGCCGACCATCTCTACATTTTCGCTGTAACCAACTACTTCTCAAAATGGCTAGAGGCAATTTCTCTCAGAGAAGTAAAGAAGGAAAATGTTGCTGACTTCATTCGTCTTAATATCATCTATAAATACGGAGTCCCTTGGTATATCATCACTAACAATGGAAAACCGTTAGAAATTTAGCTTCCAGCAAAGGAAGTATTCAATGTACTATGCCCCAACAAATGAACAAGACTTTGTGTAACTTTTTGAAGAAAGTGGTGTCAAAATCGAAAAGGAATTGGCATGAAAGGATTGGTGAAACTTTATAGGCCTATCGAACCACTCATAGGACTCCTACACAAGCAACTCCTTATGCATTGTTATATGGTGCCGAGGCCGTCACCTCGCTCGAACAGTAAATTCCATCTTTATGAATTATCATACAAAAGGGGCTAACTGAGGAAGACAACACTCTCTTGTACCTTGAAGAACTAAAGGCACTTGATGAAAAGAGGCTAGATGCACAATAAAAGATTAAGTGCTATCAAGCTTGCTTATCTAAAGCATTCAATAAACGAGTGCATACTCGATCTTTTCAAGTAGGGGACTTGGTGCTCGCAGTAAGAAGGCCTATCATCATCACTCCCTGCATTGGAAACAAATTCACCTCCATATTAAATGGACCATATGTCGTCAAAGAAGTTTATATGAACGGTGCTTACAAGCTAGTTGACCAGGATGGTGTAAGGGTTGGCCCAATCAATGGGAGATTTTGAAGAAATATTATGCTTAGAAAAAAAGAAAAGAAAAGTGAAAAAAATGATGCCAAAAAATTCCTATCAAATTAAGGATGCAAAAAAAAAAAAAAAAAAAGAGAGAGAGCAAAGAAAAATGATGAAAATTAAATCCTCCTTGAGTATAAACTGTCAAACTAAATTCAAATTGAAGTTCCTTGACACAAATTTAAAACTGTCAAACCCAAATCAAATTCATGCTCCTCGACACACGAGCCTAAATTGTATGTTACTCCTAACCTGCAAGAGTATAAACTGTGAACGGCCCTACCTTCTACAAACTAAAAGTGTTTGAACTACGTTATAACTTGATCCCATTTTATGGGTACGTAAATAGTTTGGATACTTTCTAAATTCAGTCATGAATTTGTGATGGTTTATGTTCTAATTCTTGATTATTTCTGGGGCCACATTCAAACAAAGAAAGCAAGAAATAGTGAAACAAGACATTTTATTGACAAAAGCAGATACTTGGCAAAAGAATAATGTCAACTAAGCAATGATCCTAACAAAGCTAAAAAAGAGATTTAAGCTCTCCAACACATCCGTAGCAATTACTAAATTCTCTTCAGCAGTATGCAAGGCTTTGCAGCCACATTATCTGAAGATCGGTGGATTGGATAGCAACAATTTCCCTATAGAGCTCACCAAGTTTTGTTGTTGCCTTTCTAAGGAATTCCTTCTGTCGCGAAAGGGATGTAGATAGCTCATCCTGTCACTTGATCAAAAGTTCAAGTTGCCCCTCAACACTCTTCAATTTGGCTTCAAAAACCTCAACTTGCCTAGCTCATTCGGTTTCCCTATTTAAGGCCTCCCAAAATTGAGATTCGGTATCCTTCAGTTGCTTAGCAAGGACCTCTTTGGTAGGCATATCAGTTGCTATGGCTCTCACTTCATCATAGACTGTGGTCCTAGCAAAAAATACCTCTAAAAACTCTTCTATGAGGAACACGTCGACGTGCTTAAAATGTTTCATAGATTCAAGAATGAGCATAACTTTATCTTTGAGGGAAGAAATAAGTTTGGACGAGGTGCTAGCTAACCTCTCGCAGAGACTCACCCATAGTCGACAAAGGAACACCTCCTGATGACTCTAGAGGAACTTCTTTACTTTAAATACAAAAGCCACTGTAGAAGAAGGTGCTTTCTTGCTCTTTCAAAACACAAATTTCCTTGGGCATTGCGGTTATAAGTGGAGTTAGCTTTGCAATGAGTTTATGACTACCACTAGAACCCCCACTACCGCTTCCAAAGGCTTGCCTCTCCACTTAGAAGAAAAGAAAACAAGTTAGTAAATTGAAAATAAAGGGAAAGAATGCAACAAAGAGAAAAGTAACAAATCACCACCTGGATCTTTAATTGACTTTAGGTAGCTGGAAAGTTTGCCATCTTTTGGATTTAAAGGAGAAAGGGCTCTCCTGACCCTCTAACAGTGACGATCCCCATTACTACTGGTACTATCATTTAAGATCTCCAAACACAGTATCTTCTCCATAGAGACAACTGGGGTTGTTGGTTTAGGAGGCGAATCTCTAAATCAAGAGACAAGCTTTCACATCAAGAACGCCACCTTAAGATGGAGTAACGCATAGCTTAACGGAATGTTTTTCAAAGTAACTCCCGTGGACTTTAGCCTACCATTCCTTATAGACCTTGGAATGAAACTTCCTCATAACTGTAGGAATGCAGGGTAAGCATGCCTTGGTCCATGAATGAGATAACGTAGACACCTTCCAAAAGTAGAAGCCTTCCTCTAAAGAAATCTCACAAACTTTACATGTAAAAATGCCACGAATCTCTTGATAGAATTTGAATCGGCGACTAAACCGATGCTAACTATAAGGCTTAACAATGAATTGATTACCCTGCCTTAATGAAAGATAACCTGAGTGGATGGCAGCAAAATAATCATCTTCAAACAAGTCACAATTACTATCATCAACGTAGAAGATATCCCTCTACTTAGTAATCATGGTCTCGGTCCAACTAAAGAGTTCACCCCTATGAATCCTTCGATGTGGCTCGCGTGGGTCATAATACTGGTCCTCACCTTCAGCAGAATATATAATCATCTTTGGGCTATCAACTACTTTATGAACCAGATAATGGGTCTTAAAATAATATGCAAACCATGTATAGACATAATGAAGCAGAAGAGGGGAGTACACTCGTGACGGCCTTCAAGAATGTGTAATCCTATATGAACCTCGATAAATACTAGCAAGAATGGAAACAGCCAGGCTTACCGCTCTCCTAGTTTCCATAATACTTGTCATCTTAAAAATAATTGGACGAACAAAGCCAATGTCCTAAATAGGAAGAGTAAAGATGCGAAGCTAATAGGTAAGAAACGCCGCCAAGTAGGTCTCTATTTTGAAATTCTTGCCAACATTAAGATGTATGAAAGGCTTCTCATTGCAGATGACCAAGGCCCATGAGTGTCAATCTCGCCAGAAAGGTTGCACGTGGAATTAGGACGGACTGTCTTTTTCTCCTTTTGAGTTGGGGGTGCTGAGTACTTTACTTCCCTTCTACACTAGAAGTTGATCTAATCCTCAATAGAAACTGAAGGAGCTCAAGCTTCATTTGGCTCTCTCTAAGGTGAGTGATAAGCATGGAACAAATGTTGGTAAGATTGAAGAACATATCTCTTCCATTGCTCATTTGAACCCGTAAGTTGCTTTGCACTCAGAACGACCTCATCACAAAGTCTCCCATAAATTGAAAGACCCTCCAAGTTCTGCAAGTCATAGAAGGACATCGATACCTAGCCATAAGAGGTGAAGAGCATGTTTGTAAAAGGACACCATGCCTCGTAAATTGTTTGTAAGATGTTTGAGTCATGATCATAAGTGAAAAGTGAGGCATAAACCACATCAAATATCTAAGCTGCCTTTAGCTCACGTCTACACTGGTTAAGCACATCTTTAGCCCACTCCCAACCTTTGGTGAAGTGAAACTGGCCTGTAAATGAAAGAGCATCCCCTTATTTAGCCTTTCCTTCGATAATCCTACAATATAAAGTTGGCAGTAGAACCGACTTAATGGCATGATGATTGTGAGATGTTTGTAGGGTCTAGGCCTTCAAAGTCTTACTGAATGGGATTTCCCGAGTACAGTTATTCATCCGATGAGAGATTGTCAACTTAGGCCAAGGACGATTGTTAATGGAAGTATAAATTGCCAGAATTGTATCTTTTTCTATAAGATGACCTTCTTCATCGAGAATAACCAAGTACTTCACACTGGAAAAAGACATGTTGCTCTTAAAATGCACCATGGTAATCAACTGCAAAAAGGGGGCAAGGAACGTTAGCAATGAATTTCGGCAAGTAAAGGGATCCACGAGTACATAAAAGCTCTATGAAGTGCAAAAATAGCACATAGCCCTTAAAGGAGCTAAGGAAAATTAGAAAATTCTAAAAGAAGTTAAAGGCACAAATAGAGCAACGCTAACAAGCAAAAGCTTTAGGCCTCAATCCAAGCTGGACTAAGCTAATCTTAGTACTCAAAAGTTTCAAAATTCAAGCCTGAACAGTACTCGGGGGCTAAGTTAAGCCTGGTATTCAAAGGCCTAAAAATTTAAGACTAAGTGGTATATGTGAGCCAAGTTAAGTCTGGTACTCAAAGGCTCAAAAATTTAAACCATGCCTGGCACTTAAAGGCTCAAAAATTCAAGTCTCAATGGTACGCGTGGTCTACATTAAGTCGAGTACTCAAATGCTCAAAAGTTCAAGCCTAGATAGCACGTGTGGGCTACATTAAGCTTAGTACTCAAAAGCTCAAAAGTTCAAGCCACTATGGTACGCGTGGGCTACATTAAGCCGGGTACTCAAAGGTTCAAAAGTTCAAGTCTAAATGACACACATAGGCTACATTAAGCCCGGTACTCAAAGGCTCAAAAGTTCAAGTACAGATGGTACGCGTGAGCTAAGCTAAGCCTGGCACTCAAAGGCTCAAAATTTCAAGCTTAAATGGTTTGCATGGGCCAAGCCAAGTCTAGTACTCAAAGACTCCAAAAATTCAAACATAAATGGTATTCTTAGGGGCAAGCGTGGGCTAAGCTAAACCTAGTACTTAAAGGTTCAAAAGTTCTATCCTAAATGGTACGTGTGGGCCAAGCCAAACCTAGTACTCAAATGCTTCAAAAATTCAAACCTAAATGGTATTCGTGGGGGTATGCAAGGACCAAGCCAAGCCTAGTACTCAAAGGCTCAAAAGTTCAAGCCTAGATGGTATGTGTGGGCCAAACCAAGCCGCATGAGTCAAGCCAAGCCTGGTACTCAAAGGTTCTAAAAATTCAAGCTTAAATAGTATTCGTAGGGGTATGCATGGGCCAAACCAAGTCTACTACTCAAAAGCTGAAAAATTTAAGCCTAAATGTTACTCGTGACCAGGCTAAGCCTAGTATTCAAAGGCTCAAAAATTTATCTAAATCAAAATTTTAGTTGTTGAATCTAAATTAACCTGTCAGTTTGTATGCAAAATGCATTAAAAGAAAAAAAAGAGAAATCTATTGTGGTGGAAGACCACATAAATATGAGTACATAGTCATGTAAAATACCTTCATTTGCATCTAGAATTATTCAAGTGTGTAAAATACTCTTGTATGTCAAATATACTCCTTGACAGCTTAACGAAAAATTGTCGACATGGAAATGAAAGTTTAGAAATCAAACTACAAACCATTAGCTATTAACATAATCTTAATCTCCAAAGCAAGTTCATTCAATTTTTGATGCTTACTATTATCTAAATTTCTAAACCACACATTACCTATTCTAGAAAAATTAACGGACATGCAAAAAAATACGAAAAAATCATAAGATGCATAGTTATTACAATAAAAGAAAATTTACTTTGGGATTTTGGGAAGAGGATGTTATTGAAAGAGATGGCTAGACGAAAGAAATGGCAAGAATTAAATGAACTTAATCCCACAAGCCTAAGTTACACGTCGTCGTCTTCATCGCCCATACTTGTGACCTTCAATTGTGTTGGGGACTTAGGGTTGCTGAGAATGACTAATGGATGCACATTACTAGTATGAAATTGACGGGAAAGATGGAAAAAAGATTGTAGCTCAAATTGATTAGATGATTATTGGAGAAAGGAACAGGTTATAGTGCTAGGGCATGAGGAGAGTGTCAGGGGAGAGTGGTCGATTGGGGGAAATGGTGAAATTTGAAACTTTGTTTGAAACTTGGGAAAATGGGGCAGGGAAGCTAAGAAAATAAGGATTAAAATTTGACAAAACTACTGAAATGCCATCAAGGCAAATTACTTAATGCTCACTGAGTAGTGATGGACACTGTCTGAGCTTGACTTGTTCAATTAAGTCAAGCTACGAGACGAGTTGCAAGTTGAGTTGAGTTGAGTAGTGATGGGCAATGTTCAAGCTCAACTTGTTTAACTAAGTCAAGTTAAGCAACTTGTCCTCAACCCCTTCACCATAAGTTATCTAACAGTTTAATTTTTAGAACGCCTAAAGAAGAATTAGGGCTGCCATTCAAATTGGCTTGTGAGTTATGAGTGATCAAATATAATTAATGTGACATCTTTGATGCAAGATAAAGGCAATGATGTGAAGTAAGCTATGTCTTGTGAATGGCTGCTTATAGATGTTTGTTAGCATCATTTTAGATCATGTTCACTTTAGATGACTAGGAAGGATAAATTATTTTATTAATATTAATTGCATGTTCGCTTTGATAAATAAAAACTCATGATATGAAACAAACACTAGATAAAATAACTAAAATAACAATTCCACGCAACAAGTGTGATAAAGTAGTCATGAAGAGCCTTTACCTCATCATTGGAAGTAGAACATGGTCTTACTATTTACATCACCAATGAACCGACCAGCATATCATTGGATAATATTATTTGGCTACTAAGATCCCCAAATACTAAAAGGGATTATGCCTGACGTATCCACGCGTTTTATTGATATGGCTATTGCCCTTAATGGTAGAGCCATATTTGTCTTGCAAAGGTTCTTCTAGAGAGTTATCATTGGATAAATGATGGGCCCGTGATTTTCAATCCAACTTAGATGATGCCTATTCAATAGAATTATCTAATAGACTTAATAATAAAGATTAACCTACTAGGAGAAGCACAAAATTGGAAGAGATAGTCTCTTTCGTTTCGTATAATGGATGACTTGCATGCACCAATTACCTTTCTTTCTCCCTCTTTTCCTGGTCACCATAGTGATAATTTAACTTAATTCCGTAATAAATAGTCCATCTTGTCTATCTTGCTACCTTGTACTTAATCAATTAAACTTATATCTATTGATATACATGACAGTTCTTGCGTCAAAGCATTCCTTTATCCATGACAAAGTACACAATACAATAATTATTACATTTTGAAATTTTCATTCTTTTTAATGCCTTGCAAATGCAAAACATTGCTCAAGTAATAATGGAGTAGAGTATCATTCTCACATGAAATATGTGAGTACAGTGATTTGATTCAAGACTTATTCACGACGCTTAAATTGACTTAGAATGTGAAAGAAAATGATGTGAAAAAAAAAATTAAAGAAGACAAAAAACTTTAACTAAGATTGCTTTGAATTTATTCAAGTGGATGAAAATTTGGTAATTAACTTGTATTCAATGTAGAATTAATTATTGAGAGTTTCTATTAGTAATCAGTTTAATTGCCTTGTACTTCGTATGTTATTCATGAATTTCATACTAGTCTATTTTTAACTCTAACAAAACTTCACAATCAAAAAACTCTTGCACGCGTAAATAGCATGGAATTATCTAAAGTGAAAATTCAAATTCTTTGAACAATATATGTTTTCCTAAATTATGTTCTTACTTGTTAGATCTAATTCAAAAATTCCACTTTCACTATTTTCTCAAATTAGCAAATCAATTTGAGAGTGGCTAAGATTAGAGAGCATTATACACACAAAGAAAGTACAATCAATTAAGAAATTCCAAACAATTAAATTCAAAATATCTAGTGTAGTTTTACTCATAATAACTTAATAATTCAAGAATACAAAAATAACGAAAAAAAAAGAAATCTTATTCCAAAATCTGTATCTTGGATGTTTGTGGTTTAACAATCCATGAATTCTTGGAATTCACAGACTAGAATTTCTTGTGACAATAAAAATAATATTTTTCTAGTTATTTCTAAGAGAAAGGTAATAATCATGCACATAATTCTTACTACAATGTAAAGTTGTGCATGCGCTCATATGATTGCTTTAAGGAGTTTTATTTATAAAAGTTATAAATATGACTATAAGATTTCTTAATACAAAATCATAAAAACCTATTCACGAGTCACAAATTCTCTACATGTGAATTGGAAATTGATACGGCTTAACATACCATGTGTTTTAATGGTGAGTATCATGTCATTTAATATGATATATCAAGTACAAATGTGTGTGGATACGTCATTATGGAATGATATAGTCAAATAATGACTTAAAGAACGACAATGTCAATATATTGCTCCATGATCATGTCAAATATACATAGGCCTTAAACTTGAGACAACATAAATGTCTTGTACACATGATGGTAAATGTGTTATTAGAGCATTAAGAACCGATAGTTATTTTGATATGAGATAGAGTATGAGCCCAATGTACCATTTCCCTAATGCATATCAATGCATGCATGCAATCAATAAAAGATTTGTCTCTTTGCAAGTGAGTCAAATATTTATCCTATGTGATTGATGTAACATGAGATAGAAATTCTTGGCATAGGTAATATATGATTGGGAAGGAATTTCTAATAGGATATTAGTCTCATGAGAAAACATTGATTTGGGCAGATGATTGAACTAGTGAGCTTTGCTAAATTCAAAACTTTCGCTTGATTAGGATAAAGTATAAAAAAAAGGTCTACACTGTATGATATTCATGATTGAGATGGTACATGTGATCCATTTACTTCATCTTAAGTGGGTTGAGATATAAGCCGTAGGTTAGATATTATTACCTATATCTTTCAAGTTATTCTTATTGCTAATTAAGAATGAAATTAAATAATCACACACAAAATGACAAAATAAGGACAAGTTAGTAAATTAGTTTAAAACTTAAATGAGACTTGAGAAGGCCCTAGTGAATTTAATTTGATTGTAATTGAATTGAATCAAATGGATTTCCAATTATATTTGTTAATAATGTTATTATTAATTTTAAACATAGTGGCCTTCAATTTAATTAATGTGAATAATTAAATTAAACAACAAGAGACATACATGTTTTAATTATTAATGAGGTCAATCATTAAATATGGAATGTATTTGAATTAATTAAAGTTTTATGTAAAAAACCCATTCCATGTGCCTTAGATGTAATACTTGGAAATAAAAATCCCACCTTATGTAAGATTGTGTGTTTTAAAAGTAAATAGCTTTGGAAAAGTTACAAATCACACAACATTAGACTTTTCACCAAATTTTTGTGTGTGTGCTTCCAAGCAAGAGAAAAACTCTTTATAGCCCCCTTTCCTAGTTTCTCTCTTATTGAAAAGGTATTCAAATATAAAAGTGTTCTCATATGATCTTAACAATGGTATTCGTAGAGAATTTGAAGACACTTGTCCACATTTCATCCACGTGAATAAACCAAAGGTCATAGCTTAGAGTGTTGCGACTTTTAAGTCACACATAAACCTCGCTTGGAATTTGATTCCAAGAGATTAGATTTCATAGATATTGAATTATACGTGTTATATGAGGAAAATAAATTGCGTTTGAATTTTTATTCTATTATGTGTTTTTATGTTTATGTAATGTTTTTAAAATTAAAAATTTCCACCCCAAACCGAATGGCTAGATGGGGCGCTAGGGTAGCAAGGGAATAAATCTATTATTAAATTATTATCTTATGTACTATATGATTATATAAAAGAATTTTGTTGAAAGATGTATAATTTTTAAACTACTCTTAATTCTCTCTCTCTCTCTCTCTCTCTCTCTCTCTCTATATATATATATATGTATATATTCTCTCTTTTCATTTTACTATCTAAAGTTTTATTTATTTCATTCATTTTTCTCAAAGTCAATTTATCTTTTATATTGTGAATGAAATAAAATATTACTTATTCATTTTACGTCTATATATTAACGTATGAAATATGTTTTTGTTTATTAGTATACAATATAATATCGTTTAAATAAGCTGCTATTCGTCTTATATGACGAAATCACTTGGTGCTTTACACAATAACGTGTGTCATATTATTAAAAGCAATCACTTATTTTTTATTATTTTATTTCTGTCATAAAAATGCGATATCTGTCGTTACAAAATGCCTTCTAAATTTTGCATCGAATGAATGATGACCCGAACCAGCATTGCCTACGACTCAACCAAAATATTTATTTTGGTGGGTTAGGTATCAATATCACGATCAAAGTGGAGTCACGCGTATCCTCGAATGAGAAACCTCTGTCCTCCGACATATTCATCACTTTGTTTTCAATGGATGGACACAATCCGACCCACCTACCTTTCTGTATGGTTATAATATAATAGAGTTTATATTATATATAGTTTTATGAATAAAGTGCTTTTATGGCCCCCACATCCCAGCTCCATTCCCACTCCACAAAATTTTAATGAATTTATAGTTGATATACATAGAATAATTTATAAATAACTTTTAAAGTATTAATTATGTTTGTCTAATGCAAAAAAAATGTTTTGTAAAAGTCATCTAAATAATTTTTTCAAGAGCTATTTGTGCAATATATAAAAATAACGTTAATTACTTTTAATTACTCTTTGTGTGTGGCATAGTGCAAGAATTTAGTCAACTTTTACAACTAGAATCCCAAGTTAATCAGAGGGGAAAAGAGAGGACTTTGTTTGGATGCAAATTAAAATTACTTCCTTTTCATCGTAGTCTATACTTTCAAATAACTATCTAATAAAATAATTATTTTTATATGTCTCTATTTTATATGTTCATAAATTTTCATGTCGTTTTCTTCCTACAAAATTTGCATCCCAACATAGCCAAACAATTGGGTTGGCTTTTCAATGCAATGAGCTTGCACACACGGCCCAAAGTGTCCCATAGTCCCAAATTAAGCGAATGGCTTGAGTTAATCTATATTGCTTCTGCCATAAATTATACTACTAAAATAAGCACACCTTATCTATCTGCAAATTTATATATAAAGTTATTTTATTTTAAATTATAACAATAAAATATTTATGATTAAAGGTATAGAAAATATTTAAAATAAGTTGATAAAGAGAGTTCAAAAGAATTTGAAAAGAGAAAATAAAAAATTGAGAGAGAACATAAATTAAATAATAAGTTAAAAGAAAGGTGAGAAATAAAGGGATAGAAAAAAAAAACAAATTTTAAATAAGGATGGTTATGCAATTTAATATTGTGCAATCATATTAAAACAATATTATACCAAAGTGGATGAGCCAAAAGTGAATAATTGTATATTATAAAAAATATATTATATGGTCTTGAATAAGAAAATATGAAAACAATTTCTATATATACATAATATGATATGTTTATTTAATATGTGAATTATGTTTAATGTGTTATAATTTATAAAAAACTGTAAATATCCATCATTATCAAAACGTATCAGAAATGCATTGGTGGATGAATAGTAGATGTTTTTTCTTTTTCATAAATTAAAAATAACAATAACCAATGGGGAAAATTAGAAAAACAATGAAAGTTGTTAATGAATTAATTGGTCAATTAATTACGGTTCGCAGATCAATAGAGGTTTAATTGGGTTTGTACGAAAACCTGCTAAACACGATTGACCTATTCAAACCACTTTAAGCAGCATGTAAACGGGCAGTCTTAATCTACATCTATTCTATTAAGAAAGAGTGGAGGCCTTAGACGAACAGTTTTGGTGGTCAAAGTGGAATTCCAAAATTATCCCCCAAACACACGTCCATTTTAATTATACCTCTCAAATCATTTGTCAAATTCCATGGTTTTTGCTTCCTAAAATCATCCAAAACAGACATACCCTATGTAGAATAAATAGTTTTTCCTAAATAATAAATTATACAATAAGATATAAGCGTAGCATTCTTCAATATATTTAATAATTAAGCAATAGCAATTTGTAAATATAAAAACTCGTCACTTTCATGTTGGGAGTAGGTATAATAATTGCAATTCACCTAACCATCAATTCAACCTCCATGTAAACATATATGCATACATACATACGTGTGTGTACATATATATATATATATATATATATATATATCTGGCAAGTTTAAGATCTTTATGAGTTTCCTACTTCATTGAGAGTTTTGAAGACCTATGGATACAATTGGAGAGCTGAATGAAGGAAAGTGGTATCAAATTTGGGAGGTTCAAAAGTCACTAATAAAGTCTTGAATTGCTATCCGAACTAGCTCAAATCGAGCTAAACAAGCTGGATCATCGTTGGAGCATTTTGCCATTATGATTGGATAGGAACTCAATCAATCTCCATTCATGCAATTGGCCTAAGCAATAGGAGGGACATATTAGAATTATGATGTGAATTAGTGTGATCAATCTCAAGGGGCACAATTGTATTGGAGACCTTTCTGGAACAACGATCACACAGGATCAATCTTGTAAAGACACAATCGATCCAACTTAAGCTCGGATCAATCACAATGTAGGCGGAGACCAAATTTTGACATAATTTCAAATTTTGATTGTTGGAGTCACTTTTTGGAGGGAATTTCGTCATTTCCCATACTCTAAAAGGCTTAGTCAATGTCTTATATCTATAAATACATTCAATTGGCTCTTGTGAAAAAACTTTTGGTCCATTATTGCAAGAATTTTCTTTCTTCCTACTTTCTTGTTTTGTGTGAAAATTTATTACACTAACTTATGCACAAATTAGATCATTCGTATTCCGGTGGTTCGAGGCAAACATTTTCCAACGTGGTGTTTGGTTCCTTAGTTGCCAAAATCAATTAATTATAAAAGTTAACCCTAAGTCAAGTTAAATTTTACTTAGTTTATTTTTGTATAATTTCATTAGTTATCAATTTTCATATTTTCTTCCCATTTTTCCAACTGTCTTTGATCCTTACTTTGACTTGATTCACATCAATTAGTGTCAAAGCCAACTTAATCAAGTTGATTCCATTTGAGCCATTTTCCTACCTGAAAATCCGAAAAAAAAAGTTTAAAAATTTTATTTCAAGACTGTTGAAAATTGTTGGATGAATTTTTGGAAATTTTAGTGTTGAAATATTGGGATATAGTGTTGGACAATTTTCGTTGGAGTTAAGTGATGTTCGGACAAAAAAAAGGAGAAGAAAAAAAAAGAAAGAGAGAGTAGAAAAATCATACAAAAAATGAGGAAGAAAAATAATAGAAAAAAAAGAAAAAAAAGAAGAAGAAAGGAATTTTGTGGAATTTTCTATTATTTGGGGACCAATTTTTCTCCCACAGTGTGTTCAGATTGATCCAAACGTCCCTCAAACCGATCATGCCGCCTCGTGTCCAGGAAACCCTAGTTGCTAACAATGCGATCGCGATAGCTAATCGATCACACTGCCTAGTTTTGCCAGATCATGCTTGCCACAGCACCATCGTGTGCCCCTTGATAACATTCAGATCGATTGCCCATCACCTAGATCGATCTTCCATTTAGATCGATCCTTTTGCCTTCAAATCTATCCCAAAGCCTATTTTTCTTGATTCTTACACGTTTTGCGAATTTTTTAGTTTTTGAGCCTATGAATCATTCCAAATTTTTCTAGTTGACTTGAGTTTGATTGGTAAGATTATTTGAGTGACTTATATTTTTCCTTGTTCATTATTCATATGCATATTTACACACACACACTTTATTTTACCATTTACTTTCAATATGTCTAATAGTCAAGTAGGATTAGCTGGAGGAAATTACAACATGAAGTTGATTCTTAAGGCCTCAAGGGGTGAGATGCAATGACTATCTCGGACAATTAAAGGCATGCATGACCAGTTGAAATAGGTTGAGGCCTCCTAAACAATAAGGACATGGGATGATGTATCACCACATGATGGTCAAGTTACTAGGAACATGGCCCTAGGGTGGAAACAAGTTCACTGGACAACAATTTGAACTTACAATGACTATCTATTTGATAAGCCACCATAACAACAAAGGAGACCAAAAAATAATGATGAAGACAAGCTTAAGGGTGTTAAGCTCAAGGTGCCACCGTTCCAAGCAAAATTCGACTTGGAGCCATGCCTCGAATGGGAAAGAAGGGGGGAGATGGTATTTGATTCCTACCGGTAAATGAAGTAGCAAAAGTTGAAATTGGCAATAGTGGAGTTCACTGATTATACAGTGATTTGGTGGGACCAAATGTTGATAAACCAGAGGAAGCCGGTGAAAGACTAATACCTACTTAGATGAAATTGAAGGTGGCCATGACAAAGAGGTTCATTCTATTATACTACTATCAAGACATCAATTAAAGGTTGCAAAGTTTGACATAAGAATCATGGAGTGTTAAAGACTACCATAAAGAGATGGAATTATTAATGATGAGGGCCAACACGGTAGAGGTAGGAAAGCCACCATGGCTAGATTTTTGAGTGGGCTGTACTGAAATATAGTTGACATTGTTAAGTTGAAACACTGTGTCAACTTGAATGAGATAGTCTAAAAGGCCATCAAATTGGAAAGCAAATCAAGAAGAGGGATTGGGAAGGAGCACTACTCAGGTCCTAGGATTTTTCCTAGAAAGGAGGATCGATCTCCTTTGCTAGTGCACCGAAGGTTAAGAAAGTACTAAAAGAAGGGACATTAAGGTACTCGAACCTGACACTTCTACTAGTGCTTTCATAGTAAAGATCTTGTTTGTTTCAAGTGCTAGGGCCCAGTACATTTTGCCAATCAATGTTCAAACAAGAAGACCATGATTCTAAATGACATGGGAGAGAACATCATCAATGAAAGTGAAGTAGATGATAGAGTTGATGAGCATAATGGTGGGGATGATGAAGCTAAGCAAATAGATCAAGGATGCAATGACCATGAGGTTCCTTAGCACCTAAGCTAAGGAGGACTTAAATAATGAATAAAGCAAGAACATTTTCCTCACCTAGTACCAAATTAAAGGTAAAACATGTAGTATGATTGTTGATAGTGGAAGTTGCACCGACATTGCTAATAACATGTTGGTTAAAAGGTTGAGTTTGCCTACCATTGCACATCCTAGACCTTAATAGCTTTAAAAAGTCACAAAGCAAGTAAAGGTTCCATTAAAGATTGAAGGGTAAGAAGATGAAGTTTTGTGTGATGTGGTTCCAATGCAAGCATGCCATATCCTCTTAGGTTGGCTACGATAATTTGATTGATGGGTGTTCCATGATGGGGTCACCAACCGGTACACCTTCTATTTTTGGTGATAAGAAGGTCACATTGGCACCTTTGTCTCCTACACACGTTCATGAAAACCCAGATACATGCAAAGGCAATATAAGTTAGAGCTTGAAAAGGGTAGGAAAAAGAGAGAAGAGGGGAATTGAGAACTAAAGAGGGAGCAAATGAGGAGAAAAGAGAGAAAGTACAAGAACGAGTAAAGGGGCATATGTTGGCAAAAATGAGGGATGTGAGGAGAGCCTATGAAGGTTTTGTTGTATAAAGAAAACCTAATACTTTCCAATATGTCACATCCTCTCTCTTCGAATTTATTGTTCCATTTTTGCAAGAATTTGAGGATGTAATCCCTGAGAAGTTGCCTAGTGGGTTGCCACCCATGCCCAAGATTAAGCACTGAATTGACTTGGTGTCTAGAATTTCCATTCCAAATCGACTCATGTACAAGGTGAACCTAGAAAAGGTTAAAGAAATTCAAAGCCCAGTAGGAGAAATGTTGCAAAAAAGATGGGTTCAAAAGAGCATGAGCCCATGTGCTATATTAGTTCTACTTGTGCTAAAGAAGAATGGTAAGTAGTGTATGTGTGTTGATTTCAGAGCAATAAAAGCCATTATGGTAAAGTATCATTATCTCATTCCCTAATTGGATAATATGTTGGATGAATTGTATTGTGCTAGTATATTTTCAAAAATTGATTTGAAGAGAGGGTACCATCAAATTTAAATGAGGGAAGTAGATAATTGGAAAACAGGATTTAAGACCAAATTTGGATAATATGAATGGACTATAACGCCATTTGATTTTACAAATGATTCTAGTACATTTATGTGGTTGACGAACCATGTCCTACATGCTTGCATTATTAAATTTGTTGTTATCTATTTTGAAGATATTTTGATTTATAGTAGGATCATGGATGAGAATATTGAACATGTGCACAATATGTTGATTACTTTGAGGCAAGAAAATTTATTTGCTAACCTTAAGAAATGTGTATTTTGATAGGACTATTATATGTTTTTGGGATTTTTTGTTGTTCACAGGGGATGCATATTGATGAGGAAACAATCAAAGCCATTTAAGAATGGCCCACGTTTCGAACCGTTGGAGAAGTTAGAAGATTCCATGGGTTGGCTAGTTTCTACCATTAATGTGATAGATTTTAGCATGACGGTCATGATCAAGATGAATGATGATAACATGTGAAATTGTAGTATATTTATATCCCTTGTGTGCTTAAATTGCACATGCATGTGAGTTAAAATAGAGAAAATATTTTATCATGCATGAATTGTATTAATATGATAATTATGGGGTCAAAAAGTGTAGATATGAGGTTAAATACTAATTTTTGGACATTTTTTACAATTAAATACGATTTAATTTATGCAGGTCAGTGCCACAATTGAGAAAGGAGGAACTGAGACCACGAGACGTGGTGATGCAATTGCAAGACTCAACATTAAAGTGTACTAGAATTTTCATGGTAGTTGTTGGTCAAGATTGTAGGGTCAAGGGTTGCAATCAAGAGAAGTTGTGGCATGGTTGTGGAATTAGGACACAAAGCATTTTGGAATTTATGCAAATGGATGTTGCTGTTGCGGTGATGGATGGCATGATTGCAAGAAAAGTTAGTGGACTATGAAACACAATTACCTGATTGATGTCAATTTCGTGCTTGGGCTCGCGGACGCGAAGATGCAAGGTGCTATCACGAATCTTGGTGGGCAATCATGAGAAGTCGTGTGGCTAAGTTGCAGTTTTGGTTTTGCATGATTTTTCAAGGGCTTTTTCATCTTTTCACACACATACACAAATTGTACACCCTTAACTATAAATGCACATTCTCTATCTTGAGGAGAGTAGACTTAGTTTTTATTTTCCAACACTTAGAAAAACAATTCTATATACTTGGAGAATTGGATAAGAAGGGATCCAAGCAAGTCTTGTGAAGCTTTCAATACTTCATACAATGCAAGGATAATAGGATAAGTTTTCCACACATTTTCTATTATCTATATGTTGTTTGGGGTGATGAACATGTTAGCAATAGGTTTTATTATAGATTGCTAATTATCTATCTAGTCTCTTGAGTTTGTAATTGATTTAATGTGTATTCAAGGTTTTGTGATTGATTTTCCTTGCTATTGCTATTTGCAATTATGGGATTGAATAGTAATTAGATGAATTGGTCACTTATCTAATTAATTTATGGCAATGCGTGGAATAACGGAAGTGAAATTTGCACGTTAGATATACAATTGTAAATATTAAATTCGTGAGAATAACAGGAGCGAAACCATAGAATTAGTGAAGAGGGAACATTGTCATTTATAGTACTAATTACTCAATTTGGTAATGCTTGAGAAAATCCACTAAAACTTAAGTTGAAGTTTCAAGAGAGTTAAGAAAGATATCCTAAAGACATTAGGAATAACAGTCCATAAAAAAGCAATTAAACTAAGAATTAACATAAATGAGCATATATAGGAAATCAATACAACAAGAGAGGCAAGACTTTTCAACTCTTAGTACTTCACCCCTTCAAGTTGTGAGTGTTTTTCTAGAGTTTGTTTTAGTTCTTTTAATTTGTTACTTTTAATTCGCTAGAATTTGGAGCTTAACTAATAAGAATTTAGTTATATTAATAAACACAAAACTCTTCCTTATGTGAATGACTTCCATGACTCTACTTTAAAACACATCTTTATACTATCTAAATGGTGTGAGTGTAGGACATCAATGATTTTGCCATAATTATAAATTTAATTTTGGTGTAGTGATGACCTATGATCATATTTTAGTTGCCAAGAAGGGCAACTAATGCTATCGAATACTCTGAGGGACTGTTAGATTAAGCAATTTTAGTTGCTTTTGTTTCTATTTTTCTTTTCTTATTTCATATCTCTTATTTTTTTCTTGCTTTTTCTGGATATACTATTGTTTGTGAGTTGAATTCTGGTTTTTAAAGATAATTGTATATGTAGGAGTAAAAGTGTTGATTTTGATTTTGATCCAGGGATTGAATACACTCTTCATTGGCGTAGAGATTTTTTAGGCACGAGCAAGAAGAGATAACAAGAAACAACCCACCAGCTCCACCACCACTGCAATAGCATGATCAACTCCCTCCCTCTCCAAATCAACGAGCCATTAGAGATTACATGTGACTGGTGATGAACCCAAATATGATTGGAATTGTGAGACCATCGATGAATGTCAATAACTTCGAGTTAAAACCTGAACTAATCAATATGATGCAGTCTAACCAATTTAGTGGAGCCCCACACGAGAACCCTACTATACATCTTGCTTCTTTTTTTGAATTATGTGACACTGTAAATTTAATAGTGTTTCCAATGATGCTGTCAAATTAAGACTCTTTTCTCTCTCTCTCTCTCTCTCTCTCTCTCTCTCTCTCTCTCTCTCAGGGACAAGGTTAGACAATGGCTACAATTATTATGACTTGGAAGTATATTCACTTGGCAAGATATAGTAAACAAATTCTTGGCTAAATACTTTCCACTTGCCAAAACTACACAATTAAGGCTGGAGACTGGGCTTTGAAATAGATGGAATCAAAGATATTGCCAAAGGTGTGAGAATGCTTTAAGGAGCTACTTAGAAGATGTCCACAGCTTGGATACCCACTATGGATGTAGATACAAATGTTCTATAGTGGTATGTTGGTCAATTACGTATGGTTTTCAATGCAGTTGTAAGGGGTGCTATAATAAACAAATTGCCTGAGGATGCTTGGAGCTGATAGAAGAGATGGCATATAATGCTTGCGAATGGCCAAACTAAAAGATCCACAACACATAGGGTTGCTAGCATGCATGAAGTGGATTGAGTGATGGAACTTGCGGCTAAAGTGGAGCTCCTATCCAAGAAAATTGATAGTGTCTTGGTAAGTAACACTCAATCCTCTCTAGTTGCTTTAATTCAAAATTGTAATATGTGTGCAGGTTCTAATCCTACATAAAACGGTAAGGGTAAAGGAACGAGTAATTTGCCAAAAGAATAGGTAATTATGCTGGTAATGTAGGAACACAAGGTAACAATCCTTACACCAATACCTACAACCTTGACTAGACAAACCATCTTGATTTCTCAATGAGAAACTCACAAAATCTACTAGGCATTCAAGCACCTTGCCCACCATAAGAGAGAAGGCAATCATTAGAGGAAAATGTGGGTAGTCTTGCAAGGTTGACCAATTAAATGATAGGTTATCTAGCAAAAAGTATGCAAGGCTATATGAATAGAATTGATGCTCTGTTACAGGATCAACAATCATCCATTAGGAATCAAGAGGTGCAAGTGGGACAATTGGCAAAAGAGATGGCATCTAGTCCCACAA
This sequence comes from Avicennia marina, assembly GCA_019155195.1. Taxonomy (NCBI): domain Eukaryota; kingdom Viridiplantae; phylum Streptophyta; class Magnoliopsida; order Lamiales; family Acanthaceae; genus Avicennia; species Avicennia marina. Next base: position 7,663,997 of record CM032760.1, read on the forward strand.
GTATGTTACCAAGCACTATTGAAAATAATCCTTTTGAACATGTCAAAAATATGCAAGTAACTATACATAAAAATGACGATGTGTCAATACCTTTTGTAAAGGACAAAAAGGTAAAGGTGTAGCCTACTAGTGTGGAGAAGGAATACTGAAAAAGCCCAGCACCATACAAGTTGAAAAGTCCGTACCCTTAGAGGCTTATTCCAGTGAAGCTAAAGGAGCAGGTATGTTGATTTCTAGTAGATTTTGAAAAGTTAAATGTCAATGCTCCTTTAGTTGTAGAGATTAAAAATGACCCAAGTGTACTCAAGTGCTTGGAAGATGTTGCAAGAAAGAAAAGAAAATTGGATGATGTTGATAATAACCTGGGTGAAGAGAGTATTTTGCCATAAAAATTGGAAGACCCTAGGAGTTTTTCTATTTTCTATACTAAAGGAAGCACTTCATTTGATAATATTTTATGTGATTTAGGTGCTAACACAAATGTGATGTCCTTAACTACTTCTCAGGCACTTAGGATGGAATTAATAAAGCCCACATGCATGAAGGTAAAGTTATCCAATAGATCTAAGACAAGACCATTTGGCTGTGTGGAGGATATCTTGATCAAGGTAAGTAATTTGGTTGTGCCAATGGATTTTATTATTCTCGACATGGAGAGCGAAAGAGAGCACAATATAATTTTGGGATATGAACTTTCTTGGCTACTACTAAAGCCGTGATTAACATGAAGAAAGGTAGTCTTACATTATATGTAGGTCCAAAAGAAGTAACTTTTTATATATACTCAACACCTTCTACCACGTGCATACAAAAGATAGAAGAAAATATCTCTATAATGCAGATGGTTAACCAAGTTGATAACAAGACTAATAAGATAGAGGGTGCACAGGAAAGTAATATGTAGGTTAAAAAGGGAAAAGAAAAACTAAGTGTGGGAGAGGATTCCCCATGGCAAGAAAGAGAAGAGCTGAACATAAGGAAGAGAGCAAAGAGGAAAAGAGAGGGAATGTGAAAAAAAAAGAGAGACTCGCAATTCTTGGTGGATTGTGGATCCTTAAAGTCTCAACTAGACTATCCTAAACAATGAGTACCAAGTTGGACCACAAACATTAAACATAGCACTTCGTGGGAGGCAACCAAAGCTATATTTTTATTTTTATTTTTTTTGCTTTTAGTTTATTATTTTTTTTTTCGAGTTTTTTTTAAAAGTTGCATGGAGTTTGTCCATATTTTGTCTTGCTGTAGGATTTTTGGAACAATAGAGAGGACATGTGAGGATGTAGAAGCCCAAGAAAGAAGAAGAAAGATAGGCACCACCTTACTAGGTTATCTTGTTCCTTGTTTCCTTGTTTTAATTGTGATGATTTAATTAATTGTGGCATTAAGATAAGAGAGGGGGTGGGCTAAAGTAAAAGAAAATTTTTGAGTGAAAATCATGTCATTGCATGTGATATGATTGCTGAATTTTTATGCATGCAATTATGTGGTTTACATCATTATTGATAGCTTAAGCATGACTTGAACTTGTGACCACTGTACCTAATTTATAATGAAGGCCTTGCAAGAAAAATTGTGTTGCTTTGGTTTCTTCATTGTTCTTGAGATTAGCACTTCACTCTTAATTATTAGACTATTTGAGAAGTTCTGTAGTGATGATGAGATGATTGAATTAAGAACATAAGTCTTATCTTAGGTACTGGTGAATTCTCTAGCAAATAAGGGAAATTAACTGAGAGAGAGAGGGAGTGAGTGAGAGTGAGGAATTAGAAAAAATTAAATGAAAAATCTTGAACAAAAAAAATATAAATGAGCATAAGAAAAATCAATCTACTCCATTGATTGAAGCAACTTATTGATTGAGATTGCACAGAGACTCATGTTCATTTTCGCGTAAAAAAGGTTGCTCAACTAAAAGTATGCAAAGCATCTAGAGTTAGCTGTAACTTGAGTTACTGAGTGTGTGTAGCGACCCTTGTTCATATTCGTATAAAAAGACTCAAACTACATTAAAAAAGAATTTAAAGCTCGTGAAAGATAGGGAAAAATAAGTGTAGGAGAGAAAGTAAGAAAAAAAATGTTAGCCCACATGAGTCCTCTTGATAGAAGTAATGTTAATTGAACTTATTTAAAAGAGAGTGAATTAGTGTCTAGAGTGAGTGGTCCTATATTTGATTGTCTTGAACTTACTATAGAATTATCAAATGGTTGAAATGATTGGGAGTTAAAGAGGGCTACACACACACACATGAGAACTTATGCTATAAACATTTAGGTTGAAAATATTATGATTTTGAGTGATGATGGATGAAGTGTTGCGTGCATACTCGTGAATTCTGAAATTAAGAAAAATGGCTAATTTCATAATTTGTGCATCAATCATTATCAAGAAGATAAAGTGTTTGCTTGAGGACAAGCAAATGAGTGAACGTGGGGTGTGATAACACGTGAAATTGTAGTATATTTGTACCCCTTGTATATTTAAATTGTGCATGTATATGAGTTAATATGGAGAAAATATGTTATCATCCATGAATTGTATTTAATATGATGATTTTGATGAGAAAAAATGAATCTATGAGGTCAAATACTAATTTTAGGAGGAGTCACGACCATGAGACCCAACCACATAGTGTACTAGAATTTTTGTAGTTGTTTGTTGTGATCACAAGGTCAAAGGTTGCGATATCAAGAAGCCATGACGTTGTTACTAAATTGGTCATGGAGCATTCTGAAATTTATGCAAATGGACGTCACTATCATAATGGTGTACTGTGCGATCGCTAAAAGAGTCCACCCGACCACAAAACTCAATTACCTAATTGATGTAAATTTTGGGGTCAGGCTCATGGATGCAAAGATGCAAGTTGCAATCCCAAGTCCTAGTGGTGTGATCGCAGGAAGTCGGTGCAGCTAAGTTGCAGTTTCTATTTTGCATGATTTTTCAAGGGCTTTTTCATCTTGTCATCCACATACACAAATCTTAGACATCCTTGAACTATAAATACACATTCTCCACATCTTGGAGAGAGGATTAGACTTAGTTTTATTTTCTAACACTTAGAAAGACAACTCCACATACTTGGAGAAGTGAAAAAGGAGGAATCCAAGCCAAGTCTTGTGAAGCATTTAATACTCCACGCAATGCAAGGATAATAACATAAGTTTGTCACATTTTTTCTATTATCTTTATGTTGTTTAGGATGATAAACATGTTAAAAATAGTTTTTATCAATAATATTATGACTTGCTAATTATCCATCTAACCTTTTGTGCTTGTAATTAACTGAATATATATGCATAATTTTGTGATTGATTGTACTTGCTATTATTATTTGTAATTATGGGATTGAATAGTAGTTAGAGGAATTGGCCACTTGTTTAATTAATTTGTGGTAGCGTGAGATACAACAGATGTGAAACTTGTGCACTAGATGTACAATCGTAAATATTAAACTTTTGGGAATAACGAAAGTGAAACCATTGGATTAATGTGGAGGGAACGTTGTTATTTACGACACTAATTACTAAATCCAATAATACTTGAGAAAACCCACCAAACCTTAAGTTGAAACTTTAGGAGAGTTTGAGAAGATATCCTAGAGACATTAGGAATAATAACCCATAACAAAGCAATTAAATTGATAATCAACATAAATTAGCATACACAGGAAATCAATACAACACGAGATGTTAGACTTTTCAATTTTTGGTACTTCACTCATTTAAGTTGTGAGTGTTTTCTAGTGTTTGTTTAGTTCTTCTATTTTGTTTCTTTTATTTTGGTACAATTTATAGGCCTAACTAATAAGAACTTACATCAATAAATACAAAACCCTTCCTCGTAGACATGATACCTATACTAACCATAGTATTAAACTCAATTATAAATTTAATTTTGATGTGGCGAAGACCCACGATCAATTAAAAAATTTTAATGGGGCAAAACATAGTAGGATGCCTTTGACACTTTAAAACAAAAGTTCAAATGTGCACCCATTCTTAGTTTACCTAATTTCAGTAAAACTTTTGAAATTGAATGTGATACTTCAAATGTCAGATTGACATTATGTTAATGCAAGAAGAAAGGCCTATTGTTTACTTTAGTGAAAAGTTAAGTGGAGCTACCCTTAGTCATCCCATATACAACAAGGAAATGTATTCCTTAGTCCGAACATTACAAACTTAGCAATATTACCTAAGGCCTAAGGAGTTTGTGATCCACTCCAACCTTGAGCCCTTGAAGCGTCTTAAGAGCCAAGGTAATTTGAGCAACAGACATACTAGGTGGATTGCATTTATTGATACTTTTCCCTATGAGATCAAGTATAAGAAAGGAAAGGATAATGTTGCTGCCGATGCTTTATCACATAGATACACCTTGATTTTCACCTTAAGCATGAAGATGCTAGGGTTTAAACATATTCGTGAAATGTGTGAAAATGACAATGGTGATTTTGGTCCTATATATGCCTTGACACACACTACCCTACATAAAAGATTTTCTCAAGATGATGTATATTTGTATTTTGATAGAAAATTAAGTGTGTCTAAATGTTCTTTGCGGGAGCTATTGCTGAGGAAAGCTCATAATGAAGGATTGATGAGACAATTTGATATCATTAAAACTGTGAGCATTTTGTAGGAACATTTTCATTAGTCTTATTTGGGAAGAGATGTGGCTAGGATCATTGATCAATGCTTGAAGTGTCAAGAGGCCTAGTCACACACCCACCCATGTAGTTCGTATAATTTTTTACCTATTCCCCAAGTCTCTTGAATCGATATTTCTATGGATTCTGTATTGGAGTTGTTTAGGAGTCGGAATAGACGTTATGCTATATTTTTTGTTGTTGATAGATTTTCCAGAATAACTTATTTCATTCCTTGTTACAAAACTAATGACGCAAACCATGTGGCTACTTTGTTCTTTAGGAAAGTTGTCCACTTGCATGGAATCCCTAGGACCATTATTTTCGATCGTGATGTCAAATTTCTTAATTACTTTTGGAAAATACTTTGGCATAAGTTGGGAACAAAATTACTTTTCTCTACTACTTGTCATCCCCAAATTGGGAACTTTGTTGCATGCCATTCTTAAATAGAATTCAAAGTCTTGGGACAAATGCTTGCCACACGTTGACTTTGCATATAATAAGAGCACACAATTTTTATCCTTTAAAATTGTGTATGGATTTAATTCCTTAACTTCTATGGATTTGTTGTCATTACCTAATAATGAGCAAGTTAATGTATATGGCAAGAAGAAGTGTATGTTTGCGAAGCCCTTGCATGAGAGAGTGCACTAAAATTTAGAGAAAATGACCCAATAATATGAAAAAGGGGTGCAAGAAGAACTTATTTAAACCTAGTGATTGGGTGTGGATTTATTTTAGGAGGAAATATTCCCCCAACAAAGGAAAACAAAGCTACATCTTGGGGTTGGGGGGTGGGGGATGGTCCATTCAAAGTCTTGGAGAAACTTGGAGATAATGCCTAAAAGATTGAGCTACTGGGTGAATATGGTGTTAGTGCTATCTTCAATGTCTTTGACTTAGCCCCTTTTGATGTAGATGATGAGAAGAACCTAAGGTTGATGAACAACCTTATCAAGAGGAGGGGAATGATGTGAATATCAAATGAAAAGACCCCCTCAAATTACCACCCAAACCTGTTACAAGATCGGGAGCTCGCAAGTTTGACGAGGCCCTCGTAAGTTTCTTACTTAATTGAGAGTTTGAAGGACTAATGGACATGATTGGAGAGCCAAAGGATGGAAAGTGCCAAACAAGCCGAATCGCCGTTGGAACATTCTACCATTACGATCAGGTAGGAACCCAATCACTCGTGACACATGCGATCAACCTACGCAACAAGGATGACACGTTGGAATTATGATCACGATCGATCTCAAAGGGCGCGATTGTGCTAGAGACCTTTCTAGAACAATGATCGCACGAGTTCAATCTTGTAAAGATGTGATCGATCCAGCTTAAGCCTAGATAAATCGCAATGCAGGTGGGAGACCAAATTTTGATTGTTGGAGCCACTTTTTAGAGGGCATTTTCATCATTTCCCATACCCTTAGATCCTTAGTCAATGTCTTGTATATATAAATGCATTCAGTTGGCTCCTGTGTAAAAACTTTTAGTCCATTTATAGCAAGGATATTGATTTCTTCTTACATGCTTGTTGTGTGAGAATTTACTACATCAACTTAAGTATAAATCGGGTTATTTGGATGTATTTCCGTGGCTCATGGCCAACACTTTTTGACGTGGTGTTTAGTTCTTTGTTTACCAAAAATCAATTTGTTGTAAAGGTTAACCCCAAGTGAGATTAGTTTTTACTTAGTTTATTTATGTGTAATCTCATTGGTTATCTATTTTCTTTTTTTTTTTCAATTTTACCAACTATCTTCGATCGTTGCTTCCACTGGGTTGACATTAATATGAATATTCATTATTAATTTTATCATTGCCATTTGAATTTTGTTGAAATTAGGAAGCAAGTTAGTTGTTTTTGGAGTGTAGTTTTATAATTGAAAAGTTGAAATGTGTGTATGTGTGTGTGTGAATATAAGAGGGAAATTAAACTGTATGCAATGAATATCAATATTAGTTTATTAGTACAATTTTTTTTAGCATAACATCTTAATCAATAATACATTTATAAGTTTCAATCTATTGAAATATTTTAATTCCAACTCAACTATACTTAAAAAAAATGTATATAAAGTTCATGAGCCATTATACAGGTTAAAAAATAATTAACTGACTTACCTAATGACGTGATCAAATCGCGTCAGAAAATAGCGGTGTAATCGAACCCGAATCCGATAATCTCAAGGACGCGAACCGGACGAAGAACGCCGACCCAACGTGGTAGGATTGGATTGAACCCGATAGAACGACCATAATCAGCACGCCGATTGCTGATTGATACGTTATGAATCACACGAACCAATTAGGAATGACTCGATTTTGGATAGAAAATTCACGAGAAATTGAAAGGCTCAATTTCAGGGAATTGAGAAGAAACTTGAATTAAATAAAAACTCTCTCTATCTATTGATTTGTATTTACTGAATAACAAATTATTATTTATACTAAATACTATCAGATTTTAACCTAAAAGCCTATATGACCCAATTTATTAATAAGACTCATTTACAATAAAGCTAAAATTAATAAATATTAAAATAAATTTCGACGGATCCCTGGATCGCGTCACCTAAACCATTGTTTAGTTTAAAAAGATTTATGACATGACTGATATTCATATATAGAATAAGGTAAGAATGCAATGAATTTAAAAATTGAATGAAATCAGAAAAGGAATGAGATGATTTCATATCCTCGCTTGAATGGAATAAAATTGCCATTTTACTATTTTATTTTATTTTTAAGAATGATAATTAAAAATATATATAATGAATAAAAGATAAATATTTTTATAAAAAAAGAAATTATTTGAAAATATTTAATTAATTATTATATCTTTGTTATATGTCTATATATATTTAGATATATAATATATATTTAATATTTATACAACTATACAATATTCATATTGCATGTAAAAATTATATGTTTATACATAGTAGGTACTTGAACGAACATGTAACATTGATCTTTAATTTGTTCATTGCAAAATAAATATTTATAAAGTTCTATTTTAACTTTACGTAGATATTCATTATATGAAAAAGGTAAATATTCAATTGATATTATTATATTAGCTACTTTTATGAGTAATATATTAAACATTTATGAGATAAATATACTCTCTCACACACACACACACATATATTTTCATTATAGTATGTTTTATTAAGTATACCAATATATGATATATTTAAAAATCTTTTTTATTATTGCTAAAAATTAATTTAGTACTTTTATTGGATGCATAAATTTGAATATATATTTTGCATATTTAGAATATATCTTAATTATGTTATAAATAAAAATAAGATAATATATATTATTAACGCATGTGAATATATTTAATTTCTGTATATTTGTGTAATATGTATATGTATATATATATATATATTAATATTTTCTCATATGACATTTTTATATTTAATTTATTTATTAAGAATGTATAATATTTGTTTATATAAATCTTGTAAATCTAAAAATTAATAAAATTATTTTGATAGTATAAAATATAGGTCATTCTTAATAATGTAAGAATAAGTAATCCCGCGGGGCTGAAAAGGAATGGATATTCTTTATTTTTGGGAATATTGATTTCCAATGGAATAATGATTCCTTAATATCTAATCATACCGATCGTAAAAATAAAAATGATGTAGGAATCACCGTTCCATTAATACCTCATTGTTGCATTCCAATCGTGCCTTTAGAACCTATCATAGTGTAAATTTGGTTAACCCGCCTACATTAGGTGGGGTGGAATTTTTATTGTTAAACGGATTCGATGTGCATGCCCTTGGGGTATGGTTGATGTGCAGGAATAGATGAAAATAGAATGAGTATTATCAACTTTAGTCTAATTACACGGTATAATTTTTATATGAAAATCGTCATTCTTGAAGGAACATTGATATGAATTAACATTTTCTTTTAGTACTATAGGTTTACGTATTACTAATTTGTTAAGATAAACTCATACTTTTTTTTGATGAAATTATATAATGAACTATAGTTGTAGAATATGTAATTATTAAAATATTTTTAATTATTTATATATTCTTTTTTTACTATATTTCCATAATTTTTATTTATTTTATTTACTTTTCTAAATTTATATTTATTCTATATTTTCTATTTCTTGGTTGTTTCTTTTATATCATATTGTGAAATATATAAATGGTATAAAATTTATATATAAAAATTATCATCATTATTTTATTTATATGCATACACATTAGGTGTCTTTAAATTTTAATTTATTTTGTTTTCTTGTCAATATTCTCCTTCAATTTAATTTATTCTTGTTTTTCCTATTTTAATTCCATTATTTATCTTTTATTTATATGTAATGTAAACAATATTTATACAATCAAGCATATATTTACTTTTTATAAAAATTCTATGCTAACACAAAAAATCATATCAACTACAATTATAGTCTCATTACAATTTTTTCTTTCTATTTTCTTTTTAAATGGCACAAGATTTTTGTCTTTATTTGCTATTATATATCCAACTTTTTGTAAAATATATAAGTATTAATTAAATTTTTGATGCATAATTATATAAAAATTTTCATTCAAGGATAATTTTATTGTTGTAAGTAAGTTTATGGTATTTATATGTTTATTTCCATTTGCTAATTATAGGAATGAAATTCTAAATAATAATTGTATTCCTTTCCCATTTCCTATGTATATTAGTCATGAGATAATTTATATAATATTCATTTTATTCATATATTTATTTTATTTTTAATTTTATTTTTATATTCATTCCATTTTTATCTTATATTATTCATGCACACGGGCTATGCTCTTAGATTTAATCTGGCAAAAAATTACGATGATCGAATTTGCAACATGTTAAAAATGGTCATAAAATTGTAATTTTCTTTTTTTAAAAAATAATTGGTGGATGAACTACTAAATTTATTTATGTAATTAAAACACAGAATATACCGTAAACCAAACATAACAAATTGTGAATGGAAAACATTTAGAATTTTAATGACTTGACTAATTTATAGCTACTAATTATTGAAATTTTTTAAAGCTAAACTATGGAATTTATCTATGTAATTAAAATACAGAATATACGGTATCCGAAACATAACAAATTATCAGTGGAAAAAATTCAGAATTTTAATGGCTTGATTAATTTATAGCTATTAATTATGGAAATTACTTAAAAGTTTTTAAATTAAAAAAAATTAATAATATTAAAAAATAAAAAATTCTCAAAATTCTACGAATTTGATCAAAATTAAATCTTGGTTGTAAACGGACCGGTTTACTATTTATATATATGATATATATGGATGATTGCCCCACAAAACTGCTGAAAATATGTCCAATCAAACGAGGAAGTGAGAGATTTTTCATGGGAATTACATTTCCAATCACCAAAATTTTGTCCAAATTAAACTAGTTTTAATATAAACTGTTGCTTATAAAATTATCATTTTCCAAGTAAACGAAAACTATAAAAAGCCTACTAGTGAGAAATTAGCTGAAGTTCAGAATGACTACAAGCTAGAAGAGTACACCTATGGTGTAATTGTCAACAATGGATTATATATATAACAAGGGAAATGAAAGAAAAATATAAAATTATAATAAAATATAATATATTAAAATAAGGGTAATGGAATAATTTAATAATGGCAATTAAATTTAAACCTTTAACACCTTAGTATAGAAGTATAAATAAATATGGAAGGGAAATTGTTAAAAGTTGTGATCAAGAACTTTAATTCCATTCTAAATAAATGAAAAGACAGCCTTTAATACCATTTTTTAGATGGCATGGCAATAATAGAAAACACGAAGGGTATTTTAGAAATTGTATTAAAAATTAAACTACCAAGCTCACATATTAAACCATAAATTCTTGGACAGAGCTTTATTCTATTAATTATGGAAGGAGAGATGGAGGATAGTTTCTTTTTTGTCTTTGTTTTCTTCAATTTTTTATTTTTTTTCATTTTTGTAGCCAGAAAACAGTTATGCTATTGAAATTAATTAAATAGAATTGAATTAAGAAAAGAGTGCAAAGTAAATTAATCAAGACTATGCAAAATCATATAACTTAAGCATGATAATCTATAACAGTTCCCTATCATTAATATCAATTTTAGTAGTAATTGCTATTATTAATCACATAAATAAATAGAGTGAAAAACCAGTGGAGTGTCCCTCTTTTTGATAATAAATGGAGTGAAGATAACTAATTACTGTTTTTCCTTAAGTGTCATTTTCCATTTGTTACAACTGTCTCCTAATAATAATAATAATAATAATAATAATGAGTGTGCATGAAATTGACGCACCTTATCTTGAAACAAATGGAAAATCATAATAATAATGGGTGTGCATGAAATTAATGAACCTTATCACAAAACAAAGGGAAAATCATGACAACAATGATAGCGATGGGCAAAATCTAATTGATCCTTTACCAGCAAAGGTTTTTCCAATATGGAAACTAATGCTAATAAATTTCATCTGTTACATTAATTTTTTTTCGTTATATTTATCATGGGTTTCTTACTTTAATTTCATTAAAATTTGGCATTTATGTAGATTGAGAAAAAATTATCTAATTGACAACCAATTTTAGATCATAAAAGCACATTTTTTAATTCCATTAATTAAATTCAAATATAATTTTTTAATAAAATTTAAATTTTTATTTAATCTATTAAAAATGGTAATATGCGTGGAAAAAATCACTCAATTGGAATGTTGACCCTTATTCTGCTTAGTTAAAATTCATTCAGATTCAATTGCAACTAAACTTCGATAGAACTTTTAAATGCTTAGTTCTTTCAATATAAAATTAAATGTTGATTGTAATGTGAGATAATTTAATATTTTTTTTGTAAACTAAAATTTTAAAAATTTGGTTTTAGAACCAAACTTTCATTTTAATTGTTTTCAATAATGCTTTTTTTTATTATGTTTTAAATATTATATATATGATTAGCTCTAATTGAACTCATTCAATATAAATTAAATTACAGAAAGACATAAATAATATTTGATTTGTTGAAAAAAGTTTTTTCAGATAAATATTATAAATTTAATTTCAAATTACATGTATTTCGTTTACTACTAAAATGAACATAGCCTATTCAAAATTAAATATTATGAACAAAATAAAGAGACAAGTCATGGCAAACTCCGATACATACATACATACATACATATATATATATATGTGTGTGTGATTAATCTCCTGCTTATTGGGAGAATTATCGTTAACTATAAATTAATAATAAATTTGTTTAAAAATAATATGTATTTCAAAATTCAAATATTATTTATGTTTTTTTCATAATGTTAATTCAATTGTAAAAGTATTACTTTATTATTAATTATATTTATAAAAAGTATTAAACTTAAAACCCGATTTTAGAAATTTGATTTTAAAATAAAAATTAGGGAATCTAATTCGAATCAAATTCAAAATTTTATTTGCGATTCAAATACTTATGCTTTTAATCAAATTTATAATATTCATATTGTAATTTTAATAGTCAAAAATTATATGTTACATATATTTATAATTTTGATCATAATGCAATAAAGCAAAATATAAAAAAATTAAAACTAAAAAATTTTAAAAAGTGAAAGCGAAAATTTTAAAGTTTGATCAACAATCAAATATTAAAAATTCTCATTAATTTTTGTGAGCAATTATTCATTTTATAATATTAAAATAAATAAATCTTACTTTTACATACCTAAAATTTGAAACAATCATTGCTATTTATAGTGTTATTATTACTAAATGATACTAATTGTGCGCAAACCTAAGTAATGGCTAAGCTCCATCTTAACAGCCTATATTTTAATTTTTAATCGTTGCTTGGCGTTTCCTATTGGTCGATGGTGCTTACTTTGAAGATCACTAATTATTATTTTTTTTATCATTATAATAAAGAAAATAATTAATGAAATGTAATGTGTAGAAAAATGAAGCTTTAAAAATTGGAACACTAAAATCGAAAGACTTTTCCTAAAACTGTCAATCATCCCTCCACAATTGAATCCCATTTTAATATATATCTGTGTATGTATATATATATATATATATATATATCAATATCTATATATAAATACACACATATAAATAATAGCAAGAAGTTGTTTGACCAATTACCACTAAAGTTCAATTGTAATTTTCAAGAATTTTTATTTTTTATTATATTAAAATTTTTTTATTTGTCGAAGCCAAACTATTCATGATGCATATAATGTTTTAATTCAGTAATAAAGAGCTTTTATATAAATAGCTATTTTTTTAAAAAATTTAGTGCATAAACAAATTTTCATAAGCTCTAAATCAAATCGTTACCTACGTGCATGTGTTCGTTACTTTCACATATATTTATATTATAAAAATTAACTAATACTTATATATATTTCTATCATAAAAATTAATAGTTACAATACCATCCAAAAATTATATAATTATATATATAAAAAAAAAATTAAATGAAACATAGTGTTTTTTGTTGTGATTTTTAAGTGTGTTGTATTTAAAAAATTATATAAAAATAAAAAATAAAGAGACGAAATTTTAAAAGAATATAATGATTACAATGCGTGTAATCTATACTATGGGAGACCTATTTGGTGATTTAAGACAATTTCTAAAATACCCTTCATTTATTTCTTAATGGCATTTAAAGAATGAAACTAAAATTCAATTTCACAAGCATTTACAATTTCTCTTTCATATTTATCTAAATTAGTCGCAAATTGTTAAATTACTAAAATAACCTTATTTTATTATTTTCATTATTTTTCCTTTTTATTATATTTTAATATAAATGCACACTTTTTTCGTATTTTCTCTAACTTTCAATTACCACTTATAATATATATATATATATATATAGAGAGAGAGAGAGAGAGAGAGAGAGAGAGAGAGAGAGAGAGAATATTTTCAAAAATATTCATAAACTTTTAACTTTGACTTAATTTTATTAGAAAGAATAAAATTTTATAAGTTATAAGAAGTTTTGCAATCGTATTGACCATCCCGTTATTACTAGTTTTAATAAAAAGAAAAGAAAAAATAATGGCCACGCATTCTTTAGTCTATGTTATAAAATTTCACACTTGACACCGTTAAATCAAACATTCGAATGTTCAGCGAAACAGCGGGCTTCGAATGACTGCCAAACCAAATATAGGTTGAGTTCAAAACGATCCCAATGCTGGAACGTCCCCACCAAACTGCACCTTTGCGCCCTTTACGAACCAGGCCAACTCCTGTTAGCTTCCCACCAATCTTGGATTGATATTCCCATTCGCTGCACATCAGCATCTCTCTCTCTCTCCCGGGCAAGTTTTTCCACACCGTATGGTTGCATTTCTACTCATCGCGTAAGCATTCCGATTCCATTGGCCGTCAAGAATCTTGTTTATCCGATCTATTCTTGCTGTAGTGGCAGTTCGTCTCGTTGGCTGTGATCATCTATCAATTCGGAGGTCTGGTTCTGACATGGGTTTTAATTTGGAAGTTTTTGGCCAATTCCCTCTCTCTCTCTCTCTCTCCCCCCTCCTTCCTCCTTTTGATGGCGAGTTGTAGAATTTTTTGCTTTCGTGCTTGTGAGTAGGCTGACATCAGTTCGGAATTGTTTTATTTCTTGGACGAAACTGATATATGGGTTGACGTCATAACTTCTTTGCTCTCCTTTTCTTGTAATTCATTTTGTGACCAAATCTTGCAGACAATTTGTAGCTTTGAAACTTCATATGGTTCAATGTCGTTATTTGCAGGAAATATGTCAGAGTTATTTGCAGGAAATATGTCAGAGAATGGTTCTGATGGGGAAGAAAAACTCGGTTTGAATAGAGACAAGGTAGTTCTCGGGGCTCGCTTATAGTTTTTCCACTTCTAGAACACCATTGATTATTATGAGCTCGTGTCCTTCCTCGTGCTAGGATTGACGAAATCAATGTAATTTTAGCTGTGGCGTAAATAAGTACCTTCATATATTTTTATTGTCAAGTCATCATCTTTTCACATTCTAGACCGTGTAAACAATAGCATCCTCAACTTATGGTTTTTTTCCCCACTTCGCATACCTACCCTTTACTATGATCAATATATTAGAAATATTTCTTAATCTAATAACGGCAGACCTCTTAGTATAGTAGAGACATCAATACGAAGTTGAAATTTCCTCAAGAATTCTATTGTGGTGCTCCATTAAAATATAAAGTTTATTAATGCTTTCATATGTTAGTTTTCTGTATCTGACTATGCTTTTGTGGGCTGCCTTAATTACTTCTTTAAGACTTTTGTATTAGATTGTCATGGTTGTAATCATAACTGATAATGCACACTCAATTGATCTATTCTACTTAGTTCTTTGTTCTTTTATTTTAAGCTTTTCCAGGTTGAAGTTGATCCTGGGGTACCTCCATCTGTGACTTGGAAACGCAAACTAAGTACTGAAGAGAATGGCCTTTCTGAATTTGGGCTGACTTTGAGAGAGAAAATAAATTTGGTATTCTTTTGAACTTGTTTTGATCCACCCTTTGCATGTAAATTTAGTCTTTTAGACACGAAATTTAACTTTTCTTATTCTTATTTTCCTACATCATTGGTTGAATGGTAGTTTTGACTGAAAATGGCCATGGTCCACCCTTTAGCGGCTGGGAACTTTGCATTCAGATATTTGCTACCTTATTTGTGAATTTTGTTCTTCCATACCAATTTCCCTAATCTCTCCTCTTTCTTCATTTTTAGGCGCCCATAGGTTATAGGCTGTGGCGGCATCTTCGAGAGGAAAAAAGCAAACATGGCGTAAAAATTTTCGCCAATATTGAGCTGAAACTTGAACTGTTTGGTACTAATTGTAGAGAATCTGATTTTTTCCTCTCACTGTTCTCTCAGCAGGTATTTCTTGATCCCTTTACAAAGCGCCACACATCATCTTGTCAAGGAGTTCCTATTGGTGGTATCGGGTATATCTTTTTTCGGTCTTGCTATTGTCATTTTGTTCAAGGAGTAATCGACCAAATATGATCTGGTCAAGGGGTGCGACTGTTCAGGAAAACCTTTAATTATTTATATGCCCTTGAAAAATTCTATCTGAATTTCCTCGAAAGAATAACACATTATTATTTTACGCAGGAGGGCAGCCATAGCTTTTATGAAAAGTCTGTTCTATGCATATTTGAAGTGCAAAATATGCCTATTTTCCTTTATATAAGACAGTCTTCTATATCTGTTCCATTCTGTTAGAAATTTGAAGCATCCGTTGTGCATAAAACTGGTTTGTTTTATTTTCTTTTATTTTTTTAACGGGGTGGGAGCTAGGACTGGGGATATTTTCAGATAATTTGTATCATCCACAACTTTTTTCCAATATTTGGTGATGTTTTCAATGCACAATAAAAGAAATAATGTTTGTTCACATCTCAGGCTGTTTCTTCCTCTCATATATATATATATATATATGAATGATTAACTTTTGAAAGCAAGCCCGTTTCTGGTTGACATAAAGGTCGTGGTGATTCATAATTTCTTCTATGTCACTGGATGATCTTCTAAGGAATAGGTTGTGGTGTCCCGTTGTCACTACTTGGAGTAAGGGAAAAAATGGGTTTATCACATAAATTTAGCTTAAATGGTCCTACTGAATTAGCTACATCAATTTGAGTATTTATGAGCACACAATTGTCAGGGCTGGAAGCATTGGCAGAAGTTGCAAAGGTGAATTTATGCGTTGGCAGCTATTTCCTAGGATTTGTGAAGATAAACCAGTCTTGGCAAACCAATTTTCTGTAAGTTTTATCCAATATAAGGTGTTTGTACTGTACAATGATGTATGAAATTCATATAGCTAGATAAATCATTACCGTGTGATCATTTGCATAGTTTACCATGTATATTCTCTATTCTACATCTGATTGATGCTTTGCAATTCCAGATGTTGTTTATGGATTCTATTGCACTTGAACATTATTTCCATGCAATGTCATCCTAAAATCGTTGTTATAAGGTACTTACAGACTTAGCTACCATTTGCCAATCTTGAAATCATATTAAAATATAGTTATTGGACCTTTTTTGTGATATTTGCAACTCTGTGCCGGCTCATGTGTATTGGAGAGGATCACAGAGCACAGAGTCTCTCTTTAGGAGCTTGTTATTGATTATAAGAAGTCCATAAACTGCACAACATCCCAATTCAGTGTGAAGGGCCTAGCTTGAGAAGGCAGAAGGTGGTGATTACTTTATTATGCGTAACAGTGCGATATTTTACAATGGAACTCAATCCTTTAGCTCTGCAATTTATTGCCTTGCTTGGAAAGTTCTACTTCACATGTACAGTAACTTCATCTAACAGTTGACGCCTTTAAAGGAGATTGGCAGCGAGTGACTTTCTGTGAGGGCCGCTAGACAACATTTGTTATCTGTCAATATGATACTGTTACTGAATATACAATGTAATATCGCTTTTAAACTCATGACCATTAAAAAAGGTGGCACTTGGTGGGTGTTTTGCTGTTATCGACAGGTTATCATCTTAGTCATAGTTTGTAATTAAACCATCAGTGTACAGAAACCATATCAGGTTAAAAGAATAAGATGTATTGTTTCCATCAAATGTCCTCAATTTATGGATTTCTGCTATCCTTGAAGTTTCAAATTTATGTTTGTTGGAATCTGTTGCTAAATTCTGGTTTTTCATGACAATTATATGATGCTAGAACAATTGGCCAATACTGTGCCTTTTATTGATCAGATATACAAGTAAATTGCTTGTCTATGACAGCATATTTTCTTTATTACTATGCATAATGGTCGAACCTGTGATAAAAAATTGAAGGACCTACATTGTCAATTGCAGTATCCTGGCATATATTTGCTTGTCAATAATTATTTACTCTTGGCCTGTTCTACTTTTTCAGATATTTGTTTCACGACAGAATGGTGAAAAATATTCTAGTGTACTATGCCCAAAGAGCCAAGAAATTCTACAGTAAGCCATTGTGCATCTGTTTTTGGGTTTTAAACATTACATTGTGCTGTTCTAGATGTCTTGCTGTGTGAAAACTACTTTTCTCAAGATGAGATAGGTAATTGGTCACTGAGATCTGAGAAAAGAAAAGAGAGATAATTTTACTTGGTAATTTGTATTTTTATGGAAGTTATTCAGTCTCTCTAACTAATGTGGATAAACAGTGACAGTTCAGATCTTGGGATAGGATCTTGGGACTGGAATCTGGGTGGACAAAACTCCACTTACCATGCATTGTATCCAAGGGCTTGGACTGTATATGACGGTGATTTCACAATGATCCAATATTTTCTTTGCTTCGTTCCCCAGTTCATGGATTTGTATCTCACAGAATCTTCTTTTTCTTTTCAACGAAGGTGAACCTGATCCAGCTCTAAAAATAGTGTGTCGGCAAATTTCTCCCTTTATTCCCCACAATTATAAGGAGAGCAGCTACCCTGTAGCCGTCTTCACTTACACGGTATGACAAAGTTGTCAGATCTCCATTCTTTGGCTCTCCTCATTCTTCATAACACTATGCATGTGAACACAATGAGCTTATATCCTTCTTACAATGAGGTTTGTAATGAACATGTCAGTTGTCTAATTTGGGAAAGACAGAAGCAGATGTCACCTTGCTCTTTACATGGGCAGTAAGTTCCATTTCTTAAGGTTTTTTTTCCTTCTCATATATTTATATAATTTAAAATTGAGTTGTCACCTGGGTCTTTACATAGGCAGCAAGTTCCATTTCTTAAGTTCATTTTTCTTTATATTGTAATGATTAAAAATTCAGTGATACTGCTATGCCTTGTCCAGTCATCCTGATTATAATTTTCTCAACGTTCACTGTTACTGTGCAAGGATTTCCAAAAGATATTCTGATTGTTCCCTGTTCTATGCTCTGCTAGAATTCTGTTGGTGGGGATTCTGGACTCTCGGGTCACCATTTCAATTCAAAATTTAGGTAAATATGCTTGACATACTCCATGTGTTATAATTATTTCTTGATGATGTTTGGAATCCGAAACTTTTTGTTGTTGAAAACTTTACCATTTGAATATTGTTAGTTTCATTGAAGGTGATCATGGCGCTGTTTCAATTTTTTTATTACTTTAAAACTAAATTTTCGCTGCTTGATGTGATTCGGTGCACTTTTGAGTGGTTTTAAAAAGCAAACAAATGTGTGGTTCGGTGTTATTTGGTGGGGCAGTTTGCAGTTTTGAATGGGATTTAATTTTGAACTTAAATTATCAAATTTGATAACATATTTATTACTTTATAACAGAAATCATTTACATTTTTGCGCTATAAATAATAACTGAAAAATATGATTGTATGTTAAATTTTGATATTATATTTTAAATAAAGAGAATAAATAAAATAATAAAAAAATATTGGCATAATATTTTGAATTATTTTATAAAATCTATGCTATTGTTATCTATTTTTATACCAAAATATCATTTTTATTAATATTCCTTGTATTATAATCTTTAAAAGAAGAAATTGAATAATTTATAGACTCAACTTTCTAACTAGGAAGAGAAAAAAATTGATTTTTTTAAAATTAAGAATAACAATTGAAATTAATAACAAATATTAATCGATTCATATATATATGTATATATATATAGGGGGCTCGGCGTGGTGGCCATCTAACCATGTAAGACTTTTTAGTTTCAATTAAGTTTTCAAAGCTGTAATAATAATTTAACAAAAATGATGAGGTGTGGGCATTTTTAGCCGTTTTCAATATTCTTGATCAGTCCTATTTTTCAGAACTTCACACTTGTGACTTTCTTACAACCTACTGATCTAATTTCATATAAAATGGTTCCCTTTTTTTCCAGGACGGAGGATAATGTTAGTGGAATTTTGCTGCACCATATGTGAGTGCCCATTCTAGTCAATGATGTGAAATAATTGGGATTGATATTACAGATTTGACATGCATATATCTTTATTCATTGTAAACTGATACAGGACTGAGAAAGGGCTTCCCTCGGTAACTTTTGCAATTGCAGCAGCTGAGACCGGCGGAGTTCATGTCTCTGAATGCCCCTATTTTGTCATATCTGGAAACTCCCATGGTATCTCAGCGAGAGATATATGGCATGAAATTAAAGAGGTAGGTTACACGTTATTACTTTGGCCCAAATTTCACTGTTCAAGCCATGCATCAAAATGATTGTGTCTTATTGTCATGCACATTTGTATGATCTTGCTTTAAGACAGACATGTCTGCTATTGTAGTCTGAGTTTGCAGGGCAGGTTATATAATAAAAGTATATATATATATATTTATGTATATATATATATATATATAATCTAATCTAAGTTACTTGAAATTATACTTTATATTTTTGTTGAAACTTCTAAACTTTGAGCTAGCCTCAGTCTTACCAAGAGTAAATCAGAACTGCAAACTTTTTTCTAGATCACTTATTAGAAACATATTTGTTCAGCTGACAATCTTCCATCAAAATTTTGAATTTAAGGTTGCTATATATTGCAAGAATCATCTAAAATGCTAATTTACTTTTCACTTTGTCTGCTCCATTTCTTTTCCACTGTAGTGTTATATAAACTTTCTGTGTCTTGTTAACTAAATTCCTTCCAGGCAGAGTTTAGCCTAAAAACTGTCCTCATGGGAGTTTGTAAATGTAGGAGGGTTTTTGGAAGAAAAACATATGTATTTTTCACATATAATAATACCTATTTATACAAATGCTTATGACCCTATTTTAGGAAATAAGACCAATTACAATCAATACATATGAATCACAATATTTTGACATATCAATCTGAATAATCCATGGGATTTTCTGTTCTATTATTACATATACATTCCATACATCTTCATAAAACTCTCTCTCAAGTTGGCGCATAGATGTTAACCATGCTCAACTTGCTATAGAGGTAATTGACTTGAGTTCCAATGAGAGCTTTCATGAAGATATCTCTGAGTCCAGTTTTCCCATTTCCAGTACAAATCAAGTTTTGTTGTAGTTTCTCATGTACAAAATGGCAGTCAATCTCAATATGCTGTGTCCGTTCATGAAAGACTAAGTTGGATGCAAAATGGAGGGCTGTCTGGTTAAACATTGCTGACGTATGTATGTTAACACCAATCTCAAATAAAAGTTGATATATATATAGTATCTCAGAAGTTGATTATGCCATAGCTTTATATTCAAATTCTGCACTAGATCTGAACATGACATTTTGCTTTTTACACTTCCATAGTACTAGATTTTCTCCAACCAAAACATAATAACGAGTGGTAGATCTTCTATTAATCTTAGAACCTACATGATCTGCATTTGAGAAGCTCTCAATCCATATATGTCCATGATTTCTATATAGTATCCTTAGAGTAGGAGTTCCTTTGAAATAAGATAAAATTTCCTTAAGGGCAAACCGATACTAAATTGTAGGAGCAGACATGAATTGACTTACAACATTAATGGAGTATGCAGTATGTAAGCGGGTCGCTATGAGATAGTTAAGTTTGCTAACCAATCTCTAATATTGTCTAGATCCTCAAACAGTTCTCCTTCCCTTTTGAATTACTGATTTGGAATCATCGCGGTACTGCAAGGCTTCGCCCCCTAACTCTCCTATTTAAGCTAATATGTCAAGTATATACTTCTACTAGGATAGAAAAATGCCCTTCTTGTTTCTTGCGACCCCAATTCATAAACAATGCTTTAGAACGCCTAGATCTTTAGTTTGAAACTTGGTGTGAAGGAAAGATTTCAATGATGATATTCTTACCAAATCACTTCCTATCATGATAATATCATTCACATATACCACAAGGAGGATGATGCCTAATGTATTTTTCTTGTAAAAGACCAAGTGGTCAAACTTCCAGTTCTACATTCCAAATCTTTCAATTGTTTGATTGAATTTCTCGAACTAGGCATGGGGACTTTGTTTTAGGCTATATACGGATTTATGAAGGTGACAGACTTTCCCATACTTCTCTTGAGCTACAAAGCTAGGCCTTGCTCCATGTACACTTTCATGAAGGTCCTTATGCAAGAAAGCATTTTGACGTCCAACTGAAAAAGAGGCCAATTATGATTAGATGCCATAGAGATTAAGAGACATAATGATGTTGATTTGGCTACAGAAGAGAGAGTTTAAGAATAGTCTACACTATAAGCCTAAGCATATCCTTTCGCAAAAACAATCTTTGAGATGGGCAACTCTTTATTCAATGGTTGAAGGTGTGCTCAATGTAGTTGCAGCATTAGTTTTCTGAAATCTTTGATTTCTATTTGTAATTTCTTGCAAGTGCGTCTGGTATGTCTTGCTTCTTGACAATTGTAGCAAATCACTCCTCCTAGATCCTAACCTCAATTACTATTCATCCCCCCTCTTTGATTGTTTTTTTGAAAGGTTTTGTCTAGTCTTCTGACTAACAAGCGGATTAGATGTATAAGCAGATTATGTGGAGTGGGCACTTGTATTTGTACGAAGAATCCTAAGAATGACCTCAGGTAGCAAAGATACTTTGGGACTTGAAAGAATTTGAGATTTAGCAATCTCAAATTGGGAGTTGAGTTCTGCTAGGAAACTTATCATTGCCATTTGCTCCCATTGGGCTTTGCTGAACTTTAATGTTTGAACCAAATGGCATCAAAACATTCCATTCCTCCTTTGCGCACATCATAAATCTGTGAAATATTTCCTTTTCCAAAACACAAAAATTCTAAATAGTCCATTAATTCCTTTACATTCTCACAATGATTAATTAAACTTATGAGCTCACCATCAATAGAGTTCCTAATCTACACAAATAAGTGAGAATCATGCTTCAGACGTAACTTTTTTGAGTCGTCTGTTGGTGGATCTTCTATTAGATGGTTGTCCTTCTAGATACTTTGTAGATAAAGTTTAATAGTTTTACTCCAATCCAAATAGTTGGTCCTTGTTAATGTTAATTTGTGTTTAATAGTCTTAGACACCATAGGAATAACATCAGATACGACCAATTTCTAATTGTTATCCATAATCGCCAACAGCTACACTCATACTAGAAAAGAATTATACATTAAGGTTTGAAATATAGAAAATAAAAGAAACCTCCTTTTTTGGTGTATGAACTTTGAATATGAGACCATCAGGGGACTAAGGATGGAGGGTGACTGCAATGTTACTGGTCAGAGTGGTGGGCAGTGCTGGAAATTGCTTCAGGCATTGGTGCATGCAAAACTGACGTTCTGTTGAGGCAACGTGAGTGATTCACATGTGGACTTTCAGGAGAATGCATGCAAAAGTGACATTCTGTTGAGGTGGTGCATGTGATTCTCACGGGCGCTCTCCAACGACTGGGCTCGGAGGGGAGGCTGATTAGGTGATGGGCAATGCAGCCTTGGTGGCAGTGTGAGGGGAAGGCTTCAAGTTCTGGAATGTTGGGGCTTCACCAATGTGTTCCAATTTTCTGGTTTGGTTCTAGACCCTTGGGGGAGCGGCTAATCGGCTATTGGTGGCTGTCTGGCGGTGATTCCGGCGATGGCATAGCAGCTCAAGTTGAGGTTTCATCCTTTGCTCCCTTTGGCAAAGATTCACTCTCTGCTCTCTTGCGCGGAGATACATCCTAGGCTTACTCATTAGGGTAATTCTAGCTCTGGTACCCTGTAATAGTAGGATGGTTTTGGGAGAAAAACTCATGTATTATTCACATATAATTGTACCTATTTATACAGATGCTTATGAACCTATTTTATGAAATAGGTCCAATTACAGTTAATAATTATCAATCTCAATATCCAGATGTATCAATCTAAGTATTTTATGAGATTATCTATTCTATTATTATATATACGTTCCATCCATCGTCATAACAAAGTTAAAATCTATTGTGAAGTGGAAACATTTTGCTTTCTGAATCTCACTTAAGTTATAATGAGTAAGTAAATAGTAGTAATACCGGTGTAGACTCTAATTTCAAGGTGTGATTTTAAAGAAGTGGCCAAAAGTTATCATAATGTAAAAATATTCAAGAACTACAAAGTAACTGGCATATAAATTTTCATGAATTACTATAGATGCCAAATATTCGAATAATAGTTAAGTTCTGTTTTTAAGTTTGTGAATGGTAGTACTGGTTAGGAGTCTATTGAACATATAACATTTAGTGGACTCAAGGGAATGAGTTAATGCAAAATCAGTTCATCTGTCTTGCTATTTAAGAAACTAAACATTGAACAACTCAAATTTCATATTTACCTGTTCATTTACTTGCAATGCAGGACAACTCTAGATATGTCCTTTCCTTAAATTAGATATCTGAGTCATGCATTTCCTCTTCCCTTACTCTTTTTAATAGATAATCAATTTTTGAAAACATTAAGTTGAGAAATTTTGAACCATTTATTACTCACATATTGATAGAATTGAAATCATTGTAAATAGTATCTCTTAGGGCCGATTTGGATGGAAGGATTGGATTTGGAGAAAGTATTTAGATGGAAGAATTTTAAATTATTCTAAATGACAAGAATTTCAAATCCACTCCAATTACTAATATTATAGTTTAAAAAGAAAAAGATTTGAAGTTCATTGTTATCCAAATAAGCATAATGGTTTTATTATTATGTATTTGAAATCCATCCCTTCAGATTCATAAATGCAAATGCACCCTTAGGGATTTCAGAAGGCCTAAAAATTCCCTGCATACTATATGTAATATATATTGTGTATCTGCCTTCTCTTAATCTATTTGCTTGTCCTGCTTTTTACTTCATTCTTGAAAGTCTAACCATTTCTGTTCTGATAGCATGGATCTTTTGACCACCTAAATTCTGAAGAGATGTCAGTGCCTTCCGAACCTGGTTCACTGATTGGGGCAGCTGTTGCAGCTTCTGTGACTATTCCAGCAGAAGCAGTACAGACTGTTACTTTTTCATTGGCATGGGCTTGCCCTGAAATTAACTTTCAGAGTGGAAGAACCTATCACAGGTCAGTAACTAACCATTTGTTCCCTTCATCTATCTTATCAAAATATGTTGGTGCTTTTCCACATTGATCAAGTTAAATTTATGTTCAGGCGTTACACCAAATTCTATGGTAGTCACAGTATTGTGGCATCAAATATTGCACGTGATGCAATTTTGCGTAAGTTCTCAAATCTTATTTTGTTTGTTGTGCAACAAAATTATCCATTTCTACTGTAGAAACTACACGTTTTATTTGTTTCTATTTGTTCCAAGGCAATATTGAATTCTTTTACATTGTTGAAGAACTTCATTTTAATGCTTTCTAATTTTGATTTCTCTTTTCTCCATATATTATCAAAACTAAGAGCATCGCCACTGGGAATCAGAAATTGAAGCATGGCAAAGACCCATTCTTGAAGACAAGAGGCTTCCAGAATGGTAAGCTTCGCTATATATTTTGCTGACTCAGTACGTTGAGAAGGGTTGAACAGTTTTTGATGGTCTAATGCAGGTACCCTTCCACTCTTTTCAATGAGCTTTACTATCTTAATGCAGGGGGTACAATTTGGACAGGTAATTGATAAATGTTTCCTGTAACTTGATGGTTTTGAGTTATTCTGATGTAGGTTTTTTTTTTTCCTTTTTAAACTTTCCAGATGGTTCTCCACCAATCCACAGTTTACTTACTGTTGGAAAACGAAGGTTTTCCCTTGATAGATCCAATTCAGGCATCAGAAGTAGAGATGACACGTCTGAGCAGAATGGAAGTAGAGATGATATGTCTGAGCAGAATGACACCGCAATAAACATCCTTGATAGGATGACATCATTACTTCAGGAAATTCATACTCCGGTATCAATGACTTCTGCTCTGGGAACAAACTTGCTTCAGAAAGGAGAGGAAAATGTGGGGCAGTTCCTATACCTTGAGGGAATTGAATATCATATGTGTAATACATATGATGTCCATTTTTATTCATCATTTGCATTAACTATGTTGTTCCCCAAACTTGAACTTAGCATACAAAGAGACTTTGCTGCTGCAGTGATGATGCATGATCCCAGTAAGATGACACTTTTACAAGATGGAACACGTGTCCAGCGAAAGGTTCTTGGTGCTGTTCCTCATGATATTGGAATGACAGATCCTTGGTTTGAAGTAAATTTCTATAATCTTCATAATACAGATAGGTGGAAAGACTTGAATCCAAAATTTGTGCTCCAAGTTCACAGAGATGTGGTTGCCACAGGCAACAAAGAATTTGCTCGAGCTGTATGGCCAGCTGTTTATGTTGCTATGGCTTACATGGAGCAGTTTGACAAGGATGGAGATGGCATGATAGAAAATGAAGGGTTTCCAGACCAGACATATGATACATGGTCTGTATCTGGTCTGAGTGCCTACTGCGGTGGGTTATGGGTGGCAGCCTTGCAGGCTGCTTCAGCTCTTGCTCGTGTGGTTGGAGATAAGGGTTCTGAGGACTACTTCTGGATTAGGTTTCAGAAAGCAAAGAAAGTGTACGAAAAGTTATGGAATGGCTCTTATTTTAACTATGACAACAGTGGCAGTAGTACAAGCTCATCCATTCAGGCTGATCAATTGGCTGGACAATGGTATGTTGCCAAAGATATATGCATATCAATTGGACAGTCACTTTACTCTTCCCTGCGTATTATTTTCAATGAAGGATAAAATGACGCATGCACACACACTTCATGGCCTTATGGACTAATGCACTAGCGGAGACACAATTGAAGTATTAACTGTGAGCTGGACCTTTTCTCCGAATTCCATGTGAATATATATATTTTAATTTGCTATCAGTGTCCTACGCACATGCCTCATTTGCATGCATGCCTTGGAAAACCCCTCTATACTTGGGGTGTATTTACAAGCATATACTGGTGGCAGGTGGGGGAACTTTTTCTTTGAACCTCACATCTTAAATGAATAATCATTTGCAGGTATGCTCGAGCATGTGGTCTTTTACCCATTGTTGATGAAGAGAAGGCACGAAAAGCACTTGAGAAGGTTTACAATTTCAACGTCTTGAAGGTAAAAAATGGTAGGATGGGGGCTGCAAATGGCATGCTGCCAAATGGAGAACCTGACATGTGTACTATGCAGTCAAGGGAAATTTGGAGTGGGGTTACCTATGCTGTTGCTGCTGCCATGGTTCATGAAAACATGGTTGATACCGCATTTAAAACTGCAGTTGGTGTTTATGACGTAGCTTGGTCTCCAGAAGGTCGAGGGTAGGTTGAGCAAGCTAGCCTTTTCTTTTCATAAGCTGTTTTGGAACATTAAAGACTAGGAGAACCAGGACCCCTCGCCATCTGATTTCAGCTACCTTGAGCTATATTTATCTTGTTCTCTCGTCCATTAAAAAGCCTCTCTTACTGCTTTCACAGATACGCCTTCCAGACACCTGAAGGTTGGGACTTTGAAGGTCGTTATCGATCTCTTACTTACATGCGGCCCTTAGCAATCTGGGCAATGCAATGGGCTTTAACACAGCCTAAGATGCCAAGACAGGAAATGAAGCCGGAAATCAAGGAAGAATCTGTCCTCAAGCAGCATACTGGTTTTTCAAGGGTGGCTCGTCTGCTGAAGCTGTCTGATGAAGCTGACTCGAGGAGTCTTTTCCAGGTTATATTTGATTACACTTGTAAAAGGATGTTGCGCTGAAGTATGGAGGTCCAGAATTTCGTTTCCCAAAGTCTGTATTGTGGGTTGAATTGTCATTCTTTTGAACTTCCCATTATTATGTAAAATATACTCCAATAGACAGTTCTAAAAGCCGTGCATGTGTTTAACCAGGCTGTTGCAGAGATTTAACCAATAATGTGAGTTAATCAATAATGGTTACATGCTGATTTCACCTCTCATTCCCCTTCTAGATTGTGTAGCAATAGCAATGTATTTCATTTGCAAAATCCAATCAACGGACTCATTTCAACAAAAAGAAAAAACCCGTTTTCTTCCCTGCTGTTTCGTCTTCACAATACGTTGCGTGGAAGATTTGATCAGACAACGAGGATCCTTCCACGTCGGCACCATGTAGGTTCAAAAGTTATCGCTGCATCATCCTCGCAGGTAGGTTGGTGTGAAACCTCTCTAGGTAAGATTTGTCATCTCAACCATCAATGAAAGAAGAAAAATAAAAAATAAAATAGGAAAACCTGAAGATGTGGGGACTTAATTGCCTATAATATGTTTGTATCATCCCATCTTGGAATTAGCTAAAGGTGGCAAATGTTATGATGCGAAACAAATATTATTGGATTCAACACCATGTATAATTCTGAATCAGAGATAGAGCCGCATGGGCCACTACATTATACCCAGAAAGAACACTTAGAAATTACACGTAACAGTTACACATACATCATTGAAGTGCCCCTCTCTGTGTGGAAAAGTGGCAGTTAGCCACTCATTCATTTTCCATGGTTGCCATGCTATGCCACTGCAAGAATTCCAACATTTTTGGATCACCAACCACCCCTTTCCACAGACATATATCTTGCTTATCCTCAAATAGCTCTCTCTAATATATCTCTCTTTGTTCACTTGGAAAGAATTATATTTTATCTCCCGCTGGTGCAGACACAGCAATCTAGTTTGTGAGAGCGGTGTTCCACACCCATGGAAACCGCTCTTTCTTCTATTCAGAATTTGTGTAACTTTCTTCCTTTACGTTGTTTTTGAAGGCAAGTCATTTCATGGTTAGATTTATGTTCGGTATTTTGCCACTTTAAGTTGTATTTGCAGAAGTGGGAGGGATTCATTGCTTTTTTTTTTTTTTTGGGTTTCATTCCAACAGTCGTACGCCATTTTTTGCACTTCAATTTACAGCTTTTGGTGCAATGTGACTTCTGCATCGTGTTATGAATAGGGTGTGCCACCCATGTCTGGACTACTGTGAGAAAGAAGAAGAGAAGATGGGTGCAAAGGGGCATCGCTCTATCGCTCGGCCATCCGAATGGCTGAAGGGCAATGTAATAGGATCAGGATCATTCAGCACCGTTTGTCTGGCAATAGACAGCGCCACGGGTGCACTTTTCGTTGCAAAATCTGCAAGATCAGACGCTGGAATAATGTCACTCAAGAATGAGGCTAAAATTCTTGAGAACTTGGATTCTCCACACATCGTTAACTGCATAGGCAAAGATGAATCCTGCAGAGAAAATGGTGACAAGATCTACAGCCTTTTATTTGAGTACATGGGGGGAGGCAGCTTATCGAATGTGGCGGACAACTTTGGAGGGACCCTAAACGAGAAACTGATCCGTTTGTACACCCGAGAAATGCTCCGAGGTCTCAAGTATTTGCACGAAAACAGGATTGTGCACTGCGATGTCAAGTGCAAAAATGTGCTGTTGGACACATCGGGAGCCGTGAAATTGGCTGATCTTGGATGTGCCAGGAGACACAGTGATAGAAGAGCAGCAGAATCATCACAATGTTGCGATGGAGGAATAGGAGGGACTCCTCTTTGGATGGCTCCTGAGGTACTCAGAAACGAAGGGTTGGATTTTGCTGCCGATATCTGGTCTTTGGGCTGTACAGTAATAGAGATGGCTACTGGAAGGCCACCTTGGGGAGGCGAAGAAACGAATCCAGTGGCTGCAATGCTGAAGATTGCAAAAGGGAACACTGTTCCTGAGTTTCCAAGGCATTTCTCACCTGAGGGGTTAGATTTTCTGTCCAAATGCCTGCAGAGGGATCCTGGAAAGAGATGGACAAGCGAAAGACTACTCAGCCATCCATTTGTGGCAGGTAACGCGACATGTGAACGCATAAGAAAGGAAGATGCAACATCTCCAACAAGTGTGTTGGATGCTGCAAATTATGACTTAGATAATGATGATGATGATGATGATGATGACGATAAAGAGCTCGTGTGCAGAAGACTACCCTTTTTGGTGAAGTTCTGTTTGTTGGACAAGAAATTTCGGCCAAACCGAGCATCAGAGAATCATTTTGAGTCGTCACATAAGTGGATCACTGTGAGGAGTAGCAATGCAAAAGAGTAGGAACAGGTTGTTCATAATGTACAGAAAATAATTAGACATGTGGGTTTGGGTTCTTTTGTAGCACTGAGATTTCTTCTCATACTAAAGTCCATTTCGGATTAATTACTGTAAGATTTCTAAGGTAATTATATATATATATATATATATATTATTTTTTCTTTTGAAATAACAAGTTACAAAACTCACAACTCTTCTCATGCGTCAAATTTTAGAATATATATACCTACATAGATATCTATGAGATCAATTATTGCATTTATGGCGCCGGCCCAGTGTGCGTGCAAGAGCAAGAGGTGCAGTCCAGTGCCCGAGCACTTCAAGAAACAAGCCTTGCTGTTCTCTGAGAGAATGCATTTGCATCGCCTGTCAACTACAAATTAACTATTTTACTCAATGATAAACCGCAGAGTTAATGGGATCCATGAGTTACATTTTGATCTTAGAAGCTCACAATCAACTGTGAAGGCATGTAAGATTTGACTGAGTGCCTGTTTGTCCAGCTACTTGCTGCTCCTTCTGTGCCGACTGTAGTATCTTCAGGGGAAGCATAGTCTCGCGCCAAGAAATCCCGTTCGGGCAATATTTTATGTTCCTAGATGACAACTTATCAGGAACTGAAAGTTCGACTAGATCGATAAGAACTCCCGAGACATTGAATGAGACTGAATGGGAGGAAGAATGCTGCATAGTGGGATTGGACTCCATTCCATGCCACTGACTTGATACTTGAAGTGCCCAAGTGAGTTTATCAACTTGAATGCGTACAGTAGTGTGCCTAAATGGTTGCATTGCAAGATCTGACACAAGAAGGAAAAGAAAAGCATCGAAATATGAACCCTTAAGCATATATATAACGAAATAGACAATGCATCATAAATCAGTCTCCAGGATATTCAGCTGTCTACAAAAAGAAGTTTACCCTAAATAAGAACTACAACTACTTTTGACTTCATCCATGGTAGCAAATATGCTGAATTACTAATGACATCTGACGATAATGATACTAACAAAATCATCTAGAGTTTCAAGGTGTTTTATTGAATCCATGAAAATTCAGGCTATAGAAACAAAAATGGGGCAGAAAAGAAGGTCTCCAGATGACAGATACAGTATAATTCGGTTAAAATAAACGCCCATGAAGTGGCACTTCTGATAGCCACATCTAACTTTTCCATCAAGCTTGTGCACAATTCTTCTCAACCCTCACCTCAGCATTTTCCTTCCTGTATGCCTTCAATCTCTCTTTCAACCTTTTGCTCTCCTCAAAATTTTCCTTCCGCTTCAGGGCTTTCCGCAGAAGAAAACGTCTGATATATCATAAGATTCATCCAATGATTCAACTGCCAGAAGAATAAAGTATGGCCCACCAGAAACTTACCTTCTTGCCGGAACTTTCCAAGGGGACGGTCCATACGGTGTTTCTGGAATTCTTCCATAATCTGGAGTAAATCAGTAACATAAGTTCCAAAGAAGAAGAAGAAGAAAAAGATCCTTTAAGACTACAGCGAACAACCACACTAGTATGAGTCCAATACAGTGAAAACTCAGTTGCACCAGTTAACTGAAGGAGATGAAGTAACCACTCCCAAAACCATTAACTAAAAGTTATCGGATGCATATTGAGCTTCTTTTTCTCTTGTTCGTTCATTGCAGAACTTTTACAACTGGAATCACTCGCCCGGAGGAAGCAAAGCCCTGCACAGGTCAACATGCACTTTTCAGATTTGCATCTTAGCAGAGTGGAAATTCATCTGAAAAACAGAAAATAAATGCTTTGTGGCTGGCCTCAGAATCTGCTATGTTCTAAATAAAACAACCAAAAGAATATCATGATTTATGAATCAAGAGAAGTCTGTGTAACATTAGAACAGTTGGCAGGAATATGCCACATCCAAGCAACATTATTTATGGAGCTAACTTTCTCCAATATATGATGAAAGAAAACTTGCTTCGGCACACATGGGGTGCCTGTGGATGGTCAGAGGATGATGAATTCTGCTTTCGCTAACTATTCAAAGCCTGCGGAAGACCTAGAAAATTGTAGAAAAATTTTGAATCAAATTAAAGGGCAGCGTCTGATTATTGATTCTTCAAATAACACTCCATGCATGTCCGAATTTATTTATAAATTATAAATTTTTATATTTTAATTGATAAAAATAAAATTATCTAATATTAAAAATAAATGAATATTTAAAATAATAAAATAAAGAAATATAGAAAAATTGGAAAAAGGAAAATTGAAAGAAAACACAAAATTAATATTGAAAATAGAAATTGATGAAGGATCAAAAAAAATTAAAAATGATAATATATGAGAGAACATATAAATATAAAATTATATAAAAATATAAAAAAATGAAAAAAAGAATAAAAGTAGTTAATAAAAGTAGTTAACATGAGGGTATTCGTGTAAATGTATTTTGTGCAACTAAAATTTTTTATTAAAAATACTAATATAGAACTACTAATTTTGGCACATTGTGCTTAAATTTATATAATATAAAAATAAAAATAATTACTTAACTTTTTTTGTTGTATAGACTAGTTTGTTTAAATATTTATTTTATTCATCTATTAAAAATATTATAATTAAAAAAGAATAAAAAAAACAAATAATAATAATAATAATAATAAAAGACAATTTGATCATTAAGTTAAATAAGGATACATTTATAAACTTACTTGATGTATTTATATGAAAACTAAATTCTTAATAATATTAATATAAATAGAATGTAAATTAAGTTGAATATCATATGTATGTAATTTGCTTTTGTGCGATCAAAACTTTAATAATAATATAATATATATAGATAAGGAACTTCTGCTTTTCAAATAGTCAATTACCCTATCCATTTCATTTCGAAAGTCATTCCACCCAATATCACACGCAGGGTCTCTTTTCCATTTCTCTATCACTTCAGATATATGGTAGTCCATTTTATCCACAAGAAACCCTAACATTGTATGAATTACAGTTTGACATGCACATCAGCTAATATAAAATATATTAGTGAAAGTCTCAACAGAGTGTTAATAAATTAAACAACTTGATTTGAATTAAAATGGACAAGAAGATATTTTTAAATTAAATCAATCTTAAATTCGACCAATTTTTTAAAACCCGATTTCATCACTTAACTTAATTTTGTATTGAGTTTGAGTTTTATAAAATTGAGATAAAAAAATTTAAATAATTATCATATTCGAGTTGTTACTCAAATTTGACTCATTAACACCCCTATTGATGAGTATATGTAAAATTATTAATAAATAATGAAATCATTATGCTTAAAATAATAGGGATAAAGTTTTTAAAATTAAAAATTTAAAAAATTGATAAAAAAATAAAGAAGACAAAAAAAATTAAGAGAGAAATTTTCAGAGAATATACAAATAAAAAATAAGAGAGAGAGAGAGAGAGAGAGAGAGAGAGAGAGAGAGAGGAATGGGCTGAAAAAAATAAAAAAATTAAAATAAAAAAAACAATTGTATAATTTTGCATTTCACAACTAAAATGACCTTATATCCCTAACGGTATAGCGTATGCTTGGCTAAATGTTTGATTTTGGTTGCACAACATTAAATTACTGTGTTAAACTTAATTTGCTCTTTTACATTTTTCTTCTTTCTTCATTCTCCTTGAGTATACTTCTATAAAATTTCTTCTTTTGCATTTTTATTATCCTTCCATTCACTTCTTTTATAACATTTATTCCAAAATTATCTTCTTAGTTAATTCAATTGAATGTATATATTTTAAAATATTTTACTAATTTTTATTAATCAGTTCTACCTTAAATATTATGTTATATATATATATATATTTAAGTTAATAATAATTCAATTAAAATAATCTTCTTATTTGACAAGGAGTGCACAAGTGGCACTTGATTTTCCACTCTCTCATAAATGCATTAATATTCTATTGGGCCAATCCCAGTAGTGAAGCAACTCTCTTTGGCAAATGGAAATACATACAGTGCAACGAGGACGCGTAATGAAGCAAGAAACCAGTCATATCACAAGCATAATGCAGCTTCGATGGGACCAGAATGCACATAACCATGCCAACATTCGAGTGTTAGAGAAGGAATAATTCAGGACTACAGTCTCCAAATTCGTGCGAGGTTTTGAACTCAAATTCCACTAAATATATGTGTGTTCATTTTTACTTATATGAGTTTTCCATTTTATTATTATTTGTAATTCTTTATTATCGATTTAATTTTTCAATATATTGATATAAGTATGGCTTGGCTTAAATAATTGAAGGAAAAACAAGCAAATAAATGAAAAAAAATTGAATAAGAGAAACCAATTCCTAAAAAGAATTCAATCAAATTTATTTTTTATTGAAGTTGCTACACCACCCGCACACCGCACATGAAAAGTAAAAACGTGAGAAGAAAAAAAGTATAAGGTGGAGATACAAAATAAGGATGATCTATCTAGATTAACGGTATGATTTACTTGATTTGTTCTTAAATTTGTAGTACTTCGTTATAAGTGCATCTATCTCGAAATAAGAAACACAGTGAAAAAAGAGTGACAAATATAGTGGGAAAGAAGTTTGTTCCATGCACTCTAGTTTTGCACCAACGGTAAATTAAAATTGAGAAAATTTGAAGTCTTGGAAGGAGTGGAGGCTAAGCTAAAGGCTAGCATTGAAGAATTGAAGAGGGAAATCAGCCAAAGATATGAACACTAAACTTCATGTGTAGAAGTAATTGTGAGATTGAAAGCATTCATAATGAGTGCTATAGTGACATTGGGTTTAAGTATGGAAAGGCTAGGATTTTAGAAGTGGATTTGGGAACTATTTTTAGAAGTGGGTTTTCGTGGAGGTGGGGTGGATGATATGGGAACCATTTATGTACATAGTAACTGTGGGTTTAAGCTAGACTTCTCGAACTCTGTTGCTTTTGTGGTAGGATATGCTGCATTAATTCTCTAAATCATTTTACAATATGAAGAATTTTATGTTTAGAAGAAAGTCCCCTTGAAAGGTAGATGGTGACTTTCTTAAAATTGCTTGTGCAACAATTACCAAATTTAAAAAGAATTGATAAGGTAAATCTGTCAAAATTGCATTCAAGAATGTGGAAGAAAGCCAAGAGGTATCAAGCTTTGTTGGGAAAATAGACAGTCTTTGTAGGAGAATGCAAGTAGTTCCGACTTTCAAACGCAAAGGCAAATCGAGTTTTTGCTAGATGCATTATATGAATGGACCAAATGGAGTCCACCAAGCCAAATAGAGCTCAAAAAATTTGACCAAATGGAGTCTGTCAAGCCAAATGAAGCTCTAAAAATTCGACCAAATGTGGTCCGCTGAGCCAAATGGAGGACAAAAATTAAACCAAATGGAGTCTGTTAAGTTAAATCGAGCATAAAAAATTGGACCAATTGAGCTAAATGTAGCTATAAAAGGACCAAACACTGTCTACTGAGCAAAAATGCACTAACAAAATACAGTAACTCCTTCACTAGAATAAAGCAAAAAAAAGAACTTTATTAGTAAGAAGTATCAAAGAGGGTATCCCATTCACCCTCTTAATTTATCTCTATCTCTCCCTATACATACATATACACGTAAATTCACACGCTCGCACTTTCTCACACATAATTTTTTGTCCTCAAATAATATGCGTGAGCCTCAAAAGCACTTTTGGTGAGCTAGATTTCAACTATTTTTGCTTCATAGTCCTTAGCTCTGACATTAATTCGAGAGGATCCAAATTTGGTGGGCTAGAAGAACAAATCACTTACCATAGAATTGGTTTGACTACTCCCAAAGCTAAAACTCATGACAAGTTGAAACTTGTCAAATTGTATCTCTAATTTTTGTGAAAACGAGATAATAATAAAGCCTATCTTTTGGAGCTTAGAGAAGAGGATAAAACATGACTCGGATTTTACTTTAGTAAGGTTCTGCTATAGTGGGCTACCGGAATTGCTCAAGTTGTCCTAGCTGTAAAAGATGACACTTTGGTCCAAGAATTGCGAGGCCGAGTGCCGGGCATCGGGTACTGAGGATGGGCGTCAAGCGCTGAGGCCGGGCGTTAGGTGTTGAGGACAGGGGATGGGTGCTAAGGTCGGGCAACGGGCAGCAGTGCGCTGGACGATTTTGTCAAGTTGAGACCGGGCAGTAGGCAGTGCTGGGTGTTGGACGCCAGGCAAGGGAGTTAGGGAGAGTAGGCTGATGGGTCTCCGATGGGCGAGTGACAAGCAATTGCGATGGCACTAGGATTTTCTTGGTACAGCAGCTGCGACGATGTTCCTGGGTTTGCTGGTTTTGGTTGAGGAAGATGGAGTTCGGTGTGCTATGTGTGGCGTAATTAATTTAGTGAAACGAGCAGACTTTGTTAAGGTGGAATGGAAGGCCATGTTTGGAGTTTGATTTGGTGGAATGGGAAGGCCATGTTTGGAGTTTGGTTTGATGGTAAAATGGGCAGACCTTGATTAGCGTGATTTACTTGGAGGAATGGAAGGCTATGTTTGCAGTTTGGTTTGGTGAAATGGGAAGGCAAATGAATTTGGGGTGGTTTGGTGAGCTCGGACCATCGAGGTCGACAGTTGGGAAGGATGGAGGCGTGCCCGGTGTGTGAATTTGCTGCATGATTAATTGGTGGGTGGATGCAATTTGGGCTTTAGGATGATTAGACTAAAAATTGGGTTATCAAAAAGGAACATAGAAACAAATATAAATAAATGAGACAGAAGAAGAAGAAGAAGACGAAGATGATTATAATAATAATAATAGTAATCAACTCAAAAAATTTTTACACAAGAGAATGCATAAAAAAGCTAAAGAAGATACATTGACTGGTTGCATCAAATCAGAACTGTTTACACAAGCAGAGAGTTTAAGAGATAAACATGGAACCCCAAGGAGCAGCCTTGGGAAAGACACTAAGGCTACCACATTAAGGGTAAAAGGTCACTAGGATCATCAGTAGAAGAACAGCTATTAGCGCAACCAAGAGTGAGATCTTCCAAAACAAAGGACCACCCAATCTACTAATCAAAGTCAGTAAGATTAGTATTGGGATAAATCAAGTTTTGACTCAAAAGTTGATTAAAAAACCTGAAAAATCCCTTGCTATCTAGTCTGCTAGGTTAGTGAGTTAACAAATTGTAGGGGTGAGCGATATTTAGCCACACACTTTTTTAATAATGATTGGAGATAGGATTGACCATTTGGTGTAGAAAGATATTTACGAAAGGAGTAGCCCGCAAGACTTTTGTAAGCACAAAACTCATCAAATAAATGATGATAATCTTGTAGAATCTCTTCCCTGAATCGTTCCAAATGCTGACATCGTTGGAAGCAGTCGTTAAGTTTCCTACATGCTTCAAAAGAGTCACGTTGGAGTTATTCCACACACTGAAGAATGATAGAAGCCCCTCGCAAGCATTAAGAGAGATGCATTTTTAATTTGAAGTCTAGCTTGTGTAAGACCTCAATAGATCTATTCACTCTTTCTGAGTGAATAAACAGGGAACTAAGAAGGTCTTCAGCCTTAGATGGACACATATGCAAGGCACGACTAGCATAAGAAAAGTAAGACATGATGGAAGCATAAAGTGGTGCCACCCATTTTACTTATAACTAGAGAAAATCGACGTCAAATTACATGCGTGGACATTGATGGGAGAATAGTGGTGTTACTACTACATTTGCATACCATATATGAAAACTAGAAACGTGAGTAGAAGGGAAAAAGTATAAAGTGGAGACACAAAATAGGAGACAGCCTACCTAGATTAGAGGTATGGTTTATTCAAATTGTTCTTGAGTTTGTAGTAAGTGAAAGATCTGTAAAGTATTATAAATGTATTTTTCCTGAATTAAGAAAGACAAAATGAAAAGGAGTGACAAAAACAAATAAAATAATTGTTTGTAAAATATTTTAGTTTAAAATAAATATAATTACACCCAATCAAGATTGTGTATTTGTCATTTGATTATTTAATTACAAAACTTTGGAAAGAAATGGAAAAAGATTAATCTGGAAAAGGAGAAGAAGTGTTCATGCTGGTTTTTTTGAATTAAGACTTCATACCCTACAAATAAATGTGGCAAACTTTAGGAGCACTCATAATTAAATTATTAATAAGTTATATAATTTTAGTATTTTTAACATAATAAAAATAAAATTATATAAAAATTTAAACTATATTAAATCTAAAAAACTAATAAAGAGAGGGGAAGAGAAATGATAAAGATTAAAAAAATAAAAGAGAGCTAAAAATAAGTAAATTAAATAAAAGAAAAATATTAGAATGCAAAATGGAGATAAATAAAGGGTATTATAGTAAATTAACTTTAGCCAACCATGACAACTACTCTAGAGACAAATGCTTTGCATATAATATATATAGATTATATACTGTATAAATACTACAATAACTAGTAAAATTTGTAAACTCTATGCATATGCATGCTTAAAAAATTATATAATTTCATTAATTATATTAAAGTATAAAATTATTACATTTTTAGTAGTTCAACAATGAAATAAAATTAATTAGTTACATATTTTTTAAAAAGATGGAAAGAAAACTTGAGGTAATAAGAAAAGATGAGGATTTAATTGAAAAGAGAGAGAATTTAAAATAATAGCAGTGAAGAGGAGAAAGAGGAGAAAGAGAAAAAATACAGGTATTTAAAGTCAATAATATTTATGACGTAAATAGATTCTTTAAGACAAATACTTTAGAAAATTTATTTAAATTACTAAAGTCAGTTTGTGTGAGATTGATTTATAGCACATGGTATTTGGCTATGAAGGATATTTTAAGAAAATTATTAAAAAACCACGTAAGAATCTTAACGATAATATAATAGTATATATAAATAAATATAATTATTGATCTTTAGCAACTTGTAGTCTTTTATTGTATTTTCTTCTTTCTTCTTTATGGTAATATTGTTGAAGTCCATTTGGCTACATATACAGCTACAACATGTACAAGTCATGCTTAGGTGGAAATGAGTTGGATTTTTCGAGCTCCTATTAGGTGGAATATTTATGGCTGTTAGGGGTTAGTTACTTTGGTTTTGTTTGTTTTGTAATTATCCATTCTCTAAAAATACACATTCAATTATTACACACACACACACACACACTCTCTCTCTCTCTCTAATTTACAAAGTAAAAATACCTAAAAACATACACTATAATTACAAAACAAACAAAACCTTCGTTAATAGCAAATATAGTTACAGATGCTAGCTTTAGAATACTGATTGGTTGATTGTATACATGGGGAGGACGGATGCAAAATCCAATGTAACAGTAACCTTCATCAATCATTCACGAAGCCAGTTTGTTACACCTTTTAGCTTGATTCCCTTTTATTCTTGTTTAATCATTGAATTCATGCATTAGGTATGAGGGCCATCCAGGGAGCAAACCACAAGCAGCAGAGACTGCACTATTGGAGACATGGAGAAGTGCAACGAGATGGTAATCTCTTAAATCCTTAATTTCATTTCTCTTGCTATTAAATCTAGTTTTCTTTTTGTGGATGATGTGCATCAGTTTTGGACTAAATTGAATGAGAGAATGTTTCAATACAAT
The DNA here is from genome assembly GCA_019155195.1 of Avicennia marina. Lineage (NCBI taxonomy): Eukaryota > Viridiplantae > Streptophyta > Magnoliopsida > Lamiales > Acanthaceae > Avicennia > Avicennia marina. The sequence continues at coordinate 7,703,268 of CM032760.1, forward strand.
GGTTCTAGAATCTATTAATTACAGAGGTCACTTGCCACACTAGTTCAGGGTGATGATCAGGCAGTCATTTATTATGGTAAACTGAATTATTTATTTACAAAACTTGTAGTGTATGACAATATGCTTTAGTGCACTTGTGGATAATTGAGAATTTTAATAGAGAGACGTTAAAGGGATTTAGTCATGTAGTTTCTAATGGAGTTGAATGAGACTTATGCTCATGTGAGAGATCAAATTTTGATGCTAGATCCCATGCCTCCTATCAAGTGTTTGCTATTGTACTGCAATAGGAAAAGCAACACTAGATTGTTGGAATAATACAAGCATCAAATAGTATGGCCATGGTAGTACAAAAGCTATCCAAAACTCTAAAGGCTACTAGGAGATAGGACAGGTTGTACTACACTCAATGTAAAATATTTGGGCACAACCTTGAGAATTGCTTCAAAGTAGGAAGTGCAGAAGTTCTCGTATGCACACATTGCAATGTGAAGGGCCATGTTCTTGAGAAATGAAACAAGCTAAGGGGGTATCCTCCTAGATATAGGTCGTATCAAAGGGGCAACAAGGGAGTTGCTTATCTAATCTAGTGTAAACATCACTGTAGCAAGAAGAGGATTCACAACTGGATGATAGTGAGAGGATGATATAATGAGTTGCTGGCTATTCTTGCTAACAGAAAGGTAGCAGCCACTAAACTTAGTGAAAGAGATTAGCCTTAAAACATTACTGCAATTGCAAACATTGTTGCTTGGGTGCCTACCACCCATAATGCTAATTCCTTGAATATGAATGGCAACCTCTTATCCTTAACACATCAAAACTTGATCACAACTTAAGTCCCCAATCAAACTTCGGTGATTAACACTGGCGCAATAGATCATTTAATCTATGACCCCAACTTGTTCACACTTGTCACAACTTTAGTTTCCAAGCTGATTAAGCTTTTAAATGGATCATATGCATTTGTGACACATGTAAGAATAGTGAAATTGATACTCTCACATTGTGTGATGTTTTATGTGTCCCTACTTTTTCCATGAACTTGTTGTAAATAAGAAAATTAATACAATCTATCCCTTGTTGCTTCATATTCTCTTCTTCCCTTTGCTTTGTGCAGGAACTTGATTCTTGAATAAGATTAGGAATGGTGAGGTCAATGATTGCTTGTACAAGTTCATGAAGAAAAGATGTGCCACCTGGAAGCCTCTACAAACTTGTTAAGTCCTAATAAATTAGCCCACTCCAATAGGATTTTTCGTTGTAAGCTCTAAACCTTGTGAGGATTTATGGCACTATCACCTTAGACATCCATCTACCAAAGTATTAGAACTCATTGATGACCCTACTGTAACATTGAACACTTCTGAATTTAGAAAAAGGCTTTGTTCAATCTATCTACTTACCAAAATGGATAAGAAACCAATCTGCCATAGTGATCATAGATCAGCACATTCTTTTGAAATGTTGCATTATGACTTGTGAGGACCCTTCCCTAAGGTAGCATATGATAGAAATAAGTATTTCTATCTATAAGAGATGACCACATTAGAACAACTTGAGTGTATTTGCTCAAGGCTAAGTTAGAAACAGAAGATTACATAAGAGCATTTCATAACTTGGTTTAGAATCAATTTAAGGCTAAAATAAAAATCATAAGAATTGAAAATGGATTTGAATTCTGACTCAAAGACTTCTACTTGAAAAGAACGATAGTGCATTGAAGAACATGTGTGGAAATCCCCTAACAAAATTGGATTGGTAGAGAGGAAACATCAGCACCTTTTGAATGTAGCTAGGGCCTTAAGATTTCAATCAAACATACTATTAAAATTTTGGAGTGATTACATCTCAACGACCACTTAATAAATAGAATTCCAAGTGCTAGCCTAAACAACAAAACACCTTATAAGATATTATTTGGAGTGAAAGCATCCTATGACCACACAAAAGTGTTCAATAGTTTATGTTAGGCCTTAACATTGAATCAAGGAAGAACTTTGATCTTAGGGAAAGGTAATGCATCTTTCTAGGATATCCATATGGAATTAAAGGGTACTGATTACTTCAATTAGGAACAAAGAACATTTTCATTTTGAGCGATGTGATTTCTTCAAGGGCATCTTCCCTTTCCGAGATCTCAATACAACCAATGATCAGTCAAGGCTCTTGTTGTCCTTTTGCCTTGCAGCAGATTCTACACCTCATTTCTTCCCTAATTTTATTCCTATACTTGGACCATCTAATGTAGTTGAAACTATTGTGAACTCTCAAACATCCCTTCAATGTAAACTTGATGAGCTTACCTCATAAAACCTCCATGATCAAAGGCATAATACTAACTTTAAACCAAGTAATAGCATAGAAGTAAATGCACAAGCTATTGTTCCACTGAATGAGCAACTGCCCTTAACTTAAGAAGCTCATGTAGAGCTAGGAAGGGACCTAAATACCTTCGGAAATATTATTGTCAGTTAGCTTGCTTGCGCTCACCATCTAGAAGTAAGTAAGACCTTGCAGATTCCAAAAACCACGCTAATCACCCTCTTGAAAATTTTTTGACCAACTTGAGATTCTCCTCTATTCAGGAAGCTTACTTGACTACGATTTTTGAACACGATGAACTAATGACTTATGAAGAAGCTTCAAAGGATCTAAAATGGGAAGAAGCAATGCAAACTAAATTAAGAGCACAAGAAGAAATTAACACGTGGACACTCACAGACTTATCTGTAGGGAAGCAACTAATTGGTTGCAAATTTGTTTACAAAATCAAGTACAAGTTTGATAGTATTATGGAGAGATACAAGATAAGGTTAGTAGCCAAGGGATTCACATAAAGGGATGGAAACTCCATCAATTTGATATCAATAATGCCTTCTTACATAAGGATCTTACTGAAGAAATTTACATGAGAAAACCCTCGAGTTACAAAAAAGGGAGGGTAATTCAAATGTGCAAATTAAAGAAGAGTTTGTATGACTTAAAACAAGCTTCAAGACAATGGTATGCAGCACTTTCCAATGCTTTAAAGGAATTTGGATTTCAACATGCAAGGCTAATTGCAACCTTTTTATCATGAAGAAGGATGATTCTTTTATGGCCTTACTAGTGTATGTGGATAACATCATTATGGGAAGCAGTTTAGAAGCTACGATCATGAGTGCAAAAGAGTTCTTGAATGAAAAGTTTAAAATTAAGGACTTATGGCAATTGAAGTACTTCTTGGGTATAGAGGTGGCTCAGGGTGTTAGTGGGGTATACATCAATCAAAGAAAATATGCCTTGTACATCCTTGCTGACAGTGGACTACCAAGGGGTAGGCTAAGCAAAATTCCAACAAAACAAAACACCAAACTTAGCAAAGATGATGGAAGGCTGTTGATGATTTCTCAATCTATAGAAGGTTGATAGGGAGATTGCTGTAGTTAACAATCACAAGACCTGCATATCAGATTTTGTATGAATACTAAGCTAATTCATGGAAACACCTACAGATTTGCACATGAAAGCAATCTATAGGATGCTGCACTCCGTAAATGTTGCACCAAGGAAAGGACTTCTCTTGCTATCAGATAATGAGCTTAAACTTAGAGCTTTTTGTGACTTAGATTCGGAGGTCATGTGTGGAAACTCGTAAGTCAATAACAAGCTATTGCATCTTCCTTGGAAATCCGTTGGTGTTGTAGAGGTTGAAGAAACAAACAATAATCTCTAGATCATCTACTAAAGCTAAATATTGTGCTATGGCTGCCACTTGTGGAGAGATGACTTGGCTAAGGTTCATTCTTAGTGCATTAGATGTTGGACATTCCGAGCTGGCCATAATGCACTGTGACAACCAAGTGCCATTCACATAGCAACAAACCCTGTGTTTCATGTGGAAGCAAACATATTGAAATAGATTGCCACATTGTTATGGACCAACTATAGGAAGGCATGATCAGGACCTGCCATGTTCCAACCACAAGTTAACTAGCTACTATTATGATGAAACCACTAAGAACACAATTATTTTGAAGTCACTTGAGAAAAATAGGAATGGTAAATTACCATTCCACATCATGAGGGAGGCTATTGAAGTCCATTTGGTTGCACATATAGTTGCAATGTGTACAAGTCATGCCTAGGTAATGAGCTGGATATTTCTAGCTCCTATTAGGCGGAATATTTATTGTTGTTAGAGTTTAGTCACTTTGTTATTAGCAGTTATAGATGCTAGCTTTAGAATGATAATTGACTTATTGTATATATATTGAGGATGGATGCAAAATCCAATATAACAGTAACCTTCTTCATTCATTCACAAAGGTAGTCTGCTACGCCTTTCAACCTAATTCCCTTTTTATTCTTGTTTATCCATTTAATTCATACATTAGGTCTAGCTTTTCTCAAATATGCCATATTGTTTGGTTCATTTTCTTATTATGTCTCTAATAACAAAGAAGCATAAACACATAGGATACTAGTTTTGTTATTATTACAATATACAACTTGAATTTTTAATTTGGTATAACATACATGATGTGATCAACGGTACCAGTAAAATGGAATTGGATAGCTAGTACGGTAGGATAACCACAATCAACATGCCATCACAATTCAATAAAAATTACTCTTAATTAAATAAATTTGAATTGATCTATGAGAATTTGGAATCACTAGACAAATTCAAGGGAATCTCAAGAATTTCATTAATTCTCAAACTCAAAAATCCAATAACTCTTCATCTTGTAAAACTAAAATAATATTTATATTAAAATAAGATATAGTCAAACCTAATAAAACTATAGACCATAAAATAAAATAAAATAAAAATGCATGTAGATATAAACCTAATAATACTCTAGTCCAACATCACATCGATACCAATCAAATTAATGTGCATACCTTAATTATTATTCCATATTGAGGAAATTGATTTGGAAACAAGTTCCCTAAGCTTAGTCAAAATTACTAATTTTCCTTTGTGAATTTGGAACTAAAAATTAAACTATAGGCTTCAAATAAAAACTTACGTAAGTAAAATTCTCTCATTTGAGAGTGGATTTTCTCTCACATGAGAGTTTCAAGCCTTTGATTAGTGAAAACTCATTCATTAACTTTTTCTCTATGATGGAAGATGAATCATGGAAATTTGGATGGCATCTCATACTAATAGAAGAGAAACCGAGTGATTGAGTATCCCTCAGAGGTTTGGCAACCTAAGGTTCCTACCCCTCAATATTTGATGGTGGGATGACTACTATCTCATCGAATGGTTCATTTTAAGGCCTTAAAATCTGGTCTCTTCAAAATGATCAACCTAGTTAAAGGCATGTAGGTTGGTCACCTTGGACAAGACAGGTTTCTTTTACAGTTTGGCCACCAAAGGGACAAAAGGGAAGTTCTAGAGGGTGGTCTATGGATCTTTGATCGGAACCTCCTATTATTCTCTTCGATCGATAAGGATTAAAATCCTCTCGAGGTTAAGCTCAACTAGTGTGCATTTACTGTATTCATTCATGATCTCCTATGAAGCAAACAAAACATTGAGGTTCCTAGATTCATCAATAACATGCTCAACATGTTTGTAGAATTAATTCATGATGATCCCTAAAAAGGCCGGTCTCTTTGGCCAAAAATCCGAGTACTCTTTAATGTGAATGAACTGCTAAAGAATATGCTGAAATTTTGATCCCCTATAGGCAATCCCTTTATCGTCTAATTCATTTATGAAAAACTTCTTGACTTATGCTATATTTGTGGCGAAATTGGGCATATCCAGTGGTCATTTGAACTCACTTATTCTAGTGATTTTGTTGATCTGAGGATGGACACTCCATATAACCCATGGATGAACTAAAACAAGTCGTTTGTCTCCATTTTTCTGGAAAAAATACCACCCAAAACAAGATTTGATGGTTGAATTTAAGCACCCCTCAGGTAGGTCCAAGTGCTTAGTTTGGATCAATTCGTTTAGGCAGGAAGGGTTCCTACATTTTCAAATGGAAGTCAAAGCTTGGTTAGTAAACAATAGCCTTGGGTGCTAACGAATTTGCTACCTTAGATACTATCCTACTTAATCAGAAAGCGCCATCAGCTGTACTAAATCCACTTTTGGATAATCTCAACCAATGGGATCCAATCCATTAGTTTCTCAAACTAGAAAATGACAAATCATCTTCCAACTTGGCTACCACATTTGCATTTGAATTGGCCAAAATCTACTAGACAAACACCCTAAAGAAATCATTGACTTCCCTCTAATCATCTCTCCAATTGAACATACGTAACTTCTTGATTGACCCCTTAGGTATGTCTATGAACTTGGGCACTTCCGAGTTAACAATTAATCTATCCAAACCATTTCAACTGGGACTAATCATTAAAGCCTCTTCCATGTCCTATGGGAGACCAAGGAAGTGCTCCCTAATAGCAAAACCTATTGGCTCCAAGCAAGGTCTTGGCTTGTCATTAGTAGCTGGGATAGGACAAAATCCTTATGCCAAATAGATGACCAGATCTCTTCTTCTCTATCTTTGTTAAAGGAATTAGTGGAGGCTACAACACAAACTCACTAGAAATAATGAGGTGCTTAGTGTGGAACTACAAAGGACTAGAGGGTACATGGAGAGTTCATCGACTCCAGGTCTTTATTTGAGACCTTGACCTTGAGAATATTTTTCTTTCTAAAACCATATGTAATAGTTACTATAGTAATCTCCTTAAATTTAGATTTAGCCTATTTGGTATGGAGATTTCTTATTAGGGTCGGTTGGGTGGCATAGCCCTTCTATGGAGAAAATCTATGCTCAACAACCTTTGTGGTTTTTTTATTTTTTTGTCAATCTTCATTGATGTGGAAGTTCAAGAATGGGATGATCATATAAGATGGTACTTCACTGGCTACTATGGTGAATCAGATGAGTCCAAAAGGAATCAAGGGTGAAGGATTTGAGGGAACTTAGCAAATCTTTGGATCTCCTTAGGTTTTGCTATAGCAAATTTATCGGTATTCTCTTCCCACATGAAAAGGATGGCCAATCTAAAGTTAGTGAGAATTAGATGGCAGAGTTCCGTGAAGCTCTACAATCAGTTGGGCTCTCTGACATTGGCTATAAGGGCAACTCATTCACATGTCCAATAATCAAGAATCCCCACACACGGTTTAGGAGTGATTGGACAAGAGATGCACAAATCCAAGTTGGATGAAAATGTTTTTTGGACATAATACCACACACATTGGCTTCTCCCCACTGGGATCGTGCTCTGATCTTCATTGCATATAACTCCTTTTACCCTCTGTCAGAAAATCATCCTGGTTTTGATGCCCTATCTAAACGAACTAACAATTTCAAGTTTGAGGCAAGGTGGACAATCAACCTGGATTGTCAACAGGTAATTAAAGATGCTTGGTTCACTAATTGTGCTAGAACCTTTTTGATTGCAAACCTATCCTATCGCTGAAAGGGACTCTCGGATTGGAGTAGAAAGAAATTCAAGGGCTCACTATGCCAAATGCAGTCTATTAAATGCCAATTAACTCATTTGATGCCAACTATTACACTAGAATTGAAATTGCTAGAATCTTCTTTATAGATGGAGCTGGACAGATTGAGGCGTGGGAAGGAACTTAAGTGGAAACAATGTAGCCAGCAACATTGGCTTGCTGAGGGAGACCAAAACACTTCCTACTCTCATGTGATGACCTCCTAACCATTCAAAGACTAATAAGATTGACAAAATTAGAGACAACAATGATGGACGGATAACTGATTTGATCGCATATGTCACCTAGTTTGGCATCACTTCTCGGAACTCTATTAATCTAGTGACCCTTTGGAAGATGATATTGAGCTAGCACTGACAATAGTTTCCTCCATCATTTTGGATGAGGTGAATTAGGAGCTTATCAAGCCATTTTTATGGAATAAATCAAGCAAGCCATTTCTCATATGCTTCCCATGTCAGCCCCTAATCTCGATGGGCATACCCCTATTTTCTACCAAAAATATTAGAACATTGTTGGCCAGGAGGTTTCTAAATTTCTACTGGGTTTCTTAAATGATTTAGATGACTCCATCCCTATTCATCATGCGAATTTGGTGCTCATTCCTAAGTATGCCCAGCTCAAAAACCTCTCTCAGTTCTGGCCAATTAGCTTATGCAATGTTCTATACAAGATTGACACGAAGGCGGTAAATAACTGGTTGAAGCCTATTTTTAATTCAATTATTTCAGAGTCCTAAGCTGCTTTTTATCCTCTCACAACTGACAATTTTCTCTAGGCCTATGAAATAAATCACTTCCGAATAGACTGATCAAAGAGTTTCATTCTCTTATTGCAAATTTTTGGTGTAACTCTTCCAAACGCAAGCCTAACTTGCGTTGGGCAAGCTAGCAGACCATTTACAAAAGGTTTAATGTATGGTTAATGGGGGCGGGTAATTGCGGGCACCATGAGGGTAGGTTTTTTTCCTTTATATATAATTATATTTATTACATATATATAAATATATACTATTTAATTAAAATAAATTATAAACTAACAAAATTATGCTTTATTTAACTAACATAAATTAAAAATCAAAAATAGTTATGTTAAATGTTAAATAATTCAAATTCATATATAATTTTAAATTTGTTTAATTTGAATATTAGTTCACTACATTAGTAAATTGATTATTCTACTTAGAAGTAAAAGAAAAAAAATCTTATAAAAAAATTAATTTTAAATAAATGTACATTTTAATTGTGATGAAACAGAGACTTTCTCAAAAAACTAATGTTTTTTCTTAAAATAAAAAATCATAAAATATGAAAAAGTCTCAAATTAATTATAACAAACAAAAGTATACAAGTTTTTATTTTAATTGATACAAAGATTGAAAACCATGTTTTACTGCACTAAATTAGTTAATTAATTATTATAAGTATAAAATAGTATTAATTTTTATTGTAATATTATTAACAAATAAATTAAAATTTAAAATTTTTTCACCCCAACGAAATACTTTCAGAGGAATTAAGCTGAGTAATGGAACCGGAGCGGGGGAAGCAAGATGGGGAGGAGGTGAAGAGAAGTTTTTGACAATTGGGTGAGGGGTAGGGTAGACATCACCTGCCCACCCCATCCAATTGCCATCCCTAATAAGGTCGATTAGGCTTCAGAGATTTAAAGATGTTCAATCGTGCACTCCTTGCCAATCCTCGCCAAGCAAGGATGGAGACTATTAAAAAAAATCCCAATAGCCTCCTTTCATGTGTCCTCAAGCCTATTAACTATCCAGATAGTAGCTTTTTTGAAAACCCAAATTACTCTTAAAGCATCAACAACATGGAAGCCTATTTACGTAGTATCTTAGAATTTGGGGTTCATTGGCGGGGAGTAGATGGTAGATCAATTAAAATTTGGGATGACAAGTGGCTGCCCCGAGGCCTCTCTTTCAAACCTGTCTCCCCTCGGCCTACAGTTGACGATTCTTGCATGGTGAACTCCCTAATAGAGTCGACTTCAGGTGGCTGGCATATTGAAGAAATCGACAGATCATTTTTGACCCATTGATGCTGACACAATCAAGAGTATTCCATTGAGCCGTTACTGCAATCCAGACTCCTCTATCTGGCCCTATTTAGCTTCTGGGATCTACCAAGTTAAATTTGGGTGTCACCAGGCAAAGTTTACTCTTGGAAGTGACCAATCCTCTTCATCTCGCGTGGAAGTTAAAGCAATATGGAAAACGTTGGCCCCTCCAAAGGTTCGGGTCTTCCTTCGGAGGTTGGCTGACAACGCGCTCTCTACAAAGTCAAAACCTTACGGGAAGGGGCTGTGGTGTTTGAGATCAATGCTTTCACTGTGAGTCGTCGAAAACTGGAGCTCAACACATTCTTCATCCAATGCCACTTTGCCAAACAAGCCTAAGCTCTTTCTAACATCCCTTGGCGGATTATTTCTCAATGGAGCTCTAACTCTAACATCATTGGGCTAGTGTAATCCGTCACTATGTGGCTGTCGAAACCATCTCCACCCCCTTTGACGTCATTGACTTTGCTACAAACTACATTGTGGAATTTGACGAGGCAGGCCGCTATGTGTGCATGGTTCCCGGCAACCACCTCCAGATGAGGCTATCAAAATCAATCTTGATGGAGCTATAAATAGGCATGGTAGCTCAAAATTCCCAAGGAGAATGCTTAGCATTGAGGTCACTCTTTTTGGACTTAAATCACGAAACCTTTGGTCTCCGAAGCTTTGGCTGCATTGGAGAGCTTGCCTCAGGCTAAGGACCTTGGCTAGACCAAAGTAGTGGTGGAAGGGAACTGTTTCCACCGAATTAGCATGCTTCAGAAGGGTGTGACCCACTCCTTTGACAGCCAGATCGGTTATCCAAGATATTGTTTCAACTTGCGGTCATGTCTCTTTCTCCAAGTTCGAATTTGTTTGTGGGGAGTCCAACAAATTCGCCTATTTTCTAGCACGGGAAAGCTTGACATTGTAAAATTTTCTCCCTTGGTGTTTTTGATTGCTCTTTCTTCTACTAAAAGGTTTGTTTACCTTCAAAAAACTATAGGGTTCAAAGAAAACCCCACAAATTTGTATAGTACATGTGACAAACATTTTAGCAACTAGCATTTTGACACACTTATTGTGTGCAATTAAGAAATATTTTATAAATTAATTTTTTGTATAGAAGTTATATATATGTTGATTGATATAATTTATTGACAGAAGTTTTAAAAAATTAAAAAAGGTAGTCTCGACTATTGAATATAAGATATATAATTTATGTTGATTGGTATAATTTAATTATAGTGATTGAATTTTTAAAAGAAATGAAAAACAAAATAGTTCTAGAATATTAAATATTAGCATTATAGTTGAAGCCGTTGGGCTTGGCCCAATTCATAATCCATGAAAATTGTAGAAATGTGAATTTAAAAATATATTGAATGACGGTGCTTTAGTAAATTAATATTGCCTTCTTAATTTTGTAGATACTACATTCATCATATGTAAATACTGGATTTTTTTTAAAAAAAATTTATCAAAAATATTAAACAGTATATTTCAAAGAAAACAACTTTTTGACATGTGATAAATTTTACATGCAATTAAATCAAATAAAAAAATATGTACTTTTTCAATTTTTTCCTACCAATATTTGTAAAGAGAAAGCTAATGCAGGCAACTAATTTTGGGTGTGTGTGTCTATTATGGTTGGTGAATAAGATAAAATTTACATAGAGTTAAAAGGACAATTTTAAATACACATGAACTGAATTGTTTTCTTTATCTTACTTCTGTTACTTAAAATTGTTAATCATTAAAACTTTCAAAATTTATGTTTGTTCATGTTTTTAGGTGTGTGTTTTTTTGATATATTTTTTAGAAAACTATATAAAAGTAAGAGAGTGAAAGAGATAAAATTTAAAATGTGTAATTATTATAGTGTCTTTAAGAGGTATGGACCAAAACAAACATGTGCTATGCATGGATAAATAATACTTATTTTATTATGTTTTCTAAAATAAATTTTAAAGATATTAAATTGTAAAAATTATTAAAAAATTAAATATTTGAATAAGTAAAGATTATTTTATGGATATTAGTATAACAGTCACTTTTTTAATTGTTAGGATTTTCCATATCTTAGTTAATATTTACAAAAGTATTTTTAATATCATGTTAATCAATTGTCTAGATTATATTTTTTTATTAAACTCATTGTATAGATAATTGTCTACCAACTTATCATCATTATTTAATTTTAAATTTTAATATAATTTTCGTTAATTGTTATCTAATATTATTTTATCTGTTTGGAAAATGTTAACAAATTTAAATGTATTTTTTATTTTTTTTCAAATAGAGTATAATCAAAATATTCTTTCTCTTCTTCAGTTTAGGGCTTAGGGTTATTAAAAATACTTGTTTTTACTACATATTTTACTCCATGTTTAATCTTTTATTTCTTTTAATTCAGTTAGTTATCCATCATAATGCCTATAAAACATCGATTTCAATCTAATAATCAGTTGACTACTTTTGCTATTACTCTCAACATATCCAAAATGGGAAGCTTTCAAAAATATACTTTGAGATTTCTGAAACCTAATTTTTAAAAGTTTTAATGAAGACAATTTTTGAAAATATAGACAGGATTTTATTTTTTTAACTTTTATTATGAATGTTGTATTTCAAAACTTTATTTATTTTACTTGTTTTATCCAAACAACATTAAACATCATTAAATAAGAATGCCATCTTTGATAAAACTTTGTCATGCTAGAGTTATTCAACAAAAACCTCATTATTTTTATCCCAAAGAATTTTTCTTGTTTTATTTATAATATGATTTTAATTTTCTGATAAACTAAAATAGAGCCATTGTATTCTCAACAATTAATTTTTATTTAAATCTTGTAAATTTTGATATATTTCATTTGCTTTCATGTGTTATTCAAATTAACAATTAAATATTTGTGATTGAATTTAAAGAAAAATATAATATGCATCAATCAACAGAGGAATAGTTATATAGATGAATAATATTGATTTATCATTATTTAGTTTTCCGCGTGAACGTAATCTTGAAATATCTACACATGTTTATACTTAATTCTATCTTCTGATCATTTATTATTTCTCTTTTCTTTTATTTTTATTTTTATCAATTAATATTTACAGTTTTAGTGTTTTAATATGTTTTGTATTTTTTATGCTTGCTCACCCACGCTTTCAAATGGATTTGAATCCAATAGCTTAAGGTTGAAATATTGAAATTCAAACCATTTGAGTGTCCCCTAAAAGACATATCGTCTATTTTAGTTCGTTCAATGTTTTTTTTTTTGTATATTTGTTTTATAAAAATTAATAACCGACTTTTTTTTTAAATAATTTGAACTCATATGTTAACTTAAACGTGAAGTTGTTTGTAATTTGAACATTTTGAGATGAATCTCATTTTATTCTTGATTATGTATTTTATAGATAATTAATTTATATTTACATGCATTTATTTCATTTTATTGTTAAAATAATAATAAAAATGGATATTTGACCAATATGTTTTTTAGGTTAAGGGTTATAAATTAAAATTATAATTTTTGAATACGAAAACAATCTCACATGTCTATTAGATATAATGACAATAGATAAATTAAATTCAAAAACTTATTTAGCTTATTCTTCATAATCAACATTAAAGAAGTATGTTAAGAGTATTAGTGATATATCCTTTAATGCTAATTATTTTATGCGGGACATTGGTTGTGGTTGTTCTTTATTATCATTAAAATATTGATATTCTCATTTTAGCAATATTATGCTAGTTTTATTCATGCATATAATTTTAATATTGCATAAAGTTTTGCATATTCTATATAATTGTATTAAGAAGTCTTACTTATAAGAGTTATGAATATGAACACAAAATATTTTAGTACATAATAATTAAACTTGTTCTCAAGTTATAGTGTCTCTAAATGGGCATTAGATCATTGGTATGATTTACACACCTTGTATTTATATGGTGAGTGTCATGTCATTTGATATAAGATATTGAGAACATATTTGTATGAATACTTCATTAAGAAATGATGTATTAGAATAATGATTTGGGGAGCAAAACAAACATATAGAGTTTATTTTTATTGTCAATTTCGTATTTCATGATCGTCTTAAGTGTGTATAAACCTTTGACTTGAGATTTTATGGATAATTGTGCATATTGTGGTTAGCATGTCATTTAGGCATTAAGAACCAAATCTATCTTAATATGAAATAGAATTATGAGTACAAAGAGCCGTTGCTCATGTACATACGGAGGTGTGTGATCAACAAGGGATTTTGTCTCTTTATAACTAAGTAAGACATTTATTCTATGTGATCTATATCTTATGAGATAGAAATCTTTAGTTAACATAAAGTATGATTGGAAAGGAGTTTTTGATAGATATAAGTCTAATGAGGAATATTAATTTGGTCATCTGATCGAGCTTATGAATTTGATTAAATACACAACTCCACTCGTTGGAACAAAACAAGACAAAAGCCTATATCAAATGGTATTGACTATTGAAAGGGTTCATATGTTCAAATCACTTCATCTTAGCTTTGTTACGATATGAGGCACATGCCAAGTGTTATCTATACTCTTTGAGTTATATTTGTTACTAATTATGGATAAACCTAAAGAATTATATACATAAGAATAAGGCAAAGATAAGAAGATAATTTGGACGCTAGGACTTGACAAAGACTTGATAAGCCTCATAGTCAAATTAATTTGATTGCAATGAGATTAAACTTAGTGGAATTATTTATTTTTCATTATGTTCGTTTATCATAAGATCATCAACTAGAAACATAATGTACCTTTGATTTAATTGATAGGATTAATTAAATTAAATAACATTATATTGATGCACTCCAACTATTAATTGAATTAATAATTAAAGATGAAATAAATTTGAATTATTTTGAAGATCTATGTAAAAGTCCATAGGGCCAATTTTGTGTGGCACAATTGGACAAACATGGAAAGAGGAATTTGACTATGTATACAACAGAGTGTCTTGAAAATAAATAAAGGTGGAGGGGTTCCAATCCCTTTTTACACACTAGAAACTAGCCATGGACTTAGAGAGAGAATTTTTTTTCTAACACTTTTTCTTTGTTTTTTTTTTTCTCTTGTCTAGTGTTCTCAAAAACACAATAGATTGTTTGTGGAATTTTGTGAAGGAATTCGAAGAAGTTTTTGGTATCTTGCTAGTGCTTTGGACAATTTAGAGGCAAGTTTCGCAACTTGTGGGTCACCTAGAAAAAGTTTCAGGAATTTGATTTCAAATATTAATCTGTGCAACCTCTTACTTTTAATATTATACAAGTTATACAAAGAAAAATGTATTGGGTTGAGAATTTGATTATTTACTGTGTATTTATGAATTTTTTAATTGAATCTCAAATTTTGTGAATCTCAACTAAGGTTTTCTTCTCTAATTATCTTCTAAAAAATATGATTGTTTTAATTCAAAATGTTTCTCTTTAACTTTTCATATTTTAAAATAATTACTATTGATTAGTAATCTTGGAAATATCAAAATATCTTATATATGTTGTTGTGTTGTTTAATTTCATAATTTAATGTTTGTAACTAAATTTAAAGAAAATGTAATACATACCCATCAACTAAAACATTATCAATCAATCAAATTAATCTACTGCAACATAACTTTCATTATAAAGACATTCTGGTCATATGATATACACTCTCTCTTATAACTGTATATAACTTATCACAACATTTCATAAGATGTTTAAGACCTTACTCAACTTTCATTGTTTACCGATTAAAATGTGGTAGTTTAGTTAATTCAACATTTTTTCTATTGTTTGCTCTTTTCACCTCTTTTAGAAGTTGTATTTTTTATCTTGAGTTTTGACTTACAATAACTCAAATTGAATTTTATTATTAGAATTAAATTATTTACAGTTGTTAAAGAGACAAATTTTATTATATCTAACTTTTCATATATTATAGATAATAATTAACGCACACTTACACAAATTTATCTCCCCTATATTGCTAAAATTAACACAACAACAACGAAATCTTGACAATTTTTTTCTTATTGGTGTTATCATTGTTCTATTTTTTTGAATTATAGATTTTAGAATTAGGAAATATGTTGAAAATTATTAGACGCTTTGAGAATCATGTAGCATAATTAAAATATGTAGGAGAATAGCATTTTATAGTTATTTAATAACATTTAAATATAAAAAATAAATTGGCCAAGTAGTTAATACTTTTATAATTGTACATGTGATATATTTTGTATATAAGTTGACAGATATATCTTTTCATAATTCTAAAACAAAATATTTTTTGTTGTAATTTTTATCTAAAAAGTACATAAATTAAGTATTTCATGGAGAAAAAGTTCAAACGAAAATGAAGTTACACGTGTGTGAAGAAAGAATAGCAATTAATAAATTAAATTACAAAACTTTTTTGTTTCTCTTATTCTTATAATCAACACAGAAGATTTATGTTTGAGTTCTTCAATTACTTTTATTTTAATTATCATTTAAAATATTAGGTATTTTTAAATTTAGAATGCTCAAATAATTTTACATAATAACAATAATAATAATTTCACGGCTATAGCTTTGAATCATTAATATTCATTTAATAATTTTGTAAATTTCAAAATATCTTACTAATGTTCTTATGTTTAGGAAGAAAAATTTACACTTAAATTTAAAGAAACCCGATATATACCCATCAACTAAGACCCATCAACATATTCCTTGCATTACATCTTATAGTTGTTGATATTTCATTACAACATTTTATAAGTTGTTTAAGAATTTATTTCTTCTTTTTTTTCGAGACTTAATTCACCATTTATATTTGTCAATTTCATTTTACATTCATAACTAATTAAAACTCTGACAAAAATGTATAGCATATGTAGCTACATTTATCTTATTCACGAAAAACTCATTTATGTAAATTTACCTTTTCACATGCGTGAAACATTCGCCGTAATTGCCAATATATCTTATACATGATACACATTATTAAAACTTGTTAATCTAAAATGTATTATTATTGGAGAGTATTTATGGTGGAGTCTACCGAATAACAACTGACAGATTTGACCTTATTTTCTAAGTATAAAATTAATTTACTTTGTTTTGAATAGTGAAATTCCTTTTTATTCATAATAAATAAATAATTATCATAAGTTTTTCGTAAACTTTGAAATATGCCATAGTTTTAAAATAATTTGCTTCTTTAATAAATCATAAATTTAAACTGTACCATCGTCTACTTTTATATGAATTATTTTTTAAAAAATTCAAATTGTTTAATGAGAATAGAAGAACAGTAGAATTGGCATTTAAAAGCACATTATCGTTAATATTTTATATTATCAAGCTTGGTTATAAATGGCATCAACAGAATTCATGATAAATTTTATTTTGTAACTTATACTTTTGACACATATATGCAAGCATATATAGATAGATAGAGTAAACTATCTAATAATCTTCCTTATCATTTTAATAGTTTACATATAATTTTAATTATTGCCAACCCTTTGCCTATGCATGTATATCACATTGACACACACACACACACATATATATATGTATATATATATATGAATGTATATATGAATTTATAACACACACTTTTAAAAAATATTGTATAATACATGTATAATGGTTGAATTTCCATGACTATATAAATGTATACCAATTAATTAAGCGATTTCTTGTCTTATTACAAATTCATAGTTCTGTATGATGATAAACAATGAAATATGAAAGTATTTTGTTATATTAAAAATAATATTAAAAAACGAAATGTGAATGTCTATCATTAAGTACAATTATATAAGGTAGTAATGAAATTCAAAAAAACCCTTTAGATAGATAGAATGAAGTATCTCATATATTTTTTTATTTTTTAATACTTTACATATCAAGTTTTTTATTATATTATAAAATTATTGTTTTGTATAATAATACATTTTAAATGATCATAATTTTCTTGTAAGTAGTCTTGTATATGCCAAATGAAATAAAGTTAGAAATATTTCAAAGTTGAGTTATACACACACACACATATATAGTAATATCAATTAAGGGTTACTTTGCATTTTATTATAAATTAATAATTTTTTAATGTAGTAAGACATAGAGATATGAAAGTATACTATTATATTTAAACTATAATACTAAAAATAATTGAATGTATAATATGATTCATTCTTTGTTATTTTATACTACTAAATACAATTAGATTAGGCATCACTGAAATTCAAGAAACTTTTTTCTCATAATTTATACTCTTTACACGTGTACATAGTTAGATTTAGGTATATAATAATTTTTGGTTATGGTTAGAAATATCTAAAATTATGCTTTTATATGAAACTGGTGTCGTTTGAAATTTAAAATATTTAAAAAGTTACATAACAAAGAATAAAATAAAACTTTTGTGTGAGGTGTGATAGCCTTCGATGTTAAATTCCACTCTTGTTAGCATCTATCTAAAGGCATGTTACAACATCAATCAAGAGGTAGCAATTGTTAGATGACCTTCTCCTACAACACTTCATTGTTGTCATTATATACAGAACATTTGTGCTTGTAAAATGAACATGGAAGTTTTGATTGCACAAATGACTGATACTATAAAGTTTGGCTTATAATCCCCCTTCAACATGGAGTATGCCTTCTAGTTTTGGCATCCATTTAGCATATAGAATTCATTTTTGATGACTTGACCTTTATGTTTGTCACCTAAAGTAACATAGCCTCCAATAAAACTTGTGCATTTAATCAAGTTTGTCTTGTCGCTTATCATCTGTTTCTAACATCCACTATCAAAATACTAGGTGGTGTTGGAGCACGTCTGCATGGTGGTATATGTGTGGTGCAATATAAGTCAAATTTTCTGACCTACATCATCTTATGTCACCTTTTGTTCCTTGACTTGAACTTGGGATCAATGTTCCTCTCGTATGTGAAGTCTTTTAGAAGAGTAAAGTATTTAGTAAAAATATGACCAAATTTTCTATAATATGCACATTGAATTTTGTGTCATCATTGAATTTTGGTGTTGGAACACCAAGGGTGGCCTCCTTGATAGATTCTAGCATAAACTAGATCTCCTTTAGGGCTACCTAGCTGGGGCCTAATTAATCTATGAATCTAACCCCAAAGTGATCTATTGGACTCTTTCCTATGGTCATCAAATCATCAAGCTTCACATTCTTTAGTTTAATTTCTTTGAAGTTTTTTTGTTTTGTTCCAATTCTATGATAGCCTCTTGGTGATGTCTTGTCATTTTGGTAATCTTTGTCTTCAACTCCTCCATGTCCTTTTGGAGTTTCCTGATTTTATTCTTAAGGGATAGAATCTTATCATACATCATTTTGTAACTGGATATCATTTCCTCATGTGTGATTTAGTGTAACTGGTACAATTTGACTATACATTTGGAACTATAACATTGAAACACATTGCTTTGGCATTTGTCCTAACACCTTTGAATGTGAAAAGGTTACTTGTCTGCTCATTCCCTTCTAATTCCTCTGTATCACCTTTACTCAAAGTTGTCTCCATTATTTTACCTTATTTATTTAAGGTGTTTGCACACTCGATAAGGATATGGCCTTGATTGGTGCTCTCGTGGCATTGATTTCCTTTCTTGGGCAAATCATTTTTGAAGTCCTTTTTACCATTTTGTTCCCACCTTCTCTAGTAGTTCTTTTGGTAGAACTGTCACTTTGGTTGGAGGTTCCTTTTCTTTCTTTCTTCATAAACTTTTTCAGTTTATTTGCCACCTTAATCACTTCATCATCAATATTAGAGTTCTCTTCCTCTATGCTGCTTCATATAATTTTCAGCACGTCTTTTCCTTTTTGGTTTGAACCAAATTTATCTTAAAGGTTTTTAGCGAGCCCATAAATTCATCCACTCCCATCTTCTCCACATCCCAAGCCTCCTTAATGACCGCCACTTTTGCAGAGAAACATTCTGAGAGTAAGCATGATATCTTCCAAACTAGTTTAGCATTTCAATACCTCTTTCCAATCGAGTACACTTGGTTAGCTATGTCATGGATTTTTTTTCGTTGAAGATAACAATTGTCTCGTACTTGCCCATCCTTAAAATTTGAAATTGTGAAGCAAGCATTTGGTGTTTAAAATGTGTTCATACCTTCATGGATATGCCAAAGACTATCCCATGCTTCCTTCACGAGTTTGTTAGTAGAGATCAATTTGAATTGCTCCTCATAAATTCCAATGAATACAACATTGATTACCTTCGAGTTTTTGAGGGTTCCCTTTTCCTATTCGATCGTCTAGTCCTTCACATCCTTGAAAACATCAATGCCTTCCACCTTGATTATTATGGAGTCTATCCATTGGTGATAGATTTCTAGGCCTTCATGTTAAAGGACTTGAGGAAAAGCTCTTATCCGAGCTTACCAACATAGGTACTTAGTTCCATCGAGCAACAGGAGTTGTGTGACTAAAGCATCTTCCTTTGCACTCATGGTCAAACATCCAGTTCCAAGATCCCACCTGCCTTGCAACTAATTCCAAAATAGGTCACATGGCTCTAATGACACTTGTAGGTTATGTTAGACCATTAGTTGTAATTCCAAGTTAACTTTATTGCAGTTATGTTGGAATGTCACTTAGCAATTTTTAACTCGATGTTATAATACCACCACACACACAAATCAACAAATTAAAAGTAACATAAGGACATCTAATACATTTATGTAGTTTAGAGACCACCTTCTACGTATCAATCAATCCACTAATCAAAGCAATCACAAAAGCATCCAAACAAGAACAAGTCTTTTGCCCTCCAAACACTTCATTTAAATCAAGTCAATACTTGATTTTAACCAGTTGGTGTACTCTTTCACTCTCTCTTACTAAAGTAACAAGTCAAAACTCTATTGATTCCAACTTAAATGTTGACATGAAGTATATAACCCATAAGGATTTGTAAAAACTTAACACAAGTGTATCTTATGTATGAAAGTGAGTGTTTTCTCACTTTAAGCCCACACATCTATCAAGGAAGGCTCACCCTAGACATCTTTGACGTATTTGTGGTTGATCTTATCTCCATAAAATCTGTGCATTGTAGCTCTCAAATATCTCCAAATTTTCATTTAAGATCAAAATAAAGATTTTGTTTAGTCAGCATGCTAATGCTAAAGCTCTAGATAGCTACTTCCTTATCCAATGGGATGACTTTCCTCATAGTATGGATCCTCTCCTTATTTTTAGTTTACCCATACCTTTCCTTGTCTTGTGTAGATATGATTTTGGACTCCTATAATTATGCAATGGTCAAAATCTTCATCTTTCCATACATTGTAGGATTATGTGACTTTTAGATTATAGAAATACTTGAATTGTAATTCTCAATTTTTTGTTAAGATATTTCAATAATATTTTTCACTTTTAAACTATACTACACAAATGCCAACTCAAACGCAAATGCAAACAATAATATTAAAAAAATTGAAATCATATTATTAAGCATAGAGAGAGAGAGAGAATAATATATCTCATGAATCATTTTAAGACTTTACACAAAATTTTAATAATGTTAACACTTTTAATGATCAATTAATTTTTTTATTTTAGTATATAAACATAATTTTGGTATAATAATAAATATAATCATAATTTTCTTTTAAAAAGTTCCATCATGTGAGATATAGTTGGAAAGATTTCAAATTCAACTACTCCAATTTTGCGCAAAAGTCATATTTTTAGAAATTTATTGGTGAATTTGCGTTAGCATATATATAGACCTATTAATTATGGGTTAACACCTTTACTAATCAATTAACATTATTTATTATATAAATTCACAGTTTTGTATATGTTATATGAGATATGTTTAGAAAGATTTCAGAATCCAGTGCTCTAGTTTTGTGCAAATCTTGTTTTGTTTAGAAATTATTGTTTAATTTCTATTAGCAAATATTTATAGACCTATTCATCAAGGGTTGCCTTCAATTTTAATATTAATACATAATTTTTTGTAATGATAAAAAATTAGTTATAAAAGTACCCTATAAATTTAAAATATAATGCTAAAATAATTGATGTTTTGTGTACAAAGTTTCCTTTTATTTTTTTTCTTACATAACATTCAAAATATATTGAATTTTTAAATTAAATAAGTTTTACACAAAAGTAGAATGTTAGATCTTTCTAACCATAATAAAAAATTATTAAATACTTGAATGTATCTCTATATTTAATTTTTAATAATATTAAACAAAAGATTTCAAGTTTAAAATGTAATATTAAACACTATTTTATTAGGTAGCAATGAAATTTAACAAACTTTTTTTTTCTTTGTGATTTATACTTTCTGCACATATATAGATAGATATAATAAAGTATCTCATAAATTTTGTCCATTGTTTCAACACTTTACACTTAATTTTAATGACATTAACACTTTTATCCAACACTTAAGTTTTTTTTATTTAATTATAAATTCATAGTTCCATATAAGTATAAATTTTACATAATCAATTTTTTTTTTTTAAAATTCGTGTATGCCATATGAAGTAAGGTTTGTCACGCTCTGAACCTGGGACCAAGACATGGTAGTGTTTGCGAAACCATCTCAATAAATATCAAAGCCACCATGCACACAGAGCATCTAATTCAATAATGAAATTCGAACAAGCATTTCAGAAAGGAACATAATATACATGACAATAACATCTCATCTCCAGTACACAACGAAAAAATGATAACATATCTATTACATCAGTAAATAACATTAATGAAATTAAGACTAAGGCCTAGTTCTATGTATTCATTCCTGCCCCTACACTACCATCTCTAAGTTTGCTTATTATCATTTGATTCCTCTGCAAGGATATTAGCTAGTAAAGGTGAGTGATAATTCACCCAATAAATGGTGTCACCTACCTATGTTTTATAAATAGGATATGACCAAAAACAACAGGTCACAAAATATATTTTGCATGAAATCAACATTTTCAATAAAGAATTGAAAAAGTAGTCAAATATTTAAATCACATTTAAGAATCAAGTCAAGGGTAATCATCTCATTTTCTCATTTTTCTCATGTCATTGTTTCTCGTTTCTCAACTAACTTATAGTCATGTACATTGCGTGTGCTTTTTCACTGATTAGAGCCTTAGTCTATATTCCCCCCGACTAAAGAAGGTGCGTTGATTACTGACTACGCCCATTGTAAGCCATAGTTTTCAATCCCAATTAAGAGATATTCCAATCTACTATTAACAATTGGTAAGATTATGTATCAATTTTACCCACTGTTGGTCCTAATTTTGTACACCAATTGGATGGGCTTTAATCTATTGCTCGATTGATAGGGTAGAATTCATTCCTCACACTTATTAGTAATCACATGAGTGACTATTGAATTATTCTCATGACACATATATGAACGGCAATCACTTAGTTTAAAAAACATATAATGATAACCGACTCACATCCAGTTTTCAAGAAGTTACATTTGCATATTCACATTGATTGCATGCCTTTACCAGTAGAAATTATTCAAAAATTTATTTGAAAACATGTAACAGAGTATTTAGTTGTTATGCAAAAAAATTTTAGGAAACAGTTTAGAAAGAAAAGTTGTAAAAATAGTAAGGTGTAACCACTTACTTGTCACCTAATTTCATCGGGTGTTGGTTCTTCAGTTACTATTTCTCGATTTCCTAATCAATGACATAAAAAAACTCCCCTTTAATATACTTGACTTGTGTAATAACTATGCTTTGTCAATGTAGCATATGCATCCTATGTGTTTACGCTTACTTGAATTCCCTCAATTACTATTCCACTTGTCCTATCATGTATTGTTCAGTGGATTTATGCCTATTCTTGTCCCAAAATCAAAATATTTAGCTTAATTTGTTCAAAATATGAAATTTGGTCAATGTTCGTGATCCTTGTTCACGACTGTGTGATTAGCTTTTGTCATCTCGTGACCTTGGTCCATGTGCTCGATGTTCAACCACATAACGCACTGAAATTTCCACTAGACTTCTTGCAATCACGACGGACTATTTTGTGACAACTACACCAAAGCTCGTGACTACGCCCGTGGTTGCGGGGTGTTTGTGATTTCCATGTCTAGGACTATGATTGCATCTAGCCTTCCCACAACCATGTTGTTGTGTTCCATGATCATGAGAGTACCTTCAGCAAAGCGTTGGCTTTCATGCAGAACACTATTTAACCAAGTTTTCAATTTATACTTTAATCCAATCTCTAAAACTCTCTTTGACACCTATTTTTATGATTCGTACGCCTGTTTTTATGGTTTAAAACTTTTGGAAATCAAGTTCTTCCATTATGTACAAATTTCACGACCTTTGGACATGTTTTCAACTTTTTGTCAATTTCAACTATACCTACTTCTATAGTTTCTACATGTCACCGCACGGTTTTTACTTAATTCCTATGCTGGAAACACATGCAAACCTTAAGAATTGGTGTTTTTGTCGTGCCTATCCTATACAATAATTGGTCCTACGTGTGCACATGAAAATCAAGTGTCTGAGCATAGAAATTGCCTTGTGTTCACGCCTTGGCAGGTCAAATTCTCACCCCCCCTCCCCCGCCAATTTCTAGACACTATTAGCCCTCCAAGGTCTAAGAATAGGGTTTTTCAGCCTCTTTAAAATTATATTTATACCCAGGTTTAAGTTAGGGTTTGCATGGAATTAGGACTCCCAATAGTTTAGGTCCTTGTAGACAATTTTTCACTTTTTTGATTTTAGGGCCATTTTAACCCGAATTTCCGTAAATTTTAGGCCTTATTTTCTTATTTCCAATTCTTCGAAATTATTCCTCTTTAATATTAAATCATGTAGCAAAATTTCATTGCGCAAAAATACCAAAATTCCTTCTTATGCTCCCCCTCATCCAATTCCTAATTATTTTCATTAGGGAATAAGTAGAAAAATAGCAAAACCAAAATTAATTTAATCAAAATTCCACAATTTCGATTATAAATAATATTCAAAAATTGTCCAAGAATTTGGGTGTTACAAGGTTAGAAAGTCTATTACTCCAAAGTGGTTCTATTCAGAAATTTATTTTTGAATTCTCCTTAGCATATATACAGACTTGTTAATTAAGGGTTAATACCTTTACTAATCAATTAACTTTTTTTATTATTATTATGAATTCATAGTCTCTTATGATAATAAATTCGAAATAATCACAATTCTCTTGTAGAAATTTTGCATATGTTATATGAGATATAATTAGAAAGATTTCAAACTATAGTACTCTAGTTCTGTACAAAACTGGCTTTATTTAGAAATTATTGCTGAATTCCTATCAGCAAAAATATATAGACCAATTGATCAAGGACTGTTTTTTTGTTATGAATACATAATGTTTCCGTAATAATAAAAATGAATTACGAAAGTATACTATTAATTTTGCATACAAAGTTTTCTTTTACTATTTATTACAAAGCTTTTAAAACATTTTGAATTTTAAAATTAAATTGATCAGTTAAATCTTTCTATATATTTATATTTTTAAAATATTAAACAAAGGCGGTTATGTTTAAAATATAATATTAGAAAAATTTTTGAATTTATATTCTTAAGTATGATTATATAATTAGGCAGCAATGAAATAAACTTAAGAAACTCTTTTCTCTTCATGATTTATACTTTCGACACATATATGTAGAGATAGAAAATGAAGTATCTTATGGATTTTGTCTATCTTTTTAACACTTAACTCATAATGATATGGCCAAGATCAAGAAGACAAAAGCAATGAACTTGAACACACACACAAGAATGAGGAATAAATATGATAATCTAGATTCAGAACAACACAAGATATATGTGGTCTAGCTAGCATAGCCTAGGTCCACGGGGCACAAGAGAATGTGTGTATTTTTTTCACACTTGGTCTTCTTTAATTACAAAGTTCTTCATTTTGTACAACCCTCTCTTAAACCATTCTCTCCCATTTCTATTCAGACTTCCCATGATCATTGCAGTTGTTGACTAGTCATAACGGCCCTTTACAGTTACTTTAGTAGAACGTGGGCTTGCTCATGACTTAGGTTTCCTCTAGCTCCAAGTCCGAGGTGGAGTGATAGAGTCTTGCTACGCAAGACTGCTCATGCTTTACCCTAGATGTCCCAATTCGTTTACTTAGTTGATGCTCTCTCAAGATGCCTGACAATGAGGGGTACCTCCCTACTCCTCCATTCTAGCATGTTTTCCCTTAGGCAGACTAACAAGCATGCTTTCTTCCTTGGGTAGCTAAGGCAAGTGTCTCAGCTCACTTGTTGTACCACTTATCCCTCCTTAAACTGAGGATATTTTTGTTGATTTAGATAAAGTCATTTCACCATCTTGTGGGAATGTAGGAGTCACCTGTTGGAGTAGCTTTTTTGTTCATGCCTCTTCCTTGTGCAACCCTTATCTCCCTGTAAATATCCCTTTCGTAAGATCCTTCATTGCTTCCATCTTCAATTTCTACTTTTTTGGGATTCTTGACTTGTCGTTGTCGATGATGTCTAATTCTAGCAACAACCCTCATTCTATCTATGCTAAGCTCACCAAGTCTTGTACTAGTCACACAAAGGAACTTAAAGTAATTATGGGTCACATTGAGAAGCTAGAGTTTGACAACAAAAAACTCATAGCCATGAACATTGAGTTAAAGGAAAAGGCATCGGAAGACCACATGGAGTCTTTGGAAGAGGAGCTACAGTCGGCCTATAAGCAAATCGATAAGTGTTGCCACATAAGAGGGGAAATGGAGGAGAAGCAGTACTGCTTAGAACAAGAACATGTAGCTCTCTTCGCTTGAAGGAATATAAGGAGGGTACCAGCCATCGTCATTGATCTAGGGTGCCCACCATGTCGGAGTTTTTAGAGACAGAAGACTCCAAGCCTTAGAGCCGTTCTTTAGGGCACGCCTTCACGAGTTCCTCAACTTTGATTCTGCCCAAGCTTAGCGGGCCAATGATGCTCGAGTTGCCTTCTATTAAGGTTTTACTAAATGTTTGGAAACCTCACTGGAGATGGATGGCATTCCATAGTATATTGATTTCTTTGAGGTAACCTGGAAGGCTACTTGGGAGAACTGCTCTCCTAATGCTTTGCTGATGGCCGATCCCTCTTGGAAAGATGATTGATCTCCATTACAATGCTGGATGTTACCCATTTTTCATATTGTCCCTTTTTCCCTCCTCCTTCTTCTTTTCTTTCTTTGTTTTTTCTATAATGTATGTACTCTGGACAATGAATAAAAATTACTTTTTCATCTAATTTGACACTTATCCATGCTCTCCAACTATCTTACTCATTATTTCACTGACTAATATTACAATGCTAATAAAATGGGCAAGAAAATAAAATAACAAGTTAATTTGGCTTAACCTTGACAAAATTAAATGACCTTGGGGGACCCTGTTTGACCATCCACCCATAAAAATTTCGCAAAGTTTGAATATGAGAATACGTTACTTCATGGCACTTCTCTCCTTGATTGGTTGGGAAGCCTTTCTATTAAGAGCCTAGTTATGTCGCGGCCTAGATAGCCTAAAACATCTATCACTTGTGGTAACTTTTCGTAGTTGCTGAATGATTATGTATTCTTTTGCACTCCTCTCAATACTTGGTCTTCCTATCATTTAATCGAGAATATTTAATGTTCGCAGTTTAATCATGCATCACTTTACAATAATTTGGCCTTTGGTTACTTGGTTATTCGGGTGGCCTGGAACACGTAATTTTAGTGGTTGAAATTCTTCCCCGTTATTAACTGACTGAGTTTGATCTTACCACACTTTCAACCCTCAACTATTTGGTCACTTAGATAGTCGAGATCCTTAAAATTTTGTAGTATGAGCTCTCCAGCCATCTAACTGAGTGGGTAATATCTTGTAAAAATTTTGGTACTCAGCCATTCAGTCACTTGAGTAGTTGAGATCCTTAAATTTTTGTAGCATTAACTCTTCCAGCTATTTGACTGATTACATAATATCTTGCAAAAGTTTTGGTATTCTACTATTCAATCACTTAGGTAGTCAAGACCCTTAAATTTTTGTAGCATGAACTCTTTTGGCCATTTGACTGACTACATTAATATCTTGCAAAAATTTAGGTTCCAGCCACTCGGGCCAAGCCTTTAAATTTTTATAGCACGAGCTCTCCTAATCATTTGACTGATTGGATAATATGTTTCAAAAACTTTGGTACTTGGTCACTTAGGTAGTTAATACCCCTTAACTTTTTGTAGCATGAGCTCTTCCAGTCATTTGATTGTTTGGGTAATATCATGCTAAAAGTTTTGTACTTAACTACTCAATCGCTCAGGTAGTTGAGACCCCTTAAATTTTTGTAGCATGAGCTCTCCTAGTTATCTGACCAATTGGACAATAACTTGCAACAATTTCGGTATTGGGCCACTTGGTCACTCTGGTAGCCGAGACCTTTTAATTTTTCATGCTTCTATCTCTTTAGATACCTATAACTTCCATAAGAAGCTTCTAGTGTCTTGAGGCATATCCTATTTGGACACGTGTTACATGACATAATGGGGTCTCACTATAAGACATGCATGAATCACCCTTTCTTTTTGATACTAACCTTGAAATTTTCCCACTCTTAACATCCTTTGGTGAAGGATCACCCTTCTACCCATCAAAAACATTAAAGGATTTCCTCACCTCTAGGTAACTGGCTACTTATTCTAGTAGGGACACTCATCTTCCTTTCTACTTTACCATCAAAAACAAGTTAAAACTCAGTGTGGAATAGATCTATGAAAAATAATTCATTCCTGAGGACCATGAAATTATCATCACTTGTGAGCATGATCCACCTAATAGCCTGCCAGAAGGTTGCTTACTTGTTTTTATCTAACAACTCCATTCTAAGTTATCCTTCCCCCTTAATCCTTTTATTAGTTTATTCTTCAAAATGATATGATATGAACACATCACAATTTTTATCTAATTCCTTCAGAATCCTTTGTAGTTTCTTCATCCTTTGCACTGAGCTCAAGTTCAAGCGTTAGGCTGATTTGTTTTATAGTTCATTTTCTATCCAATCACTTGACCTAGCTGTGTTTTACTTTACCATAAAAGTCGAGTTCCATTTTATCCAATCTCTTCCTTCTTCCAATAAGCATTAGAAAGAGGAATACAAAACTATTATGAATTCCCTATGACCTTAATGGATGATCTTCTTGCTAAATACAAAACTCACAAGGAGCTCATCCCTTCTACTACCAAACACACCTTTTCTTTAGTTAATAGTGTACACCTTAAGAGCACCATAGTTTCAAAAAAAAAGGGGCTCTCTTCCACTACAGGTTGTCTTCTAAGAAGGAAGAGTTAAAATAGAGTATAAATATTTTACTTTTAAAATCCTCTTTTTTTTTTTCCTTCAACTTTAATTAATGTGCCTCATGTTTTGCCTAAATTCTATAAATAAGTTAGCAATAGCACACATACTTGGTGATCAAGTTGCGACAATCTTAGCTGGTAAGAAAAGGAAAGCCTCTGATCCCCTTGAGTCATCCTTTAGTGCCCAAATCCCTTGGGCATTTGCTACCAAAAGCCTCACACTGACATCCTCTAGTCAGAGTGGGACCGATTTAGCTATCGGGCATTTCTAACTAGGGCAGGATCAGTTTCATCTGTTGAGGCCCTAGACATAGTCCCTCCTTTGTGAACGGCCCCTTCCTCAAAACTTCAAGTGTCCATCTAAGACTACATTCCCAGCTTTGGGGTGGTCTTTGGCCCACATGTCTTTGTACTCAACTCCTTCCTTATGGCAAGGAGCTCCATTAGCCATGAGTCTTACTTGTCGCGTCAATTCCATCATGGATTTGTTATACCTTACAATCGTGAGTTGGCATTTGGACTCTCTAGAGAAAAAGTTCACAACCAGCTTTCTAGCTACGTGGTTAAGGTATGAGTATACTTTTCTGTTTTCCAGATCTTTATCCTCAAGACTGACTCTTTTTTAGCCATTTACCTATTCTATAGACTCTAATTCTAGTGAATGATGTCCTGACTCGGGTAGAGAGGGTGGAGAGACTCTAAGAGGCTACCCTTCAAGACAAGAAGAAAGCAGAAGAGTGAGTCTAAGCCTTGGAGAAAAAGAATGCCACCATCATAAGCTACCTTTAGGAACTGACTAAGGAGTTGGACTTAGTGAAAGGGGAGCTAACAGATCTTTGTTGTTCACTTTCCCACATGATCAAGGACACCTATTGCTGGGCTTTCTAGAACTTCCCATTCATTATTAAAGGGAAGGCTTTGTTGGACAATGGCCTAGCCAAGTGCTGAAAATCCCTAGAGTTCGAAGCAGTTCGGGCTAACAGGGGTACAATGGCCTTTGTGGGTGGCTTTAAGTACTATTAAGATGAGGCTGCTAGGTTGGGATACCTTAAAGAGGGGGTTGACTTTGACATTATCGATTTGGATGAATAGACAAAGCAACCTCAATCGAATAAAATACTTGGCTCCACTGGCTAGACTTAAACTTGCTTAGCACCTGCTCCTAAATCAACTCCCCATGAGGGAATTTCAACCAACCAACCAATCATGATGGAAGAGACAAGAGATTTGGAGGGTATGTTGGAGCAGATGTGTGGGGATCAGCTTGCTATAGCCGTGAAGAAAGACCCAAATAGGACCCAGCCCCTATTTCTTCCATAGCGTTAGTAGGCTATATATTGTTAATTTGTTTTGTATGAAACAATTCTTTGGTGAAGAATGAAGTGACTTCTTTGTTTACAATCTTGCTTAGAAGTAATACAAAGAATTTTAGATAAATGTTTTTCAACAACTGGACATTGAATAGTCTAACTAACATAAGTAATTATGTAAGGCCCATCTCAAGTAGGATCCAGCTTCCCAACACCTCTCAAAGAGTCAACCCTTTTGAGTACTTTGTCTCCCACCTTAAACTTCTTGGGAGTAACCTTCTTGATGAAAGTTATACTAATCCCTTGTTGATACTTTAGCATCCTCAGTTGAGCCACCTCCCTCTTTTCCTTAATTAAATTAAGGTGCTCTAACATGTTTTCTTCATTCAATTATTCAAAATAAAAATGTACCTGTAGTGACCTTTGGCCTACTTAGTGCAGGGGAAGGATAGTGTTAACTTCGTAGACTATATTGAATGGACTCTCCCCTATGGCCAAGTTTGGGGTTGTTCGATAACCTCCCTTATGCTTGTCTAGTTTTACCTTAAGACCCTTGATGATAGTTCAATTGGTTACCTTTACTTGACCATTACTTTAAGAGTGGGCTAGGCACAAAGACAGCTGTCTTATCCCTCATCCTTGACACCTACTTTGATTTTCTTTCTCTGAAACAGCCTCATGTTATTTGTAATTATTTCCTTGGGTGGCCAAAAATTGCATATCATGTTCCACTAGATAAACTTGATTATTGCCACCTCCATGATCTTTGCAAACGATTTAGCTTCCGTCCACTTATTGAAATAATCCATGGCTACCACCAAGAACTTCTTTTGTCTTGAGGCTTGAGGGAAAGGTCCCACAACATCAATCCCCCACCAAGCAAAAGTCTAGACAAGGATAGGGATGGACTAATAGCCTTTACTAAAAGATGGGAAATTTTAGCATACCTTTGATAGATGTCACATTTCCTAATGTATTTTACCACATCTTCTCTCAAAATGGACCAAAAATACCCTACTCTGAAGATTTTCTTAGTAAGGGATTAGCGTCCAAAATGGTTTCCACAAGATCTTTCATGCACTCCCTCATTATCTACTCCACTTCCCCATATCCCAGGCAATTTTGCAAGGGTTGAGAGAAACTTTAATGATATAATTCATCAACAAATAATAAAAATTAGGAAGCTTGGATTTATAGCTTCCAGTCATCCTCCTTACCCTTAAGACATTCTACTATTAGAGTTCACCAATCACTTTACCCCACGATAAATACTTGTTTGCTCAGGACAAACTTTGGGACCACGCACATTATGATTGGACTTAGGGCAGATAAACATAAAGCCCTAACTGCCTTAGCTAACTCATCTGCCCTCATACCATCATTTCTACTAATTTGTCTTAACTCAAACTTCTAAAACTTTGCCACTACTTCTTATATTTCTTCCAAGTAATTCTTCATTTGCTCATCTCTCAATGCGTATCCGTCTAGAAATTGTTGGTAGATGAGTACGAATTAGTATGGGCTAAAACTACTATTTGGGTTAAGCTAACTGGCCATTCTTAAGCCATAAAGAAGAGCGTCATATTCAACCTCATTGTTAGATACATTCACTTTTATTTTGAATCCATATTCCAGAGTATTACCTTCTAGGCTTACTAACACAATCTCTATGCTACCAGACCTCAGTGTAAAGATCCATCAACATATAACTTTCATGGCTCTATTTATACATTTCCAGTCAAGTATAACAAGAAATATGCTAATGCCTAGGCTTCAATAACTGTTTGTGGTTGGTACTCAATATCAAACTCCTTCAATTCCACAACCTACTTTAATATCTTGTTAGAGGACTCACCACTTCTTAAGATTCTTTTCAAAGGATAGTTAGTTAAGACTGTAATGGGATGGGATAAGAAATAAGGACACAACCTGCTGGAAGTGGGTCCTAAAGAGTATCAATTTTTCAATTTTAGAATATCTTACCTTTGGTCCCTATAGCACTTTGCTAACATAATATACTAGAAATTGTTGCTTCTTGAACTCCTAACCAAGGGCAGAACTAACTGTCACTTTCAATACAACTAGAGATATAATAGCCAAATTTCTCCCTTGCTTGGCTTTCTCAACAGAGGCAAGTTAGTTAAACATTCCTTTAGCTCTTCAAAGGCTTGCTAGCATTTCTCATCCCATCTAAAATCCTTTGCCTTCTTCAAAATATTAAAGAAGGGTATAATCTTGTCAAACACCTTGTATATAAAGTGAGACAATGTAGTTATTTTCCATGTCAGGTTCGGGATTTAATGCACATTGGCTGGAGGGGCATCATTAAGAGGGTCTTGATTTTTTCTAGATTCACCTCTATACCTTTTTGGGCTAAAAGGAAACCCTAAAACTTTCTGGCTTTAATACGAAGATGAAGTTTGACAGTTTTAGCTTCAAGCTGTACTTTTCTAGAGTTCAAAAAGTCTCGTGCAAACCTTGAATGTCATCTCTACTCTTCTATGACTTCGCCAGCATGTCATCAACATAAACCTCTATCTTCCATCTAATCTAAGGCTTAAACATCTTGTCTACCATTCTTTGGTAAGTTGAAGTTGTGTTCTTGAGGCCAAAAAGCATGACATTATAAGAAAAGGTATCAAACGGGGTTATAAAGCATACTTTTTCCCTTGTCTTTAGCTGTTAAAAGGATTTAGTGATACCCTTAAAAGTCATTCATCATCGATTGCACCTCTATCCCCACTTTAGAATCGACCAACTGGTCTATGTGGGGTAATGAACAGCAATCCTTTAGACATATCTATTTAAGTTTTTGAAGTCTACACACACATGCCATTTCCCTCCTACCTTGGGAATAATGACTACATTGGCCACCTACTTAGGAAATTATATCTCCTCCATTTGCTTGGCTCTCAATAACTTCAACCTCATTCCTCATAAATGCAACTTTCTAAGTGTTGAAAGATGTTAACTGCTGCCTCATAGGCTTCTTTGTTAGGCTAGTGTCGAGTCTATGTTCAACAACTTTATGGCTGACTTCTACTAGATCTTCAGTTGAAAAAGCAAAGACATGAGCATTTCTTCTCAAGAAATGAAATAAATCTTCTCTAGTGTGGTTGGGTAGTTGAGATCTTATTCAGATGGTGGTTTTGGGCATCCTCAACTTCAACTTGATGCTCAAGTGTTCTTCAGAGGGTTCGATACTTCCTTCTTTGTTTTCACGAGGGCATTCTACATTTCGAGGTACAAAATATTTGATGGTATCCAAGTAGCATCATCCTTAGTCATCGAGAACTACACTTACCCTCGCTTTTAGGGTAGGAAGTTTGATAGCCGCATGCATGGAGGAAGCTAATTCTTGGAAAGCCACTAAAGCTAATCTCCCATATATTACATTGTAGGAATTAAGTATATTAATGACATAGAATTAAACTATTCTAGTCTGGGTAGCACCCTCTTCTCCCCATGTCACCAACAAAGAAATTTTTCCCCTAAGTAAAATTGACCTACTTGAGAACCACACAAAGTAGACGCATTAACCTCCAAATCCTTATCCTTTAGCCC
The DNA here is from genome assembly GCA_019155195.1 of Avicennia marina. Classification (NCBI taxonomy): domain Eukaryota; kingdom Viridiplantae; phylum Streptophyta; class Magnoliopsida; order Lamiales; family Acanthaceae; genus Avicennia; species Avicennia marina. The sequence continues at coordinate 7,737,096 of CM032760.1, forward strand.
CATCAGTTAAAATGCCCTTTAAGATAATGCGTCAACGGAACTTCCTCTATCAATAAGACACTTAGCCATTCCACAATTGACTATTATAGAAGTGATCACTAATGCATCTTGATGAGGTACATGACTTTTTTCAAATCCTCACTATGAACAAGTTCTTTCCTCGACCTGTTAGATACTCCGCCGACAATTCCCCTAAGTATTATGTTAATATAACCCCTACGAGACAGATCATGAAGGGGTGGATAATCACTCTCTCCTATTTCCAAATTAGGTCTCTGCTCGCCATCTTGTAGAAACTCTTTCAGATGCCCCTTTTTAGACTAACACCTCCACTTGTTGCTTTAAAGTACCACGCGCTTCGGTGATATAGCCATGCTCATTGTGAAATTTGTAAAAATTGTCGCCCAGTGGACTTTAGATAGGAACACTGCATGATCGGGGCCACCTAAAAGCATTGGTGTGCAATAAGGTGTTCAGAATATGTTCCAGCTGACCTCCAGTAGGGTTTCCTTAAGTGACAGTCCTTGCTTTTAGCTTCTATTCCTAAACCGCAACTCTGTAGGAAGCTGACTTCACCTAACTCTCTTGATAGTGTTAGCACTCCTCACTTTTCATTTCCTCCTAACTTCTTCTATGTTGATGTACTTTTTTGCATAATCTATGGACTGATCAAGATCTTGAGCTAGCTTATTAGCAAGTGAGCAAAAGAACTCCACATTGTTCAATTCTTGAACAAAGGTACTTGCTAATACCTCTTGGGTTGTAGCAGGTGTATCCAGTGCATTGAGAGTAAACCTCTTGACTTATTCTCTCAAGGGTTCGTAGCCACCTTGTTTTATGCTAAATAGTGATAGTGGTGTCTTCATGTAACGCTTGCTACTAGTGAACTGATGAAGAAATAGGGTAGCAAAGTCCTTAAAGCAATGGATTATGCCAGTGGGAAGATAGGTAAATTATCGCTGAGTAGTTCTCCCATGGTGGTGAGGAATACTTGGCACTTAACTCCATCGGAATATTGGTGGAGTAGAGCTTGGTACCTAAACATAGATAGTTGCTCCGATGGGTCCGAGACACTATTGTAATCAGCTATCAATACGTTGTGGAAATTATTTGGTAATGATTCATTTAAGACTTCTTCTGAAAATAGGGACCCTTTCCCTTTTGGGATGGCAACCTCCTTGTATTTCTAATCTTAAGCCAATTCCCTTCCCCTTAAGCTCCCTTTGGTGTAATCTACATTATCCAAAGCAGTTCTCTATTCTTTGGCCTGCACGGTATCAAGCTTATCCTTTCCTTGTGATTGTAGCATTGGATGATTCCTCAAAACATTTTGCATAGCTTCGTTGACGATAGATCAAAACTGCACCTTAGTTAAGCTCAAGGGTGGTGATGATGGTCTCTTCTCTGTCCATGGCTTTCTATAGTGAAAATGTGGGTGGGTTCCCACAGACGGTGCCAATGTGTTGTGGCCAAGATCTAGAAGACAAAAGCAATAAACTTGAATATGGACATACACACAAGAATGAAGAATAAAGATGATAATCCAGATTCAGAACAGTACAAGATATATGTGGTTCGACTGGTGTAGCCTATCTCCATGGGGCATAAAGAGAATGTATGTATTTATTTCACACTTGGTCTTCTTTCATTACAAAGTTCTTCATTTTATACAATCTTGTCTTAAACTATGCTCATTTTCTATTGGCATTTCCCATCATCATTATAGTTGTTGACTAGTCATAACAGCCTTTTACGGTTACTTCAACAGAACATGAGCTTACTCTCGACTTAGATTTCCTCCAGCTGAGTCTTAGGTGGAGTGACTGAGTCTTGCTCTGCCAGATTGCTTATGCCTCACCCTGGATGTCTTGATCTGTTTACCCAGCTGATTCCCTCTCATGATGCCTGATAGGGTTGGGTACCTCTCTACTCAATTTTGGCATGGTTTCCCTTGGCTAGACTAACAAGGATGCTCTCTTCCTTAGGTAACTTAGGTGACATGCTCCCTTCCTCGAGTTTCCAAATTCGACCATTGTACTATATATAATTTTAATAATATTAACACTTTTCTTTTAAAAAAATTGTTTGTGTCATATGAGATAAGATCAGAAAAATTTTGAAATCTAGTACTCTAGTTTTGCATGAAAGTGGTTTTCATTAGAAATTTATTATTTAATTTAATTCCGTCAGCATATATGGACATGATAATTAATGATCAACACCTTTACTAGTCAATTAACTTTTTTATTATTATAAATTCATAGTTTTGTATAAAATAAAAAAATCAAAATAATTATAATTTTCTTGTAGAAAGTTTTGTATATATCATATAAGATATAGTTAGAAAGATTTCAAAGTCTAGTACCCTAGTTTTTAACAAAAATTGATTTTATTTAGAAATCATTGTCAAATTCCTGTCAGCAAATATATATAGACCTATTAATCAAGGGTTGTTTTTATTGTACTGTCAATTCATAATTTTTGTTATACTAAAACATTGAGTTATGAAGTATAGCATTAAATTTAAATTATAATATTAAAAATAATTAAATTTAGAATGTATCAAATCATGCCATTTGCCAACCTGACTTACTGCAATGCCCTTGTGCTTCCCCATCTTCCTCCTTCAACAACTGGTTCCTAAACATAGGTGCATCCCATCAGGTCACCCCCAACATCGACAATCTCTCCAATTCCGCACCTTACCATGGGTCTAATCAACTTCTCGCTGGCAATGGTTTGCGTTTGTCCATAAAAATGTAGGCTCATCCTTTATTTCCACCCCATTTGCACCTTTAATTTTGAAGAATGTCCTGCACATCTCTTCCATCACCAAACTTCTTTTATCTATTCAAATGTTTGCACAGCTCCAATCCTTATTGGTCCCAATAGGGATGGTCTCTACCATTTCCACTCCTCTTTTGCCAATTTACCATCTATTTTAGTTGCTGAATGCACTACTGCTAAAGGATGGCATCATCGTCTTGGTCACCCTCATCAACGAGTTCTTCGCTACTTGTTATGTAAATTTAATCTTCCATGCTCTTCAAAGCACCTTTCGACTCTTTGTTTTTCATGTCAATTAGGAAACTCTAATAGATTGTCTCTAGTTGGTCATAATAAATGAGCTTTAGCTCCTTTTAATTAAATTTTCATTGATGTATGGGGACTGTCCCCACCCTTATCTAGCGAACGACATCACTACCTTGATATTTTTTTGGATTCTTGATCCAAATTTATTTAGTACTTTCAAATGTCTCAAAAATCTCAATTGTTTGAAATATTCTCTTATTTTAACAAGTTAGTAGAACATCAATTTCATCATAAAATCAAAGCGGTTCAGTCACATTGGGGTGACGAATATCATAAGTTAAGCTCTTTCTTTCGAACTCTTGGCATTTCTCATCACATCCCTTGTCCACACATTCATGAGCAAAGTGGCTTTGTTGAATGCCATCATTGCCACATAGTGGAAACCGGGTTGAGCCTCCTCGCTCTGGTTTCTGTCCCTTTTTGCTCATGGCAACATGCATTTGACACTACCATTTGTCTTATTAATTGCTCATCAACACCCACTCTCCACTTTTCCTCTCCATATCTCACCTTCTTTACAAATCTAATCCTAATTATACCTTTCTCGTACCTTTGGTTGCCAATGCTTCCCATACTTTTGTCCGTACAACAAAAACAAACCGGACTTTCATTCCTCTTCTTGTGTCATTTTAGGATACAGTTGTCTTCACCATGGATATAGACAGCTTAATCTTCAAACTCATTGCCTGCATATTGCTCAACATGTTCAATTTAATAAATATGTCTATCCCTTCACTAGCCCTTCTGTCCTTGTGCAGCCCTTCCTTTCATTAGGTACTCTCTTCCCACCTTTTTCCCATCCATCCATCCACTACCAACCCAATCCCATCTTCTTCATCCACTTCATGTTTAGGACTCTACTCCTTCCACCAAACCAATTTCTCTAACAAATTTGTTTCTGCCTCCAATTATTCTCCAACTCCTCACTTCAGTTGTGGGAAAGGACGAACCTCTTGAGGTCGTGGACGTGGTGGCCATAGTTTCCATTCTTGCTCTTGTTCTATAGTCCCTTCCAACGGCACACCTTGTCCCTTGTGTTTTGCCAGGGATCACCTTGCCTTCTGCTGCACTCAATTTTGCACTGGCACTTCTTACTTGGATCCATCTCATTTCCGACATATTGTTGGTGCTTTGCAATATCTCACCATAACTCGTCCTAATCTTGCCTTCGTTATCAACAAAGCTAGCCAGTTCATGCGTTCTCCCACTGATTTCCACTGGTTACCCGTTAAAAAAAAATTCTCCGCTAGCTCCAGCACACTACTGCCCTTGGTCTTCTTATCTCCAAGTTTGACTGCTCTCTTTTACAGGCATTTAGAGATTCTGATGGGATTGGAAGTATGATGATTGCAAATCCACAGGTGGCTGAGCGATATCTCTTGGTTCTAATTTAATCTCTTGGGCCTCTAAGAAACAAAAGACGATTGCATGCTCCTTAACTGAATCTGAATATCGTGCCTTATACAACATAACTCAATTGGCTCCAATCCTTACTTCAACAGCTCCACCTTCCTCTTCAGCGGCCCCCAATTATATGGTGCTATAATCTTGGTGGTGCTAATTATCTCCATGCAAATCCTGGCTTCCATGCTAGCACAAAACATATTGAAATTAATTTTCATTTTGTTTGAGATGAAGACGCAGAGAAAGATATAGGTATTCAAGTCATCACCATATATGGCCATTAGTAGCTGTTCGTACGAAGCCTCTTTCATCTCATCATTTTCGGTTTTGCCAAGACGAGTTGCGTGTGCTCCCAGACCACACTCAACTTGGGGGGGGGGGGGGGGGGATATTAACCCACTTCGGATGCCACTAGATATCAGCTGAATGAAATTAATTTAGATTCATTTGATATTATACTTTCTTCTTCTGATTTCCACGATGTTTAACTTGCGAGTGGAAGTTTGTATTTATCCATATTCCTCTACACTCACATGTGCACACACACACACACATCCACACATACAAATGATGCAATTGAATGTGACTTTGTTTTTCATTTTACATTTTTATGTACACTTATATTAGGCATGTAAGAAATTCAAGAAACCTTTTCCTGGTCATTCATATTACAGGCAAATGTATGAAGTATAAATATATATACAGATTGAAGCATTTAGTAATTTTTTATTACATTTAGAAAGATCTAATGTTTTACTTTATTTGAAACTGATTTCATTTAAAAATTAAAAAGAACTCTAGATAGTACGTACAAAAATATAAAAAACTTTATATATATATATATATGTAAAGTTACTAATATATTTAATTTGTAACAGCATCAAGCATAACAAATTTTCAATTGTGTCTCACATACACACACATTGTGTATGCCAGTATGTATATATATAATCATACGTTTCTTTAGCTTTTGGTAAAAAATATCAAAAATATTTCTGTGATAAATTTTGTTTAAATATGATATTAGGTATCAATTTGTATGCAAATTTGGTTTTATATTAAAATTTAAAATATTTAAAAAGTTACATTATAAGAGGAAAAAAATTTCTGCATTCATTAATTAATGTCATGTGGAACACATCAGACAAGAATTCTTTATAGTTGGCGGTTCATGGGAACATTATTGTTTATGACGAACAAGAAGAGTTGAAGCTGTGTGTCACCTTGCTTGTTATTCAGCATGTTCCCAATTTCATAAATTTTCAACAACTATGAAAAGAATGTGCAATTTTATATAAATACACCAAAGCAATAAATATAGCTAATTTTTATATTTAATTAATAGAACGAGCAAAATGTGATACGTTGAATTGTTCTTATTTGACCAATGAAACGAGCAAGAAAACTTATTATATTAGTTAATAATTCTATATTCTATCATTGAGATTATTTTTTTCAGGTACTGTTTTCTATAAATGAAAACCGACCCCCCATGTTCTTTCTCATTTAATGTCCAAGAAAGGGATATTTATGGTTCATTTCATCTCAATGATGAAACGGGCAACCGCGGGTAAACAGCATCGGATTATTACTATTATAATATTAATTATTATTATCATTATATCATCGAACACAATAATGTCCCCATGATTTTGAAAACCAGATTATTTATTAATCCAAGATTACACCATTAATTGTGATTGCGTCTGTCCATATTCCATACCATCCACGACTACTAAAGGATCCCGCACTCATCCAAGTGGCATGACCAGGTCGTAGCAAAGGCTATCTCCATACTCGCGGGAAGATAAGTCGGACACGTCCTGGCACTGCCGTCGGACCAATGCATTCCCACCGTAGTGCAGCTCTGTCTCCGCGTACCAGTGTTTTCATGCTCTTCAGTTCGGACATCACTCTAGTATTCGTGAGATTCTGTATGCACGTCTTTTTTTATCTTTCTTTCTCTCTTCCTAAATATTTTAAGACTGGTGGGGCGTTATTGAAGAAGAAAGAAGATCGCATTTTTGTTGCCTTTCTCTGACGGGTTTATTTTTATCCATAGCCTTTGTGGGGGTGGGATTGATATTGGACTCTCTAGTGAGTACCTGAAAGGTCAGCAGAAGGAAAAAACACGGCGCCTTTTGGAGTTCTTCTGGCCTGTCGGTAGGATCAATGTTCTCGTGAGCTTTTTCATGCGCCATGAAGTCGTACAATTCTGTAAATCTCTCAGCGCTCTCATTCTCGTTCTCCTCTCCCACCTTCTCTTTTATGCACTTGATTTCTGTGCATGCTTCTTCGTCTACAACTGCTCTTGTGTAGTGTTTGCGCATGTGTGTGGTGTAAGCGGTGTTGGTGGTGGTGCACGAGAGGGTCGTACCGAGATCTGGTTGAGTTTATTATAAATTCAATACGGGATAGGGTTCACTTAGTCTGGTTCTGGTATTCGGGGGGTGAGGGGAAGGAAAATTTGTAAACTCTTTTATTCATTTTCCGTGTGTTTGTAATTTGGAGGAAGAGGTCAACCCGTATGATCTAAAGAGGACAGGCTTAAAGATGATATTTTTGGATTTGGGTTACTTAAAGAATTTTGGCCTGTCCAATATTTTCGCAAGGGCTGATGCAGTTGTAAACTTTACTTGCAGTGGCCCTCAGTATTTATTTTTCCCTAAATTTGACTGGTTATTTTGAGGCCTTTGAGATTCTTGTTAACTTTGTCTTTCATCTCTGACTCTACCCACCCAACACTTTCCTCTCTTAAGTGCTGCAGATTGAATTTGTTGTTTGAATGTTGAAAGAATTGCATAATCTACCGTTGTAATTAAGATGTGCTAAAAAGTTTAGATAGTTGAGCTGCTTATTCCAATAAAATGGATGTCAACCAGAGGAATGATCAGTCTGTTTTTTTTTTTTTTTGGTTAGTAAGAGTACTATCACTGTTTTACTCCTAACATTATTTCTGATAAATAAAATGTTTGTATTTTCAGGTTTTTCAATTATTAGATCCCAAAAGCACATCATGTCTGTGCAGTCTCTTTGTCATCATGTCTTTGATTTGCGGTGCCTACTTCATAGGCAGTGCGTGGCTGGGGAAAGATACTTTTTGGGTATATGTTCATTCTACACCAGAGCCAACACAATTAATTATGTATTTTACATTCCTATAGTAGTTAAAATATTTCTAAATACAAAGAAAATGCTGTGATTGTGTGGTCTGAATGCTTTAGGTTAACTCAGACTTCTACTTTGATTCTAAGGGTAGCTATTAGTTGTCTTTAGATAAAAGAAATTAAAGGAGCAAAGAGCATAGCTTTCATTCACATTATAATTCTGCTATAAGCCAGCAAACATCCATATCGGTTACCTATAGTTAATCCAAATTGGAAGGTTATGACTTAAGATATTCTGCGTGAACTTCATGGTTACGCATCATTAACAAATGCACGATAGGAACATATTCATGCTTGGGTTGAAGCACATAGATTGAATCTAGAGTACAATATTTGCAAAGTATGGCCGTTAGCTTGATTGTAAGACAGATTATCTAATAACTAACAAATGAATAAACAGAAGGTGACTTGTGCTTAACCTTTTGTTGTAGAGCACTAGGAGAGTGTTGATTGCAGCTGTTCTTGATTGGTACAAGTTTACACTTGTCATTTGTTGGAAATGAAAATTATCTGGACCTCTGAGAAACAGTAGGATAATAGGGAGATCACATTTCTTTCTTAGTTCAATGACTTCACCATGTCCTTTACCTTAATCATCTGTGAAAAAGAGAAGCATTGAATTGTTCATTTGTTCCCTCAATTTTCGTAAGTTAGGCAGTATGTACATCTAATTTAGACATTGGACTTTGTTTTGCTTGTCTGTTTATTCTACTTCGTGCGTCTGGAACATACTAAACCAATTACATGACACAGAATGGCACAATTTCTTGTTACCCTTATTTGTCCTGCATGGCATGTTTCTAGAATGAAAATAGATTCAAGCTGTTGACACTATTTTCTTTATTGCAGTTATCACCTGGACTTGGAACCAACTCTTCACAAAAATATACAGACTCTGTCAAATCTGAGCTCCAGGTGAGAAGTTTATGAAACAATTTTGCAATCTCCCAGGTATTTAGCCTGGCGTAAGGTGGAGAAGTTCCAAAGTTTTGGTTTAAATCAAAATGCCGGCAATGCGTACAACTGTTTTCTTATGAAAATTTGAATCTAGAATATATTTAACATAATCTGGAAAATTTTGTGAAAATTTGACCTAGAAACAAAGATTCAATTATCAGTACATTTTTACGTGTTAAGTTATCATGTAAGCTTCCATAATTTGTTTTGTAGACATCAACCACATTTGACAACGGGAGAGGAATCACACACGTCGAAAAGTGCAATGTTAGTTATATCTACAAATTTCTGCCAAATCAATGTTCATTCTTGCATGGATTGCTTCTAACTCAAAAGATATTGTCTTTCCTTTCAGGACAAATGTAGGCCTGTTGGTAGTGAAACTCTGCCGAAAGGAATTCTCTCCACAACTTCGAACTTGGAAATGAGGTCTTTGTGGGGCCCTATTTCAAATGATGTATGTATAAGTATTGTTGCACTTTTGACTTGCTTGGCAGTTTGCCATAATAGTGGAGTGGCTATAGTGTATATTGCTGTCCACTTGAAGTGGAATGACATTGATGTCTAGAGGATTTTATTTTTTGCTGCTGTTATAAGTTTCTCAAGCTTGACTTGATCAAATGAAATACTTGGACCTGCATAGGCTCCTGTATGAAATTGTAGTTGCAGTATCGCATTGCAAGTAGATTTTTCAACTTCTTCCATGTCAACGAGAGGATATTTGAATGAAATTTTTTTCCTATTGCCACCAATAAGTAGTTCATCTTGCCTCTCTTAATAGGAGTATCCCACCGATACGATTACTTTTCTGAAGCTCTTTTTCAAACCTTTGTACAATTTTTATTTACAATACGCAATATTTTTGAATCAGAAAAATTCAAGGGGTACAATAAGTTTGTTGGCCTTAGCAGTTGGGATTAAGCAAAAGAGCTTGGTGAATGAAATTGTTAAGAAGGTATTATTAGTCTTACTTTTGAAGTCCTTATTAGGAGTCCTGGTTCGGGGCATACGTGTGTTGTGTTCGTTGAATTGGATATGCTGTGCAGTTCCTAGGAGATGATTTTGTGGTGATGCTTTTTCATTACGATGGCATTGTGGATGAGTGGCGTGATTTGGAATGGAACGACAGAGTCATTCATATCTCTGCCAAAAAACAAACAAAATGGTATGTTTCCGGAAGAGCCTCAAATTACCTCTTACATTTTAGTTGCACGAATGGACTTCCTTCACGTTTGAGACCTTTGCCTCTTGGAATAGGTGGTTTGCCAAACGTTTTCTACATCCAGATATTGTTGCTGAGTATGAGTACATTTTTCTGTGGGATGAGGATCTGGGAGTTGAAAATTTTCATCCAGTAAGGTATGAGTTAATTTGCACCTCATCATGCTCACAATTGTACTGTATATTAATTGGTTTGTTGTGCTGCTGGGGTGAAGCATGATATTTAACCTTGTATGCTGCAAAGGCATTCTTGTGCAGTGTATCTCAGCAGTCTATTATTTTGTTCATAACTTACTTATCTCCATCTGTGTGGCATGGTGGGCCATACTAGGAAGGTTTTTACTGTATTTTCCTGCTTTCTTGAAAGAACATAATTTGTGATGCAACATTTTCCTGTAGTGAACTCCAGCATAAGGAGTTGTGTGGACTTTGAAAGCAACTTGCAAATGGTCATTTAATCAAATTTATTTCTTAATAATTGAGTGTTATTCAGAAATTTTCATAATTGTGCTTCTTTCATAGGTACATCTCTATTATCAAGGAAGAAGGTCTTGAAATCTCACAGCCTGCTCTTGACCATCGTAAATCTGAGGTGCATCATCTCATTACCGTGCGCAACCCAAGATCAAGGGTGCACAGGTCAGTAAAACATGAAAGAGAAAAAAAAAAAAGAAAATAAAAATATGTCTTTAATTTTGAAGTGCAGTCATGTTTATGGAAAGACAACTATTGCACGCACCACCTTCGAAGGCATAATAAATAATACCCTTTTGGCTTGCACCTGAAATTTATATTTTGTCCGAACCATTATATATATATGTCATAAACAGGAGGTACTATAGGGTCAGAGGAGGTGGATCTGGAAGGTGTGATGACAACAGCACCACTCCCCCCTGTGTAGGGTAAGAAGGGCAACTCGTATCACATTCACTTTGTTCACTTCACTGTCTTCAAATCGCGGTAGCACACTATCTATGAATGTCTAGGTGGAACATTAGCAAAGTATTTGCTGACGTTGTCGAGTGGCATGTGCTGCAGTTGGGTGGAAATGATGGCTCCTGTGTTCTCGAGAGCAGCTTGGCGATGCGTTTGGTATATGATCCAGGTACCCTGTCATAGCCCTCACAGCCCGTGATGGTGCTTTAACGTTAATATTTGAAATTTTCCACTCTTTATGCACTCAGTAGCAGTTATACATTTCCCCTTTGTGGAAACTCATCATGAATGCCCTCGGCAGAATGACCTGGTTCATGCTTGGGGCCTGGATATGAAGCTTGGTTATTGTGCACAGGCAGGTTCTCAACAACAACGTAATTTCTACTCGACCTAATTGCACTCTTTGTTTAAGGAAAATCGTTGTCTTGTTTACAGGGTGATCCGACCGTTAAAGTTGGCGTGGTTGATGAGGAGTACATAGTTCATCTGGGTGTTCCCATCCTAGGTAACCACCCAGATAAAAAGGTACTAAATCATCAACCCCCTCTCCTTCTTATGATTCAGTGTTCTATGGCTTTTGCTTAGTATTCCATTCTTGATAAATGGAGACGTGTACTCAAGTATGTACTCAATTTAACTACTCTCAATTTCAAACTTTTCAGGCAAAGTCAGCATTGGCCATTGATGAAAACAGAGTATCGGTGAGTTTCTCCACTTTTTAACACATTGGAATACAAAAGGGGAAAATGGCTTTGGCATTCCTCTTTCGTCAATTGTTTGGCCGGACAACTACGTTCTCTAACATCATCAAATGCAACGATGTAAAGGATATAGTGACAATAATCGTTTCTGCTCCCAGGCATAGTCGTTTCGCCATCCGTATCCTTGTAATTCATGCTACTTTCTACGTGCAGATCCGACTGCGATCTTACACCGAAATGAAGGCACTTAGGAGTAGATGGGACAAGGCGGTGAAGGAGGACCAGTGTTGGGTCGATCCCTTTCAACAACTGTTAGGGCAACAGTACTGACTACCAAAATCTGCTTTTTGAGACCATTTTCAAGTAAGCACATAGGGTGATGGAATCACAGTAAGTGTACAGAAGCACAGCATACAACAACAGCAAAATACAATACACCCACATTATTTGACTCCAACCATTTCCTAATAAACAGCATACCCAAAGATCTCCAGTGCCAATCTTCCAGCCTGTCCCAAAATCCACGAGCTTGTTGATAGTACTGATGATTTTTCTTGTTATTCCTTTTTGTTAGGATCAATTTTCCAAAATTGAAATTACTTAGTGTTTCGAGTGTTGTTTTGGCACTGGCCTGGTTGGTTTGTCAATTTAACCGTATATTTAATGTAGAAGAATTTTTTACGGATTTATTTTTCCCTCGTATTTCATCTCTTGATCTTAATAATCTTGTTTGTGTGTTGGCACATTTAAGTATGGACTCCGAATGTTTTATATTCCTTATATATTATTAAATTGATATTTCAATATTTATTGTGATTTTCTTTCTTCTTGAAATTCCCAGACAATATTAAAAACGGATGTATAAAATCGCACCACTACTTAGAATGGTTGTGACTATGCAAGATGATCGTGAAAGAAAGTTATGTGCGCTATAGTGATTCAATCCCTCATTTCTATTTTTTCCTTTGAAAATATGAATGATGAAAAAATATATGTAGCATATAAGAACATAAGAGTAAACAAAAACAATCTACAATATTTATGTGACCTGCACCCACGAGCGAATAAAATCGTGAGGTCGCAAGGGCATGCGAAGGCCTAAGAAGGAGTTCCTCCAAAGAGCATGTAACTAATCTAGAGGTGTTTAAAGAGTTTGTAAACTTTTATAAGATGCTTGAAATTTATAAGTTGAGTCAAACACCCTTGTAGTGAGCTTTGTTTAGTTCTTTGTTTCCTTTCAAGCACAAATACCCAAAAAAAAAAAATTCAAATATGCATGACTTTAAAATCTGTTTTTTCTCTCCTTTTATGTATATATTCAGGAATACATTCAGAATTTTAATGACTGGGTGCTGATTTATAATTAAAGAGAATATTTTTTTACACCATTTGTATACAAAATAAAATACAGCTTTTGATCATAAATAAGAATAATAAATCATATGTATAACAAAACTACTATTTCATGATTTTTTAAATATGGATATTCAATTAATTTTGTACTCAAATATCTAAGTTGTAAACGACATTGTTTCATGTCATAAGATTCTTTTATGATTGACTTTCATATAAAAATTTTCTAGAATTCTTCTCTCAAACCCAAGTAACTTCAAAACTAACTAATAAAAACTTTCTGTAAACAAATAAAATTTATGCCCAATAAAATACTGACACGTGGAATTATTTATATTAAATATCAATTAAATAAATTGAGATTTTAATTAAATAAAATTCCTATAATTGATGTTTTAAGATACCAACCAAATGTGCTAAGTTTTTGCCAATTTGATGGCCAAATCAAAACTGCCCAAATTATAAAACTCGAATTTTGGCATTTGGAAAGTATAACTATATCTAAAGGAAAGAAATGTCAAATCAAATATTTTCAACCAATCAAGATGTACCTCATAATTCAACATAGAAGTTGAAGACAAAATTGAAAGCCTTCAAGAAGTTCAAATTTTTGCCACAAATCCCAAGGAGTTTCACGGTGTTCTTGATGAAATTCAAGGCATTCATCGTGGTATTTTCCCAAATTTGGCATTTGATTCATATGTGCAGTGTCAAATTCCATAAATTAATGTTTTCTAATGGGTAAGTTGGCTTTGAGTAAGATCAAGTCAATAGGCCCTTTCAAAAAAATGTCAAAATAGTTGAAATTTTCAAGTTAAAGGAAGATTCAGAAGATTGAACTCACATAATGTATTTAATTCAAATTATTTAATTTTGTAAACATTTTCTTGTTATTATATAGGAAATTTGCCAATAGATTTTTGGCATACCCAGTGAAACTTTCCAACATCTTATCTCCTCTTTTATCAAATTTTATACAAGTTAGAATGACTAGTTACAAAGTAAAGTCATCTAAAACTGCTATTTCAAGCACCTCAAAAGTTATTGTAAAAGGTGTTGGTGTTGTTATGTGAAGTGTGGCAAGGAAGTTAGCATAGTTTAACCTAAGTCCTATTCTCAGGGCTATCAACAACCCTCTTTTTGTAAGCAAGGGAGATGAAGCTTGCAAGGATGTCTCTGTGTCATCCAACCCTCACTCTAACACCTCATATGCCTCCAACATGGCTTCAGTCATAATGACCAATGCTTCGAATCTAGAGGACCAAATTATTGTATTAATTAAAGTTATTGATGGGCTTGCAAGCATGTTTAAAGGTAAGACTTGTAGAATTCAAGGTTAATGGACAAGGTGAACAATGCTGATGCTAACAAGGTTGTGGAGAAAGCGCCTAAAGTGCACGATAAGGCTAAGATATCCGCTAAGCAACTAATCAATGAATGAAAGAAGCTTGTAGTCAAGGAACTCCAAGTTTCCTCGGATGTTTCATCTCCATTGATCAGTTGAAGGACTTCATTAAAGGGAGCATCAAGAACAAGCTTGATCAAGGTGCCAAGTCATCCTTGACATATGGTAAGCCTTACACTGTGAGGATTGTTAACTTGAAGAAGCTAACAAGCTACCCACCTCTCTAATTTCATCGATTTGACAGCAAAGAAAAGTTAAAGCAGCATGTGGCTCACTTTATAGAGGTTTGCAATGATGCCAGGACTTATGGCAATCACCTTGTCAAACAGTTTGTGCGATTATTGAAAGGAAATACTTTTGAGTGGTAGAACGACTTGGAACTAGTGTCCATTAATAGTTAGAAGCAATTGGAGTATGAGTTCTTCAACAACTTCTACAACACAAGGTGTACAATCAGCATGATGAAGCTCATGAACACTTGCCAATGAAAAAAAGAGCTTGTTATTGACTACATCAACTGTCGGAAGAACTTGAGTTAGAACTATAAAGATTGACTCTCAAAGGCATTAGGCATCGAAATATGTATACATAGCACACATTGAGGGTTGCATACCAAAAGATCTCCAATGCCAATCTCCCAACTTGTTGCAAAATCAAGGAGCTTGTTGGCAAGACTGATGATTTTGTTAGAATCAATTTTTCAAAATTGGAATTATTTAGTGTTTCAAGTGTTCTTTGGCACTAACCTACTTTGTTGTTCAATTTAACCATATATTTAAAGTAAAAGAATTTTTGTGGATTTGTTTTCTCCTTATATTTCATCTCTTGATCTTAATAATCTTGTTTGTGTGTTGGCACATTTGAGGATGGACTCTGAATGTTTTATATTCCTTATATATTATTAAATTGATATTTCAATATTTATTGTGATTATTCTTCTTTCTAAAATTTCCAAAGAATATTTATATAATGAATAATATCTACATTCATACATGCAAAAAAAGCACCACAACCAAGGATGGTTCTGGCTGCATAGGATGATCATGAAAGAAAATCTCTGGCTGCATAGGATGATCATGAAAGAAAATTATGTACCCTATGGTGGTTCAATCCCTCATTTCTATTTTTTCATTTGAGGATAAATATGATGAAAAAAATATGTAAACAGAAGAACATGAGAGTAAACAAAAAGTAATCCACAATATTTATGTGACTAGCGCCATGAGCACATGAAATCGTGAGGGCGCAGAGGCATACTAAGGATGGAAAGGAGTTTTGAAAAAGCGAATGTAGCTAGCCTAGAGAAACTTATAGAGTTTATAAATTCCTATAAGATGTTTGGAAGTTTATAAATTAAGTCAAACACTCACTGAGTTCCAACAAATGATATATATATATACAACCCCTTTTTATGGTTCTATGTTACCCTTCAAGTAGAAATACGAAAAAACCAAAATCAAATATGCATGACTTTAAAATCAATTTTTCTCTTTATGTCCTTTGTTTGGTTCCATACGAGCAAAGTTCTTTCACTTCGATTTGAGCAATTTCCTTCTCTAGTAGACCAAATTAAGAGATTTTCATCTCAATTCTGCCATGAAAGCTTCAACACAGCCACAGGGAACAACAACCAAGCAGATTTATGCACAAATCTCACATATCTGCTAATTCCTTTCAAGATCGAGAATGGTGATAATTTGTTAGTTCGCCAGTTACTGAGCTTCTAACCTCCAAGAATTATGTGAGCTAGTCACAAAACGTCAAGCCAACACTATAACCTAAGAATAAGATTGACTTCATTTTAGCTTAGATATAGAAACCTAACTTTAATGACAATACTTATTTGGAACTTTGGAAAAGATGTAATGACATGGTGGTTTCCTAGCTTCTGAATTCTATCTCCTTCTATTAAAGCAAGTTTAATATTTGTTGACAATGCTTAAGAATTATGGAATGAATTGCATGGATGCATGTCTCAGCACAATGCTACTTAGATTTATCAATTAAAGAAAGATTTAGTTAGCTTAAAAAAATTTTTAGACACTATTTTAGCTTACTATAGCAAACTAAAAGCTATTTCGGATGAGTTATAGTTATATGATGATATGCCTACTAGTTCTTGTAACAATTATGCATTTAAGGTGATAGATACCTAAGAGACTATGTAATGCATTTCGTCATGCACTATAATGACTTGTATTCCCAAGCTAGAGACCATTTGTTGATGGAACCACTTCCCCTTATGAATAAGGTATTTACCACAATTCAACAACAGGAAAGATATCACCTAGTTGTTGATAAGGGTAATGGGGGTGATGTGTTAGCAATGGCTGTTCAGAAACTTGGAAACAATTCCAAACAAGCAGGGAAGAAGGAAAAGGCCTTTCTGCAACCTTTGCAAGATACTTAGTCATACATTTGAGAAGTACCTTAAGGCTAGAAATGAAAAACCACCAAAATGTATTCATTGCCAAATGATTGAAAACTCATTTGAAAAATGTTAAAAGCTCATAGGTTATGCCCAAGGACATAAATTTCATCAAAAGGTGGCTACTGACAATTCTTTTGCCGCATAGGTTTCAACTAATGATGTTGGTCAAAGGAAGGAAAAACTATTCATCACTAAATCCCTGTTGCAACTGTTGATGAGTCATCTTAATGACGGGCCAAGGATTGCAAGATAGTTGGGAGGTGAGAATGATGAAGTCCATGGAAGCAATGCTAGCTACTTAAATGGTGCTAGTAAGTTTCTAAATTTTAATATTACCACCTCAAAAGATACTATCAAGTACACAAATTTGTGGATTTTGGATACTGAAGTAAAAAATTATATGATTTGTGATGATTCTTGATTCAGTGGTGAATATGTTAAATGCTCTTATCTGATTAAATTCCTTAAAGGAAATGTTGCATATGCTATTGGTTTAGGTAATGTCAAACTTACTCAATACATCACATTGCATAATGTATTATTTCTATCTACTTTTACTTTTAACCTCATATCAATTAAGGCACTTTCAACTAACCAAAACTATTGTTTGATTTTCTTATCTAACCAATGTATTATTCAGGACCTAACTTTTTAGACCATAATTGGCAAGGGTGAGGTGAATAAAGGACTTTATTGTTTCAATAGGTGTAATGTATGTTTATGTAGTTTGTTGGCTAACGAAAACACTTGTTTCCATACTAACTTATCTACTTCATCATATACATCTCATTCAAAAACCCCTATGTACTTTGGTACATGTTAAGACATCCTTCAATGGATAGGTTGAAGCTAGTCAATGTGTAGACTTTAAACATTTCATTTGATGATCATGAGAAATTTCCACGTAATTTTTATCCCTTAGCTAAACCATATAGATTTCCCTTTCATAGCAGTTCACTATGTGCTTCAAAGGCTTTTCAAATTGTTATGATTTTTAAGGGCACTGTTATGAAATTGCATATGATGGTAGTGGATGATTTCTCAAAGGCCACCTAGGTATGCTTACTCAAAAATAAATCTGACACCCTCTTATCTCTTCAAAATTTTAGTGATCTAATTTGGATCCAATTTAAATTAACCATAAAGATTATCAAGACAAATCATGTGGCTGAAATAAGCCTAAGAATATTTTGTCATGAAAAAGGAATCATTCATCAAAAATCATGTGTTAAAACTCTACAATAAAATGTAGTTATGGAAAGAAAATATCAACACTTGTTTAATATTACTAGGACCCTGAGGTTTCACTCAAATTTACCACTCAAATACTGGAATGAATGCATCCTTTGTAAACTGAATATTACGTCACTTTATTTATATGAAAATTATAAATAATTTATCTCCCAAAATTCCTCTTATAATATTTTATAACTATTATTATGATACCCGAAAAATTTAGGCTATTACAAGTAGTTCTTGATAGCTAATGCAAACGTCACCAAAGAACCCAAAGGGCATTTTAATGCATGCAATGTGGTCAAAACTAAAAGGGATGTAAATCACCTTTTTTTTTTTATCATGTAATGCTTAAACCAAATTTTCGAACACATAGTCTTAAGTAATTTATAATACTAATTTAAAATATACAAATAATATATTTAAATAAATTGTCATATGTACAAATATTAAATTTAATATCTGTATCTATGAGGCATACACTTATTAAAATGTTTAAAATGGATTTAAAATGCTCTAATTTGTCCCCTTATTATCATATTAAAATGAGCAACTAAGGCTATGTTTGGAAACCATTTCTCACTTTTCAACCTCTTATCTAATTTTATATTTCCAAACATACAATCCAACAAAACTTTATTTCAAATTTAAATTTAAATTTTCCTACCTTATATAAATAACTAGCTAATTATTTTTTAATTATTATTCCTATTTATAATCAAATCAATACATATATATACTCATATTTATATATAATATATTTATATATTAAAAACTAATAATTATTTTTATATATTATCGCATCATCAATCATTATCATATATTTTATAACCAAACATATTATTTATTTAATACAACTCTTACTAAACATCATTCCCTACCAATGCCCCCTTCCAAATATAACCTAAATGTTTTATCAAGTCGTACACAACATATTATTGCCATGCAGATTCTACTATGTAAAAATCAATCATTTCAGTTTTTCGTGAAGAAGTCAAATCATTTCGATGACGAAAAGAGAAATAAAAATATTCTAAAGAGTAATTATCTATATAAATTTTAATGGCATAAAATTATTTCTAAAAATCCACGCGATAGAATTATGGAAGTCAATGGAAGACGAAATGAAGTATATTCATAAAAATCAAACTAATAACTTGGTAAGTTTACCTCTAGGAAGAAAGGTACTTAAAAATAAATGGGTATTCAAGCTGAAGTTAGTAGAAAGAAGTTCTCAACTAAGGTACAAGACAAAGTTAGTGCTTAAAAGCTTTGAACAGAAATTTGATATTAACTTTGATGAAATCTTCTCTTCTGTTGTTAAAATAAATTCTATTAAAGTTGTTTTGGGATTGGCTGCAAGCATGAATATAGAGATATAACAATTTGACGTGAAAATAGCCTTTTTTAAATGGAGACCTTGAAGAATAAATTTTTATGGAACAACCAAAATGTTTCAAGGAGAAAAGTAAAAAAAAATTAGTCTATTGGTTTAAGAAAAGTCTTTATGAATTAAAGCAAGCCTTAAGGCAATAGTATAAAAAATTTGACTCCTTTATGGCCAAACATGATTTTAGAAAACAAATGGTAATCATTGTGTTTACATTAAGAATTTTAGTGATAGTTTTATAATTTTATTGTTGTATGTTGATATTATGTTAATTATTAGCCATAATTTGAATAAAATCAATAAATTGAAGAAGGAGTTGAATAAGTCCTTTGAAATGAAAGACTTAAGACCAGCAAAGAAATCTTGGGCATGCATATTCTACGAGATAGGCTAAATGGTAAGATTTGACTATCTCAAGAAAGCTACATCAAAAAGATGATTGAAAATTTGAAATGGAAAATGCAAAGCTAGTGATAAGTCCAAGAGGTAGACAGTTCAAGTTGAGTTCAAAGTAGTGCCCAAGTAGTGAATATGAAAAAAAGTATATAAGTAAAATTCCATATGCGTTAGCTATCAAGACTGTGATATATGCAATGGTTTGTACCCGACCAAACCTAACTTATGCAGTTGGACAAGTAAGTTGTTACATGTTAAATTCTATGAAGGAACATTCAGAGATTGTCAAATGGATTTTGAAATATTTAAAAGGAACAATCAAGTTTGGGCTTTGTTATACTCAAGGAATGAACAAGCTTATTTTGGAAGGATATTCCGATGCTAACATGGCAGGTGATGTTGATTTAAAAAAATCTATTTCTATTTATTCAATAACTTTTGCAGGTGCTATTGTATCTTGATAACGTAAACTTCAGAAGTATATTGCACTTGCAAACACTGAAGCCGAGTATATTGCACTCACCAAAGCATGCAAAAGTTAATTTGGTTGAAGAAGTTCCTTCAAGAGTTAAAATGGAATAAAGAAGAGTATACCATCAACTGTAACAGTCAGAACGCAATCCACTTAAGTAAATATTCAACATTCCATTCTCGATCCAAGCACATTGATGTTCGTTATCACTAGATTTGACAAGCCTTGGAAGAAAAGAAAGTAAGTATGCAAAAAATTCATACTGACGATAATGGAGCCAACATGCTAAAAAAGGGGCTACCCGGAGAGAAGACAAACACATACAAAGAAGTTGGTAGATTACAAGAAGTTTATAAATAGCAATAAAAGGGGAAGAATATTGAAGTTTGTGACTATTTATAAATCAAAGAACCATCTATTTTAACTAATAAGTAAAAGTTAAAATTGTGACCAAATATAATATATAAAAGATATTAGAAGGGAAATAGATGACCTCTAAATTTGACCAATTAAAATACATAGAAAATGTAAGGGGGAAAGGGGATCTCCAAATTTGACCAATCGGATGTAGAACTTTCAACTATAAATAGAAGAGGTTTTTGAGGTTCTTAGCATCAATTCAAGTTTAGAAATTTAAAGAGTGAGTGTGTGCAAAGTTAAAGCTCCTTGTAAGAGTTATTTTGGAGAGTTAAAAATTCCTTCTAAATTCTAGTAATTATTTTTATTCCTTATTTTATACACACTTAATTATAAAATACCACATTTTTATTAAAATCCTTTTTTCTTTTGAGTTAGATTTTTCCCAACAAGATAGTTCAATTTTTCCCAAAAACCAGCGACAACAAAATACTCATGAAGTATCCAACGTCACACGCTCTCAGTGACGAGAGAGCCACAAGTCCACAACCTCTCAGCGATGAGAGAACCATAAATATAATAGAATACTTTCCTAAATTGCCATTGGAATCAAACGATTCAAATTTTTTAAAATTATTTTTTTTTTCTGACTTTTTGGGAGACCTAACCAAGCCATTGAGATTATTACTCCTTCCATGACTGAGTTTTTAATTGATATTTATTCAATAAATAGCATAGTTAGTGGTTACGTGGCTTTCTTAGGCATTAATCTATTTATAAACCATACACTCATCCCTTCCAAGGTTTAGTTGCGTGATTGAAGTTTTCTAACATGAATCTATTTGCTTAGACGATAAAATATTAAAAACCATAACAACAACAATAATAATATATTGGGGTTGCTTGACTCCTTAAGTTTGTTACTTTCAAGCATGTATCTCACCACCCAATAGTTCAATTTATTTGAATTCTCAACCTCTCCTTTAGGATTTTAACTCTTAACCTCTCTCTTGAAATAAAGATACTCAAAATATCAAACTAGACGCGTGCACTCATCTGTCTCACTTAATTTTCAATCATTAAATCTTTATTCCCAGTTTATTGTTTTAAAATTTATTTCTCAAATCAAGATTGTTCTCTTCGCGTGTGACACACATCAACATCATTATTTACTCTATGTAATATTATCCACTATGATGATAAAATATACCAAAATTATTATGTTTGGTAAGTAACTTCACTCCTAGAGAAAAGGACATTTTTTTTTTCACTAAACCATAATTACTTGCCTTAAAAAAAATTACATCTTTACGATGCAGTAGATGGGTATCTCCTGAGAGATCACGTAAATATCTTTTAGTCTGCCCCCACATATCTTTCCAATGCATGGGCTGCAAGATTATCCTTCCTTCTCACATGTTTGACCTGCAACTCGAGATCATTAACATTTGAGAAGACTTCCCGACCACTTTGTAACGCCTGAATCATATTTATGCAACCGCCTTGAATAATTACTTTGGTTTGTTGGGCAGGAAAAACTGATCTCCATCCAATAAAGATGACATCCGTACCAGCCCCAAACTTGCTCCATCGAAGCTGGGGTAAACTCTATTTTCATCAGTGTGTTCTTCTTGTTGTATGATCCATTCATTCCCTTGATTAACCTTTCTGTTGGTTACCATGTCGAACTCTAAAATGTATCCCTTTGCAAACACCATAATATCCCGAGGGTAGTTGGCTTTGCCTTTTTGCTGTCCGACAGTTTCCTTCAGTCCACAAAACCATTGATGCAAGGCGAAATTGCTTTGTCATCCAAGCATTTACGGTGACTTCTAATGCACTGAAAATTAGAAAATAACCATGAGTTGATTAACCTGCATGGAAGATATGTCAATGCCCATGATTGAAAAGGAGATGATAAACCAAAACTTACAATGTATAAGTATTCTATAATGCCCGATCACATCAATGGAAATGAAGTCTTTGAAATAAATTATACAGCGAGGGATACCTTTTTTTATTTAGTCATTTATTTTTTAACGTGGACTTGGTCCTGTGACGAAGTAACATATTCTTTAGCGTTTGATCTGTATGGGAGTATTTAAAATAAAATTTTACACAAGTTATTAGTAGTAAAAAAAAATATGTTTTTGGAGTGCTAGAGATAAGGTCAACTTAGATTAATGCTAAAAAGGTGGTATTTGCATGTAAGTGCTGTTAGCTAGATCGTGCCAATTTCGCATATCAAAAGCTATAATAAAAGATTCTCATATTAGATAGGACAAAAGGTTATGTAGTTACCTAGAGATCTCTTTTCTTTAGTATGTGAATATAAACACACACCATTTCTATACGCCCATTCGAAGACAACAAATTAATTAATTTGGTTGTTATTTGGAATTAAAATATTATCAGTAAATACTATATTTGAGGCTAAAGAGGCAAACTTTTGCACCTTCCACGTCAAATCTTTGTGCATTTGTCCTATATAGTTTTGTGTACGGTATAAGATTGCTTGAGTTATTTTTATAGACAGTTGTTTTCATGGGATAAATTTGAAGAGTGTTGAATATAAAAAAATTGAAATTATATTTAATTTTTAGAAAAATTTTACAAATATGACACATTCACTGCACATACTTTTCCCCTCTACTTCTTATGTCACTACAAATCTTACTTCTTCCTCTAATTTCTAATATTCTTAGTTCATATCCAACAAGTGACATGACTTGCCGTTCATACTAATCATCCTATCAGATAAATGGTGGTGATTAATTTGATTTGATGGCTACAAATGATATTTCTCAATCTCACACTATTGAGAATAACATATATTTTATTCTATTAAAATAATTTTTAATTTTTAGATTTACAAGATATATATAAAAAAACATAATATATTATTCATAAATAATTTAAATATTAAAAATATCATCTGTGAAAACATGAATACATATGTATTACATAAGTATACTTAAAATTAAATATATACATATGTATTACCAATATAATATTTTCTTATTTTTAGTTGCAATATAACTAAAATATATGCTTAATATGTAAAATATTTACTCATATTTATACATCCATACACACAAACACCCCTAAAGAATAGTATAAAACACAATCTAATACATCCAATAAAAGTACTAAATTAATTTTTAGCAATAATATAAATATTCTCAAATATAGCATATGTTGGTATACTTAATAAATAAACATAATATAATGGATATATTATATTTCATAAACATTCAGTATATTACTTGTAAAGGTAACTAATATACTAATATCAATTGAATATTTATTTTTTTATATAATGAATATCAATATAGTTAAAAATACAACTATATAAATAATTATTTTATAATAAACAAATTAAATATCAATTATACATGTTCATTCAAATATCTATTGTGTATATAAATATATAATTTTTGTTTGCAGTATAAATATTGTATATGATGTTGTATAAATATTAAATATTTATTGTATATCTAAATATATATATATATATATATATAT
Source organism: Avicennia marina (assembly GCA_019155195.1). NCBI lineage: Eukaryota > Viridiplantae > Streptophyta > Magnoliopsida > Lamiales > Acanthaceae > Avicennia > Avicennia marina. The sequence continues at coordinate 7,761,140 of CM032760.1, forward strand.
GTAGTCATATAACAAAAAACATAATAATTAATTTAATATTTCAAATAATGTTCTTTTATTAAAAATGTATATCTTTAATTCATTGTATTTATTTTTAATCATCATTCTTAAATATAATATATAATAATAAAATAACAATTTCATTCTATTCTCATTTTTAATACCATTTTTGTGCATACCATGTGAGGGATATAGTAAATCATTTCATTCTTGTTTCACTTTCATTTCATTTTTAAATTTGTTCTATTCCCACTTAATTCCATTCATGTATATCAATTATGCTATTTAGATTTATTCTAATAGGATATTCAGTTGTTCGGGTAAGATACGACTCAACATCTTACAAAATATTGTTTGTTAAGTTGAGTATACATTAGAGCAATTTATATGCATACATCTATGCATATAGCATAACCAAATATATATATATATATATATATATCATGCCACGAATAATATAGTTTTAATAATTTATATATAGTTTTAGTATAATATGAAATAATTTAGAAAATATTTGAAAATAAATTGAAAAATTCTTATACCAAAACATAATAACAAATTTACATATACTATAAATAGACAAATTTTATTGACACTTTTATCATATATTTATACAGTTAATCACACATTGAGCATTATAACAACAACAATTAAAAATGATTAACTACGAGGGTGTTTTGTTAAATCTCTTTCATAAGATATTTTTTAAAATTATAAGATACTCCTAGAACTAACTCACAATTTGCTAATGCTCTTGTTGTTTATGCTTGTACTTCTTGTTTCAAACACTGGCTCTAACAAGTTCAACAAGGGTGTCTATAGCCAAATTGAGAAGATCAAAGGTTTGTCCTGCACGGAAGCCCATGTAAAGCCATAAATGAGGAATGTGCAAGTAGGGGATGTTTATTCGAGGCCTCTGGTTACATTTGTGGGAGTGGAGAAAGTGGGCAGCAGTGGGCATGCACTACAAACGACTAGGCACAACGGGTTTCCTGTAACTGATCAGCCCTCATTCACACACGCACCAGAGCTGTGTGGCCAAGTTTGGAGGTCTTATTTGATTGTTTTGCTTAAAGGGAAGAAATTCAAGAAGGACAAGTTGTTGTTGGGATAAAAACTTCTAAGAACTTTCATGCGTTCACCGTCGCCAAGCCCAGGAAAAGGGCATTAGGTTAAGGACATGGAGATCAGCCAAGAGGAAATGAAGATGTATGTTGATCTCCATCCCTTTACCAACTCATCTACATATATAGTGGTAAGAGTCCATTTCTCTTGCGAAAGCCGCTGTTTTCTTTTGACAACTTGGTCTCGGACACAAGTGCATTGTCCCAAAAGCAAACGGGGTAAGAAAAATTCATTTTTTTCATTTTACTTTCATTGTAATTCAAGGGAACAAGAACATTGTAAACAAGTGTATGATTATAATTTATTTAATTATTTGCAGTAGCCTCCAGTTGTGGGGATCTAGACAAGGCACATTGTTGGTGTGTGTATATATATAATATCATACAACAGGAAGTTCAAAGGGATGTGAAAGTTCAAAAAGGATGTGAAAATATTAAAACTTGAGAGAGAACATAACTAAAATTATAAATTAAATAAAAGATAAAATTAAAATGATAGAAAAATGAAAAAAATCAAATAAGTGCAGTTATGTAATTTGATTTTTTGCAACTAAAAAGCGTTATGAACTTAATAATATAGTATAGATGTCTGTGTACAGTATAAGATTGCCTATGTTATTTGTATGGACAGGTATTTTGTGGGATAAATTTGAAGAGAGCCAGATATATAAAAAAAACAAAAAAAAATTATTAAATTGTTGGAAAAATTTTACAAACGCGACACATTCATTACTCAAAACTTTTCCCTCACCACTGTTGTTACTCTAATTTCTAACATTCTTAGATGATATACAACAAATGACATGACCTTCTATTTATACTAATCATCCTATCAAGTGAATGGTGATGATCAATTTGATTCGACGGCTGCTATTTCTTTTCTAGATAAATATTACAAAATATCTAAATATTTTATTTATGTTCTAAACACTACTAGAAATCTAGTTAATTGGAACGGCTGAAGATAAATATTACAAAATATCTAAATATTTTATTTATGTTCTAAATTAAAAGACACCCTTACTCCAGATATTATTTACATTTTAAAATCAAGAAACTAAAATTTTCTAAAAAATAGTTGTTTGTCTAACAATTTTTATCTATACTATATTGTCATTATTTCGATAAGACTTTTGGTTGCATACTGTATCATTACAAAAATATATTTTATTTTAAATTCTCTATCTCTCTTTTTTATCTTTTCCTATTTCTTCATTCTTCTAACTAATTACTTTTATGTGTATTTTACTATCCAAGTTTCTTTCTTTCCAAATTCTTTTATCTTTTTTATTTTGTTATTTTAATACTCTTAACCTATTTTTGCAATATATCATTTAAAAAATAAGACTTTTAAGTTTCACAATGAGAAATTACACAATTACCTTTGAGTAATTTGTTTTATTTTTTCACCCTTTTTTCTTGGTCGTGTTTTAACTTATTATCTTTATTAATAATGTCTCTCAAATTCCTCTCTTTTCAAATCTTTTCATCTTTCTTTTCTATTTAAATTTTTGATACTTGTTAAAATAATTTTATGTCTAATATTTAAAATACAATGGCTTTATAATTTATATATAAATTTATATATGCATAGAGAGTGCGGTTTCTACTAGAATTGATAAAGTAATTAACATGATTTGTTGATATGGGATTAACGTGAAGAATTCACTTTTATATACAGAACTCATGTAATAAATTAATTAGCAAGATTTATGGCAAGATTTAAAGGGAATTTGATTAAGTTTATTTTTGGGACTTTATCAATTCCTAGAATGTTTCCTAAATTTATTAGAATAAGGTAGGAATGGAATGGTAATTTCATAGTCTAGTATGATCACTTATTGGAGAATCATTATTTCATTGGGAATTATTATTTCTAAAATTAAGAAACATCCATTCCTCTCCACTCACCAGGTTTTACAAATTCTCACACTGTTAGGAAAGGCTTATATTATACACTATTAAAATAATTTAATTTTTCGATCTACAAGATAAATATCAACAAATATTATATATTATTCACAAATAAATTGAATATTAAAAATATTATATGTGAAAATATAAATGTATATATATATATGCAGATATATTACACAAGTATACCTAAAATTATATATATAAATATATATATATATATATATGTATTACCAATATATATATATATTATCTTATTTTTATTTGTAATGTCTAAAATGTATGCTAAATATGTAAAATATTTATGCATCCACAGACACAAACACCCCCAAACAAAAATATATAATTTAACACAATCTAATATATCCTATAAAAGTGCTCAATTAATTTTTAGTATTAATATCTATATATATATTCAAACATAGCATTTGTTGGTATATTTAATATATAAGCATAATATAATGGATACATATACTTATATATATATATATATATATTTAATAGACGCTTAATTAATTACTTATGAAGGTAGCTAATATAGCAATATCAATTGAATATTTATTTTTTCATATAAAGAATATCAATATAAAGTTAAAAATAAAGAATATATATAATTATTTTACAATATACAAAATAAGTATCAATTATACATGTTCAGTCAAGTATTTGTTGTGTATATAATTATATAATTTTTATATGCAATATAAATATTGTAGATGTTGTACAAATATTAAATATTTATTATATATCTAAATATATATAGTCATATAAGAAAAATATAATAATTAATTGAATATTTTCAAATAATGTTCTTTCTATTAAAAATATTTATCTCTAATTCATGCTTATCTTTAATTTTTAGAATTTATAAAATTATTTATGAAAAAATTCATTAGACACTTTGAAAGAAATTATAAAATGTATGAAATTTATAAAAACTCAGCCCGACACACTTTTTTTTACTTTAAAGAATTTATTTAGCTTAATACATTTAAACAATTGAATTATTCAACAGCTACTTAAAATTAAAATTGCATCCAATAAATTTTCAATAATACATTAAAAGTTTCCAATTGCGCTATACATTTATTTATTTTATATCCCTGAAAACCTAAAAATATAACGAACGGATTTTTTTTTTTAACATAAACGTCGAGGCTATGAAATAATATAGTTTTATATTTTATATTCGTTAAAAGTGTGGTAATTGTCTGTATTTATAAAAATTGATTGTTTTCATTCAATACTTATCACAAGATTATGAATCAATGACGTATTCTCAGTCTCCACAAAACAAGGATGACATAATGCAAGTCACCTATCCTTACAAGCTTCAATCATGCGAAGTCTTTTATAGAATCTGTGGTAAACGTGCGACATATACTTTGCTACCTTAATGAAGACATAATGAGTAAAAGATTGTTTGGGTAAACATATATTTTTTAGAGTTTACAAGATCATGTAATTTATGAAATAATTTTAAAGCTTTAAAATTTATAGATTTTATTTTAAAAATAAGTAAAAAAGTGTTTAGATAAATATAATAATATTATCTTATAAGATTTTATTAAAAATATTCTAAATTATAGATTATTATAAATTTCTTGAGCAATAATCTTAAATATGAACTAAATATCATTAATATAATATAATTACAAATATTTAAGTAGCTTTTTTATATATGAAATGAAATAACTTGTAAGATGGTTTTAAACGAAGTAGGAAAAGTTAACTTATTTTAAAAAAATATATAAACTCTAAATATCTTATTTTAGAAGTTAAAAGTTCTTTTAACAAAAAAATTACTAAACACTTTTAAGTGTCTAAACATTTTGTAAGTTGTTTTAAGTAGTTTATAATCCTAATCAAACACCCTTTAAGTCTCCAATTTAATCCTCCAAATGGCTTTCTCGCCTTTCTGCGTGGTGCCAGAAGGTTTATTTGTACAATGAATCCGTCTCACCACTTCTGAAATAAAATAATTATATGGACAGTCGTTATTATTTTAGTTAAAATTATTTACACAATTTGTTGATACGTGATAATGTGGAGAATTTAATTTTATAAACTACACAAAGACTTCATAAATTTTTAGAGTTTATAGAATGTTCCTTTTTATACATAAGTTTTTAGATTTTATTTTGAAAAGTAAGATACCAAGGTATTTAAATATATAATATCTAGCATCTTATACAATTTTTGGTGATGTTCTTATTTGTAAGATTTTAAACCAGAAAAAACGTAGACAAATCAAACATACAATGTTTCAAAAAATAACATATTCATACTTTTATATATAATCATTTACAAATATTTAAATTTCTATTAAACCAAATCATTATGTAAACAATATATATGTCCACATTTGTATATATTTGTACTATTAAAATTAATTGTCACCTCTAAGTATTATCACATTGCCCAATATTTTATATATAAAAACATAAAAACAATTAAACCAAATGTATACCGTATTATATTCAAACTATTTATAAATATTCACATACATCAATTCTAATCCCTTAAAACCAACTGGATTTATCCGTTCAGTTTCCTAAATATGAGCTCTTATAATTTCTTAGGTAATAATAAAAAAAAAAGATATAATATAATTAATATTGCAATATTGAAAATTTATATTATTTTAGTATATAAAATGAGACAATACATCTTGTAGAAGGCATTTGAGATTTGAAAAATCAGAACCAAAAACCTTTTTATTTACTTTAAACAATTTATTTAATTCGAAACACATAAACATTTGATTGATCCACCACATCAATTAGAAGGCATTTCATTTTATATTTTGGAGAATTCGGACCCTAAAACTATAATCAATGAAAGTTAGCAAGTCGAAATTTCAATTCAATTAATTGTGTTGATATTTGTTTGCATCTATAGTAATTGATAGCTGACGTGTTCATGGCAATTTATTGTTGACAATTAGTACGTATAAACATATTAATTAATAATTAATAATTAATTTATTATTGATTATTGAGGTAAAGGCAATTTAATTTTTTTATGTCAAATGATAAATTCTAGATATAATGTTTAAAAATTTAATAATACAAAAAGAATTAAAAAATTATTACACAAAATTAAAAGAAATTATGCTAAATTGAATGCCAAATAAAAAGAATAAGCAAATTAGTTTTGTAAAATAAAAATACCTCAAATATTTTATTTAAATTTTCAATAACATGAATAATATATTGAAAATAATTAAATAATTATTATTATTATATAATCTAATTAATTTTAAGAGTCAAAATGTTAGAAATCAAAATAAAAAATAAAATATATTAATTTGTTCAAATTTCTTTGTATTTTGTATTAAAAATGGTCAAACCAGCTTTAATTGCCTTTATGTGGGTTTGACCAGGTTTATCTGTTTTTTTTACCCAAATCGATTTGATTGGTACAAACAATTTTTGAATCCTACTGATTTTGTCCCTTAACTCAAAGTCTACTAATTAATTCTGACTTGAATCGGTTGAACTGACGGAGTCCCAACTTTCAAAAACTAGTCTAATGGTTATGTAGGCATTTCCCTAATCTATATGGCAATTGACTTTCCCCATTGTATTTACTTAGTGATGAAGGATTGCTTGACCATTGTGCGCTAATTAAATAAATAAATTTTAACATTTTTAAATATAAGTTAGGGAAAAAAAAAAGAAAGAAAATTGAGAAGATGAAAAGAAATATGATAGAAGATTGGGAAGAAGAAAATATTATATTCAAATTTGTCAAAAGATAACGTAATAAATAAAAATCGAGAGACAAGAGTGAGGAAAATATATAAACAAACAAGTAACATTATTTTAGTAATTATACTTTAGATAACTAATAAAAGTTGTAATATATGGTACAATAGTGACACTTCTGATACATGTTCGGTAATTTTTATAAATTATGAAATTTTATACATTGTAAAAAACTATAAGAAGAATTAATTCATTTTAAAACTAAAAAATGTTAACAAATAAAAAAAAATTAAAGACAGACAAAAAATGAACTGAAAAATAAGAAAAAGTGTATAATTATACTAAAAAATATAAAAAGAAAGAAAAATAATAAAACACTATGATAAAAGCATTATAGCAATTTAATACCTTGTGGCTAAAATCAAACCCAGATATATATCTTATGTTTTTTTTCATATATAACAAATAATGGATATTTTTTGGTACCACATAACATGTAACCCTCTAATTTACTCATCAAAGTGGATTTTTATCCTTTCTCAAGTGGTGTCCACACGGCTTATGCGTACGATGAACCAACTAGTCACTGTTATAATTATGGATATTAAATTAGAAATATGTGTTACTTTCAAACCATATATTATTTATATGAAAGTGATATTTGTTGTTAACATAAATTTATGGTTGATGTTAGATAATTCTTCTCTAAAATAAAATAAAATCATCAAAAACTTAACAAATAACAACTTCAGAGATATTCCTGCAACAACTCGAAAAGACAGTGTCTATGAGAAAAAAAATTGAATGGAAACATGAGACCACGTCAACTGCACTCAAATCTTCATATGTATATACTTTGAAATATATTTTGGAATCAATATATTCTTTATTCATGTCATATAGTAAAGATTGCACTATATTAATAATTCGTGAAACATAATTTTCAAATTAGTTAAATAAGAATGATACGTCAAAAATTATTTATTCATGTCTTAATATAAGCATTTTTATGTCAAAAAGACATGCCTGTGCACAAAACTAGTGTATTTGATCATTTGAAGCATGTGCTACAAAAACATTGTAACAAGTTTACATATACCATAAAGATACAAATTTTATTGATATTTTATCATATATTTATGCATTTAATCACACATTGAGCATTGTAACAACAACAACAATACAAAATGATTAACTAGAAAGGGTGTTTGGTTAGATCTCTTTTACAAGGTATTTTTCAAACTTATAAAGTCAGACATTTCATTTATATTGTATTAATAAATACATAAGCCCATTTTGGCTGATCAATGTGAAATTCAATAAGTTAACTATATCTAAAATCTGATTTTTTTTTTATCATTTCCCTTTCCCCTTATTTCAACTTATTCTTATTAGTAATTTACTCTCTAAATTTTCTCACTTCAAATCCTTCTACTATTTTTTTTTTTTATTTTGACATTTTCATTCTTTTATTTTTCAATAATTACTTTTATTATCAACTATAACTTTATTCTTTTATTAGTTTTACAAATAAATTTTTATGGCGTTTTGATAAAATAACATCTAACAACTGGTAAGAAATGATTAAATTTTGCAGCTGGAGTTCATTACTACCTTTTAGTATGACAATGATAAAAAAAAAGTGGTACGGTGTTATTAACATAATATAATATATTATATTATATATTATATAAAATGAGGTTTCATGTTATAAAATGTTTAAAAATAAGTTGGCGAAAGCTTTTTTTTGTTAAGAATATTGTAAGTCTAATAAAAATTACACCAAACACTGTACTAAGTTTTTAAACTCATCAAAACAATTTACTTTTAAAGTTATAATTATCTATTTTTATAAAGTTTAACAAAATTTAAAAAGATAATCTTATTATGTTATCTAAACAAGTTCAATGCTTTAACAACTTATAAATTCTAGAGATGGCAATGGCTTGAGGTGGCACAAGTTGGGTTGAGACACGGATATTACATACAAATCGATCAATTCAAACCTCAGTTGCTTATTTTTGACCTAAACTTGACTTACTAATTTTACAAGCCATTTACATGTCATTTGAGCTTAACTCACAACTCATGTTAATAAAAAAAAAAAGATTATGTTGATCAAAATAAAATTAGAAATATATTTTTACATACTACAATTTTTTTATTTTAATATTATTATTTCAAAAAGTAATTCTAAATACACTTAAAGTTCAATATTTTTCACTTCTAGTCATTTTAAATTTTACTGAACTAAACTTCAGCAAATATATATATAAACATGCAAATGACAGAAAGAAAGAAAGAAAGAAAGAAGGAAAAGGAATTAAGCAATCCGAACATGGCTATTGAATTTTGTGTTAAGTTCGCATGTGTTTTCAAGTTTATCAGAAATCAACACCCCAAATAAATTCTAGGGATAGCTTATGAAGTCTTGAAAATTAGTTTAGCAAAGTACTCCACGATGGGTACGTTATGAAGGTACAAATCGTATTTATCCATATTTATAAATGCCACTTATCCGTATTAGTTTATCCTACATAGTGAATTGAAGTGTAGTTATCTGGTTTTCCCGTGTACTCTACTCTTTCTCTTACCATTTGATAATTGATTGGTACGTCAAGAGTCCGCAGCAGTCGTTACTAACTGTTTTTTTAGCAGCCAACTTCGTTGTTCCTGTAAAGAACGAAGGGATCAAGCTTTCCATGGCGGCCATCAAAGAATTTTTCACCTCTATCCGTCGCTCTTATTTATGAATCCCAACGCTCTGTCCGTTTCTTTCCTGACATATACACTCGCTCATCCATATACTTCTCTATCTCCCTCCCTCTCTCTCTCTTTCTATATTTATATTCATATGTGCATTTTGCGTAAACTAAGAAAATCAGCATAAGCAACAGAGGTTTCTGACCGGTGCTCTAGTGGGATTTTTACATTGTCCTTTGTTGTTACTTAATTTTAATCAGATATATATATATTTCATTTATTTAGTTTCGACTTTAGTTTCTATGGATCATCGTGACGATAATGGTTATATTGAAGGAGGTGGTGATATAGAGAGCGGTGTAGGGGGAGGAGGTGTAATGAATGCAGTGAGAGAGAGTAATGGATTGTCGTTATCGGAGAGAGAAGGTGGCATGAGAGAGCCGTTGTTGAATCACAGGAGCAGAGTCAATAAAACTTCTCAGAGAGCCACTGTTGGCGCGAAGGTTTGCCCCATCGAAAGCCTCGATTACGAGTACGAATTTTCGTTCTTTCTTTTTAAATATGGTTCCTGAGTGACGTAGTCTCATTCTGGAATTCTTACAATTTTTCATGGCCCTCCGTCGGGATTGTTTCACTTTCGAATGCTGTATGTGGGAAACTGGTAGCGTCTAGAAATTTATGTCAAAGAAGCATTCTTGTGGCGTTACATGTACTTCAATTGACCTCATCTTTTGGATTGATTTTTTTATTTTACATTTGTTTGCGTGATTTATATTTTTGTTCAGATGGTTATGTATAAGGTCTTATTTACGTCTCTGGTGGTGCAAGAGCGGACGTTATGAACTGAACCCCGATGGAGTTGTGAGGAAAAGAAGGATGCACATATCTGATTTGTATATATTCTGCAGAAGATTTTGTTGAAATCTGGATACAGATAGTAAATAGAGAAAAAGAACATGGGGCAGTTGTGTGGTTAGCTTACAGCCCCTGGATAAAATGCCAAGAAAGCCAAAAAAATTTCCTCCACTCTGAGTTCTCAGGCCACACTGCCTACCCCTGGTTAGAGGTGAAACAGTACATGTGATAGAACAACGGCTGACGCTAAATTAAATTATCCTACCATCTTACCATGGATGTGTTATCTCATATGGCCTCAATTTTTTTATTGCCTCCATTATTTTATTGAGATTTTATGCAAGCAAAGACAATTTGATTATCGTTTCGGGCTTCTTATTTTAATGAACTACAAAATTTAATCTTGCCTTTGTGGCTTTGGTGGTTGAGTTGAAGTGTAAGGGATATGGGGGTGGCTCTAGCTGAAGAGATCCATGCATACATACTTTTGCAATCACCAACCAACAAAGTTAATTAGTTGGCTCTTATGTGGTGGATGATAATGAAAACTTCAATGCATACTATATACATGGTGCAATTATAAATCTACCGATATTTTAGCCATGTATTCTAGTTGTTCCATCTTTTCTGTTTAATTTTCTTTCTTCTTTCTAGAACCTCTTGGCTGTAGTCAAATAACATCGGATTCACTTCGTAGGCAATATTTGTTTGGCAGGATTTTTGAAAATGAACTGTTCAAGCAGGACTGGAGATCAAGGAGAAGGGTTGAAATTTTTCTGTATATTTTTTTGAAATGGACGCTTGCTCTTCTCATTGGACTGTTCACAGGCCTTGTTGGTTTCTTCAACAATGTAGCGGTGGAAAATATTGCTGGTTTGAAGCTTCTAATCACTAGCAACTTGATGCTTCAGGAAAAGTAAGCCTAACTCTAACTAGACGGTAGAAATTATTTTGGCTCCTATTTGGCAAAATTTTCACGTTGGTTTGCTACCTAATGGAAAGATGAATGCTTGTAATCATCTTAATTGCTATCTGTAACATAATCCCCAAAATTCAACCCTGAGTGTTGGGCTATTAATTTCAAAATCTGCCACTTTAATCTACTATCCTGTTGTCAGGCAATTATTTAGTTATCCTGGTTTCATGTAAAATATACCCTATCAACTCCCAACGACTTTATATTGCTCATCTGCGTCTTTTATACTGAGTGTTTGGTGCTTGCTTGTTGTGGTGACGATATAAATTAGCAAAGAAAACGATGCGAGATAGCATGTATGGGGCAGAGCTTCTTGTTTTTCTACCTTAGAATTTACCAAATACCATGTGTGATTGGTGGCGTTAGTTGGAAAGGCAGATATAGTTTGGCAAATATTAGAGGAATCAATCCTTTCATATGAACTTATTTTTCTGGATTGAGTTGCACTTGGTGCAAACCTTTAGAAATGCTTCAGATCTTTCTAGAGGGCCTAAAATACTTCCATAAGCCTCTTTATAAATTTCCTGTCCTCATTTCTTATAAAACTGGCAGAAGGATTTCTTTGCCTCGAAATAGGATGTCTATCTCTTGAGAATATTTGTACTGAATTTACTATTTATCTTTTAAATTAAGGATGAAGTAATCTCTTACAACGCAGGTACTTTCAGGCATTTGCAGCATTTGCTGGTATTAATGTGATACTGGCAATTTGTGCAGCAGTGCTATGTGCATTCATTGCCCCTGCAGCAGCTGGATCTGGTATACCCGAGGTGAAAGCTTATCTCAATGGTATAGACGCTCATTCCATTTTGGCTCCGAATACCCTATTTGTTAAGGTGAGTTTGCCATCATGATTGTTCCCCTAGTGCACTTGTTTTGAGTTAGACAATTGCTTATAGGTCTTTAGAGCTGGTATGTGATGGATGAGGATTGTCCTTTTATTGAACTTTTTAAGTTATTGCATCTTCTCACATTATTGACTTTGCTGATTAGAGCTCATTCAACTTTGGTTACTGTTTCTTTCCTGAGAACAATATCAGCTTCATTTTCTTTTCATGAACCGAAAAACATAAGGCTTTGTTTGTTTTTGAATTTTGGTGTGTGTTTATAGGTGCTTTGCCTGTAAAAGTATGAGAGAGAAAGAGATAAAAGAAAGAAGAATAATAATTGAACATGTGTTTTTAGAGGGTCCATAATTGCAAAACAAACATAGCCTAAGAATTTCATATGATGGCACCATTTTCTAGTGTATTGACATATTGATTCACCTCCTTAAATTTCCATTGCCTTAATGCACTTCCAAATTTCTGTAGATTTTTGGTTCTATTTTTGGAGTTTCTGCCGGATTTGTTGTTGGAAAGGAGGGACCTATGGTACATACTGGTGCTTGTATAGCAAATTTACTTGGACAGGGAGGCTCTCGTAAGTATCACTTGACTTGGAAAGGGCTCAGATATTTTAAAAATGATCGAGATAGAAGGGATTTGATCACTTGTGGGGCTGCTGCTGGTGTGGCTGTCGCATTTCGGGCCCCAGTAGGCGGTGTTCTTTTTGCTCTTGAAGAAGCAGCCTCATGGTATCTTTGCTTCCTTCCTTCCCCTTCTCTCGCCATGCCAGTGCTAGTGTTCAATATATGTTCAGAAGCATTTGTTGAAATAAACACACAAATATGGTGTACAAAATTGTTGTGGTCCATAATGTGCAGGTTTGCTCAGTATTGAAATTAATGATTGATGCTTTTGCTGTAATGTTCTGAAGCCAATTTCAGTGAAGAAAATCCATTTAGAATCTTAAATTTTGGCAACACAGAAATAAAGTCCTTAAATATTACAACTGGTCTAAATGAAAACACTGTCAACACTGCACTTTGTGGCCTTCCCTACCTGATGTGACTGATCTCTCTTATTTTGCTGCTAATCTTGAGCAATTCAGCTTGTTGTAGACTGAGGTTTAGGTGGACCAGTTACTTGCTTTAGTGCCCACTAACATCATAAACTAGAAAAGAAATAGAAAATCAACAGCCCTGTACTTCTCTTTTGGGGAGTTTCTGCTGAAGATTATCTTTCTGTTTGCTTATCAGGGAAATGATCTTAAATAAAACTCAATCGCATGGCATCGTTGAGTGTCATGTTTAAAGAATATAATTGCTTTCATGGGTTCTTTTCGGAGCTCCCATGTTGAAAATGGCATGTTTTAGCTTAATGAATTAATATGCTCAAGCCTATAACTTTAGAGTAATTGATGTTTTACGTTCAGGTGGCGGAATGCACTTCTTTGGAGGACCTTCTTCACAACTGCTGTTGTGGCTCTGGTCCTAAGATCCCTAATTCAAATTTGTCGCAATGGTAATTGTGGACTGTTCGGACAAGAAGGGCTAATTATGTTTGACGTCAATTCAGCAATCCCTGCTTACAACACCATTGATCTACTTGCAGTTATATTAATTGGTGTTGTTGGAGGCTTTTTAGGTTGCCTTTACAATTACCTTGTGGACAAGGTCCAGAGGACATACACCATCATAAACGAGTATGTTCATCTATCTCCCTTCATTTAATTTGTTTGATTTTACATGACATCAAATATGGTTTTGCTAGAGTGAAACGACTAAATCATGTACACGTTATTGAAAAACTCAGCAGTCGAGTTTATTATATGAATTTAAGAGCTAAAAACACAAATGTAATTTTAATCCTATAAAACACAAGTTAGATTATGGAGATAATTTTATTTCTTTTGAACAGGAGGAGAAATGTGATGAATTCATATTCTAACGCCCCTCTCCAATAGAACAAGGGAGATCTTGAATGAGAATGAACTATTAAACCATCGAAATTACTGATGACAGGCGGGTAGACTGACAACGATCTTGGGTTAATGAGTTTACATGGGCGTGACAAGCTAGCTAGGGGTCATGTGTCATTTATGACAGTCATATAGGCATGAAGAAAGTATAGTTTTCATGGTAAACTGACTCAAAAACTTTGCCCCAAAAGTTGGTTCCTAAGCACCAAATGCACCAAAGAGTGACCAGATTAACCTTTGGGGGAGCTTAGCAATGGTTTTAGATGTGCAACGATGGCACGGTGACTTTCTGCCAAGCAATAGGTTTAGATGCACAACGGCGGCACAATGGAGATTGCGACAAGCCATATTAGGATTCTGTTATGAATTAGGATTCAGGGAAAACTAGGCTCTTATGCGACGTCAGGATAGAAAAAAAAAAATTTGTTGTAGAAAATTCAGACCTCATTTCTAATGCAAAATCAGAGTCGGAATACTTCATAGAACTTTGATTTTGTTTATTGGACAATTTTTTCTCCCCGAAAGCGGTTATGCATTAAGTATATTTTTTGTTACAATATTCTGGTTCTACAAGCGTTCTGTAGTTGTTGTACAACATCGACTACACAAATGGTTGTTTTTAGGTTGATCTGGTGTCAACATATGGAAATCTAGGTTAGGCATCGTCATGATTTATGAAACATATAATTTTCTTGAACTCATTAATTTATACTGCAGTTAATCAGGTTTCTTTGTATTAGATACTTAAATGCTTGCTGTCACTCTTTTACTGATGATCATGCAAAAATTACCTGCAGGAGAGGTCCTGCTTTCAAGATACTGCTTGTTGTCGCTGTTTCCCTTTTCACTTCTTGTTTTGCATATGGCCTTCCTTGGCTTGCAAAATGCACACCTTGCCCAAGTGTCTCGGAGGAGGAGTGCCCCACAGTCAGTCGCTCTAACAACTACAAGAACTTCCAGTGTAAGCCAGGATACTACAATGATCTTGCCTCCCTTTTCTTAAATACCCGGGACGATGCCATCCGTAATTTATTCAGTTCTAGCAACATAGGTGAATTTCACATTGCCACACTGTTAATTTTCTTTGTTGGAGTGTACTTCCTGGGTGTTGTTACTTATGGAATTGCTGTCCCTTCTGGTCTCTTCATTCCTGTCATACTTGCTGGAGCATCGTATGGGCGCCTCGTTGGGAGGCTCCTGGGTTCTATTTCCAGTCTTAATGTTGGTCTCTTTTCTCTTCTGGGAGCTGCTTCGTTTCTTGGTGGCACCATGAGAATGACAGTATCAGTTTGTGTCATCCTTCTGGAACTGACTGACAATCTACTCATGCTCCCGTTGTTGATGCTTGTTCTTCTTGTTTCCAAAACGGTGGCTGACAATTTCAACAAGGGTGTCTACGACCAAATTGTGGAGATGAAAGGTTTGCCTTACATGGAAGCCCATGCTGAGCCATATATGAGGCATTTGCACGCAGAGGATGTTTGTTCTTGGCCTCTGGTTACATTTGTGGGAGTGGAGAAAGTGGGAAACATAGTGCATGCTCTACAGACGACTAGACACTGTGGGTTTCCCATAATTAATGAGCCCCCATTCTCACACGCACCGGAGTTGTGTGGCCTAGCTTTGAGGTCGCATTTGATTGTTTTGCTCAAAGGGAAGAAATTCACAAAGGACAAGGTGTTGTTGGGATCAGATCTTTTAAGTATTTTTCATGCGTTCGATTTTGCTAAGTCTGGATTAGGAAAAGGGCATAAGGTAGAGGATTTGGATATCAGCCAGGAAGAAATGGATATGTATGTTGATCTCCATCCCATTACCAACACATCTCCATATACTGTCGTAGAGTCTATGTCTCTTGCAAAAGCTGCCATCCTCTTCCGACAACTTGGCCTCAGACACTTGTGTGTCATACCAAAAACACCTGGGGTAAGAAAAATGCATTTTTAAATTATATAATTTTGTTAATGATAATAAAATATAAATTATCACGTTTTAAATTATACTGAACAAATGTATGATTATATCCATTTAATGATTTGCAGCGGCCTCCAATTGTTGGGATCTTGACAAGGCACGACTTCACGTTGGACCATGTTCTGGGACTTCACCCAGAATTCATCCACAGATGATGACTATTTATGTACATATCATTAGGATTTAGGTTGGATAGGTTATCCGACAACATATGCCCCTGACTCCATTAAGAGGAAGTCCCTCCTTAGGTAGTTCATCAATTTCATCCTGTCAGTTCCAACATGCATACAGAGCAGAAAAGTTATGAGGAAATATTCTTTTTTTATATTGCACCCATCATTACAATGGATGCATTTTTTTACGCATTTGGTATTTGGAAGAGGAATTGAAACTGAATAGTTGTTTATATATATATATTTATCTATATAGAAAGGATCTCTAACTACTTTTTGTATGTCTGTGGGATGGGGTGGGAAAAGAGCACAAGCAAAGGGTTTTGGATACATCGTTCATAAGATGCAATGCTCATATTCTAAGGACTAAATCTAAAGGACTAAAGACCTGCGGGGTGAACATTTAATGTGAGAGAATCCTTTTCCTAGTACATGAACAAAACTAAAAGACATACAATAAATACAATGTTCCTATTTCTAATACACGAACAAAATAAAAGATACATTCATATATCATTTCAATACAATGTTTTCATTAATATTCACGTACTTGGTTAATGAACACATAATAAATACGATGTTCCTATTCTAATAGATGAATAAAACAAAAGCTGCATTTATATATCATTTCAATACAATATTTTCATTAATATTCACGTATTTAGTTAATGAATTTAATTTAATTTCCTAATGGAAACAAGTATTAAATAAAAATGAATCTTATGAATAACATTATATCCAATACAATGTTTCCACTTGGTCAATAAATTTAGTTTAATTTCTTAATAGAAACAAGTATTAAATAACAATGAGTCTGATGAATAAAGTTACTCCGCAGTCGGAGCTAAACATAATTTCATAGCTCTCACTTAGATTAGAACCCATTAAAATTTTGGTACAAAATTTTATTTAAATTTAAATTAAATATTTTCTTTCATTCGCATTTATACACATTAAAATTATAAACACACGTATTCACAACCAAAATAGCACACATTTACTCACACTTGTGTATATTTGTACGTGCCATACAAACTTTTTTATATTATCAAATCATTCAAATATTATTGAATATTATATAAATATAATATAAAAATATACACAAATTTAAACAAATATATATATATATATTTATCCTCGTCAAAAATTTAAAACCAAACATACAAAATCTGCATTATTTTCCTCAGGCAAGCTAACTTTACCAGAGCCCTTGCTATAGTTGCGCATAACAAGACACAAGAATTCACGCTACTTATAGGATCCGTACGAGGGTATTTTCTCATTGGTCGTTGGTGTTATGTATAAGATATCCTTGGAGTCCGCGACCTTTTAGAGAATATAGTTGCTCTGTTATAGGGAACAAAGTATGACGAGAAAAAAGATTATGGGTTCGATTCCATGAAACTGTATCCTTAGGGGCATTAGGGACTAATTTTTTCAAAATAATAATAATAATAATAAAATCCTGACAAGATTGCGTTTTATGTTAAGACACACCAGGTACGCGGTTGACCTTCCCACGCAGTGTTTTTGAGTTAATACCATGCATAATATCTAACAATATTATTTACAAACCAGTGCGAGGGGTTCTCCTGCAAGCCCGTTCATCTCCATCCAGTTCTATGATTTCGAGGGTGTTTCGCTAAGTTTATTTTTGAGAGATTATAAATAGATATAAGTTACAACATATTTTTGGAGTTTATAAGTTCATAAATTTTAGTTTTAAAATAAACTAAAAAGTATTAGGTAATATCATTTATAGGATTTTATTAAAATTTATAATTATAATTGATTGTAATTTTTTAATATAACAATAATGAAAATAAAATAAATACCTTTAGTAAAATGTAATTCAAAGATATTTATGTTATTTGTAATATATAAAATGAAGTTACTTATAAGATGTTTAAAAATAAGTTGTGAATAGCTAATTTATGTTTAAAGAGTTCATAAGCTATAAACATCTTATTTTTAGAACTTATAAGCTTTTTTTATCAAAACAATGACCAAACACTTATAGAAAGCTTATTAACTCTTAAATATCTTATAAGATATTTTAATGAGCTTATAAGCTGATCTAAACACCCTCTCCATAACATATTCATATTCGAGTTGTGAACAATCCTGCTTCCAGATTTAATTAATGGAAGGAATAGTAGTATTTAAATTCCAAAATGGGTTCAAGCTTCATGCTCAGGAGTTCATGCAATGCAAGAAGGATCCACATACTTGCGTGGGAAGATCTATAAAGACATTGAATACACTTCTTGCTCTCCCTCGAAAATAAGAATCATCCCATAAATATAAATACTGGCAGATATCCCCTCTAGACTTTAGCTCATCTTGGCCTTCTCGCCATTATCAATATTAAGCTTATTTGCTACCTCAAAATCCTGCAACATCAAAACAAACTGAACAAGAGTTAAGTTCCAAGAACTCAAAATTTCCTTTGTAGGATGATGAATAGTTCATATATGAAAAATGAAGCCGCCATTCCTATGGTTATGCAATTAATTACATTGACATAAATGAAATTTAAACACACATACACTATTAGAAATCTGTGGGATCGGAACGACTTTCCAGTTGTTCCAAAAGACTATGTCAGTTTGGTACAATTTTGGTATGGAATTAGATGCAAATGTTGGTATACAGTAATTCCATTCCAAATTTGTTTCAAATTAGAACTTGTTTTTTAATTATTCAAAGCCTATTCTAAATTTGGAATTGTATCGAAACCTATTCCAAATTTAGAACAACTTTTATAATGCCATTCCAAATTTGTAACTGTCTTTGTTGCAATTCCAAATTTTGGAATGGCTTTTGATATGTCAATCCACTTTTTGGAACAACAACAAAAATTGTTCCAAATTTGGAATTGGTTTTGATACCATTTCAAAAGACCATCCTAATCCAGAACAGTTTTAACATGAAATTGAAATGTAATTCTTGCATTAAAACAAATTCATTCAAAATCCAATACTATCCCAATTCCGTTCCAAATTTTAAATTTGGTACAGCAGTAGAATGTCATTCTAGATTTAGAATAGACTTTTTTTGCCATTTCAAAATTGAATCAGGTTCTCAGACCATTCCAAATAGTCATCCTAATTTGAAACAATTTTGACACGAAATTGGGACGTAATTCTTAAAATAAAGTGAATCCTTTTGAAATCCATGAAACACCTATTAATGTCCAATTTTTGACATATATAGTTAATGTTATTCTTTGTGTAGATTTTTTATATTTAGTGACTTAGTTTATTGATAGTAACCCACAAATTTTTGTATGGACATGGAGTAGTGAGTTGGAACTATTTGTGTATAGTATTTTTTAATTAGATGAAGATGTTGTAGGGAAGTTTTTCCTCTCTTTGTGTTGAATATAAGGTTGTTGATTTGTAGTCTATACTTTTGTTTAGGTTTACATTTATAGTACACATGTTAAGAGATATTATGGCATAAACGTACAAAAAGAACCTCCCTAGCCATCGAAACTTAGTTAAAAAGTTTGTCAATAGTATGATTGATTTTGTTGAATGGGCAAGACAACAACACAATTTTGAAGATGATTCTAAAATTAGGTATCCATGTTGTCGATGCAAGAACAGCAAGTTTTTGAACTTGAAGAAGTTAAATTATATTTGCTAAGAGAGGGTTTCATGAAAAATTATTTCAATTGGATTAGTTATGGTGAAAACGAGTATTTGGACAGCAGCAGCCCATCTAAGCTAGCCATCACAATGAATGAGTACAACTTGGGAGAAGGTAATTATCAAAGTATTCCATGAGATTAGAAAATATTGTATGATGGCCAAAGGCAACACGGGGCCTAACATGTGTGGGAAGTAAGTGGTAGCAGTTCAAATCATAGGTATAATGGCAATGAAGGTGTCGATGGCATTGAGGATGTTGAAACAGGTGATGTTTATGGGTTGACAAATAGATTTTTGAATGTGTTACGTGCAGCACATGAACTATTGTATGAGAGATGTGAAAATTCATCTCAATTGTCGGTTGTGGCAAGAATGGTGAGTATAAAAGCAAACCATGATATTTCAAAAAGTTGTTTTGATGATGTATGCAGTTTAATTGGTGAGATCCTATCTTGTAACTATCGAATATTGGGAAACTATTGCAACATAATTTTGCTAATAAATTGACATAACCCTGTGCAAACTGCATTGTAAAGTATCCCAACATAAACACAAAGATCCCACAATATGTTATTTAGCATAAAAACAAAGATTCCTCAATTTGGGCAATTTATCGAACACCTAATATGCAACTCAACTTCTAATACCTTTATTGTAATGAATTCATTTCAAGTCCAAACATTTCTTTCAACAAACAAAACCCAAACATTTCACACAATAAATCAATCTATGACTTCCATAAATGGAACATTTTGTTTAGTTTCACACTAAACTCCAATTGTACAATTGACAACCATTATAACAACCATTATAAATTTGAAATTTTGTAATGCAACCCAACTTACTTTATGTTGTGAATGCAAGATTGAATTGAAGACGATTGATAACCGGGGAGAATTGATTTAGTTTTGGAGAGAATGAGATAGAGTTTGGAAGGGAGAATGACTTCTAGTGGCATATAAATCTTGCCATTTATCCCGTTCTTAACAACGGGCACCATGGCATCTTTCTTTTTTCTTCATCATGCTGGTTATTGTGACGGCTAACACGACGGTGTCTTTTTTGGCCATCATATCCTACTTGTCACAACACCCAAAACTATGGTACGGTGGACAATGATTGCCGTCCAAGTGGTTGTTGCCGGTCTTCATCGCGATGGCCGACGACGACGACCACTCTAGAGCATTCTAAAGCAGCTATTGTTGCTCGTCGCCTCGACAAAAAATAACGATGGCTTGATAGTCAACTGTCATGCTCCCTTTCACGATAGTCGAAAAAGACAACAGCTCCAAAACTTTCTAGAATTGGGGGTTGAAGATAGCAAAACGATTGGCTGCTGTTGTGATGGTAGATGATGACAACAGCTCGAGGAGTTTCTGAAGGCATCGTTATCATTTCCATCGCAATGATTGGGCAGTGACAGTGACACAACACCCAAAAATTTGACCTTGACAATCAAGCTGCAATGGTGACTTGGCAGTCAAAAACTTTTCATCAACAGCGGCGACGCCTTTTTTTTTTTTTCTTTTAAGGTTTGGAACAGTATTATTTTACAAGTCCATTCCAAAGTTGTTCCAAAATTTTTAATATATCTCATTCCAAATACTCCCTCAGTTCATTTCAACTATTTTTAGTCTTTCCCCACTTCTCTCCCGTGCAAAACCCAATGAATCTGTGGTGGAAATATTCAACACATTTAGGCTAAATTTTACTAAGATTTGGTTCAAGTGAAGGTAGTCTCCTTTAATCTAGATGGAAATTTACTATTTGAACAAGGTAATAGTTCTTCTTATTATTACAAATGTTTTAGTTTTAAATAGCATTTTTTTCATGGATGTACAAGTCCTTCACTTAATCATCAGTGCAACTCTAAGCCTTGAAATGAGATACCCACACCGTAATTTTTGTTCTTTCACTTAGATGTGTGAAATGATGCAATTGGTTTAGTGAGGATTTGGTGTAAGTGATGTTTGAGTTTTGGTAGTTGAAAAAGTTTTGCCATTGTTTATGTTGTAAGTGATATTTGATTTTGTTTGATTTATTTACAACATATTCACTTCCAAAGTTTTGCGTAATAGTTGTTTGATGAAATGTCCAAGTTGTATAAATTTCATTACAATGCATTTCATGCACATGTATGTTGATCACTTGTTCTTGTGAAATGATATTTTATTTGATGTTATACTCATTGTTGTAAGTGTTCATTTCAACTCAATTTTTTGTGGAGTTCTTAGTTAATGTTTGTTCTACTATCTGCATGTATGTTGTATACTAAATCTTTAATTGAAAAATATAGTTTAGACCAATTAGAAATATTGTCATATTTGGCTGTATTTTGTACTTTGTAAAAATTGATAAATAAAGGTTCTAATGTGTATGTATTAAAGTAATTGTTTTTCAAAATATAAGTTTTCATATATATTGTTGAACTATTACTTATCCGTTTAACTTTTTGAGGATGACATGTGATGCTTACTCGGGGAGATGGGGACAAAGGTCACAATCTACTAGTAGAAGGCCCAGCATGAGTTGGGTTAACTTGCCTCTACCTAGACCCATTTCAAAATACTTTGAAATACAATCCCCCTCACTATCACAGTTTTCACCATATAACAGTCTTCCTAACCTTGTGCTATATAATTAGTCATTATCCTCTGGTGCCTAACAAAAACACACTGTTGTGTAAGTAACTCCATATGCACAACTAACCGGAGCATCCTACTGGAGGATGGGGGTCCCTAATATGTAATCCAGCAAACAGTCTAGTATGTATAAATATATTTAATTTATATTGATCATTGTATGTTACAAGAATTTTATCAAGACATAACATGGTTTTTACAATACATATAAGGAGATAACAGATTGTATAAGAGTGGTTATATTTAGCCATTATAATGGCTTTTGGGTCCGATTTAAGGATGTTAAGTTTGACACCAAAAAGTTTTGGTTTTGTTTGTTCAAGGTTAGTAAACAAACACTATGAGTCTTTTGTATATTGCATAAGTTTGGAAATCATGTATATAACTTATGCCATGTTGGTGTATTTTTTAAAAAAATTGATTGGCACTTGTTTTTGGTCCCATATGAATGTTGTTGTGGATGTGTGGTTAATTAATGAATATTTCTTGATATACTTTGTTAGATGTGTCGTAGGTGTGTTATTGTATATATTGTTTGAACAAATTGAATAGTATGATTGATTGATCGCTTATACCTTTTCGGTTGCTAGGCACAGTGGTTAAATGTTGTTGCTGTGGTGTTTATATTGTCCTTATACTTCAAAGGATAGGATGAATTATGATTGTATATTGTCAATTATCTATTTATTATTATGCGTACATGAAGTGGCCTCCACATGCAATTGTGTGTAAAATATTGACTACAATAGATAGAATTTACAGGAAGATAGCAGATATGACAGTAACTGAGAAAAACTTAAAAAAAAAGGCTTCTGAGCTCTTAAAAAAAACACTTACACCATGTAAGAATTTCAAAGAGAAAGCCCGAATAGATCTCTCAAGAGAATTGAGAAGAGATGAAGAACGAGTGGGCATGGAAGTCATTTACTGCTTGTAGAAAAAATAAGAACAACTGACTAGCTAATGCGACGTCAGCCTCCACCATTTACCCAAGCAGTTCAATTTCCATTACTGCCCATAATGATTGAATGATTAGTCCTTCACTTTAAAATGTCAATAGATATTTTCCCATTACCTGACATTTCATAAGATTTTATTATTTAAATTCATATATTATGTCTTCGTAAGAGACAACTATGGATAGACTACTAAATCTATTAGAGTTGTATTCCAATATTTAGAAGACTGCATTTGGGGAGTGGGAAAACCCTCATGCACAAATCCAAGTGGTAACTTAGTGTTTTTTCTTTTACACAATATGCATTAATGTGGGTTAAATTTATTCTTATTACTTATAAGAATAAATTGTTATATTAAAGAATATCACAATAACCCAACCACACAAAGGGGTACATCTTATAGTTTATCTAGTAACAATATTATGGTCATAGCTCTAGATGGGTTTAAGAAGGGCTGATTGCCAGATATGGAATTAGAAGCTAAGAACTTCTGCCATTTTTGTAGGGGATCTACCTTGCAAACCTTCTCACCTACTCTAGAGTTGTGTAACATGAAGTAAAAACTACTTCAAACAAAAGAAAAATTGTAAATTGTTGAGGATAAATGAAAGAGTGCAGAGAAGAGGCTTGAACGAAATGAGATACAATTGAATAAATTACTGAAGTGGGTCAATGTAAACTATCATCAAGCTTTCACTCTGAGCAAGCCATCATGTTCCCCAAATCAAGATGTAGATGATGATAATAAAAGGTTTGACACAAATAAGCAGTGTGCTATGTCACTTAATGTCTTATTTCCCCTATTTCATGTTCTTGAACAAATACATGTGATATTTTTATAATGGTTTTTGAATTCATTTGTCTGTGATAATGGGTTAATATAATGGTTATATGTTTTTTATATTTTCTATGATACTAAAATAGAGATGAAATATATTTATGACAATTATTGTTTAGGAATTCCCTGCTAGTGTTAATAAATAATGTTATATTTCCAAATCTACCCATTCCAAATTAGCCATGCCAAGTCCATTTCAAATTAGCCGTGCCAAATTTATTCCAAATTAAACTGTGTCAAATCCATTCCTAATTGCTCCGTGCCAAATGCGTTCCAAACTAACCATGTCAAATTCGTTCTAGATCAACCCTGTCCCAAGTCTGATCTAATCCATGCAAAAAAAAATAATAAATGTTTCAAATATGTTATGCCCAAACCATCTCAACTTTCTTCCATGCCAAAACTATCCAAACATTTCCGTTCAAAACCATTCCTAAATTGACCCAAAAAGGGCGTTCTAAAGCTATTCTAAAACCATTTCAAGCATTGCAGCCCAAGGTTGTCACCCTCAAAAAATTGCAACGACTTTAATATATTGTTCTAAAAATTAGAACGACTTTAATAGGCCATTCCAAGTTTTCGGAATGGACTATTAAAGTCATTCCTAATAATTTGGAACGCTGTATTTTGGAAAGACAAAAATACCATTTTAAAGTTGGTCCAAAGTGTCGTTCCAATTTGACTGACTTCTTGTTGTGATACTACATGATTCGAGCTAGCAAAACTAGCATTATATGAGTGTGCATAATTATTAAAAGTTAAGTAATTAAGCTTTCAATTATAATATAGTATAATTATAAAGTTATTCATGTTTATTACATCTTTGAGAATTTCAATACTAAAATAACGTTATTCACAAATGAGAATTTTAGTCTTCATCAGTGTGGTTTGATTGGTGATGCAACTTTTTTGTCTGTCATATCTTTTTCTTATTCCTCTTCACTTTGTTTTCCACGTCTTTCAACTCCAGCTTTGACAGACTCTTATGGTGTAACTTTGCCCAATTGCTACCCAAAGCTTTAGATGATTGCCTTCATTTGTTCACTTGGATTCAGCTTATCAAGCACATTATTGGTTTGATTGGTTTGATTCATGTAGTTTTATGTTGTCTTAGCTAAGTTTCCAATGATTTCCTTCATTGACTTAGCCAAATTACCGACAATATCATTCAAACCACTTCTTTTCTTACTATATTGAGGCTTAAAATTCAAGTGGATTTGCTTAATTTACCTGATTACACAATGAAAAGTTAGAGTAATTCTTCCACCCTAGATTGTAGATATTCAAATATAAATTATTCTGCAACCCTCCATGATTGTTCATAGAGAGCAATTACTCCATATCTGCTTAGTTACCACTAGTGTTTCCAATTAAGGTGTTGACCCATATATATATATCGCACACTTGCATGACAATAGAAGTAACATTAGAGTTCACATGTAGATTGATATAGAAAGTAAACTAACTTAAGTAGTTTATGCAGTGAAGCATCTAAAAAATGAACTCCTACTACTCTTTGAGTGGTAGATTTCTTCAAGGCTACAATATGCATTTGAGGCCATCTATTCAATAAGATTCCAAGAGTGTCCCTTCAACTGTTGCATCCAAAATTGTCCTCAATTACTTGTCGATACCAGCATAAAATGTTTGGATCTAAAGCCATAGTGGATATCCATGTTGAGGATGTCTCCTAAGTAATTCATCAAATCTCTTTCATGCTTCGGGAAGTGTCTCTAAATCCAACCATTTAAAGGTGCCAATCTCCAAGTGTAGTTGTAAGGTCTTAGTAGGTGGAAAGACCTTGAACAAAAATTTATTAATCATGTCCTACCACTAGACTTTTATGTACAAATTCTCCCTAGTGATTGAAATTTCAGTTTACCTTTTTCTTTTTCTTCTTCTCTTTTCCACCTTTTGTCATTTATCTTTTGCTCATTTATCACCAAAAATTCCTTAACTCTGTAACCTACATTTGAAGTTGGAAATATAGAAGGGCTTGGCACAAATATAAAGTCGATTACAGAAGAATGTTTTGGTTAAGTTGTTTGATAGATTTTGTTGATGCACATGATTTTGGCAAGACAGGTTAGTAGGGAATTCAACTAACATACGCTAAGAACTAATAATATCGCTACTTCGAAAACTTGTAACTGTGCAATGCTTGTGCAATTTGCTAGCATGCTACAAAAAATTAATTATAAGAAATTTTTAGCATTAACTTGCATGACACCAACTTCCTATGTCTCAGGAACTTCTCTATTCTACTGAGAGCAAAAAAAGAAACTTTCAAAGCTTATTATAACATGGTGCTTTTGCCGACTACTACCTACAGAAGTCTTAAGATTTGAGAAAAAGTATTTAAAGGTTAAAAACAAAATGGCTAAGCATAAGATCATAGACAAATACTCTCAGACAAACATACTTGATTAAGTATTCTAGTAACTAGAATGTTCAATATCATGTAATTCTTTTCAACAAAAGTTTCATGTGCCAAAGTAAAACCTTGATTGTTCAATATTATTGTTATAAAAAGCAGTACATGTGCAATAACAGTGCAGTTGTTATCCTCTTTCTCGTCCACGTTCATGTTTAATTATTCTGGAAATGTCGTCAAATCAAACCCTTTTAGAGTATCAAAATCATCATAGACAAATCAATCAAGGATACTAGTACTGATGCCTTTTTGAGAAAGATTAGCATGCAGGCTAGTGTCCTTCCATAATAAAAATCAAATAACAATATAAACAAAAAGGATCGTTTCCCAATGAATAAATTGTTAGGCCATGAAGAGCAGAATGTTCAAGCCTCATATTTGGGCTCGCTCTCTCTCTCTCTCTCTCTATATATATATATATATATATATATATGTAGAACACATTAGACTAAACTAAAGGAATTAATATAAACGCAGACTTCCAACCCATAGTTGTTAGCAACAAATGACATGACGTGGCATGGAATCCTTTTGGAGCCATGGCACACAAAAAGCATCATAAAGCACGGTACACAATTATACAAATTAATAAATATATTCATTGTTCTAATATATACCTTTCAAATGTCAAATAACTAGTCAAAACATCAACTTCTAATTAAAAAACAAATAACATTAATAAAAATTCAATTAATTTGTTACAAGAATCAACCACAAAACTAACGTAATATAATGCAAAAACCAAATTTGAAATGCATTTTCAGGTTCAAAGTAAAACCAAATGATCTATATGAAGGCAAGAATACAAATTCTAATCATTAAATTTGAAATAATCACATTCACTTTCCACATCATTTGCAACATCCTCATGCTCATCGTTGAATTTAAACTTGAGTTCTTCCTTCTTATAGCCATTTTCTTCCTCATCTTCGTCCATTGACTTGTATGCTCTAAATTTTGATACAACACCTATTGAATTTGATGCAGCTTCAGTTGTAGCCGTAGATGAAAAACTATATGCTTCTTCAACTCCAAAAGCTCCAGCAATGTCACCCCAAGTCATCATCTTCATCTAAATGGGCTTTCTGCTCATCTGAATCCAATCTCCCCAACAATCATTTATTAGATTCATTTATAGTTTGCAATTTGATACGGTCAAGTTCATGTCATTTTTTAAATCAATGCCTCAAAGCTCAATTGTACTTGATATAAATCAAGTCATACTAGTGAGTTTGATCCAATCTATTTTCCTTTTTGCAATGAAGCTACACAAATTAAACTCTAAATTAAAATTTTTCATTATCTAGTAAATAACAATTATAGATACATATAAATCATGCACTAATATTTTCAAACACTCTCCAATTCTTTCACAATTAGATGCACAACAAGTGAGGCTACTGACACTAATTGCAAACATTTGCAAGTTTAGTGTTTCGTTTTCAAAATTCTTCCACCATTCCACTGCACAAAAATAAGTAAATATTAATTTAAAATAGTTATTCATGATTATATGAACTAAACAATGCATTAATAAACTATAATAATTATTTGGTGCTCTCAAATTTCTTTGTCTAATAGTCAGTATAATTTCAAGTTGACCTTCAACATTTTTCCATATGAGAAGCTTTTCATAAATCTTATCTTGTATGTCAACCAAAAACAAGTTTTCTATGCACTAATGCAAACCCTTTGTAATCTCAAAATTATTTTCTATATTTTGGTTCGTAGATTCCAGAAATGGCCAACTATATGTAAAAGTCGATGAAGTTGTATCTCCCATCTCTTGTCAATAATTAGAAATATATTCTTATAATTATACTCAATGTTGTGAAATGAAGCCATTATTTTTTCCTTTGCCTTATCCATTACCTTATATACACACACCAACACACCCAGCATTAGAGGCTTTGATCACCATCCACGAAGCATAGATAGTTGTGGCCCACCTATTTTTACTAATAGCATTATTCCAAAATGACAACATCATTATCGTGCTAGTCACCAATTATCTTGTAATTCTTTTACATATTTGCACTAGGTCCACTTTTTTAATGTAACAACTTTCTCAAATTTGTTTATTGAATATGAAAATATTTCAAAGTTCAAAAAGGAAGTGGCAAATTTAATATTCCTTGGTTGAACCATCTTTTTTGTTTTGTGAACTCTCCTATCATATTCAATTGCTGAGATCTATTATATATGTATCAATTTACCATCATTGTTTGCTCATGTCTCCTTCAAAATGGGAGTGTTGATGATATCTTCAAATATCAAGTCTATGTAATAAGTAGCATAGAAGGACTACCACAAATACTTGTATTTTGCATCCAAAAGTCTTCATATTGATTCAAAATCAAATAAATATTATTATATTATAAACAATTATTCATGTAATTAAAATAAATAATAGACTTAGCTGGGCGTTGGCTAAGACTTGTGACTTCATCATTCCCTTTTTCAAATTCTTCAACCACCAAACTAAAGTGAGGAACTACATATTTGATTTTTCAATTCTTTCTTCTTTTCCTTTCAACTTTTAATCTCTACTATGACATTCTCAAGACATTTTGGGTATGACTTTTAATTTTTTGGAAGTCTCTAATAAGGTATTGCTTATGTCTTGTGATTTCCCTTTTTGAAACTCTACCACACAAACACATTTGACACCATTAATTTTTTTTTTTTGAATCGACCAATATAGCATAATTTCATTTTTAGTCCCTATAGTTCGATGCCTGAAAAGTTGACATATTGATAGTTTGCTAGTGGGTGCTTTGTACCTGATTCAATATTCCACTAACAAGAAATTTAATCACAATTAATTATCATGACCAAAAAGTCAAAGTAAAAAACAATAAAGGACTCAAGTGTTCTAACTTGAATTATTTACATCTCATTTTTCACACTTGATGACTTACTACAAAATGTTTTCAATCATCATTTATATATGAAAGATCACACTATAGCAAATAGCAATCAATATGTGGAAGATGGACACTCAAGTAAAGAGTAAAGATAAACAAAACTCACAAGTTAGTACTTACAAACATAGCACCAATAACCCAAGTCTAAACTAAACTTCAATACAGTAAACAACAATATAAAATGTTAGCAAGATGGAACATGATTGACCATTTTAACCTTTTTTTTATCCAACTCTTTCATGACATATTGCTTTTTCATATATTACTTTCTTCCCCTGTTAGACTTTTAGGTGATGGTGGTAAAAGCAAAACAAAAATACTAATGCACAAGCAAAAATAATAGAAATGAATATAGATCCATAGTAGATTTGAATCAAGCCACAATGCTAATTTTAAAATATTAACTAATAAAAAAAAAACAAGATAAAAAATCTAAGTCAAACACTTTCAAAAGCTCCTACAAGTTTCCTGTACCCCTAAAGTTACTTCCTCTTAATTCACATAATGACAAAAAAACTTAGAAGAAGGGAAGACGAACTAGCTAAGGAGCGAGAGGGACTGACCTTAGTTGAGATTACATCATCATCAGAATGTGTCTTTGTAACATTTTGTATTTCATCAGTATGGCCATTTTGGAAGTACCTCAGTGTTGCAACATTGGGTGAAACTTGCTTCATTGTTTGGCTTGTTGACATAGCCTGTATATTCCACTTTTCATAGTCAAATTTGGCTTATTTCCTATCATAGCCCTTAACCAGCCTTTGTCACAATACCTTGTGAGATATTACACTTTGGGTCCTTTTTTTAACCTAAACCTTCATAGACTTCCTATGGTTGTTCACTTTGCTTCTTGAATTTGATCTTTCTTTTTTAAAATGTTGCAATAAGTGTAACAAGAGGATGCCGGATGTCCAATCCTTGAAAGCCACATATTTACTATAATGAGAGCTTTAGTTCGATTCATATCCTACATGTTTGATCTAATAGAGGACTTCTTTTCTTTAAAGTCATATGGAAGGAAAAGGATTTTTAATGGACTAGAGAATGTAAGCAAGCTTTTACTAAGCTAGAGGTTCTAAGAAGGCTTCCTTTGTTGAATAAACCTAATTGAGGGGAGAAACCATATGTTTATCTGGCTATCTTAAATTTTATGGTTATTTCTATCTTAGTAAAGGCATATGAAAGGGATCAATGCCTTGCATATTATGTAAGGATGTTGATCTAGAAAGTTGAGGCCAATTGCTTTAGATAGAAAAGTTAACCTTAGCCTTAGTGGTTGTTTGACGAAGACTAAGGCTATATTTTTTAGGATGACCTCATTGAAATATTAATTGACATTTTGCTAAAGTTAACATTGGTTGGCCAAAGTCAGCCAAGAGTTTACTTAAGTGGGCAATTAAGCTTAGTGAATTTGATATATCTTACTCTTCAAAATGAGCTATAAAGACACAAGCCCTGGTAGACTTCCTATTTGAGATGTGGCATGGTTTAAAGGTCCCATCTTGGATGGTAAATGTTGATGGTTTGTTGTCCTAAGGGGAAAGTGGAATTGGGGTTGGTTTACTTAACCCATATGAAGATACTCTGGAGTACACCCTTTGATTACAAAAGAGTGCATTTAACAACGAAGTTAAGTATGAAGCCTTATTTTGGGAATGAAAGTAGCACATACTCTAGGAGCTAGGAAGGTTGTTGCTTATACACTCTTAACTAGTTTACCTAACATTTTGGAAAAATTATAACCTTAGAGAACTTCAAACTAAAGATTTGTTTGAAAAGATCAAAGAATAGGTTGATAAATTAGATAATCTTTAATTGATCCAAGTTGGAGTTGGAGGTGATAATAATAGCAAAGTGGACTCTCTATCTAAACTCATTGTTTCCATGCCTTGAGATGGTAATAATTGGACCATCATATCATTAGCCCTAAAGTTACTAGAAGAGGACATTGTGATGACTATTAGCTAAGAGGATTGAAGGAGCCCTGTCATCAATTACTTGAATAGAGAGAGGGCTAAAGGGAAAGTGCAAGCTTAGGTCGTATGCTTTGTGCTAATCAATGATGTTCTATGGAAAAACGGATATTCAAAGCCCTTAATCATGTGTTTGGGTAGAGAAAAGCCCTCTTGAACGTTAAAATAAGTCTATGAAAGATGATGTGGGAGGCAAATAAGGGGAGGAGCTTTGGAATGAAAGATTTTAAGTGTTGGTTACTTCTAGCCTACATTGAAAACTAAGACTCTTTCTTATATGAAAAGGTGTCCTTGATATTAGCTACATGATAGCATATCACATGTTCCTCCAAAGGGATAGTGTAAACTTATTCCTCTACTAGATGGGGTAGATAATATTCGACCCTTTAGCAATGTGTCAAACAAAGTTCGCAATAATAGCTATTGAATATTTTAGCAAGTGGGCAAAATTAATGCCCCTAGCCAGAGTCATGGAAGGTGCAGTCATTAATTTCTTGTGAAAAAGCTTTATATGTTAGGTTGGACATCCATGGGAACTCTTACCAGACAATGGTATGTAGCTTTAAGAGGTAAAAATTCAACAATATTGCCAACAACTAGGGATAAAACAGATCTAACATTAGTATCCCATCCTCCAACTAGGGGCTAACTTGAGACGACCAATTAAACGATTAATAAGGGAGCATATAGACTTAAATATTTGGAGGGATGGGTATTTGAAAGACCCTAGAACTTGTAATTTGAAAAGGTATCATGTCTGAGTTTTATTCATGCATTTCATTTTTCCCGAATTCTTTGATGAGTACCAACATATTTATGAAAATTTGTAAGACATAAATTCTTATCAAATCCAAGAGGCTAAAGCTAATATAAATTCTAAGGCATATGCTCACAACCAATCCAAGAGGTTAAAGCAACAAATTCTAAGGCATAAGCTCTCAGTCAATATGGCCAACAACATGGAGGCTAAAGCAAATATAAATTCTAAGACATGAGCTCACAACCAATCCAAGAGGTTAAAGCAACAATTTCCAAGGCATAAGCTCTCGGTCAATATTGCTAACAACATGGAGGCTAAAGCAACAAATTATAGAGGTTAAAGCTAATAAAAATATTAAGGCCTAAACTCTTCTTAACTTGAGAGACTAAAGCTAACAAATTCTTAAGGCATAAGTTTTCAGTAAATGCAAGAGGCTAACAATAAAAAATTCAACGCATAAGCTCTTGGATGACTTGAGATGCTAAAGCTAATAAAAATTCTAAGGCAGAATCTCTTGGCCTATATAAACAACATAGCTAATTAAAGTTCTAGAGCATGGGCTCTCAATTAACCTAAGAGACTAAAGTCAGTGAACTCTCAAGGCATAAGCTCTTAGTTAACCAAAGAGGCTAAAGCCAACAAGAGGTTAAAAAGAATCCCTAGACCTTTTTAATATAAACTTTGGTTTCTGTAAAAATAAAAGTAGAGAAAAGAACAACAAAGAGGTTAGAGATCTTCAACAAGCATGTTTCCATCAATTGAAATGTAAGTACATTTACGGTATAGACAAATTACGATTTAGCAATGGATGGATCCTAGTGAGCTACATGGGGTACTTAATTTTTCTAGGAAAAGAAGGAATGATCTCTTACTCTTGCTTTCTACATCTCTTTGGCCTAAATCTACATTTCTTCCATGTCTCTTGTTATCTTGGTGGATTTATTCCTTTTAAGAACTTCATTAGTTGTCGCCATATTTTGTATGCAGATAATTAGATTAATATAAGTTCTAGGAAAGAGGAAAGAGAAGAAGAGATCATTATCAAATAGCATTTTAGTGCGAGCTCTTGGTCAGGTAAGGAAAGAGCACCTTTCAAAAAAGTCTCAAGAAATACTTAAGTTTTAGTTAGGAATGATGTCATGGTTGGAGAGGCACTTGAGCTCATAGTGACTGATGGAACCCCAAACCCTAGGGCCTCACTTGCTTTGCCTTGAGATTCAGGACTAGTATCCTAAGCTCTAACATGGGTAATAACTGGTCAGGCAACTTGAGTGGCATGCGATAAGCTACTTGCTAAGAGGAGGAACAACATTCAGAGCATATCTTAGGGGATGTCTCCTTCGGTTGGGTAGATTAAAATGTTGACAATAAAGGGCTATCCCTAATGATAATACCCTGAGTAGTTGACGGTTGCCTAGGGACACTTGGCATGGTCTACTAGCATTTCCTATAGCTAAACCTTTTCTCCGTCGTTGACTACATGATATTTGTCATCTTTAGTCTTTCTACAAGGAAGGAAAAAGAGGTAAGAGTATTTCAATAACATTTAGAACATTGACTCCCCATAAAGAGACAAAATGAATCAGTGAGAGTGGTTGGCATGCTACATTATTGGAAAAAGCTGGAGAAGTTAGGTAAGGTGGATGATTTGTAACCAGAACTTGATGTGGAGCATGGTGCCCATTCTGAGAAGTCAGAAGGAAGTATTTAAGAAGTGATTAACAATTTAGTTGGCATAGGTCAGCATTTGGATGAATAAATTGCTACATTACGAATATAGCAGTCGTAATGTTGAGTTGTAGGTTGCCAACCTAAGAACAATACTTACTATGTTGGATGACCTTCAACTGCCTAAAAGGATGTACCTTCCTTACCAACCTTAGATGAAGTTAGATCCTTAAGACGTTAGACTGTTGATTATTATCCCTACCACAATTACTTACCCATTAGTAATTAGTGGCACTAAGGGAGAGAAAAGATAAACAAAGGGATTGGGTGAGATAAAGGTGAAATTTTGACATTAATGACGTATTTGAGTACTAGATGGTGTATATTGCTCAAACTTGCAAAAGTTTGCTGCTCATTTTGAATGTTTGTGAGGAACTTCTATTGACTACGACGTTCTATTACATGTTAAAAACATTTGTTGTCCTTTACTTTTGTACTCATTTGGCTTGTAACAAACACCGTGCTCGAAATCTTGTAATCAATGCTTAGATAGTGTAAGTATCTAAATGAATGAATAAATGTAATTCTCTTTTAAATGTTTTGTTGATCAATTGTTTGGAAACGAGTTAGGAAATTGGTGTTGTATCATAATGTGTCAAAGGAAGAGATGTTTACTTCTGAGCTAAAATGTCGTCACATTATTCATAACAAATATTTTAACTAGGTTTTTCTAACTTGTTGAAGTATTCAAATTGATGTGTTTGTTTGAGGCACTTGACAAATTTCGACAATGTATTTGAGAAGGTTCAAATTATTTGAAGAACTTTGATCAAAATATCCCACAAGTTGGAAATTTGGATGGGTAAGGATTCTGAAGAGTCCAATTTAATACTTTTAAAAGATTGCAGTCATACATGCAATAATAGAGAAAAATTCACCTAAGTTTTAAGCTGTTGGATATTGATCTACCAAAAACAAATTTGACTTGGACTTTGATAGTCAACACTATATAAAGGATGCTAAACATGTGAAGATTAAGAGTGAAGAGCAGTAGTAAAGAGAAAGACGCTAGAAACATTTTGAGTTTTAACTTGAGAATTCATGTCATTTAGCCTTTGAGCTAATTTGTTATTGGCGTTGTTTGAGTGAGAGTGTAAAGAGTGAGAGAGTCAAAATTTCTTGATAAGACTTCATTATAATGAAATGTTGAGCCTAAAGTAAGTTTGGATTAGACATAATTAAGTTTGTGTTGTGATTATGTTCTCAATAAGTTGGGAACCTTGTGATTGGGGTTGTGAAAGATTTCGTGGAAAACTCTTTCTTATTGATATTAGTGGAAGACTTTTAACTAGGCAAGGCCCCACAGATATAGGAGAAATTAGTCTGAACTACGCTACCAACTTAGTGCCTCACTCCATTTATTTTAGAAATTTGTCGAAACTATGTTATTGGCTTAATGCCTCATTCAATTTATTTTATTGTTCTACTACATGGTTATGTGTGTTTCCAATCTCATTGCAACATTGGTTGGTAGGCGTGTTGTCAACTTCAATCCAATTTACAATCGCCAAACAATGCATGCCCCACAAGACTATCCAAATGAGTATCACTTCTCCCACAGAGAGTGATGGTAATGATCTTTAAACAAATAGCTAGAACCCCCACACTTGCATTGTTCTAGGCCAAGTCCTTATCCATGTGCAGAATAGTGCCACTAACAAAGTAGCCATGTTGGTAAATCATGAAGTGTTTGATGGAGGGCGAAGACCAAGGAGCTTGGGGAGTAGGTACTTTGTGGCTGGTATTGCAACTCTACAAGTGGTGCAGAAGATAAGGTGGGTGATCTTTGACCTGTGTTGCCCCCATTTTTTGATGGCCTTCTAGGTAGCTTCTTTACCGAGTTTTGGGACCTTAATCGGCACAATGTCTTGCCCAGCTTCTAGAGATGCTGCCATGTATGCACAGATGTTGGGGTTTTGTGTCAAGATGTAATCTATCAAATGCATGTAGCCTTTCTTAACCATGGACTTCATCAAATTTCAACCCTTAGATTACCCTTTTTTTTTTAAAACCATATCCTATACATATATCCAACAGTTCAACAAGTCCAATAAAGGATTAATGCACAAATGGTACCATGTAATTACAAGCAATTTACAATTTTATCCATTTCTTATTCTGTAATTATATTAGGACATGATCTTAAGCAATGGACTCTAACAAAGTATTTCCAACTGCCCGAGTGGCAACTAATTAGATAATTCTTACTTTATGATATTGTTTAAATTCTCACAGCTAGATGTAGGATTCGATCCTTGTTAAGGTGAAAATATTATTGCTAAGTATTATACAAAGTATATTCTTTATTTCATATATATACATATGTATATATTAAGAGTTTGGCTCCTAAAGTAACTATTAGAGTGGTAAATTATAACAATACCAAAAGACCCATCATTTTAATATTTTTCTTTCCACTTTCCTTCTTTAATATTAATTTTTGGTAGAAAACTCTAAATAGACAATGAAAATTCTTAGCATAATTCTACTTGTCAGTCATCATTTTTAGTAAATTAGTCTTGAGTCACAAAGCAATATTTGGTATACATAACAAGTTGAGCTCAAATGCCTAGTTGAGCTCGAATACCTAGTTGACGAGCTCAATCTTGAAGGCATTTCTGCAATTATCCCTTTTAGTTGCAACATTTTTGACCTTTCAACACCAACACCCCTTACTCTTTAATGTCGTAGCGATTTCTAAAAGTAGAGGTGAATTTGGAGATATAGATGCATTACCAACTAAGTCTGGGGATATGGGTACATATGAGCAACAAGAAGGGAGAGATATTCATATTGATGTTGATATCGAATTTGAATTTCAAGTGCCTAAAAGAGGCAAGACATCCAGTGACTAGAAAGATTTCGAGGAGCCTATAAAGAATGGATTCCTATTAGCAAGATGTAGATGTTGTTAGAGCAAACTATCTCAAAGCAAAACAAAGTAAACAATGTTAATGTTGAGGCATATCAAGACTGTAAAGTTAGAAAAGCAAAACTTAAGAAGGATGCACATCAATCAACAATTAACTTTCAATTAGAAAGTACCAATTATACAAATGTAGCAATATTACATAAGGACAAATTTGATAAGGAGCAGGCGAGGGAGTCAATTGCCTATTAGAACTTTATGCATGAGCATCCATTTTCTATATTAGAAGAGGAGGTCTTCAATCTTAGATGAAGTGTGTTGTGCTTATATATAGGCAGATTTCTCAATTCATAGCAAAAGTCAATTGGGAGTGTGTTTATGAGATGGAGAAAAAAGTTAAAAGAATTTGTTGAATGAAGTAAATAAGGTGAGTCTCATGACTGACATGTGGAAATTGAAGAATCAAAAGATTGAGTATCTGGTTGTGACTAGACACTAGATTGATACAAAGTGGAAGCTTTAAAGAGGGTTCTCAATTTTGTTTAAATGTTACTACCTCAACATGGAGTTGACATAGCTACTACCATATTCAAGTGTGCAAAGGAAGGGGGCATTGAACTTAAGATTTACTTTATTTCTTGAATAATGATGTTGCTACGAGTCATTTGAAAATTGATTTTTGGAGAGCAAAGAGGCTATGGGTTGAGGACTAGTTGTTTCATGTCTATTGCTGTGCCCATGTATTTAATCTTATGGTTTAAGAAGGGCTAAGTGAGCTTGCAGATATTTGTGAATTATTAGAGATAGCATGGACTACATTTGTCTTAGTGATTGCTGAGATTGCTCAATGATGTGGAGTTTCAAGAAAAAATTGATTCATGATTGTTAAACTAGGTGGAATTCAACTTACAAGATGTTGAGTTGAGCATTAAAGTTTTGAGAAGTCTGTACACAATATGCGAAGTAGGATTCCAATTATGAATTATGTTTGATGGAAGGAGATTGGGATAAAGTGGATAAGGTTTGTGCTATTCTGGCTATGTTTTAGACTGCCGTATATGTTACATCAGGGAGTGATTATCCAATTAACAATTTATTCTCTCTAAGGTTCTTAATGTGAATGGCATTGAATGCTCAAATTGATCATGAGGATGAGTTTATTGTAAGAATGGAGGCTAAAATGAAGCTCAAATTTGATAAGTATTAGAAGGAGTGTAACATGTTAATGTGTAGTGCTACCATCTTGGATTTGAAACAGAAAATGAAAATGGTAGAATTTACATTTTCTAATACGTAACATGAATTGGAGGCCTAGATGCACTTAGTTGGAGTGCGAAAGGTTATCTTTGACTTTTATGAAAAGTATGTGAAAATGTTTATATCTACGAGTGGTGAAGCTTTAGCATTAGGTTCGGGCCTATCTCGTTGCCATGGTCAAGAAAATGCTAGTGTGAGCTTAATGCCAAAAATATAGGATAAACTTGATAAGTGAGAGTTTTCTAGAGGTAGTATTAGTGAGCCCTAAAGGTTTGAGCTAAGGAAATATCTTGAAAAATCTTGCGAGCAACCATCACCTGATCTAGAGGCATTTCATTGTTTAGATTGGTGGATGAAGACCTCAAACCCTATGTTGTCTCATTTGGCTATAGATATATTTGGTTGTTCCTACCTTCACCATGGTATCTGAGGTCATCTTTAGTGATGGGATGATGGTAATTGATTCTTATCGAGTTCTATTAGCTTCCAACAATGTTCAAAAGCTATTGAGAGTGGGTGATTGGTATAAACATTTAAATGGAGTGCAAAAAAAAAATGAAAGCAAATTTTATCTTTTTAATTTTGTATTGAATCTATACATTGCCATAATAAAATTCTATTTAGTATTAATTGTTAACATATATGCTTGTTAGTCTTTGTAGAAAGAAAAAGTTCCGAAAGGGCATGAGTTTTGAAATCTAAATCCATTTCCATGAAATTTGTTCATGCAGTATACCATAGCTTTCAGTATTATTTGTTCCTCTTATATTTTATTATGTTTGTGGCTTCTATGTTATCTCATATCACTAGAGAATTTATATCATGAATTTATGTTACTAAACTTTCTTACTTTCTTCAAAATAGATTTAGGACCAAATCACTCATTTTGCTCCCGGTTTAGAACTTGACGACATGTATGGTCCTATTTATATTGGTTTACCAGTTATTTTTTTTCCTTTCAATTTTCTTGAGGTGATGATCGTCATTCTTCCGTGGATTGCCTTTTTTAATAAGTTGTAAAGATTTAATCTCGTGTTATTATTTCTTACAACGGGACCAATGCAACACAACCTGAAGCTTTTGCTGTGATGATTCTTATCCTTGTTAACCATAAGGATTGAACAAATAATCTGTACGACAATAGGTCTTAGATGAGAAGTTTGATGTTTGTTGGACAAAGTTTTTGGTACCATTTTGTTGTGGGGCAGTGTCTTGCAAGGAACCAACCAATTAGATTTGTGAAAACTATTTGCCTTTATTATTTTGTCACAGGGTCAAAGCACTAGCTTGAACTTTTAGCATTAGTTTAGCCTTACATGGTTCATTATATGATGATTGGTACAGTGTTGGTATACCTTCCAGCATCAGTTTAGCATTACACATATCTGCCTTGGTATGATTCAGTAATGCTCTGAAAAATAGCCACATTGTTGTATAAAAATTCAACTTGATATATCTGTAAGTAGGAGACTATTTTTGCATTCTCGATATATTTTTTTTTAAATGGGTGCAATGGAAGGACAAGAATGTGTCTGTTACTTTTTCACTTCCTAGTTAATGATGTCTTCAGATAGCACTATAGAAATGGTCATAGCACTGTAGAACTCAGTTGTCATATACAGAAAACTCTTTATGAATCTCAAAAATTGCAAAAAGTGGAAAAAAAAAAGGGTGGGACATTCTTCAAATACATTGGGAGCAAGCCACACATAATTAAGGCCCAATAACTAGAAAGTACAAGCAAACTCTATTTTGCATCAATATGTACTAATTATAATTAAATATACTGGAACTCAGTGTATGGTTTATTCAAGTGCATATGTAATTAATATGAATATTTTTATGCTAAAAATAAAGCATTTAGACTACTTGCATAAGCTTTTGTAATATATGGAACAGGTTTTTAATTCAAAACGAAGGAAGGCAAGACAAAGATGGTCATCTAGTTCGAGTAGCATAATTTTTCATCTACTGGTATTAAATATTAGTTTCTATATCACAATTAATTTTTTATATTGTGACATTATATCCAATTAGTTATAACTTTTTAAATTATATTTTCTCTCTTATCTTGTTATTGACTTTTTAAAATTTTTAAACTTTATATTTGTTTTTCTTTTATTTTTTTAACATAATTTTTTGTTAAAAATTTTTATTTTTATTACCAAAATATGTTAATTAATTATTTAATATAATGAATAAAACGACTATGATTTACAAATAATATAACATGATGTATTTTCCAAGCTAAAAATAATTTGTGTTGTATATTTGAGTTCCTGTATTTTCTGTCGCCTTTAATACTCACCGATTAGCCCATAGGGGGCGGAAAGCGCCAGAAAACCCGTGTATGAATTCCCCAAATTCTAGAGCCCTGGCGATGTCTCAACGGCCAATCATGGTTGACGAGATGCAAGAAGAAGGAGAGGCAGAACGTAACAGTGACGATAATGAGAACAACGATAATACTAATACAGAGGCGGCGAAATGGACGGTGGATGGCCGGAAGGAGCGGCGGAAGGCGGCGAAGAAGGAGAAGAGGAAGAAAAAGAGAAAGGAAATGGCGGAGTTAGCCCGCCGTGAGGAGGAGGCTAGGCTCAACGATCCTGAGGTGCTGTGGAGGCTCCAAAGCGAAGAAGAGCAGGAAAGGTTGAGGGCGGAGAGAGAAAGGGCAGAGTTCGAGGAGAGGGAGAAGAAAATTATTGAAGAATGGGAGAGGAGAAGAGCTCAAGAGCAAAGGGAAGAGGAGGAGAGAAGAAAAAGAACTCAGGAAGAAGATCAATCGAAACATAACCTGGTGCTTATTTTAACAACTGTATCTCTACATTTAGCTCGTCTATATATATTTTAAGCGCATTTATTCTGTGGAAATTAATGATATTACCTGAAACAGCCGACTTAAGTTGTGATTCTCATCTGTAATTCCATTGGATTAATCATTGATGATTATTGATTTACTGGATCATTGCTCTTTTCATGAATATATGTGAGAAATGAGATAATGGAATGGCAAAGGTTCGGTTGACATCCATCGAATGTATAGAATTTAAAACAAGGGTCGCTACATTTGATTAAAATAAACAAAATTTGTTTAACTAATTAAAAACGGCAGATTGGCAAAGAAATTGGGAATGGTTTTGGGGCATGCTTGTGGCATTGGTGATTGTCTGCTTTCCGAACTGTTGTTATGCTAAGGGAAGTGGAAAGGGCTAAGATTTGTGCACCATAAACAATGAATCAGAATCCGATAAAATAAGCATGTGAGGAAGATAATGTGGTGACTTGGTATAAAATGACCCTTAACAGAGGATGTATTGAAATTAAATATGAACTGATTTTATAAGTAGGCAGAACAACTTTTTAAATTTGACCCTTAAAGTGTTCATACTTGCATGTGAGGGTGTGGAACATTCTGAAAATTGGTTTAAATAGCTTTAGTAAAGAACAACATTTTAAATTGACCCTGAGGCGTTCTATTTGAATATTTATTACATTAGGTGTGGCCTTGAAATTGAATGTATCTTTTTCTTGGTTTGTGAATTAGGGAGTGCTTAATTCAAACTATTTTTTTTTTTTATTTGGGATTAAGAATTCCATGAAATTGATTGGTTTTTATTTCTTTATGGAAGAGCAATTCTTGTTACTTTGTGTAACCTGACATGGTTGTACCATTGTTTTTACTTTGTGCAATGTAACATGGTTTTATCACTCCGTATACTGAAGAAATAGTGTGTTGCATGTGTCATGCCTCAGAATTGATTACCTTTCAGTTGCATCTGATCCACATGTACTTGTCTGCCTGCATATAAGAATCTAGAAATTGGACTTTCTTGAAATTTATGTGTCTTGCGTACAGATCGGATATGAGGATGAAGCAGATGAAGATGGGTGGGAGTACGTGGAAGAAGGGCCTCCTGAAATTATTTGGCAGGGCAATGAGATCATTGTCAAGAAAAAAAAGATCAGGGTGAAAAAGAAAAACTCAGATCAACAGATTACAAAAGAGGTTTTACTGTTAATTTACACTTCACTTCTAAATCATTACATTATATTCAACACAGAGGTAGACATTTGAAATTCTTTAATAATGTAGGATCCTAGCAGACCGACGTCAAATCCTCTTCCGCCACAGTCGGAAGCTTTTGGTGATAATAAGCATGCATCTATCCTTTCAGCACAAGAACTACTAGAAAATGTTGCTCAGGAGACTCCAAACTTTGGAACAGAGCAGGTAGAACTTGATATCTTGTCTCTCTTACAATATGCCTTACAGAACTCATATGTCATACATTGGTAAGGGCCTTGCTTGTACTTTGTGAAAGCGTTATTCCCTAGCCATCTTCTACTTACTCGGGAAAACTACATCTTATAGCTTGGTTGTATATGTGGCAGGATAAAGCTCATTGTCCTTTCCACCTCAAGACAGGGGCATGTCGATTTGGTTCACGTTGTAGCAGAGTTCATTTTTACCCTGATCAGTCCTGCACTTTGCTTATTAAGAACATGTACAATGGGCCTGGCCTAGCTTGGGAGCAGGATGAGGGTCTCGAGGTCTGTTAATGAGGTCTTCATGTGACTGTAGTATCCTGCTCTTTATTTCATTAATGGTTATAGAATCCATTGTTATTTGCTTCTGATATATTACAGAAATAGTTGAATTTTTCTTGAACCTTGAATGAAGTTCCAAATTGCTCTTTTTCTTTTCTTGATTTGGAAGTGAACAAAACTGATTTAAAGCTGTGCACAGTGCCATTTAACTTTATGAACAAACATTGGTAGGTGTGCTAAATAAGTTTTAAATTTATCTTGAGAATTTATTTTTCTCTTCCTGGACGTGTTTTCTTGATAGAAAATTAGGATATCATGCTGGCAATCGTTGATTCTGAATGCTTTAGCTGTATTTAAACACTGATGAGCTGTTTAAGTAGAATTAATGAGATTCGCAGGATATGTATATAAGCAAATATAGGGAAGAAATTACAGTGATAACCAGAAATGAATGTTTGAAAGATGACAAAAGTTAAGGATTTTGCATATAAGCAAATATTGCATTACCCATAAACTGAAGGTTAGTAGTTGTTACTTTCTTGATTTGCTTATTTGTGTGCATATTGCTTTTTCATGCTTACCACTAGTGTGAATATTGTGCTATGTGTTGTACAACCACCTCATTTCAAAACTTAAACCGGTGGAGATATATCATTTATTATATAATTACTCTTGACACGCTCCACACATGTAGGCAGTATTCTTTTCGTTAAGT
This sequence comes from Avicennia marina, assembly GCA_019155195.1. Taxonomy (NCBI): domain Eukaryota; kingdom Viridiplantae; phylum Streptophyta; class Magnoliopsida; order Lamiales; family Acanthaceae; genus Avicennia; species Avicennia marina. The sequence goes on from CM032760.1 coordinate 7,804,677, forward strand.
CTTGCACTTGCACGTGAAACACTTTTTTAATTTTTTTTTATGAATAGGTGGTGGTGGCATATGAACTCAAGCCCTTTTATTTAACCTAACTTTAATACCGTATTGAATGATCACCTCATCTAAAAGTTTAAACTAATAGAGAGATGTATCATTTAATATCTAATTACAATCAATATGAGTATATGTTTCCAATTTGCTCCACCATGATTGGTACATAGTTTGGTAGAATATTTTCTTATTTTGGTTATCCTTTTAAATTTTTGAGTTCAACTACAGTTTCTTCAATTATTCCTTTTGTTCTTGTATTAATGTTTTTACTTTTTACTATTTATTGAATGTGATTCTTTATTTTTTTATGTGGCTTCTGTACACTAATTCCTGTTGAATTCTTTAACAACTACTAGTATAATGGGGAGCTTCTTTTTTCATGGATGTTGGAGATCTCCTGCCACTAGATGCTATCTCTTAAGGTTCGGTATTGTGAAAATTTCAAGATCTTGTGTTATCTGTTTGTGTTAGTGAAGAGTTACATTATTCTTCCTTTAATTTTGAATTCACACATAAATCAGTTATTTTGTACATCAGATTAGGTATATTCTATGCCTATTATGTAATAATCAAGAATATCTCGCTAACATATAAAGCTAGATTTATGTTGTCGGAGCAAATCTCTCATATTCTATTAAAAATAAATTTCATATCAAGTATTCATCTTGCCATGTCCTGTGATTGATGTCTAATTCCTGTGTGCCTTTTATTTTAAATAGTTCATATGTCAAAGAATGGTTAAAACACATGATGATTGAAAACTTGCAACAGGTGGGATCATATTTTATGGAAGGATTATGGTGATCAGTGTTTGCTTTAAAGGCAGATCTGTTAGATATAGGGGCTCCTTTTCCCTTTAATATGATTGGTTTACTTTCAATCATTTTCTCAGCTTTGTTATAATGCATTGAGGTGTTCCTTCTTTTGCTCTAAGAGCTATTATTTATTATTTGCTGATTTCTTTGGGTCTCCTATACTTGCTTATTTCTCTGATTTTGTGCTATCTTTTTTCCATTCTGCTTTGGCATGTAGAAGTTGTTTGCCTAGATATGCTACAAGAATTCATATAAAAAATAGAAATAAAGCTGTAGCTACTTAAGATCAGGGTTTTTCCCCCCTTCTTTTGATGTGGAAATTGAAGGCTGATGGATTATCTAGCATGCTGATTTTGACCTGATGAGTTAAAAGTGAAGTTCAATAAATGATGGTCTATCTATACATTTTTAGCTTCTTATCACTCGTAAAAGTACCTCTCTCCTTTGACATTTAATAGGATTATGTTCTCTGTTTGTATACACTTGGCAAATGAAGGATAACCACCAGAATGAGATGGATAACATTAATTTCATTCACCAACCATTATTGACAATGTAGAATTTTCGTATGGTTAGAAACGACATAGGATATAATCCCTCAGTCATAGATACTATATTATAGTAGAAGAAATTAAACTTAGCATACATGCTATTAACCATCTCTCTAACGAAGCTAAATAGCACACATGCTGTGCCCGTACCCACTTTTTCTCTGCATCTGTACGCTTTTGGGATCTTCAGTTTAATATGTTTTTACCTTTAATATCCTGGTAAAATCATGAGCTGAGAGTGAGTTTTTATGCTGATGATTTAGTTGAGGTGGTTCTATAAGATTTGGTGCTGGAGAGTGTAAATTCCATATGAGATAGTCTGGGTACTTTGTGATGTTTAAACAATTTAGGATCCCATGGTACATGGAACAGCTGGCGTTGCTTCTATTCATTCTTCATTGCACATTTCGTTATGGTTAACCTTTTCTGCCTACTACTTTATCCAGTACTCAGATGAAGAGGTGGAACATGCTTACGAAGAGTTCTATGAGGATGTACATACAGAATTCTTGAAATTTGGGGAGATTGTAAATTTCAAGGTAGCCAATTGTCTTGATAGAAAGCTAGGTACTTGGGTTGATTAATTTAATCAGTTGATATCTGCATGCTCTTATCATTTTGTGGTTGAGTTACGAATACACCATACAGAAGAGGGCATGGTATTTTAGGTTTGTCATCATCTGTTCCAGGTCAGAAAATAGAAAGCTCGCCAGTCACCATTCTAAATGACATTTATCCATTTCTTTCACTGCAGTAATACATTGTTAATTGTTAAAGTGACAGAAAGCATGAAAGCCATTTTTCATGCTGCTTTTCTGACACCATAAAATGAAAAATAGTAGTTGTACTGGAGCAAATATTTCTCTTGCAGTCTGTTTGTTTCCAGTTCTGGTGTGTAACAAATAAATTGTCGTGTTTCAGGTATGTAGAAACGGTTCACCTCATTTGCGGGGAAATGTGTATGTGCATTATAAGTCTTTGGGTTCTGCTGTGATGGCTTATCAATCAGTAAATGGTCGTTACTTTGCAGGCAAACAGGTATGCCTGTTTAATTTGATGCAAAACAAAATTTAGCATTTCCTGATTGATGTTATGATGCAGATAGGTTTCACTTAATTTACTTTCATTTTTCCATGGTAATATATTGAGGAGCTTATGTCATTAATGATGCAGATTTTACAATATTGTACTCTTGCTGTAGAAGAATTGGGGTATGAAAACTTTCATTCTGGGCAAAATCCTGCGAATCTATGGAAAATACTAAATGAACTCAAGTACAAAAAGTGCCTTCTCAATGCATGATAAAAATAAGAGTCAGGCTGAACTAACTGCTCACCAAGGGACTAGGTAAAAAATTGCTGATATGTTGTAGTAGAACATAACTGTCAAGGGCCATTGTAACTTCAAACTACAAGGACCAGGAAATGTGTTCTCTCCATCATGCAACAGGCGGTGAATTTTGATCCTAAAATATTGCAGGAATTCTAGATATCTAGATGCAGCACGTAATGTTCATCATAGGGGCAATATCTGAAGTTCTTTTACCTTCTCTTGTATCTCAAAAACCAAAATTTGATGAGTGATAGACTAAAGCAGAAGTTCAAAATCAGTAACAGAAATAATTTTTGAATCTGAAAACCACTGTAGCCTTCTTATGCCTAATATTTGCTTCAAATTGTGTTGCTTGTGTGCTACAGGGATATTGAAGCTTTACATTAATGCTGTGATTCTGGTCTGTATCATGTGCATGAATGCTCTAAATAATTCGAAGAATGCTGCACAATGTAGTTTACCCTATGCTGCTTCATGTTCTGACAAGATTTTCTCCTTTATTTACAGGTTCAGTGCGAGTTTGTTGGGGTAACAAGATGGAAGATTGCTATATGTGGAGAGTTTATGAAATCAAGCCTTCAGGTAAAACTAGCATTTTTACGAATCAATATATTTTCATACCTGTATAACCATATGGCACTTGGATGGTGCAGCTTTTGCTGTTATCTTCCCTATATATATGGTCACTTGTATTATGCTTGTTACATGCAATTTTTTTTCTTTTTGGTAGACATGTTCTCGTGGAATGGCCTGCAATTTTATTCATTGCTTTCGGAATCCTGGCGGAGACTATGAATGGGCTGATTGGGATAAACCACCTCCAAAATACTGGCTTAAAAAGATGGCTGCTTTGTTTGGTTATTCTGATGAATCTGGATATGACAAACAGATTGAGAAAGATGGCCCAAGACCGTTCAGGAATTCCAGCAGAACTTTGATGGATGATGCTGACAGGTGTGCTCGACATTTATTTCTGTCTTGCCATGTTTTAATCATGATCTGTATATGAAATCAGGTCTATGGTTTTTCTTGCTTTCTGTTAGTTTGACATGAAAGAACCAAAGTCTATCTAACAGCAAAAATATAGTGTGGGATTGGAATTCCATTTTGTAGTTCTGATAGCAAAATCATTTCTACAAATCCTTTGGCAAGAAATCTAAAAGTGCTTAATTTATCGTTTCTTTGTTTCTCCATGTTATAAACTATGTGGAGTCCCCAGGATCAGCTATTTGACATTTGGTTAATATTTGTGAAATACATAGGTGGCAAGCGAAGGCATTTTTGTTACTCATTTTCTGTGAACTCTGAATAGATTTAAACAACAGTAAGACAATAGAAAAGATGAACTTGTAGAAGACTTCCTTGAAAAGATGAACTTGTAGAAGATATCCTTTGATCTTATGGGTGATCAGTACATATATAGATGATTTATTTATTGTTTGGTGAGAGAGAAAAATAGAAGAGATTTCTACATTTGTTCGGTGGAGATGGGACCAGCCATTGTTGATTGTCATTGAGGGAGAACAATCGATTTTCTGCAACTTTGTTAATAAGCAAAGCAGAAGCAATGGTTCCCACTGGCCTGTCTCTTCATTTTCTGGCTGCACCTTGATCCACAATAGGCTGAAATCAATGCACGAAGTTCCTTGTGAATTGGCCAGGGACATTCATCTGGATGATAAATAGACTTGCCAAGCAATTAATAGGAATCATTTTTTGTCATTTGTTGTAATGTGGTGTGACCCAAATATTATTAAAACTTGAAAACCTTGGTGTTGAGTTTTGAAAATTTTGGGTAAAGAGTAGAATTTTGATATATTTATAAGATCACTATACTACGCATTTAATTGATGGTTGTGATATTTTGTATTTGATTTTGGCTCCTTTTTCTAATTTCTTGACTTTTATGGAGTTCACAATACACATAGGTAGTCACTGTAACCTGAAATCAAGCGAGTGCACATGTTATAGCTCTTTGGGCAATTGTCTTTGCATGTGGGCTGAATGACTGATAATTCCTTTGTTTTCTTGTTTGCCCTGCTTTCTCAATTCTGCAACTCTTTTTCTGGAAAATGATCCTATATGGGTAGTTAATTGTGGCATATTGTATAAGAATGGAATAAGATCTTTGATTGATTCTCCTGTAATTAACAATACTAGTCTATTCCTTTTGTTGATTTATGTTATTATCATCGTTGTAGAGGCTTCTGGGCTGGCCAGGTTCATGTTTTTTTTTCTATGTGACCTTTTGAGTTGTGGTGGATATAAGATTGCTAATGTTCCTAACATGGTAGACCATGGCTCCCTTTGTTAGCTTTTGTTTGATTGTCTGACTAAGAAAGTTTTATTTTATTTATTCATTTATTTTGTTGTGTAAATTTCTGTGATAGATATCACGTCCGCAGATTTCAATCAAGGGAGATCTATTATTCAAGAAATGCAAGGAATTACACTGAGGATGATACTCGAAGCAGTACATATGGGCAGCAGCGCAGATTTGGCAATAGAAAGCAGCCAGAAGTTCTCAAGGATGGAAAATATGATGATACAGCAAATTCTAGAGAGAAGGATCACTGTAAGAATATGCCAAGTGATAGTGATTCTGATGAAAATTTGGACAGGGATAGAGGTAGGGATAGCAGCTATGACCACTCAAGAATCCGCTTTCAAGCACAGAGGAACAGGAAATTGGGATATAGAGATAGAGGTGGTAAAAGTGAAGGGAGGAGCATGCATGGGAGTGATAGTGACAGTGACAAGCACAATCAACATGGGCGTCGAAGGAGGAGCAGAAGACACCGGGAGAAAAGGTATGAAAGTATGGGTGGAAGTTGTGGTGCTGGTTCAGAAGTGGATCGGTTGGACATGAACAGAAATAAAGCTGTTAACCGGAGCAGCATCCCTACTGAGGATAGGCAAAAGAATAAAGTGTCTGCTTCTGATGATCACTGGGATGCCCTGTGCGACGGCAATTTAACTGGTCATTGGTCTGATGTGGAGCAACCGAGTGTTCCAGAAAAATCTCCAGGGTCTCGTGGTTCTGAAGAGTTTGAAGATAAGAAGTCCAAGAGATCAAGTGCTCGTAAACTAAAGAACCCCAGCATTAGGGACGATTTGGGTAGAGGGGATGGAGACATTGAACGTGATAGTGGAGACTCCTGTGATTATGATCGAAGCTATAAATCTTTCGATTCCAGTTCGAGATACCCAAGAACAGACACTGGTCCATTGGAATTGGGAGAATCTAAGAAACTATTTCCTGATCATCCCAGGAAATCAAAACGAAAGGGATACGGGGACAAGAAATTTGACCCTGAAAGTCGAATTCATTACCACAAGGCTAGTGGTGCTGACAAAAGAGGCCGCTGGGAACCCAACAATGACGATGATTGGGCAGAGCACAAACAATTTGATTACCATATAGATGAAGCTAATGATGAAAGAGGCCGCTGGGAACCTGATAAAGTCTATCTGGAGAGCGGTGCCATGTAGCGTCTCAGATGGTACAAGGCATTGAAGGGGGCAAACTCAGGGAAGCTTTTTCTGTTAGTTAAGATAACAGTTTTTCAGGAGGCCATGGCGTCTGTTACCTTCAACTGAATCCATGAGAGCCTTGTGAATGAAAGATTGCAGGATGGAGCAGCTGTCACAGCTGTGAAAATTATGCTTTCTCTAGTCTTAGGCTCGTGGGCACACCATGTTTCCATTTTGGCAAATTGAATTTGGGGTCATTTGCATTGGGTATGGGGTTTTCTTAGGCTTTACATATTATGAATAAAAAATGTACCCGAGGAAATGAGTGGTCCAAAATTTTTTTTAGAGTCAAATTTGGATGGAAGGTTTTATATTTATGAGAGGGATTGAGAGTACGGATTTCAAAAATTTCCAATAAAATGGCTTTAAAAAAGGAAAAAATTTGAAATATAAAGTTATCCAAACAACGCAGGAGCTACCTCAACTATGTTTTTTCTCAGGTGCTTCTTTAAAAGTTCTACAACGTGAATTGGTTTGCCAGATTGTATTAATAATGTTTTGCCAAAATTATTTGTGTTTGGGGGATATCTAATTGAGTTATGAAAAAGGAAAAATATCAAAGAGGATAGCCCATCCATCCACCTATCAATTCTGTTATTCTTGTTCTACTATTTTCTTTTTCTTATTATTGTTATTTTTAATAGTGTTGATCTTATTGTTATTTTTATTATTTTGGTTGTTACTGTCCTCGGTTTTTGTATTAGAGAATCTAGGATTTATTTATTAATTTTTGAAAAATAATAATCATATATAATAGTTAAATGTAATGTCAAAATCACTCGAAGTTATATTTAGGAAGATAACGAAATGAGTTCGCAAGCATACCTTTAAAATGGAAAGTGTATTTATACATTTTTTAAACATGCAATCTTAAAAAAGAATCAAAATCAAATAGGTCATTAGTTGAATTTTATGAATATTAAATGCTCTATTATTATTTAAGTAAAGCTATTGGGCGAGAATTATGATCATTAAAAAATTTTATTATACAAAATTATGATTTACTATGATATTAAAAAACTTTTCATTTATAGGTCTACACGTATAAATTGATAGGCATCCAGCAATTTTACAAGCTTAATCTAATTTCTTATACCTAAAAGCTATGTGTTATTTATTTTATTTGTCTGGTATACTTTAATTATAGTATGAAATAATAAAATTAAAGGATATTATTTAAATTTGATTCTATTTAACATTGCATATTCAAAATATTATAGTGACTCTCCATATTCAAAATTTTGTTTCTATTTTCTTTGATATAGCTTTGTAAATATTTGGAATTTTCAAATGAAATTGATTACATATAGAAGTTAACTTCAAGATTTTTATTGATTATATATTTTTTAAGAAAATTTGGATTGTTCTAAAATGATATATAATGCTTAACTAAATATTTTAAATGAATTTCCATATATTCACAATACACATCAACCTTCAAAATTTGGACTTGTTGACACTTGTGTATGAATTGACACTTATGTAACACAAATTATTTAGAAAAATATTAGAAAAAAATTCTTGACAAAAATACAAATATTGCTCTCCAAGAATTTTCATAAATTGAGAAGTCAAAGAATCCTGAATTGAATGGAAAGTGGAAGACTTTGACTTTGCCTAAACTATTGGAGTCCAAATTTGAATGGGAAATATCTACAAAAACTGTCCATGCATGGAATAATCTGATCATATCTTTACAGAACAATAGAAGATATGATTGTGCTAAAAAATAGGTGAAAATCTACACTATATAGAAAGTCAACCACTAGAATTGGTAACTGCAACTAGAACTCAAACACTAGACAATAGACTAGGACAAATTTTGGACCAAATCCTAACCAACAATTTGGGTGTGATTTGCTGCTGATCTCTGATTTCTTGAAGCAAAAACGAAGAATAAAATAGGTTGAAGTTATGCAAGGGTGGGTGTGCCTTCCTTGACAAAACTGTAAGTTTGGAGTGAAAAAAACGCCTACATGTACATATTTGTTTTTGATGTATTGATGTATTAAGTTCGTATAAATTCTTATGAGGGGTTCATTTCATGTCAATATAAACATTGGGGTCAAAAGAGATTTTAGCTAGACACTTTACCTATGGAGAGTGTGAAATGATAACATGTGAAATTATAACTTAGTTATACCCCATTTTGGCTTAATTTATGTGCGCATATAAGCTAAAATAATTAAATTATGTTATCATGTATGAATTATAGTAGTTTGGTGAATTGGATGTGCATGATTATAGTTTTAGGTTAATGGATTAATTCTGAACAAATTCTACATTCAAATGTAATTTTTGCTCACATGCCAGGGTTGTTGCTGCAAAGATGGATGTCGCAGTTGCGGAAGGTGGAGTCACAGCCACAAAGAGCAATTGCAACCTATTTTGGAAATTGTTGCTTTCATCAGTCGTGGTCACGAACAAGTGGCTCACGTGCGCGAGGACTAGAGTGTAGAATCCAATAGAACATGAGGCAGAATGCATTGCAGTTGGAATTCCAGTTGTGTTGAGAAAGAGCATGATAGTGAGAAAATGAGGTGTCGGAAGAAAATTAAGAGGCAGAGACTTAAGCAAGCTCACGCCTGGGTTCACAGGTGGGGCAAACAATAGTGCAACCATGGGACATGTTTTTGTGGCCACGAGTTCGTGAGTGACAAAGTGCAGACAATTGGGGCCACAATCCTGCATGGAATTTTAAGGGTTTTTTTTAATGTCTTTTTACATCTTACATGAGCCTTAGACACATTGGGACTATATGTACATGTTCATTAAGCATAAAAGGAGTCTTTAGCCTAGTTTATCTTCCAAACACTTAGAAAACTCACTAGAGAAGCGAAGAAGAGGAATCCACATAAAGTTTTAGTAAGATTTCAATAGTCCATGCCATGCAAGGACATTAGAATAATTTTTCAAGCTTTTACTATTATTTTTCATTGTTCTGGATGTTGAATATTATAGCAATAGTTTTTGTCAATAATATTATGGATTACTAAATATTTATCTAGTCTCTTCTATTTGTATTTGATTGAATACATGTGAATGGTTTCATGGGTGATTGTCTTTGCTTTTGTTATTTACAATTATTGAATTGAATAGTAAGTAGAGGAATTGGCCACTTCTCTAATTAATTTGAGGTTGTGCGATAAATAACAGAAGTGAAACTTGGACTCTAAATGTGCAATTGTGAGCATTAAACTTGTGAGAATAATGAGAGTGTACTAAACTTGGTAACTAATGGAAAAACCTGCCAAATTTTAAGTTGAAGCTTTAGGATAATTTGAGAAGAAATTCTACAAGCATTAGGAATAACAACCCGTAACAAAGCAATTGAATCGATAATCAACATAAATTGGCATATGTATGCAATTAATACAACGCAAGAGATTAAACTTTTCAATTCTCGGCTCTCCACCTACTCAATTTGTGATTTTGCTTGTTAGTGTTTGTCCTATTTATTTCTTTTATTATCTCTACATTCTTCGGGCCTAACTAATGAAACCTTAGTTACATTGATGAACAATTCACCTTTCTTTGTGGATATGACACCCATACTCTTCATAGAAGTTAAATTTTGGTATGATGACAACCCACATCACGGAAGTGCATGAACTAGTTGAGACCAAGTGGGAACTTTAATTAGATAAATGGAGTGAGAGAGAGAGAGAGAGACAAGAGATTTGTGTTAGTTATTTTTTATTGTAATTACTTGGAATAGTGAATTACTTTGATCTAAGTGAGGGCCCCATAGATATAGAAGTAGTTGAGGCTCCTAATTGCGTAAACATATTATGTGTTTTTGTGATTACTTTTACTCTATATTTTGCATGTGTAGTTGTATTACAACATTAATATAAAAATTGTCCAGAGAAATCATAACATCATTGTGTAAAATTTAACCTGCAATTGCAACACTCAGTCTAACCTACCTTACAAGTGGCATCAGAGCCATGTCACCTTTTTTGGACTTGACTGCAAGGAGGTGAGATCCTATAACTGAAAATCCGACCATGAGTGCAAACGAAGGTGCTTTAGTCATGTGACCCGTATTGCTATATGGAACTTAGTACTCTTCTAGGATGCAGGCTTTAATCAAGTCTCTTAACGAGAAGGCCGAGAGTTCTAACGCTGATAAACAACATGACCAAGAATGATGGTAGGGATGTTGTCAAGGATGTGAGTACTTGGATAGACGAAGAGTGGAAGGTCACCCTCGAAAATGTAAAGGCGATTAATGCCATCTTTATCGAAATTGATAAGGAGCAATTTCAATTAATCTCCAATTGCAAAATGATGAAGAAAGCATGGGATATTTTTCAAAATATCCATGAAGGTATGAGTTTTATTTGTATTTCTAAACTCTAAATGTTGATAGTTGATGGGCAAGGATGAGACGATGACCATATTCAATGGGAAGTTTGAAACAGCTAACTAGGCATACCAACTTGAAAAGAGGTACTTAGAAGCTAAATTAGTCCAAAAGACATTGTGCTCTCTCCTAGAATGCTTCTCTATGAAGGTGGCAACCATTGAGGAAGCTCGAGATGTGGAGAAGATGAGATTAGATGAATTGATGGGCACGTTGCAAACATTCAAGATGAATATGGTTCAAGCCAAAATGGAAAAAGAGATGGTGCTAAATTTTGTAAGAATTAGAACGGAGAAGGAAAATTCCAACACTAATGATGAAGTAATTATGGTGGCTAAAAAGGTCAAGAACTTCACAAGAAGTCCATATAGAAAGAGAGGAAATACTTAACCAATCGGAATGCCAGTTCCACCAAAAGAACTATTGGAGAAGGTGGCAATAAAAGGGATAAAAAGAATTGCAAAAATGATTTGTTCAGGAAAGGAATCTAATGTTATGAGTGCAGTAGATACGGTTATATCTTTACCAAGTGTGTGAACACATTAAATAATCAAGAAAAATTGATGGCAACAACTTGGAGCAACGATGATTCAGAGGTTTCTGAAGAGGATGAATAGACAAGTAACCATATTACCTTCAAAGGTGATGAGACAATAGCTAAAAATGCTTGAGTTGATGCCCCAATTCTAGAGATGCAGTAAGAGAATAATAGCGACTCTAACTTAGAGGTCATGCATGAAGAATTGATGTCCACGTACCAAATGATGTATGACAAGATTCCATCTTTGAAAATTGATGTTAAGAGTCTTCAAAAGGAAAATGAGGAGTTGAAATGCGAAATTTCTATAGGGTTAAAACAGCATCAAGATATGGCATTGAAATCCAAAGAAAACAAAAAGGCCTTAGAGAAATTGGAGAAAGGAAAGGCAAAACTTGATGATTTGTTGACCATAGGCAAAACTTCAAGGGACAACTTTGGACTTGGCCTCATGGAACATTTAGGTACCAACCAGCTCAATCTCAAGGAGATCCAATTTGTGCCAGCATCAATCTAGACCATTGCACCGTTGTGCAAGCATTTATCTAGGCAACTAAACTTGCTGTTGTAGTATTGAAGAGGAAAAATAGAAGAAGATACAAAAGCTCCCAACGGATTTGAACTCAATGTGAGTATTGTCATAAGTTTGGTCTTCTTTTTACTAAATGCTTTACTCTTCTAAAGGACTTTATAGATGGAATAAATATTGATTCGAAGAGTTCAAGTAAAAATCTAAAAGGCAACATAACATGGTCTAGGTCAAAAAATCTGACTTGTGTTACTATCCCACCTATACAGCGGTATAGGTATGCTCTAACACCACTTGATATTTTGACAATAGATGATTGAGGCACATGGCAGGAGATAAGTCAAACTTGGCCAAATACACAAGTTTTGTAAGAGGACATGTAACATTTGGAGATGGGTGGAAGGGTTGTGTAATCGAAAAGGGTGTCCTACATGTTGAAGGGATGAAAAAAATTAAAAGATAGGCTCCATGTTCAAGGGTTGAAGGCCAATCTTCTAAGTATCAGCCATTTGTGCGACCAGAATCTCCATGTTCAATTTACAAGTCACAAATGTTACATGAATGGTGAGAACAACAACGAAATGTTGACTAGGAAGAGGTCATTCAATAACTACTACCTAAATGATGCTATAACGTGTCTTAGAACAGAAGTAGATGGGAGTGAAATTTAGCATGAGAGGTTAGGCCATCCTAATTACCATGACTTAATGAGGATTTCCAAAGCTTGTGTAGTTAGAGGTTTACCTATTCTCATAGTTAAAAAAAGAGGAGTGTGTGGTTTGTGCCAATAAACAAAGTAGTGTAGGAAAACTCATCTGGTGTTGAGACACCACTGTACCTCTAGAGCCCTAGAAATGTTACACATAGATTTGATGAGGCTGAGTGATGTTGCAAGTTTGGGAGCTAAGAAATATGATTTCAAATATGTTGATGATTCACATGCTATGCTTGGGTTAAGTGTCTTAGAGAAAAGTCAAAAGCCTTCAACGCTTTTAAGAAATTATGCCTCCAACTCCAAACTAAAAGAAAAGGTGGTGAAGGTAAGGTAGTCGAGATATGGAGTTTTATAAATTTTGTTCCAAAAGTAGAATTGCACACCAATTTTTCACACCTAAAACCCCAAAAAAAAATGGGTTATAGGTGTGAATAAGCTGAACCTCTCAATTGAGGGTTATAAATTGAGATATCCAATATGTTGCATGTGGCCCTCTCATTTGAGGGTATAGATTAAGCCCACGTGACCCATTTAATTGGGGTTACAGGTTGAGATACATGACCCTCTCAATCAGGTTCAAAAATTGAGACAATTGTAAGCATGCACTTGACCCTCCTTGGTCAAAGTTGTAGATTGAGATCTTGATTAGTAAATTGGTACACAAATTGTTTGAGTCCTCAAAAAACCTAACAAAGTGTACAGGTAGAATACTTTTGAACAACAATACTTGCGTTTATTATTCTTTGTATTATTATGTGGACTTTCAAATGAACATATGAATTTTGTGAAATTTTTTACTACGTTCACATCCCAAGAAAGCAGGTAAACGCCTTACTAGGTAATTTGTTGCTCATCCACTTTGAAAAACCATTTTATAGATGATGCTATCAGAGACAAGTGCACTTAGGACTGATTGTGTGTTGGGATACTAGATGGAGACCTGGGTTATTGTTATTTTGATATTTAAGAATAAGCATTGCAACCAACTTAGTGGTATTTCTTATTTTTCCACTGCACTACTGTAATAGCTTATAATTTAGAATGAATTTCATTTTATGAATTAGATATTCTGATCTGTGGGCTTCAATTCTATTGAGATAATTATCATGCAAATATTGTTGGGTCACCATGTTGGGATGGGGGTATGATAGAAAGTGGTATCAAAACCTAAGTTATGATGACACATAAAACACTTGAACTTAGGTAAGGACCTGAATCACTAGGGCATAAAGCATAAGGGCTAAAGTTTACAATTTGATGTGCGCATAAGATATTGATTGGAGAATTAGATAGAGCATGAATCCTTGATCTTAAAGGATTATGATGTCTTAGAATAAAAAAAGACCTAGGTTTTAAACCTTAAGAAAGTGTGATGTCTAAAGTTTAAACTGAGCTTAGGCTTTGATCTCAAACATATGAGATACCTAAACCTAGACATGTAAAATACTTGAACTACTTTACCTCTTGGGATTTAAACCATTAGGGCCTAAATTCTTAAGATTGTGATTGCACGTGCGTAATTAGACATTAATTTGATTAGACCCTGACATAAATTGGCCTTGTGGTATAGATAATGAAAGGACAAGTATGTTTAAAGGATTTGCGCGCATATGCCCAACCTCACGCCGTAGAGAGGAGATTAAGGCTGAAAATAGGATGATGTGGGAGGAATTCAAGAACTTGAAATAAAAAAGTGAAGAACTGAAAAAAAAAAAGAAATACACAAAGGCAAAATCTAACTTTATAAACTTTAGAAAATAACATCTAGACTCGTGAACAGATTACGAAACAAGATAGCCAAACTAAGAGAGACGATTGTTGATTTTGAAGCCCTTAACAAAAGGCATGATGTCTTGAAGGCCAATTATGAGGATAAAATAGTAGATTTGATGGAGATGTGGCATGAGCTAGTATGATGAGTGAGTGAGTGCCCTTCTCACTAAGAATGGTTGGCTGCGTGAGTGACTCCATGTGTTGGTATCGAAGCTAGAAGAGGAGTAGGAGAGGACTCGAAAGAAGAGGTGCACGTGTTGAAGATAAGGTAGGGATTAAGAAGGGGGCGAGGGAGAGAGAGTTAACAAGAAAAAGAATGATGCTTGCAACGATTTTAGATGTTGAGCTGAAACTTTTTCATTACAGTAAACTAGTATTGCAGTTAAATAATATCTAATTTTCTCTTATGGTGATCATTGCCTATTCTAGCATTGTCCTATATGTCATCCAACTACAAGATGTTCGATAGCCATTTATCAACAAAAGAGATCTCTACCATGAAAGAGAGTGATTGAACACGAAGGGCCTAACTATCACAACTTTAAGTGTATATAAGATTTTGATTTGAACTTAGGTGCGAAGGGCTTTAGAGCCCGAAATTGATCATAGGTATGATGATATAAGTCGTTGGGATATTAGATCACTATTACATATACATTTGTAATATTAGTCTAGATAATAACTAATGTAGGCTAATCTTGTGACATAGATCATGGACATAGCATAGCCAACAACCTTAGACATATGAGATAATTAAATCTAGGCTTTGACCACAAAAATTTAAACCACTAGGCATGAATCACAAAGTTGGAAAATTACTAGTTTGTGTGTATATAAGACATTAATAACGGAAGGAGCTAATAAGTCAGGAAAACGTGCACACAGATAGTGACATCCCTAATAAGGATGTCTCAGACCTCCTCTTCACAACCTTAGGTCTAATTGAAGCGGGTGGCCACAGTAATGGTTAAGTCATCGAGGCATTGTGATAAAGGTGAGATTAAAACAAAATGCTAAGATAGAAATTAGGCGATATCTGAGGGACATATAGCAACCTCAAGAGGAAATATGTAAAAGTAGAGACTGAACACAAAGACCATATAGAAACCAAGAATGATTTAAGAAGACCCTAGTTGGGTCCTAACTCAGAAGACAAGCATCAAGGATATCAAATCCCGCTATCAGCGAATAAGAGGCTTAATTGGATAGGAAATGGCATGGCACCGCCCTAGCCAATAGGGTGTACCTTCTGCCACCGTAAGCATGGGAGAATACATCATTAAGCAATGGGAGCCTGTTTTAAATAAGCCTGATAGGGAAACAAGGCCTTAAACTACCTGAGCAAAGCCTCATGACCTACTACAGATGACTACAATTACAATCCCAATCAAGAGAAACATAAGCAGTTGGAGTTTAGGGAAAAGGCAAGAAGAAGAGGGTTAGTGAGGATGAGAATAATGACTTGTTGTTGACACGAGGATGTTAATTTATGATATCTGAAAATATTATGATGAAATAATGAAAATTTTACCTTTTGAGTTATTCAATTCCTACTTTAATTATTTCTTATACAATAACAAAGCACTCATTAGTTATTTATTAATGAGTATCAAGAAACTTTTGTTATGTAAAAAAGGATTCATCGTTCAAGGCCACACAACAATCTCTTTACTCTACCCTTGGAATGATGACAACAAATAACTATTCAAATACTCTCTTACCCCACCATGGTGCAACCCAAACTACAATCTTCCTATGGCTAAACAAGACTAAGCTAGAAGGCTTTGATTGTAATAGCCTCCATAGTGGTCTAAGTAGTCGAAATCCAATACTAGGCCCCACCTAACTCTGGGCCCATACAGGCAAACCTAAGCTAGGAAAGGCATGCAAGGGTATTTACCTTGACTAGAAGAGGTGAACAGTGGTAAAAGACAAATGTAAAGTGCTAATAATGTCCCTACTAATAATCCAAAAATGTATGCCTAATTCGACTAAGGTACTACTTGCTCACTTGCCTTCAAGGAAGCTACTAAGCACCTAAGGATATGAAATATGAGACTAACCTAATGCAAAGAGTAGTGCCCATTGTGCATAATAGCCCTAGTAAGAGTAAAGGAACTAGAAGTATAAGGATAGAGAGATAGGAGTGGGGCATCAGAAGCTTGGGGATGTAGTGTCCTATTCATGGGGAAAAGAAAAGGTAGCAGCTTGGGTTTCAGTATGGGCTATAGAAAATTCAATAGAACGCGATCAAGAGTGAATATCCCTTGCTTAGGATAAGTGATCTACTTGACCAATCCAATAAGGGCTAGAGCATGCTTCAAAAGTAAACTAAGGTCAGATTACCAACAATTAAAGATCAATAAAGGGTAAGGATATGCCCTATGATATAGCTAGAAGTAGGCGTTTTGAATTACATGGTGTTACTAATTGGATAAACTAGACTTCCGTAGATCGTGATGCGAGTCGTTAACACACCAAAATTTAAATTTATAATGACTAGTACTAGGTAAGTACGAGTGTCGTATCTGTAAAGAGGGTTTGTGTGTCTATTGATTTAATTGAGTTCTTATTAATTAGGCCTCAAGATCAGAGCGAGAGAAAAGAAATAAAACTAAAGGAGAACACCAAGAACAAAGTACACTAGATGAAAGTATTGGAATGCCAAAGACTGAAGAATCTAGTCACTCATGTTGTCTTGGTTTCCTATGCATGCCAAATTACATTAATTATTAATTTAATTGCATTGGTTACATATTATTAATCCTAAAGTTTATAAGGTATTCTCTCGAATTTTCCTGTAGCTTTAACCCCAGATTTTAGCGGTATTCCCAAGCTAAATCTAGTCAAGTGTTCAAGTTGGTGATTAACAATAGTTTTCTACACTAACTCTACGATTTCATTCTCGTTATTCTCATAAAGCTAGTGATCACAAATTGTATGTCTAGTGTGCAAGTTTAACTCCTGTTATTCCTTGCACTACCACAAATAATTAGAGAAGTGGCTAATCTTCCCCAATTACTATCCAATCCATAATTGTGAATAACCATACAGAGATATTAATTGGAATTCATGCACACATTATACACTAAACACAAACACAAGTGACTAGAGAAGAATTTAGAAATTCATAGTAAATTCAATAAAAATAGGTTCTCAACTATTTATCATCCAAGCAAATATCAAAATAATACAAAAGCTATGAAAACTTATTCCTAAGACTTTGCTTTGTGTGGAAATGAATTTTCTTAAACTCGTGGCATGGATCCCTCATTCTCTAAACTTTAATCTTATGTTTCTATATACTAAGAGTTGGAAAAGAAACTAAAACCTAAAAAAACTAGAAAATCCCCATTTTCAGATGCAAGGTTCTCTTATTTATAACTCAAGAAACCCTAGGAGACGTGCAGATGTGTGAAAAAGTTGAAAAACCCCTTGAAAATTATGAAAAATGAGAATTGAACATTTCTAGTGCCGAAATGCCACGATCGTGGCTAAAAATCTTGCGATCGCGGCTCCAAATTGTGAAAATTCTTGAACATTTTGTGGTCTAGTTCTACGACAGTAGAACACTTTCCCGCAATTGGGGCTCGTCCTTCCACGATTGCGGCTTTAATCACGGAAATTCTAGTGTTTGATTGCTTTGGCGGTGTACATTCTTTTGTGTTGTTTAACGTCTTTGTTTGATGTCTGATTGACCTAATTTTTATCCTGTTAGAAGCCAGTTCATTTTTATTTTATTCCTTCTAGTTTCAGCTTAATTTAAGGTTCCACAAAAACGCGACATTATTTCAAAGTCACTGCTTAATCTTCCTACAACCATGATGACTCTCATTTTAAAATACATATATGCATGACAATTCTCATTTTAAGGCACATGCATGATAATATTTAATCTAATTGATGCATGATAATGTGTTTTCTTCATTTTTCCTCATATGCATGCATAAATTAAGTACAAAATAGGTATAAATATGCCTATTATTTCACATGTTATCAGATTGCATGAACTAGATATTTTGGCCTTACTTGACAATAATAGTGGAGTCTATGGATGGCATTTTAGGGTTACTTCCTGAGCAAAGAAGAACAAGAGAAACATTTGTAGATAGGCTTACAAATTTTAGGGAGAAACAACCCCTATGCAAAGACCAACAAATGCAAAATTAGGGTTAGAAAGCGTGATGCTCGGGGATCAAGACTACACAAAGTTGATGACTACAAATCAGGTTAAGAAAAGTAATACTTTGGGGCATTCTCATCACACCATAGATTTCTTGGATGAGGTTCATTAAGTTTTGAGGATGAAACTTGTTGTAAGAGTTGGGGGGGTGGGGAATGTATTGCTTAGTTCCTTGTATTAAAAAAAAAATTATCTATTTAGTAGTTACCTATTTATTTAATTATCTATTTTGGTATCGTTATATTTGGATTATAGAAGGAGGTACATACATGTAAAGGCTAGTCAAAATCCACTAAACTTGGAAGATTTGATGGAGAACAAATACCATTTGCATGGCGAGGTGATTTTTGGTATGGAGAATATAGGAAGATCTTACCTTGATTACAAGGATGAACCTTGCCTTAACACCACACCTATAGCAAAGTATATGAGCACAATTATTGTGAGATGGAAAGAAATATTTGCATTCTTCTACCCTAAGAAACTTGTTAGCTGGCTTTTAGGGGGGAGGAAATGAGAGAAGAAAAAAATTCTAGCCCCAAGACTTGAAGAAGTTGAGGTAATTTATCTAGCCAAGCTTTGTATCTTCAATATATATTAGTAGGAAATTAGTATTCTCGCACCATAGACACATATTCATGAATTTTGTATGCTTGCATGCTATATTAAGTCAACATGTAGGTGGATATATGATAACAAGTGCATACACGTAGGAATCATAGCATGAAACATGGCATATGTGAACCCAACATGTAAACTTTCATCACCCTTGAATCCTTGTTCCCTTTGTGTCCAGGCATTTTCATGTGGAAAACTAGTGAAAAGGCTCCTCAAAACTTGTGTAGAATGTGTAATTGTAGGATGAGATGGCTAGGATTGCATAGCAAAAAAGAAACAAAGCAAATGAGACTTAATGCGTAGGTAGTCTGCAATCTACATAGTGATTTGCAGTTATGGAGGCGCCCTCACGGTTATGGGCTCTCCTACAGGCATGCCCAATATATATTGTGGTTGGCCTTGCAGTCCTGACATCTCACCTCATGGTCACAATGCATCATTCTAAAGTTGTG
This sequence comes from Avicennia marina, assembly GCA_019155195.1. Taxonomy (NCBI): domain Eukaryota; kingdom Viridiplantae; phylum Streptophyta; class Magnoliopsida; order Lamiales; family Acanthaceae; genus Avicennia; species Avicennia marina. The sequence continues at coordinate 7,824,134 of CM032760.1, forward strand.
AGCATTGACCCCATGCATCTCCAGTACGTGACATGGCTGGTTCTGTGGTTGCAAAATTCCTAGTTGCGGTCACTAACCCTAACTGTAGTGATGTCCAAAATGCATTGCGGCCTATCTTGTGAGTGCAGATTTCCTTTCATGGTTACAAGACTTGGAAAGCAGGCAGAAACATGTTCAAGTGTAGTTAACGTCTAAATTCACCCTGTTTAATGCCAAAGCACACCAAACCACTCTGAATACGACCTTCCTAGACATGGGAAACATTGAACACATGAATCAAGGATAAAAAACTTCTCAAGTAGGTGGAATTTAAGTTGAACCACAAAGAGATAGGTATGAAATCTTGTAGGAAAGAACTATCTAAAGAGTCAAAAGCTTATATAGCATTTAGGAAGCATATAGGAGGTGAAGCTACTATTAAATTGGGATTAATTGAGGAAGTTATTTTAGTTGAATAGGAATCAAAGAACTAGAAACTAATGAATTGTAGAATCAAGGAAATTGATGCTAGGTAAGTGGGTTACCCTGTGGAATTTTTATAATTGCCTTATTTTCAAATATTTTTCTACCAAAGTTTTATGAATGCCTTTTAAAATGAAATGAATTTCTTGCAATATTTGGTTTACAAATTGAAATCTTTATAATGTGATTTTCAAGGAATTTTTCCTGTAAATTACTAATTTATCATTTTAATAAATGAGCATAGTATGTTTTAATTTCAAATTGTTCTACCATGAAAGCATTACAGATGTAAACTAGTGCCAAATTGTTTATATCAAACTTCAAATTGATTAGTTTTATCTGCAAAAATATTGTGATATGGTGCTCTTGGGGACCAAAAGTAGTATAGGGACTAGTTCTATCCCTCTCAATAAGGGTAAAAGTATTAGACCCTTCAATTAAGAATAAGCTGACCCTCTTAATTAAGGTTTATAAATTGAGGTACCATACAGGTTTCATATGACCTTCTCAATCAGTGTTATAGATTGAGGCCACATGGTCCACTCAATCAAAGTTATATGTTGAGATACATGTCCCTTTCAATTGACTTTAAGAATTGAGATAGCCATAACGTTGCACTTGGCCCCTCTTAGTCAAAGTTTTAGACTAAGATTCTAATAAGTGGATTGGTACACAAATTGTTTGAGTCCCTGAGCAAACTAACGAAATATACAGGCAAAATAGTTTTAGGCAATAGTACTTGCATTTATTATTCTTCTTACCATTATGTGGATTTTTAAATGCATACATGAAATTTAGTGAAATGTTTTACCACATTCACATCTCAAAAAGATAGGTAGACCGTGTGCTTGGGACTATTAGAGTGTCAGGATACAAGATGGAGACCTTGGTTATGTTAATGTTGATATTAGAATAAGTGTTGTAACCAATATAGCAGAATTTCTTAGTTTCCACTACATTAATGTAACGACTTATAATTTGGAATGAATGATATTTTATAGATTAGATGTTCTGTTATGCAGGCTTTGGTATCTGTTGAGATAATTCTCTCATGGGTACTGCCACGTTAAAACCTTGGGATGAAGGCATGGTAAACACAACATTGCATCAAGTAATATATATTAGTAGTTTGAGTATCGATCTCACGAAGAGTATATGAGTATTGATGTGACTTTGCTATGAAATTACTCAAGGCAAGAATTGATAGAGAATGCAGTTGAGACACTACTAGAAGGTAAAAGAACTCAAAGACACTAAATTAAGAATACTTTTGATGAATAAATTTTATGCACAACTTGTGCAAAATCATCTTTTGGATTCTTTTATTACTAATTTGTTTGATTGTCTTTTTTTTATGTTTTTTTTTCAAAATTTCTTCCGACGTTATCTCTAACTCTAATAACACTTCACAGCTAGACAATCCATGCACTTGCAAGTAACTTAATATCATCTAAATTGTGAATTCAAACACTTTTAAATAACATAAAAATTGCACCTAACCAAGATTTTACACTCTGTATTCTTTTGAAATTATTTGTTCTAGTTTGCAAGTTTACTAATCTAGAATTTCACTCATACTACTTTTCTTAAATAATTAACAATTCATTCTATGTGTGGTAACTTCTCAAAAATGGCCAAACAAGATTAATGAAGATAAAGCACATTAATCGAAATGTGCGACATTTAATTAAATCCAATTGCTTAATCAAAAATACTTGAAAACAAATAAATTAGGTATTCAAGGATGAGAAAACAAAGAAAATCAGAATTTTATTATTATGAGTTTAAAATTTGAGAATGACAATGTACAAAAAAGAAAGATTACTTTAATTTGTTTCTCTTGAATTTCATTGCTTGATAGACTTTAGTCATTGGTATTCTTTGTCTTAAATCTCATGCTAAGAAAAGAGAAAGAATTTTCTAGGTTAAAGAATAAAATTTTTTGGAGATTGAATGATCTAACGAAGGTCCTAACATATTTATGAGGTTTGCCGACATATGGAAAGTTTTCTACCCTAGTTGCATGGTGCACTTTGCACTGTCACCTCTAACGCCACAACACCAACCCTCAAGTTTCTATTTTAGGTCATCATGTTTAGAGCCATGGCCTTGAAAATTATATTTTATATATTAGACCTTTAGGGTTGCGGCCTTGGCCATAACAACGTCCTTAGGTTGCTAGTCCTACTTTTGATTTTTTTTAGTGATGCATTAGGCAGGTTATTTATATATTTATTAGGAAGATGAACTCTGTTCCTACTATCACGACAAATCTGACAGCAAAATTTTCAATAAGCATGCTACATTATGAAGTTTGGTAGTCTTATACCATTACACTCAAAAGCAATTACCATGCATGTATCAAATTAATGTTTTCACTTTACATTTTACGTGATTGCTACATCATATTATAAACACCTACATTAGAAGCCATTGTATTAAATCCTAAAATTAAACATTTGGAAACTTGTGTTGAGCAACTAGCAAATCCTTTAAGGAGTGGTAGATTAGCAAATCCAAGTGGAAGCTAAGCTAAGACGACACTCAAGTGCATAGCTTAGTTGGAATATGTTAGTTTGATTGTATTACCTAACTGATGAATGGTTGTTGGTAGTTAAGAAGGGATCTTTTTGGTTGTTATGCTTAGAATTCATATAAATAGAACTCCTAGTGTAGTAATTGATCAAGAAGTTATTTCCTTTATTGAACGAAATTACCAATTCTTAGAGAAATAGATCGTTCTTCCATTCCTATTAGCATCATCATGGAAGTTTCTTCCCCTCTTTGCTATTTCATTTCTTTAGATTGATGTATTCTTGCATGGTACCAAAGCCAATTCCTTATTAAACTCACACCTTCTTGTTTGCAATGTTCACAAATGGCTTCATCGTCATCAAGATCTATCCACCAAATGAATTAGGGAGCCTCTGTACAATCTATAGAGGATCCAAATTCTCCTTGTTTTGTTCTTCCATTAGATAATCAAAATATGATTTTTACACAACTAGAGCTTTTACAACCAAATTACCGCACAAGGAGTCACTCCTTCTCCTTGGCATTATGCATCAAAAACAAACTTACGTTCATTAGTGGGAGAATTTAAGAACATGCACCTGAAGACCCTATGCACTTAGTGCGGGTAAGATATAATGATTTGATCATGGCGTGGTTATTAAGATCCTTGACTCCATATTTGGCTGCAATGGTCTTTTACATGAAATCAACGTCACAAATTTGGGAAGTCCTTTCCAAGAGGTTTTCTTTACTGGGTGATAGCAAAGAATGTAAGTTGCAAACTAATTTACATAACATCAATTAAGATATGAAGTTTGTTAATGATTAATACACTTAATTAGTAATTATATGGGAGGAGTTGAGGTTGTACAGACCACCTCCACACTGTAAGTATGGAATGTGTAATCTAGCTTATTTTGAGAGCTTTGTGGAAATGTAGGAAAATGATAAAGGTTATAAGTTCCTTAGTTGACTAAATGAATCATATGCTACGAATAGGACTCGATTACTAAGATGGAAACCTTTTCCAACCCTTGATAGGACATACAATGCCATAACTATAGAGGAGAGACAAAGGGAAAATTCAAGATACAAGCAACATCGGAAATCTTCAACACTAGCTCTTACATCAGAAAGGAAAAATGGAAGAAAATATGAGATTTACTCACATTGTGGAAAAAAGGATCACAATAAAGAGAAACGTTACAGGATAATTAGATTTCCATCAAGTTTCAAGTTCGCTAGAGAAGAAGAGAAAGTAAAATAAGCCTCAGCCAACAAATGTCCACTGAAGATCGAACTGATAATGCAAGGAAGTGGGATGAGACTAGTGTGATGTTGACATAGGACCAAGTCAAGAAGTTGGGGACTTTATTGGATTCACAAAGCTTGGCCCAATCTAGTGTGGTTCCTGCTTAGAGGTAGCATGAGCTAGGTGATGTACAAAACCTTACTGAGCCCCTTCCTTCCTTAGGTACATACCTTGAAATTTCAAAGCCTATTAAGATGCCTTTATTATGTTCTTATAAGCAAAATTATAACCAGCCTTGCTCTTTCACTTCCTTCAACCATTTCAATAAGTTCACTGATAATGTTAACTCATTGCAACGAACACTTGGATAGATAATTGACACAAGAACTTTTGACCATATGTGTCATTCTCTTGATCTTTTTGAGTCATTGAAGCATGTGTCTATCCTTTTGTTAAGCTTCTTGACACCACGAGAGCTCCCATATTACATATAGGGATGGAAGCCATCTCTGATAACTTGAAACTACATGATGTGTTACATATTCCCTCATTTAAATTCAGCCTCTTGTTTGCTATTAAATTAGCAAAATCACATAGTTGTTGCCTTATATTTGACTTTAAATCATGCCACATCCAGGCCTCTCACCATAGATGAAGATTGAAGTGGGTAGGCAGCAACAAGGGTTGTCCATACTATACTAGAAAGTTACAAAAATCACCAATTCCTCTACCATTTGCAAATTAGCATTTGTTATCCCTTTGCATTTACCATCTACAAACCAAGCACAACGTATTGATTTTGATGTATGGCATTATAGACTAAGACAAACATCACACCTTATAGCCGATAGGCTCAATATTTGTTATTCCTTTATCAATGTAATGAAGGATAAGATTTGTGAAACTTGTCAGAAAGGAAAAAATAGAAAAGACTCTCATTTCCTATGCACAAAGTGTGTACTAAAGGGCCTATGGAACTTGTACATGTTGATGTGTGGGGACTCTATACCACTGCTGCTATAGTTGGATACCATCTATTCCTAACCGTTGTTGATGATTTCTCTTGTTGTACATGGACTTACTAGATGACACATAAAAATGAAATCATGTTCATATTGCCTTATTTCTATTAATTTGTCTTTTCACAATTTTTTCCAAGCTTAATGCCAAAGACATTTTGGGAAGATACCATGCTTTTTGCAACATATATAATCAATAAATCCCCTCCAAAATCTTAAACTCCAAGTCACCATATGCAATTCTCTTGAATAAACCTCCAGGTTATCAAAATCTAAGAATATTTATATGCTTAGCCTTTGCTTTTATACTTAAAAGAAATAGGACCAAGTTTGGTCCTCGAGCTAGAAAGTGTCCTTCATAGGATATCCTAGTGTAATGAAAGCATACAACTCTATAATAGAGTTAGGCTTGAGATATTGTATTCTAGGGATGTCCTTTTCCATAAACATATTTTCTTTTTCCAAAGAGTCTAATAAACACTTAAATGTGCCTAATCCATCCTGAACTCTCCCTATGGTGCTTGATCCTAAATACAGAAGCTTTCAAAACAAGTTAGATGCACATGAGAATAATTTGTCAAGTGATACTTGCGATGAGTATGAACCTAATCATCAAACACCACCTTTCAACATTGAGATGCATGATGGTCATGAACTTGTTTTGTCACCTGACCACCAAGCACTAGGGAGAATTGTGCGAAGAAAGTTTAGGAGAGAGAAAATTGCTAAAATACCTAGACATTTAATATCTTAGCCTAAAGGATCCTACTAATCCAATAGAACAGTTCACAACCAAACATCCTATAGGCAACCATCTAAAGTGTAAAAGGATTTTAGACAACTATAGATGCTTTCTATCATCCTTAAACCTTGTATAGGAACCAAGCTCATTTGTTGAAGCAGTTAGGAAGCCACATTGGAGGAAAGGCATGGAAGATGAACTATTGGCACTAGAAGAAAATAAAACATGGAACATTGTCAAGTTGCCAAACGATTGTCACAACATTAGATACGAATGGGTGTATAAGACTAAGTTAAGATCTAATGGAAGCATAGAGAGATTCAAAGCAAGGTTAGTTGCTAAGGCCTATTATTAGATTGAGGGCTTTAATTATCAAGAAACTTTTAGCCTTGTAGTGAAAACAACCTTGAGGTTGTTCTTTTCATTAGCAGTGCTAGATTTTGCAACAATTGGATATGCATAATGCATTTTTAAATGAAGATCCAAAGGAAGAAGTTTACATGGCACTACCTAAAGGTTATGAAGTCAAGGGGGAGAAAGCAAGTGCGAAAAGAAACCTAGTCTACAAACTAAGAAAGTCATTATGCGGTCTTAAACAAGCCTCAAGATAGTGGAATGTTAAGTTCATTGAGGTCTTACGTCAATATGGCTTTAAGCAGACAAAATCAAATCATTCGTTTTTTCTTTGAAGGAAACAAAAGGAGGAGGGAAGATAGCATTGCTTGTTTATGTGGATGATGTAGTGATTAGAAGTAGAAGCACTAAAGAGGTAAAAGAAATCATGCATTTTTTTGTATCAAGATTTAAGCTTAGGAACTTAGGAATACCAAGATACTTTCTTAGTACTGAAATAGCTAGATCAAGTAGGGGGAATCATCATGTCTTAGAGGAAATATACATTGGACCTTCTTGAAGCATATGGAATGCTGGGATCAAAAATGGTCAAGACACCTATGGATCATAGTCAGAAGCTGAGCAAGGATGACAAGAAGCTATTAGTAGATGCAACATATTATAGACAAATATATTAACAATTACTAGACTTGAGATATACTATATTGTGCAGAACTATCACATTACATGAGCAAGCCAACTAAAAGTCACCTTCAGGTAGCATACAAAGTACTAAGATTCCTAAAATCATCATGTGGAAGAGGTATACTCATGTCAAAGAGGCACAATGTCAAACTGATAGGATTCTCAAACAATGATTGGGTTGCATGCCAAGAGACAAGAAGGTTAGCGATAGGGTTTTATATGTTCCTTGGAAATTCTTTGATCAGTTGGAAATTCAAGAAAAAAATGTGGTGACAAGGAGTTCAACAGAGGCTAAGTATAGAGCTTTGGCCTGCTGCACTTGTCATGTGATGTGGAACCTAATTTTGTAGAGGGAATTTGGAATGGAACACAAGATTGCGGTGCCTATCTACTGCAAGAGCATGAGTGCACGCATTTTTTTAGAGAGAAACTACAAGATGGTGTTATTGAAGTGAAGCATGTAAGGACAACGGAGCATTTGGCTGCTCAATAGACCAAGGGACTCAATTCAATGCAATTCAACAAGTTGGTAGCCAAAATGAATGCGGAAGACACCTACACTCATCTTGAGGGGGAGTGTTGAGTAGCTAGCAAATCCTCTAAGGAGTGGCAGATCAGCTAATCCAAGTGGAAGCTGAGCTGAGACAACATCCAAGTGGATAGCTTAGTTGGCATATGTTAGCTTAATTGTATTACTTAACTGATGAATTGTTGTTGGCAGTTAAAAAGGGATCATTGGGTGGTTATGCTTAGAATTGATATAAATAGAACTCCTAGTGCAGTAACTGATCAAGAAGTTACTTCCTTCATTGAACAAACTTACAATTTCTTGGAGAAATAGATCATTCTTCCATTCCTATCAGCATCATCATGGATGTTTCTTGCCCTTCTACCGTTTCATTGCCTTAGATTGATATGTTCTTGCAACTTGTTCGACATTTCTTCAGGATACTTGCCTGTTCAGACATTGTTTGGCAAACGTCGCAACCTTGATATAGGAGTCTTTTTTTTTTTTCTATATCTACGTGAAATTTGCTGCATGGATCTTTGGCTGGCAAATTAAAGGTCTTCTTTTGGTTTATTCACAGTTAGAGCGCCTGATTTCTTAGTCAAGATGGTATCTCACTTTTTGAACCAATCTTTTAGCCTCGTTTGGTGTGCCATAAAGTTTTGTATTAGCTTTGCTTCTCTGTGGATGCATAGGATTCAGTGGTAAGCTGTCGTGATCAAATTTCAGATGCAGCTGACCCTGATGTTGTTTGATTTCAGTCTGATTTGAGATAATGTTTCTGTCTTGGACTTGTTTCCACACATATCTATTCTTTTCTCCTTCGACGAAAGAATTGAAAAAATTAAAGCTTATAGTACCAGCGCAAATGCTGTTTGCTGTGTGTGTTCTAGATCTCTAAGGCTCGGGCATGGTCTGAGGCCAGCGTGCAATGCACGTGTAGTTTTGCATGACTAATGTTACAATTGCTGGATGATTGTGATGGAGCGTTGCTGAGATACAGTGTGGAAAAACAGTGCACATAGGTGGAATTGACAACGACTTAATGCCAGAACTTTCGGCTTTAACTGCATCTGCATGGCATACCAACGTCAGGGAAACCACAAATTTTCTGAGGCTGTTGACCTAGTGTTTAATTTTTTAGTCAGGAGCCCGCAAGAGCATAGGGCAGTGGAAACACAAAGCAATAAGAGAGGGCCCTGTGTTTGCGCACATTGAGGTTTACAGTCCACAGAGAGAGGTCTTGATTGGAGAACATTGGATACCCCAGAGGCACAGCAGCTTAAAAGGCCAAAAATCATATTACTGTCGATTTGGTGATGTAACTCTTGATTCAGATGTATATGATGTTTGTCTGAGACCTAACGTTGCTGGCTTACCCAATACCCCCAACATGCATTGCATTTGGTCATGGCTTGCCAAAATCTCTTTCTCCGCTAACACAAACACCATCATTGATCACACATTCTTATTTCTAAATTCTGCTTTTCAGAAAGGGAAAATCATGATAACAATTTGAAAAGAAAATCAGACAAAGAAACAAGGTCATGTGGCAAGGAAATGAGCCACAAAAGGAAAGCCCCTTCGGTGGAGCAGGCCATTCAGTGGGCCCAACACAATTGGCGATTTGGTAGAATCTGCTATATACATCCTCAATTTTCCTTCCTCGGCGTATTCTTTCCACTTCATGATCATGCTTAGTACTAGCGGGGGCACACAGTTGATGCGTTTATACAAATATTTTAAAATAAACTTTTGTATACAAATACATGCAATAATAAACGAAATAGCAATTGAATAAGATTACAGGTCAATGAGAAAAATACAGCACCACTATTTAAATAGAAAATCTTTATTTCATTTAATAATTGTATATCACAAAGTAGTAATGTTTTTAATTAGTTGTGCTAATTAAAATTTTCCATTTAAATAATCCTACAAATGAGTGTAAGAACCAAACAGATTCTGTACACTCTGAAAAATTAAGGAAATAGCTATATTTGCAAAAAGGACTATTCCTCCCTTGTGGTGTGAGGAAAAAAAAAAGGTTACAGATTATTATTGTGTTTCAAGAGAGGTGGACTTATAGGGTGTTTGGGTGAGTTTGTAAATTCTTTAAGATATCTTATAAGATATTTAAAAGTTATAAACTTTTAAAAAGTATTTGATAATTTTTTTATCAATTAAGTTATAAGTTATAAAAAAAATAAAGTTATAAGTTATAAAAAACTAAGCTAGCCAAGCGCCCTCCTAATCACCGAGGACATCTTAGGAAACGTATTAAAAGACTAAAAAGGGTTTCAATCATAATCTATAACTGTATTGTATTATTAGAAGTTTGCTATTAATTTTGTTGTACAATATAAATTAATTTACAATATTGTCCTTAATTAAGAAATTGACATCTTTCTCCTTAATTAAAAAGACCAAACACACCTAAATATAATTATTAATATACAATACTTCTTTTTTATATTGTGTATTTATACTTATATTATTATGAAAGTAAGGCCTTTTAGTTGCATATTGTAAAATTACACAATTACTTTTGATTCTTTTTTACATTTTATATGCTTTTCCTTTTTCTTTTTTTCAATATATTTTTTATACTTGTTTGTCTATCAAATTTTAACTCTTTTCAAATTCGTTTTTCCCTTTCTCTATGTTCTTATTTTAAATATAATTTGTACTTCTAATTTATATCTATAAAATATTATAATGAAAGTAAACTTTTTATTTGGCTTTGTAAATTACACAGCCCTCCTTAATTTTACCTTTTACTTGTTTCTCATTTCTTTTTCTAACTTCTTTTAACTTATAATATTTTTATGTTTTTCTTTCAAATTTCTCTTTTTCAAATTATTCTTATCTTTCTTTTTTTATTTCAAATGTTTCTAAAATAAATTTTATTATTTAAAATTAATAATTTTATAATTTATAAATAAATTTGTACACATATAGTTTGTGCCATTTCTATCAGTATTATACTATATATTTGGGACTTTGGATCTTCTTGAATAGGCGAGGATTATCTTCACTATCAAGATTTCTCTCACCTCTTAACTGAAGGTGTGAGCTTTAGCTAGGTGTTGTAACACAGTGGATAATGAATATGAAGTTTGATGTAACACACCTACACAAATGATCAAGGAAACACAAGAAATATTTGCACAGTTCAGAGTATCAACCACTCCTACATTTGTGGAGCCTCACCCAATATAGTAGTTTGACTAAGATATATGAGTTGTTACAACGAACTCTCATTGACTACAATGCACTCTTGTCACGCAACCTAATGTGCCTTGGCCAAAACGCCCTTTTTGACCTCCACTCTAGTTCGTGTGTGCTTTTGTAGCACTCACACTTCAACACTCTTTCATGGACACTCCTCACTATGTTCCATACCAGCCTTTCTTTTTTTTTTTTCTCTTCGCCTGATCATCTTTATCAATACTACAACAATCTTTCCCAAGTAGTGAACACCATGTTCACCAAATGTGAGACTCATATAGCTCCATGATTCCTTCCTTATTCAGCACACTGTCAAATCTATTTGTTGTAACATATTTAACTTTCATTTCATTGCTTGGCATCTTCTTTCCATACTTGGCCACTTCCATATATTTGATTGATATTATCTTGATTTTGACTTTCTTTTATTTATTCAAAATGATTTCATCCTTATAATCTCTAGATTATATAAATATCCACAAGAATCCCATAGAATTCCGCTAAATATGAAAAGTCAACTCTTGCTATTCAGTCTTCCCGATTCTTGATGCAACACACTCTTTATCTATTGTTACACTAGTTGCAACAAAGTTACCTTGTGCTATGCAATGCCATCACAACAAAGTCATGCCATGCCACAGGGGTTTCTATCACCCCTGTGGGCATCGAATGCAACAACACATTTATCAATTTCTCTGCTTTGATCTCGTAAAATAAGAAAATCATCATAAAGAAATCCATTAATAATACGATGAGGTCCAGAGTAGTACTACCATAGATTGATATTGACTCAACAACTAAGCTAACAAGCGTAACGACTAACAAAACACCCATTGGATAGTGACTTAAGAAAAGAAAACAAACAGAAAAAATTGACACACTTCCCTTATCTACCGAACTGGCAGGAACTCCCCCTAATCAATTCTTTGACAAATGATTCGTTGCAATAGACTACCATCCACTTAAACTAAATAACAACTAGACATAGTGGCAACGATAGAATCAACTTCATCAAGCAAGACCTTCATTAGAAAAAATGTAAATCAGGAGAAAATCATCACAATCACAATTCTACTCCCTCTTTGTGCCAAACCTTTCCAAATGAGGACAACATCGATAATTGTCATTAGAAGTAGCAAGAAGCTCATCAATCATAGAATGAATGGCAGCAACTTGGAGTTCTAATTCATGCTTTTGAGCTTTATTGTGAGCAATTTGTCCCTTAAGAGCTTTGGAGATAGCTAGAACCTATTGCAAGGACACCTACAACTTTTCTTTGGCTATCAGAGCATGAGATGGGCCAAACTCTTCCTCTTGTCCAATGCATAGTAGTTCATTGACCTTACCATATCGTAACACCCTTGTGGCATAAGTGAGCCTCTCAATCTTCTAACTATGTTCCTTTTTATTTAGGGGGACCACCTGATGCAGCAAGATTGTAGTGATTTGACTAGGATTTAGCAAGTTCAAGGTGGTGCTCTTTGACTCAGCAATAGAAACAATATTGTTAAATATAAACCAACCTAGATCAATTTCTCATTATGTCCTTAGATACAATATTAACATGCTCATGTCCTTCATCACATAAGCGAAATTCGCAATAAGCAATGATAGCATCTTTAAAAGGCAAGAAATACTTAACCGTCAAAGAGGATGAGTTAAAGATAGAGCCCTTGAGCCATTTATCTATCCAAACCCCAATCAATAACAAAATGATCTCATTGAAGTTTGGCTTGAATTCCTTAAGGTATGTTGCATCAAGGTGAGCCCTTGTCTATCCAATTGTTTCTTTGATCTACTGAGAAAATCACACAATCACCCCCTAACATAGACCCAAAATATCCACCTAGAGCATGGATTACCTTCTTTCTTTGACAAGTTGCAGAAATATTCTAATACCACAGCATGGTAGTAAATATCAAACATGCTGGCCAATTTAAGCAACCAAAGTTCCTTTAACATAGCATCAAAACCAATCTTAGCAAAATCATTCATGTTGAGCTTGCATTCGGTGGTAATGTTGCTACTCTTATAGTGGTTCCAGAGCTTGTTGCATTGTTTGGTGAAGAATGTTTTGTCATGGGTATACTTTGCCTTAAACTTGTGTTTAATTGTGACAATGGGGAATGGTTCTTCTAAGCCCTTGGGTCACTTAGGAATGGGCTCAATTGCCCTCAAAGGTGGAGCAAAGGACATCTTTCTTCTTCATTGACAGAGTGCCAGCGCAGCAACTTTAGCTTCTGTTATCTCAAAGAGTGATTTAACATCAACAGGGTTCTCATGTGTTTTAGCACTCTTTGTCTTTGTCTTGCGAGATGATGAGACGAGACAACAGGTCTCTTTCCTTTTTCACCTTTTTGCTTAAGAGCAGTCTCAATTGCAACTAGCTCAAATGCAACAGAAGTATCACCAGAGGCGGGGGTTGTTATGGCAGGTGCCCTTTTAGGCGATGGTTTTGTGACAGTGTAAGCTATTTCAATAGTTGATGGATTCTAGTGATGAGCATTATGCAAATAAAAGGTTGGAATTTAGGTTTAAAAATTCCATGCCCAAATTCTCATATATGGAAAAATTATCTAAGGATTTGTGTAGAAATAAATTACTAGTTTAACAATTGTAGGTTTAGGTTGACCAAATGTTGTGACATGAAGTTAATATTGGTTAATTGAAGTTATTATTTCATTGAGGAATTTTAATTTTGTGTTGTTACACCAAAAAACCATAAAGTACAGAGCAAGTAAAGGTAAATGCATGCAATTTGTTCACGCAATTTACAATTCAACTCCTACATATGTGGGGCATTCACACATTTCCACCAATCCACTATTTAATATGATCAAAAGTACATCAAATCAAGAACATGACACTTGCCTCACTCACACTTCATCTTAACCAAACACTTTCTTGACTTCAACTTGTTTGTGCACTATAACAAATCAAACTCTTGTTAAACGTCTAACCAAACTACCCTTTAACTTCAATCTCATATTAATATGAAGTGCCTCACTTACAAGGTCTTGCTACCAAAGTATCAACACAAATCCATCATCGGTGCGTGTGGGTGTTTCTCTCTTTCTATCTCACTTAACTATCATGGAAGCATGCCTAAGCGTATGGTAGCCCCTCATAATTTGTGGACTTCATCCATCAATAAACTTTATGAAAATAGGTTGCATATCATCACATAATATTCTACAATGATTTTTTCCACATCATTTGGATAGTGTTGAAGCACCAAGTCAAGAGTTTCCTTCTCTTGCAAGATTTCTTTTATAACTTGCTTGATCCACTCCTATATGTTAGGATGCTATATCTTTCATTCAATCTTACAGATTTGGTCAACATCCCAAATCATTAGGAGTGATCTTTTTCCACTTTTATAGACTCCTATATTGATACAAATAAATTAAATTAAATCTAAACAATTTTTCAAGAATCCTTGGATATTTGCCATTATTCTTAAGGCACATAAGTGTTAACTCATTGTAAATGAAAACAATCTCCCTCTTTAGCAGTATTTGGCACAATCGGACTTTCTAAATAATTGTATTCCATAAATATTTAGGCACAATTTAAAAGCAATAGAAATTACTTCAAGGCAATATATTGATCTTGATAGTAAAAGATATCCCCACTACAATAAGACCCGATGTCAAAACCTCAATACAATAATATCTCAAAATGGCAATTAAAACTCTAAGTTCTATGCTTAACAAATTATATAGCAAGCTGAGACTTAGTGCCATGGCCTACTAACTTCAAGCACCTAATGGGTTCACTTTTGCATCTACATCTAGCTTGGAGGTTAGCAAAAGTCTTTCTAAACATTTCACATTGGTGCTTGTAAATATAGTACTTGTTAAAGTGTTGTAAAATATTGCTGTAGAAACTAGCATGCTGTAGCAACTTTTCAGAATGGACTAAAACGTGTTTTAGAAATTTTAGAGTAGTGGAAGGTGGTAGAATTTTCTTGATCCTTGTTTTACACTATTAGATTCAAGTGATCCCTACCGACTGTTAAGGACGTGGAGCAATATGAATAGCCATTGGGACTTCATTTGCAAACCATCAAGTGACCATGTTGTAAGCAAAACTTTTGAGCAAAAGAATTTTTCTTTCCTTGCATAAAACATGTGCTTCACTTGCCATCATTGCCTCACCACTTGCACTGTTTCACTTTGGAGAAATTAAAGTAGGCTTACTTAGCAAATTGTGAAGATGGTAAAGGAGTTAAGTGCTACATGACAAGGCTTATTTTAGGATCAAGGTCCTAATAGGTGATGTCAGAGCCATCTTAGTTTTGTGTTAAGAAAGAGGGATAGGATGGCAAACAACGATATTGCTGCATTAGGTATCATGAATGAGTGTGGTAGGGATATTTTCCTAGTAGAAGGAAAGAAGAAGAGAGATAAGAGTAAGATTTGGAAGTAAAGCTTGTGGGATCCAACCCTCACAATGATGGGTGAATTGGTCAAGATGGTTGAGCACATCATTGAGACATTGGAGGAACACATTCTCAAGTACCTTGATGTTAGTAATATGCCCTCTAACTCTATTTATTTAGTGATGGATGTTAGTTGTAAATGCTATTCTTTGTTAATTAATAAAACATTGATATTTCATTTTATTAATATTATGGTTATTTTATCATGCACGTAATTCTTATTATAATGTCAAGTTATGCATGTATCCATAAGATTGCATTAGGGAATCTTATTCATAAGTGTAATGAATATAAATACAAGATTTCTTAGAATAAAATCATTAAACAAGCTCACGAATCACAAATTCTCAAAATGAGTGTTAGACTATTAGTATGACTTCCACACCATATGTTTGTGTGGTGAGTGACATGCCACACAATATGATATATTGAGAAAACATGTATGTGAATCTATTATTAGAAAGTGATGTATTCAAATATTGACACTAAAGAACAAAGCAAACACATGTTATTAGAAAGTGATGTCTTCAACTGAAATTATTTATTTCCCATTATGTTTGTTAATAATGAGATTATTAACTATAAATGTAATGGACTTTTATTTTAATTAGTAGTGAGATTAATTGAATAAATGGATAATATTCCAATGGATTTTAATTATTAATTGATTATGAAATCAGTTTGAATTAATTTTGAGGTCCATTTAAAAGCCCATATAGCCCATTCCAAATGCCACAATTAGATATATATGGAAATAGAAATCCACCCATATATATAGCCTCTTAGAAATAAATTGATTGGAAGAATTCCAATAGCACTGTACGTGGTACTGTAGTTCCAATATTCACTCATTTAGCATAATAGAGAGAAAAGATTCATTACCCTCTTGCATAATTTTCTCCTATAACATTGTCCAAGCACCAAAAAAGTTTCTAGGATTTTGTAATTCAATTCATCGAGATTCATTGGAGAAGCCTTGTCACGCACATTGTTCATGTGGACATAGGAGAGGCCATGGTAGACGTTTCCTAACTTGTGGATTTCAAAAATAATTCACCAAGAATTTTGAGTTATGGGAAGAGATGTGGATTGGGTTGTGATTTATGTTTTTGTTATGTTATCTCTTTCATTCTATGAATTTTAAATTAAATTTTTGCATCCCAAATATGGTGAAACTCAACAATAGTATTAGAGACAACATTTTTCTTCTCATAAACGAGCCTAGAATAATTTGTTTTGTGATTTATTGTTAGTTTCATTTGAAAATAATAATTTTGTATTCAAATACATGTTTACTCTTTTAAAAAATTGTTTTTACATAATTTTGAATCTTGTGAAAACAAAGAAAAAAGGAAGGAAAGGTGTTCGCACAACTGTCTGGACGAGCAATGCATGTGACTAGCGCGTCCTGAACGGGCACCAAGGAAGGGTATGAGTGGGCACCTAGTAGGCACTTAATGTGCATTGTAAGAGCATGGTATGCACGATCGAGCACTCGACATGCATGTTGTGTGCCCAGCCACACAAGCACATGCTGCATTCCTAGTAGGCTAACATGACCATTCACTATCCTATTTCATCCCCACAAATTTGTGATTGACATTTTCTCCCATGCAGTGCTTCATATAGAGTCAATCCTATACTATAATGGTGGTTATTGTTATAGGAAAATTTGATGAGTTATTAATATTCACTCCAAGTGCCTTTAAAGTCCACCAAAAGTTTTCCTTTAAATCCTTATACATCTTCATATTTCTTGGATTTATTAAATACTTGGATTGGCGCACCTCTTACGTAATTTGATTTTGTATTTCCTTGTTTATAGGAACACATAGTCCCCAACATTTGTGTAAGACAACATCTTTTCTTATTTAAAACTCCAGTGTTTGGCCCTTTATATCCTCCCTTTTAAGCATTTTCACCTTTTGATCAAGGTCTAAGGAATTCTTGATCGCCTTACAAATTGAAGGTTGAGCACTCAAGGCGACAGGTGATTTTGCTATTGATTCCTCAACTTCTAAGTGTAAGAACTTGAGTTGTCTTGTTGGCATAGTTGCAAGGGTGCTGCCACACTTTCAACTACTCGTTTTACCTTGCCTAGGTGATAAATGATATTCCAAATATAGTCCTTGTTCAACTTTGACCATCACCTTTGCCTCATATTTAGTTCCTTCTATGTGAATAAGTATTTAAGACTTTTATGGTACATTTATACTTAGCATTTTTGTTCATAAAGGAAATGTCTCCAAATTTTTTAAGTCAAGTACTATGTCCACTAAATCAAAGTTGGTCATAGGGTAGTTGAGTTCATAAGGTTTAAATTTCTTTGAGGCATATGCTATCACCCTACCATTTTGCTCTAGAACACAACCCAATCTATTTTTATTGGCATCACTATATATTGAGAATTCACCAGCTTACAATGTAGGACCAATACTAGTGTTGATGTTAATCTTTCTTTTAACCCCTTAAAACTCCTTTCATAGTCTAGGCTCCACTTAAACTTCTTCCTCTTTTGAGTAAGTTTAGTTTGGGGTCTAGGCTTTGTAGGAAATTTCCAATAATAGCCAACCAACCCTTAAGAGTTCCTTACTTTAGTCATATTTGTAGGCCTTTGTCATTTTACTATGACCTCTATCTTTTTTGGATCTACTGATGGCCCTTATTCAAATACTACACACCCTTAAAATGTTATGCTCTTTAGCTATAACTCATATCCCATAATTTTTGCATATATTTGCTTCTCCCTAAGTGTTTGTATGATAATTACTAAGATGCTCAAGTTTTTTTCTCACTAGGAGATGACATAAAAAGTTCATCAATAAATACCAACACAAAATTATAAAAGTAAGCCATAGATACCTAATTTATAAGGTCTATAAAAGCTATAGGGGCATTGGTTAATCTAAAAGGCAGTACTAAGAATTCATGATGTCCATATCATTGGTTAATCCAAATGGTAGTACTAAGAATTCATAATGCCCATATTTTCTTCTACAAGTACTCTTAGGCATTTCTTAACTTTGACCCTTAGTTGTTGGTAGCCTAATCTCAAGTTAATCACAGAAAGTACCTTATCTCCTTTGAATTGATCAAAATAAATCATTTGTCCTATGCAAAGGGCATTTTTTTTATGATAACCTTGTTGTGTTCTTTATAATCTATTCACAACCTTAAACTTTCAATATAATTAGGACGAAGCTCCCCAAAATCAAATACTAGGCCTAATTTGTTTCTTGACTAGGAACTCTTGTAATTGTACTTTCAACCCTTTTAATTTTGTTGAAACCATTTTATATGGTGCCTTAGAGATATGTGTAGCTCTTGGAATATCTTTAATTTTGAATTTCATTTTTCTATCCAGAGGGAGCCCAAGTAAATCATCTTGAAGTACATTTGAAATTTCTATGACCACCAAAACATCAAATTAGTTTCATTTCATCTTGTAGGTCAAGCACATAAGTAAGATAAGTCTTACAACCTTTCTTAAATGCTTTCCTAGATTAGGTTGTAGAAAATAGATAATTTATGTTTTAGATGGATCATATTATTCTAGTGAAAAAAAAAAAACTTCATGTCTATAGGTTGATAAAAGTTCATGCCTATAGGTTGATAAAAGTTTATTATCATATCCCTATAGCCAAAACTTTTGGCTAATCAATCTATTTCTGAAATCACATCGAGCTCATGCATGTTAATTTATACCAAGTCTGCTTTAAGTTCATAACTACTATCCTAGTATATAGTGTAGTTTTTATATACTTAGTGGGTCACTAGAATAATATTCCAAGGGATGGCCACTCCATAGGGTTTTGTGAGATATTAGGTTTAGTTTAAAAATATTTAATCAACTTCTTATCTATAAGAGAGTGAGTAGCATCATAGTCAATTAAAGCATAAACTTTAAAGGCCAATGGACTTTGAAGTTGTGCATGCTACGGGTCCAAGTGAGGTCCCAAACGTGGATGAAGGGCTTGAAGGCTATTTGTCTAATGCAACAAAAGAGCATATTCGTTTAGGAAGGCCTAATGTTGATGACTGTATAGCGAATGACCTAAGTGATGGTTACACAAACTTAGAATACTTTGAGACTGACTATGATAGAGCTAGTACAGATGATGACATAATGTTTCAAGGGAATGTGGATTGGGAAACATATATATAGGTTGATTTAGCATGCCCTACTATTGATGTGCAAATAAAGGATTTAGGAAAGGAAGGTCTAGCTGAGAGTGAAATTGAGTTAATTGAGAAACAGCCTTCAAATGGTGAGAAAGTTGAAACTTGGACTACCTTGAATCCAACACAAGTGTTCAATCCCATCTTTGAATTAAGAATGATCTTTAGCATAAAGGTTGAGTTTAGGAAAGTAGTGTAGGCCCATGCCATTCAAATAAAGAGAACAGTCATATTCACAAAAAAATGACAAGACTAGGGTGTATGCAATATGTATTAGGGATGAGTGTGAGTGGAAAATATATGCCACAAAAGTGAAGAATGAAAGTAGCTTCCAGGTAAACTTCTACAATCCTAAGCACTCATGCCCACAAACATTCAGTGTGAAGAATGCAATTACTAAGTGATTGAGTCAAAGGTTCTTAGAGAAGTTTAGGTTTGATCTAAAAAGGAATATTAAGGGATTTAGAGCTATGTGATAAATGAAATTAGATGCCAAGTTTCTTGGGATTAGACCTATAGGGCCAAAAGAAGGGCTTCAAAATTAATTGAGGGTAACCTTGAATTGCAATATACAAAGTTGTGGGACTATGTTAATGAGTTGAGGAAGACTAATCTTAGATCCACCATAATTTTATAGACTCAAGAAAAAGAATGACAACTCAAGTTTAACAGATTGTATGTTTGCTTTGCAACATTGAAACAAGAATTTATGGTTGGGTGTAGGCCTAGTATAGGAGTGGATGAATGCCACTAGAAAGCTCCTTATGGAGGAGTGTTGTTAATAGCTACGAGCATAGAAGCCAATAACAATTTGTTTTCTATTGCATGGGCAATCATGTGCAAGGAGTGTACTAAGACATGAGATTGGTTCCCTACTGTATTGAAGTAGAATTGGAATATTGTTAATGAAAGTAATTATACTTTCATGTCAAATAAACAAAAAGGCCCCATTCAAGCTTTCCTACAAGTGCTACCTAAATGTGAGCATAGGTTTTGTCTAAGACATTTGCACAACAATTTCAAGGATGCTGGTTTTAGAGTTTTGGCATTTAAAAATGCACAATGGAAGGCTGTAAAGGCTACTAAACTTGGAGAGTGGAGCATGAGGATGTGATAGCTAAAAGATCTTAACTCAAATACACATGATTGGTTAGTTGAGAAGCCTACCAAGGAGTGGACCAAATCACACTTTGCAGAATAACCTAAGTGTGCCATGCTATTGAACAATGTATGCGAGTCATTTAATGCCAATATTCTTGATGCTAGGGAAAGGTCTATTTTAACCATGCTTGAGTGGATACGGGAGTATAACATCAAAAGGCTTCAAGAGAATAGGGATAGGGATGCCACAAAATAAAAGGGAAGGTTGTGCCCAAAAATTAAGAAAATTTAAGATAAGGTTGCTAGAAGGTTAGGTGATTGCATTCCTATTAAGTCAAATGACAAATACTATCAAATGTCATACTTTGATGGTAGTCCATTCTGTGTGGACTTAGAGAAATGGGAGTGCACTTGTAGGAGATGGCAACTAAGCGGAATTTCATGAGTGCATGCATATAGTGCTATTGTGGGTCAAGGAGAATATCCAGAGATTATGTTTATTCATTTTACTTTGTGGAGACTTATAAGAGAACATATGCACATGCAGTCATGGGGATCAGTGGATTGGATGAGGGGGGTGAAACCTTATTCATCCCACCATTCTCTTCAAATTTCGAGAGAGGAAAAGGAGACTTGCAAAGGCATCAGAACTAAGAGAGGCAGCATGGAAGTCTAAGAAGGGGAGTAGTGGCTTATAATTTAGACTAAGGAGATGACAAAAGACATTAAGTTGTAGGGTGTGTGGAGAGCCTAGCCATAATGCATTTAAATATCCAAAGAAAGTTGACTCGTCCCATTAGAAGACATAGAACCTAGTGTGTTTGGCGTACACACTGATGACTTCATAAGTTACTTAGTGTTGCATGATTAATATCACCTAACCATAAATTTTGAATGTGATATACAGAACTTGGTTAATGGGCAAGCTGCCCTAGTAGCTTCAAAGGGCAAAGGTAGAAAGGCCTTTGCATCAACTGATGCACCTAGAAGAAAATGCCTAAGAACAGCAAGTAATTTATGATATTACATTAGCTACTTATTCTTTCCTTGTAGGTTTATTAACTCATGTGAATTCTCAAGTAAGTACCAGGCCACTACGAAACAACACATAACCCCTCTTACACAACCAAGCACTCAAGCATCTCAAATTACCTCACATAATCAAAAGGCGTGTTGCACTCAATCATTTTGTAAATTTAGCTGATGCAAATAAAAATGCCTTCATTATATGTCACCTTTCATAGGGATAAAGACAAACAAAGAGGTACCATTTGACCACCAAAGCCTTCAACTGAACTTGCATCTCATGGCGATTCAGTTGAGTAGACAAATCCAAAGCAACCTACTCTATTGTCACCTTTAACAATAGTTAAATGGATGACATAGTCACACAGACTAAGGCAACATACATTGGAAGGCCTACTACATCAATAAGTGCCCCAATGCTTGGTCCCTCAATCCATGACCAACTGCTTATGTTAAGGAAACCACAAGCATCACAACCCAGGCCAACCTTAACACCAAGGTTGAACATCAGAGTGCTTTCACCTATTTTAAGTAGTCAGATAGTACCCATATTAAATTCCCAGAGTTTTGTGTCTTTTATCAAGCCTATAGTCCATAATGGAGGACAAAAAATTGTAAAACTCTCAAGTTGGTTTACTTAAGATGCTCGACCTAGCCTAGACTACAAAGGGAAGAAGAAGGTGGGGGAGAACTAATTGTGATGTCGTAGCCATTGATAATGGTTTGTATTTTTTGCAATGACTTTAAGTTTGGTCAATGGTTTATTTTTGGCAATGGACTAAAAAAGTGAATGTTTGTGTAGTGTAGATCACTATTGTGGATGTTAAGTGATTAGCAATAGTGTGGATCACAAGATACTTCAATGTTTGTGTACTATGGATGACAATTGTATTTGGTGTAAGTTGCCTTCAATAATGATCAACTCATTTGTGCAATTGCATAATTGCCAAGTCTCATTGTTATTTGTTCTACTTTAACTCATTTGATACATATCTTATATGATTAACCAATTGCATTGCCATAATGATACAAGGAAAATGAAATTAAAGAAATTTACATAATTCATTAGTTTAGTCCATTGTATAGATACAGCCAAGAATATTACCAAAGGAGCATCACATTGGTAACCAAAACAAAAAACTCCTAGCTGCACTTTCAACCAATAAAATTATTACAATAGAAACTATGGCAACTATTATACACCAAAAAAAAGGCCAACAAATAGAGGACATTAAGCATCAAATTCCAATGTTTTTCACCATTGCTTATCTTGTACACTCCCAGCTACTATGTTATCCATCAATCTAAATATCTAAACTAATGAAAGGAAGGGGAAAGACGTTCCCATGAGCAACCTATAGAGCTTTTTTGTTCCTACATCTTAGCACAACCATTCCATCGTCAAACTCATTATACCTCCTCAACAAACCTGGAATCACCACCCATACTCTTTGACACATAGGGGGCCTTCTTAGGTGAAAAATCTAATTTCTGTCCTCTGGCATCACTAAAACAATAGCTCAAAAAAAGTAAAGAAAATGCAAATAAGTAGGTAGTAAAGGTAGGGATTCAATTGTAGTACCTTGTACTAAAGGCAAGAAAGAAACCTTCTTCCAAGGTTTTCATTGATCCAAGACGTTCAAATCGTAGCTTTCCTTTTGCAAAGGTATTCAATGTCACCAACACTATAAGACATTTTTAGGTGCTAAGCTGGATGGAGAAGACCTTAGGTAAACAAATTTTTGCTTCTATGGGAGGGAAGAAATATTGTGAGTTTGTTTCACACTACCCAAAAATAGAAGAAGAAAAGGGCAATTGAGGGAGAAGAAAGAAGGATTTGGTTCAATTGTGTCAAAAATTATGGAAGGAAAGAGACAAATCAAATAAGAAAAGGGGGAAGACCACATCCATGGGGGAATTCCCCCACTTGCTGGTGTGAAGCTATCCTTTTTTTCCACATTAGCGTCCACATAGGCAACTCAGTGGGCCAACATGTCCCCTTGGCATGCCAGCTCCAGAATCTGGCCTCACATGTGTGAAATTAGATGCCTCTAGCTTAACACGTAGGCATTTAAGGGGATTATATGACTAGTGTGTGTAAATTTTTGCCAGAAACTCGATCTCGAATGGTGCCAAGTCCTTTAAGTGCCACTTTTTCTAAACCTGTGGGACTGAGTCACCATTTTGTGATTTATATGTCTTGAAACTACCACCCTTGAAGTTAATGGACTAAAAATTGCATTTTTTCCAATATCGGTTCGACACTAAAACTTGCATTTCATGATGTGTGTATGGGACCTTAGAGGATAATTGTCAAAATTCCATAAATTTTAATGGAATCTTGGCAAATTGTGCTAAGATATTTAGGGATACGTGTAAGGCATGGTATAATAAGTAAGCTAGAATCATATACCGAGTTTCTACAAGTAGAATCTAGGAATGCATGTCATGACTTTGCTATAGTAGTGTCACTTGTTGAATCCAAGTATAATAGACTTCATTCTTCTGGTGATGCATTGCATATCTATGATGTTCATAATGTTGGACAGTTATAGTTCTTATATTATAGATTGCATATCATGAAGATGCTAGGATTTTGACATGATTATATTAGGTCGAAGGAATTTATGAGACTTATGTTAATCCTAGTTTAAGAATTAAAAGTGCTGGAATTTCTACAAATGACAAGTATAATGAGGTCATGTTGCTGCACATACACGAAGGCAAAGTAATATAGGTTTTAGGCATATTATGCATAAGTACATGAATTATGATGTATATGGTGTCATAGGGAATGCTAAGGAAATTTGTTATCCTTTGCATGAACTATATATGACTGCAAATAGATATGAGCTAGTGGTGGAAATTCCTAATGATAATCTGTTGTAGCATCTGATGATGGTATGCATTAATATGATTAATGGTCCATTATTTGAAGTGCATTGCCATGAATTGATTCCTTGTAACCATTGTGTTAGTGAAATTGCATTATTGGAATACACTCATGCTAACCTGTTGGAACACATAAGTGTTATCAAAAAATGCTTGATTTTTCAAGAGGATTTCCTTTAGGAAGTTGTGGTTATTGCTAAAAGGAAGAAACTAAAGGAAATTTTACAAATTATGTTTGAACGAGGTTGCAAATATCTGTCAAGAAGTTGTTTTAGTGTTGTAAAGAGGTTGTCTTTACTTATAACAATTAAGAGTCCTTCCCACATCATAATATTTGACCCTAGAATTCAAAGACAATCTAGTGAGGATCCATCTATCCTTGCAACTTATGGGAATACATGAGTGTTCACATGTCCAAAACATGTTTGAGGTCAATTCTCCTTCAAGAGGAAGGAAATAACATGAGTTCTAGGTTAGAACAAGGGATGTTTGTCGAACCATGGATGGGAGTTGAAGATTATGAGCTTTAAGAAGCCAAGAAGAACCTTCACCAAGTTTTAAAGGGCTTTTAGATGTTATGATAGGTTTTAGAGGTGGAGCCTACGAATCATCTTGGAGCAAAATAATGAAGAAAATAACCTTTAGTCGAGCTCAAGATCGATCACAAAGGAGTAATTATATAACCTACAGAGCTCAGATAAACCAAAGTTGAAACCCATTGACCTAAAAGCGTATTTTGCGGTTTTAGAATTACAATGACATAGGATTGACATTGATAATGGGAAACATGATCATAAAATTAGAATTCTAGAATCATGATTTGGATGATGAGATTGACATTGCAATCAATCTAAGATGGCTAAGATCTATGGCATGATGTTTAGATCAATCCAAATTGCAGCTTGAAGCTCAAGAATTGTATTTTGTTAGGATTTCTTTCCAATTGTTGGTCCTAGCCTTCCTAAAACACATAGGGATAAATTTAGATAGTTTTTAATGGTTCCTAACACTATATAAAGGACCCTTGGTTATTTTTATCATAGAACTCTTTGCTAATTTGATGAATAAAATTCTTTCTTTAGTTTTCTCTTGAATTGGAATGCTTCCTCAATTCTTGTGGATCCAGTTATTCTATGTGTTCATTGGATTAATTTGTGATGTATCAATTAATTTAGTGTGTTAGTTGTGGTCATCTTTTACTAGAGATCATTGTGAATTGTTGTGTTTTGGTAGTTTCCACACAATTTGTACAAGTAGGTTTTGTTGAGTTCTAGCATACATCGTTATCCAAATTTTCATGCTTCTGTGCACATGGCAGGTTTTAATTAAACAACTAACTAATGTTAAGGAGATTAACCTTTAGTTCTTTAGTGTATAATATGTTCTTCAGCTTTAACATCCCTTTAAAATACAGTACTTATTTTCCAATCACTTTTCATTTTTGCCTAACTCCAAAGGTAACAAGCCCTTTAGTGTAGAGTTTATAAGTAGTCACAGATGCCTTATCTCCATTCATTTGCCTTAACAACTGATGTTTAAGTACCTTGTGCTATTGGAACATGCCTAAACTGAGGTGTATGTGGTGTAACATCTTAACTCAAATTTCCTAATCCACACCTTTGGTATTTTCTTTTGGCCCTTGTTTCAATTTTCAAATCAATTTTCCTTCCACCTATAAAGTTCTTAAAAAGAGGAAAACATTTAGAGAATATATGTTGAAGTTTAAGATGATAATCATAGAAAATCTTAAATAGTTAGATTCCTCTTCTATTATTCCATTTGGTGTTCCTACACTGGGTGAGCTAGTCTTGATAGATTCTTGCATGAACTTGATCTCCTTAGAAATTGATTTGCAAGTGCTATGCTAGTTAGTGAATTTTATACCAAAGTGATCTTTTGGTGCCTTTTCCATGCTCAAAAGATCATTAAGTTATGCTTTACCTTTATTCGAATGTCAACTCAGCTTGTTTAGCTTTCATTATAGCTTCTTTATGATGCTTACTCACCATGATATATTCTTGTTTTGGCTCTCCTCTATCCTTCTAAAGAGACTTCATTTCAGGCATCAAAGCATTGTATTCATTCCACATAGAAAATATCATTTTGTGCATCATCTTATAGCTCAACATGAGGTCTTCAAGGGTAAATTTATTGTTGTTATCATTACTATAGTCCACTAGTGTATTTAGAGTTGTAACAACGACAACGACATTCTTCTTCTTTGTTATAATATGATTAAAGAAGAAATGATTGCTAATTTTTTCATCCTCTTTAGATTGCTTTAAATCATCCTCACTTTAGGGCTTAACCATTGATTTCCCTTGCTCTTAAAGGTGTTCGCACACTTTACATTGATATGTCTATACCTGTGACACTCATAGAATTGAACCCCTTTCATTTCCATTAATTTTAAGGCCCATCATAAAATGTTTGTTTCTAACATCTCTTGAAATCCTTTGAATAAAATTTGCAATTTGGTTAGAAGGTCGCTTTTGATCTCTCACAACTATCTTCTTTAGTTTCTTATCAACGATGACTACATCAACATTGTATTCAACACTCATTGTATAGACTACCTCATTCAATTTTTAATTTCCTTCTCCTTTGTAGCTTGTACCATGTTCATTTCAGAAGTCTTTAATGAGCCCATCAATTCATCTAATGTCATGCTCTTGATATCTCAAGCCACCTTAACCACTTTAACTAAGAACCTTGAGGAAGGGAAAGTATGGTCTTTTTTGACTAGATTTGCTTTAAGTATCTTTTTCCAAATTGATATGCTTAGGTGGCTATATCTCAGAGTTTTTCATTGGAAATGGCAATGGTCTCATCCTTTAGTTCTTAAACTATGAGGCAAGCTTTTGAAATTTGGACACTTTCACAATGCCATTACCTTCTTAGATATTTGAAAAATATATCATACTTCATAGCACTTTTTCACATTAACATCATCTCAAATAGCTTCTCATTCAAATAGTTTGGACACTCCATTGGCTGCTTTTAACTTCCTAAGAGCTACATTTTCCTCATCTATAGTCCAATCCTGTACTCCTTTGATAACTTCCTTTCCTTCAACTTAGGTTAAAGAGGCTCCCCATCTATTAGTGATGGAACTCAAGGCCTTCTCGTCAAGGCCTTTTATGAAAGCTCTCATACGAACTATCGAGTCAAATTATGAATTTTGTGATTAACTATATATGCTCACACTAATCCTATGGTTTTATTTTATTATTCTCATATAATTAATGTTTATAATTAACTGTCTAATGTGTAGGTTTCACTTCTATTATTCTCTACACAGTTATAGATTAATTAAAGGGGTAATTAATTCCTTCAACCACAATTCAAACTAGCAATTGTTGACGCGATCCAAGGATCTGTCGAATTTTATTTTATTATTTATTAATTTTAGTTTTATTGGTTAATGGGCTTAATTAATAAATTGGGCCTTATGGGCTTTTTAGGTTAGGGTCTGATAGTTTTAGTATAAATAGTAGTTTGTTATTCAGTTGAGGAAAGACAATACAGAGTGTTTTCAATTAATTCAGGTTTCCTTTCAATTCCCTGAAATTGATCCTTTCAATTTCTCGTGAGTTTCTATCCCAAATCGAGTTATTCCGAATTGGTTCGAGTGATTCGTAACGTATCAATCAGCAATCGGTGTGCTGATTGTGGCCGTTCTTATCGGGTTCAATCCAATCCTACCACGTTGGGTCGGCGTTCTTCGCCCGGTTCGCGTCCCTGGGGTTATCGGATTCGGGTCCGGTTACACCGTTCTATCCGACGCGATCGTTGATCACGTCAATTTGGTATCAGAGCCATCTTGTGTCGAATTCTAATTCGATACACGATCCAGAGTATTAAAAAAAAATCAAAAAAAAAAAGAGGAAAGTCACCGTAGCCACCGCTGAAAAAAAAAAATCAAAAGAAAAGGGGAAAAAGTCGCCGCCGCGCCGCTGCCGCCGCGAATCTGCCGCCGCTCAACATATTCACGGCGGCAATCAACCGCCGCCGCAGGCGCCACCGAAGAAATTAAAAAAAAAAAACAAAGAATCTGCGCCGCCGCTGCCGCCGCCGCACCAACCGCAACACAACCGATTCTGCCGCCGTCTCGAACGATTCACGGCCGACATCGGTCCTAAAATCACCGCCGCCGCAAGCCACCCCTCCCTAGGCCGAATCGCCGCCGGAAGAGGCGTTATATCGCCGCCGCGACGCCGCGAAAACCGCTCGGGTTTTCCGCCGCCAGCTGGCAATTCCGCCCGACACATCTGCCTGACGCCGCCGCTGGAGCCGCCCAGGCCTTGCCGACGATTGGGCCGCTCGAAATCGGCCGTAGCCGCGAGAAACGCCGGCGAAAAGTTTTCACTAGCCGCGTCGCCGCCGCCGCCCGCGAGCGAAGAAGAAAGGAAAAAAAAAAAAAATTGGATCGGGCTGGGAATTGAATGGCCCGGCATAAGTATTGGGCCCAACTCCGTTTGGGCCAGGAAAGAAAATTTTTTGTAATTGGGCCAAAAAAAAAAGAAAAAAAGAATTCTGTTGAGAAAAGGCAAGAGTTGGGCCGAGGACCTATTTGGGCCGGAGGAAGTTGGGCCAGAATTGTAATGGGCAAAGTACCAGATTGGGCCAAGAAGAGATTGGGCTGAACCAGAAGCTGCTACTGGGCTGGACTGTCCGCTGACGTGGTAAGGCCGTGTTTGGTTACAGTTTTTCGTTTCAGACTAAGGGCCTGTTTGGCTGCAGAATTCTTATTTCTGTTTAAGGGCCTGTTTGGGTGCAGGATTTTTATTTCTACTTAAGGGCCTGTTTGGCTGCACAAAATTTTATTTCTGCTTAAGGACTTGTTTGGCTGCAGAATTTTTATTTCTGCTTAAGGGCCTGTTTGGTTACTGAATTTTTTTTTTTAAAAAAAAAAGAGGCAAAAAAAAAAGAGAAGAGAAGAGGCCAAAAAAAAAAAAAAAAAAAGGGGAGCAACAAAAAAAAAGGAGAGGAGTTTATTTATTTATCTATTTATTTATTTTGGGGATGTGTTAGGCCCGCATTTCAACTTTAATCACGTTGAATGGCCAGTCAATATTCAGACCAAGGTAATGGCCCTGACGAGACTAAGTTCTTATTCAAATCTCTCTCTGATGAATTGAGAAAGCTTACCAGAAGTGTGAAGGGTATGCAGGACAGGATGACAGATGTGCAAGACCGATTAGGGCGCGTAGAAGCGTCCCAAGCTGCAACCCTAGAAAGAGACAGTTTACTGTCCAGACCGACTGGACGCAGAGGCAGTCCCGTGCCAGGCCGAGCTCAGGTTAGGGACGGACATGGGCATCATGTCAGGCCAGTAAGACAAGATCGACGAGGCTACGAAGAGACAAGAAATAAATATACACTATCCAGACATTATAATGTCAGAGATTATGGATCGAATGTGCATGAGTATAACAAGCCATCCAAGGTATCAGATTCTCATATTGGAAGTCAAACTCGGGTGTGTTTTAATTGCTTTCAGCGTGGGCATAGCATGAGTGAATGTCGAAACGAGGAAGTTGATACCCATATCGGCATTAGCAAAGTTTTGGGAGAGAAGAAAGGCCCACCCATCGAGACGCCATCTTTGACTCAAGTGAAAATTGCAAAGAAGATGCCATCGGATGAAGTACAACATGAAGATCATGGCAGTGATAACACACTGGAAGCTGAGGAGAAAAGTGAACGGAAAGACGTAACGGAATCAGTAGAAATTGAAAGGGATAAAGCTGAGATAGAAGAAGCCATAGAAATTAAAGTGGAAGTTGAGGACAACCACAAGCACGAAGAACAAGCTAAGGATTGGGAGATTAAACTTCTACAGAGCCACGTGTACATTGATCCATTCGACTATCTAACAGATCCTATGTCCAATTATATTGTACAAGAGTTGAAGATAGTTTTATCTGCAGAGGTTACACATGCATATCCGAATAAGTCATCAGTGCCCTTTTATATTCCTTTATATAGTTTGTTACCGATATTTCTATGCTGGACTCATAAGAAGATAAAACTGAAGTTTCAGCGAGGCGATGAAGGGTTAAAGGACTTTCAGAGATTCGTGTTTGATCCAGGAGGACACAGATTCGAATTGAGGACAATTCGCCTTCAAGAGGAGGGGTATGACGCGATCCAAGGATCTGTCGAATTTTATTTTATTATTTATTAATTTTAGTTTTATTGGTTAATGGGCTTAATTAATAAATTGGGCCTTATGGGCTTTTTAGGTTAGGGTCTGATAGTTTTAGTATAAATAGTAGTTTGTTATTCAGTTGAGAAAAAGACAATACAGAGTGTTTTCAATTAATTCAGGTTTCCTTTCAATTCCCTGAAATTGATCCTTTCAATTTCTCGTGAGTTTCTATCCCAAATCGAGTCATTCCGAATTGGTTCGAGTGATTCGTAACGTATCAATCAGCAATCGGTGTGCTGATTGTGGCCGTTCTTATCGGGTTCAATCCAATCCTACCACGTTGGGTCGGCGTTCTTCGCCCGGTTCGCGTCCCTGGGGTTATCGGATTCGGGTCCGGTTACACCGTTCTATCCGACGCGATCGTTGAACCCGATAAGAACGGCCACAATCAGCACACCGATTGCTGATTGATACGTTACGAATCACTCGAACCAATTCGGAATGACTCGATTTGGGATAGAAACTCACGAGAAATTGAAAGGATCAATTTCAGGGAATTGAAAGGAAACCTGAATTAATTGAAAACACTCTGTATTGTCTTTCCTCAACTGAATAACAAACTACTATTTATACTAAAACTATCAGACCCTAACCTAAAAAGCCCATAAGGCCCAATTTATTAATTAAGCCCATTAACCAATAAAACTAAAATTAATAAATAATAAAATAAAATTCGACAGATCCTTGGATCGCGTCAATTGTAAATGACAAATATAAGGACAATTAATCAAAAAGAAATTCGTGCATTAATGATCCATCTCAATAAAAATGTCTTAGAAAATAATTTAGCAAGACACGAAGACAGAAAAACTCATCGACACTAAATTATTCATATTCAACATAGTTCAAAAACATAAGAAAAGTGAAGAAATCTTATTCTATAAGATGTGCCAAATAGAAATTATCTAAATCTTTCATCTTCACCTCTAAGAATTTGGTCTTCTCCCAAGTAAATTGTTTTTGCCTCAAAGCACTCTTCTTCACATCTTCAAATCATTTCTACATGAACAACAGCTACTTTTTTATAGGTAGGGTTGAGAAAGATGGAAAAGATGAGTTTGCCCATGAAAAATTGCCTCTAGTGCTTTTTGCAATTGCGCAGACCACTTTGGCAATTGCAACAACCTTCTTCATGAGCATGGATTTCTTTCACAATAGACAATAGCTGTTTTTGCACTCAATCTACAATTGCAGCCATTCACTTCATTGTCACGGCACTAACTCTTGTGACCACAAGAACTAATCGCGGACAATTCCAAAATGTGTGACATTCCTTGTTGTAGGTGCAAACTCTTGTCTCATGATCATAGGGAGGTTCCTTGCAACCACGAATTTGATTGCAAACTTGGCTCTTACACTCTCCTCTTGCAATTGCGGCACTACTCCTGACATTCGCGAACACGTTCCTTGCAATTACAACTTGCACATTTTAAAAGTTGTTTTAAGTGTATAAAATATTCAAAACCTAATTATTTTCACCCAAAAACACTTAATGCATGTACTAAACACCAGATTGACACTTTTAAGCATTCGCATTCAATTCATCATACAATTAGCGCACAAAATAGCTAGAAAACTAGCAAAAACACTGATAATGAAGGGGTAAAAATGCTATAAAACTTGCAGTTATCAAAATACATCAACTAAAAAACAAGACACTTACCATGCACTTCTTCTTAGTCAAGTATCTTTTGATTTCAACTTATTTTTGCATACTAACAAATCAACCCCGTGTTAAGTGTTTGGTCGAATCGTTCTTTGACCCAAACTCACACCAACATGACTTGTCTCTCTTACAAGGTCTTGATGTCAAAAATATCAACAAAAGTGCATCATAGGTGTAAGTGTGGGTATTTTTCTCTTTCTAACTCACTTCACTCTCACGGAAGGCACACCCAAACTGACAGGAGCTCCTCATCATATATGGATGTTGTACATCAACAAAATTCATGAAAATAGCATGCATCTCTTCATTAAATATTGGCATAATATTCTGGTATTGATTTTGTCCACAACATCTTAATAGTATTGTAGTACCAAGTCAACAATTTTCTTCTCCAGCAGGATTTCTTTCCAAAACAACTTGATCTACTCATGTATTTTAGGACACCACATCGTAGTGATCCTTTTCCGCTTTATGGACTCCTATATTGATAGAAATAGATTAAATAAAATCTTAAAAATTTTGTCAAGATTACATGGATATTTGCCATTTATTCTTGTACCTCATGAGTGT
Organism: Avicennia marina; assembly: GCA_019155195.1. Taxonomy (NCBI): domain Eukaryota; kingdom Viridiplantae; phylum Streptophyta; class Magnoliopsida; order Lamiales; family Acanthaceae; genus Avicennia; species Avicennia marina. Next base: position 7,856,992 of record CM032760.1, read on the forward strand.
CAACTCATCACAAATACTAACAAAAGTCATATTATACACCACTAAAATAGTTAAAATGGCATATTTGATTTCCCTTAAGGCATATATTGAAAAGATCAACAATAGAAAGCCATTGTTAATTTTTAATAAAATAGAATGACTCATAATATAAGAATCAAACATAGATAAGCATTTTGAAGGTATTTTGTTGAGATCATAACTCATCAAATCATTATAAGTAAAATTTCAATTCTTTTGTGGAATAACAGGTGTATAGTTTTAGTCTTACCTGCTATTGATTTTTTTGAATAGTGACATAATTTAAAAAATGTTGCGGCTTTGTTTGGTTTCATTTTACATCAAAATGCACACACATCAATAATTACTTGTTAAAACTCTCTTTCTCTATCTTATTATTATACAATTTTCAAAAAATACACTTAAAACACACTCTGTTATAATTGAAATGGTTGTTAGTTTTGGTTGAATGCGACATGGACTAAAAATGAGGGCTTTGTTTTAAGATCTCAAGAATTGATTCATCTTGTTGCTTTAAACCATCTTTCACTGTGAGAATTAAGCTATATGTGCGAAATCTCTAATGCAAGAATACATAGTCCATAGTGGTACTTTTCCAACATTTAGTTTCTTTTTCTAGTAATTGATGGCACCACCTCTAGACTTGTATTGTCAACTGTAATTATAAACATTCGATCTATATCCCTTTCTACCATAATTGTGTAATTTCTTATTTTTATTGGGAAAAAATAGTATTTTTTACATCCATTAATAAAATTATATTTTTGTCCCTAGACACATACCTAAAATATTTAATTTAAACACACACACATATATATATGATATAATTCTGATACGTATACAATGATCAAAATATAATTCTATGCATGCGCCCGATAAATTATTTATTAAATTTTATATGCTGACTGACTATGCACCATTCATCAATATTGTTTAATTTATCCAACTCTTTCACTTTTTATTTATTTCATTCACATTCCTTAGCCATATTTCGTCTTCAAATTTCTTTGTTTCTTTTACCAATTTTCACAATTCTTTGGTGTGATAAGTTTCAACTTTTCAAACACTTTACTTTTACAGGGCTAAATTCAATACGGTTGATATGCAATCATATTTGCTTGTCATATATATTGCATGCATGATTTACTACTAGCCTTTATTTAATGGAGAAGCTTGCCCGATGGATTAGAATGATGAGAAGCACAAGATCAAATCCCAAAACATTTCAATTGCACACATAAAAACTGTTTGTTGATAATCTGTCAGCAATTATATTCACTTATGTTCTAAATTTATTTTTCATTGGGATGTCTAGAGATAGAGTTTTTTAGTTTTTGAAAATATGCCATTTGTTTCGAAAAGCATTTACTAATCCAAGAATAATTTGCATTTATAATTAGCAATTAACATATCAATACAACTCGATTTGATTTGTTTAATTTTTATTTAAAAATTTTGAATTACGATGAAATGTACAATTGATACAACTTGATAACAACCCTTCAAAATGAATTTTTAAATCCCACCGCAATGTATAGTTCTCTTTAGACTTGTAATTCAGAAAAGGAAGAATGAAAAAGTAAAAACCACTAACTCTTGTTAAGAAGATGAACTTAATACCATGAATTTTAATTGTAAGTAATGATTGCACATGTTTGGCGAAGCCACCTACACCTTAAATGTTAATACCTGAAGGAATGAAAAGTTGTAAAAGAGCAAGGCAAGCTGTAAGGTATGGACTATTGCAGAAAGTAGGGGTAACCTACGAGTTGCAGCACTAGTACAAACATTATATAAATATTTCTATTATTCGTCTTGGGGGTGGAGATAGATAAAAAAGAACAATACGGAGACAAATTTTGAGTAGAGAGAATTTTATCTTCATCATATTTCTCTATATTTCATGACCGCTATTCATCATCTTCCTTGATAGAGAGTTTCTTTATTTATTTATTTATTTTTGTCATGCTTTACCCTCCTTTCATTGCAATATTTGGATTATTTATCTGTATTTTTGTGTATATCGCAACAATGTTGACAAAAAAAAAGGCCCTATTGCTTTATAACTTAGGGCAAGGTTTACAAATGTATACGTGGCCAGTAAAAGTAAAAGGGTTAGGACTTAGCGCGGAGGACCCCAGAAAGCCAGGGAAAGGCCAACACATTTTTAGTGCTTGCGTACGTAATTGTGCCTTTTTTTTTCTGTGGCCCTATATTGGAACTTGCTGAAATTTACTTTCATATTTTATGGTGGATATCAAATCTACCAGATGTTTGACTCTCAACTGTATTTATGGGGCTTGGGAATCCAAAGAAGACAATTTATCATGTAATCGACATAAGAATGATGGTTTTTGCTTTCTCATATTAATAGATGTCAAAATAAATTAGTGATCATAACAGTGTAATCAATTTATGTGATGGCCCAAATAGTAAGAAGTTGACATGCCAAATACGCCATACTTTCATGGTCTCCTGAGTGAGATTATGAAATTACAAAATATTTAAGTTAATAAAATTACTTGTAATACTCTGGATTTTGGGCACAATAATAATATTGATAAAAAAATATAATAATTTAGTGTATATTCTTAAATCATAATTTGAAAACAAACATAGTCCAAGTAATCAGAGGAATACTTGTTCTTACAAAAAAAAAAAAAGAGTGGGGTATGTATTCCATGTTAAAAAGGAAAGCAATATAAAATCTCAATGTTGCGACATCTATACACCTCTAAAGTATTGAAAATCTTATACATGAATTTAATGGAACCTATTGACATTACAAGTATGAGAGTAAGAGACACATTTTTTTATGTGTAGATGATTACTCACGTTACACTTGGGTTGATCTCCTTAGAAAAGAATACCTTCTATAGATTCAAGAATTGTGCTTACAATTGCTATTTTAGAAAGGAGATTTTGAGAGAAATATTGCGAAAGTCCAAAGTGACTGTGGTCGTGAATTCAAAATTTAATGTTTTAATGACTTTTGTGAAGAACATGGGATACCTCATGAATTTTATTCTTCCAAAATACCACAAAGAAATTTGATTTTGGAGAGAAAAAATCAAAACTTTCAAGAGATAGCATGTGTTATTATTAATTCAAAGGGACTTAGCTTGAAACGGTGGGCTAAGGTAGTGAATACAACATGCTATGCCACTAAGCAATTCTATCTTAGACCAATGATTGAAAAGACTCCTTATGAGTTATAGAGAGGTGGAAGCATTACGTTAGATATTGTCATATCTTTAAAAGTAAATGTTTTATCTTGAAGGGTAGGAAACCCACTGGTGAGTTTCAGACAAAGTGATGAGGGAACCTCTGTTGATTAATCTACTACATATTTGTGCACATCGAGTTTATAACTCATTTACAAAGGTTTTTCATGGAATATATTAAGGTGGTTGTGGATGACGAGGAGTAACAAGTTCAGACTTCGCCAAAGAATAACAATGACTTTGATGTCTAATTTATTCTAGCCAAAAAGAACTATGGAATGCAGTTAAGAGTTACAACAAGGAGCTGGACACTATTGTGCCAACATCATAGTTAACTTCCATCAATGTGATAATGCAACTTCCAAATAGCTAGCCTATAAACCTTCCTTCAATGTTTGAAGGAACCATCCAATATAATTAATCATTTCTGGGGAGGTTAAGTGCTTTAATTATCATGAACTTGTTGGATATACCTACCTCACTTTAGTTATCAAGTAAAAAATTGTCACAAAGATAATGACATATAGTACCAAACATGTAAGGCTACTACAAATTGGAAAAATAGATGACTCGACCCATGTTGAATCATTGATGATGGATCCTACTTTCACTCTTTCAGCCTTGCTATACTTAAAGCTAGCATTCTTAATTTTGTGGTATTATCCATCACCATGTTAGCCTTAATTACCCAACTACATATGCTAAATGGGAGATTGGTCTTCAAATTATCTCATTGTGTTCTATGCTCGCATCACTTACTCCAAACATGCCTAATATTGAAGTGCCAGTTATGGCCGGTCCCTATCACTTCCAATGTTGTAGCATTTGCCTCCTTCTTGCGAGCTTGTTTTTCGTTATTGCCTAAGAAAGGAGCACTGCATGTAGTTAGGGGTAGCATTCACCGAGAAGGATTTTGAGAATGAACAAAGATATATTAATGGTGAGTTTGAAGGGTGGTTTGTCTTACGGGGGAATATTCTATATGTTCTCTCATTGGTTTTCTAGTGGTTTTCTCTGGTTGATTCTGTGATTATTGTGCCATTTATTAGCCTTTTTGGAAGTCTATCTCGATTGCCACTTTTGCTTGGATGATCTATTTGCTACTATGTTGATGACCCGACCCTAGGAAGAATCCATTGATGATAATTATTATTGAATAATAGTTTGAACTCATTGTGCTACAATCTAATTTTACTTAAAAACCTGAAGAATTATTGTTATGTTACTAGATCATATTAGTAGCTGGAATAATTTCTTTTGTCAAGATCTATGTTTTGCCTTAAAGTAATTATTATTCATCAATTTTAAAATGTGCCCCAAAATATATGGAATTCAAATATTCGGCTAATATGGAATATGGTTGTGCCACACTATGTCAAAGAGGGAGATTGTTCGCAATAACTATGAGTTCGTGCTTATGTAGCATAAGAATAAGTGGCAACCATTTATGTGATCTTGACAAAATTGTTAAGATTTGATTATATATATTTCCTTTAATGAAGGATTAAGTAAAATTGGAAAAAGATCATTCCAAACAAGTTGGAAGTTGATAAATTTATAAGAATAGAAAAATATATGCAACTCTAAAACTATATGAATGGATCAAATAGATTTTAGAAAGAAATCCCACTACAAAAGGAAACTCCTAGCTTGGTGCTATAACACCAACCTAGTAACATGGACGAACTTGGTACTATAAAACCAACCGAGTGACATGGACAGAGTCAATGTCAAAATTTATAAGTTGTGATGATTTGGTGCCTATTTACAAATTAGTTGGTGAATGAAGTCCATAAATGATGAGAAGTTGCGCAAAGGCTTGGGCATGCCTTCTATTAAAGCTAAGTGATCTAAATCAAGAGTGAAACATCCACACACACTTATGATGCATTTGTATTTATATTTTGATAGCAAGACCTTGGGAAAGAAACACTTTATGGCAATGTGAGATTGGGGCCAAAGAGTAATTTGGGATCCATTTGTCAAAGTTACACTAATAAGCTGAAGTGAATAAAGTGTTCAACTAAGATGAAGTGTGAGTGAAGCAAAAGTCTTGTTATTGAGTCAATGCACTTTTGATCACTTTGAATAGTAGATTGGTTAGCTAAGGCTAGTGCTTTACGAATGTTCGAATTGGACTTCGAATTGCATAAACATATTACGTACCTTTGATTTTATTTTGTTTTCTTGTTTTTCTATTCACGGAGGTGTTATAGTGACAAGCTACAAATTCTTCTATAAAGTTACGACATCAAATGATCAATATTAATTTGGTGTCACATCTAGTCTAACCAAATCTAAAGGGATAATAGATTACAAATTGTTGAATGTCGACAAGGTGACTACTTTTTTATGGTGAGTCATGACTTTATTAGAAACACACATGCACACACAAGCATAGATAGGTACCTTGCTATGGATACTGCACAATGAGGCACCCTAGCCTTATCTATTTTCCTCGAAGCGCTTTGTCGAGTAATAAAAGTTGGAGACAATTGTTGCACTACTATCTATACTATATTATTAAGTTAATAAACACTCTTGGTTGGTCAATGTTAAATTACAAAATTGTCCTTATTTTTATTCTTTTTATTTTTCTTATCATTCTCTTTTTTCCATTTTTTTTTATTTTCTTTTAACTTATTCTTTCATTTATGTTTTCTCTCAAATTTTTTGAAGGATTTTGTTATTCTTTTTTTATTATTTTAAATAATTTTATACTTTGAATTTAAATAATTTATTTTTATTATAAGAATACAATAATTTTATAATTTATAAATAATTTGTACAAAGAGAGTGTTCCAAAATAACTAGTATAAGAGTGTTCCACTAGTATAAATAAAGCATTGGAAGAATACCAAAGGTAAAGCGAAATTCAGTGCATCAAATCTTGTATCAGCCATTTTACCTTTTGATTTATGAATTTTTTACTGTACCAAGGAATTATATCTTCCACGATGAATTCAAAAGCCTTGTCTCCACTTTGTCTCCCACACAGCCCCTTCCAACTCTGTATTGGATGAATGACGTAACAAAGATTTTGAGATACTTCAGGTTGTCATGCACTTGATATCTACTTCCCTGCCGACCAACCTATGCTTTGATGCTACGTGGCTGGTGTGCCTCCAGGACTTAGATTATGGTTGACAATTTATCCCAACTTCGTAGTGAAATCAAAGTCCCCCCTCCCACTATTTTTCCCACCTTAGAAGAAAAGGTTGAGGGCAAACAAAGCTGAGAGATTAGCATACGGAAAATAAAAAAGGTGACTTTGATCCATTGCAAGCCTATAACACGTATGGAGGAGATTTTTAAGTGGATCCCAAAATTTTTAATTATTTAGGTAATTCACTAATTAGATTTGATTGCTTTGGCAATTGTTTTGCCAATGAGAGAAGATAGGCTTAAATTAACGAGGTCATTAGCTGTTTAACTAAGTTTATGTTTTTATAATTTATAAAACCATATAACTTATAAGATATTTTTAAAATTTATAAGTTTATAAATCTTATTTTAAAATGATCTAATGAAGTGTTTGATAAAATCATCTTGTAAGATTTTATTAAAATTTATAATTGTAGTTGATTATAATTTTTTATGTAATAACATTAAAAATAAATTAAATACTATTAATAAAATATAATTTAAAGATATTTATGTTATTTTTAATATATAAATGAAGTAACTTATAAGATATTTAAAAATAAGTTAAGAAAGCTAACTTATTTTTTAAAGAGTTTATAGATTTCAAATATTTTATTTTTAGAGTTTATAAGTTCTTTTGACAAAGAAATTAGCTAACACTTATTTTAAGGAGCTTATAAGTTTACGCAAACACCCTCTTAGTGTAACTAAGATTCTCTTTTGTGGATTAATATTGATCTGTATTATATTTAACATAAAAGTGAAATGCGTATAGAATATTACATATAGATATATATATGTATGTATGTATGTATATATGTATATAGATATTTGCATCATTTCTATATTTATCATGTATATATAGACAGTAGATTTTGTAATCTAAGATTCAATATTAGTAGTAAGGAACTAAAAGGAATTCAAATCCTAACTGCTTTAGTTTGTTTTTATTTCTAAATGTGTGTTTTTCAGTGTGTTTTTTTTTGAAAATTATGTAAAAATAAAATGTTTCTGGAGTTAAGAAATGAAAACAAAGAAAGTAATCAAATCAAATCTTGAGATGAAATCTCAATTGTAATTTATTTATAAAAAAGATCCACATGATTGGCTTCGAAGAAGTTGAAGAATATCGCCTACGCATGATAGGGTGCAATGAAGCTATTAAATATTAAATGATACTTCTTTTTAATATCTCATATTTTAAATAAGATGGTCATTAATTACATAATTATGAAATTTCAGTATAAAAAAGATGAAAAAGATAAAAAAAAATACAATATTATTTAAATTAAAGAATCAATCATTGCTTAAAATGTTTATAAAAAATTTTAATATACATTTTTACATGATTAAAAAATAAATTCAAATTACAAAAAAAATTAATAGTATATAGTAGTAAATAAATAACAAAATTATGTAATCAATAGATATTGTTTATATTAAAACACTTGTCCCATACGTGCGAAGCACATAACATTTTCAATTAAAGAAAAGAAATGGAAACCCTCCGCATTTGTGAGTGAATATTAATTGCAAACGTCATGTAAGGGGTTTTTTATTTTTTTATTCTAATTTTTTTTATAATTTAACAAATTACCCCATTTATGGGGAATTTGTGAAATTAACAAATCTTGTCGTTTGGAACGGCGAGATGACGTCAGTTTGGAATGGCGAGATACACTTTTTTCCAAAAAAATAAATAATATTTCGTATTTCTCTCCGTATAATGGGGGGAAATACGGATGACGTCACCTCGCCGTTTCGGACGGTGAGATGACGTCATAATATGTTATAATAAATTAATATAAATATAAATTATTATATTTTTTTTGAAATAAGAAAATTTATTTAAATAAAAAAATTTTATTTCAATAAATTGAGTTTTAAATTATAATCTTATATAATATTTTTTGAGTATTTTATGTTTAGATATTCACATTGCAATAATAATTTATTGAAATTTGAAATTATAATGATTTTATTTAAAAGGAAAAATTTATTTACATAATAGCTTAAACGATGTGTGTTATAACTTTTAAATGAAATTATATGATATAATTATAATAAAATCAACATAAATGCCAATAAAATTGAAATTTTTGAATACATATAAGAGATAATATTAAATACTATACGTCATTTTCATCCTCATCCCTCAAATGACTACTGATGCCATAGTGTGTTGGTCGTCTGGCACGATGTCCTCTCCGTGGTATTGGATCTCCTTGAGGATGGTACAAAGTATGAGGCTGTTGAGCTTTCATACTTATAGAGTCCTACTGGAGTGGCACTAGGGATTCATAGTATTACCAAGGCTGCTCCTGTGAAGTGTACGCATGAAAGGGGTATAAGGAGACTCTAAAAATACCGTGTATGAAAAATCGGCCTATGGCGTATATGGGGAGTAGATGCTCTGATGTAGTGGTTGAGGTACATATACATCTGCCGGATCTACAGTGCTAAGACCTAGTACCTCATGCTGATATGATGTTCTAGGAATTGATATATCGTGGTGATAGGATGTGCTACTTCTTGGAGTGGAATGTGCAGAGGCAATGTCATCCATCTGGTAGTATGGTGGAAAATCTCGCTGGACTCGCTGTTGTGATAGTCGCTCGACCCTATCGACAATCTATTGATTATATCCACCAGAACGTAGTTGTTGCATTTGCTGTGCCTGCAATCAACCATTTGCATATTGCTGAATAATATACACAAAGACACACACACACACACACACATATGTATATACGCAAATATAAAAGCGTACCACGTGCGGGAAATAAGTGACGTAGCCAGGCTGATATCCAGTACGTACAAATACATACCCAGGAGTGATAAATCGACGCATAACTCGATGGTACCTCTCGAAATTATCTCGTGACACCCGTGTATCTGGGAAGATGGGGCCCCTTATGATATGATCGTCGCTAGCCCATTCTCGAATGTATGCAGCGTGGTGATGAGCCCAATTAGTTCCTGAACGCCCGCGCCTGTGCTCGTTATATAGTGCATCCTGAGCCCGTAGTGGATCATTAGGAATGCCTTATGGCATTCCGAATTGCCTCAATACCCGATCAATATGGTGCATCTCAATAATCTCATAGTAGATGAGTGGACCACAGAACGTCCACAGTTGTCGCCCACAATGGTCGGGTAGCATCTCATACACATCGTCAGAGTAAGGCCGCCACTGAAACTGAAATGAAACATGTAATGTTATATGGAACGGTCGTATACAAGATGCAATATACATGGTCTAGTGTTTGGTATCTATATTTAGTATGACAAAAGTTACTCGTACCTGAGACTCTGCCTCTTCATTTAATGTATCATGTATCATGCGGATAGAGTGAGATGCATTTGACGTGTTACTCCTCCTTGACTTGGTCCAACTATATACATATGAAAATCATCAAAAAAACTAAATATAACAATTGCACAATAGCATAACAATACATGTAATTTTATGAGACATACTGTGCTCTGAAGGGTACAGCTAGTAATTACACGTCTCCAAGTATAGTGAGTGGGTCAGTGTAAAGGCCATGATCATGGGTCTGTGGGCCCAACCCCAGGATCCTAATCCAGGTCCATATCTGTAAAAGTTCTAGTGGACCAGCAATCATCTGCCTACCTCACATACACATGGAGCTCAACTCTCGATATAAATATGCCAATGCCGCAGTCCCCCAACTATATGGTTTAGTCATACTCACATCCTCTAACATGCGAAGGTATAATAGCTTCACTCGATTCCCAAATGAATCAGGAAAAATTTTGTATCCCAATAACAATAACACGCAGCAGCAAGTGTATTGAGCCACATCATCCTCTGTACTATCAACAGTCAGGGTCCGGTGTCAAATCTCTCGAAGTAAGACTGAGAGGGCTATGATAGCACCACTGAATACATCTGTGGAGGGTGCAAACCCTAAATACTCCAAACAATACTCTTGCCAAACACTTATGGCCCAATGCTCGTCAATCCCTATAATTGGGGCACCTGCCACTAGGAGTTGCCATATCAACGCTACATGTTCCAATGTAATGGTAGCCTCACCAATCACAAGATGAAAGGTGTGAGTCTCACGATGCCACTTCTCAAATATTGCTGTGATTAGGTGCCAATCAAGTGCTACATGTCCACACCTATACACTCCATAGAAACCTAGTCGATGCAGCAAAATAATTACCCGATCATCAAAATCAGGAATCTTGGCTAGTGCCCTGATCTGGTGCCGTGGTCGAAGTGTAGTGTCTATGTCTCCTAACCACACAGCCTCCGACCTATGGTCATGCTGTAGGTATAGCAAACTTGGATCAAATGGGCCCGGATTAGCTCTTATAGCCATGGTGAAAAAGTCCTGTATGACAAACTGTGTATTAATTAAACACCAAATTAACAACAATATGTACATAAACATGAAAAATAACATTTATACGCATACAAAATATGTAATCACAAAATTTAAAAAAATAACATTCACACATAATATTTAAATGTAAATAAGAATAACTACATAGGCACGGAGACTACTTCCGTGTTTAGCTACTAAAAATATGAAATTTACAGACACATATGAAACTAACGAGGATGACTAGAGGATGAAGGCATGTCTAAATCTTGCAATCGACGTTGGGCCTATTGCTGCGATTGCTGTCGAGCCCGATATTGTGGCCAGTCCATTTCATTTGGTATTCGACACGACGGGGCCCTCCCAACCCTACAAATTATACGCCTATGAGGGTTGTGGACCAACTCGAACAATGGATCATCCCAATAATTCTCGACTTAAATATGATTGAATCTCCCTTCATATGTGTGTACATAGCTACCAATGAAAAAGTATGGCATCATTAGCCGTTTAGGATTAACACCATATTTTCTACTGATAGCTATTGCGTGTGAGTATGGAATTCTGCGTAATAACCACTTTTTGCATGTGCAATCCCTACTGCATAGTTCCACAGCATGTGCATTTCCTCCGCCTCTTCTCGAATCCTGTGCTGTGATCACTCGTCCCGACTGTGCATTTTGATCATATAGCTGCACTAAATGCCAGACAGATTTGCGCTCTGCCCTTGCATACGTCTTTGCAGGCCAAGTGGGCCACTCATCCCCCCTGCCATCTTAACTTCACCCTCCATTAATCTCTGTCTGAATTTAGCGACGGCCCGATCAAATGTCATTTACACAATCGAGCATATTGACAACTTCTGTATTCCCTTCATTACCCCATTAATACTTTCTGATATGTTAGTTGTTAGTACACCATGTCTCCAGCCTCCATCAAAGGATAGAGCCCATTTTTCTTTATCAATTGCTCGCAAGTAGTTGTAGACCTTCAAGTTAATCTGGTTTATATGGTCTAGAATTTGAAGAAATTTTTTCTCCTGGTTCTCAGCACCTGCTCTCCAACATTGATCACGCAAGTGTCGAGATTGGAAAGCTTTTAAAATGTTTGCATAAAAATGTCGAAGACAAAATCGGTGTTGTCCTCTTGAGACCTTGAAAGCATCAATGTTCTCGACGGCAGAAAGAAGCCTAGGATGTCTATCAGATACAAGACAATTATATGCTCCGCCATAGATAATATGTCGCTCCAGCATCTGTAAAAACCAACCCCATGATTCTGTGTTTTCTTCATCTACTAAGGTATGAGCAAGAGGTAACACTTGTTGATTGGCATCAATAGTAACTGCAATCAATAACTTATGACGATACTTCATGTATAGGTGCGTGCCATCTACACTAATCACTGGCCTATAATACTGGTATCCATCGATGCAAGGTTTGAAAGCCCGAAATAAATAACATAGCATCATCTTATTTAGCACCCTGGTGCCAATGTGTCTCCACTCAACAACAGTGCCTGGATTCCATTTTTGTAGTGCTTTCATGTAGGTAGGCAACTTCTTCACTGAGTCTTCCCACGTGTCGTACACATTCTCAATGACTCGTTTCAAGCTATACCATGCTTTTGTATAATTAATCTCATAACTGTACCGATCTTTGACCAGTTGCACAATATTTTTTATCTCAATAGTAGGGTTTTCACGAACCAACCCTACGAGAATTGCAGTAACCATGTTTTTATCCAAATTTGCGTGATCCATCCTTATGTCCCCTAGGAGACAAGTGTGGGCTGCGCCGTATCTAGTTATCTTCCACAACCCCATTTTCTATCTTAAAGAAGCCCTAAAGTGCCAGTCACAAGGCTCATCAACTGTAGTATGTCTACATTTAACCTTCCATGCATTGTGCGTACTCTTCACCACACGGTACTATCACTTTGTATGTCTTAGGAGTAATCATTCACAGCTGCTTGGACATGACCTTTGCTCTTAAACACCATGTCTAAATGAAGCTCTCCTTTGTGCTCGTCATAGTACGTGCTCCATCTACCACTTAAATTTTCAATACTGTCAGCTGTTATTTTTGGCTCTGCCAGTGAGAAGAAGGGTACAGACAGATATAATGGCACCATCGGTGATTCTGTTCCATGTTCAGGTATAGTTGAAGAGTGCATTGGCATGGTGCTCGCTCGCCCTAGCACACGTCTCTAGTATGCATTGGTTGATGGGTCGGGACTTGCTGCATCAAATTGATATCGACTGCATCCTCATCTTCTTCATCCTCGTCATCTCCCTCATCTCCATAATCTCTATCATTGATGTCAAATGTTGATCGGTATGCATGTTGCTCATGGGCATCACAAAGCATCTTGCCTGCATCATCCATATCAACCCTACCTCCATATTCTGATCCAAAATGTAATGCCTGTGTGTTAAGATCAAGTAACGTGTCACACTCCTGATTTACCATATGAGTCAACGCTTCAGTGACCAAGGGCACACTACTGCTCTGTCAAGTTCCAAAGAATTATCGATGGGAGGTTTGACCTGTTTCTCTCTCCACACGTGGCACACTATATTGATTGTCACAGTCTCTCTATTGTATTTCGATGTACAGATCTAAATACATGATTTGATTGATCGGATTAAACAAGAATTGCAAATTTACATCATTCTCAATCCCTAGTAGGACCACATCATGTCCCCCAAATGCATCTTTTAACACAAATTTTATTTTCAAATGAATGACATAATGATTTCGATCCACTCCAGTCAAATCATACACCATCGTCTCCAATTCAACAAAGTCGTACTGCGACGTATGCTTTGCAAATAACGAGGCCCAATGTTGTAACTTATTTTGTTCGAATTTTGCACAATAGAACCCGCCCCCCCCCCCAAAATATAGCACAATCTGAATATCACCCTCAAATACCATATCTTCAAAATAAACAGAACACATGCATGATACAATTAAATATAAGCATCACATCTATAATATGACATATACAAATGTAGTAAATATAAGCATCACATCCATAATAAGAATTTAATGTATTTTAAGTAAATATTTTATCACTCATCTAATATTCTTATTTGATAAATTGGTTAAATTGATAAAAGATTTATAAGTGAGTTCCATTTGTTAAATTGGAAAATTAATTAGAATAACTACATTAAAAACTTCATTTTTTTCATTTGTCTAATATTCTTAAATTTTATGTATTAAATATTTAAGTACACAATTTTTATTCATCTAATATTCTTATAAAATTTTCAAATTTATTTGATTGTCCCTATTTACACTACAATAAATTTGATAAGAAAAATTAGCAACTAATGACAAACTACAGTTTGTCCCACAACACAAGAATTTTGTTTTGAACCTAAATATAACAAAATATGAACACTCATCTCAGAAATCAATTCTGATAATACGCCTTGTTTGTTTTCACAAATTTTAACTAGAGTTTCCTGCAATATACAAACACATCTGTTAGCAACTAAGGCTGAAAAATCAAAACACCTAAATTGAAAAACAAATTGTAAAAATTAAGGCTAAAAAATCAAAACATTTAAACTTAAAATAGACTTGTTCGGCCAACCTTTAGCAAAAATCTGTCGGGAAGAAATCCGTTCGGGCGTTCGGACGTGTTCAGCCGTTAAAGTAATCTCCGTCGTAGGAAGGGAAGAAATTCGTCCTAGGAAGCGAAGAAAGCGGATTTGAAATTGTCGCAGGGAAGATGATGAACAGCGATCGAGTGTGTTTGTGTAATGAAAGTTATCTCGCCGTTTGAAACGGCGAGACTCATGAACTAGACCATTCAGACGCTATCCTGCCGTTTCAAACAGCGGGATATAGATCGTAAATTGGGCCAGCCTAATCTTGCAATTTAAAACAGCGAGACTCGTGAGCTGGCCTAATCAGAGGCTATCTCGCCGTTTGAAACAGTGAGATATACCTCAAAAGTTGAGCCTCGTGGGCTGAGACATTAGACTCTATCTCACTGTATCAAACGGCGAGATACCCTGTATTTCGGGCCAATTAATACGAATACAGACGAAACATTATTTAAATTTTTTGAAAAAAAATTTGTCCCGCCGTTCCAAACGGCGATATAACATCATCTCGCCGTTTGGAACGGCAAGATTGGTTCATTTCACAGATTCCCCATAAATTGGGTAATTTGTTAAATTATTAAAAAAAATGGAATAAAAAAATAAAAAACCCTCATGTAAGTACTAGTTTAATTAATTATACATCTAAGTAATTTTGGCGCACTCTATATGTAAGCACTTAAATTGATATAATATATAATTAAAAATAATTACTTGATTTATTTTATTTGTAGTATATAATCGTATTTAAATATTATAATTAAAAAATAAAAAGATAAAGAAAAAATTAAAATAATAATAATAAGACAATTTTATCATTATTAAATTGAACTAGAATATATTATAAACTTAAGAAAAAATTAGGCTAATAATTAAAAACAATTTTGTCATTATTAAGTGAAGAGGCATATAATTGTAATCTTACTTAATATAACCACATTAAGACTAAACTTTTATTAACATAGACGAGTAGCAACTCCACACTCTTTGCATGTGCAATTTATTTATAAATTGTAAAGTTACGGTATTTAATATAATAAGCTAAAATTATTTGAATTAAAAGAAGTGGTGCAAGATGGGCTGATGTGACTCAAGAGCTTGACATGTTAGTTTAGTAGAAGTTCGATTCAAACTTGGATTGTGTTAAGTCTTACTAAAGTTCAAATTTAACTCAAATTTCTATTAAGTTAGACGTGAGCCCAATTTTCTTTATTTAAAAACTAACAAGTTGGCTGGGTGAGCATTTCTTATTTTTTCAATATTTTATATTTTTATTTATCAAATATTTTATATATTTAAATATGATTTATAACTGTCAAGTGAATATATCTGAAATAGCATATAACCTATTAAACTTATAAGAAGTAAGTACTTAATTATGTAATAGTAATAATGAAATATTTTAAGCAAACTAATATAAGCTCTACATCTAATTAGATATAAACTTTATATCTAATTAGAATAATATTTATGCACATACACAATTATTCTTAAATTCTCATATAATTTTATTTGAATATAAATATCCTTTGATCCCTTAAATATAAAATTGAACATAATAAAATTAATTAAAATGTTATATTTATTCATTTTATAAGTTAATACATATGCAATTGAATGAAATTATGTTAATTAATAAATATTCACATAATTTATATGTTTTAATATCATGTAAAAGTTATTAATATTTACAATCTATAAGTTTAATTATTACTACAATATGTTCAACCTTTTGTAAAATTTAAAGTAGTAATTTTTCAAAAAATATTTTTATTTTAAAAATAAAAAATTAATAAGCTCTAGCTCGACTCAATTTGAACTCAAAAAATTTTGAGTTCAAACTTGATTAAACATTTTTTTTCCAAGAGTTGAATCCTAACTTTATTTGATTTAATGCAAGATAAACTTGAGCCTAAAATTTTTTAGTACAGCTTAACTCTAACTCAACTTATTTACCCCCATAATTAAAACTATAAAAATATGTAAAATAATAAAATAAACAATGGCCAAAAGAATTTAAAAAAAAAAAGATAAACTTTGATAGAAAAATAAATAAACAATAATAAGCTTGAGGAACAAAGATAGGAAGAAAAGAATAGAAAAAAAAAATAAAATGGAGATATAGTTATGTAAATTGACATAGTGTAACTGAAGAGTCTTGTTGACTTGATACTATAGTATATTATTATCATTTTATAACGTGAAATTAAAAAATTTTACTTTCCTAATAATATAAGCAGAGATGTATAGGACAAAATGAAAGTAATTGTAAATATTATGGGCTATATATAAAAATGTTGGCCATGGGGTCAGAGGCTGACAAGTTGTGCTGTGGGTTTTTCCCTTAATTAAACCACAAAACGATTGTAATAGATAAGATCGATGAAATAAAGAGGTGCATGTACATCACGATGACAGCACTTGACCATACGAGATATATAGATATATATAATATAAAAAAAGGTAGTGGCAAGCCACAAATGATTTTAATAATAATATAATTAAAAAACGAAACAAAAGGTGGTGGAAAATAGTCAAACGGCCAGCCAAGTTCAAGTCCCCAACTTTTGGTTTGTGGACGTGTTGGTTGCCTATTCCAAGTATATTAAGATGAAATTTCTTTGGTAGATGAGACGGAAGAAAAAATTCCCATAATGAGTATACTTTTCCTTTTAAAAGAAGTCTGACATAATTCCGGGATGACGACTAAATAAAATGCAAGTAATTCGAATCAAAATTCTGGGACCTTGATAGCCTTACTCAAAATTCACCTAAGAATTTGAATTATTTTAAAAATCTTCTGTTTATGAATCATGTTTTGTCTTAATTATTAATGGATATTTTCCGAAGAAAGTTTTGTGGACAAGTTTTTCCCAACTTTTTTGCACATTTCATTTCTTTTAAATTCTTTTTCTCAATTGAGGACCACTTGGGACATTCTTTTCTTATCGAACATTTGGGATTAATTTTTTTATTACCACATATAGGCGTCGTAGGTCCATTCCCAATAACTTCTGCATAGGACTGTTATATGCGACAAACAAACTATACGTACGAAAGTAAATATATATAAATTTCGATCTTCATTTTTCCCTTTTTCCTGCATATAAATATATTAACAAACATCCCATATAATAAAAAAAAAACTAACAAACAAAACAATGGCTATATTTGTTTTCAAATTTTTGGTATGTGTTTTTAAGTATTTTTATTTTAAAAATTGTGTAAAAGTAAGAGAAGGAAAGTGATAAAATTTAAAAAGTGTAATAATTGCACGTGCGTTTTTATGTTGTCAAATTTAAAAACAAACATACCCAAATAAATTTTGAGCCTATGTAATTCGTCCAGAAAGCTCAATTTTCGGTTTTAAAAGTGCACAACAATTTTGGAACAGCAATCAGTCACACAAGCATAAAATAAATCATGCAAGTAACACCCTAAGAGGGTCTTAAGGTGAGCTAGTAAACGCATATTCGTCAAAATATTTTTGTTAAGACTTCAGTGCATTTAAAAGCTCACCAAACATTGTCGAACCTTAGTAGATAAATTGATAAGACCTCAAAAAATAAAATATAATAATTTTGAGAAATTACTTTTGAAAAGTGGAAACACCCTATATTTGTTTATAAAATCTGATCAAACATATTTAATGTTGACTGCAGTAATTACAAACCGTTGACATATACTTAACGCACCTTATAAATATAAAATAAATTTATATTTTATTTTGAAAATATAATCTAATTTTTTGATATTTAAAACTAGCAATTTCCTTCTACAAAATTAACTGTTCGAGAATATTCTTTCGAAGATCTTACATAATTTATCCAATGCATTAATATATAGGCAGTCTCCCAACACATTTAAATATCAACTGACGCTTAACCAAGTCCAATTTTCAAGTGGATTTCGCACCAATCCCACACTCGTTTAAAAACAAAAAAAAAAAAAGACTGTAGTCATAGTTAAAAGCTGTGGCTTCAATTTGGCACCTTGGCCCTGATACATATAGCTACGAAAATATTTCAACAAAACCAAGTACACACCATCAAACGAGGCGGGAGGCACAGAGAAAGAGCACCTTTTCACCTGCATCATATTAGTAATAACCTACAGATGTTACTCCCAAATTTTGAAGTACAATGTGGAGCATTAATTGGGACCGTGTTAGGTGGGATATGTTTTTAATAAGGAAATATATTTCTGTTTCGTTGACGAGGATGATGTTATCAAACATAATTCCCGGAAGTGGTGTCCACGCGATGGAGAAAATGTGTGGAGTCGTGGCAGTTGGTCACACAACATCCAACCGGGGCCTCTTGAAAGAAGATAGCGAAGGGCTTTGCCTGTGGATGCTTATAAATTGGACAGCCGGCTTTGCCTTGAATTCACTACAGACTCAGAGAAACATCTATGCAGCTCTTATCTTGCTGAAAACATAGTTGGTGTGAAGGAGTCTCTGAATAAAACTATTATATAGTTTGTTTTTAGTTTCTTGCTTAAAAAAAAATATACTGTTAGTGCGTGAAGAAGTGGAGAAATGGAGACCTCAAGGAGGCAGGAGTTCAAGGGAGAAAAGATGTCTGAAGAGATGAGTACTATCGATTGGAGAGGAAGGCCTTCCAACCCTCTTAAGCATGGTGGAATGAGAGCCGCTGCCTTCGTTTTAGGTCTCTCTCTCTCTCTCTCTTCCATGTTTATGTGTCTGTCTATGTAGGGCCCGTATGTATATGCTTCTAGTTTTTGCATCATTATTAACTTTCCGTCGAAGCAAGTTCATGGCTTGCCGGAAGTACTGTATATATATGTGCAAGAAACACTGGTACAACATATATAATGTGACTGGGTTTTGTTTTCTTGGAATCTCCAGGGCTTCAAGGATTTGAAATAATGGCAATAGCTGCAGTTGGGAACAATCTCATAACATATCTGATAAATGAGATGCACTTTTCCTTGTCGAAGTCTGCAAACACTGTGACAAACTTTGTAGGAACTGTCTTCATCCTCGCACTCGTTGGAGGCTACCTTTCCGATTCTTACCTTGGTTGCTTCTGGACCACGCTCATCTTTGGCTTTGTCGAACTTTCGGTACAAAATGTCTTCTCCTTCTTTCCCCCAACGCTTTCTATTCTCTCCTCCCAGCCCCTTTAGCCCTATTTCTTTCAACAGGGGTTCAAGTATGCGTCACATGTGTAACATCAGTATATATGTGTGTACATATATATGATGTGCATGCATACAGTTAAGTTAAATGAAGACATGACCCATTGTTTTAAATTTTGTTGGGTTTTTTATCTTATTTTTTTTATAGGGTTTCATCCTGCTGTCAGTCCAAGCCCATCTTCCCCAACTGAAACCACCACAATGCAACATGCTAGCTGATGGTGAGCAGTGTGTGGAAGCCAAAGGGTTCAAGGCCCTCATATTTTTTGTGGCACTCTATTTGGTGGCGCTAGGGAGTGGCTGTGTTAAGCCCAATATGATAGCTCACGGGGCTGACCAATTCAACCAGGATAACCCAAGACAATCCAAGAAACTCTCCCGATACTTCAATGCTGCCTACTTTGCCTTCTCCATGGGTGAACTTATAGCCTTAACTGTCTTAGTTTATGTCCAAACTCACTCGGGGATGTATGTCGGTTTTGGGGTGTCCGCAGCCGCCATGGCCATGGGACTTATCAGCTTGATCGGTGGCACACTTCTCTACAGGAACAAGCCTCCGCGAGGCAGCATCTTGACACCTATTGCACAAGTAAGAAATTAGATCAAGTTATCGTTGGTCAATCTCTCTCATTAGTTTCATTGCAATATTGGGTTCTGAAAGATACGTCTATGTGGCAATAATTTGACAACGTTAATCTGCAGAGCGTCCATGACGTCATGATAGAAATATACATTGTCCTCTAAAAATTCCTCCACACCTCTTGTCACCATGTTCTATATCAACACGTTTCGCTGTGTATTGGATTGGGTTATCATATTATTTCATGCATTGTTTCCAATGGAAATTGTGAGTCTTTTGTTATGGTGTTGCTATCTGTTTGATTACGAATGCATTTTGTTAAAGTAATCTCTTCTTTAATAAAATAAGTTCAAGTGGGTGCAAGCACTATCTTGTAATTCATGGTGCTTGGAAAAAATTTCTAACAATTAATCTTACAAATATTAACAATACAACACACAGATATGTCGGAAGACGTGGCATCTTTCTCATGATACATATGTCTTTCAAAAGAAGCAACATTTTTATTTTTTAATTATTCTAATAATTTTATGTATCAGGTTGTTGTAGCTGCTACTTTGAAGAGAAAGCAGGTTTGTCCATCTGATCCTCGGATGCTTCATGGAAGCCACCTCAAGGAGCCTAATCCTGACAACCCCACTTCTGACAGCTTTCCCAATCTTCAACTCACTCAAAGATTTAGGTAATATTCCACAATTCTTGTAATTAATTCTCTTGTAATCATCTTCCGTATGGAATATTAATTAACTTTACAATCGACAAATCGATCCTATTTCGAAAATGGACAGTTAACAAACTAATCCGAATTTAACATTGTTTTGATGTCTGGTCAGATTCTTGAACAAGGCCTGCATCAAGAACATTCAAGATGGGAATAACAAGACGGAAAGTCCATGGAGGCTTTGCACCGTAAACCAAGTAGAGCAAGTAAAGCTACTCATCTCAGTTATGCCCATATTTGCATGCACAATAGTCTTCAACACCATCTTAGCACAACTGCAGACATTCTCAGTCCAACAAGGGAGGTCTATGGACACTCAACTGACCAGATCCTTCCACATCCCTCCAGCTTCTCTGCAGGCAATCCCATACATCATGCTTATATTCTTGGTCCCCCTGTATGACACATTCTTTGTCCCTTTCGCTCGTAGAATCACGGGTCACGATTCCGGCATCGCCCCTCTTCACCGCATAGGAGTTGGCCTATTTTTGGCGACATTTTCCATGATCTCAGCTGCCCTAATGGAGAACAAGAGGAGGAATGCTGCTGTGAACTCAAACAAGAAACTGTCCATATTCTGGATCACATCACAGTTTCTGATATTCGGGTTATCAGAAATGTTCACAGCAGTCGGCCTAGTTGAGTTCTTCTACAAACAGTCTGTCAAAGGGATGCAATCATTTTTAACAGCCACAACTTATTGCTCATACTCATTCGGCTTCTTCTTAAGCTCGGTGCTCGTGTCACTTGTCAATAAGGTGACCTCACATTCTTCTGGTGCTGGGTGGCTTAGTGACAACAATCTGAACAAAGATAGATTGGACCTCTTTTATTGGTTCCTGGCTGTTCTAAGCTTCATCAACTTCCTCAACTATCTCTTTTGGGCAAGATGGTATTCGCTGAATCGATCTCCATCAGCTTTGCCACAGCATGAATCTAATTCCACCCGACAAGTTGCAGGACATTGTGTTAATATATGCCCTTCAAATGACGTAGTGTGATCGTAATGGATCTTCCTTTCCTTACTAGTGGTGGGATTTAAAATATATATAAAAAAAAAGGGTGACGCTTCATATAAGGATAATGGGATAAATAATTGCTTCCTTGGTACCATGTAGCCTTTATGGATGTAGTCTCTTATCCTCCCTGTCTTTTGAAACATCAATTATATAATATCTGACGAGAGTACAAATGTTGTGTTGGAAAGATACACGAACAGCTCTACGACAGTGTTTGCATGCAGTGGTCATAAAGAAAGATTCCTTTTCTAGGGGCTTCCAACTCCCAACCTCTACCGTAATAATAAAAGAAAAACCTTTTTTAGGCATGTGCGTGTGTGTGAGGGAGAGAGAGATCCACATTTGAAGATCCATTCGCATTACGGCATCAAAGTCAACAATCCCTTTGATCACCGAACATGTGCAATCAATGTACAAGGACTAGCTTGTAGCAAGTTGTGCCTTTAATTTGGGTTGGATAAGTTCTCATAGTGCAACTACTGTGAGTTCACGCATTATCTTCAGAGAACATCTCTGTGTGCGTTTGTTTGTGTGTCTGAGAGAGAAAAGAAGGACAGTGTCTTCATTTTCTTCTTGTTAATTTGTCAGAATGATTCACCTTTTCACCAAAGGGACATGTCTCCAACGTGTTGGGATGGGGACCCTTCCTCTCCCCCCTGTGCAATTCATAACCTCCTACCACCACTGGATTAATTCCTCCCACTGTTGCCTAAAAGATGAGCATAACTGGCCCCTCCATGAAAATTAAGACACCTTTGAGTCGTGGGGGATCATGATAGCTCTACCCCACCGGCAGCTTATATAATATACTCTGTGTGTGTGTGTGTGTGTGTTGATTTACCCACAGGGAATAAAAGTTAGAACTCTAATTTGTGCATGTGTTCTCGAGTGAGAATGCCTGCCCATTTATGATTTACACAGAAATTCGAATCTAGACTTTAAATTGGAAATAGAATGAACCCTAAGATTTGTAATTCTGTCGGGAATAATAATAATAATAATAAGAATAATAATAAGTTGACTTAGAGAATGAACCGGTTACATATATTGGTAACAATAGCATACTCAATAAGTGTGCGAAAAATTTTATAACTTGTGTAACAAATTATAATAAAAAATAAAATTATTTTAAAATTAAAAGTATGTCAATTTTTTGAAAATAATATTTATAATATGTATGAGCGAATTGAAAGATATAGTAAATTTGAATTAAAAAAATGGAATTATAATAAAATATAATGGAAGAAGAAAGTACATTATAAAATATTAAAATAAATGTATTATAGAAATTTAATAATATGCAACCAAAATTAGGCTTTAAACCTTAATATAAAAGGTTAATTAATTGAACCAACCTTCCTTGCGAGTTAGTATAATTTGAAACTCTACCCCTTTCCCTTTTGATATTATGTAAACCTCCTCTCTGTGTTTGATAGGTTCTCATTTTCCTTTTTCTATTAAGGTTTGGCTGAAAATTGATGAAGTAATAAAAAGACAAATTATTTTTTTAATTTAAACTTTACCACCATTTCTGAATTTTTTGTACTTTTTTGTGTTCAATGATGCCTTAGTGAAATGACAAATTTAAAGATATTTTTTTGTGATAAATTAACATTTTAAATCAATCAACTATAATTATCAGTAATAGGGCTTATTATTTTAAATTTTTAACCAAAAATTAGAATTTATGTGTTATAACAAAAAAATAGTTAAACGTTTTTATGATATCATCAATTTCCATTCAAAACTCTAATAAAAGAAAGAATGATGTAAATATTTCAAAATGAAAGGAAAGTTTTTGTAATATTAAAAGAAAGAGGGGTATAACTTGTAATAACACTAATTCATAGGGAGTGTTAGTGTAATTAACCCTAATATACAAGTGTAGATAGATATGAAACAGAAATGGTTAAAACTTGTAAAATAAATTTTTAATTCTATTCTTTGAATGCTATTGATAGGGAAAACAAGGATATTTAAATAAAATAAAATAAAAGACAAATTGGGGTCTCCCTATATACACAACTAGCTTTATTCTTTAACAAGATTATTTATACTTTATTTTCTTGGATCATTATTGCAGCAGAAATCAAAAGTAAGTTGATGTTTGTCTTCTCTAGCTCTCTCAAACTTGAACCAGTATTTTATGTGTACAAATTGGTTTTACATCCTTATAACACTATTGGTAATTTTTCCTTTTTAAATGTTTTAAATTTAAAAAACTTTCGGGAGGGCACCATCCAAATGACTTGGGATTGATTACATTACATATTTGGATGATTGTATTGTGACGTGGAAAAGTGATAAGATTGTATACATTTTCAAAATGTAAAGGTTAGTCATGTTTATATTTTCCTTCTAAAATAAATGGTTTACAAAACCCTCCGTGAATTTCCTATGTTTATCAAATTTAATTTTACCAGTTACTATGGCACTGCATGAAAATATAAAAAATAAAAAAAAATCATCCGAAAAAAGCTTCCATGAGTTCCTATTTTGTTCCTAGGAATCAAATTATAGATAACTAATAAATATCGCGCACTCTATGTGCATGCAAGTTTATTTATAAATTATAAACAGATGGCATTTTTTATAATAAAAATAAATTATTTGAATTGAAACTATAAAAATATTTAAAATAATAAAATAAATAATAACAACAGACTTCAAGAAAAATTGGAAGAAAACATAAATGAAAATAATAAGTTAAAAATATAAAGAAAAAAACTAGGGGAGAAAGGAAATGAAAGAAAAATAAAAAGCATGAAAATAACGACAATTGTATTATTTAACATTGTGGAACCAAAAATCCTTATTAACCTTAATAATATAGTATAGATACAAGTTGCAATAAGTAATGTAAAAAAAAATGAAAAATAAATTATTCACCTAATATATAATCCCAGAAATTTCATATAAAATTTAGACATTGAAATTATGTTAAGAAATTTGTTTAAAAGTAGTGATTGAAAATTAATATAACAGATTAGTAATCTATTGGTTATTGAAATAGGGTTTCGTTCAAAGAAGTTGGGCTATATTTGTAACATTATTTTCAACTCATAATATTCTATCAAACTTTACACAACTACAACATCTTACACTCCAAAATTTTTATTCCAATTCAAATTTAAAATTTTTCTCTTACATATATACTTAACTAATTATTTTTTACTCATTATATATATCTATAATCAAATCAATATCTATATATACACACACATAAACTCACACACACACACACACACACACATATATATATACACTTTATAAATTAATCATTATCATTATATATTATCATATCATTTCTTTATTATTATATATTTTATATATTTATAAATAAATAAATTTAAATAAATAATATTATTTATCCTAGCATATATTCTTTGTACACATACCTTTCATCCCAACTCAACTCTCTGTCCAAATATCATTAATCATCAAAACACCAGAAAGTTCGCGTTGAGCTCGGCTTTGCACATTCTTCAAACAAAAAAACAGGTCTACAACGCACGGCTTCCGACGGACCTAACAGGTTGTGTGGAATTAAATTAAGACCATAGATACAATTCTAATGGGTTGATCTTAAAATTTCGACAATTTGGGTCCAATTTAACTCGTTATAAATGAGTTTCAAATATATTCGGTTTGATCCGTCTGTCACAAATTCCACCAAAAAACTCTTTACTCTAAAGTTTGTTTTTGATTTTCATTTTTGTATTCTTCAAACAAGACTTTAAAACACAGTACCAAAAAAGAAATTTTTTGTGATGATAATTTTGGGGATATCACTAAAGTCATCAATATAAAAAAATGATATAGTAAAAATAATTTATCATATCACAATTTAGGCGAAATAGTGACAATGTAATTTTTTGTCATTTCTTGTCACTAAATATTTGTAATGACATTTATAGACTTCACTAGTTATCTCCCATTTTTAATTGTGATAAGTTAAATTTCTCACTGAATAGTTGATAAAATTAGCGGTAAAAGACATTGTCACTTTTAAAATGTGTGTGTGTGTATTCATTTTAGAGATATAATATATTAGCTTAATTACATAAATATATTATAAAACTTTCCAATTTCATGGAATTCTTTGGATTTTGTTTTCTTAATTTTGAAAAAGTATTTAATGTTTCCTTTTATAAATTTAGTTATTGATGAAATAACTTTTTTCTTCACTCCATATTATGTCATGAATAATAAAAGTCCTATTTTTTATTTCTCTATTGTCATTGAAAAATCGCAGTTAGGTTTATGTTTGTAAATAATACACACACACACACACACACGTAAAATACAATGCAAATTATAAACATACCCTGGTTACAAAAAATTTCATTATGTATGTCTCTTTGTTGAAAAAGCGTATTGAATCCTTAAAAATACTTTATACCATTTTATTTATGTTTAAATATATTTATAGAAAATATATTTATAATATCTAAAAATTTTATTTTTTAATTAGATAAATATTATAAAAATATTATATATTTATTGACATATATATTGTATTGCCATATATATTATATTAATGAGTGGTGAGGTGGAATTGAAGGGGCAAGAGTTATAAATAGATTATATGCTATTACAAATATATAAAGATTAGCACATATATAATTATAATAATAAGGAATGTAGTGAGATTGGGATATGACAAAATGAAAATATTAGAAGTTTAGAAGACGAAGGGTCTTAAGAGCCAATTTTTTGTTCAGGTTTTGAATCCTTCTTCCCTTTGGACTCTAAATCGGTTCGATAGTCATCTGAAACTGTCATTCTCCCTCTTCTACACAGGTCGTCGTCTCCATTTCTTCTCTACCAAACAGGTAGTCCGTTAGCCTTTCTTTCTTCCTGCCTTCTGGACTCGTGGAAATTTGTTAGTTAAATCTTTTTATCCTCTAATTTTTGGTTTTATAAGTGATGTGTAATTTTTTTAATTGAGTGCCCACTTTGGATCTGTTATTTTAGTGAAAAATCTGAATGGCTATCGTCAGGGATTTTTTTCAGTGAAACCTAATAGAGAGTCAGTACACCAAGATTAAAAAAAAAAAAGAAAAAGATCTTCATTTTCTTTGGTCGACTTTCAATTTCTTAGGACTAAGGGATGCACGGCTTCAGTAACTTGCATGTTTATTCGTGTTGAATCGAAGTCTCACATTGTCTAATCAATATATCTAATAAAGCATATCTATGAGTGTGTGAGTGTGTGTGTGAAAAGCGACCAGATGGAATGGTTTCCAATATCTCTAAGTGACCAGATGGAATGATTTCCAGTATATGTTTGTTCTTATCCTCTTTCTTGTATTTAATAATTAGAATAAGTGCCGAAAGTTATTGGCAAAAACATAGAAAATGGAGAGAGGTTATTGATAAGTTATACTTGCAGGACAAAATCTATTGCCCACTGTTACTATGAATATGTAAGTGGCTTTATTTATTTCAATATATCTCACACATTGATTTTTACACCTTTATAATATATTTATGATATCTTAGTGGGATCTTGAGACTGTAGAAGAGCCTACACAAACATCCATTTGGAAAACCAAGTGCCAAAAAAGAAAAAAAAAATGAATGGGTTGATAAACCTTCCAAAGAAGTTTATGTTGGGTTTTTTTTTACTTAAGTTTATGTAAGTTTTTCTTTATATTGATTGTGATAATATCATTTAACATACTATGTAAAATAAAATAAAAATTTGAGGAAATTATTGTTAGATTGCAACATTGTACAGAAGATGACCTAGTCCTAATAAGTGAAGATGAGGCATTTATACAAAAGGTTGGCCAAAAAAACCTACTAACCACATGGCTGTGGAGATGGATTGAAACCACCTCCCAAAAGAGCATACAAATTGAATGACAAATTCCTAAAAGAGAATTGATAATTGAGAAAGCAAGCTAAAGAAGATAAAAAATCATTAGAATTATTGAAGCAAGAAAACAAAGAGATTTCGTATTATGACAAACTTGCCACTATTATCTACTTTACACTATTTTTCCTTCCAAGTATATGTTTTGATTTAGCTATTAATTTTAATAATTTATGAATGTTAGATCATTGATACTTTAGGCAGACTATATATAATTTATGAACTTTTTTCATTATATGTAGGTTCAAACCATGAGGATTTGCGAAGGCTAATACATTGTTAATGAACTAAGTTGAGCTACTGGTGTTACTGTTACAGTACTTTCTTAATTTAGCTACTTTGTTTTACATTAGTACTCATTTGGTCTTAGTTTGTTGAATTATGTTGCATGCTATTTCAACTCATATTTATAGGGAAGATATTCTTGATAATGAAGTTTATTTTTATTTTTATTTTACTTACTAGATGAAATAAGGTGAACCAAATGTCTAATGAAATAATAGCTTTGATAAATTTGTCACAAAACTATAAAAAATATATTGACAAAATAATAGTTATTGTTGCAAATTGAAACTTTTTTGTGACAATTACAATTTTATTGGTGAAGTTTGTTTGTTATTAGAGATTAAGTTTCAAAGATAAAAAAATGTTATGCCATTAAAGTAGAACAATTTAGTGACGGCAACTAAAAATTTATAGTGACAAAAGTTATATACAACTGAAACATAGAATTTTAGACATGAATATGTGACTAAAGCATTGGAAATATATGTCACCAAAACATTGTGTTTTAGTGGCAATATTTTTTTGTAACTAAAACATCATATTCTAGTGCCAAAAAAATTGTGTAACTAAATCATTACATTCATTTGTTTGATTTGAATACCTTTATATTTTATATAGAATATTATATATTAATTAAATGATTTAATGATATATATCTACTTAAAAATTAATTTTTAAAAGTATAAATGTGTGTAAGAGTATACAGATATTTGTAATTATTTAATTTTGAATAGGAACAATGTTTAGGTAATTATTTAATTTCTAAAGTTTATTTGTCTATGATAGAGAGAAGGGGTAGAATTATTTATATATTTGGAGTGCATGTTATTTTGATGGGTAAAAACTAGCTAAAATTTTGAACCATACATAATGTATGACATTGAGAAGAAGACTAATAAGATCGAAGAATAACTAAAATGATTATTTATTTTTACTAGTGGAAGATCCACAAATTAGCCTAAAGTATTTTCTTTCATAGATGCAACTTATAAAAGATAGAGTATTAACGATCAATGAAAATCTATCATTTAAAATAAGACTTTAATTATATTCGATGACATCTTTGTGGCAAATAATGGGATGCAGATGAATTTCTAAGAAAAAGTTCAAAGTCCAATGAAAAGTAAATAAGCATAAAAGTAAGACTAGTGACAAAAGGATTTACACATTTAATTAATTATTTTGACACTTAATCCCTTGATTGCTAGGATTTAACTTATTGGGATTTCTTTAATATTGATGAAAAGAATAATATTTATACATGAGCTAGTAGCCCATCAAGCTGATATTAAAACTAGATTTTTAAATGGGGATATAGACGAAAATAATTATATGAAACAACCTTCAAAGGTTTTAATGTTAAAATAATTATAACGAATTATGTAAGTCAATGAGATCATTATATATAAGCGGGTTTCGTAAATCCACCTACAACCAATAGCATGCTTGCCCTTAGGAAGTTCAACTATGTGTGAAGCACTATTTTCCTCACTCTAATGTGGCTTAGTCACAATCTCAAAGGTATTTAGCTCATGTACATCATTAGGGGCACAAAAGAAGTTTACATGATGCTCAAACAAGTTTTTTGAAACTATAGGTCATTGGATGATTAGTGGAAGGGTGGTTTGGTTCCTTTTGTTGGTCCAAATTGTGATAATATATGTTAAGATACTTTAGTGGTCTTTCTGTTCTAACTGGTTTTCTGGTTGCAATAGGTATTTCTTCACTCACAGGTTCAGATGGGCAAGGTTATCTAATAGAGAGTTATCTTGCAGCAGAACTGATTGGTCTCATGGCCAGTCGTCAAAAGCTTCAACTAATGGACTTTATCTAGTTGCATTCAAATCAAAATGTGTATTAGAAGGGATACTTTTTAGAGCAAGGTAAGCTGAGGATGGTGGAAAGAAGCGCATTGTTTAATTTTTGATAGCTACTATTAAAAGGAAAAGCATGCTCATAGAATATTGATACAAATATTTCATGTGTAATTAGGTCAAACAATTTGTATCTCTCAAATCCAATTTTTGCTCTGTCTTTTTAAAGTGGAGGCAAAAGCTAGGCAACTAAACACCCTAAGGGGGTTATAGTCTAGTGAATTGAAGAGCTTTTCTTGGGAAGAGTTAAAGTTGAGTAACTTAGCAGAGAGTCTATTAATGAGGTGTGTGGCAATTAGTAGACCATCTCCCCAAAACCTAAATCACATCAAGGCTTGAAAAAGTAGTGAGTTGGACGTGCAAAAAAGGTGCTAATGTTTTCTTTCAATAACATTTCTTAGGGATATTCAACGCCAGAGTTGGTGCATGATGTCGTTGTCGATAAAGAAAGTTGACATTTTTAGTTTAGGGCATTGTTAGAACTAACCACTTTACTTTTAAGGCCAAATTGAGTCAGAGCGAGACTATAAAAGGCAGGTAGGATACAAGCAACATCAGAGTCATTTTTTGTTAAGTAAGTCCATGTACATCTTATACAATCATCTACAATTGTACGAAAAAAAGTCATAGCTCCCTATAGCAACAATAGAATAAGTGCCCCATATAACTATGTGTACAAGCTCAAAAAGTTTATTGCTACTTATTACATGAGTGGGAAAAGGCAATCTTCTTGACTTTGCCTTAGGACATGTTTCACAAAGCTTTTGGGTTGTTGTCTTGATAAATGGATGTGCTTCATGCAGTTTAGATGCTAAGTGGTGGGAAGGATGTCCATTCCTGAAATGCCAATTTTGCTACAAATGATGCACTAACATAAGGTTCTTTATTGATGTTATTGGATTGGCAATTGGAATAATTTGGTTTTTGATGTAGGATGGAAAGGCTTTGTTGTTGTTCATCTACCACAATCCTTATCCATTGTGAGAGGCCTTAGGTATAGTATCAACTTGAGTCAAACACAAAGTAACAATCACGTGTTAAGCTCAATTTGATGATTGATAGCTATGTAGTGGCAAGATATTTGATAGGACAACTGATGCGATCAGAATCACAACAAAACAGCAGGATAGCAACGATTTAATTGAACCTGAATTCGAGAATCCCAGAGACACAAACCGAGTGATGAACGCCGACCCAACGTGGTAGGATTGGATTGAACTCGATGTAGACGACCACAATCAGCAGCACACCGAACACTAATTGATACATCACGAATCACACGGACCACTCTAGAATGACTCGATTTGGGATCGAAATTCATGAGAAATTGAATGCACAATTCTAGAGAATTTGAAAGGAATTCTGAACTGATTTAAACTCTCTATGTCTCAAATGATGGTGAAAGCAAATTTATAAGTGCTTCAAAAACCCTAGCCATCTGCAGTTAGGCTTACTTCCCCTATTGGACTTATTTGACTTGGCCCAGAATTAAAATAATTTGAAATAAAATAAATAACATAAAATTAAACTAATCCTCTTGCTCCTTTGCCTCTAGGTCTTCTACCCATCGAAAATGTTCACCACCCTACGCTCTTCTTTGGGTTCCTCAAATTTTTGTCCACGTGTGACATACTCTTGAATTTCATGCACCAAGGTGTTGATTGTTTCCTTAAGTCTTTTTGCCCGTACCCTAGTTATTGGTCCGGCTGGAATTACCAAGAGGTCCCCTTTATCATGCTGGATGTCCACGTCATTCTCCTCCCCTTGAGAAGGAATTGACCTCAATTCGGCAGTCGACTCATCCCCTGCATCAAACAAGTTTAAGTCAGAAACATTAAAAGTTGCACTAACTCTGAACTCACCTGGCAGCTCTAATCTGTAGGTGTTATCGTTAATTCTCTCCAAAACTTTGAATGGTCCATCCCCTTGAGGCATCAGTTTAGACTTTTGTTACTTGGGAAACCTCTCCTTCCGCATATGAACCCACACTCAATCCCTAGGTTCAAACACTACCTGCTTTCTTCCTCTATTTGCCTGCTGAGCGTATTGTTGGATCTTTTTCTCGATGTTTTACCTAACATGCTCATGCATCCGCTTTACATACTCAACTCCCTTTCTACCTTCTAAACTCAAATGCTCATTGTCAGGCAATGGCAACAGATCCAATGGTATTAGTGGATTAAAACTATATACAACTTCAAATGGGGACATGTTGGTAATAGAATGAACAGCTCGATTATAAGCAAATTCTACATGCGGTAAACTTTCTTCTCAACTTTTAATATTTTTCTTAATAACAACACACAATAATGTAGTGAGTGTTCTGTTAACAGCTTTAGTTTGTCCATTGGTTTGAGGGTGACAGGTTGTAGAAAATAATAGTTTAATTCCCAATTTAGCCCATAGTGTTTTCCAGAACAGCTTAAAAATTTAACATCACGATCTAAGACTATAGTTTTGGGCACGCCATGTAGACGAACCATCTCTTTAAAGAACAAATTAGCTATATACGAGGCGTCACTAGTCTTATGGCATGCAATAAAGTGAGCCATTTTAGAAAATCTATCTACGACAACAAAGACAGCATCTTTACCATTTTTAAACCTATGTAACTCCAAAACAAAGTCTATAGATATATCAGTCCAAGGGGTACTCAGGACAGGCAAAGGATGATACATACCATGGGGTTGGTTGTAGGACTTGGCTTCTGTACACCGTATACACCTTTCTACGACCCGCTCTACGTTCCCTTTTAGCCCCGACCAATAGAAGTGTTCCTGCAAAATTAACACTGTCTTGGTGATACCAAAGTGTCCCATTAGCTCTCCACAATGAGCTTCTCGGATAAGCAGTTCTCGTAAAGAACACCGTGAGATCCATAATCTATTAATATGGAATAGATAGCCTTCATGCCTAAAATATTTGTCATAAGTGCATTTTTCAATGAGCCTATAAGCTTGACCGAAGTTAGGGTTGTCTTTATAAAGTTCTTTAATATACTCAAACTTTAGTAATCTTGTGCCTAAGGTGCTCAATAAAGTGTACCTACGGGATAACGCTTCAACAACTATATTTTCCATACCTTTTTTATATTTGATGACGTAGGAAAATGTGTCAATGAAAGACACCCACTTGGCATGTCATTTACTAAGCTTGCTCTGACCCTTTAAATGCTTCAAAGATTCATGGCCAGTATGAATCACAAACTCCTTCAGTCTCAGGTAGTGCTACCACGTCTCCAAGGCCCGCACCAAAGAATACAACTCTTTTTCATATGTAGGATAATTTAATACAATTTCATTGAGTTTTTCACTGAAGTATGCGATGAGCGTCTTTTCTTGCATCAGGACTACTCCAATACTTATACCAGAAGCATCACACTCAATTTCAAAGGCCTTATTAAAATCCGATTAAGAAAGTAAAGGAGCATGTGTAAGTTTATATTTCAGGATGTCAAACGCCCGTTGTTGGGCTTCTCCCCACTTGAACTTCTCATTCTTCTTAATTATAGCAGTAAGTGGAGCAGCAATAGTGCTGAAATCCAGCACGAATCGCCTGTAGAAGCCAGCCAACCTATGAAAGCTTCTTACTTCAGATATTGACATCGGGGTTGGCCATTCTTGTATTGCCTTCACCTTATTTTTATCCACCTGTATTCCCTGTGCACCAATAACAAATCCTAAGAAAATACAGAGCTCAGTACAAAAAGTGCATTTCTTAATATTAGCATATACCTTTTCTCATCATAAAACATTGAGCACGTTGTGTATGTGCTCAACATGCTCAGCTATTGTGTAGCTATACACTAGTATATCATCAAAGTATACTACAAAAAATTTACCAATGAATGCATGCATAACATGGTTCATCAAATGCATGAACATACTAGGAGTATTAGTGAGTCCGAACGGCATTATAAGTCATTCATATAATCTAAATTTTGTTTTAAAGGTTGTTTTCCATTCGTCACCCTCACGCATTCTAATTTGATGATACTCACTCTTGAGATCTATTTTAAAAAATATAGTAGCACCGTGTAATTCATCAAGTAAATCATCTAAACGAGGTATGGGATGACGATACTTTACCGTAATAGCATTAACAGCTCTACAATCTACGCACATGCGCCATTGTCCATCTTTCTTCGACATGAGTAGCACGGGAACGGTACACGGACTCATACTTTCTCGAACCCAACCCTTACTCATCAATTCCTCCACTTGTCTCTAGATCTCTTGAGTTTCCTCAGGGTTGGTTCGATAAGCTGACTTGTTGGGTATAAATGCCCCCGGGACAAAATCTATCTGGTGTTCTATCCCTCGAACCGGCGGCAATCCCCTAGGAACCTCCTCTAGAAACACGTCAGCATATTCCTGTAAAATAGACATTATAACAGAGGGGAGGGAGGTATATAGTATAATTCTTTATGCATCAACAACACAAGGGACCTCTCATTACTCAATGCCAACCTCACATCCCTCATAGTTGCCATCATACACTCTTTCCTTTCCTTTCCTCTCTCATCTTTCTTTTGTTCTTTCCCTCTTAATCTCTCCTTTCTTTTTTTCTTGCTTTCTAACTCTAACTCAAACTGCCTTTGCATGTACGACTGATCCTCGTATAATTGCTTCGAAGTCAAGGGGGCTAATGTGACCTTCTTTCCATGGAATAAGAAGGAGTACCAGTTAGTCAACTCATTATATATTACCTGTCGATCAAATTGCCATGGCCTGCTAAGCAGGATGTGACAGGCCTGATGGGTACTACGTCACATGTTACCTAATCCTCGTATGAACCTATTTTAAAGCTCACCAATACCTATTTCGCTACCTTAACCTCGCCACTGTAATTAAGCCACTGTAACTTGTACGGCCTAGGAAGACCTTCATAGGGAAGGGCCAACCTCTCAACCAACGTCGTACTTGCCACATTCGTACAACTCCCTCCATCTACTATCAGACTACAGGTCTTTGCATTAATCAAACAGCGAGCATGGAATATATTCTCTCTTTGAGCTTCATCTATTTTCTCCTTCACTTGAGCGCTCAACGCCCTCATTACCACCAAGTTAATTCCTCCTTCTTTGAACAGGCCTTCTTCATTGGATGGCACTTCCTCTAATGGCGGCATTTCTTCATCGCTATCTGCTCTTTATCAGTCACAATATCTTCATTTTCTGACAACAGCATAGTTCTTTTGTTGGGACACTGTGAAGCAATATGTCCCTTTCCCTAACATTTAAAACACAAGATATCTCTATTTCGTGTGCTAGATGAACTAGAAGGAACAGGAACCATTACCTTAGGTGCTTCCACTTTAGGCGCAGTCTTGGCCTTCATAGCACTCGTCATGGGTGCCTTATCCTCTCTTTTGGAGAAGGGCCTGCTAGCTGTGTTAGGTTGAGACGTGAACCCACCACTCCTCTTCAGCTACCTCTCTACCTTAATCGCTTTTTTCACTATTTCTTCTAACTCCACGTAATGCTGCAATTCCACTGCGTCAGCTATGTCCCGGTGTAACCCACATAGAAAACGTGCCATAGTAGCCTCTCTATCTTCCCCAACATCTGCTCAGATCATAGCTATCTCGAGCTCCTTATAATAGTCCTCCATACTCCAATTACCCTTTGTCAATGTCTGCAGTCACTGATACAGGTCTCAATAATAATAACTCAGCACAAACCTCTTCCTCAGGGTTGCTTTCAACTCTGTCCAAGTACGCACCGGCCCCTCTCCATCTCTCCTCCTACTAGTGTAATCCACTATACAATCGCATAGTCTATGCACTCCACTATAGTGAACTTGACTTTTTAGCTCTCTGAATCACGATGACAGTCAAAAATCAACTCTACCTTCCTTTCCCACTCGAGATAGGCGTTGGGATCAGATTGCCCTTGGAAGGACGGCAGCTATAACTTCACCCTCTTAAGTACCTCGTCTTCCATACTATCCCTTCGTTGATGTCTCTTGGGCTCGTTGTCATATGCGTACCAATCATCGTCTTTGTTTGACCCATATTCCTTCTCACAGTCATGTCAGTCTTGCCTCACATGCCTGACATGATGTCCATGTCTGTCTCTAGTCTGAGCTCGGCCTGGCACGAGACTGCCTCTGCGTCCAGGTGGCTTGGGCAATGAACCGTCTCTTTCTAGGGTCGCAGCTTGAGATGCTTCTACGCACCTTAACCGGTCTTATATATCTGTCATCCTGTCCTGCATACCCTCTACGCTCCTGGTAAGCTTCCTTAATTCACCAGTGAGGGACTCAAATAAGAATTTAGTCTCGTCAGGGCTATTATCCTGGCCTGAATACTTACTAGCTATCCAACGTAACTGGAGCTACAAGGAAGCAACAATAAGAGATAATAATTAGTAATAAAAGCTCTCACCAGTAATCTCACCAATTTCACTATTCTCACTCCTCTTAGGTGAAGGGCTCTCTAACACTCGTTTCTCACCTCCATTCTTGTATTACAAAAAACTCAATTTGATTCTCACAAACTCCAATTTCTCGTGCCCTTCTCGTATGATTCCAAAGTGGCCTTAGTAATTCAAGTAACGTAAAAAAAAATGCAACCACTCGGTATAAATGATATGGAGCTACAACGAGAATGAGATAAACAAGTATTTCAATCCACAATAGATCCGAACACAACACCTAAGGAAAGGAAGGAATAATTCTCCCCTATTTTTTTGTCTCTCTTCTTTCGCTGTCTCTTTTTTTTTTTTTTTGCCTTCTCTTTTTTTTTTGGCCCTCCCTTTTTTAAAAAAAGAATAAGAATTAACAATAAATAAATAAAAAATTAAAATTCAGCAACCAAACACGGCCTTACCACGTCAGCACGGAAGGCTCCAACCTAGTAGCAGCTTCTGGCCCAACCCAATTCCTTTCTACCCCAACGCGGCCCAAGAATTTTTTTTCCCTTTTTTTTGGTCCAACTGCAACTCTGGCCCAAAGTAGCCTCCAGCCCAATCAACTCTGACCCAACTAGGTTTTCTCTTTTTTTTCTTTGTGTTGGTGCCCGATTCTGGCCCAATCACAACTCTGGCCCAAGACTTGCTTCCAGCCTAGTCAACTCCTCGGCCCAACTAATTTTTTTTTTCTTCTGTTCACAGGTAGCGGCGGTGAAGACACGGCCGGTTGATTTCACTGGCGTACGCCCACAGAAGCGGCCAACGTCGACTGGCCTAATGTTGGTGAGACCTGGGGGGGCCTCGGCAGCGGCGACGGGCGGCGAATCCAGGTGGGACGGCGCGAATTTTAGGCGAGAACTTGTGCGGCATCGCTGCGGTTCACGGCCAAATCGCTCCTTCTCTGATGATGAGTCATGGCGAGATCGGATGGACTCACGGCGGCATTGCTGTGAGTGAAGGTTGTGGCCGTGAATCTGCTGAAACGGTGGTGGAATTGCGGTTGTGATTTTCAGCCGACGCGGCGGCTATTTTCCTTTTTTTTATTTTAGCCTTTTTTTTTACCATGTATCAAATTAAAATTCGACACAAGCTAACTCTGATACCACACTGATGCGATCAAAATCAAAACGAAATAGTAGGATAGCAATGATGTAATCGAACCTAAATCTAAGAATCCCGGAGACGCAAACTGAGCAATGAACGCCAACCCAACGTGGTAGGATTGGATTGAATTTGGTGTAGACGACCACAATTAGCATACCAAACACTGATTGATACGTCACGAATCACACGGACCACTCCGGAATGACTCGATTTGGGACTGAAAATTCACGAGAAATTGAATGCACATATTCCAAGGAATTCTGAACTGATTAAAACTCTTTATGCCTCAAATGTTGGTGAAAACGAATTTATAAGTGCTTCAAAAACCCTAGCCCACCTGTAGTTGGGCTTATTCCCCTATTGGGCTTATTTGACTTGGTCCAAAATTAAAATAATTCAGAATAAAATAAATAACACAAAATTAGACTAATCCTCTCGCTCCTTTGCCTCCGAGTCATCTACCCAGTCCAAAATGTTCACCACTGTGTGCTCTTCTTTGGGTTTTTCGAATTTATGTCCACGTGTGACATCCTCTCAAATTTCATGCACCAAGGCGTTAATTGCTTCCTTAAGTCTTTTTGCCCGTGTCGTGGTTATTGGTCCGATTGGGATTGCCAAGGGGTCCTGTTTATCATGCTGAACGTCCACGTCAACAAAAATTTCTTTGTCCTCTAGGAACCTTGTCTTATTTAGAAGGCTACCGTATGTGATTGTTGTAGGTTTATAAGAACAGAAGAGGTTCAAGGAGATACTTATGCAATATAAAGCATTAATATCAACAATCCAATCAAATCTAGCTAATGATGTGTTATGATGCTGATTAGTCCCTTTGAACTATGAGTGTGACATGTGGTAAAAGGGTTTTTTCTTGAAGTAAACGGTTGACATAGTTGTTACCTACAAACATAACAAGGGACTGATTTTTGGATGAGGTTGTGTATTGGTCAGACCTTCCTATTCCTATGAAAAAGTCATACTAGATTCACTAATGCTATGTGAACTCAAGAGATTTATAAGCTTTATTATTTAGTCCCGAGACAAGGTCAAATTTTCAACATTGTCCTTTGATTCCATCCCATTTCAACCCTTAAATGACACTTGATTAGTCGCATTCTGTGTAACTCTACCTTTAGACTCTATAAATGTGAATTTTAGTGGAAATCTTATGATTCTATTGCACCTGAACTTGCTATGTGCTCTCTTCCCACAATGAGTGCAGATGACATATGTCTACTTGTCTTTCTTCTCACTCACTAATTCTCATGCAGAGGCTTCAGCCCATAACACTACCAAAAATTCATCGGATTAGGGCAACTTTGAATCAACCCATTCTAAAACTTTTGGAACAACTAATACGAAGCTGTCCTAAATTTGAGACAAGTTTGGAACGAGTAACTTTGGGATGGCTTTAAGATGAGCTTTATCGAATGGCACTACGATAGCTAAATAGGCACTATTTTGGGACTAGTTTTCTAGGACGACTTTGGAATGATTCTAACATGGCTTTTTTAGGATAGCTCTAGGATGGATTTTGTGCCAGAGCTTCTAGCTCAACTTTGGGTTGATTTTTGTGCCATAGCTTTGAGATGATTTTTTTGGCATGGTTTTGGGACGACTTTTTTGGCACAGCTTTAGGATAGTTTATTTTGGGACAACTTTAGGTTGGTTTATATCGATACGGCTTTAGGATGGGTTTTTCTAGAACGACTTCTTCTAGCAAGGGATATTTGGTACTAATTTGGGATGGCTCTTTTTTTTGTCTTTTTTAGTTTAGGCTAAATTATTATATTACATTGCCTATATTGTCCCTACCTAATTTACACATATACCTGATGTCAAATTAGCCTATTTGTGAAGAATCTAAGAAAACATATTAATCTCAATAATGAATAACACAAATATATATATATAACAAATTAAGTATAAATTTATAAATATGCAGTTTGGCAATACGAAGGAGTTTCAATGAAAAACAACATAACATGGGATTGCAACTTGTATAGCAAGCATTAAAGGAGGCCTAAATCTACCTATATGTGTTGAGCCTATCAATGTCATCATTGCCCTATGGCAACAGGTTGTTGCCCAACTTGATGGCAACAAGTTGCATAAATCTGTCTAATTTAGCATGTGTTTGTGCCAGCTTTCGCTACATATGCTCCAAGGTCTCATGCATTGCTCAAAGCTTAGGGTTGAGTGAAAAGGTTAAGTTGTTAGATCCTTAGGATAATTGCTTGAAGGACATAGCCTTTAATCCCATCCCTAGCAACTGACCTTGTTAAAGCCCTTAAGTGCATTAAGGACTATCATGTTGCTACTATTAAAGTTAGATGTTGTCCCACCCTCTAGCTCCAAATCCCTCTAGGTCCTTAGTGTTGTGGCTTTGTTGCATTTTTCAATCATCTCATACAAATTTGTGAAGAAGTAAGTGATGACAAAAATAAGCACATTGTATCCCACATTTGCATAAACAATAATAATAAAAAAAAAGGTAGGTCCTTACACCTATAACTGTGCGCGAAGGCCAGCCCATTCTCTAGCAATATTTTTCCTAACTCTAGATTAAAGCTTGAGGGGGGTTGGTGGCTATCCCATTGTTGCCTCCTACATTGTTCAGTGTCATCACAACTTAATCAAAATCATTAATGCATGATTAAGTGGAAAAACACATTCATACAAATAAAGGTTGAACTAAAACATATAATAAAACAGGTACAAAGTTCTTATCAGTCACTTACCGTGTGCAGTGACTAAAATTGAACTCTCATGGTAAATGTTGGACGCATAGGCATTGTTAGTCACTTAGTTGACTTGGTTTTCTCGCACATTGATTTGAAGGTATCACTAGCCCACCTAAGCAACATTTATCAATAGATTAAACAAATGCATGATAAAATATGTTGAAAAATGGAAACCAATCTTGCTTGGTGTCTAATGGCAACTCATCATAACATATCCACGAGCCATTACAATGTCTAACTATAATGGACTTTACACAATTCATACTTTTTCCATGCACTAAAATACATAAAATACGTAAGTGTAAATTGTATGGAGATGAACATGCATGTACATAATTTGTGTAGTAGTAAAATTGCAATTAACTCTCTGAAATGTTCATGGCATCAAGTGTTTGGGGCCTCACACACTGTGAACTTTGTTCACCCACATTGGTTGCTGATGCAATAGGTATGACCAGTACTTCCCTATAGCCTAATGATGATGGATGTTGATTGGATTGATATGTTGATGTGGAAGGTTGATCATATTATGTTTAGGTGGGGGGGGGGGTTTGTGTCTCATCATCAACATCATTGATGCTCAATGTAAATTAGGGAGTGTTGTCCTCTAGAGGGTTTATGTTGTATGAGAGACCCTTATCATGTTGAGATCGTCCTCCAAAATACGTTCCATGTGTCCTCCTTGAAAAGATTAAACAAATAATAAATTAGGTTAGTTAGCCCATTCTGCATAATAAAACTTCAATTAAGGTTTAAGCATGAGTTACGTTTAATAAAACTTCAACAATGAAAGATTCTGAACCCAAATTTCATGTGTTTTGACTAAAACATTCCCTCATTGAAATTCCACCCAACTTATTGCCATATGCATATTTGTAGCTTAAAACCTTTTCAAAAGCTCTTCCTTTTGGTATGACAAAGATGAAAGAGCACCCATCTTTAAAGAAAAGAAAATTCAAAAAGTCCAACTTAAAAGTAAGATAAAAGCAAAAATGTGTTCCCACTATAACATTCAGATAAACAAGACACTAGCAGTACGTTCAAACTAACTTCTTGGATTACACCCCCTCCCCCCTTCCGTATAACCAAATTTATCATTAATGTATGGAATATACAAAATACAACGTGTTACATTTTAATTCCTAAGTGAATTGTTGGTCCTAGGGAAATAGACACAAACCTATATGCTTTTTCTACATTACAAGTGATTAAAAAAGGCACAATGGCTTCAAATTCAATAAAATATGAGAAAAGCCCATCATTGAACTATCCAAGAAAAGAAAGCCAAATTCCCAAAAAAAACAAAAAACAAGTATACATTTGTTTGTGTATGCATGTGAAAATCTATGAAGGAAAACAAACTATACATGAAATTATTAGTGGATTCCAATGTGATAAAGTCCAAAGCTTCAAAATTAACAAGAATGGCATACCTTTGACAATGGATATACAATAGAGGTAAGGGGATTTTTAGTCTATGAATCTACAAACTACTTCCTTAGAGTGTTCCTTGGAAGCTGAAGATAAAACCAGGTTTAATCGACAACTAAAGGCTCAAAGGTAAATATGTCATTTTCACAACTTAGATGGAGGAAAATTTTTGCATGAAGCCAAATGAGACATGTGGGAAGGGTTTTAGAATTTATATCACAATAGGACAACTTTGGGAAAGGTGAGAATTAAAACCCATCCCAAAATATTAAATCTTTGAAAAAATTGTTAAGGCCATGTTTCCTGTAGTCGCAACATCTTATTCGGTGTTCATATCGTTACAACATCAGGAATGACATGTAGATAGAGACCTACATTCTTTGAAGTTGCCACAATGATAACCACAATAGTTCAAGCAATCTTAACGTCTCCCATTTTGTCATGATGAGGTTGTGTATCAGTCACACCGTCATGTTCCTATGAAAAGGTCACACCAGATTCACCAATGCTATGTGAACTTAAGAGATTCATAAGCTTTATTATCTGGTCTTGAGACAAGGTCAAATTTTCAATGCTGTCCTCGATTCCATCCCATTGCAACCCTTAAATGATACTTGATTAGTCACATTCTATGTGTCTCTACCTTTAGACTCTGTAAATGTGAAATTTAGTGGGAATCTTATGCTTTTATAGCACCTGAACATGCTATGTGCTCTCTTCCCACAATGAGTGCAAGTTGCATCTGTCTTCTTATCTGACATCATGAGCTACTTTGCTAGATAGACCAATGCATCATACAGCCACCTTGCCTCCACCTCCAAAGGTCATCATGCCAGAGTTGACACCATAGATGCCTACACATTTTGCTGAGGACGACCTATTAGCACTTGCAAACCCCTCACTTAACGATGATCCAATGCAGTAGGACCAACAATATGATGACAAGTAATAGATAAGTAGTAGAGGGTAGTAGATAGGCAAATTATAAATATGTTATATTTGTTTTAGTACTTTAATGAAATATGGCATTGATATTTTTCAGATTAGCTAGTGTCCTTAATTTATCTTTTACAATAATATCATATGATAGAAGCTAATAAATGTAAATATTTGAACACAACAGTCATTTTAAACGTAGTGTACAACATTTGAACTATCATTAAAATACTAATACTTCACCAATATCTAACAACATATATGGAAATGTCATCGTCGAAGTACGTCTCATTCTCATCACTATTCACTGGGAATTCACTTCCACAAGAAATTGGGACTCCATGGGGTGACTACCTGTCTCATTTGTCCCATGTGCCACAACTTTGTTGAGGTTAATGTCTAACTATATACCTGTAAGATCTCGTAAGGAATGCACACCACACATAATTGCCCATTAAAGGCAAATCGACTCCTCATCTGGCTAGTAAGGAACATCTTCCCAATGTTTCTCAATAATTAATCTACTTTCATTCTGCATACTACCAACCATTCACTCCTATCACTCTGCATACTAGGCCAATCAGTATAATAAACATGTTTAATTTATTGTGCCAGCATGAATGACTCATTTTATTGTATACTGCATGGTTGACCTCTACTAATTTATACCTTAAATTCACCTTTTGATCTCTCATAAGATCCACCCACTCATGTTTAAACAAGACGGCATGCATGTTTGGTAAGGCTATGTAATCAGGGTGGATTATTTCCTTGATGGCACTATAGAAGCCATACTCGTTGTTGTCATAATCCATTGTCTAGACACACACTCCATAATTTTGTGTCAACCTACATTGATCGTGACTTATAATGTGGAATTTGAATCCATTAAGTATCCTCCAAATATTACAACACGATCACTCAAACTAAGAGCCTAACTATGTAGCATCGGGTCCAAAATGTTGTGTACAAGCCCCACCACCTATTCACAATGTGCACACGTTACTGAAATGTCACCATTTAACAATAAAACCATGGCTAAAATTTTTCATTAACTCATATAATCCTAAACCATGGTGCAAATTGATATATGACAACTATGTCGACTTCTATACAAGCATCATCATACTATTCCATGAACATCTTGATCAATTTGAATGATGTTTGTCTTATCAAATTTATGCAAAAGTTGTCAATTCCATTACATAGAATGAATTATATGACTACCATGTTAAATGAAACATCCTACCTATATAGTGGTTCCACCTTGAGAAAATTTAAGAGAACATATGTTTTTACTACATGTCTTTCCTCACTTGTAAGGAATCTAATTTGAGCTCCACGGGATGGAGGGCCAAAACGGTTAAATATTAAGAACAAAGTTTCCATGGTGTTAGGCATATCCTCATCTACCTCGATGCTACATCTAGCTCGAAATAGTAAAAAGTGAACATGCATATCTCTTCCACTATATGTCCTTCAATGATTGGTGCCTCCATATGATGATTTTGAAGAGAAAAAGTGTAGATGTAGGGTTAATTATTGATTTTGTATATTTTTTACACTTGAAATATGATTTGGTGTCCACAGGCCAATGTTGCAACCATAGAAGGAAGAGCTATGGCTGTGAACGAGAAAGATGCAACCATGTAGATTAACTAAAATGAGTTATAGAATTTCCATGTTCGATGGTCGCAGTCACGAAGGCAAGGATCGTAATTCAAGGTTATTATTTTTGATAGCAAGCAAATCATGGACCACATTTGAATTTACATAAATGAGAGCTGTGACCGCGAGGGAAGGAGGCACACTCACAAGACAGCTCAGTGCAACCACAGAACACAATTAGCATAATTATGTAAATCTCGCGCCTAGGGACATGAGTGCATGGAAAGACATCATGATTGCAAACCTTGGTGTCATGATCATTGTAACTGGTGCAACAGAATTGTGAACTTCGATTCTGCATAATTTCAAGGGTTTTTTTGTCTTTTTACACATACACACGAACCCTAGGCACCATGTAACTATGAGTGCATGTTCTCCATGTCTTGGAGAGGGGATTAAGCTTAGTTTTATTTTCTTAAACACTTAGACACATAGGATTACAAGATTAAAGAGTAGAAGTTAGAGGAATCCACGCCAAGGCTTGAAACACCTCCATCACCCTACGTAACAAAAGATTCTTAGACTAAGTTTTTTAGACTTTGTCTAGTATTTTTATGTTGTTTTAGATGATGAACAATTTAAACATGATTTCTATTCAATTTATAATGAGTTTCTAAATTCCTTTTATGTCACTTATGTTTGTGTTTGATGAAATATATGTGTGCATGAGTTTTGATTAATTGTTTTTGCATAGTTATTCACAATTATTGAATTAAATAGTAATTAGGGGACTTGGCCACTTCTCTAATTAATCTATGGCTGTGCAAGGAAAA
This sequence comes from Avicennia marina, assembly GCA_019155195.1. NCBI lineage: Eukaryota > Viridiplantae > Streptophyta > Magnoliopsida > Lamiales > Acanthaceae > Avicennia > Avicennia marina. The sequence goes on from CM032760.1 coordinate 7,901,943, forward strand.
ATGAAAGTAAAACTTACGCGATAAACACACAATCATGAACATTAATTCCATGAGAATAGAGGAAGTAAAATTATAGAATTAATGCAAGTAACCATTTTAATCACAAAACTTGAATTCCTTAACTTGATTTAGCCTAGAAACACCCACTAAAATCTAAAATTAAAATTATAGGTGAGTTCTAGAGAATATCTTATAGACTTTACATTAACAATTCGCAACCAGTGCTATTAAATTGATAAGTAACATAATTTGGAAGACATAGGAAAGCAACAGAATGCAAGTGACTAGATGTTTCAACTGCTGTTACTCCATCACCTTTGACTTGTGTGCTTATTCTAGGTGCTCACTTTTAGTTAGTATTTATTGTCCTTTTCACTTCATTTCTAAGGCTTAACTAATAAGAATTCTATTAAATTAATAGACACAAAATCCCTCATTGTGGGAGCAACACCAGTACTCACCAAAATTCTAGGTTTAATTATAAATTTAATTTTAGTGTGGTGACAACCCACAAACAATAATCATGAGACTTCGAACCATGCAGCTTAAGCTCATTCATGTCAACACATCGGCCTATGTTGGAAGCACAACCATCAAGAAATTTTAGTGCCTTAAGGCATTCAGAAAGCTTCTTTCTTTGTTCTTAGATAAGAGTGTAGGTAGCTGTAAACTTAGGACCATCTCTATCCAATGGCACAAAAATCTCAAGATAGTCACAGATGATGCCTACATCCTTCTGCACATTAATATTGTCTTTAGACTTCCTTTTCACATCCATAATCGTGTTGATAATATTATCAAATACATTTTTCTCTATTTTCATGATATCCAAATTGTGTCGTATCAAGTTTATCTTCCAATAAGGCAAATCTCAAAGTATACCTTTTTTTTTGATCCATTTGTGATCAACCCTAAATGCGAATGTCTTACTATGCGAGTCATCCACCACCTATGAGATGTGTCGAACACATTCCCAAATTTGGTCACCAGTCTCTTTGGTAGGAATAACATTCTTCTTAATTTGCCATTTTATAAAATTTTTCTATTTTTTGGATATGGATGATTAGGTAGCACGAATTACCGATGACAATCGAAGTAACAAACTATTCTACAATGATGCAAGTAAAAAGCTCAACTAAAATTCAGGCAAATCGAACATCCCATCACTCCAGCTGCACTCCACCCAGAAAACATTACATAAGTTGGCAAGTGATTAATTGTTTAAAGGAGTGCAGCCTATATATTGAAATAACATTTCTAGTGAGCATCATATGTTACTACAATGACTGTCCACAGCAATACTAACTCATCAACGAGCTATTGGAGGTAAACAACTATAAGCCTCTTTAGATTTAACAAGCCCAAAATAACTATTGTCAAAAAACATGTAGGGATACTTCATGCACCAATACTATAGAAATTAGGAGGCATTCAATGGCTGGATGGGAGCATCTCACCAATTAGCTTACAAACATTATCGTAACAACTCTGTGACATGTTGTGATCTATCTTTATATTCACCAAACATGCAACAGCAGACACTTGGGAGAAACTTTCACAACCATTGTATAATGGTTGGTCACTTGCACATAAGACATAAAAAAAAAAAAAAAAGTATTTGCCAATCCCTTCATATCTAAAAAACTGTATGCAGAACCTCCAATAGATTAGGTGGTGCCCAACTAAAAAACTATACACAAAATCTCCAATAGATTGGGTGGTGCCCAAGTCCATGCCACCATACTGCTCATCCCTTACTAGAGAAAGGCCTGGTATTCTACATGCATAGCTTGTACAATTTCTGAATGCATCATATACCATATGGTGATCCCAACCCAAGTTTTATGCCATTACAATATATTCTAAGGTTGAAAGGGTTGATATGTTACTCACTTCACATCTTGTGCTCTTGCAATACTAGACTACACCAAGTTGTAACATCTTTGAACAAAGCCCTTCTTGAAAAAGTGGACCTTAACTTCATTAGGGTCCAAAATTTTGGTGTTTTTATAATGGGAGAATGGACATCTAATTTTGTTTTTGTCTATGTACTCATGCTGCTTTATTGCCCAGTCAACAAATTCATAAACCCCACTTTTGAACTCTAGTGCTAAATCCCTACAGCCCAATAAGTTTTATTATGCATTCACACTCTTATGTTGCATAACATATTGCTCGCAAGGAAAAAATATGAAATTCACTTTCCCTCTCATTTCCAAAGCCAATATATGCATGCCTAATACCCTTACTCCATAGGAAGTCACACGCCATGTACAAAGCTTTTAAATGCAACAAAATAAAAATATATTTATCTACATTTTTAATGCATAGAATTTGCACGTTCATTTTAATGCCAATGAGATTTTCTTCCCACATACATACTAAGAATGCAAAAACCATAAAATACTTCATTGCATTAGTAGAAAATAGCAACATGGGACCGATAGTATACATATTTTACAAGAATGTCACTCTTGGGATGATTATAGTAGCCATCCTAGAATCTAGAACGGCTTTGAGACAATTTTTTGCAACTATTATCATTTTCATAGTTCTGAGACAATTTTAGGATGGTTTTCCCAATGTAACGAAGCATCCGTGCCAAAGCCATACCAAATCAAGGAAGGTTACCATGGCCTTTCAAGAAAATAGGGATCACTTATGAAGGCCGTCCCAATATAGGATAGTTTTGGGATAGGTCAATGCTAATTCCAAAATTTGGGATGATTTTTTCTAAATATTTTTAAAAAACATATATTGAGACAATTTTGGGATGGTTTTGCCATTATACCATCCCAAAGTTGTTAGATTTTTGTCCCAATCCAAGAGTATTCTTGTATTGTAAATTATGTACTACTCTTCTAGCCCTTCGTGCCTCTTCCACTACAATGGCATTATATGCCTCATCAAGTGTTGGGAAGGTTGTTTCCCTAAGTTACGGTGATCTATTATTAGTAGCATTAGTTTTCCTTCAAAACTATCATTAATTCTATGTAGCAAGAGCCCATATCTCTCCCTCTTTAGCTAATTTTATGAAGCTCACTTTGTGACCTACACCCTCTTATATCATCAGGCTAACAGAAGCACTAGGCTAGGACTTCCCAAATCTAATTTGCATGCTTGATATAGAAAACAGGAGATGTTAAAGATGGTGTCTTGATTTTAACAACCAGGCAACTATTAAGTCATTGCATATTGACCATACAGGATAAAGATGGCCTAGCTAAGTGATAGTTCCATTGATAAAACCAAGTTCATTTCTTCTTTACAATGTCTATGTAAAAGATATGCTCCAAGTGATGTAGTTGTGCCCGTGAGCTCAGGATGAGTGATGATGGTGTTGTAATTGTCAGAAGGATGGATGAAACATAGTGAGTTTAGATCTTCATTGAATGGCTTCAATGTAATCAATTTACCTGGTTTGTGGACCTTGAAGAAGATTCCATAAGACTAAGAATGAAAGCTTAAGGACTGACGGACTTAAAAAGGATGACAAGAGTAGAAAAAGACTCTCTTGAATCAATCCAAGCTTTGGTACCATGTTGAAATCATAGTACAAGTTGAAGAGAATGTGATCATCCTCACCGATTAGCTACAGCTTAAGGCCACTAAGAAAAACAAAATAGAACTTCCAAAGCCTACTACAACATGATTTGATGATCAGCTAATGCCGACTTATGCTCATCTTAGAAAAACAATTAGTCCTCATAATGAGAACTGATTAAGCTAAAGCTTACTAACCCAGCACACAACTAATGTAACTAACCAACTATCTAAGCATCAAGCATAAATACCCTTAGGCTATGTTTACTTTAATAGATTGGACAAGAGTTCAAAAGAATTATTTTTATTGATTATTTATCACATATGTTACAATGGATAATTTATTGTGCATTTTAATTATATTATACCAAGCTTTTAATTAGTTCAAAACTTTCATCCTTCAAAGTAGATAGGATATTAACTCATGTAAAATTATATATTCACCCTTATAATTCTATAAAGTAAACATGCCCTCCAAGTATAGCTAATCATATTTCTAGCTTGGCAGCTCTTCCGAATAGATGTGTGATCTGGCACTTGTTCACTCATTTGTTCAGTTTTAACGTGTGGAAAAAGCGATGCCCGTATACAATTAGACCAAGCACTATAAATGCATACAATAGTCATATATACACACACACTAAATGGAATAGCATTAGAATTCGCAACAAAATGAACCGCAGGAAGCATCGAAGGCAAATCAAAATATGACTCAAGCAGAAAACCCTAATCAAAAACTCCAATCTAAAATAATGTTTTCAAAATTGGGCCAGTCACTAAATTAGAAAACTAACTGGGTCATTTACCTACTAGCTTCACAGGTTGAATTGGTATAAAAAAATTGATTACTTTAAATTATATATACACATATAACAATATTAAATAAATGTTATAAAATAAATTTAAGTTCATTCATTAATATATTAAATATTATTTTCAGATGCAACAGTTAAAAATTCAATAATTCAAACGAATAAAAATATTTTTGAAAAAACATAAAAACTAAATTAAATTTAAAGCAAAACATAATTATTGAAAAATTGGTTTTGTAAAAGAAAATTAAACAATTAATATGAAAAAAAATTAATTTCAAGATGCAATATTTAATTTTTTTAAAACTCATTTAGAATAATATATTGATAAAAATAATTAAATAAATAAAAGCTAAAATAGAAAGGTACTAAAAATTATATATTAATAAATTATTTTGGAGGTGAAAATGTCCTATATCACAAAAAAATCTCAAAAACATTTTTATTTATTCATTTTTTAAAGCGTAAATTTTTCTATTTTTCATTTTTATTAATATAAGTAATTAACTCCGATTTTAAGTGGTTCTCATTAAGTCAAATGATGACTAGTTTATATCGAGTAACCGGACTAGAAACTTGGTCAGTTCGGCTGCTCAAACTGATTAGTTCGATCGGTCAAACTGACTGGTCCAATCTAATTTTAAAAACCATGACTCACTCCATGGTTTGCTAGGCATTTGGGCCGCAGAAAAATTCTTTTTGCTTTTGTAATAGTCTAAAAAAAAGTAAAATTAATATAATAAGTATAAAAAAGTAAAAGCTCATATTAAAATTCAGTGAACAATGAAAGAAAACTGTATATATCAAACTAAGGGTACTACAGTATTTTAATTAGTAAATGTGAAAGGAAAAAATATATAATTTACTTAAAATATAATGGAAAAAGAAGGAAAAGTATTAATCATTAAAAAACGGTACTATATTAATTTAGTAATGTGAAATTATTTAAAATAATTAAATAAAGAATTGCCAAAAGAATTTAAAATAGAGAGAAAATTTGAAAGAAAACATAAATACAAATAATAAGTTAAAAGAAAAGAAAAGGAAAGGAGAAAGAAAAGTATTTGACATAATTCAACCAAAAAGCCTTATCAATTTAATAATATATTGCAAATAATATAATATAAAATAATCTTTTTTTGGAAGCATTTTTAGAGGTAGAAATGTGTTAAATGTAAAATTTAATAAAATATATATTGTGTGTTTGCAATGTTTAAGTCTCCTCATCCAATAGAATTGGGCACTCTAAAATATTAAAATATTGACCTAATCTCCGCAACCCAAAACACATTTTTAAATCCTCATTTTATACAGCACGATTTGTGGGAATTATCTAGAATTGAGAATTAATTCGGCAATTACGCACCTTGATGGCTATGATTTCCTCAAATGGATGAAGGAGGGGCACAGTCGTAATTTGGCCTCTAGGGCTTCAATTGAAGGCCCCTGATCTATCCTAAATCCTCAAAATCAGCCTTTCCTTCTTTTTGTCTTCCTCTATCTGTTCACGCATTCGCGTCCCCCTTCTTCTTGCTGGCAATTAGTCGCCCAAATGCCTCCGATATATATATATATTTTCTAAATCTTTGTAAGTCGATTTACAACTTAATTGGAGTAGTTTAAAGTGTCGAAGCCTCCAGTGTTGAACTAAGCCTTATCGTTCGATGAGCCTCCGTTATGATGTGGAGTCCAAAATAGAAAAGATACTCACTTCTTAGTGGTTTCTAATGGAGAGGGTGAGAGTGAAAGACTGTGACGTGCTGTAAAAGAAAACCAAAATAGACACCAGGCAGATGATAGACAAAAATGGAAGTGAGGAAGAAATGGGAAGAAAGAGGTACAAGGAAATGAGAGAAGGAAATTCGGTAGAGCAAAGGAAAAAGATGAGTTCTTTCTTATTGATCTATTCTTCAGATCACAAAAAATGTATATGTATATTTATATACAATAAGTGCCAACTAATCAGCCTAGCATTCCTTATTTTGCTTTGAACAGATGATTGCTTTAAAATGTCTGTTACTTTCTTGATTTCTGACCTGATCTACAGTGAGCTTCCCCTTAATAAATTCTTTTATTTCTTCTGTTGTTTTCTTGATTCCCCTAGATGGATTGCATTCTTCCCCCTCAGTTGTATTATTTATCATTCCCCTACTGTAAAATTTGAGCCTCCATCCGATGCTTGTATCTATGACGTTGTATTCTATTGCGTGACACCCCCCCCCCCCCACCCCTTCCCTTATAGAACTTCCTTATCCTCAAGGATAGCAGTCAAAAAATGTCATCAGAGAGTCCTGAGGTCCTCACAGGTGGCTTCCAACAAGTCCAAACTAGACCATTGCAGTTTAGTTGTGGTAATTGTTGCTAGATGGTAATATTAGTACCTACTTTCCTTTTTAGCACATGCCCAATTCTTTCCAATACTCTATAAGGCCCAAAGTTCTTAGCTGCCAGCTTATGGTTTGGTCAATGGGAAACGAATACTTGCCTGTAGGATTGAAGCTTTAAATAAACTTCATCACCTCTTCTCAACTCATTTTTATCAGCCTAGGCCTTCGTGCGTTCCTGCGCATGATGCAACTTGTCCCTCAAAAATTTTAAAGCATTCCCGTGATCCTTGATGAACTGATTAGAATCTACATTATCAATCTAAACAATGATATCAAACCCATATTGTGGGGGATTGATCCTCTAGAATGCCTTAAATGGAGATGTTCCTAAGCCGCTGGGATTATTTGTTTAAACCACAGCTCAGCCAAAGGCAGCCAATTGGTCCATTTCCTTGGTTTTAGTGCCTATTATACATCTTACATAACACTCAAAGAACTTATTATCCCTATCTGCCTATCCCTTAGTTTGTGGATGGTATGATGTGCCTCGTTGATGACTAACCCCTGTGGCTTGAAACAACTGCTTCCAAAATCCACTAGCAAAGACTATCTCTGTCATTGACGATGGTTTTAGTTAGCTCATGTAACTTATAATATTAATAAAAATTACGTACTTTATATATTATAAAATTGTTGTATTTTAATTAAGAAAAATAAAATTATTTAAAATAAAAAGTAGAATAATATTTTAATTAATAAAACAAAGAAATATCAAATGAATTTGAAGAAAGGAAAATTTCGAGATAACACGAATAAAAATAATAAGTTAAAAGAAAAATATATAAAACAAAAATTAAAATAAATAAATTGTGTAATTTTACATATACAAAAATAGTTATTAATTGAAATAATAAAATTGAAAATGATCAAAGGAATACAACAAATAAAAAAATTGAGAGAAAACATGAATATAAATTATAAATGAGATGAAAGAAAAAGGAAAAGATAGAAAAAAATAAAAGAACTTGACATAAAGGCAATAGTAAAAATTCACTTTTTATAACCACAAATCTTTACTGACATAATAACATAATATACTTTATCAACAAATACTTGACCTACTTGGGATATTGAGTAAGAGTGTGACGTGGCAATAAAACATGTAGAATTTGTCGACCACTATCATAATAGTGTCTTTTCCTTTGATTTTGACAAAGCCTCTATTAAATCCATTAATATGTCTTGCCTAATTTTGTGGTATTGGAAGTGACTATAAGAGACCTGGATGACAAGATTTATCACTCTTACTCTTCTAACAAATCTCACACTCCATTACCACCTCTTTGACATATTTAAACAGACCCTTTCAATGGATAATTGACTTGATTCTCTTGTAGTTTCCCAAGACACCTAAGTGACCTCCTACAAAATCATTATGCAAATTGCTTTCCAATTTCCTGCTTCTGTCATCTACCTTCCCCATATAAATTTTGTGCTTAAATTTCAACATATTGCTACCAATTGTATACTCAGTTAAAATCCAAAAACCCCTTAATAATTTGATCATTTCTGGGATAGGCCAATTTGCTGTATCAACAAGCTTTTCTAGATCTATCACAACACCATATTGTTATATAATAAGTCCTAAATATTCAAACATCGACTAAGCAAATGAACACTATTTCAGTTTGATAAAAAATTTCTAATCCAAGAACCTTCAAAAAAACCCTTTCCAAATGAAATGAAATAGAAGCTTCAAGATTTATTCGTAAGTTACGCAAATAATTTTAGATATAAATTATTAATTTTTCATATTTTTAAGAATTTTTAAATAAAAAATCAATATACCCAAATAACGCACTAAACATAATGAAAAAATTCACTAAATTCCCCAAATAAAACAAAAATTTCGATTTATTATTCAATGCACGTATTTAATATACCAAATTTTCAATATGTTAGAAATTTCAATTCAGTTCAATATACTAATACCCAATGCACACCCCCGGTGAGGCACATTTATTACCTTCCAATTGAGAAGTCACCCTATTAAATTTGTTGTCATCTTTATCTCACGCATAGCTTTTTATAATGTGATTTTAGGCATCTTTTTTCAATTACCTGTTGTATTTGATTGCATCACTCCGTCGATAGACAACAAATATTGGGTAACCCCCCAAAAAATTTATTTTCATAATTTGATGGTAGCATTAGCAATTGCATATGTACAACAGTCGTTGTGCCTTTTCTGTCTGCTACATCACACGCTTATGGCAGGCAACGAATCCTCCAAGTCTTCCTTGGAGCTTCCCTTCAGTGGAGTATCCTCTTCCTGACAAACCCAAAATAATCAAACACGGTCATTTTCATGTCTTGACAAATTCAGATTAACGGTGACATTGTAGTGCAAAAGGAGAGAACTGGAGTCAGGTTTCTGGATTAGTGGAAGACCAATCATGAATATTGGAAGAAATTCTGGAGACCATATGGTCCTGATATGTAAATAAAAGGGAAAGGCATAAACTTGACTAGAGCAAGAAAGAGTTTACGAGGATAATGAAAATAGAGTTCACGCATTCAAAACCGCAACCACGAAGCACCAAGTTGCGGTTGGGGGTTAATTGAGGAAAACGACTGCCAGGATGCACATCCTATGCTATAGGGTTTACGACCCAAGAAATTCAAATAAAGCCAAAATCAATTAAAGTGTTGAAAACCAGGGAAGTCAGCAGCATAATTCTGAACCAACAGAAGGGAGAAACCAAAGAACATACACTAGCATCCTTTAATTTAGTTTGTCGGTATCTTTCTTCTGATCCGTTTGATGTAAGCACTTTTGCTCCACATCCAGGTGCATCTGGTGCACCTACGGCCTCTTCATCAACCAATACTGTCCTTCCATGATTTTTTCCAGATTTTGCATCAGGAACCTGCAATGAAAGAAGTACAAAGAAGTGACTGAGCATCAGAGACTCTCCAGCCCACAGTGTAATTTAGGGTAAAGAAATGTGAATCAGAGATGTAGTGAGACATCAAGAACAATTAGCGAGGCTTGATCATGCAACTAGCATCATTAAAATCTCATTCACCGAAATGGAGCCCCTTATTATTAAAAGAAACAAAATGAAACTGAATTATTATCAGCATAAAGTTGTATCATTAATAATTTAGTCCTTATACGAGCATCGGGTAGTTGGTCCGCTTTTATTAGCAGTATAACCGTATGATTCATCTACACAGCACAAGAACCCACAGTGCAGCTGCAATTGAAGTTGTGGAAATATATTCTTCCCCTACTTCATACTTTTGAACAATGTTTTAGCTCCTGAATATATGGCAGGAGTCATATTCAATATACCATAATCATAGAAAACTACCGAACAAAATAGACTGCCAAAATATGCTTAAACAAGTAGTGTATAAGACTAAATAAAACAAGATATTCTAATAAATATGATGACAAATTCTAGCATAGGAAAAAACATATTTTCAGATATGACAAGGTATTTTAACAATTCCCCTTAAACGGGCGGGTGCCCCCATGGGTGCTTGTTAACAGAAAAACTTAATTTAAAAATTATATTAAAAAAACAAAAATTTAATTATATTCTCTTTCACATAAATCAGTAAAAATCCAATATATTAATTAACCTCATAAAAATAGTAAACATAACATATTTGTCACATTAGCATGTTTAAAATAATTTTAAAGAACGATATTTTTGTTATATTAGAATGTTTAATGTAACAAAATTTAATTGTTTTACAAAATAATAGTTACAAAAGGAATTTTTTACAATATATTTCACATTAAAATAAAAGAATCAATGCGGACCCAACAATTATATATATATATATCACACATAGATGAGTGAGTATAAATCAAACGAACAACTTGTATTCAACCTATATATTCAATTTTAAAAATTGTAAATGTAAAAAATGAGTATTAAATCTATTTACTGCAAAAAAAAAGAAATAGAATGATAAATCATTAATTGTTTTAAAATTATATAAATTAGGAATAAAGACTAAAACGTTTATCCAATTAGTATATTACAAAAATCAAGAAAATAAGGTAAAAATTAGAATTGAAGAAAGAGTATTGTAATGAATTTTGTTTTTTCTTACTTTAAAATTTTGTTATTGTAAAGAAAAATATTAATTTTTGTGACAAGATTTATATTTTATCAAATTAAAATACACATACCATCATAAATAACTCCTAAAATTTTTTATTTTAATTTTCATAAAATAAGCAAACTAATAATTTAATTGATTAATTTTCAAATTAATTACAAAATGTTACATATAATTAATTACAATATTATAATTTATTACATTTAAAACGATACATATACCCCACACACACACACACACACACACACACACATATATATATATTAACTTATGCAGGGAGTGGGGCGAGGGATAAGGAGGAGGTAAGTTCCCCCACCCCCCCCCCCCATCCCATTTCTTCCCCCAAGGGGCAGGTGCCCACGATCACTCATCCCCATTGCCATCCCTACCAATGTCTTAGTGAAAAGATCCACCACTTGCTTTGAAGGAGTAAATGGAGCAGTCACTTTGCGACCCATGATAGCCTTACGAATGAAATGAGAGTGAACTTTAATGTGCTTCGTTCTTTGATAAAACAAGGGGTTACAAAGTGGTTTGTTGTATGCATAGCATGCTCAACTCTTCTAACAAATTCCTTAACCATAGCACCTCACTCATAGTCATTTGTTTCTTACCGCACCATCATATGTTTCCCTAATATGCATACAATAGCCAAACATAGTTCTTCTATAGCCCCACTCTTCCATAGTAGGCTTCAAAAAACCTGTGTTTCATAAATAATAGACCTTTCCCAAGATATATTTTTATGTACTACAAGACCATAAGAACTAAATAAAGCTTGTCCATAAACTTACTAACCTTACACAAATAAAATGTCCAGTCTTGCCACAATTAGATATCAAAATCAAATAAATTTAACTCTCTCACCAAACACCTATACTTGGCTTTATCCCCCAAATATTCTCTATCATCATTCTAAAATCTCAGATTGATACCCATCGGTGCATCATCAAGTTTTGAATGAACCAGGCCTACCTGTTTAAGCAAGTTCAGAGCATGCTTTCTTTAAGAGCACTCCAAGCATACTGTAGGCGATTTCAATACCCAAGAAATACTTGACACCAAAGTCCTTAATAAAGTAAGTGTTGTTGTAAATATACATGTGTATTCTCAATCCCATCTATATCACTCCGAGATACGACTACATCAGCACAGTCAACATAGACAATCAGAATCACCATTACATGTCTACCATGTCAAATGAATGTTGAGTAATCACCCTTAAACTATTGAGACTAAAGTTTCCCATCACCCCCCACCCACCTAAACTTATTAAACCATGCTTGGAGAATCTACGTTAAGCTATAAATCACCTTTCATAGTTTGCATAAAATATGTTTGTCAGCCCCACAAACAACATAAACAAAACGTTACTCCATAAACATTGTTTCTTAAAGGTCAAGCATAAATGAAGACAATAAACGAAGGCATTCGTAGTATCTAACTGAACATACGCTAGCCCTGCTTCATATGTTAGTAGAGTTGAATCGGGCAACCAGAGAGAATATCTCACAATAGTCAATACTATATGTTTAGGTGAAGTATTTTGCAACTAATCGAGCTTTGTATTGATCAATGGTTTTATCAGCTTTATATTCAACAGTGAAGACACACAGGCAAGCAACAATGTCAACATCGACGAGAATAGGTACATGTTCTCAAGTCCCATGGGAAAGAAAGGCAATTATCTCTAAATCCATGATTAACTTCTAAGCAAAATGTTGGCATGCTTTGTGATAAAGCTAAAGAATATACGAAGAAGAAAGTGAGGCAATAGAAGAACAAAAAGTAAAACTTAAATAGTGAAAAGAGAGGTAAGGAAAGAGAAGTGAATAATTGAGTACCTTTCAAAGAGCTATTGAGAAATCTATATTAGAAAAGGAGAGACTAGGAATCATACTATCTACATGAGGAAGTCAAGTTGGGGGGACATGCTACCAAGGGGCCTTGACAAGAGTGATGTGTACACCTATAACGGAAGAACTATCACCTACAAGGCACTAAGGTGTAGGAATATACAAAAGTGTATACTTTAACAGAGGTATAGAAGTAGTACTTTTCGGATAGTAAAGATGAGAGTCAAAGAAGATCACATGAAGGATCGTCTAGTAACATGACTGCAACAATGATACCCCTGTTGCATACACGAATACCCTAGAAATAGACAATAGACATTTGACAGACCATGGAGAATATCCTGACCAGATAAAAAACTATGGACAAAGCATTCATAGTTAAAGATACGAAGAAGCACGGGAAACAGAGGTCTATCAAGGTAAAGATAGCCAAAGGGAATAGTGTCATTAAGAACAATGGAGTACAATCAACTAATTGAAAAGCATGTACTAAAAATGGCATCCATTAATAGTATTTAGGTATATTATGATTTATCATGGTTTGAGCAACATCAAGATGTGATGAATGTTAGCGCTCAACCACCCCATTTGTTGTGAAACATAAGGGCAAATTGTTTAACGGATAATACTAGGGGCTCACAAAAGGAAGACATGCATTATCATATGAAAAATGTGTCTACTCACAAAAAAATTAAGTCTTTGTTTCATTATAAAAAGATTGAGTGCACTAAAAATTTCAATCTTGTCTTTGAGTACTCTACACATTAGAATGAACGGCCCCAAATGAAGCTAAACTACATTTATTAACTCTAAGTGGAAAAGAAGCACACTGGTGCTAACACCAATTCACAAAACTCATGTTCTATACTAGAGCACTCCACAAGTAAATGCCTCAGTTTAGATAGGGATGAGTGTCTAAGACAACAGTGCCACTAAAATGAAAAGGTATCAACAGAGAGACTGAGCATTGATCAGTGCATAAACAACTAGATAGTACTAGTCATCCCTCATGTCCTCCATTAACTAGCTTCCTCATCTAAAAGCAAATTTGTCAATGGTAAATAGCAATGTGCAACGCAATGGCTTTTCAAAGCCATACCTTATTGAAGCGTGGCACAGCATTGAATAATTTATTTATATTACCATTATTTTTTTACAAAATATAGTCCAAACACTGTCTACATGTCAAATAACAGTGGCTGTAGACAAAATTCTTGTATTTGAATTTCTATAAACAAAAAAATTGTACAAGCACAATTAAAGTTTGAATCAAATAAATTTTATAAATACAATCTCTAACTTAATCCTCTGATTCTTCCATCAACTTGGAAAACCTTGAATGTTTTTGCAATTCATTGAAGCATGAATGGATTAGATCTTCCAAAATTTGTCAAACCTCCAGGAAATGTTAAATTTTAGTTTAACACCATGATCCTAAATCAAGCAACCAAATTTTAATGAAGTTCGTAAAAAACACTTTGAATGTTGTAAGAATGCTTTGAATGCTTCTTGAATAACGCAGCTAAATATGAAAAAACTTTAGAGCTTTGATCTTCTCAAAAGCTACTAGAAGCTCTAAATAGCATTAATTCATAGGTTTAATAACCAAAATGTAAATTAAACGCTATAGTTTGACAGAATTATATGAGAAATGCCAAGAACTCCATAAAACTCCTTTGAATGTAGTGAAGTGCACTTCGAAAGTTCTTTCAAGATTTCTTCACTTGATGTCTATATGTCTTGAAGTTGTGAATGCCACCTCTATTTATAGGGGTGGAGAAGCCACATGGAATTCTTATAATCTTTGCAATTTGGAGGCCCAACAAGAATATGTTTCAACTTATTCTCAGACCCAAGAAAAGTTTGAACACTCGAGACCACATAACATAGTTTTTACCATTTTAATATAACAGTAATACTAACAACATCCTTATTTTCAACAAGAAAGGCTATTCTAAAACAAAATAGAGAAACACAAAAGAACAATTAATTTCATGTGGAATAGGTAAGAGAATCAACCCTAGGCAAAGTCAATAGTCACACAACAGAAGGTTGAACTGCTCTAGTGACGTAGGGAACCAACTGGACTTCACTCCAATAGCACCTGATGAATGGAGAAGAGGTTATAACCTAGTAACAGCAGTATAAGGTTTTTTTAGACAGAGAATGACAACTTAGAGAAATCTAAAGGGCATCACTGATCTTTGTTCTATTTCCCTTCTAAAATCTGATAGAAATTTAGGTACACAAAGAAATGAGTGCTAGAAGGTAGGTCTTGCTCCAGATGAGTGGCTGCACAGCAGACAAAAGGAGATGTTCGGTGTGGCAGCAGTGGTTGCGTTAGGAACAGAACCCATCGAAGCTTGGGAGATTAGGGATTTAGCTTATCAGTGGTAGAGAAGGTGACAACACTCTACTCTAGGTCATATTTATCATGATTTCTAAAGGAACAGTAGTGGTGGCGAAAGTGATTAAACTTTGTGTAGCTGAGGCGGCTCAGCCTCAGCCGAAAGAAAGAGGTACTGGTATGGTGTGGGAAGGTCAGCAGTGGCAACTGCAAGACAACTTAAGGTTTTTTCTTGGATTTTTTCTCCTTTTTTGACTAGTTGAACACCATTTTCCCCTCCTTATTGGATTCTTTTCACTTAACCAAACAAGCATCGTACACCAGATCTGGTATTATATGGAAAACTCTCTTATTTCAAACCATTCAACTGTGGTCAAGCTCCCGAATATACAATGGGAGTCGTATCAATATATCATAATTATAGAAATCTATGTATGGTGGTTAAACCTAAAAGAATAATATATTCTAAAATATACGACATGATATTCTAACATAGGACATCCTAACCAAATTTTTAAAAAAGATATTCTAACAAAGTAATAGCGACAATAGAAATGAGTGGCATTAGCTTCTGCATACCTCAAACATTGCCTCAGTCAAAATGTTTTCTAATATAGCTCTCAGACCACGTGCACCAGTATTCCTAGCTATTGCTTTTCTTGCAATCAATCTCATTGCACTGTCTGTGAAATGTAACTCGACCTGATGTTGCATACTCAGTGAAAATACAGAAGACCCATCTGTAATCAATTCAAAAATACATGCAGGACTGAAGTAGAAAAAAATGAGTTATGATAACATTACCAAGCATGACTTACATTGTTCATGCCAAACATCCTCTTGTATTGTTTATAGAGAGCATTCTTTGGCTCCATAAGAACCTACAAAACCAGTTTAATATCCAAAGGCTTTTAAAACTAATGTGGGGTTAGAATAACTTGAGAAAAATGGAAATTCAAGATGAGCTTTTGTGAAGCAAATCAAAGATTATATACAACTAGGCAGGTCTGTATAGATTTTAAAGACTCTCCTGCCCTCTTTTCAAATGGTAAGCCTGAAATCTCACTCTTAACCTCTTTGAATACACATCTTTGTTGGGAGAGAGGATTACCTTCTTAGGGGTTAAATAAATCAGTCTCCACACAAGAGAAGCATTTGGAACCCCAGATCTTTACTCTTTCCAGTTGTTAAATATGAAGTGAGGAAACAAAATATTGCTAAGTTCTCCAACAGCTTCTCTCTCACCAATCCACTCACAAGGTTCAAGATTGACTCAATTCTCTTTTAATACAAATCCAGCCTAGAGTTCTCAAGCGTAGCTTCTAAGGGATCAGCAAACTCTTAACATCTTTTAAATTAAAAAATGACTTTACATAAGAGTAGTTAACCACCCTCAATCCTACTCTTCCCATTTGTAAACTATGAAATGTGGAAAAATTTGTTATGTTTTTCCAATTGCTTCATTATCATCAATCCAATCACCAGGGTTCAATGCTGATTCACATTTAATACAAATCCATCCTGAAGTTCTTGAGTAGGCAGAAATCCAGGTCCCTCCAGGCCAAATATCAGCAAGACACAGAAGATTATTTCATGACCAAAGTAATGACAGTAAGCATACCTGAACAAGTTGGTCTTCATCAAGAGTTGATAAGCTCACTACAACAGGAAAACGCCCAACAAATTCTGGTATAAGACCATATGCAGTAAGGTCTCCACTCTCTACCTGCAATGGAAAAGCAATTTTCCAGACAATTTCTTAGGTAGTATTGGGATCTAAATTAAAAGGTTTTAAATTGTCAAGTTCATACAAGTGGACTGTGTGAAACTTAAATAAGAAAAATTAGTCTTAAGACATTATGCAAGCATTGCTCACATGTTCCAATAGTGATGAGGCTGCAGCAATATTTAACCCACCAAGTCTCAGATTAGCACGGACAGGTGCTCCAAAACCAATTGAGGAGTCTTGTCGCCTAGGACAAAGAAATAATCAAAATAAGCTTGAATATTGACATATGCAATAAAAAGATTGCTAACTCAAGCTTAAAACAAACTTGTACTACCTCTCAGAAATGGTTTTCTCCAGATCAACAAAAGCTCCACCACATATGAAGAGGATATCTTTTGTATCTATCTGCGAATTATAGCTATGTTCACAAATAATAGACAAGCATAAAAATTTTAAAATTAGGAACATTCATATTCAGGATACCTGAATACCATCACGGCGTGAGTGTCTTGGGCTTCTATTATCAGGAACACTTACAATCTAGATATAAAAAGACATGGTTATTTGTATCAATCAATTGTTGATAAAAATGGAACATAGACGAATAGCCATATATAACTCACAGTTCCTTCCAGCATTTTTAGTAGTGCGTGCTGAACACCCTCACCAGACACATCTCTACCAACATTCAAGCTTTCAGACTGCAGGGCTCACAATGAAAAAGTTAATCAAGAAACGACAAAAAGGAGATGCTGTACATATGACTTTTGAATAAAAGTCCAAATATTTGCCGTACCTTCTTAGTTATCTTGTCAACTTCATCTATGTATACAATTCCTTGTTGAGCTGCTTCAACATCAAAGTCAGCAACCTGGAATAGACATGATAAGGAGGCAATATATTTCACTGGACCCTTGAAGAGAGAAAGATAAAACACAATCAATTAAGCCTAATGGCAAGGCTGAATTCCTGCACCAAGTCATGATTTATGCAAAACGAATCATATGCATGTCATGAAACATGAGTTTAAAACCACATAATGGATTGCTTGTTTTTACTTTGCTCTTGATTTCACTTTTGTTTTCCTTTTTTCCCTCTCTTTCTGCATGCACTATATAGGGATAGTAAAGTGATAGTTTAAAGCTAATACCATTAATACTAGGTCATAGAGGGGAAAGGTAAGACATAATAAAATTTTCAACTCATAATAATCATGTATGGAGGGAGGAAAAGGAAAGGGTGGGAAGTGATAGAAGAATCAATATATAAACAGAATTCCTCAACTTATAGAAACACTGCCTTTCTTCTATCAAGTTTCCTAGAAAAATATGCAGAATCCCACTCCTTCCTTTTCCATTCATAATAAATATCCCTTTCTCCTTCCTCCACACTCTATCCCAATGGAATGGAAAGGGGATTACTAAGACAGCTATTAAAACAAATATGTACAAGAAAACATGAATCTTGAGTATAAATATTCCCTTTCTCTTTCCTCCGCACTCTATCCTAATGGAAAGGGGATTACTACGACAGCTATTAAAAACAAATATGTACAAGAAAACATGAACCTTGAGTCCTGCTGCATGAATAGAAACCTTATTACGTAAAATATGGGCCACCTTTATATGCTGTCAAAGTGATTGAAAAACTCATGGTGTGTTTCATTACTAAAGATAAGTCCCAATTTATAGCATGATAAAAGTACAAATACACCAAAAAGAGAAAACAACTTGACATAAAATAAACCTATAAATTAGGAATTTAAACATTTCTAAACCTATATTACGTAACTAAACATTTAAAATATCAAATCAAATATTACAAAATATTTTCTAACGCTCTCCCTCAAATTGAACATGTCAATCTTCTTGAAGTGTTCAACATGAACTAGAGACCTTAATGATAGTAAATACGGACTTCATGTTGTCATAAGGTAACAAACACGTTAGGTAAGTCGATCAAAGTTTTATCCACAATAGAATTGCACAAAAGGGTTAGTGCAATCCTTGATTTCCAAAACAGATGTAGTTAGAAAGACAACAATCCAGCACCACTGAATGTAAATGGAAAGTCATCTATAGTTGATCATAAAATCCTCTATACTTCTTCATCGTACGCAACTCCATAAAACTTCACTGATACAGGCAAGTTTGAAAGAAATCAAGGTCGACCTTAACTTTTAGAGATGAGACGCATCATTCATACTAATTTATGAGTGTGACAACAATCAACAGACCACAGAAGCGGTGCCATGCTCCAATGAATGATACATGGGTGTGCAATAATAAGTCGGAATATAAGTCAGAAAACCAAGAAACGACATAGCCAAACAAGAAAAAACTCACTAACTATTAAGAGTGACAGATTTTTTTCAGCCTAAACAACTCAATGGCATAAAGATAATTAAGGGGAACTAGACTTAAACAGTATCGGTATGAGAATAATGCCCAAACACCGTGTTTCAGAGGCGCTGCAACATGGGAATAGGGTTACATACAAGTACTGGTGGTAGAATACCCCGGGCTTTGAAGCTGCAGGTAACCTCCTGGGTTGCACGATTAGAGAGCTAAGAGTTTCAAGGTAACATGATTATGTGGCAGCACTAAGGCGCTTTTGATGGATTAGCATGAAGATCCTAGAGTACTGGAAAAAAGAATGGTTGCACTTTGGAACGACCATAATTTGCATGGCTTCATGAGGCAGTGGCTTGCGTGGAGAGGCAAGATGGGCTCAGGGTTTCATTGGGCACAGCAGCAACAACAGTTTTTGGACTTCTGGGCAAATAGAGATTTCCCTGATCTTAAGGAATTAAGTTTTTGATTTGGACTAAGATTCAGCAATAAGGATTATCAAATTTTCTTTCTTTTTCTTGGAAGAAAGTAGAATAGTACAGACTTTGATACCATGTTAAAGTGATTGAAAAAATTGAACCGTGTTTTATTACAAAAGAGGGGTTCCAAATTATAGTACAAGATGAATATAATTATAGTAAAACTAAAAAACAATGTGACATCAAAACAATCCTATCAGTTAGAAAACAAAATATTCCTAAACCTATGCTAGGTAACTAAATATTTAAAATATCAAATCAAATATTGTAAAATATTCTCTAACATATGGCAATGGTTTATAATCGTTTCTTCTCCTTCAACCCCTTAAATCGTTATAATCTACAACTTTAAAGGTAGTAAAGTGCTCCAAAAATGAATGACACACAATACTCACTAACATACCGTGAGTAATTTGTACAGTATGGATTCCACATCCTCCCCAACATAACCAGCCTGGTGACAAATACACAAACAGAATATATTATTTTAAATTTGTATCAATAGGCAAATAACTCATTACCAAATTAAAAGTACCCAAGAAAGGCAAATTACTAAAATATATCAAACCTGCCTGTGTTAAAATTGTGGCATCGGCAATGACAAAAGGTACATTCACAACCCGAGCTAGTGTTTTGGCAAGCAGTGTCTTTCCTGTCCTTCAATCAAGGAGATACATCAATCAGAATAGCATACCAAGAATAAATTGGTTTGTGTACCCCCAAGAAAACAAAAAATTTCCAACAGAAACAAAACATTATATGCTCAATTTATTTTTTATAAAACCAAAATGCTACACAGCATGCCTGAGCCAGTTGGGCCTATCAATAAGACATTGCTCTTCTCCAGCTCAACAATATCATTGTTGCTACAATCCAGTTCAGCCTCAGAATTGCCTGATTCAACACCTGTCCTGATAGAAAAATGAAAAAAAGAGGCAAAAAATGTACTGACAATGTGTGCCTATGTATTGGGGAAAAGCAGAATTAGCAATAATGCATATGATTAGGGCTGGCCAGATGAGAAGTCTAGTTTTTTTTTGGGTCCCAAACCAACACAGTCAGGAATAGATTGATCAAGCCAACCAGATTTTGGCAAGAAAAATCAGGTGTCAGGGAGCCCAATATGAAGATTTAAATATAAATAAATAAGCAAATAATATCAAGTTGAGAATCAGTTAGTTAATCCTAAGACAAATTACCTGATTAGATAATTGAGTTTAACAAAAAGTAGAGAGGATGAATAATCAAAACAAAAAGCAGAACAAAACACAAACTTCCCCATTTCTCTCTCTTCCCAGCCATCTACCAGCTACCACCGCCATGGTAACTCAATCTGTTCTCCAATTGTAATCAGGTTTCTATAGTATTTGGTGCTATTGAAGAAAAATCATATAACAAATCTGATAATTTCAAACTTTAGTTGATCCAATTGCAGCAGCCTATTTTGTCTCCACCCCAAGGGAAGATAAAAAAACATACAGACAGAGACAGTTGGAGAGTTGAGGATTCTCTCAGTTCCTTCTCCAGACAGTTGAAGGTTTCTTTCATTCCTTCTTCATTTGTTGATGACACAATTAGTCCCAAAAATCAAACGGGTGGATAGCTGAAATTTTTCAGTTTATCAGGTTTGGCATATGGGAAAATTTGAACACATAATCATATATTATTGCCATTTTAGAACTTTTAAAGAGAATGCCTGAGAAGAGGGTTTGACCATTAGCACTACATCTGATTTCAACAGCTGTCTGTGCTTATTTCTATATTTCCAAAAGAATAAAAAAAGAGAAAAAATTCAACCAGGTATCCACTTTGGCACCCAATTTTATCAGGGAAGGATCAGGAATTTCAGGATGTAAAATAAGCCACCAGATAATTCGGTAACCAACCCAAACTATCCGAATCTCATAAACCCAACCAGTGCCCACCCCCACAAGTCATCACGTGTCAAGTAATGTGTAGTAATGTGTAGTGAAGTGTATTATTATTTACTACACCATTCCAGAACCAATATAACACATTCAGTACTTGATCTGTCATGAATAGAGCTGGAAACATCTAAAAAATATTAAGGTAATTATGACATCAAATTTTCACAGACCAGTGTAAAAAGTCTTACGTCCAAGAAAGCACCCTGCGCTAGAAACTGAAGATCTATTTCATAGCCATCGATAACAACAATTTTTTGAAGATAATTAGAAGTCCAAT
Source organism: Avicennia marina (assembly GCA_019155195.1). Classification (NCBI taxonomy): domain Eukaryota; kingdom Viridiplantae; phylum Streptophyta; class Magnoliopsida; order Lamiales; family Acanthaceae; genus Avicennia; species Avicennia marina. The sequence continues at coordinate 7,923,732 of CM032760.1, forward strand.
GATTCTGACTAATTGACTATTACTCACTCTTTCTGCAACAGGGTGTAATTTACTCTTTTGTAGTGGTTGTAAACAGCAACAGAAAGAACCTGACATATGAAAAAAGTCATTTTGTGCCAAAATTTGATCAACATTCACACAATTCCAAAAAGAAAAACAAAATTAATAGTAGGAGTAGCAAAAATGGATATCGCCAACATACAGTCTCTAGTAAAATATAAACCACCGTCCAAAACATTCCCAAAAATAGCCTTGATTATATTTTATTTAATTCTATAGCTATGAAAGTGTTCAAAGAAAAAAATATATATTAAGCATATCCAATTCACCATATTCTTTCCCAATAAAATGAATTCAAATGGAAAAGGCCCATTGCAATCTCCCAAATAAAAAGTTCTCCAATTATATACATGAATAAACAAAAGAGTTTGAAAATATGTAGGACATCAACTTACACGTTGAAACGGAATCATGGATTGCAAAAGTCAACAATTGAACGTTTTTCAGATCAACTCAACATTCCATGTACGACAGTTCACTACCAATCAAATAAAAAAACACTATGGGGCTCCAGATAGCATTTGTGCACAACATTTGCACAAAAATGCAAAAAGCACTTAAGCGCATGCTTAATCCATTGAATACTCTCTAGCAGAAAGTAATATTGCAAAAATTTCCATGGAAACGTGTTCCTAAAACTACTTCAACAAGAAAAACCTAACCTTTTTGGCCGTCTCCTGCCCAATAACAAATTCATTGAGCACCTTGCATATCTCCTTCGGAGTTGGCAACTCTTTCCCCATTTTTGCCATCTCCTCCCCGACAACTGTACTCCTTCCCTCCGAATTCTCCTCCACATTACGATTACCATCACCATCACCAGAAGCAACGGTATCAACATTCGTCTCACTATTCCCACCGCCACCATAAGACCTCAGCTTCTCCCATATTCTAACCCCATCCTTACCACTTTTCCCCGGGTCATTCCTCTCCATGTCCCCATAATTCTCTCTCCCAGCCTTAACCCTCCCAATCTCAATAAAGCTCCCCTGTAGCGGCTCCAGCTTGAATGGCTTGAAATAAAACGCCGTCCGACAATTGTAACACATGTTAACAGCCTGGTAAATTCCGTTCTCGCCTGCGGTAATGGAGAGTGGACGGTTAGAGAAAAGCACGGTCATAAGTTTCGAGCACCGGGGACAGTTGACCTCGGCTTTGATTTGATCGTATCTGTCAGAGCTTCCATCCCATTTGTGTCGCTCCTGAAACCCTACTTTCGAAGGTCTGAATAGTAGGGTTTTGTGGGACAGGAGGAGGGTTGTGGCGGATAGGCTTCCAACGACTGAGGAGTGGAAGGTTGGGGGTGGTAGGGAGGAAAGAACGGCGATTGTGGTGGCAATGCGGCGGAACTTGGACGTAGAGCATCGTAATATTGCAGACATGATTGGAGCTGCACCGCGGCCCCTTCACAACGTTTGTGCAGGGCATACACAAAAGAGTTGCATAGCGGGGTAGGGTAGCAATCGCACTCTGCTGAATTTGTCCAAAAATCAGTGATTACCTCTCAGGTGGACTAATTTCTCTGGCTGTGTTTTTAAAATTTTAGTGTGTTCTTAAGGATGTAGACGGACGGGTTTGATCGGTTTCATAGAAAAATTCAGCCCAACTGAATATAGGTGGGTTAATAAGCATTTAATCTGTAACAGTCCATGAATCATGTTACGGTAAGTGTGTTGATTATGTTTGTTTTATAATTGCTCAACGTCTAAAAATACTACTCAATTATTATTTTTTTATTATTTTTTTATCTCTTAATTTTATACAATTTTCAACATAAAAATTTAAAAATACATACTAAAATTTAAAAATAAACAAAACTTTGATGGATGGATGGGTTTGTGAGTTATCTAATTCTATACACATTAATTTAAAATAAATGGAGACTTCATTCTTGGGATATTTTGATCTAGAACTAACAAATTTCTAACTAATACTTAATGAAGAATTTAATGACAAAAAATAAACAATAAACAATACTTTGCCCTCGACTTGCATCTGACCAAATTTAACCATAGGAGTTTCATTCCAAAAGAACCAGTCTTCATCATAGGATTGTCTGACAAAATGAGCCATGATTAGTTTCAAAATGCTACAAGTGAAATGGAAAGGAAAAAAGAACGAGGAATAGAATACAAAATACAAAAAGTCCTCATTTCTTGGCCTCTGTGGTCAATCTTTAACATTGACTCTTACTTCCAACATCATTACTAAATAAGTTGAGGTAAAATTTGCTCATAAAAAAAAATTCAAAAGTTAAATTAATAAACTATAACAGCCAAAACAGTTTACAATAAGTCATTAAAAGCACAAAATTTTCTACTAGAATACCTCACTGCATTGAAAGGATAACAATTTGGTAAATTAATAGAGAAGTAGTTAGTTAGAAGACTATCAAATAGAATACGACTATAGACTCCACCACTGAAGTTGAGTATATCATTGCGTGTAATGCAATGAAAGAAACTATTTGAATAAAAAAGTTCATGACAAAACTTCAAGTGGTTCCAAATGTAGAACAGCTATTTTCACTTTATTGTGACGACAGTAATAGCTCAATTGCACAAGCGAAAGAATTAAAGTTTCATAAAAATCCAAACACATCAAGAAGAGTTACCATATTGTTCTGGAAATCATTGGAAGAGGCAACCCAACCATGCAAAAAAAAGCTTTAGCTGATAATGTGGCTGAACCACTCATAAATTTGGTGACTTAAGTACAACTAGATTATCATATTGAAAAAATGGGTATTAGATACCATAGCAACTAGAATTAGTAATATTGGCATTAGAGTGCAAGTGGAAAATTGTTAGTAATATGTCATCTAACACCAATAGTAAATAAGAGATACTAAAAGGGCATTTGATTATATATGTATTTTTCACATTAATTAATAAAATATTGATTTCCATATCAGTATTGTAGCAAGTTTTCATACAGGTAAATCTTGATTTACTTAAAATGTAGCATGTACCCATGTGTTTGAGTTAAGAAACCTTGTCATAAGGAGTTATAAATCTGTACACAAGGTTTTCTTAATACTCAATCATTGAAACCTGTCCGCGAGTCATAGACATTCTAAAAGGCATTAAGGAATTAATATGACTTGCATACCTTGTATTTGTACAATGAGTGCTATGCCATTTAGTATGAAATATTGAGAATTATATGTGTGGATGCGTCATTGGGGAATGGGGTATTCAGACAATGACTCACAAAATAAAGTAGACATATGGAGTTTAATCTTAACTATCAATATCCTATTTCATGATCGAGTTGAGTATTCGTGAACCTTAAACTTACGATGACATAGCTGCCTTGTGCGTAAAACGATCAACGTGTCGTTAAGGTATTAAGGACTAATATCTATCCTGGTATAGAATAGGGTTTTGAACATAATGTGCTATTACCCAAGTGCATATGGAGCCATGTATGCATTCAATAAAGGATTGTAAGTAAGTAAAACGTTTGTCCTATACAGTTGGTGTTTTATGAGACAAAAGCCCTTGCCAATGTATGATCAAAAAAAAGTTTCTAAAAAGAACATTTATCTCATAAGAAAATGTTGATTGGCCATATGGCCAAGTTTGTAAGTTTGAGTAAATTCATAACTTTCACTTAATTAGGACAAAATAAGACAAAAGATCTATATGGCATTATAGTCATGATTGGAAAAGTTCATTGCGATACTAATCATTTCATTTTAATTGAGTTACGATATAGATAGTAGGCTAAAGATTACCTATATTTTTCGAGTTACACTTTTTGCTAGTTAAAAATAAACTTAGAGAGGCACACATATAATATTAGAATGTATTGTGAGTGTTAAATTAGTAGATTACATAATTTATTTTATTATAATTGGATTTGACTAAATAAATTATTATAATACTTGTTAATGATGATGTTACTAATTAGAAGTACAATGAGAATTTAATTTAATTAATGAGATTAATTAAATTAAATTATTTAGACACAAATGGGCTTTAATTATTAATAAAGTTAATAATTAGAGAACATATAAGTTGATTTATTAACGAGATTAATAAATAAAAGTTCATATAGGAAGGCCTATGAAGCCTTGAGAACTTCTTCCATTACAATCACTGGGAAACTGATATCTCGTTTCCTAGAGGTGGCACCAAGGTAATGCTATCATGTTTTGGATATGATGTATAAAGTAAAATAAAGCACAATGAAACAAGACAGGCATGGTTCGGCTCAATGAAGCCTACATCCATGAGAAATAGATTTTTTTCTCATTCCTTGTACATAACACATTACATTATTTATAGATACATTTGTCAAAGATTACACCCACATTTCCACTAGTCAAAGTGGTAGTTATACCTACATTCTAAGTGGTGATCGAAAGCCCAACTACTCTAATTGTGGCCTCTCTACCCTAACTAGACTAGCTCAATCATGCTGGCAACTATTGCTTTTCTATCTTGGATATTGCCTTTCACCCACTCATTCCCTTACTTAACTCCTGGTTGACCATACAATCCAATATGCCTGAACAAGAACCAATACTTAGCTAGTCTTTAAGGCCACATCAATCATCATCATCATTTAAATTAATATAACAAATGAATATATTATATTCCATTTTAAATATTATATTTATATATATATATATATATATATATTCACAACCATTCTTAAATATGACTCCATAAATTCCTTCTCAAGGATGTCTTTATTGTCTTTCTATTCTTAAAGGATCTAATTGCTCATAAAAAATATTCTTAATTTCTTCATAATTGATAAATGCTTCCTCCTAGTCTTCCATAACTCATGCATCAATTTTCTCAATAAATTCATAATCAATGTAGCCAAAACCTATAGATTTACGAACCACCTAATGTTTCACAAAATAGAAAGTCAATTTAACATATAATACAAAAAAAGTTTAACAAGTATAAATTAAATTGATTACCTATATTTTAGTTATAGATTATAATGAACATAAGTCAAGTAATTTAACCTTTGATGCTTCAACCCTTTTTTTTTTTTTTTTTTTGGCACGTATACATTTAAAAATTTTTTAATTTCTTTCACATCCATAAGATGTACTTGTTTGGTGAATGATTTGAATTGCTAACCATTGAAGCTTGGATGTACTTACACCAAATAATTTCCAGCATTTATCTAATACAAAAAGGGAGAAACTACTTACAAAATGAAAGAAATATATAAATATATATAACCATAATAAATAATTCAAAAGAAGTTACTGCTTATCACGTTAAGTGTTTTTACTGGTCTTAAGAGTAAGTTATAGTTCAAAGTTGTCCACTCGATCATGAAAATATCTAATCTCATACAATAAATTTGATTTTCTACCATTTCTTTAAAGGTAATCATTTCAAGAACTCCATTTATTACTTCCAGTTTATGGCAAAATGATGTTTGATCATATTGAAAAATAGGATTAAAACATTAAGAAGTCAAATGTGTATCTTTCCTCGGTTGCCTATTTGAACAACTTTTGATTATGTCTGTACGTGGTTTATAAAATCTCTTTTTATTTTTGAATAGATTCTTAATGCCCTTTCATACTCTATGCTCTCCTTCGTAAACATATGCTATTGAACATGTCTTATCCCATTGACCTTCAAAAGGTAAATCAAATGATCCATAATTTTTATAGTGATAAACAGTCATTTCAAAACTCATTATTCAAGGCAACTGCAAGAAACATTTTTGGTTTTCCTCTCTTGCTAGCTTCGAGTTCTCCAACTCCTTACAAGTAACAAAAATTTAAAATCATGCACGTGATGATAAAGATTATGAAGAGTAATGAAAATAATACCAAACCTAACATTACCTAGACAAAATATAATAGTATAGTCCATTTTTGTAGTATTTTTCAAAATCAAATTCAAACAATGTACGTTACACAGAGACTAGCTAATAGATTTGTAATGACCTTGTATCATTCTACTACCTGTAACATAATTTAATGTATTGTTAGTAATAATGTGAACCACATTACTTGGATTTATCCAATCAACAACCTTTTAAAACAAGTTTAAAAAGCACTTCTATATCTTTTACAACAGCAGAAGCATGCACAAATTTCCAATAAATTGTTTCATGAGAACAATTCAAAAGAAAATTAATCAATATTTAGCCATTGTTACTTGTTTGATAATCACCCATAATAATGCATCCACATACTTTTGAGTGCTATCAATCCACAATATGAAATCACCTAGTATTGATAACGTGCAGAAAAAGGAAGGGAAAACATATTATCATAATAATTGCTTTTTTGGAGAAATTTTAGTTACACATCGCAAATACTAAAATCTCTCAAAAATAAAGAATGGATACAAATACACATTCTCTAACAATCAAAGCAAATAAATTATTTAGGCAAAATTAAAATGTTCATCTAAATATTTTGAAAAGCTTTTGCTTTGACACCTAAATCTGCCCTCTCTGCTAAAGAAAAATGCTTGTGGAAGAATTTCACCAAGTTTCTTCCATATCTCCGAAAATGATTTCAAAAAAATCACTATTGGATTTTTTAAACCACTAGAAAACAAAAATTGTAGTTGGAAAATCAAGTTAGAGATTGACTTATGAGAATGGCTGAAGACAATTTTAGAAGAATTGTTAAGCGGCAAAAACAACAAGGAACGATTTCCAATATTATTATTATTTATATAATTATTACTCATATTCTTCTTATAGTAGTAACAGTAGTAGCAATAGCAAAAATAATTATTATTATTATTATTATACTAGAGCATGTAACCTTTCTTTTCATTATTTTGTTCTCACCTTTTATTTATATATTTACCTATTTGTTTAATCACCCATAATTGGTTAAGTGAAAAAAAAAGCAGAGAGTGAGACCATGTATAACATTATTGTTATTTGTTTTTGTCTTCACACATTTCATGTTCCTCTTTTAATATATTATATATCCCGTTGACATTATAATACTTATACTACGTAGCAAATTATAAATAAAACAATGGTGTAATGCAACTCTCACACATGATCATAGTAAAAAACATAAAGGAATCAACACCCCATGTGGAATATAGTTTAATGCCAACATACTTAGATCTTTGAACCCCATCCAATCAAAACAAATTCATTATGTTGAATGAGTTTTACATCAAAACTCTCAACACCTCATTTGGAATAGTTCATAACCCTTCTCCTTGGGCTAAGATTAGTTTGCTACCCAACTCCTTTATGGCCGCATGAAAACCACCAAACTAGAGAAAATAAAGAAAATAATACATCCACGCAAGGTCTCTTTAAATTAATCTCCTTCTATTAAGAATGATTATCATAATAGTAATAATGTTGTCATTTACCAATTCAAACAAAAATGTATAAGCTTTTAAAGGCTTTTCTTAATGCCAAATTCTAGAAATTAATGCAACTTTTCCCTTCCAACAAACCACTCTAATTCACCATGTCTTAGTTTACAAGAAAATTCTTATCACTAGAAGGGAAGGAGAGAAAATAAAGAAAGTAATAGAAACTAATGTGAATTAAATTGACAAATTCACTATACATAGGGATATATTTTAATCCTTAAAATAATTCTCTCAGAAGGATTTGTACTTGTCTTAGTAATCTGCAACAAGCTTAAACTATTGAGCAACAAATTGTCCAATTTGATTAATCCACTCATCATTTTTCCTCTTCAAATTTGCAATGGAGTACATCCAAGCATTTCAAGTTAACTATATAGAATCACCAAGCATCAAATTTGCAAAAAAAATTAAACAGATGGGGAAAGCATATTGTCACATTGTGTGCTTCTCAAGAGGAATTTTAGCAATACTTTGCAAACGCTCAACTTTCTAAAAATTTGGCAATTTATTCAAACACACTTTTTCGAATCAATCATAGCAAGCAAATTATTGATGCAAAACTAAAATTTTCACCAGAAAAAATTTTAATGGCATTCCTTCACCATTGAAATTCACTACCACCTTTTCTAAAGAAAAATGCTTTTGGAAATCCACCAAATTTCTTCTGTCTCTTAAAAATGATGTTAAAAAACTAGTGAATCACAAAAAACGAAAAAAATTTAATTGGAATAAGCAAATTAGAGATTAACTTATGAGAATGGTAGAAGGCAAGTCTAGAAGAATTGTTAAGCAGCAATTGCAATGAGTAGCAATTTCCATTACTACTATTACTATAATATTCATTTAAAATAATAATAATTATTATTTCCAAAAGCAGGTCCATCCTTCTTCATTATAATAGTTTATATGTGTATAAAGATATGTATGTATAGTTCTCTTCTTTTATTTATTTATTTACTTGTTTTATAATCCTCTATATCTTATTAAATGAAAAAATACATAGGCCAAGAATGCATATAATATTTATGTTATTTGTGTTTTTTTTGTTGTTTTCACATATTTTTGCATCCATCTTTCAATATATTAGATGTTGCATTGACGTTGGAATACTTATACGATACAATGGACATAATGTTATTCAATGGGGCAATGCAACTAACAAAAACAATTATGGTAACAAAAATAAAGGAACTAAACACATAATGTAAATATCCATTTCGATATCAATAGACCTACATTTGTAGAGCCTCGCCCAATTAAAATAAATGCACAATGTTTAACAAGTTCTATACAAAAACTCTTATTTCCTCACTTGAACAATCACTAGCCTACTCTTCAGGACTAGATTAGTTCACTACCTCACTCTTTGTTGGTCACCAATCCAAACCCCACCCCCCCCCCCAAAAAGTGTTCTTGCTTCATAAGGTACTTTTTCCTAAATACTAAATTCCAAAAAAGTGATTTAATTTTCCATTCCTACTAGCCACTCTAATTTTATAATCTTTTACTTAAAAAAAAAAACTAGTTATGATACAGGAAGATGTTGGGCTTAACTTTCTAACCTTCGCAAAAGGCATCACTCCATGCATTGAGGACATTTTGAGGTACAATTTCTCTCTTTGTTGAAACTGCAAAGGCCTTGTCTCTAAGTTGCCTAGCTTTTTTCTCTGCCTTGCACTTCGTCAAGTCTTCTTCTGATTGCTGCCACCTTTTTTATTGTTAGTTGGTCCGTGACCCTCTTTTCCGTTACATCATCCTAACATATAGGCAAGCAATACTTTCATCTGTATAGGACCTCGTTAAGAGCTATCCCTATACTGTTGTAGTAATTATTGTAGTAGAAGAATTCAACTAACAATAAATACTTACTCTAAGTTATATTAGAGTCCAAAATGCATAATCAAAGTATGTTCTTAACAGTTTGGACCATCCTTTCTAATTGCCTATTCATTTAGGGGTGATAAGTTGTGCTTAGATCTACACTAATTCCCTTGGCCTTTTTGGAACTACCCCAAAATCATGATATGAATCAGGAGTCTTTATTAGACACTATACTTGTTGAGGTATCATAGAGTCGAATTTGCTTCTTTTCTACTAGTTCTTGTAGTTGTACCTTCAATTCCTTCTACTCCATTAAGAAAGTTCTATATGGCACCTTACAGATAGATGATGTGCCTAGTACCAAATTAAACTCTTAAACCCTAAACCCTTAATGTTTCCATGGAAGGAAAAACTATAGCCCGTAGGTTGGTAGAAGTTCACTACGTTGTTTCTATAGTTAATGTGAGCAAAACTTCTTGCTAACCAGTCTATCCTGAGGACTATGTTGAACTTATGCATGTTAAGTCATATTTGGTTAGCTTTTAATTCCCAAACCCCGCTGAGATCCACATTGTAGTCCCGATACCTCAAATTGGCTATGAGTACTTCCTTTCTACATGTGGTTACTCTATAAGGCTGGTTTAGTGTTATAGGCTCACTCCTTAGGTACTTGGCAAATCCTTTTGAGATAAATGAAAACATGGCACCACAATTGAATAAGGCATATGCATCAAGATGATTGATGGTAAAGTCACTTCCAACCACATCCTCAACATTATCTGCCTTCCCCTAGGTCTTAGTGAATACTTTAGCATTCCCCTTTAGTCTGTAATTTTCTTGGTTAGGCTTAGATTGTTGTTGTTGCCACTAGTGTCATTGCTGTTGTTGTTGTTGGCAATAGCTTGGTGTCCTTACTGGCCACATTTGAAGGAAGCACCGATCAGCATGTATCATACTCCAATGTGATTGTGATGACGTAAAGCACATTCTTGTGGTTGAGGTAGGGCTTGGCTATTACTAAGCAGTTCGACCTCTTATTAGCTAGAAGCATGGCTAGGTGTCCACACTATTTACCTCTTAAACTTGAGCCTAACTTAGGCCACTTCAAGTTATTCTTGAAATCCAGTAATGCGGGAGAAACTCTTTCCCACCATAGAGTAACTTTAGCCACCAAAAAAGGCACCACTACTCTCGGCTGCACCTCGGTCAAAACCTCTATTAACTTTAAAGTTGTTCTCCATCTCCTTGATCCATTTTTACACTAGTTCAGGGTCATGTGACCCATCGAATGTGGGCATATGAGCCTTTGTTAGTGCCTCATAATGGACCTTCGTCCCTCTATTAGGTTGAATTGGGGGTTGAGCCAGGGTTTGCTGTTAGGTTCCAAACACTTGAGCCACTACTGTGGCTATAGAAATTAGATCTGCTTGTCTTAAGCTCATTTAGCTCAAGGGTGGTAGCATAGGGGATAGAGGTGGAGAGTAACCACGTTGTTGTTCTTTTTTGTTGCTTATTGGTGTAGCATAGTGAGGATTTTCAGTGATATGATGTGCTCTTTTGGCCGTTTCCTACCTAAGATGTTTCCATATTATTTTAGCGATAGGTAACAATAGAAATCTAACATTTATGTAGTGTACTAGAAATTGTAGAACAAGTAAACACATAGAGAAATGATGGCCAAAGGCATCTTATTATTAATCAAAAATCATCAAACCAAGAATATCTTATTCAACGGCCCACAGCCTTTAACAGCTTACTATCCTTATTTGTCTTACTCTAGAGTCTTATTCTATGTCTAAAACTTGGCCTTCTTCATTTGGATCTTCCTCTGAGTCTTCCTAAGGGTCTTCCTTGGGGTCATTTTCCAGTTTTGGCACTAACACATGGATCATCTTAAACAGTTTGCCATTTTTGGTAAGGAGATAGTTTACCAGCAATGTTAATAGACACTGTGCCTCCTTCAAGAAAGATATTTGGTGCTTATAGTCCAACTTCATACTCATGTGCCTATTATCAAGCCTTTTTTATGTGGTCTCGATCTTTATGAATATCCTCTTAAGCTTACCTTATGAGTTCCTTATATCAGCGAGCTCCTTTCTCAGAGCCTTGTTCTCTACCTCAACCTTATAACAATGTCATTATGATGTGACTATTATTGTGGCTTCCTTTCCTAGTTGGTTTAGCGTTGTAAGGAGATGCTCCATGTCTTCCACATGTACATGGGTTTTTGCTCAATGCCAAGTTCCACGATTAGGGTTCATGACCATGAGAGGGTGTCTTGATTGTAAGAGACCGCCTGCAATGCATTCTTAAGGCACCCTGAGTTAAGGCTTGTGGCTATGAGTACGCACGTCATGACCACAAGGTGAGGGCTTATGATTGTGAAGCTAGCCACAGTACACATTAGAAGTGTCTGCGATCGAGCTCGTGACAACAAAGAGATGCACTATGACCACAAGGGATGGTTTCGCGTCCACGAATTGCGGTTGTGGAGCGTAGATAGCCTTGGAATTAAGGCATATTTGGTTTGTTTATTAACTTTTACAAAATCCTAGTCAGCCCATCCTATAATTATGTGTCCTACGCAAGTTTTAGGGAATCTTTTGTTTTGTTTTACCCATAAAAATACCTAGGTATAAGGTAAACAAGATTGAAGCATGATTTCTTAAAGTTGCCTAATATCACGATTCCAATATAGTTATACAAAGTCTATGCCAATTTCCTCTACATGTATTCACATTCATGTGTGTTTCTACATATGTGGTCATATAATTTAATGTAAAACTAACATTTGTACGTGGAAAGCTTTTGTGAATGCGTCTTCTTGTGCAAGAACGTTAGTTTCTTATGAATATGTATTGAAACTACGCGGCTTGGGCTAGGAGATTATCTTAAGTTTCTTTAGTTTGGGGTTAGAATTTCTTTTCCTTCATCATCCTACAGCAACCGTCTACAGGCTAGGGGGTCGGAGAAGTGGGCTTTGTGTTCCTTACAATTTCCTCTACAATCACCTTCCATTCATTCCTTAATTAGCCTATATTCTTACAAGTCTCATATGGTAGGTTGGAATCATTGAAATTAGGCAGATACCCTTGCTTAGGTATGGTTAACTAGGGCATCTTCCATGGAAAAATTTTATAATTCCAATAAATTAATTAATAGAACCATAAAAATAATAAAAGATTTTATATTTTGCCTCTTCTAGAGGCTGGTTATTATATCTTCCTCCTTTACAACAAGTTTCATCCTTAAAACTCAAAGTACCCTAGTTAAAGAATAAATGGGGATAGCGACTTCTCATACCTTCTTCTAGCTCCCATGTAGCTTCGCGCTCTGTATTGTTGGACTATTGGACCTTTACATAGGTTATGGATTTAGTTTGCAAGCTCTACTCTTTTTTTATCTACTCCTTATATTGGAAACTTATCATAGCTTAAATCCTCCTTTTATCTCTAGTGGTTTTGATTCTAGGACATGACTTAGGTCTAGCATATACTTTTTCAATTGTGATACATGGAAGACGTTGTGTAACCTATACAATTCCAAAGGTGGTAACAATCGGTGCGTCAATTTGCTTACTTTTTCTAATATCTCAAAGGGTCTAACAAAATATGGGCTTAACTTTCTAGCCTTCTTGAAACGCATCACTCTAATCATTAGGGACATTTTTGAGATACACATGTTCCCCTTGTTGAAACTAAAAAAGGCCTGCTGTTTAAGTTGCCCAACTTTTTTATTTGTCTTGGGCTTCCTTAAGTCTTCTTCCAATTACTACCACATTTTTGATCATTTGTGGGACCAACTTAGGTTTTGTGACCCTCTTTCCCTTACAGTATCCTAATATGTAGGTGAGTAGCACTTCCTTTGATATTGCACCTCGTTAAAAGCTATTCTTATACTACTATGATAACTATTGTTGTAGGAGAATTCGACTAATAGTGGATACTTTCTCTAAGTCTCCTTAAAGTCCACAATGGATACTCTAAGCATATTTTCAAGTGTTTGGTGTTTCCTTTCTAATTGCCCATTTTTTAGGGGTGATAAGCCATGTTCAGATCTATGCTCAATCGCTTAGCTTTTTGGAAACTGCCCTAAAATTACGATATGAATTAGGGTCTTTGTCAGATACTATACTTGCTGGGGTGCTGTAAAGTTTAACCACGTTGTCAATGTACACCTTGTTTATCTCATCTAGAGTGCATGTTGAACGAATTGGATGAAAATGAGCTGACTTGGTCAACCTATTGACTATTACCTAGATGATGTCAAAACCTTGTGGTGTTGGAGGTAACCCTACCCTAAAGTCCACGGTAATATGCTCCCACTTCCATTGGGGTATTTTTAGGGGTTTGAGATAACCTCCAGGCCTTTAGTGCTTGAACATAAACTTTTGACAGATTATGTGCTACACCATGTAATCGGCTACATCCATTTTCATTCTAGCCCACTAGAATTTCCCCTCGGGTCCTTGTCCATATTTGTGCTTCTTGGGTGCATTGAATACTTAGATTAGTGCGATTTCTATATAATCTTGTCTTAGATCTCTGTGAACTTTAGAACGCATAGCCTTTCCCTCATATAAAAGATACTGTCATCCTCGATTTGGAACTCCTATACCTATCTCTCTTTGACCTTATCCTTGATTGCCTTTAATTCAAGGTCTAAATCCTAAGAATTTTAAACTTCTTTGTAGATTGGGAGTTTGGTCCTTAAGGTAGCAAGCATGATCTTGGTCAATTCTACACCCTAAAATGTAGGGAGTCAAGTTGTCTTAGGAGCATGGATACTATCATGCCTATGCCCTTTCAACTCAAAGCTTCCACCACTTAGTTTGCTTTGCCTAAGTGGTAGTTGATGACAATCATAGTCCTTGATTAAGTCCAACCACTGCTTTTACCTCATATTCAACTCCTCTTGAGTGAAGAGGCATTTGAGGTTTTTGTGGTTGGTATATATCTCGCCTTTCGTCATAGAGATGGTGTCTTCAAATTTTTCGGTTGAAAACTATGGCTACCAAATCCAGGTCATGTATAAGATATTTAAACTCATATAGCTTTAGTTATCTTAATGCGTAAGCTATTACTATATTGTTTTGCATCAAAATACATCTTAATCCATTTTTATTGATGTCATTATAGATAGTGAATCCGCCTTCTCCATTAAGTAGGGCTTACTAGTGGTAAGGTCAACCTCTCCTTTAATTTAGTGAAGCTTGTCTTGTACTTCGGGCTCCACTTAAACTTCCTCTATTTCTGAGTCACTTGAGTCAAGGGCATTGCTATTTTAGTAAATCCTTTGACAAACTTCTAATAATAGCTTAGGAGTCCGAAGAAACTCTTTACTTGCATTATGCTTGTAGGCATTAGCCATTGGAGCTTTGACTTTCTTGGGGTCCGCCGATCCTCTTTGGATATTGTATGTCCTAAGAATGCCACATTTCTCAGCCTAAATTCGAAGTTGTTGAATTTGTTATATAGCTGCTTGTCCCTAAGCATTTGTAGAACTATCTTTAGGTGTTCCTCATGAGCTTCCTCACTCGGAGAGTAGATTAGGATATCGTCAATGAACACCACTATAAATCTATCCAAATATGGCTTGATCACCTAATTCATAAGGTTATGAAGGCCACTAGGGCATTGGTTTGCCCAAAAGGAAATACTAAGAACTTAATCGTAATGCCCATATTTCGTTCTAAATGGTATATTAGGTATACCCTCAACTTTAGTCTTCAGATGGCAATACCTCGACCTTAAATTGATCTTAGAGAACACTTTAGCCCTCTTAAGTTGATCGAAGAGGTCATCTATCCTTGGTAAGGGTTAGTTGTTCTTAATTGCAATCTTGTTGAGCTTCTCGTAATCTATACACAGACTTAGGCTCTCTTCCTTCTTCTTTACAAATAGAACAAGGGCTTTGTAGGGTGACACATTTGGTAGAATTTGCTTCTTGTCTAATAGTTCTTACGATTGAGCCTTCAATTCCTTTAGCTTCATTAGGACCATTTTATATAGTGCTTCAGAGATGTGCGTTGTGCCTAGTACTAGATTAATCTCAAATTCGATTTTCCTATCTAGGGGTGATCTAGGTAGGTAATCCAGAAATGAATCTAGGAAGTCCCTAATCATTGGGATGTCTTCCATTCGTGAGCTTTGCTTGCGTGTATCAACAACGCATGCGAGGTAGGGTTTCCACCCCATTCTAATGACTTTCTAAATTTAAGATACAGAGAGTAGCAACTTTGACTTACTAAGTTAACCTTTAATGTTTCCATCGAAGTAAAATCTATAGCTCATAGGTGGGCAGAAGTTCAATATGTTGTTTCTACAATCTTCGTGAACAAAAATTCTTGCTAGCCAGTCAATTTTGATGTAGACCTGTCAATGGGTGAGTTTTATTTAAACCCAAACTTAGACCTAAAAAGGACCCATATTATTTTATTATTAGAGTCACACCTAGACCCAGACCCAAGCCTCAATGGGTCTAAATTTTGGTCCAACTTACAAACCTAATATATCGGGTCTAGGTTTGGACCCAACTCGGCCAACAATATATTTTTTTTATTGACAATTAACACTATGTAATAAATTATTTTAATTTAAAATAATCAATTATACTATATATTTTATTCCAAAAAATATGTAAACCAATGACAAAAATGAAAAGAGATGGGATTGGGTCTCTCATTTTTTAATATAAGCAAAAACAAAATTATGGATATTTAGACCTATTGGATTTTGTAGGGTTAAACCCGAACTCAATTTATTTTATTTAGTGGGTCTAGGTTTGGATTTGAATAAAAAATATTTATATTAGATTTGAATTTAATTTTAATTTTAATTTTAATTTATGAGTTTGAATTTGAATAAACTCTACCCATTTACAGGTTTAGGACTACCTGGGAGTTTTGGGTAAATTATAAGTCCCTGTTTTCATGGATTTGAACGGGTTCTAGGCCTACACATGCTTTTATATAGGCTTTAGTCTAGGTTTGGACAAAATAAATTACGTAGGTATAGGCTTGCGTACAAAATATATTTTACGGGTCTGATTATCCAACCCATTTATAGCGCATAGATGATATTCTCATGGACTTGCCAGAAAATTTTGAATAAGAGAAAGTTGTTACCCCCGTAAGAACGAGAATGTTAAGTGACCTCTCCTTGTCTCTTTCCCTCAATGTTACCGAATAGGTAGACAAAAATGCTGTCCACTTTCTCCAAGTCCTCTCCCGTCTTATACAACGAGGTAATGATTAATAATAAATCATTAATAATAAGTGAGTAATACAAATAATTACGGGTTAAATTTTGTAACAAGGTTAGCATTCTCATGTTTGATGCATGGTGTAAACTTTGGACGCATATGAATAAATTGTCATGGTGGCTAGGATCGTAAAGGATAAAGAACTATAGAAATTAGAAAGTACTAAAGAACTAAATAAATAATTAGAGAAACTCACCTGGCCAACATACTCGCACGCCATAAATGCTTTATCACTATGATATATTTCTATCAATTAATTATTTTCCTTTAACCATTATTTGTCTTCCTTTCTGCACAAATTATATACAACCTAATACAGCTATCTTTATACGATAAATTTGTATATCATTTTACATATCTATATTATACACACATAACAAATATACCAATATTAAAACATAAGATCTACTAGACTACTGTATATGTGTGCTAGATTATTTGCCAATTCTTGAAGAACAAACTTGCACTGAATAGTATGCTTAGCTTATTGCTAAAGGAATACGGACAGCTTAGAAAAGGATAAAAATAGAGGGAACTAATTCAAAGAGTATTAAGTTACTGAGAAGAGCTACCTTTTATTTTTCTCCATATTTTTGGATCCTTGAAGGCCGTAAATCCATTGTAGGCTGAAACGGATTTAACAAAATGAAAACTCTGATCAGTCCGAGTTGCAGCCGAAATTCTCCAAATTTATATCCATTTTTTTTAACTGCATTGCACCACTGTTATAAAATATTAGGAGCTAGTCTTAAACGCTGATCTAGAGACGTAAGGATTGTTCAAATCTGACAGATCCCAAAATGTTAAAGAAAAAAATGAAGGAAAAAGTAAAAATAAAATAGGTAAAGCCAAAAGGTAATGTCTTCTCTCTGCAAGCATGAGAAACAACATTTATTCATTTTCATTCTGATCAACTTAGTCTCTTAGGCTTGGTTTTGAGGATTGGACTGATGAAAATTTTTCTTGGCGAGATTGTGCTTGTTGTTGTGCATCCAAACCTTGAGGACTCTTCTTTTGATACCAACTTCTTGGCAGAACTGCTGAACCACGGCTTCCTCCTGCTTTTGTATCTTCCACCCAACTTTTTCAGCAAAGCTTAGCATTTTCTCTTTCTGCTCCTGGGTGAACTTGGTTCTGAACCTCTTTTTCACCAGTGGAGGTGGCCTGACCAGCACTCCGCCACTGGCACCAACACCACCACCATTGGCCTCCCCCTGGTCATCTGACTCAGAAGGAAGAGAGCCCCCCATGTTGTAAGACATTATCATCTGATGGGGTGCCACTGCCCTTGGAGAAATCAGTGCACCAGCATGATGATGATATCCCAATGCTTCAGGCCCTAAATATCCCTTGTGATGATGCCCCACAAAAAGTTTCCTTCCCATTCTTGGATTCACATTGTGGAAGCAATTATCACTAGAAGGCTCTCCTTCAATTTCTTTTCTGTGGAAGTTTCTGTGGCAGTTGCAGGCCGAGCAAGTGAGAGCTTCCAGAGTGCCTTCTTCTCCACTTGGCATGAACTCCCCGCAACCATCGGTGGCATTTGTTCCCATGGCTGCTGCGTGGTTCTTCAAGCATTCTCTGTACCTTATCATCTTTTTAAAGGGCACATGCTCGTCACTGGAAGGGATTTGCGGGCCTTCTCCTGCCGAAGAAGGGATAATATTGTGATTGTGGGGAGTAGGTGTAGGATGATAATCAAGATGGATCATGTGCCCATGCACATAGCCGTGAGCATGGCCATGTCCCCCACCGCCATACGAACTGTTCAGAGGAATAGGCATCTCGCCTTCCTGACTTCGAAGTTCCATTCTCCCAACTCTCTCACTTGCGCTTTCTCTTTCAAGGTGTGTTGCCTGTTTGGAGACCGAAGGAGGAACAAGACAGGATGTGATCAGAAGGGCCTAAAATTTATTAATGTAAAAGTGATTGGCGACTTAAGATTTAAGTCTTTATTTTTTCCCCCATAATAATTGTCCACTCCTTATGAGGTTGGAAGCCAACAAGGAAGTTTAGGTCCCAAAATATTGTCGAGTTTAAGTTCAGTTAATTTTGCAGCTGGATTCCAAGAAGAGAAAAGAAAACAACAGGCCTCATGTAGAGCAAGAATTTGGAGAAGTCAGCTCATTTGCTTCACTGTTAGTCTCTAAGACTGAAAGAGGAAATCAAAATGAGCTGTATCTTTCTATTTCAACACTTCCCCAGCCATATTTCTTAAAACAGGAAACTCATGGAGAGGGGGGTCAAACTAACGCAGTTTACCTGAAAGAAGAGACAATAAACTTCAAGGGTTACCATAGCATGCAACAGACACAACAATGAAGAAGCAAAGCCACCAATTGTAATTAAAGAAAGAATACAGAAAAAGAAAAGTCCGAAGAAAGCTGTATGCTAAATTAGCTTTGGCTCTGAACCACTGATAACTCACACTACAAGTTTCTGCTTTCATAAATTTTGAAGTTAAATACCTTCAACGGCAGGAGACAAGATGTAAATGAGAAGAGTTCCGTCATTTGTTAAACCAAGAAAATGGAGCCATTTAGAATAAAAAGGTAGAGAAAATAGGGTGACAAAGAAGAAGGTGTAAAGAGGTCAGATAGAGAGAGAGGTCAAGGGGTAGAGTTTTGCAGGCTGGTCTGGGCAGTGAATGAAGCACTAAACATGAGCTTATAGAAGTAGATGTGAGCCAAAGATTAAAGGGCCGAGGTGGGATGAAAAAATAACAAAAGAAAAAGCAAAAAAAAAAAAAAATTTCTTTTGTGCAGACAAAGAGGAAATTCTGTGCGGCTTAGAGATGGAAAAATTAAAGTGGGTGGTTGCTTTGCTTGCACTACTACCAGGCATCAAGTTTACGCCATATAGAGAGCAGTGTGTCAGAGAGTGGAGAGAAGGACAAAGGACAACATGTGTGTATTTGCGTGTGTGTGTGTGAGAGAGAGAGAGAAAGTCTCGCAATAGAAATTCTTCAAACGGAAAGACAACTGAAATAATTCTCTAACAAAGATGAGTAAAAGCAAATATTCATAATCATGCAAATAAAACTTGTTGTGAACTACTTTCCAAGTTTGGATGGGCAGAAGCAGATAGTAATCTTTGCTTTTATCCTTACACTGCATTTTTCTTTAGGTTAACACAGTCCCAACTCTAATATGCATCTCGTTTATGGGCTTTGCTTTGACGACAACATTAAGAGGAAAAAATAAAATTATATCTTAAATATGGGATTTGAGCTAAGTCATAATGTTCATAACTACGAAAATATAAAAGGATGACACTGTATTAGAACCACCTATTGATCACACAAAAAAATTTAACCCTTTTATTTCTCTTCTTAATTTCTCATCTAAAAAAATACTGAGAGTTAAAGTGGGGGAGAATTTATTTTGGATTGGAGGCACAGTGAATCTTTTAACTAATTTCCCATTATTTTACACATGCAATTATGCTTATTATGATCTCCTTTAGAAAATAATATTAATAATAGTAGCAGTATTCGAAGCAGCATTATTAATAATAAGCGTAGTCAAAAATAAGGAAATGTAATCAAATAATTTAATGAGGACAAACGGAACAAGCCAAGCTTTGTGAGCCTCATTATATGACTCGTGATACAGTTACAGGTAGAGTTAATGCAAAACGACCCAGCATAAAGACGAACGTTGACCAATTTGCCCGTCTCGCGCGATTCCTCTCGTCATTTATTGAAACGACAAAGGTGTTAATATTTCTCCTAGATTAAGCCTTTATCCGCTGCCATGTTGTACCCTTGACCGAGTTCCAATCCCAACCTTTACCAACAGTGCACACTATTGAATGTGTAAAAGTTAATGGAAAAATCTATTTATTGAAACAATAGGAATATAACTGGTAAAACATTAAAAAAATTAAAGTGGGCATTATAGGGGACGAATGATTAGGAGTATCGTATATATTAGTTATGAAGTGTATTTTATGTAAATTATTAGAAGACCAATTGAGGGATTTAGCAATAATATAGTACTATAAATACACACAAGCATAAAATGTGTCAGTTTAACTAATTCATAAATATTTCCAATTACTTTATATTTCTCCCTTTCCAGAAATCAAAAATAAAAATATACTTTGTATATCGCTCGTGGGCTCTTGAATTTATAAAATTCGAAAAATTTAGGTAGATTCCACATTTTATTAATTTATTAATGACGATGAGAATAAAACTCACGCTCATTTCTTGTCTATGCGTTTAGTCTGAAACATTGTTCTTAAAAAGATCAATTAAGAGAATATTATATAGTTTTCAATATTTAACCATATGATCAAAATAAAAGTACTTTTGTTTCTGTTGTTTGACTACAGAAGCCCACACACACATGTACGATGTCACACTACACCAACATACCATCAATTTAATAAAATTATTAATTGGGAGTGTTGGGTTAGTTGCTCACCAGCAGACATGTTCCCTTATGTAAGTTGATCACTGTAGATGAAGTGATAATAAAATTATACTGACGATTTAGAGTTTTTTAAAAACAAGAAACCAATGACTACCACTGCAGGAGTTTTCATTTTGCAATTGTTTTCTCATCAATTTATGCGCGTGTATATATATATATATATGCAATTGAACAAAGAAATAATTTGTGATTGATTCATCAAAATCAGAAGCAAATGAACACCGGATATACATATATACATGGATACATACATACATATATAAATACACACACACACACACATAAATGTGTTGGGAATAACGCAAAGGATGATACGATAAAGGGAACAACTGGTGGCCAGCTTTGCAAGCTGGTCTTTTAGCTCAAAATAGTGGATATAGTCTGTTGGTTTATTTCTTCTGCCCGCAGACTTGCAAAATGGTGCTGGGAGGAGCTGTGGGATATGTGCATGTCAACCTACCATCACACACATACACACACATTTCCTCAGCAGAAACAAACTAGTATCAAATGAAAATAGGCCTACCACTTCATTTTATTATTATGAAAGAAAAAGAAAAGAAAAGACAAGTATGCATGTGACAATGATATTATATCCTCTTCAAAGGCAAGGTTTACGCCATCACATGGTGCACAGAATAAAAAAGCATGATTTGTTGGTAGAATACTGTAATTTTTCGTATTTATATTTTGCAAGATTATAGCTTTTTACTCTTCGTGATTTATAATCTTTTTAAAATTTTTTTCTGTTTTAAAAGAATATGCTAATAAAGCATACATAATGTTAGTTTTGGCGCTCATGCAACTGATGTGTAGGCATGAAGTGTACAAAAAGGTTTGAAAAATATTGTTGGAATTTCCATGCTATCAAGAAAATCTTATATCTGGGATCAATATTTAGTTGATTTATTTTCCATAATTTTAGTTTTCAACAAATAGATAAGGACCGACCGATGAAGTGAAGATTTGATCTTGATATCGTAGTTCTATCCATTCCTAATATATAGAAAGCCAAGCCTGCATGCTTTAGAAAGGACCTAGTACAGTGAAAAAAAAAGGTTGACTGATTTTGTGACACCAATATTGTAGTTTGGGGGGAAAATCTTTTATCTTGTATGTTGCAAGGATTTTCATGATTATATATACCTCCAAGATTTAAGGTATTGGCTAGCCAATCATAGCTATATAATTTGGAGAGTCGATTAAAAATATGTGATCTTATCTATTCCATATGGAAATGAAGATCTAATAAATATAGAAGAGAATTCTACACTCGAAGGAAAGTTAGACTTCTATAATATCTGCAAAGGAAATTGGGTGGGAAAAAAATTTTAGTTGATTTGTTGCATAGATACTTAAAAGATTTGCAATCTGAAATTCATGGAGACAATTGGACAAGCATACTTATATATTTTGGATGCTGTACTAGACTTGAGTCAGCCTTCCAACAGAATTTGGAAAGCTTTACAAGAATCATATTGCCTGATATCTCACACACTTGACATATATTGAGTTGAGTCGAGTGGATTGTAGGGCAAGAACTTGAGTGAATGACACATCCACATCAACCAAGCGGTTGGTACTGAAAGGGTGTTTAGTTTAGGCACAAACGAGGGGTAGTTTGTGTAGGTGTACTAACGGGTTGAGGTCAATAAAGCTTGTCTTAAATGAAGTGTTAAACAAGTGTCTTGCTTTATAATCTTGATAATTTGAATTAGCAGGACTCATTTCCAAGGTAGGAACTCACAAACTTGGGAGGATTGTGTTACAAAATATTGTGTTCAACTCATTTAATTTTGTGTTTTTATGTTTGATGATATAACATCACAACTATATTGGTGTGCATGAAGTTACAATATCTAATCAAAATTATCATTTAAAGTATGTAAGCTGTGAAAAATTACAAGTTTGTTTTAGGATCTCCAATACAATTAAAAAAATTCTGAAAATTAATTAAACGCACATGAAATCACATTCTCAAAATAGTAGAGTATATTATGAATTTGTGATTGTTAAGGTTTGTGGCTATTTATACACTAAAAGCCACCTGTTTTGACCAACAAGAACAAGCCAAAGGTTATGACCAATGAGGTGCGGGGGTAGGTGCCTCCAAACGTGGCCAATCGAGTGCGGGGGTAGGTGCCTCCAAAATCGGGTGTGGGGGTAGGTACCTCCAAATGTGGTCAATCGAGTGCAGGGCTTTCAACTATAAATAAAGGAGGTTTTGGCAAGCTTTAGCATTAGTTCAAGTGCATGAATTGAGTGTGTGAGTGTGTGTAAAAGGAGTGTTCCTTGTGAGGTTGTTTTTGGAGAGTTCAAGTTCCTCTCTCCCCTTTGTTGTTTGTTTTCTTCCCTTTGTGTACTATACACACTCAAATATAAAGTGCCATGTTTTAAAAGCTCCTTTTTATTTTAGAGTCCATTTCTCCCAACAAAGTGGTATCAGAGTGAGGTTCTGTCATTTTTATAATTCAAGGAGCAATGGAGGAATCAACCGGCACCATGATCAAGTTGAATCATAGCAACTATGCTATTTGGAAGCCTCGAATGGAGGACCACTTGATCATACGAGACCTGTGGAATCCAGTGCTTGGAGACGCTGCAAAACCCGAAGGTAAGTCTGATGCCGAGTGGGAAAGGATGCACAGAAAAACGATAGGCCAAATTCATGCTTGGATTGATCAAAGTGTTTATAATCATGTTTATAAAGAAACAAGAGCTGATGTTTTGTGGAAGAAACTTGAAGTAATGTATGAAAGGAAACATGGTTTAAACAAAGTTTCACTGTTAAAGAAAATTACTCGTCTTCGTTATAAGGAGGGCTCTAGTATGTCAGAGCATCTAAATGATTTTCAAGGGTTAATTAATCATTGTGCAACCTTGAAATTAAATTTGGATGATGAGGTTCAAGCTCTTTTATTGTTTAGTTCATTGCTTGATAGTTGGGAAACCTTGTTTGTTACTATTTCTAACTCTACTCCAAATGGAGTTTTGACCTTGGATATGGTGAAGGAAGCTCTACTCAATGAAGAAACAAGGAGGAAAGAGCTTGGACAAGAAGTTGAAGGTGAGGCTTTGATTTTTGAAAAATATGGAAGACGTGGACGGAGCTAAAGTCGAGGACCAAATCGAGGAAGAGGATACTCAAGAGGTAAGTCAGTTAGTAGAAAAGAAGTTGAACGTTTCTACTGTAAAAGGAAAGGCCACATCAAAAAGGATTGTTGGAATTGGAAACGGGATTTTAAAAAAGGAAAAGAGGAGCAAAAGAAACAAAAGAACGTGCTCGAAGAAACTACAGCCACAGCTTCAAATGGAGATGTGATAATTGTAAGTGATGAAAATTCCTTGAACTTTACCTTTCAAGATTTCTCTTGGGTGATTGACTCAGGAGCTTCCTACCACGTTACTCCGCATAAGGAGTTCTTCTCTTCTTACCAACCTATAGAAAATGGTTTTGTAAAAATGGGTGATAGTGGCACCTGTAAAATTCATGGTTTTGGTGATGTTTTGATAACTACTGCCTTGGGATGCAAATTAAAGCTGAAAGATGTGAGGCATGTACCGGACCTGAGGTTGAATTTAATTTCTACGGGAAAGTTGGACGATGAAGGGTTCTCCAGTCATTTCACTAGTGGAATTTGAAAGTTAACAAAGGGTAATTTGATTATTGCTAAAGGGAGAAAGGTAAATACTCTTTATATTACTGATGCAAAAATTGATAGTAATGCTTGTGCAGTGGTGGAATCATCAATGGAGCTGTGGCACAAAAGGCTAGGGCACATGAGTGAAAAAAGTATGTCAATTTTGGCTAAAAATAATTATTTGCCAAAATTTGAAAAATTGGATTTCATACCTTGTACCGACTGTATAAAAGGGAAACAACAAAGAATTGCTTTCGAACATTATCCCCCTACAAGGAAAGAAAAACCTCTTGAGCTTGTACATACTGATGTTTGTCAAATGAATGAAAGAACAATTGGTGGTGCTTTGTACTTTATGACTTTTATTGATGATTTTTCTAGAAAAGTTTGGTCCTATGTATTAAAATCAAAGGATCAAGTTTTGGAGTCTTTCAAAAATTTTCATAAAAGGATTGAACGAGAGATGAGCCTTAAATTAAAATGTCTTCGGGCTGATAATGGTGGAGAATACCGAGGACCATTCGAAGAATATTGTAACAGCCATGGGATCCGGTTGGAGAAGACTATTCTAAAGACCCCGCAGCAAAATGGCGTTGCTGAAAGAATGAATCAGACCATTACTGAAAGGATTCGAGCTATGCTATCACATGCAAAGCTATCAAATCCATTTTGGGGGAAGGCTATGAGGACAGCTGTTGATTTGATCAATTTTTTGCCTTCAATTCCTTTGAATGGAGATGTTCCAAAAAAGGTATGATCCGATAAGTCTATCAATTTGCAGCATTTAAAAGTTTTTGGGTGTCGGGCATTTGTTTACATCCCAAAGGATGAAAGGAATAAACTTGATCCTAAATCAAGAGATTGCATCTTTTTGGGATATGGACATGAAGAATTTGGATATAGATTGTGGGACCCTAATGAAAAGAAAATAATAAGAAGTCAGGATATTATTTTCTTTGAAAATCAAACTATTGAAGATGTAAAGAAAGAAAATAAGAACAGGACTACTGAAGAAATTCCAGTAAAGGATCCTCCCTTCCAGCAAGTTCAACAAGGAGTTGAAGTCCCACGAGAAAACATAGAAAAAAGGCATGAAGATGAAACTATTGCAATTCCGCCTCAACCTGCAAGAAGGTCTGAACGAGAAAGGAGGTCATCAACAGGGTACAATCCAACTGAATACCTTATGTTGACAGAAGATGGTGAACCGGAATCCTTTGAAGAAGCAGTAAATGACAAAAATAGCAAAAAATGGTGGAGGGCGATGGAAGAAGAAATGAAGTCCATCTATGAAAACCAGACTTATGATTTGATAAGTCTACATTTGGGAAGAAAGGCACTCAAAAACAAATGGGTATTCAAGTTAAAGATGGTTGAAGGGAGTTCTTAACCAAGGTATAAAGCAAGGTTAGTAGTTAAAGGTTTTAAACAAAAATCTGGCATTTATTTTGATGAAATCTTCTCTCCTGTTGTGAAAATGAATTCTATTCAAGTTGTCCTTGGATTAGCTGCAAGTTTGGACTTGGAGATAGAACAACTTGATGTGAAAACAACATTCTTAAATGAAGAACTTAAAGAAGAAATTTTTATGGAGCAACCAGAAGGCTTTCAGGTGAAAGGTAAAGAAAATTTAGTCTATCGGCTTAAGAAAAGCCTTTATGGACTAAAGCAAGCCCGAGGCAATGGTACAAAAAATTTGACTTCTTCATGGCTAATCACTGTTTTAGAAAAACAAGAGGTGATCATTGTGTATACATTAAGAATTTTGATGATGATTTTATCATTCTTTTATTGTATGTTGATGATATGCTTATTATTGGCCATGATCTAAACAAGATTAACAAGTTGAAAAAGGAGTTGAATAAGTCTTTTGAAATGAAGGACTTGGGACTAGCAAAGAAACTCTTGGGCATGTATATTCTATGAGATAGACCAAATGGTAAGATTTGGCTCTCTCAAGAAAGCTACATCAGAAAGATGGTTGGAAAGTTCAGGATGGAAAATGCAAAGCCAGTGACAACTCCACTAGGAAGACAATTCAAGTTGAGTTTGAAGCAGTGTCCAAGCAGTGAAGATGAAAAGCTACATATGAGTAAGATACCATATGCCTCAGCTGTTGAAAGCTTGATGTATGCAATGGTTTGCACCCGGCTAGACCTAGCTTATGCAGTTGGACAAGTAAGCTGTTACATGTCAAATCCCGGAAAAGAACATTGGAATGCTGTTAAGTGGATATTCTGATGAGGAAGGAATTTTGAGATACCTAAAAGGAACAATCAAACTTGGACTTTGCTATACTCGAGGAAGGAATAAGCTTGTTCTTGAAAGATATTCTGATGCAGACATGGCAGGTGATGTTGATTCAAGAAAATCTACTTTTGGTTATTTAATAACCTTTACAGGTGCTGCTGTATCTTAGCAAAGTAAATTCCAGAAATGTGTTACACTTTCAAGTACAGAGGCAGAATACATTGCACTAACCGAGGCGTGAAAAGAATTAATTTGGTTGAAGGAGTTCCTTCAAGAGTTAAGATGGAGCCAAGAGAAATATGCTGTCCATTGTGACAGTCAGAGTGCGATCCACCTAAGTAAGAATTCAACATTCCATTCCCGGTCCAAGCATATTGATCTTCGTTATCATTAGATTCGACAAGCCTTCGAAGAAAAAGAAGTTTGCAAAAAATCCATATAGATGATAACGAAGTAGACATGTTAACTAAGGCGTTGCCTAGAGAGAAGACTAACACATGCAAAGAAGTTGGTGGGTTATAAGAAAGTCTATAAATAGCAACAAAGGGGGAGGAATGTTAAGGTTTGTGGCTATTTATACACTAAGAGCCACCCATTTTGACCAACAAGAACAAGCCAAAGGTTATGACCAATGAGGTGCGGGGGTAGGTGCCTCCAAACGTGGCCAATCGGGTGCGGGGGTAGGTGCCTCCAAACATGGCCAATCGGGTGAAGGGGTAGGTACCTCCAAATGTGGCCAATCGAATGTAGGGCTTTCAACTATAAATAAAGGAGGTTTTGGCAAGCTTTAGCATTAGTTCAAGTGCATAAATTGAGTGTGTGAGTGTGTGTAAAAGGAGTGTTTCTTGTGAGGTTGTTTTTGGAGAGTTCAAGTTCCTCCCTCCCCTTTGTTGTTTGTTTTCTTCCCTTTGTGTACTATACACACTTAAATATAAAGTGCCATGTTTTAAAAGCTCCTTTCTGTTTTAGAGTCCATTTCTCCCAACAGTAATTGATTTATTTTTGAGAAAAAAATTGGAATAGTGGATACACTGATGAGGGATTTAATGTTGTAGATCAGATAGAAGTGATTGTTGATTATTTGATTGAATTATGCAGACACATAAACATCGCCACAAGAAACTCTATAGATTGGGATGGTTAAATTGGGATAGGAATTTGGGACAACTTAATGGCAGTTTCGTTGAGACCAACCCCGATCCGTCCCAACTCCATGACAATGGATAGCCAAAAAGTTATCGAAAAAAAAAAAGACCATCCAAAGGTCGTACAAAAATATGACCATCCCTAATCCGTTCCAAATTTGGGACGGCTTTAGGATGAATTTAACAAATGTTGGAGAAAATCATCCACAAGTTGTCCTAGAATACAAATTAAAATTCAATATCAAGATCTGTCCCAACGCCATCCTTAATCTAGGATGGTTTGGCACTAGGTTTTCCATTGCAAGAAAAATCCATCCTTATGTCATCCTTAATTATTTTAAAAATTGAGGAAATTAAAACTGTCCTAAATCCATGCCAATTCTGGGACAATTTTGGGATGGAATTCTAAGTTAAATTATAAAAGCATCCCAAAGTTGCTCTAAAATCATTATTAAATATTGTTCAAGGAAGTTGTACCAACGCTATCCCTATTTTAGGATAGCTTTGGGATAGAAAATCCTTTTTTGGGATAAAACCATCTCAAACGTGCCTCAAAATGTTTTTAAAAATAAAAAACAAAACCCGTCCCAAAATCATGCCTAGTTTGGGATAGTTGTTTTAGTAGAAGATTACAACCGTCTCTAAGTCGTCCCAAATTTTATTTTACAAATAACGAGAGAAATTGTCCCCAAGCTGTACTACTTTTGGATTGGCTTTGGGATGGTTTGTACTTTTTGTTAAGAAAACCATCCTGAGTCATGCCAAATTGTTTATTTTAAAATAAAATACCCATCCCAAAGCCATCATAAATTGTGTATTAAATGTAATGATTACAACCTTGCCAAAGCCATCTTTGATTCTAGCATAGTTTCTTTCTATTCCAAAACCATCCTAAATTGGAAATTTTAAATATACAATCCCTAACATTTGAAACTTTTGAAATTGGGCATTTCTCCAACACCTTAATGCTAGAAACATTGAAACACTAGTGAGGTGATGGATTTCTAATAACATGACTAAATTTTAATTATTTTATTTATATTTTATAACATATACTTAGTTTTCTATATTTTTTTGATATATATTTGTATCACTTTTTTGTACATTTGTTCTTCGGATGAATGTGAAGGGCAAGTGTCATTGTTTGCAATATATGTGCCATTTGATTTCACATATTGGTTTTAAGTCCAATGAATTCTTTTGTGGTTAGTTTTTTATGATTCATATGTTCGAGGGAAGAAATAAATTGTGATTTTCATTGCAATTCTACACTTTCTTTGCTCTGATAATGATGGCCAACACATTTTTGTGTTGTTGTCTTTAGAAGTTTTACACGTGATGTGTGAAAATGAAATTCGTATGGTGTATGGGTTGTAGGTATCGGTATTGGGTTTCCGATTGAAAGGAAAATTCTTTTACGGTTTTCTAGGCTAATTTTATGCAATATCAAATCATATATTAATACCAGAATTTGAAAATGGGGTTCATGAAATTTGTTGACTGGGTGGTACATTAGAAGGACTACATGGATGGGTAGAAAATTAGGTGTCCATAATCTCCATGTAAGAACACCAAATTTCTGAAGCCTGATGAAATTAAGGTCTACCTATTCAAGAAGAAGTTTGTTCAAAATTATTACAACTGGACAAGTCACAACGAGAACTTAGTTTGGGAGACCACAAATGTAGAAGTGAGTACTGTTGCAACCCCCTTAACCTTGGAATATGTTGCAATGACTCATGACTTTGGTTGGGAGCATTGTATGGTATACGATGCATTGAGCTATTCCACTAACACTATGCATATGATGATGAGGGTGAACAGTATAGTTAACTCGAGTTTGAAACCTCCGAATATGCTAGGGGTACAGGTTTTGGCAGAGGAGGTGTGGAGGGGTTGGTAGGTAGATTTTTGATGATTTGCATGCAGCTACCCAACCACTTTTATAGTGGTTGTGAAAATTTCTCCCAATTATCTATAATTGCCCAGTTGGTGATTGTTAAGGCAAATTGCAACATGTTACAAAGTTATTATGATGATATTTGTAAAATGATTGGTGAAATGCTCCTAAGTGATCATCAAATGCTTTCTAATTTCTACAATAGTAAAAAACTAATGAGAGACATAGGTCTTTCTATTGTGAAAATTGACTGTTGCAAGTTTGGCTAAGTGTTGTATTAGAAAGAGGATAAGGACTTGCAATAATGCAAATATTGTGGAGAGGCATGGTACGTGACAAACAGGAGCTCCTTGGCACATGAGAAGCAGAAACCACAGAGGCATTTGTGCTACTTACTTCTTATTCCAAGATTACAAAAGTTATATGCATCGATGATGACAATTGAGCATATGACTTGGCATGTGAGCTACAAGATAGACAATAGCTGCATGTGCCATTTATCAAATGTCGAGACATGGAAGCACTTTGATCCATTGTATCCTGAATTCATAGCTAATCCTCATAACATATGGCTTAGTTTATATGCTGATGGATTTGTCACTCATAGGTTATATGTTAAGGTATATTCATTTTAGCCTATTGTGGTGACACCTTATAACCTACCTTTGGGAATGTGCATGAAATATTTGAACATGTTTATGACAATAGTTATTCTAGGTCTATCAAATCCAAAGAGAATTATAGATGTGTGCCTTTGACCACTTATCAATGAGTTGCTATAATTGTGAATGGTAGGTGCAATGACGTATGATGCTCACAAATAGTGTTATTTCAATATGCATATTTCTCTCTTTTGGATAATTAATGATTTACAAGTATATTCCATATTGTCTGGTTAGAGTGTAGCCCGAGTGATGGGATGCCTATCTATCTTGAATTCAACTGAGCCTTTTACTTTCGTCATAGTAGGAAGGCTTATTAGTTTGATTATCATCACCAATTTCTTCTTTCCAGTCATCTTTACTAGAGAAATGGGAAAATTTTCATGAAAGAGCAAGTTGAGAAACATGTTATGCCTTTGAGAGAAATTGGCAAGCAGATCTAGGATCATGTCAAGATGTTGTCACTAGTAGTGGATGAGACACATGGTAAGACACTGAGATTTGGTATTGATTACAAGTAGACTAAAGAAGTATCTTTCAGGATTTGTCGTACTGAAAGACAAACATAATATGACACAATTTGAATGTCGTGCATATAGAGAAAAATTACTTTTATAACATTATAAACATTATTATAGATGTCAAAGGCAAGTCAAAGACCATCTTAATGCTTAAATGGATATGGGCATCATATGTGATTAGCCTGAGATTGCCACACCATTAGATAGTGTGGGTTCGACCCATTCTTGAGAAGAAAAACAAAAGTTTTGTTAGTGGTTGAAAGACACAGAATGAAGTCTCTTGGCTATCATGTTTTTATAAAAGGCTTATACCTATAGCATTAAAAGATTTGCTACTTGAATTTATGTGGAGTGTGTTAGTGAAGGTAAGCTTGCTATTTCACGAGGTTTGTATGCTTGTCTTGCATACTGATGTGTTATTGAAAATGGAAGATAAAGTGGCAAGTATAATCTGCAATCTAGAAAGGATATTTCCTCCTTTATTCTTTGATTCTATGGAGTACTTAAGTGTGCATCTCCCCTTCGAGCCGAGAATGGGGGAATCCAGTATAATACAGATAGATGTATTCTTTTGAGAGGTATGTTCATGTTATGCTTTTTATTTATAGTACTATTGTGTTGGAATAATGTTATACTTTTCGTACATGGAAGCATCAATTGTTGAAGCGTATATAATAGAGAAGATAAGCATCTTTATGTCATACTATTTTGACCCAGGTGCGCCTTCCAAGCAGATGAGGCCGCTAAAAAATGACATGGGTGACTCATTGGCAACTGGCCTCCCCTTGTCCATATTTAACCTAGTCGACACTTAACTAGTGACGAAAGACACGCTGTAGTGACCTATGCCCTCCTAAATTATCTAGAAATGGAGCCATTATATAGGTATAATGTTTTTACCTCAAATGCAATGCATAAAGTGGAGTTCCCATATGAATATTGTGTAATTCCAATGACCAAGGTAACATTCATAATTGGTTGTTGTTTGTGGAACAGTTTTATAACACTCAAGTTGATGTTGATGCTATTGTCGTAGTTCAATTTGCTAAATGGTTCAAAGATTACATGAGTCATCTTTCATATCCCCTTAAGTCATTTTTATTTACCTTGGTAATGTCTTTGTAACATGTATGCATAGTCAATAGGTCGACAAGCCAACCACCAACATATTGGACCCGATGTTACATAGCTTGGCATTAGGCCCTTGCAATTGTGTTACAATATACTTAACTTACTTCATTAATGGCTTCAAGTTTCACACCATAAGCTATAGTCAAGGTTGATTAACATAGAATAATGGAGTCTATGTCCACACTTTATGTTATAACAACTTAGAGTATGATTTTTATGATGTTATTAAGGAAATAATTTGGTTTGATTATATACTCTTACCAAAATGCATGTGGTGCTATTTAAATGTCAGAGCGTAGATCTTATTAGAGGTCAAAAGGTGTACTCGAGGTATAAGTTAGTAGAGGTTTTCCGTTCTCAAGATTACAAGAAAAAAGAGCTATTCATCCTAGCTCAATAGGCCAAACAAGTTTATTATATCAATTTTCCTTGCATGATGAGAAGGAACAGGAGTGAGTGGATGGATATATGCAAGACAAAGGCCAGATCAGTTGTTGAAAAGCACCAGGAGAATGTACCATATCAACTAGATGAGAATGCGACTTACCCCTATTTTGGAAACATATATGATGTGGCTAGTGTACATGACGCTATGAGTGTACAATTACATGTGAGCATCACAGAAGTGATGGCACATGGGCGAGGCGACTCACTTGGTGACCCATTAAAGCTTAGCTCTGGTGAGAGTGAGACTCTAGTGAACAACAAGGACAATAAGACAGATAGTAATGACAATGATATTACTCAATTATGAAGCCATTTACTTTTTAACATTATGTTCATTGTACAAACACATTTAATTACTCACACTTTAATTCATATGTACTAATCACACTTTAATTATGAAGTCATTTATGTACATCTTATCTTGTTTTCTAAAGTGGCATAATTGGTATGTATGACATTACAGTTTAATTGTAGTTATAAGTTGCATCACTTTAACACACTACACATACTTAGTCACAAAATACTTCAAAACACTAGGTACTGCAAGTACAATTGGTTAAATATAACTTGCATAATGTATGTACATGGTAACAAAATAGTTTGGTTGGTTGGCAGAAAAATACAATTATTTATAAGCTGCGCATTTTGATTCCTTAAAGGTTATCATGCACCTAGTGTTGATCACCATCGTGCTCATCATGCTGCATGGTGTCATGCTTAGCAAATGAGCTTGCATCACTTAGTAGGATATCCTCAGGAAAAAAAGTGGGAGTTCACGTAGAAAAGCTAGCATGATGCACTCTTGAGGCGGATGGTGCAAACTGTGTCATCATAAATCCCCTGAAATTGTAAAACTAACCTATGGCATGCATTTGTTGACGTTCCATGTAGTCCATTTGACTACGCATGTCATGTAATTCAACCATGATATTGTCTTCCAACTATCGCAATTGGGCCTCAAACTGAGTATGGTGGTCATGATCATCACTTGCTGGAGCTGGATCATTTTGGAATCATCATGTTCTCCTTTGAGCTCAGGTATAGTAGTATTCAGAGGTTGGACAACAAAATATATGTTAGTTTGGGGAACTTAGTGCTCCTCAGTGCCCTTAAATGGCACACTCACTGTAAGGCATAGCTCCATTATAAGATGCGTATGCTAGAGAGATTCTTGCACATTTTGTGCACATCGATGTATCCCATCGTAGATTAACGGGCCCACATTAAATAGTTCTCATTCCAGTATATAGTATAGTATGACGGCACACTCCCTCATGATGGTCACGTGATGGTTGACTAGCCAGATCTTCACAGCAATGAAGTACCATCATGTCTTATGTAATCGTCCAAACCACCTATGTTGAAGGAATTAATGAAGTGAGTCATGGGTGAGACATTCCAATGTCCTCTCTTAAGGCACACCACATCGATCAATGCCTCCATTACCCGTCAATGAGAAATAAGCTTTTGAAACCTAGCACCATGAGTTTTATTAGTAATATGAAAATGTGCACTAATTGTAGTAGGATCGATATCAACATGCACACCACAAACATAGACTGTATCTTGACAACTCTCAACCAAGTTTGATCTTAGCTAAGTTTGAGTAAAACTCTCTCACAATTGGCACAATCACATTGACTTGTAGCTATTGGATGAACTGGGACCACTCCCTTAATGCTATTTCTCATAGCATTAGCCAAACCCCTTTCAAGCACGAGAGCTTATTGTCTGGAAACTTCCCTAGTGTGATTAGCTACTTGCAATGACACATACTTCTCACAGTTATACGACGGGTTTGCTCTATTTGTTCTTGGGGCAATTTCACTTGAACAACCATAGTAAAACATTTCAGGAATTATAGTTCAGCCAAACATGGCATGCCTTCATTTTGTCAAACACTACATTCCATCTAAGCAAGTATGTAATTATGGAAATATTACAAGCAAACCAAATTCATCATGCTCATAACAACCTATTCAAGTTATGCCACGTAAGCATATTGTTGAAATAAGACAAGATACCCAACCAAGTCAACCCGAATGTGGGAAAAATATTGTAATATTGTGGAAATAGAACAATTTCAAACAACATATGAATTACTTTATAATACCTAAGTGTTGGGTATTTGAAAGCACCATACTTAAGAAATCGTGGAAATA
Organism: Avicennia marina; assembly: GCA_019155195.1. Classification (NCBI taxonomy): domain Eukaryota; kingdom Viridiplantae; phylum Streptophyta; class Magnoliopsida; order Lamiales; family Acanthaceae; genus Avicennia; species Avicennia marina. Next base: position 7,958,520 of record CM032760.1, read on the forward strand.
AACTAAACAAATCAACAAATTTGATAGAGGAAATATCAAAATAAATCCAACCTAGTTTTAATTGTTTTAAATGCCACCAACCAAGCATTCCAAATTCCATTATATATGTGCCCTTTCTCAACTCTAGCACCTAATGAGCCATTTCATCGAATATTTTATATGCAAACAGATAGAGTGTAGGATTACCGAAAAAATTTTCATGTATTTACCCTATTCTCAAAATCCATGTACATGTTTCTATTTAAACATATTTGGCCAGAAATGCCATAAATCCATCAACAAATCAACTATAGACCAACGTTAGCTTCAAAGAATTAGAAGTCCTAAGTCTTACAAGCACATTCCCAAAACTCAACCATCTAAATTCATATTCTTTGAAAGGAACGCAACTACATTATCTAAATACAATAATTCCAATTTTTGAAGCATCGTATATGGACAAATTTGAAGAAAACCATAAGAAAATACATACAAACACAATGTGTTGTGATGCACAACATTTTATATCCAAAAAAAAAAAAAACACAATACACAAGTGAAATTTGATGAAATAATGTAATAAATGTATTACTTACCTCTTGGCTGATGTGTGACAGAGTTGGGAACATGGGTTGTTGATGATTCAAGAATGAATAAAAAGTTTCCTGCTTCTTATTTAAAACTTGTAGCCGTTTAGCATCCTAGTCATCGTGACAACTTGGATGATGTGTTGTAAAAAGAGTCCATCGTCTAGTCGTAGTCTCGATGATGCATGCAACATAAACTCCTAGTTTTCTACTCGCCTACATTTTGGTGACGACACAGGCAATGTGACTCTCAATTTGCATGTCACTCACATCGTTGCGATGACACAAGCTACTAGAAAATTGAGAGTCTGCATTGCATGCATCGCCCAGACTACGAGCTCGATGATGGATGGTGAGTGAAGTTTTTTGGCATTTTGTTTCAGATGGCACTTGGTTTTTGTCCCAAAGCTTCCCAACATGTCTTAAAATTTAAATTCCCCTCCCCAATTATGTTACTTCATTCCCACTAAATAGCAAGAAAATCTCTCCCACAAGTCCTCTCCACCACATAATGGACAATCTCCTCCACAAAACCCTCATAGTGAGCATTTGGGGAAAAACATTCTCTGAACATCAAAGAACACCACCTTCTCAAGCTTTTAGTGCTTAACTCCAAAATTCTATGTAAACATTAAGGTGAGTTTCCATGGTTTTTGATTTAAGGTTTCTTGGCATTGACAACGCCCACGATATGTTTAACATTGTGTTGTGATGATGTTTGAATGCATTGAAGTTGATTTTCATGGTTGGTTTATTGAATCTTGGTGTTTTTCATATACCTAGTGATTTCAAGGGTTGGCAATCCTTAGTAGCGTTTGGAGTTTTTGTGTGTGGAACATTTTTGTGAAATATGTTAGTGAAAATACATTGAATGTTGGGTGATGATGCTTTGTTATTTTATTTGGTTAATATATGACAAAAATGTTGTGTATTATTTGCTATAAAATTGTTGCCCCTAATTTGTTTGATGAAATGCCATGGAAGGATTATGCTTTGCTTATGTTGCCAAATGCTAGTGCCTCTTAAGAATATCTATAAATGCTAAGATATTTTTAATGCATTTTGAGGAAAATTGTATAAAAATATGAGAGAGTGGTTATATTGACGAAGTTCTCTCCTTACATGACTATGCAAAATAGCATGTTTCACTTATTGGTTGATGTTTTATGCTCTTCGTTGAGCCCTGTCCAAACATAGGAAATTGCTAAAATGTGTGAATAAGAACATGTGCCTCTAAACACAATTTGTGTTTCGGTTACAAATGAAAGGTGAGCTTTGTCCACAAATGTCCATGGATTGAAATGACCTCCTTCACCTAAAGGAGTTACAAAATACACATTGATGGAGTTATGTGGTTTCAACCCCTTAATTTACATTGATTTGATTCAATGTAATTAGTAAAAGGAAAGAAAGCAGAAATAGTTCAATCTATATGACCAATATACTAGACCATGCGACTGATTACAATGTGTCTTGTCGTAATGTTTCTTTATGCTATTTTTAGTTGGCTAACATATGTCATTTTTCGATTTTTTTTTTCTGAGGGATGACTTATGGTGAGTATTCTAGGGGGACTTCTCAACACAGACGGGGTGTCTCACATTACATAGCCCCACCACAGGACAACACACCAAGATTTACCTTGGGCATCATCGGGGATGACGATGAGACTTAACCCCTTACCTAGCCACAACATGATTGGCCTTCCACATTAGCCCAACAATCCGACCAACATCCACAATCTTTAAGCCCTAGGGATGGGCCATTAGTACTTGTTGCATTTGAGACCTATGTGGGTGAATAAAGCCAATAGCTTATAGGAGGCCCTGAACACTTAACGCCATGAACTTTTCAATGAGTCCTAGTCATTTTATAGTGTTGATGTAACTGGCAAAGATTTGATTATGTTGACACACATAATTTACCTGTAATTTATGTTGATAGTACATGGAAAAGTGATATATTGCATTTGGTCCATCATTATTGGACATTAAAATGACCCATGGATACAATATTCCCAGGTGTCATTTAATACTAAGAAATAATGGTTTGGTTATTTCAAGGTAAACATGTTGAATGTTCATACTAGTTAATACAAACAAGCATGTCTGGTTTCACACTAAAATTATTAATTGACAATGTTTTTTTTGTCTTATGTACTGATAGAATGAATACACAATTGACCCAACTAATAGCACAATCATGTAGAGATCATTATGAAACACTTGCACTAGGTGAAAGCGTCAAATGTGAAGCTCGATTAGATCGTTGGGGATAAGTGGGAGCAAGTATTGCCCAAGTGGGCTACAACCAATCTTTAGAAAATGTGTTATAAGAACTTAGCTAATTGAGCTACTGACAATGCCACTACATCCGCCATATATTGTTAGGGGTTGCCTTTAGTGACTAACCACAACGAGAGAATGGTGAATCATATATGGATTTCTTCCCATTCCTTTATGTTATATGTTTCAGATAGCACATGTTTTAAGTTAGCCTATGAATTGAATGATACATTTGATACCAAGTATGCAATAATAATATTCTTCAATCTAGAAATAACACAACCATGGTAGGGGGCAACAATGGGATAGCCACTAACCCCTCTTGAGCTATACTCAAAAGTCTAGAAAAATTCTACTAGGGAATAGGCAGGCCTTCGTGCACAGTTTTAGGGGGTAAGGACACAAAGCTATGCCATGTATATACTTGTTTTTTAAAATGTTGAATATCAATACCATATAACCTTGCATCACATTATTTCCTTCTAAATATGTAGGAGTTGAGGGAGAAGCTAACACAAAATCGCAATGCTAACAACCTAGAAGGATTAGAGCTAGAGGGTGGGACTGCATTTAGCTCTAATAGCAATAACATGATTGTCCTTAATGTGTTGGTTGACTTTATAAAGGGTTGATTGCTAGGAACGGGATCGAAGGTCATGTCATTTCAGCTACTGTCTCGAGGATCCAACAGCTTTACTTCCTTACCAAACCCTGAGTTAAGATCAATGCAAGAGAAACTTGAGCATACACATAGGAGCTAGCACAAACCCCGGTGAAATTAGAAAACATTATGCAACTTGCTGCTAGAAAATAGGGCATTGCCAATTTGGATGAGGATAAAGGTGAGGCCGACGATGATAATTTGGATAGGTCAATTTATGCCATCATATTGCTGCACTTGTGGCCTAAAGATATTGTCCCATGTTGTGTTTGTTTGTTTTCAAACTCATGTTGCTACGAAGTATGTTGTTACATTTGGTGTTAATTTGCTATGTATATTACTGTCTGTTATTATTACCATTTTTATATTTTTTTTGGTAAAGTAAACTAATTTCACATTATTAGATGTATCCATCAAGCAGGGAAAGCCTCTCCAAATCAAAACTAAAATTTTTGATAAAATCTCATTAATGTCGTCCCAAAGTCTTCCAAAATAAACGGTGACAAATCTGTCCTGAATGGGCCTTCCTAAAATCATACCAAAATATTCGTACCAAAGCCGAGTTAAAAAAAATGTGCCAAAACCATATAAAAACTCCATCCTAAAATCATCCCAAAATTTCCATCCCTAGGCCATCCTAGACAAGCCGTCCCAACATTGTTGTGCCGATGCCATCCCAAACTGGACCATCCCTACTTTGTCCTAAAATACCCAACCCTTGGCTGTTCCAATATGCTCGCCCTAAATCCATCTTAGATTAGTCATCCTAATGCTGTCTTAGAAATATTTATTCCAAAATTGTGCTAATGTTGTCGTCCCAAAATTACCTGTCCTAAAGTCATCATAGCTAATCCATTCTAGAAGAGTTATGATGGGGTTATCTGGGATGGCTATTGAGCCATCCCAAATACCCATGCCAAACTTATGTGGGATGGCTTTTTTACCATCCCAATCCACCAACTTTTTTGTAGTGCTTGATACAATTTGCCTAAAATTTTATTTGCAATTATGATATTGATGTTATTTGGAAATATATAATTACAATTAGTATATATATTCCCATCTTCATGATGTTCATGCTTACCTATTTATGGCTAATTTGTTTGATATTTCTTTAGAAGGTAGAAATGAATAAACATAATATTTTCACAAGTGATAATATACTCAAGAATTGCATAGGAACTTTATGGTTTAGGGTAAAAGAAAATGCAACATAAATATTTAAATTACACTAATGAATTCTACCCAGTTGATTCATATTTATCCCTTTTAGCTAAATTTGTAGTGGATTTATCCACACTAGCAATGAAATACACACTCAATGCATGTGCATGATTATATAACTACAAATAATATATTATATTATTAAATTAAAAGATAATAAAAAATTAAGAAAAATTAACTAATCAAAATTAGGAAAGAATATTGCAGTAATTAATTGAAAATAAAATATTTTTAAAATGTAAATCCTTTACAATTCATAAAATTCAAAAAATGATAATAGAAAGCAAAAATTAATAAAAGAAAAAATAGAATAAAAATAAAATTGACAGAAGAAAACGAAATAAAACAAAAATAAAGATATAAGTGGAAATGTGTGCATATTTATTTGTGTATATATATATATATTTTAATACCCGAAATATTGGGACCATGTTAGCAATATCTACAAAAATATTATGGGAAATTACGGTAAAGGATTTAAATGATAAATTCTTTGATTTTATTATTGAATTTTCCTGTGAAATATTGTGTCAATATTTAGATCATATATGGAAGACAATGTGCGAATTAACATGCAAGGTAAACCTTACCAAAATTAGAGTATTGATGGAGAACAATTACCACGCTTAAAAGAGGCTCAAATTGGGAGGTTAGAGGCTGAATCTTGGCTGGAAAAATTGCAAAAATTCGCATGAAAATTTTGTCCAAAAATATAGGAGACCAATTTTGCAAATTTCAGCTAATTATACCTTGGTACACCAAGACAAAGAACATATTTTCTACCCCAAAAAGCTCTAGGACTAAACCATAGGAAGGGGAAAAAACGAGGAGAATTCATTTGGCTTCAAAAATGCGTAGGGCTCAAAGTAAGTTTTCAATTCAAATATCGCAGAATTCACACATGCTTTCAGGAATTTTGTTTTCCACATTTAGGCACATGAAGCTTTAAATTTTCATAAGTAACACGTGGGTTAAATTCAAGATGTGATATTGAATTCAAGTTAGTTGAATCATGCACAGAAAATTTGATGAAACTGCGTTTAGGAAAAATATATTTAATTATGTGTGAACTCTTGGATTTCTTTTGGGAAATTATGCAAAACTTATCAAAGTTGAATATTTTTGTTGGGAATATGGTTTAAAGGTCTTAAGAACCCTTAGAATATGTTTATGTATCAAGTAGAAGGATTAAAATTCAGTAAAAACAAGTTAGGAACCAAATAGCGCACTAATGTGCATGCAAACTTGTTTTGTGATTGCTCCCCAATTGTGAGATGCTGCCCCATAGTTCTGAGGAGCTGACTTGTGAGTGTGAGTGAGACTATGGTGCAGGACAGTACCATAGTTGATGTCAAAGTAGCGAGGCTTGATTTTGCGGTCAAGACGGAGATGATTATTTCCTACAGGTGAATACCAAGTCTTCAACATGATTATTTTCTATGAAATTTAAAATGATTTACTTTTTTGAAATTCGGATGTCAGTGTTTGTGAGCTATTTCTAATGATTTTCCATACGAATCAGATACAAGTAATAAATGTGTAATATGCCACCCATGATGGGTAATTGATGATAGTGTGGGAACGAGTTTTGATCTTGCCAATTAGGAAATAGATTGGAACTCGCCCAATCGGGTTAGTAGTATTAGGGATGGCAACAAGAAAAGTTGATATATGACCCTACTAATCAAGAATAAAGATCGGGATACTATTCATTCAAGATTGAAGTATTGAAGCTCATAGTGGGTGCAGCTAATAATTCACGTGACCCTTTTTAGTTGGGAGTGTAGACTAAGGTCCTAATTAGTGAAAAGAATACACAAATTCTGTAACCCATGAGTATGAAAATAAACATGTAAAATGATGTGATATGATGTGTAAAGTTATTAAGAATATGAACTATGTTATGATGTTTTACTTTTTTCCTTAAAATGTATTTTTATGCAAATTTTTTTTTTTTGCTCACCTCCTATAATAGTGAAAGGCAAGTGAATCCACTTGTTGGGTGACCTATTGCTCATGTTTTCCTTCACATCTCTTTCGCAGAGGATGCTACTAAGAGTTATCGCATATAGGGACAGTAATGATAGAGAGAGATAGAAGCTTTAGTCATTTTGATTTATTTTTTGAGAAATTAAGACATAAAATTGTAATAGACTAGTTTTGCTTTACCTTTTTGCTACAATGAAGTAGAACCTATATTGCAATAAATGAATTTTATAATTTAAATGTTCTGATATTTTAGGGCTTTAGTATTTGTTGAGATAGCCATCTCGCGAGTACTGTCATACTGCGTTCTTGATTTTGGGAGTGTCTCACACACAGATATATACATATATATATATATATATATAATTAAGAATAATTTAATAATTACAAACTATATACAACCAAATTATATTTATTATATAATATATAAAGTATCCTTATCAAGTCCCAAATCTAAGATATGATATAGCAATATCTTAGAGGTAATTATCCCTAAGGGTACCAAAGTCCATTTCATCAGAGCATCTATGCCCAAGAGACTTTACTCCTTTCCCAAAAATATTATTATCATTACAAGGTTGCAGTAGAACACAGAGCTAGCATTCCCAATACATTTAAAACCATAAAGGTGTACATCATTTGGAAACTTTCTTCTATCTAATCCTCCTCTCTTTACTATTCCCAGACAACCTTGATCTTGTTAACTTCATCTACAGAAAGAGGTTTGGAAAATCTTTGTGAGAGACTAATCTCCCTGTAAGGGGTTTACGTACCCTTTTGGGGATATTAGAGAAAATAATTTTTCATAAAAATTTTTTTAAGAAGTTTTAAAATTCACAAAACATCCTTTAATAGTGAAGTTGGTAAATATTCACAGAAAACACTTTTATAGTGAATAGGTAAAAATTCATAGAAAATCCTTTCTTAGTGAACCAAATATAACTTTTGCTTTCATGTGTGTTTACATGACTCATAAGTTTCGAATTACTTGTGTACCATTTCTATTAACTATGGCCTTAGTTTATAACCATGACTAAGGAGGGTCACGTACAGTTTTACTAGTTGTCTCAATTATTAATCCTAATCAAGAGGTTTGTGTACTCAATCTTTAACCCCAATTATGATGGTCATATACTTAATCTATAACCCTGATTGAAAGGGTCATGTGCAATTTTATCAATTGTTTTAATCTTTAACCCCAATTTAGAAGGTCATGTACTCAATTTATAATTCCGACTAAGCGGGTAGTGTGTAGCTTCATTAGCTATCTCAAATTTTAACCTTGATTAAAAGGGTTTTTTACAGTATTGTACGTTACGAAACATGAGCAGTTTAATGTAACTTTTCACATCAATAGAGTCATACATCTAGATATTAAGGGTAAATAGGTAGCTCACATCCATAATTTCCATCTCAAAAGTAGTTAAGTTTCTAAAATTGGAACATACCAAGGTTCATTTGTTAAAATGGCGAAATTTCTCTTTGAATTCATAGTCTTAGGATTTGTGGCTTAAAAGACCATAAGTTCCAAGAAGACAGTTGTAAAATATAGCAAATGACCACTTACAATAGAAAACTTCATTCGTGTAGAAAGAAAATCATTTCATCATGAGGCAGTTAAAAAGATAGAAGGAAAATCCACTTACACAACAAAAATTTCATTTACGTAGTAGAAACAATGTTCAAAAAGGTAGTTTTAAAATCTGCACGGTATCCCACTTATAGCAGCAAACTCATTTGCATGAAGGAATCTATTTTTCATAAGGCACTAAGAAATTGATTCAAAAATAAGGTAATTAAAAAACTAGCAAGGCAGAACCACTTACCTAGTGCTGGTTTCAATCAAGTTGGTCGCTTGTTAGACTTGTGTCTTTGGGTTCCTATTTAATAGAATAATCCTTGCTTAATCCCAATTTGAATCAATCAATTGAGCACCCTATCCTTCCCTAGTGTGCAATCCTAATCTTTGAATAATGAGGGGTGATCCTTCCCTAACACAGGTTATGAAAGTTCTCATGTAGTCCTATGGTTTCAAGTCATGGTTAAGCTTTTACGTTTTTAGATCTTGTGAACAATGTTTTACATTAGCACACAGTGGACACTCGTTGGTGTAAGGTCGGTGGAGACATAACATGAATGAAAAGAGAATGAAAATGGGCTTTGAATCGATTTTGGGCATTGGCCAACAGATTTGGACAACCTTGGGATCGATCCTAGTCATTTATTAGAACAATCTTTGCTTAATGCCAATTAGAATCAATTAATTGAGCACCCTATCCTTCCTCAGTGTGCAATCCTAATCTTTGACTAGTGGGGGGTGATTCTTCCCTAACATGGGTTATGAAAGTTCTCATGTAGCCCTATGGTTTCATGTCATGGTTAAGCTTTTACGTTTTTAGATCTTGCGAACAATGTTTTATGTTAGCACACAGTGGACACTTGGTGTAAGTTGGGTGGAGACATAACATGAATGAAAAGAGCATGAAAAATGGGCTTTGAATCGATTTTGGGCATTGGCTAATTAGACAACCTTGGGATCAATCCTAGTCATTCTAGATTGATTAGGGAGCAATGTGATTAACCTCGAGGGCTTTTAACATTAGGATCTAGTCACCTTGTGGTTAATCTCAATCGATTGTGCCACTCAAATCCATAGGTACCAATCCTAGCTGGAAGGAGGGGTCAATCTAAAGGTTACTGCATTTACGATCGGGCTATTGATTGATCACAGCCGATGGTGCAACCGAGATCAACTAGGACTAACCTGGGGCCTATCTAGGTCAATCTGTTGATGGAAAAACTAAAAAGCAGTCAATTTATTTGGCAATAATTAGTCCAAATACACACTATTGGTCATGAAAAGTATGAAAAATTCATTATTCATACCTAGCACTATTTTTTTTTTTTTTTTGGTTTGGTTTAGATTTTTGGAATTGAAGGAAAACAACAGAAAACCCTCGTACAGTTCAAGTGCTAAAAGCCCCTAGTCGTTTATCTATGTGTATGCATGTTGTTCCAAAATTCTACATGTGTGTTCATATTAACTAAAATATAAGTGTAGAGAATAAAAACACACCTATGATTCAAAATCCTAGTTATCTACACAACCCAAATTGAAGTACAAAGTTTGGGCTTGGGAACTTAACTTAAGGTGACTTGAAAAACCCTCTCCTATCCTGCTAGTGTTGCAACCAACCTTAGCACTCCATTTTGGGTTGGAGAAGTTATTTTATTTTATTTTCTTTTTTGTGGCCTCCATTTGTCTTTTATACCTAGATTTTCCGGAAGGGAAATTAGGGCAAGAGCTTCATGCAAATTAGGTAGTAATTCTCTAGAATTCTACCTTCTAAAATCAGGCCTAATCATGCTAAAATCCACATTAATCAAGCCTTTGACATTCAAAAGTTACTAAGACAGCAGCTCCAAGTTAAGGACCCATAGAAAAAAAATTTGGGTTTCACAGTTCAACCCATAGACTAAAAATTTTAGTTGACACAATGCGAATTTTCTTTATTGTTCTTATCTATGCTATTGAATAATTGATAAGGGCCCTATAATAACTGTTTTTGGTATTTTAATTGATTTCATAAATTAACCACATATTTAATTGGCTCGAATATATTAAGTATAGATAGATAAAACACATAAAAACCACATATGCCATAGTATTAATTTAAAGGCAAATAGTTGTTAAGCAATAATATGACAAAATTGCTCTTCGTCAAAGATATTGGCAGTTGAATATTTAATAATACTCATCAAGGTTCATAATTAAATTGCATTCCATAAGTTACCTCTTATTATCTACATCGTGCATGACTAAACAACAATTAGTTCATGCCACAATTATTATATAAACCAATAGAGGAGTTTGTTGAAGTCACACTTGAAATTTCTTTACATCATTATTATTACATAACTATCATACACACACACACGTTATCAAAACAAGGAAATGGCTGCTAGCAGTATAACTGATGTAGATTTGAGCTGATCATATAAGATTCAACTCAACAATAGCAAGCTAGTGGATGGAATAATTGATTAAGTTAGTTGTTGTTTTTGACAAGATGTTGTATTAGGTGTTAATCTTGGTAGTTGTGGTTAGTGGTAAACTTTGTGTATATACGTGTAAGAGGATGAATTCCAACAAAGAGAGAAACTAACTAATTCATTACTCAATCAAGCAAGCTTTGGGATCAACTTTCTTTTAAGATTTCCCTTCAACCTTTCACAAATACAACTAATATAGTTGTTGATCATATAATGGATTTTGATGGTTTCCATGAATTTAACATGGTGCTTGGGATATGGAGAAGATCATAGGAAAGTCTTCTCATTCTTGATTAGGATTATGGCTTCAAGATCAAGGAATTTAGTTAACCAGCCAACCTTCAATCAGGCAATAAATGATCTCTGTTCTCCCTTCTACATTCATCCTACAGACAGTCACTTAGGCATTGTGATAACACTAGAGCTTGATAAGACCAATCATTTAACCTAGAGTAGATCATTCACCCTCGCATTATCAATCAAACAAAAAAAAAGTTGGCTTCATTGATGGAAGCATACTAGAGCCAGATGTAGAAAATGTTCCACATGCAGCCTAGATATGCTGCAATGATCTAATTGTTACATGGCTGCTGAAGTCCATGAATGCTCAACTAGCATCAACCATATTCTATGTCAAGAATGCTTCTCAAATTTGGCAAATTCTTTACAAGAGATTTTTAAAGTTAGATGACAACAAAGTATGCTAGCTACATAATGATTTATGTAATGTCAATTAAGGTTCTAGGTCAATTGGTTCCTACTACATTGACTTAATGAAGATATGGAACGAACTAAAACATTATAGGCCGCCACCACATTATGTGTGTGGAAGATGCAATCCAGATTGTTTTCAAAGGTATTTAGATCAACAAGAAAGGGATAAAATACATAAATTCCTAAATGGTTTACATTAGAAATTTGCTGGCAATAGATCACAGTTTCTGATGCAAAGGTTTGTCCTTCATTTGATAAGGTATATAATGCCATCATAGAGGAGAAGGTCATAGGGGAATTGTAACTTCTCATTAGAACTAGAATGAAGCATCAGGCATGGTTGCAAGTTCAAGAAAGATGGAGAGAAGACTAGAGGTGACTTGCTCACATTATGGGAAGAAGGGACATATCAAGGGAAAATGCCACAAAGTGGTTAGTTTTGCCCTTTCATTTTAAGTTCACTGAAAATAAAGGAAAAGAGAGTCAAGCATTAGAAAACCAAGAGAAGTTAAAAATGCTAGGGTTAGAGGAGGTAAGGAGGGATTGAGTTTGTCTCAAGAATAGATTAGTAGGCCATTGGCTATGTTGAGCTCATAGGACATTACCATATCTATGGATGAAACTTAATATGATTAGCTTGACAAGAACTCTTGCCAATCTACCACAACCAACCATCTACAACCATACTCCAATTTTGCAAGTATAAGCACTCACTTCACCTTTAACTTGATATTTGAAAAGCATTTAAATTCTAACAACACATCATCACACTAGTCTTGCACTTAGATTGTGGACACTAGTGCAACTGATTAGATATGCTATAACCCCAACCTATTTAATTCATTCAAGCTTATTACAACATGTTTGCTAGGTTGCCAAATGGATCAAAGATCCCAATCGCATGTATTGGATTAGTGCACCTATCAGATACCCTTGATTTGCATGATGTTTTATTTGTTCCTTCTTTCAAACACGACTTTTAGCCATTGAGCAAACATGTTTGGACTCAGAACAATAGCTTGATCTTTGATTCCAAAATGTGTCACATCTAGGTCTAATTACCATGGATGAGGACTAGGTTGGTTGAGCTAAAACATAGACTATTTACCTTGGAATAAAAGACAAGGAAGCCATTTCACTAGAATTAGAAACATGGTCATCAATCTATAGTCACAACAAACAATTCCAGGCACCTTTTTGTTCATCCTTGTTTAGTTGACTCTTTTGATATCTGGCTCTATAGGCTAGGACATGCTTTTTATAACCTTTTAGGAAAGATCCATAATTCTAATTCCACCATATCAGTACTACCACATAAGCTTTGTGAAATCTATCCTAAGGCTAAGCAAAAAAGGCTACCTTTCCTAACTCATGCAAGAACTAGCAATAAAGCCTTTGATTTGAATCATATTGATATTTAGGGCCCCTATTATGTGGCTACTATTGGTGGTTTTCATTGCTTTTTGACAATTGTCGATGATTTCACAAGGTGCACATGGGCATACTTAATGAGGCATAAAAACGATGTCCTACATTTAATACCATCCTTTTACAAACTTGTATTGAATCAATTTAACACCAATATCAAAGTTATAATGTCATACAATCCACCAGAATTAAGGCAGTCAACTTTCTTTGCTGAAAATAGAGTCATTCACCACTTGTCATGTCTTGAAACTCCTCAACAAAATGTAGTGGTTGAGACATCAGCACCTACTCACAATTGCAAGAGCAGTGTTTTTCTAGCCTCCCTTACTAATAAAATTCTGGAGTGAAACAGTACTTGCTACCAATTATATCATCAGTAAATTACCATCACAACCATTGAACCATCAAACACCATTTCAATCCTCTTTGATATTAAACCTGATTATACCAAGTTAGAGTCTTTAGTTCCCTAGCTTTTGCTTCCACATCAAACAAAAGAAGACAAAAGTTTGATGCACGAGCTAAAAAGTGCATATTTATAAGGTATCCAATAGGAATTAAAGGGTTCAAGTTGTATGACTTGCACACTAGTGAGGTCATTGTGTTTATAGATGTTGTATTCTTTGATGCCTTCCTCTACACCAAAAACTATGAGTCTTTAACCAATTTACATGGTAACATAATCGACCTTTCCATGATTTTTGACATTGCTAAGAAATGTGATCGATCAACCAAGAACATGACACAAGAATTTGAATCTTAATGTGATGAAGCTGGAGATTTAAATAGGGGTGTTAGTCAACTGAGTTGCTCAACTCGACTCGATCGAGCAACTCGGTTAAATCTCGACTCGAGCTCGGCTCGACTCGATATAGTCATCAAGTCGAGCTCAAGTATTTCATGGGGATACTCAAGCTCGATCGAGTAGCTCGAGCTCGATTCTCTATTTTTTTTTCAGTTTTTGCCAAACATAACCTACACTCTGCAGTGCACTCAGCTCGAGCTTGGGCTCGACTCGATAAGCTCGACTCGATAAGCTCGAGCTCGAGTTGAAAAATTTTGCTCGAGCTCGAGATCGACAACTTGACTTGAGCTCGTCAAAAATTAACTCAAACTACTCGAGCTTAACTCGGCTCGATTCCAGCTCTGGATTTAAACATACTACACACACACACACACACACCATATCACCACGTCATGACGAACCTTGTCCCAACTGACAAAATAATCTTGAGGTGATCAAAAGATCACTAAGAACAAAAAAAATACCTAAGTATCTTGAAGCCTAACAACACAATTTACCTTAGCTAGATCAACTAAAAACACAGCCTAACCATCCTATTGCTGCCTATCTCAATGTTGATCAGTTAACACCAAGCTATCTCTATTTCTAAGCCAACCTAAACCATATAAATAAACCATCAACCTATGTTGAGGTTGTGAAGGAAATTTAATGGCTAAGGGCAATGTCTAATGAACTTAATGCCTTAGAGGAGAATGGAACTTACAGTGTGGTAAAAGTCCCAAAGGGTTGGCATATCTTGGGATTTAAATGGGTATACAAGGTGAAGGTGAAGTCCAATGGTTTAATTGAGAGATATAAGACAAAGTTAGTTGCCAAAGGTTATAGCCAACTTGATGGTTTTGATTATCATGAAACATTCAATCTAGTGGTGAAACAAACTATTAGGAGATTGTTCTTTGCCTTATCTGTTATGTATGATTAGGCATTGAGACAGTTGGATGTCCATAATACCTTCTTGAATGGTGATTTGGAAGTGAAAGTATTTACGAGCTTGCAATAAGGCTACAACCTCAAAAAGGAACTCAAGTGCAGCAGGGTAGAAGTAATAGCATGCAAGCTGAGAATATCACTCTATGGATTGTAAGAAGCATCAAGGCAATAGAATTCCAAGCTACTTAGGCACTTTTGGATTATGGCTTTACTCAATTAAGAAGTGACTACTCTATGTTCTTAAAATTAGAAGAGAGGAGGAAGAAGGTTGTATTACTTGTATATGTAGATGATATCTTAGTAGAGGAAATGATCAAAGTGAAATTGAAGAGGTAGTGAAGTATCTTGAATGTAAGTTCATGATAAGGGATCTAGGAATACCAAAGTAATTCCTAGGTGAGGAAATTGCATGATCAAAGAAAAAGATTGTCCTATGCCAGAGAAAGTATTGTTTAGACTTGCTGGATGAATATGGGATGCTATGTGCTAAGACAGTTGTTACTTCAATTGAAATGAATCATCACATGAGCAAAGATGCTTGGAATCAAATGTTGAAGGACCAAACTTGCTATCTGAAGCTTGTTGGAAAGTTGATTTATTTGACATTCACAAGGTCATAGGAAGCCACATTTGGCGGGTGCTTATGTTGGGTTTTACCAGGTGTGAAATGCCAAATTTAATAAATTTTAATCATAAAACAACCTAAAAACATAGCGGAATAAGTAAAATCTCCATAGGCTTTCACATGAACCATATAATTATCCTAAGCCCATTCACTATTAATTGTTAATCTAATTAATAATTAAAGCCTATTTGAAATATTTCCTTCAATTTAATTAATCCATTAATTAAATCAAAGGCCTATTATGCTTCCAATTAATTATCTCCATCATTAACAAACATAATAGGTACAACCTAATTCTCTTATGCATTGTCTCTTTAATTTAATTAATCTCATTAATTAAATTAAAAGCTCATCATGTTTCTAATTAATGATGTCATCACCAACAAACATAATAAGGAATAAATTATTCCAATTTGGTCTTTGCAACCAAATTAAATCCACCATGAAGCTTTTAAAACTTGATCTACAAGGCTCCTCAAGCCTTGTTATCACCACTTTGCAATTGCCTCAAGCTATAGTCTTATTCTTATGTGAGTGAATCTCTAAATTTATCCTTAGTTGGTAACAAACATAGCTTGAAGGATATGAGTAACACCTAACTTATGACCTATATCATAGCCTATTTAAGTTGAAGTGAATGGATTACAATAGACCCTCCTGATTGTAAATACCATGCAGTGTAGACCCTTTGTCTAACTTTGTCTTAATTGAGTGAAAGCCATAGATTTAGTCAAACTCACAAACTAGGTCATATAACCAATTGACGTTTCTTCAAGAGACTAATGTTTCTATTAGAAACTCCTTTCCAATCACATATTACCTTGGTTAAGAATTTTCATCTCATAGAATATCAACTACATAGATCAAATGTCTTGCTCACTTACAAGGAGACAACTCTCTTGTTAAACATACACATGCCTCTATATGTATCTAAGCGCACTTTAGGCTCACCCTATCCCATACCAGGATATATATCAGTCCTTAATACTTTAATAGCACATTAACTGTCAAGCACACAAGACAACTATATCATCTTTGGTCTAAGGTCCATGTGCACTTAACATAATTATGAAGTAAGACATTGACAGCGAAGAGTGAACTCCATGTATTTGCCTCATTCTACAAATCATTTTATGAATTCTTATTCTCCAATGACGCATCTACACATATGTTTTCTTAGTATCTATACCCAATGACATAATACTCACTGTACAAATACAAGGTATACATTTCGTAACAACTCTCTAATTCCTTTTAAAATGTCTGTAACTCATAGACTAATTTTAGTAATTGTGTACTAAGACAATCTTATATTTATAACTCCTTGTGTACTAAGACAACTCTCTTAATGTTTTCATGTATTTGCCTCATTCCATGTATTTGCCTCATTCTACAAATGATATGATATCGCCTCTCAATATGTTTGGAGTATTGATGAGAGCTTAGCTCCTTTGCTTGCACAATTACACAATTATTTTCACAATGAGTGGCAATGACTGATGCATCCATAAAACCACTTGAAGTTCAGTAATGAATTCTCAATCTAAACAGCCTCCTTTGTAGCATCGTATGACGCAATGTACTCAGCCTCAGTGGTTAAATCTACAATGGTGTTCTATTTGGAATTCTTTCAACTTACTATTCCTTCATTAAGGGTGAAAGTGTCTTAGAAGTAGATTTTCTATCATCGACATCTGACTGGAAGTTAAAGTTAGTATAGCCATCTACTTTAGCCCTCTATCTTCATACACCATTACCATAATATCCTTAGTTCTTTTTAAGTACTTAAGGATACACTTGATAGCATCTTAATGTTATTTTCCAAGATTTGTCAGGAACCTGCTTGTAACATTTACAGCGTAGGCAATATCTGGCTTCGTACATAGCATTGCGTACATTAGGCTTCCAATTGCCAAAGCATATAAAATGGCAGCCATTGATCTCCTCTCATCATACATTTGTGGGCACATAGACTTTTATAGATGGATGTCATGTTTAACTGGTAGCAGTTCTTTTTTAGAGGCTTCCATCTTAAACCTCTTTAGGATTTTATCTATGTACAAGGCTTGGAAGAGACTCATCAATCTTTTTCTCTATCTTTATAGATGTAAATTCCTAAGATATTAGTTGATTCTCCCAAATCTTTCATAGAGAACGTACTAGATAACCATGTTAACTGATGTCATTATCCCAACATCATTCCTATTGAGAAGTATGTCATCTATATACAATACAAGGAATGTGATTACAGTCCCATTAACCTTCTGTTAGATGCAGGGCACATCCTTATTTCTAATGAAGCCAAACGATTTAACTGTAAAGTGGAGATTCTAACTCCTCGAGGCCTGCTTAAGGCCATAAATGGACCTCTTAAGCTTGCATACTTTATAAGATTTACCTTGAATCTCAAAACTGCATGGTTATGCCATATATATATTGTCCTTAAGAAATCCATTACAGTTTTGACATCCATCTACCAAATCTCATAGTCCAAGTGGGTGGGTATTATAAGAAGTTTCCAAATAGATTTGATCATTGCCATAGGCGAAAAAATCTCCTAATAGTCAATACCTTTTTTTTTTCTAACTATAACCTTTCTTTACGAGCCTAGCTTTATCGATTTCCACCTCGCCAGTCAAACCAATCTTCCTTTTGTAGACCCACTTCCATCTAATAGGAACTATTCCCTTGAGTGGATCCACTAAAGTCCAAACTTAGTTCGAATACAACAAATCTATCTTAGACTGTATAGCCTCTTGCTACTTTGTGGAGCCTTTATCTACCATTGGTTAATCGTATGTAGAAGGATCATCCCCATGATCATTATCTCATATAATGAACAACTTTTGTCCATTATTTAGAATATAACCATATCTCTTTGGTACAAGAGAGACTCTACTCGATCATCATAATAGTTGCATCGTAAAAGGTGTTTCTCCAATAGGTAACTACAATATAGGTTCATTGCTTCATCCTTTATGTTTAACTTCCTTGAACACGATGGTCCATCAGCATCCCTTTCTCAAACAAACTCTTCCTCCAAGAAGCATGCTTGATAACCTAAATAATCCTATGGTCATCAGAAATGTAGAACTCATATCCCATAGAATCCTTAGGATACACTACAAGTGACCTAAAACAACTTTTGCCTCTAACATATTTGCTTTACTCTTCTTAAGGTAAGCCAGACATTCTCAAACCTTGATATGCTTTGAGCTCGACTTTTTCCCACTCCACATCTCTTGTAACGTCGAAGGATTGGACTTAGAGAAAATTCTATTCATGACATGGGCAGCTGTCAAGAGGGCATGCCCCTATAGAAAAATGGTTAAATCAATGAAGCTCATCATAGATAAAACTATGTCTAATAAGGTTTGATTCCTACGCTTCGCTACACCATTTACAACGCCATTTTTCTTAAGAAATACCAGAAAACTCAACGCTCATGTATTCACTATCAAGATTCAATCATAGTGCCTTTACATGCTTACCAATTTATTTCTTATTTCAACCTTGAATTCTTTGAACCTTTCAAACGATTCAAGTTTGTACTTCATCAAGTACTCATACCTATACCTAGAGAAGTCATTGATAAAGGTAATGAAGTAGTAAAATCCTCCCCTTGCCATTTCATTAAATGGTCCACAAATATCAGTGTGGAGTAACTCCAACACTGAAGTAGCCCTCTCAACATGTCCATCAAATGGACTTTTTGCCCATCTTTCTCTAATCTTCTAATTCTAGCCTCTACAACATGGCCTAATTTGAGATATCGTAATTACTTGGGATTTAAACCATTCCTAGCACATTTATTTGTTAAGGTATTCATCACAGGCATATCATCCAAGGTAGTGCCACCCAATTTATTATTATAATAAATTTATCATTTATTATCTCTAAAAGAAAATTCATAACCTTCTTTTGCTAGTAATGATATAGAGACAATATTCTTGTGCCCATTTGGTAACAGAGACAATCTCTTAGGCAAAAAACATGACTGAATGATAACTTTATTAAAGTAGTGACAATTGCAGTAGCTACAACACTTGCCTCACTACAGACTTTAATCACTACTTTTCACTTCAGAAGTGACCTACTCTTTGCAAAGTCTTGACTCAAGGTGCAAATTTGGGAAGAAGCACCTAAATCCAAGATCTAAGATGTAGAGAACACACGAATGGAATAGGATGTTTCATGAATATAAAATTCCATGCTTCCTTTGCCATCTTCCAAGCTATTGACACTCTCAACACAATTTTTTCTCTAATGCTTCTCTTTGTTGCATTGAAACTCTTTCCTCTACCAACATGAGTATTAAATGCTACACCCTTTCCACTGGCCTTGGTAACACTTCGCTTTCTTCTTTTGGTCTTGCCCTCCTTAGTCTCACTAATCGGGGGATTCAACACCTTGAGGACAACCTTCTTCCTAATGCTCAGGATAACAACTTCCAAGATCCCATAATCTCTTGAAAATGATAACTCTTCTCAAGCCTCAAACCCAATTGGCTATCTTAGTTCGACAAACATGACAATCTCGACAACAATAATTATGAGAGTGAATATCATTATTCAAGAATAATATTACTATAGAAAATAAGCAAGATTATTAGTTTGGTTGTTCATGTTATTACCAAATGATTATAGACTTTAGACTATATGGGCTCCCACTAAAATTTTCAAATCCCACACTCCTCCAGGTAGAAAAAGAAAATTTCATTGGAAAAATCTTTTAGTGGGTGATTGAGGTCTTCATTAGGCATAGCATTCCTCACACATACAGTTCTTGATATCATGGGTCCATTTAAGTCTCACCCACTAACTAATAACTAGCTGGATTTATAACCCCATCAATGGCCATCAAGCTCTTAAGGTGAAGTATTCTTTGAATGTTGCATCTAAAAGCACTATTCTAATGTGATCCCACGAATGTGAGGATATCACATGCTAAGATCACACTAAGAACTCCAAACTTGGTGGAGGGCCATGGTGAAATAATTTCACCATTAAAACTTAATATTAATGAGAAAGTTTGCAATCCATGTGTTTTTCTTTCACTATGCACAGTAGCTATTTTATGTACACATATCTCATATATGCAATAAAACATAAGATAGAAACATGGATGAGTATAGACTTTCTAGATCCAATTAGAGCTGACAATTAGATCATACGTACGGGTGTGAAGCCCTACACTATTACAATGCCTTCTCAAAAATTTTCTTCATTGGTCTTGGACTTCTTCTTTCTTCGTGGGCTCACCATCTTTGAACCATCGAATGGACTCCAACTCTTAGCCCTAAACAACCACCAACTCTTTGGCCTCTAAGTGATCACCAACTCTTGGCCTTAGAATTGCAATTATATCTAGCATACCACGAAAAAATAATTCTTATTCTACTTTAGAAAAACTTAAGCTTATGCCCTTACAGTCCATGGAAAAATAATTTATACATCTAGATAAACTAAAACCAAAACAATAAAAATCTATCCATGTGTGTTCCAAGCCCATGACTCATCCACACATTCATCAACCTTCATACATCGTAGGTATGATACAACTAAATACTTGGAACAATCAATTTATGACTTATGGATCTCAAGCCTTAGTTCTTGTTCATAGAAAACCCCTTTTCCAATGCTTTGGACTTGAAAAATCATGGAAGCAACACTGCACCCTTCGTGTGGCCGTAGGAATAATTCTAGTGCTAGTGGATCTCAACACTGCACCCTTCTAAGCTTTGCCGTAGCCACACAGCTTGATGCGGTAGAGAACACTTCTCTACCATTGCGACTATCACAGCCATGAAAAGACTTGGAACGTCTTGTCTCATAGCCACAAAGTCAAGCATAGGGATTGCATAACTCTAGTGCACAGGGTCATGGCTATGAATGGCCACATTGTAGCCATAAGGCTTTACAGTGTTGCAATGCTATTTGATTTCTTAACACACAAGATTCAATTTTTCTTGCTTCTCCCAATCTAAAACACCTATAGAATACATATTCAGGTATATACAAGTTTCAAAAACATGTTATGTAATTTTCAAATGAGAAACTGCCATAAATCATAAAATAAAGTATTTGGTTACATTTATATGAAGAAAAGAGATAGCTTTAATACCATTGTTTGGTTTCATTAGGTGTAGGATGCCAAATTTTACAAATTTTAATCAAAAAACAATCAAAGAATGCAGCAGAATAAGTAAAATCCCAACCTATTCTGCTTTTCATAGCATAAAACACATAAAGATTAAATACTAGAAAGTTGAACAGATGATTACCTAGAAATAAATGTTGTAGCTTCTATCTATGATTTATAAGTTGCGACAAAGTCTCAGCCTCTAGTCTGTCTATACAAACAAATTGTTAGCTATAGCTCTCCACCAAAACTCTATGAACTCTTTCGTAAAATCCTGCAACTCTTGTACTTGGAGAATTTTTTGAGAGAAACTGGAAAGAAGCTAGAAACTAATTTTCTCTCATGTGCAAGTAGTGAATAGTGCCCACATAAATTGTATCGGCATATGAACAATAGCAATGGCACTCTTCACGTGAATAGTATCTCTCTCTCGGAATCCTTTCAATTGATTCAGTCTCAAGACACAATCCCATATATATTAGGATTCCTAGGGCTCGTGGAATGGGCTTCATGAACTTCCATATGGGCCTTAAACTTATCCCAAGCCTATCCACCTATAATTATTAATCTAATTAATAATTAAATCCCATTTAAATTATTTTCTTCAATTTTTAATCCCATTAATTAGATCAAAGGCCTATTATACTTCCACTTAATAATCTCCATTATTAACAAATATAATAGGTGCAAAATAATTCTCTTGTGCCTTGACTCTTTAATTTAATTAATCTCATTAATAAAATTAAAGGCTCATCATATTTCTAATTAATAATCACATCACTGACAAATATAATGAGGAATACATCATTTTAATTTGATCTAATGTAGTTGCAACCAAATTAAATCTACCATGAAACTTCTCAAGTTTCATCCACAAGTCTTCTCAACCGTCATGATCACCACTTTGCAATTACTTCAAGCCATTGTCTTTTTCTTATATATTTGGACTATCTAGGTTTATCCTTAGTTGGCAATAAGCATAGCTTAAAGGATATGGGAACGCTTAGCTTATGGCCTATATCATAGCCTATCTAAGGTGAACCATATGGATCACAATGAACCCTTCTAATTGTGAATACCACGTTGTATAGACTTTTTTTTTTTGCTTTGTTCCAACTATGCGAGAGTCATGGATTTAGTCCAACTCATAAATTTGGTCATATAACCAATTGATATTTCCTTATGAGACTAATGCTTCTATCAAAAATTCCCTTTTGATCACACACTACCTTCGCTAAGGATTTCGGTCTCATAGAATATCAACTGTATAGGACAAATGTCTTGCTCACTTGTAAGGAAACAAATCCCTTATTGAATACACACATACCTTCATACATACTCGAACAATTGCACTTTGGACTCATGACCTTATCATATACCATGATAAAAATTGGTCCTTAATGCTTTAAAGATATATTGACCATCATGTGCACAAGACAATCATGTCGTATCCAGTCTAAGGCTCACACGCATTTAACATAATCACTAAGCAAGACATTAATGATAAAAAGTGAACTCTATGTGTCTGCTTTGTTCTGTGAGGCAATGTCTAAATGCTCATTCTCTAACAATACATTCACACATATGTATTCTCAATATCTCATATCTAATGGCATGGCACTCTTCAAATATAAGGTGTGCAAATTTGTATTGACTCTCTACTGCACTTTAGAGTGTTTGTAACTCACGGACTAGTTTTAATAATTGTGCACTAAGATAGTCTTGTGCTCAAATTCATATTCCATTGTGAATAAGACCTCTTAACACAATCACTTAGGCACATGCATCACTTTACGCCAATCATGTTTTACATGTATAAAAACACTATTAGAATATTAATAAAATAATTATCAATATTTTATTAAATAATAATGGTAAGATTTACAACCAATATCACTCAATATATTCCTCATTGATAATTTGGTGTCAGAAGGCATGTCACTAATAGCTTACAGGGTGTTGAAGTACGTAGAGAAGATAGTAAGAAGAGGAATTATGATGCATAAAGATGAGAGCACTCAAGTAGAAGGATATTCTAACAGTGATTGGGGAAGCTATATAGATACAAAGGGATTCATAAGTGGATATTGTGTGTTCTTTGAGAGAAGTCTGATTAGTTGGAAGTCCAAAAAGTAATTTGTGCTGCAAGAAGCTCATTGAAGTAGAGTATTAGAGTTGCTGCTTCTTGTGTGTGTGAGATAAGTTGGATTAGAAACCTTCTTAAGGGACTTGGAATTAAGTACAATAGTCCTGTAGGGATGTATTGTAACAACAAAAGTGCATTGTAAATCTGTAAAAAGCCCCACGTATTATGAGTGGACCAAGCACTTTGATTTAGACATTCATGTTGTGAGAGAAAAAGGTGCAAAAGGGAGACTTGGAAGTAAGATATGTTGCATGCAAGGATTAGCTGGCAGACAATCCTGACTAAAGGACTTCAAAGGATGTAATTTGATAAATTGGTACACAAGATGAGCATGAGAAACATTCATGCACATCTTTAGGGAAGCTATAAAAATAAGGAAATGGCTAGCAACAACATAGCTAATGTAGATTTAAGCTAATGACAGAAGATCTAACTCAGTAGTAGCAAGCCAAATGGATGATGCAGTTGCTTTTGTAGTTGTTTTTGATAGGAAGTTAGACTAAAAGTTAATCTTGGTAGTTTTGGTTAGTGGTTAGCTTCTTGTATATACTACTTTCTCACATTCTTTGTTTTCCTATGTTAGATTTAGTGTAACATTATATCAATGTCTATTTGAAACACATACTATAATTATTTTAATTTTTTTGTTTTCTCCTTTTTTCTCTCTGTTACCATTCGAAAAATACATCACATTTGGAGCCCATTTGGGATAACATTGTTGTGGTCCACTTCAAGAAGTTCAAGTTCATTTAAAAGCCCATGGTCCATTCACTTGAAGGTGGTAGTTGAATGAATATGGTTAACAAAGTTATCCAAATTCTTAAGATAGGTGGAGGTAGATGATTATTAATTTTGTCCACTAGATTAAATTGATCTCAATCGTTCATTTCTATAAGGAATTAGTATAAATAAGGGGTTCTGTCATTTGTTATAACCAAGTTTAGAAAATGAATGAAGAGTGAAGAAGTGAGGAAGTTTGAGTGGTAATTTTCAAGTGACTCTTGGAGGGAATATATGAGTTTGTGTGTTCAGGTGATCTTCCAATAGAGTTTGAAGAGAATTTGCATTGTAATTAAAGAGAATATTGAAATCCTCTTGAAGAATGTGAGAAATTTTGTTGTAATTTTGTCTTTATTTGTTTTGTATTAAGTTTGAGTAAATAGTTAATTAAGGTTGTTCCTTGTGAATTTTGTTTTATTGTAATCCTTTCATCCACACCAAATACCAAGATCTTGTCATTTAAATTTCCCAACGAGCAATATCATAGTTGAGATTTTGGTATGTTAGTATGGCATTATAGACAGAAGAGGCAAATGGCACTATGATTAAATTAACTCACACTAATTAGTCATTTGAAAGCCTCGTATGGAGGATCACCTAATAATTATAAGTCTCTATGATCTTGTATTAGGTGATCTAGCCAAACTTGCAAATAAATCCAAAGCTAAGTGGGAGAGAATGCACAGCAAGACAGTAGGCCTAATTCGAATGTAGATTGACTAAAGTGCCTACAATCATGTGTGTGAAGAAGCATAAACTGATGTTATCTAAAAGAAGTTGGAGACCATGTATGAAAGGAAACATGGTCTAAATAACACCTCCATTTTCGAAAGAATTACCTACATCCAATATACTAAATGGTCAAGGATGACAAAACATCTAAATAATTTTCAAAGATTGATAAATGATTGTATTACCTTGAAACTGAATTTAGACGATGAAATCCAAAAGCCTTATTGTTGTTCAATTCTTTACCAAATAGGTGGGAGACACTATTTATAATAGTTTTGAACTTAACCTAGGATCGAAATTTGACAATTGAAATGTCAAAAGAAGCCATGCCAAGTCAAGAGACAAGGAGGAAGGAGTTAGGACAATATGTTGAGAGGCAAGCCCTAGTATCAAAAAAACTATAATAGAGAGGGAGAAGTTTCAATTGAGAGCCTATACACTGGAGAGGTATCTTGAAGGGAAGGTCATTTATTGAGGGGACAACGAATGCTTCCATTGTCATAGAAAAAAGTATAGCAAAAGTCAATGTTGAGTGTTAAAAAGGGAGTTGAAATAGGAAAAACAAGATTGGAAAAAGCAAGATTCCAATAAAGGAGAAACTATTCGAAGATGTTATAATTGTGTGAGATGAGTCGATAAACAAGTCAACGCAAGATTGGAACTAGTTGGCAAACTATAGGACATTTTATCTTGTGACTTAGCACAAAGAATTATTTTCAAAGTTTTCACTAGATAATAGTCAGCAAGTTCAAATGGGAGATGAAAGAACTTTCAAGGTTTATGATGTTGGGGCAATTACATTGACGACAGCTTTACATTACAAGTTTAAGTTGAAGAATGTTAAGCGTGTGCTTAACTTAGGAATGAACATATTATCCGTTAGAAGATTTGATGAAAAGGGACTCTCCATTCACTTCTACAACAATGATTGGAAACTTGTTAAAGAGAATCTGGCAGTAGCAAAAGGAAGTAAGAGTCGATGAAGGCAAGTAAAGTATGAAAGTACCACCAAGAGTTAAGAAAGTAAGATTTGGTCCAATCCAGCATGTGTTGCTTAGAGATCAAGATGAAGGTTATTAAAGAAAGTCATCCCATCCAAATATTCGTAAAGGGAGAAATTGTTGGAAAAGTGCCTCACATTCAGAACCTATTTGGAATAATATTATCGTGACCCACTTTAAGAAGTCCAAACCCATTTAGAATCCCATGCTTCATTCACTTGAAGGTAGTACGTGAACGAATCTAGTTAACAATATTGCCCAGATTTATAGGGTAGGTGGAGATAGGACATGATTAATTCTAACCGTTAGATTAAATCATTCTCAACTATTCATTTCTATACGGAATTAGTATAAATAGGGGGTTTGGTTGTTTACTATAACTAAGCATAGAAAGAGAATAAAGAGTGAAGAAATGAGGAAATTCAAATATATGAGTTTGTGTGTTAAGGTGATCATCCAATGAAGTTTGGAGAGAAGTTGTGTTGTAATTCAATAGAGTATTGAAATCCTCTTGAAGAAGGTGAGAAATTTTGTTGTAATTTTGTTTTTATCTGTATTGTATTAAGTTCGAGTAAATCATTGATTGAGTAAAGTTGTTCTTTGTGAATTATTGTATTATTGTAATCCTTTCATCTATATTGGATACCAAGATCCTATTATTAAAATTTCCCAACACTTACTTCCATATAATTTTGAGAATCCAGCACATTCAAAAATAAAAGCTAATATGATCATAAAATTATCTTCAATTAGTGATGAACCACAAGTTATAGTTGGGCTAATGTTTAGATGTTCTTTTTTTCTAGTTTTAATTTTGAGAATAATGCATATCAAAAATTACAAAAATTAAACTTTAAATTTAAAGGATAAATATTGTGTTATCTATAACCAGGAAAAAGGAAAAATGACAATAACCCTAATCAAACATTTAAATTGCATCGTTACAGAAAGCATTCTATAATAATTTTTATAGTTACTTTGTATGGTTGTTAAATGAATTTTATCAGCAGATATTAGTGAGAAGTAAATTGAAATATTACTCGATATGATAATTATCAAATGTTGATTAAACTCAAGTAATTCCTATTTTAAGAAACTAAAACGTTCTTTCATTTTTCTTTCCATTGAGAAAACTCATTTGTCGGAGAATTACTTTAAACCAAAATATGAAATTAATATTATTCAAAATATCAGAGAACAATTTTTTAAACGAGCTATATATAGCTTTCGACTTTATTATTTTAAGATATTACACTTTTCTAAATTTTATTTTAAAAATAAGTTGGCAAAGTATTTTGATAGAATAATACTTGAACAATTAATAATATACTATGTTTAAATTTTGTCTAACTAATACCCATGTCACAATTATTTTAGTGTAATAGCAATAAAAAGATATCTTATTATTGACGTAAGTAAATAAGAACATTCACATCATTGTACAGCATTAAACAAGAAAATTTATAAGATATTCCAAATCAAATTCAAGAAGCATACTTTTTTCAATGAGCTTATAAATTTCAAGTATTTTTTTATTACTTATAATCATATTTATTAAAAAGATTATATGACACTTTAAAGCAATTTATAATATCTTAAACAATTTATAGAAAATTTGAACAAACTACTCAATTAAACGTGATCTCGATTAAAAGTCTTGCCAACATTAAATTCACTCTTATCTTTGACACTGTTCTTTGGCCCTTATAAATTCCAACTCATAAAATAACCATGATTATAAGTTTCGTCATGCCATTCTCATGAGCCTTGCTGTCCAAATAATATAACATATGAACTAGCAATAAAATTAATGAGATCATGAGATTAATGTAGAGAGAAGTATAAGAATAGGAAATGGTAGATACAACAAAGTCAGGGTACCAAATGCTTTTTCTATGTAAGGACAAAATAATGTTGTATATCCGGGCGGATATTATATTCTTGATGAAAATATACTGTTGTACATCTTTACAGACTGCAATTTTCGAAAATTGAAAAAAAAAAATCTGTGTGAGAGTGGTTTAGGAATTAAGTTAATATTCCAAGTACTTTATTCTTCATTATCCCTTTCTCTATGCCACAATCCTTCATCCTCTGATTTGAAAACTCTTTTCCCGTCTTTTAGGGTTTTTGTCGTAAAAAAATTTACACTATAATTATTATATTTTTAAAATTTTATTTCTATCTCTTTTTTATTTTTACACAATTTATTTTAAAAAATATATTTAAAAATACACACACAAAAAAAAAAAAAAAGAAGTAAAGATAGCCTTCGTCTATTTCACTTGCAAATTGCATTTCACGCACGCTCGACTACCCTTTCAACACAAAGTTGGTTGGTGTGTGCAATTATAAATATATACATATACATATGTATATGCATGCATGTATTTATATGGCCACAGATCCATAGGTAGAGGCCTAATAAATGCACGATTTATTCGGATCATTTCTTGTCCTAAAGATTAGCATTTAAAGAAATTATTTTATACTTAATTTTCGCCCAAAGAAAAATAACGAAATCACTTAGCCACTGACGAGTTAATTAAATCGTCAGGGGCATTCTAACTAAAAGTTCAAAAAAGAAAAACTCTAATTCGATAACCTAAACATAATAGCCTGCTCTTACATACATGCATAGATACATGCACATGAGTGTATATATCCTAGAATTTTGCATCTATTTTTATAATGAACTCCTCAAAATTATCATATCTACGAAGAGATGATGTGATCTATATAACTAATTCTCGACCAAAATCCTTAACGTAAATGATATGATAAAGTTGCACAAAATTAATGTTCCTTCTGTTTGCAACTCTCGCTTAAACTCTTTAAATAGAAGCTTTTGTTTTGAATCAGAGCGATGTGTTGCCAATTAAACCAGTCATTGAATTTGTCATTTTATCTGTAAACTTATCCTTTCAAAAAAAAAAAAAACTAATAAATAAAATAATATCTGACAAAGTAATTAATAAAATTTAAAAAAGAAATCAGTTTTAGGATATCTCCGCTGCAGATGCCTGCAATAAAGTGATTCTTTAGCCTACCAGAAACAATATATACATATATATGGAGAGGGAGAGGGAGAGGGAGAGGGAGAGGGAGAGGGGGAGAGGGGGAGAGAGAGAGAGAGAGAGAGAGCGAGAGAGAGAGAGTTGTGAGGGATGTTACCGGAAAGGGGCCACAAAAGTAAATGTGGGTAGATGACGCAAATTTGATCACACAATTTTCAAGAAACGAGAAACCCTAATAAAAACAAAGAATTTTCATTCACGAGGTTTAGAGTTCAAACGTGAAACAGTACCGAACTGTGTTAGGGTACCCAACTATTCACGAGGTTTTGAGGAGAGACACGTTCGTCCATCCATCCCAATCACTGTCCCCACCAGTTATCTGTATTTACTTGACGTGTGGTGTCTGCCACTGTTTTTCCCAGCTTCGAAGTTTTACTTGGCCTACAAAAAAGATATGACCATGCTGCATTCCATCCCCAGTGCCCCTCATTCCTTGATAACCATTAAAGTTTGGAATCCTATGTTTGATAAAGTTCAAACAATGTCTTAGTTTCATCTCAATTAGGTTTGGCCTTAATTAAAAGAAGTTATCGGTATAATGTTTGTTAAATGCCTATCATATACATACCATATATAACAATATGGATCGTTCAAGCTCAGTCAATTATATGGGTTGTCGCAGTAAGCATGCAAGGTGCTTCAGAAACTGAACTGAGGCCATGAAGGAGCAATTACGTTGCTGGGAGAAGTCTCAATAAAAACCCTTGGATGGTGAAGTTATAATCAAAAAAGGAGATAGGTAACATTTGAAAGAATAATTTTGTCTTAGTCGCTACATATACAATTATACATCTATATAGTTCACTCGAGTTCCGTATGTAAAGAACACAATGACATTGATACGTCGGTTGGTGAAAATTATTTAACTAACTATATTTGCATTTGCAGACGTAGTCCATTAAAAAATAATATATGCATTGCCCTTGTCATATTCTTCAAGCAGATAATTAAAACAAACCAAGAAATTTAAATTCTTTATAAAGAATTAACAAGGCGAGTTATTATTAGATTCGAAGAAAAAATTGTTGTAACTTTATTAAGAGCAAGATGGTCAGTGGGGTTGGGCCAAAGTCATGTCTGCGGAAGACTTGACCTATAGAATTGAGAGAGGACATGCCAACTATGGACCGATGTAATAATAAGCAGTATTATAAAGCAACAGTAACTGCATTCTCTTAGTGTAGTGGCCCTGCAATCTGCATGCTTCTATTGAACAGATCAGACAACCTTTTTTATCACAAAAAATTATTCACATCTAGGTAAACACCCGAATCATGAATTCATTTACAAAAGATAACCTCCTCTCTGTGCCCAGGAATAAAAACAAGGAAAACACAAAGAGACAAATGAAAACAACTTTTGCTTTTGACTCCTTTTTGGTTAAAGGTGACTGAATAAGCTCCACGCGGCAATTTGGGTTTGTCAGGCGCTAAACAATCTTTCATCATAACTATTTTATCCACTTTTATCATACTAGTATACTCATGCAAATTAGCTTGTTCATATAAAGTTCCACCAGTTGTGTATTACATAAATGCAAGAATAATTACAAATAAATGCAAATTTTGAAGATAAAAGATTTGACACTTGAATTTAAGAATAGTATAAAAGTAGGAGAGAGAGAGATTTTAAATACTGTTTTGTTCGAAATGTTTAAAAGAATTGATTTTGAAGATGCAAATTTGCATTCAAACGTAGCCTTATTTTGAACAAAATAGTGCCCTTGATTGTAGCACAATAAGTATATCCATATATGTGTATGGTATGATTAAGTGCAAACGCATAATTATGACTCCGTGCAGTATTTCCCTGTCACTGATATTGACATTTTGAAAAAGTTAGATGGGCGTGCTTAAAATACAATGCGCGCGCACACAAAATGAATACAAATTGAAGTTTTGCAATTAGAGTAGGAATATAGTGAATAATGTTGGTCCGTGCACATCAGTACGTGTACATACACGTTTGAAGATGTATTAGATTTGATGAGCCTATGTGGTGCTTTGTGCAATTTATGTGTAGTTACACGATGTGTACTATTAAATCATCTAATATTTTATTTTTTTGATTAATTAATTGGTAATTCTACAGTTGAGAATGCAAAGCAAGAAGGGAAATACTGAATGGATAATTGATAGGCGATTAATCTTGAATTTGTCTGCAAGCATAAATTAAGAATTGAAACAAAGACAAATTGAGGACACATAAAAAAAATCTCCTTAGGAGGATACATCTTTATTTATGCACGTATATGTCCTCTTATCTGCTAATTTCCATTGTTAATCAATTTGACAATGAAAAATTACAAGTCACAGATTTACAGACTCTCCACCCTGAAAAAAGGAGAGAGAGAGAGAGAGAGAGAGAGAGAGAGAGAGAGAGAGAGAGAGAGAGCAATAGGCAGTAACTATCGTGAATAAACTTTAAGTGGTTGACCTCTGAAAAGATAGGAGTCGTGCTCATGCATGGCTGAATGTGATTCTTCATTCTTATTCTTTCGTTTGTTTTTCATATAAGTCCAAAAATGGTGCCAAATAAAGGTTGAATGTCACAACCTTTCGTATTCTATTCAGGCACTGGACCAGCATTCGTTCTGTTTATATTTAAAATTAAATTATATATTTCTGAGACTACCAAATATCACATTTTCATTAGCAACAAAATGTAACAGCCCACTAGGAACAAGGGATAAAGCGTTATGCTATTTTCACTATCATCAATTCCATCTGGCTGGAGGGCTTTTTTTTTTTTTTTTTTTAATTTTGGATATCCAATAACAACTAGAAAAAAAAATCAAACTGGTGTGACCTGCAAAAGGTGGATATATATCTATATATATATATATGTATGTATGTATATATGTATATCTTATTATTTCCCGAGCCATCTACTCTTATTTACTTCTATTCTTTCTTAGGGATTCTACCCCACCCCCCCCCCCCTCCGCCCCTCCAAGAGTCTGAAAAGGCCCCTACAGAATGTTTTCCCGGGGGACTCCAAATAAACTTCAGACAGGGTATCGTTGTGATAAATACTAATAATTCAATTTTCCATTGTGGCTGTAGCTCCATGTACATAAATTCCTCCCGCCACCATGAATACTAAATTGGTACCGTCTAGAATTTCCAAGCGCATCTACACTTTCTTGAATTAAATATTTATTGAAATTAAAAAGCAAGGGTCAGTACCAAAATGGATCAAAAAAAAAATGAGACATTGGCTCATTGATTTTGACAATTCTTAAAGTATGTTGTGCACCAAATGCATCCACGCTTTCGATGTAGTTCCAGTGGCCCTTCCCCAAGATAAAGAAGACTGAAGGAGAGCACATTAATTTTTTGTGTTCTACTTGATGTGGAGCAATCCAATTCACACATGGAAAAATTGCAATTTTTGTCCTAATATACAGGTGTTTAGCCAAAATATCCTTTAATTTTTGTCACTAACAAAAATGTCCTGAATTATAAAAAACTTGACAATTACAGGACAAATTACCTTAATTTCGTTAGATTTTCGCATGTCTGACTCACGTGGCACATGAATTTGGGATTTTCCACCGATATGTTATACGCTGTCAAGAAGGATGTTAAGTGGAACGATGACTTGTAAAAAAACAACACCGAGATGTCCAACATGTAAAAAAGAATCACAATTTTTGTACTGTATATACAGTCATTTGGCAAAAAATATCCTTTACTTTTTGTTGTTGGCAAAAATATCCTTACTTTTTTCACGTTAGACATCTAGGTAGCATTTTTTTTTTATATGTCATCACTCCACTTTGCATCCTACTTGATAGCATATATCGCACCACTGGAAAATCCTCAAATTAGTGTGTAACACATGTTGTGCATGCAAAAATCCGTTGAAAGTAGGACAATTTATCCTAAAATTGTCAAATTTTTAAAAAGTCTGGACATTTTTACTAATAACGAAAATTAAAGGTCATTGTTGCTAAACAGCTGTATATACGGGACAAAAATTGCATTTTTCCACACACACACAAATGCATATTTTGGTTTTAATGAGCAATTGAATATAGATGATTATTTTTGGGACTTAAAAATTTCCTAAGATTAATTTATTCACGTAGGCCCTTTAAAAATTACTCTTGTTTTATTAATTCACTTCATGAAATTTGTTGGTCCTTGACTCGACATGCAATTATAGGCAACATGAAGTCTCATAATATATGCCAATATTATTTGTCCATGGTTGATATGATTTCCACAAATACTTTAAAGTTACTAGCACAAAAGAGTGAGAGTTTTGACCTAATGTCTTAAGAAACATTAACTTGTTACTCTTTTCCCACTATAAATATGACATACAAAATTTTCTAAATAAATCTTGTTGGCCTTTTGCTAGAACATTAATTTTTAACCACTCTTATAGATGTATCCATATTTTTCATGTCCTTGAATGTAAATATACCTCTTCAAAAACATCTTATATATTTTCCTAACAATTTTGGGAACAAGATGAAAAGAAAGGAAAATAATAGCAAAATAAAGAATTTCCCCCTATGTCATGCCCCGACCCGAGAACGCAACATAACAATACTCATGAGACAAACATCTAAGAAGATATTAAAGTCCAAATATCAAGTAGCTAAACCATAAAGTTCCTTTATTTCAATATCAGTGTCTAGTACATCACGGCAAAAGAGTAAAGGTAATCTATTACAAACCCATGTCTTATTTACTAGAAAGTACATTAAAGTGACTAAAGCTTCATCTTCCTATCTCAACCCTCTCCATGTGCAATCACTCTCGCTAGCATCCTCAGCAAAAAAGACGTTACAGAAAAGTTTGAGTGACAAGTTACCCGGTAAATGGATTCACCTGACTTTCGCTTTTATAGGGTGTGAGCAATAAAAATATGAACTTTGCATAAAACACATTTCAAAGTAGAAACATCACAACATATTTCATACCCAAAGTAATTTTACATATCACACATTTTCACATATTCAGTTGCCTACTCATAGGTTATGGCTTCGTATACTTCTTTCATAGATTAGGGCCTTAGTTTACATTCCCGATTAAGAAAAGTCATATGAAATATTGGTTGTGCTCACTGTAAGGCCCAATACTTCAACTTCAATTGGATAGTATCCCAATCTATACTTCTAATTAATAGGGTCATGCATTAGTTTCCCCCATTGTCAGCCTTAATATTTCAACCCTGATTTGGTGGGTTTCAATTTATTACTTGATTGGTGGGATCAGAACTCGTCCCCACACTATCGTTGGTAACATAATTACATTTAGCATTTTCATCTTATTCACATAGAAGATAGTTTGGAAATAGTTCTCAATACTCACATCCATATCACTAGAGAACAAAACATTTTTAAAAATTTTCACAGAAAATAATCATGTTGAAAACTCGATATAATACAAAAATAGTGCAAAGCATTTTACACACAATAGAGATCACATTTTGTTTTGAAAGGTAGATTCTAAAAAAATTTATGAAAATTGGCAATGTGCTTCCACTTACCTAGTATTAGTCTCGTTGC
This sequence comes from Avicennia marina, assembly GCA_019155195.1. Classification (NCBI taxonomy): domain Eukaryota; kingdom Viridiplantae; phylum Streptophyta; class Magnoliopsida; order Lamiales; family Acanthaceae; genus Avicennia; species Avicennia marina. The sequence goes on from CM032760.1 coordinate 7,993,198, forward strand.
TCAACATTATCATTGACTAACGTGCCTTGAGTTCCTATTCAATCAACATGATTTTTGTTTAACTTCCCATCTCAATCAAAGTTGACATTCTTATGGTACATCCTTCATGTCCCATTGTATTTCTCAGATTTCATATTTTCTATGAAATTGGTTCATTCATTCAGGTTCACTCGTTTGGCTTCTTTTATATCTCTGTCCCTAATATTTTTGCATGTTCTAGTCTTAAAATAGGTAAATTAGGTTTCAAAAACATATAATTAAATTTTCTCTTGTTTTCTGGGTTCTACAATTGTGAAAACACGACTTGCAACTATGAAAAATGGTTTTGCGCTTGTAAGACGAGCCATTGTGCATTCTGTTGTGTTTTGAATTCATGCTTCATGACTTAAAAAAGTCCAATTGCCATTACAAAGGAGTTCATCATGACTGCACCCTCAGCTAAAGTTTAGTCTGTTTTTCCTATAGGTAGACTCTGCACTTACAAACATCACCACCCAACTGCGAAGTCAAGCCCTATGACCGCAATGGCAACCGTCGTACACACCATCTAGTAACCTTGTCCCTCTTTGTATTGGCAGGTTAGCACCCCACTATCGTTAGACTAAATCTCATGATTGTGGAGGGGACCGCAAAATAGGTCTACTTTACACGTTGCAACCTGTTCGGTTCTAAACTTATTACTATTTGGTTTTAATCCTTCTATTCGATAAATAAACATATTCTATGGGTTCTTAGGACCTTTTTTTCATATTCTAACTATCAAAATTCAATCCTTATAAGCTTTCCCATGATATCTCAAAGGAAGCCCTAGAATTCACTAAAAGTCAGCATACCTTCCCATACGCATTTTTGCACAATATCCAATGCATGGTTCAACCAACTTGATCTCAATATCAGATTCTAAATTTAATCAATGTTTTACCTATAAATTCATGGTTCGTGTGGCTAAACATGTAAAGTGAAATTCATAAAAACATGCACGAATTCTATGGAGTTTGGGCTAAAAGCTTACCTTGAATCCTACGCATTCTTGAAGTTGAATGAACTCCCCTTTTCTCTCCCTTCTTCTAGCCAGTTCTTTAGTGTTTTTGGGGTAGAAAATTTCTATCCTCTCTTAGGGTTAAGGTAATATATATATTACAGGGTAATGCCTCTAATTATGCAAATTTGTTTCCCCATATTTTTGGTACATAATTTACACAAATTTTCTAAAATTCCTAGCCAAAAAATCAGCCTCAATCTCTTAATTTAGTTCCTATTTGTGCATGGTAACTACTTCCCACGAATGCCCATAATTTTGGCAAGATTAGCCTTGCACCTTTAGATTCGTAGAGCTCATCTTTTGCGTGGTAGAGTCAGTCTATTTGCTGTGCCATCCCATGATGCTCCTCCTATAGAAGGGCTATGTAATGCCTGTAGTCCTTCTTAAAACCCTTGTGCATTTCAATATGGTGCTGCTGTCCTACCTAAATGTCTTCTAACTTTCTCTTGAGTATACCCTGGTACCTTTTCATGTCAGTGTTTTAGTTCCTTAGATCTTTATTCTCATCTTCAAGTCTAGCACATTATTGTTGGGATGCTATTAGCATAGTGGCTACCTTTTTTAGTTGGGTTAGTGTGATTAAAAAGTAATCCATAATCTCCTTAGGCTAGTTGTTGTAGCCAAAAGATGCTTGGTCAATCGGCTTACTAGTCTGGTCCATTTCCTAGGTCAAAATGTTAGATTTTTAAGGCAAGGTAAAGTCAGTTCAACTACTCATGCATGAGTGAAATGAGCTACTAGGTTCTAAGTTCTCGTGGTGTGATTTCCTATAGTCCAATCCACATTATATGCCTTAGGTTCCTAGCGTCAAAACTTAGGCTCTGATACCATTTTCTGTCATGTCCTCAACTCAAGGATGTAATCTCAACAGATGTAAAAGCCCAAATATCAAGTAGCTAAACCATAAAGTTTATTTATTTCAATATAAATGTCAAGTACATTGCAATGGAATAGTAAAGTAAAGCTAATCTATTACAAATCCTCGTCGTATTTACTTAAAAAGTAAATTGAAAGGGACTAAACAATTTCCACGCGCAATCACTGTCACTAGAGTCCTCCACGAAATTGACATTATAGAAAAACATGAGATGATTCACCTAATAAATGGATTTACCTACCTTCCACTTTTATAGGATGTGAGCAATAAAAATATCAACTTCGCATAACACACATTTCATAGAAAAAAGTAAAACATCATAACATATTTCATATCCGAAGTAATTTCACATATTTAGTTGCCTGCTTATGGCTTATGTACTTCATGTACTCCTTCCATTGATCAGGGTCTTAGTCTACATTCCCAACTAAGGAGGGTCAGGTGAAATATCAATTGCAGCTCTCACAAGCCCTAGTATTTCAACCCTAATTGGGTGGTATAACAATCTATGCTCCTAATTGGTAGGGTCATGTATTAACTTTGCTCACTGTTGACCTTAATACTTTTACTCTGATTGGGTGAGTCCCAATCTATTACTCAGTAGTAGGGTTAAAACTTGTTCTCACACTATCGTCAATTACCAATCATGAGTGGCATGATTACGTTTGGCATTTTCATCTTATTCACATGGAAAAGAGCTTTAAAATAGTTCTCAATACTCATCCATATCTCAAGAGAACAAAACATTTTAAAAATTTTTCTAAGAAAATAATCACACTAAAAACTTGGTATTATATAGAAATAATTGCACTTTTACATACGGTATTTTCCTAGTCCTCAAATGTTGCTTCTTGTGGTATACGATCCGTATCAGATGCACCTTATAGGTTAGGTTTTGTTTGACAGTTGATGACTTTAGTTCTAGTACGTGGCCAAATTCTGATACGTACTTTCATAGTTGGCATACATAGAAGATGTTGTGTATCCTTGTTAATGCTGGGGGTGATGTTGGTTGATATGCCACCCCACCCACCTGTCCTAGTATTTCAAAGGGTGCTCCAAATCATAGACTCAATTTCTTGGCTTTTCCATACCGCATAACCCCATGAATAAGGAAATCTTAAGGCAGACATTTTCTCTTAGTTTGAACTACTGGGGTCTCCTCTTTAAGTTTACCCAACCCTTCTAGCTGTCTTAGGCCTCTTTAGACCACTTCCAAATGTTAGCCACTTTCTTACCTATCAATTGGAATAGCTCTAGTCTAGTAAGTTTCCTCTCACCTAACTTGTCCTAACATGTGGGTAAGCGACACTTCTGTCCACACAATGCCTCACAAGAGATCATCCCCATTCTACTATAATAACTATTATTATAGGCAAACTCAACTAAGGGTGAGTAATCACTTTAGGTTCCCTTAAAATTGAGAACACAGGCCCTTAGCCTGTCTTCTAATGTTGGACCATCCGTTCAGATTGTCCATCGGTCTGGGGGTGGTAAGTTATTTTTAGATCCACTCTAGTCCCCATAGCTTTCTGAAACTTATTATAGAGCCTAAACATGAACCTAAGGTCTCGATCCAACATAATACCCATTAGTACGTTGTGGAGCCTTACAACATTACTAACATACACCTTAGCTAACTTATCCAAGGTGTAGCTTGACTAAATAGAAAGGAAATGTGCAAATTTGGTTAATCTATCAACGATGAGGCATATTGCATCAAACCTTTGAAGTGCACAGAGCAATCCCACTATGAAATCCAAAATTATACACTTCCACTTCCACTTGAGCATCTCTAAAGGTTGGAGATACTATAATACCCCGAAATTTTGGGTACTAATAACACATTATTTGGGGTGAAATTTTGTAGAATGATAATGGACTTATTTCTAAATTACAATTTTCTAAATATTTTCGTAGGTAAATATTGGGCTTTGAGCAAGAAAGCGTGAGAAAAGACTATTGGTATTTTAAGTTAATAGAATTTTGCCATATAATTAAGTAATTAAAGAAGGAAGAGGCAACAAAATAAGGTTTGAAACATCAAAAATTCACGTAAAATACCCATGAAAATTTTGAAATTATGTACATAATTTTTAAGGCCATAAAAATATAGAAAATTGGTGCCATTCAAAGTCTTAAGGAAACCCTAGACATAAATACCAATTTTAAAGGGAGAAACCCTATTTTGACAAAAGAAAAGAGTTGACGGCTATGCAGAAAGATTGAGTAATTTTCATCGCTTCCAAACACTGACATTCAAGGTAATTTCATTGCCAAATCATTCTTTTATCCTGCATTCATGTTGAACTATAATTTTTCATGTATAGGCACTTGAAAATTGTGAATATTATGAGGTTTTCATGTGGTTAATTCATGGAAAGGGTGTTTGGGACGTGTGTATATGCATAGAAATTATAGGAAGCGTGTATTAACATGCTATGTGACAATCTAAAACATGTCTTGGATTCTTTAAAAAAATGTGAAGACACTTCGGTTATAAATACCATAAATTTTAATGCATAGAAACATACCTAGAGACCTTGAGAACAAGTGCATATTCAATTTTAAGTGACAGTGCAAATGTTGGTGTGATTGTGAGACACAACGACACATGTGCAAAGGTTCTTAGCACACTTGCACATTAGGCTACAAGGCTTGAGGAGCAATACCCCACACAGTTGCTTGGCACAATCACAGAATGTGACTACACAATTGTGAGAGGTTGGCACCAAGTCTCGAAGCCAGGCGTAGAGAAACCAGTATGCACCATAGTTGATGGCCACGAGCATAGATGAAGACCCCACGATCGTGAACCTGTATGTCAGTTGTGAGGCCTAACCATGGGCACTGGATAGAGTACATATTTTGTGTAGTTTAAGCCTAATTTTTCAATTTTGGGACCAAATTAAGCATAAATCCATTGTACAAGACCTAATGGGACATAAGGAAATAGTAATTTAGAGAATCCGAGAAAAATAAACATGTAGGATGCATTTGAAGCATTGAAAGGCATAGGATACCAATTGAATCAAATGCTAACATGGGCATTGTGAGTGATTGCATAGGAAACCAAGAGACTATAGCTAAAGGACTTAATAACCAATAGAGCTAAACCACTTGTAAGTGATTGCACCTTGCCAAACATTCACAACTACCTTCAAATTTGTTTTATGGTGCAACTAAATTCCTCGAAGTACTTAATGAAAATTTATCTCTAAATACTTTTTCCAGTTTACAAAAATTTATTTATAACTAGCCATTTTCGTAAATTGAATTTCTGTAGTAGTTTTGAAAACCCAAATGTGAGCTGTTTAAAAATGAATTATTTTAAAATGAACCTTTAGAGTCAAATACATGTGATAATTATGGATAGTCACTTATGTGACGCCAACAAGCTGTAGAGATGAGTTTTCCCCTACCAATCAAGTAATAGATTAAAACTTGTCCAATCAAAGTAAATTTTACGGCTGGCAAAGAGCGCAGCTGATATGTGATTCTACCAATCGGGTTATAGTAGATTAGAATACGTTCTAGGTAGAGTCGAAGCACTAGGACTATGGTGGCAAGCCAAATACAATGTGACCCTCCTTAGTCAGGAATATGGATTAAAACCTGGATTAGTGGAAATAGTGTGTGAAGTACACACCATTATGAGTTGGCTAGGAAAAGAGAACATGTGGACCATGAGAACGATGAAATGGAAAAGTTATTGGTGATTTATCTCTTACTAATGTTACTTGAATATATTTAATTGTTTTTCACTTATCTCTTCTGAAAATGTGTATTTTGTGCAAACTATGTTTTTGTAAACTGTGTTTTTGCTCACTTTCAATTAAGAGAAAAGGTAGGTGTTACCATTTACTAAGTTATTTATTGCTCACCACCATTAGCTAATGTTTTGCAGAAGAAGTGAATGGCAATGGATAGATGTGGGGACGGTTGAAACGAAGACGAAGATTTAGCTACGCTATATTTATCACGATTGCCATTGTTATTATCTATTAGGCCACTCATGCAATAGTTAGGTTCTTTATTCCATTACGTATTGGATTTTAGATATTACAATGGTTGTTACATTGGTTTCCTTTAGATGATTGCTATATGATATTATTAGATTAGTTACTTTAGTACATCTTAGCTTTGGTATTCGCTAAGGTTGTTCTGGGTATTGCAGTGCCATGGTCTCAGGTTCGGAGCAAGACAGAAGTAGTATCAAAACTTACATTTGATAATGAGAAATTGGAGCATATAACCTAGGAATCACATCACGAGGACCCAAGGATAGTTTCTCACACTAGGTATGCATATACAGCATCTTAATTTGTATTTCAGCTTAGAAATCATGGTTTGGCATAGGAAATAGATGGGAGTGATGAATCTAGAGAGCATACACCCATGGAGAGGAGTGGCTTAACGCTAGAAGACAAAGACTATCTTCTTACAGCATTGACATGGCTAGGTAACATCGCTGCTACGTTATTGCAAGCTCAACAACATTATGCTAACTTGGAAGCTGAGAATAAGGATTTAAAGGAGATAAATGCTAATGTGCATAGGCATAACAGTATACTTAAGTGAAGGCTAGATGAAGCAAAGGCTTAATATGTGAAGCTTGTGTAGACACACAAGACTACAAAGATAGTGTATGAGCGGTGCATAGGTGAGCTTCTGGATGAGCGACATGGATTGGTGCTCGAGTGAATTAGTTGCATTTCAGAGTGACAAATTGAAAGCTATGATACATAATTTCTCAGAGGAGAAACTAGAATATGACCCTAAAAGGGAACCGGATGATCCATTAGAGCCAAAGCTAGAAGAGGTAGTAGTAGATAGGGATATGCCAGAAGAAAAGAGCGATTTAGATTATGACTATGAGTTATATAGAATTGCTACAATGAGATATTAACTCATGTTGTTAAGATAGATTCCCTTCGTTGATCTTATCCATTCCTTCTTTTGTTACATTCTAGATGAATTATGTTATACAAATTTTCTTTTCTATATTATATGTGTTATCTAAGTCTTATAGTGCCTTATCTGTTGCCTTATTATTACAAATATTTAAATAATGTATATGATTAACCTAATAAACGAAAGACCTTTTTCCATATTTAAAAATGGTTGGTAGACCCCATTATGTTGCTAAAAACCCACCTTTCTCCGCTCCCATTGAGGACTCGACTGGTCAAGCGCATTCAGATCGTCTACCTCCATCCCTAGTGCAACCTAAACTGCAACTAGCTATAAGCCAAACAAGTTTAAGAAAGGAGGACTTAGCTACCATTGCAACAGTAGTAGCTTATGTAATAAGTGTTCAATAACTAGTACCTACTCAGCTTGCAGCCCAACCTATCGATGGAACTAAGAATCACAAGGAGGCACTATGGTGAGCACATATGCCAACTTTTTATGGGTCCCATGACCCCAAGGTAGTCTAAAAATCGCTAAAAGGAATGGAAGACACTTTTGAGCTTATGGAAGTGTCCGTAAATGTGTGCCCAAGGGTGGTTATCCCATTGTTGCTTAGTGAGGCCACGCTATGGTAGGAAGACATCTCACTGACAATGCTCAAATAGGGGCTAAGCACATTGGCCCATTCTAGAGAGGTTTTTCTAAATTACTTTTTCTCCAATGCACTCCACATTCAGAAAAAGGTAGAGTTCGACAATTTCATGTTAGTGGTGGAATACTTCGCTAAATTCCATATTTGAATGTAATGGCAAACCCTCAACTTAAGATGCATAAGTTTACTAAAGGACTGAAAAGCTGGTTACAGATAGCCCTAACCCTCTATGAGGCTTGCAATTTTGATTAAACTCAAAGCTACAATCCAGACTGAGGCCGACATTGATAAGTAAGAGGTTGAGAACAACCTCTAGATGCTGAGGCTAGGTTCCAACCCCACTAACCGTAAGCCTCAAGGATTATCGATCACCAAACCTAATAATATCAAGAAGTTGAATCAGACAAGAAGCAGTGAGACAATGCCCCTTCTACGATCATATGCCGACGCATCACTATCGTATGTTTCACATGCAAATAGCAAGGACAACAAGCTACTAAATGCCCTTACAGCTCAAGGAACTCCCCTTCAACTAATAACAATAACAATAACAATGATGCTAGTTGGGATGGCCAAGGCAGCGCAAACTCTAGTGGTAGCTCACATAATGGTAATGGCAATATCCCTAACCCTCGACCTAATCTATCCAATCAAGGACCCATAAGAAATGCCAGGGTGTTTGCTATGAGCCAAGAGGAGGTGAATAACACAGGGACACCGTAGTAGGTAACATTACTATTAACCAACTGGATACATATACTTTATTTGATTGTGTGCATCACATTTCTTCATATCTAAGAGATTTGGTAATTTATTAGATCATAGGCACAAACTACTAGACCATCTGTATAGGGTCACTACTCTTGAGGGAAAACCTTAGGAGCTAGCTTAATTTACAAGGACTGTGATCAAAACCCTAGTAGGAACTGTGAACTCAAAGCCAATCTCATTCGGCTTAACATGAAGGAATTTGATGTGATTTTGGGAATAGATTCGCTAGCTAAATGTTTCACACATGTGGATTATAGAAATAAGGTCATAAACTTCCACTCAACTATAGGTGATGGTTTCTCTTTCCACAAGAGTATTTAAGACCGAGCTAGCAGACTCAATTTCCTTATATCTGCAACCAACGTGGAGAAAGCTATTAAGAGTTCAACAAACTTAAGGAGTCCAAGATTTTTTAAAAATCAACATGAGATCAGGATACCACCAATTGAAAATAAAGGGTGAAATGAGTTCTTGGTGCTACCTTTCGGGTTAACTATCACCCCAGCATCCTTCATAGGTTTAATGAACCGAGTGTCCAAGTTGTACTTAGACAATTTTGTGGTGGTATTCATTAACAATATTCTAACATCCTCGCCCAACAATAAGGCATGTGAGGATCATCTAACGATTGTACTATAGACCTTCAAGGTGAAACAGTTAAACATCAAATTCAACACCTATGAGTTTTGGCTCAATAGTGTGTCATTCCTAGGGCATTTAATTTCCAAAGAAGGGGTGTTAGTAGGACCTAAGAAAGTCAAAGCCATCTTACAGTGGCCTAGACCTACTAAAGTATCCAAATCAAGAAGTTTTATTGGACTTTTTGTGTACTACCGAAAATTTGCAGAAGGATTTGCCACGATTGCCAAACCTTTGACCCAGCTACTGCAAAAATGGAGGAAGTTTGAATAAATCCCAGAATGTGAATAGAGTTTTATGGAGCTTAAGCTAAAGTTGACTTTAGCTTTAGTCCTTACCTTGCCCACTTAAGGTAGTAGATTCACCACATATAACGATGCCAGCAAAAGTGGGTTAGGTTGCATCTTGATGTCGCACAATAGGGTAATTGCCTATGCATCCAAACAATCAAAGCTGTATGAGTTTAACTATCCAACTCATGGCTAGAATTGGTGGCAGTAGTGTTTATCCTAAAGATATAGAAAACACTACCTTTATGGTGAGAGATGTGAGATATATACCGACCACAAGAGCCTCGAATATTTCTTCATGTAGAAGGAGTTGAATATTAGATAGAGGTAGTGGTTGGAGTTAATCAAGGATTATGAATTGGTCATAAACTAACACTTTAGTAAGGTTAATTGCGTGACTGATGCCTTGAGTAGAAAAAGGACTGAAGTTATGGCGGCCATGTTAGCAAGGTAATTTGATTCACTACATTTGGAGATCGTTGAACCAATTGATGAAGTGTTAACGATTCTAAGTGCCAAACTCTTTATATCGAGGAGATTAGAAAGTCCCAATTGTCGGACTCGAAGATAGCAGTGTTAAAGGATAACATCAAGCAAGGTCGACTCCAAGACTTTCAATTAGGAAAGGATAGCGTCATGTATATGAAAGGGAGAGACTATGTGTTTCAGATGTTAAGGAGATATGAGACCCAATCCTATGAGTGGTGCCCCAATTGAACTACTCAGTACATTCAAGGAGTATGAAGATGTATAAGGACCTTGAGAGATACTTTTGGTGGAACAGGATGAAAAAAGATATTGCAGACAATGAGTTAACATGTATGATGTGCTGAAAGATCAAGATCGAACATTAACGCCTCAAAGGCTATCTGTAGCCACTTGAGATACCCGAATAGATGTGAGACGGTATTACTATGGACTTCATGGTAGGATTTCCACGAACGCCACAAGGCTATGATGCAATTTGGGCGATTATTGATCGTTTAGCCAAGTCTGCACACTTTCTCTCTATACAAACAACTTACACCCAAGATAGGTTGGCCAAGGCGTACATGGATAATACAATAAAGCTACATGGTATACCTATGAGCATAGTATCTAACCAAGACCTTGATTTATATCTTGTTTTTAGAAGAGCTTCTAAGAAGCTGTGGGTACGAGACTGGACTTAAGCACAATTTATCACTCATGGGTTGATGGGCAATCTAAATGATCAATTCAAACATTGGAGGACATGCTGAGAGCATGCATCTTAGATTTTAAAGGAACTTGGAGCAATCACTTGCCACTAGTAGAATTTTCCTAAAATAGTAGTTATCATGCAAGCATTGGCATGGATTCTTATGAGACACTGTATAGAAGAAAGTGTTGATCCCCAGTTTGCTATGATGAAGTTGTCAAAAGGAAAGTAACTCACCCAGAATTAGTACAATTAACCATTGATAAAGTAAACATCATACGTAGATGAATGAAGGAGGCTCAAGATAGATAGAAGAGTTAGGTAAACTTGAAGTGGAGACCGCTAGAGTTTTTACCCAGTGAATAAGTACACTTGAAGATTTCTCCAATCTGTGGTGTAATGGAGTTTGGCAAAGTGCGAAACTTAAGTCCACACTTCGTTGGACCCTTTGAGGTGTTAGAAAGGGCTAGACAGGTGCCATGCCAACTAGCACTACCTCCACAATTAGTGAGGATACACAATGTTTTTCATGTGTCACAATTACGAAAGCATGTACCAGATCTAAGCTATATACTAGAACTAGAGCCCCTAGTGGTAAATGAGAATTTGACTTATGAGGAATACCTAGTCCAAATAATTAGTAAAGAAAAGTAGAATCTAAAGAATCGTTCGATACCCCATGTAAAAGTCCAATGGTCGAACTATTCAAAGCAAGAGGCGGCTAGGGAGCTAGAGGAGGATGTTAGGAAATGATACCCCTATTTGTTTTCTTAGGATTGTAAATACAAGTTTTGAAGATGAAATTTACTATAAGAGGGGAGGATGTAATATCCTGAAATTTTGGGTACTAATAGCGCATTATTTTGGGCGAAATTTTGTAGAATGATGATGGACTTATTTTTAAATTATCATTTTCTAATTATTTTCGTGTGTAGATATTGGGTTTTACGTAAGAATGCATGAGAAAGGAATATTAGTATTTTAAGTTAATAAAATTTTGCCGTATAATTAATTAATTAAAGAAGGGAAGATACCATGCATAGGAGGCAAGAAAATAAGGCTTAAAACCTCATAACTAGGGGTAAAATTCCCATGAAAATTGGAAAATTATGTACATAATTTTTAAGACCCCAAAAAAATAGAAAATTGGTGCCTTTCAAACTTTGAAGGGAACCCAAGGTATAAAAACCAATTTTAAAGAGAGAAACCCTATTTCGACACAACAAAAGATCTGACAGCTATGCCAAAAGGTTGAGTAATTTTCATGGCTTCCAAACATCAACACTTAAGGTAATTTCTACTCCAAATCATTCCTTTATCATGCATACAAGTAGGAACTATAATTTTTCATGTAAAGGTACTTGGAAAATGTAAATATTGAGAGGTTTACATGTGGTTAACTCATGGAGAGGGTGTTTAGGACATGTATACATGTGTAGAAATTATAGGAAATGTGTATTGGCATGTCGTGTGATAATCTGAAACATGTTCTGGATTTTTTTCAAAAATTGTGAATGCCCTTAGGTTATGATTACCATAAATTTCCATGTAGAATGTGGTATAGCACGAAAACCTACCAAATAGTTTTGTGTCGCATCGTAGATGCTGATGTGACCACAAGGCACAACAATGCATGGGTGAGGGTCCCTGGAGCACTCACACATCAAGCTGCATTGCCTAAATAGCAGTATGCTGTGTGGTCACCTAGTGTGATCATGGAACGACTAGCCGCAGTCACAAGGCTTTACCATGGGCACTTTATAGATTACATATTTTGTATAATTTGAGCCAAATTTTTGAATCTTGGAACCAAATTAAGTATAAATCCACTGTACAAGACATGAAATGACATGAGGACTAGTAATTGAAAGAATCTAAGGGAAAAAAAATCACATAGGATGCAATTAAAGCATTGAGAGGTATAGGACACCAAATGAATATCATGTTAAAATGGGCATTGTGTGTGATTGCATAGGAAATCAAGAGGCTATAGCTGACGGACTTGATAACCAACAGAGCTAAGCAACAAATAAGTGGTTGCATCTTGCCAAGCTTTTACAACTGCCTTCAAATTTGTTTTACGGTGCAACTGAATTCCTCAAAGTACTTGATCAAAATTTATCTCTAGATGCTTTTTCGATTTACAGAAGCAAGGTTGTCATTTGTAAATCGAATTTATGTATTAGTTCCAAAAACTCAATGTGAGCTTTTTGCAAATGAATTATTTTAAACTAAATGTTTGGAATCAAATAAGTGTGATAATTATGAATAACCACTCATGTGATGTCGATGAGCGCGAGGAATGATTTCCGCTCTAGCAATCGAGTAATAGATTATGACCTATTCAATAGCGGTGAAAATTAGGACTAGTAGTGGATGAAGCTAAGACATAGCCCTACCGATCGGGTTATAGTAGATTCACCTTCTAGGTAGGGTTGAATCCTTGAGGCCACAGCGGCAAGCTAAATACAACGTGACCATCTTTATTCAAAAGTATAAACTAAGGCCGTAATCAGTAAAAACAGTGCACGAAGTATGCCCCATTATAAGTTGGCTGGGAAATGAGAATATGTGGACCATGAGAATGATGAAATGGAAAAGTCAATCATGATTTGTCTCTTGCTAATGTTACTTGAATATAGTTAATTGTCATTTACTTATCTCTTCTGAAAATGTGTATTTTATGCAAAGTATATTTTTATAAACTATGGTTTTGTTCACTTTCAATTAAGAGAAAAGACAGGCGTTACGATTTACTGGGTGATTTGTCGCTCACCACCGTTAGCTAATATTTTGCTAAGGAAAAGAATGACAATCAATAAACCTAGGGATTATAGAAATGAGGACAAGGATTTAGCTATGCTATAGTATCATAATTGCCATTATTATTATTTGTTGGTAGACTCTGATGTAATAGTTAGGTTCTTTATTTTGTTACGTATTGGATTTTAGATATTACAATGGTTGTTGCATTGGTTTCTATGGATGATTGCTATTTGATATTATTGGATTAATTACTTTGGTACATGTTGGCTTTTGATCTCCATTGAGATTGTTCGCAAGTATTGTCGTGGTCTCGGGTTTGGGCTGTCACAGATAGTCCCTAGGTATACTTAGGCCACCCATGGGAATTAAGGTAAGGTTGACCCCCTTTATTTGGCAACAAATTTCCAGCAATATTCTCTCCTAATCCTTCCATAATTCCACCCCAATCATCCTCTAATTTTGACTGAAGTATGTATGGGAGGCTGGCTGCCTGGTATCAATCAAATCCTTTCATCTTTGACACCTTGTATCAGTTCCATACTCATAACAAAAGAATCAATAAATAGGGAAATATTTAATTAAAGGATTAGCGAATTAAATAGTTAAATAATTAAGAGACTAAGTGGATAAATCACTAGCCATATTTGTTCATGGCTCCAAAGCCGGGTTTTACATATATAATTCATTGAAAGACTATAATTCCATTTACACAATATATATGCATGCGACATGTTATATTATGTATTATTTTCTGTCTACCCCACCACCACCTTGTGATCATGATTCACAAGGGCCTTTTTCTTTTCGGAAAAAGTGGGAAAGTAAAATTTGCTTTGAATCCCTTTCGTGTGTTTTTTTAACCCACTTTAACTTTTGCAATATGAAACTTTCTTATCTTTACATATCTCAACCTGCCGTACGACGAACAACAATAATACAAATTTAAATGTTACGTCAAATTATCATATGGTGTCAATTTTTGGGTTTTCTCGGTTAATACACGCACACTCACACTTTGATTTTGTAGAAGTTTGGTAATAGAACAATAATTTAAATTAAACGATTCTTTCGGTTTAGAGAGTTTACTTATTATGAATAAGATACATACATCAAAATGATTTAGAACATAAATAATTGTTTGGGACCACATCTAATTTTGAAACGATCAAAATAAGTAAATTAATTCTTATCCTTAGCAATATTCAATCATTGACAGATGATTATTTGAGTATTACTGAAACATTTCTAGTGAATATTCTGATCTTAGAGCGAGTGTAATACCCCAAATTTTGGGTGATACTATATGAAACAATATTTATTTATTTAATTATTTAGTGTCTATTAATTTATTAATTTTTGTGTAAATAAAGTAGGATAATAATAAAGGTACATAAAAGAAAATATACATACTAAAGCTAGTCAAACCTTTCCAAATTTTGGAGACTAGTTAATCAAATCTTAGTTAATATTTTAATGAATAATTAAGGAATTAATTTCAACTTATACCATATTATTTTATCATTAAATTTCGTGTGAAATTGTTGAAAAATAAGGAAGATAAGTGGAAGAATGAAATATGGTTGTAATAGGCAACCAAAATCCTAACAAGTATTTAGGATCTCTATGGGAGGTGTTATCACGCGTATGGAAATTAAAAAGGACTTTTAGGCTGGGATTTTTGTGTGAAAGTACCAGAAAATTGACAAAAAAAAAAGGGAATTCAATATTTTTAAGGTTCTAGAATTTCATTGTTTCCCTATTACCCCCAAACCCTAGTGTGCATAGGTGCTTTAAAGAGAGAGAGTCATTTTAACACCCAAAAACCTTAGCTGTCGTTCAAAGGGTTGTAGATGAATTCAAAGGGTTGTAGATGAAAACGAGAGAATTTTGAGCACATCAAACATGACAACTAGCATCAATTTTTGGTCCAAGTATTATGTTTATCACACATAAACGTAGGGAAAAATTATACACATGCTATAGACACGGGAAACATGGATCTAGGATAGTTTATACGTGGATTAGTCATGTATATATTGTTAAATTCATGACTCTTGCATAGAAATCGTTAAGAAAGCATGCATTACTATAGAGCATAAAATTTTGAAACTTGTCTTAAGCTATACAAAAACTTTGGAAATATTGGTACTTGGATTTAACATGCTTGGAATTCATAAAATCATACCTCGAGGCCCTAGAATGTCTGTGAAAATGAATTTTCATGATTGAGGTTGAGTAGATGTGAAAAACCATCTAAGTATTGCCTTGTGCAACTGCATGCGTCGCGTCATGGTTGCAACTATGGCTGCAGAGCCTTGCAATGTGAGTGTGGGGGATCACCTCACACTTGCAAAGCGAGGCCACAAGATGGATAGAACATTCCTTAGTTAGCATTGCTAGCATGACAGCTTGGCACGCAATTGCGCCCTATCGCTCGCAATCACAAGTCGTGGACACAGAATAAACAGATTACCTCACATTCATCACCATTGGTGCAGGCAAGCTTCTTGCAATCATGAGAGTACTCTATGCGATCACAAATCGAGGGCAAAAGTGAGATAGAATGCTTTGTGGGCCATTTCACGGGTGTAGAGCAATTTTTCGTGGCTGTGAAACCTATTTTTGCTAGCACAGAACCAGAAAGCAGCAATATATTATTTTCACATAATTAAGGATTAATTCTTCAATTTTAAGGCTAAAATAGACTTAAAAATTCTATTCAAACCTTAATAGGAAATAAGGAAATACTAATTGAAAAAACCCAACATATAAAAATCTACTCATTAGATAACCGAGAGTTTAAAAGAATAATAAATGGAATATATAGAATATACATGAAAGCACCTAAAAGAATAGGATTCCAATTGAATTGAATATTAAATGAGAAATTATTTGATTGTATAAGAAATCAAGAATTAATATCCAATGAGTTAGTTGGACAATAGTGATAGAAGTCAAGTAACTAGATACTCCCTACTGACTTCTACAAAATGCTTTCAAAACTATTTATATAACAATTGATTACAACATGTTTATAATTATTATTAAATATTATTCTTAATTATAAAAGTATATTTTGATGTGTATTTTTGTGAAATTTAAATTATTTATTGATTTCACAAAATTCAAGATGTGAGCTATTTGTGAAGTAAAAATATTTCAAACTGAATGTTTTAAATTCGAATACTAGTAATAAATATGAAAAGCCTCTCATGTGATGCGAACAATAGTGTAAAATGAGTTTTGCCCTTCAATCAAGTATTAGATTGGAACCCACCTAATCGGATAAAAGTACTAGAGCTAGTAGCAGGAAAAGTTGAAACGTGAACCTATCTATCAGAAGTATAAATGGGGATACCTTTTAGTCATGGTTGAATCACTGAGGCCGTGGCACAACCGATTACATGTAACCCTCTTTAGTTGAGAATATAGACTAAAGCTCTAATAAGCAAAGATAAATATACGTAATATGTATCACCATGAGTGGGTTGAGGAATATTGACTTGTGAATAATATGAAAGATGAGATGGTTGGATAATTTTTCAAATGCTATTTTTGTGAACTGTTGTTGTCTACTTCTACTTTGAAATGTAATGCATATTATCTATTTTTTTTTAACTTGGATTTTATATAAATTATTATTTCTGCTCACATCCAATGAAAACTCAAAAGGCAGAAAGTAACATTTATTAAGCAACTCATTGCTCATATATTTTGGATGTCATTTTTGCGAAGAAGGGGAATGAAGATAAACTCATACGAGGATGGCAAGGCTAGTGAGATAGACGAGGATCCTTATACTAGTTTATCTTATTTCTGTTATTTTCATTAGCAAATAAAACTTGATTGATGTAATAGTTAGGAAATTTTATCTTTTGTTGCTAAACACTGCCATAATTGTTATTTGTGATGCTACTTGACTGCTTGGAGATTACATTATTTCTTCTAAGACATTATTTGACATTTAATAAATTAATTTATTTGATATCTATTGGCTTTAATATCTATCGAGCTTGTTTATGGGAACATGATAGCAAGACTATTTTATTATTTCTTTGATGACAATTACCACTTGTAATATTGTTTTAAAGAAGTGTGATTATGCATAATAGATGATTAACTTCTCATGAGTAATAAGAAATAGAATAATAATTAGATTGTTTAGTATTGGGAATTCAAGAGACAAGGCATGCAGATCCAGAAGAAAGGACTAATTAAAGGGGTAAGAAAGCTGTCAAAAGAGGGAATCCGGAGTGGTTTTTACATTAAGTGATCCAACGAAAAAAAAAATGAAGGAAGAGTGAGAGCCAGAGGCCCTGAACTGCTGTCCCAATCCATTTTCTATCTTTTTTTTTTTGCTTTGTCTTGTTTTGTTTGTCTCGTTTTATTTTGTTTTTTAAATATATTTCTCGAGAATTGGAGGACGATCTTTGAATTGAATTTGCCAACTTTAACTACAATACCATCTAAAACATGTCATCGAAGGATATTTTCTACTATAAAAAAACACATTTTTTCGTGCTTTTTGTTAACAAAATATAATTTGAGAGTATTTGTACAATTTGTTCTTTTCTTTTATATTTGAAAAATATTAGTTTTAAACTAAAATTTGGACGATCATGCCAGATCAAACTCAAATATATCGGCTTATATAAAAAATAATTGTGTAAATGTTATCAATAAAATTAAACTAAATTAAATTGATCTAATAAGTTTTATCAGTTTGGATAAATCTAAGTATGTGCTTATCTGTATAGAAAACATTTATTATTTTTACTTTGATAATGGGTTGAATACAAATACTGGGGGTTGTAAAATCATACTTGTGAAATTACGACCATGAATCAGATGGAGTATGAAATATGTCTACATCCTATTATTAGATAGAAAGAAATGTAAGGTGTATAGATCTGGAAGATCCACTACAAGAACTAACAATTTGTTGCAGGCAAGAGATTTCATACCTACTTGAAGAACATTCACGCCAATTAAGAACACAATCAAATTTATTTAGGACTCATTCGTATTTAAAATTTGTGGTTTTGATATAAGAAAATTTAACGTTACAAGTATATAACAATCGCACCAAATAATATAAGGGAGTAAGGGTTGTTATATCTATAAGAAGTAAGAGTGTTGCTTTTATAATATTATATTTTGATTAAGTAAAATTGATTTAAAGATGAATTTAATATTAATTGATGAAGCAATGAATTAGTCTTTAACTAAGTGAAAGGAGTGGATGAACATAATAGCAATCACAAGAAAGGGCTAATGCCAATTATCATGCAAAATTATGTAAGAACCTTACTATCATTCAATTAATTATTAAACTTTAATTTCTTATTTAGGGGTTATTAATCTATTGAATCCTTCGAGCACTTATCCAAGTTATCTCTAAGGCTTCAATTGAATTAATCTAATTATTTATAGAACTAACTCAATTGAGAATAAAAATAATGGATTAATAATTGATCTTTTGTGAATGTAAGATTTTCACTCTCATTATAAGTTTACAATTCACAATTGTGATCAATTATCATAACTTATGGATTCTCTCCCATTATAACCATATGTCTAGTGGAAAGAAAATAAAGATAAAGAAGAAGAAAAAGTTGGTCACATTTTTTCTTGTGAATATAGGACCTTCATCTTTGTTATAAGTCCAGTATGCACAATTGTGAACAACTTGCTTAATTTGTAGATTTACTTTCATTATAATTACAAGTTAGGTAATAAAATAAAAATAAAAGAAGAAAGAAGGAGAAGAAGAAGAATTAGAGAACTGATCACAACTAAATAAGAAAAGACAATTAATTAAAAATGATAACATAAAAATTCTTTCTTGTTTTGCTTAATAATGCCATACATAAGGAATTAGGAACAAAGGATAAATACTTATTGCTTATTGGTATTCTTCCCATGATAATTCCTCACTTCCAAACCATGCTTTACGTCTTATGAAAGCACCAAACTCATTTTCAACCCTTTACTTTTATGAAATTAATATTACAATGATACATTGTGATACCTAAATAAATTCTAAATTATGAATGATGATTTTGGTTTGTAGAGCACAGGGTTGAGCTTCCACAACCTAAAATCCTTGATTGGTCAACCATTTCCACCATTTTCTTCCATTTGTCCAAGGGGTAGGTGTGCAGAAAAATGAACAGTCACCTCCTCCATCACCTGACTGATGGAGTAGGCAACACTAGTCGCTCTCTTGTCGCATAGGCTAAAAATAAGAGACAAGCCAGCTTTGAACGGTTACTTGTTCACCGCTTAAGTGATGCACAAGCGACAAGCCATGGTTTTTTATTGGTCTTCACTTACTCCCTCATGGTGGCTCGCTTAGACAACATTTTTGGTGCCTAGATTTCACTCAAGCGATGCAATAAGCCTTAAACTTGCATTTCTTTAGTTTGGTACCTTTGGATGAGCTTCTCTCCCTTCTTTTTTACTTTTTTTCATCATACAACAACTGCAGTACATAAGATAGGTAATTTTCTTTATTTTGATTGATGATTTGAACGAAATAACATAATTTGAACATAAATTTATTCATATAAAGTTTTGATTTACTTAGATTATCAAATACCCCACACTTGATTTGTTGCTAATCCTAGAACAAGACAAAGTAATAAATTTATTTAGAATCAGAATTTTGGGATCATCATTATCTCAAAATTCTCTTAAGTAACACACTGGCCTCTAAATAGATGAATTTACGTTATCGCATTACCTACATGCAAAAATCCTTGTGTGTTTGTGCTTTCCAAGTAATTTTAATATAAAAGAGTTCAAAAAAAAGTATATTCTTCAATTGTGTCACATTTTTGGTTACTTGTTAGTGAGTTGGTTAACCCCTTATTTTATTTTGATTTTTTTTTTATACTCACATGGAAGCTGTTTACTATAAGCATCGAGCCCTTTTTTTCTCTCACTTTTTCTTTTTTTCATTTTTTTGAAGGATTGTGTTCTTTTCCTAAATCGTCACATACCCTTTTACTCCAAAATGAACAAGGGTTACTTGTGCACCCCCGTTACTCAGTATGTCATGAATTTAGACTACTTTGTATACTCATGGTTCTTGTGCCTTTTTATGCAAAAGCAAATAAGAGTTACTTACACACCACTGGTTACTCAGCACTTGAATCAGTAAAGTAGACTTTTCATTTTAAAAGCCCTTTTATTGTTGTTGTTGTTGTTGTTGTTGTTGTTATTTATGCTCCAAGTTATTTAGAATTTTTCTAAAGTTGCCTATGGCGTTTTAAATTACAACCAAGCAATGTTACACATAAATCACACATTTATACTGCTAGTTTTTTCATTTTCAAGAATTTATTCATGCTTGATTGTGATCCTAAATTCCTTTTCTACATTAGATTTATTCATTTATCTCATTAGTCTTTATTTCAAACCATGAAAACACAAGCATTTATTATGCAAAATCTTATTCAAAATAAAACAATTTTTAAAAGAAAAGAAAAATACTTGAGTTGCCTATTTGTTAAGTATATTCTTCAATTTTTACTTGCCTATTCAAATATTCTTCAACCAGACTTATTCTTGGATTGCTTCCAAAAATTATTAATTTGGTTCACACAAAAATTTTCTTATTACACTTAATAGCTTACCTTTCGATTTAATTTCCCATTCCATTTTTATACTTATTAAAAATTTATTCCAAATAACAAAAACAAGTGATTTTAAATATTTGAAATAATAATGCATAGGGATACTCCATATAGGATAAGCATCTAGGTTCATATTAAAAACATCACAAATCTTAACATATAGATTTTGCAATTTATCAAGAGAATTATCTATAAAAATATGAAAAGAAATACTCCCTATTTCTTGCGGTGGTCTTAAGTTTTGTAAAAGCCTATTGCTTGCTTGAACAAGACACACCAACTCATCAGTCTCTAGCTTTCTTTCTTGATTAAATACCTCCTATAAAAATTTGAAATAATTTAGCTTTTCAGACAATGCTACTGTAAAAGAATCAATCATGATTAGTTCTTAAAAATGCCAAAGAGATAAAAGAGGTCTTTATCTTCTTTATATTAAAGGGAATTTTGAATATAAGATCACAAGGTAAGTTTTATTCTTCCCTTGCATTATTTTCATGTTGTTTTCTTAATGCTAAAGAAGCTAAATTTTGATCTTCTTCAATATTTTTTTAATTCTAATTCTAATTCTTGAAATGTCTTTTCAATTGGCTCGTTCATTCTAGAATTGTTCTCATTTGCTAGTTCAATTGATTCTAAGCATGAGGATGATGTTTGGAATTCTTGCAAAATTGTTTTACTTCCCTTTTTTTTTTAAATTTCTATTGTCATGAATTTAGCCTTTTCTATGTTAACATCAATGATCGTGTAATTCATTAAATTTTCATTCATACTCATTAATGCTTGATGACTAACCACTAGCTAATGATACAATTCTTTTATAGAAGGTTTTTCTAGTGGTAGAGGTACTTGATTGTTTAGCATTTCCCATGGATTTTCCCTTACCTTTTTATTTTGTTCTTTTAATAAATTATCTAACATGATTGTATAGTATGAAGTAGCTTGAACCATTTTTTATAACAATTCTTCAACATTATTTCCTAAGAAAATAGAATTACATAAATCAGAGTATAAGTTACATGAATAAAAATTATAAAAGAAATCATTCATACCTTGATTTAACAAATAATTTCCTAATTGAGAAAAATCCCATGAATAATCAACATTAATTTCATTTCCTAAATCAAGCATGCAATAATTAAAAGTTTAATCATAATTGTAAGCCATTTTATTCAAGAATTAGAATTTTAACAATATGCACTAAGTGAATATTAAAGGTAAATTATTCACACTAGACTACGATATAATTTCAATTAAGCACACAAGTATGAAATTAAAAGCATAAATTAAGAAATATGTGAAAGAAGAGAAAATTAAGAATAAGAAAATATTTACTATAAGTACTTAATCAAAAACACAAAATTATTTTATAACAGCACTCATTACAGCCCAACAACGGGACCAAGAACTTGATGCAAGGAAATTTAACATTGCAAGTATACAATGATCGCACCAAGTCATATAGGAGAGCAAAGGTTGTCATATCTACGGGGAGTAGGAGTGTTGTTTCCAATAATATTGTATTTTGACCAAGTAAAATTAATTTAAAGTTGAGTTTAATATTAATTTATTAAACAATAAATTAGTCTTTAACTAAGTATATGAAGTGAGATGAGTATAGTAACAATCACAAGAAAAGGCTAAAAGCAGTTATCATGAAAAAATATGTAAGAACTTTCATTATCATTTCATTCATTATCAAGCTTTAATTTCTTATTTAGGGATTATTAATTCCTTAAGTCCTTAGTATACTTTCCTAAGTTATACCAAGGCTTCAATTAAATTAATCTAATCATTTTTAAAGTTAACTCAATGGAGAATAAAAATAATAGATTAATAATTGATCCCTTATAAATAACGTAAAACTTTTATTCCCATTATAAGTCTACAAATCAAAATTGTAATCAATTGTCTTAACTTATGGATTCACTCATATTATAACCATAAGTTAAGAGGAAGGAAAATAAAGATAAAGATGAAGAATAAGTAGATCACAATTTTTGTTGTGAATATAGGACCTTTAATTCTGTTATAGATCTAGTATACACAATTGTGAGCAACTTACCTAAATTGTGGATTCACTTCCATTATAACAACAAGTTAGGTAATAAAATAAAAATAAAAGAAGAAGAAAAAGGAGAAGAAAAAGAATTAGAGAATTGATTACAACTAAATAAGAGAAGGGAATTAATTAAAAATGATAACATAAAAATTCTTACTTGTTTTGCTCAATAATACCATACATAATGAATTAGGAAAACAAAGGATAAATACTTATCGCCTGTTAGCCTTGTTCCCATGGTGATTCCTCACTTCCAAGCCACACTTTACGTCTTATGAAAGTACAAAACTCATTCTCAACCCTCTACTTATCTAAAATTAGTATTACAATAATACATTGTGATACCTAAATGAATTCTAAGTTATGGATGATGATTTTAGTTTGTAGAGCACCCTCTATTTATAGGGTTGAGCCTCCCCTGCCCAAAGTCCTTGATTGGCCAACCATATCCACCATTTTCTTCCATTAGTCTAAGTGGTAGGGGTGTAGAAAATGAACAGTTGACTCCTCCATCACCTAAACAATGGAGCAAGCAACACTAGTCGCCCTCTTGTCGCCTAGGTGACAAGTAGGCGACAAGCTAACTTTGAATGATTTCTTGTTCATCGCTTAGGCCATACATAGGTAACAGGCAGTGGTTTTTGATTGATCTCCACCTATTCTCCTATTGGCTGTTAGCTTAGGCAACACTTTTGGCACCTAGACTTCACTCAAGTAATATAATAGACCTTGAGCTTGCATTTCCTTGATTTGGTGCCTTCGGGCAAGCTTCTCTCTCTTCCTTTTTACTTATTTTTATCATACATCAACTACAATACAAATAATAAGTAATTTTCTTTATTTTGATTGATAATTTGAATGAAATAACAAAATTTGTACATAAATTTATTCATATAAAGTTTTATTTTACTTGGGTTAAATCCAACAATTATGGACTTAGGTTAGCTTCTAGATCTATTTATAATCTCAATGATTGAAAAAGAGGAATTTAAATTGTTGAAATTTTACTCAATTCCAAAAAGTCGTACCAAAGCCGCTTCATGTTAAATTATTGAGAAAAAGATTTATATATTGATTCTTGACATAGATTTTGTATTTTTAAAATTTAACAAATTTGCTTCACTTTAAATCTAAAAACATATCATGATTTTTGGGCTTATGGTGAAATCCAAATTAAAATGGGTTGTTCGTTAATGTTATGATGAATTCATATTTTTTGTGCAATTTTTTTAACATTCATTTATACATGTTTTGTTTAAGAAAATCTAGATTTACGAGTTTCTAATGACAAATTCATTAAGTTTTGGATTTTTAAGTCAAATGGCATGGAATCAATGCATGTCGTGAGATTAAATTACATTAATTGAATAATTAAAGTTAAAGAATAAAAAAGATAAGACTTGAAGGTGAAAATTTCAAAATTTTTGAGAAATTTTCTCCTGAACAAATTTAGATATTGCAAATCTGAAAATTCTTTATTGCAGTGGGAAATTAGGCAATATGGAAATGTGGCTTTCCTGATTAGGTATAATATCTTAAATTCAGCTATTGGTATTCATTTGGATATCAATGTTATGCAATAAATTGATTGAAGTGTCCTACTAAAGTATGCTCTCTTATAAAAATAATTTGTTAAGTAACATTGAAAATGTAGTTTACATGTAATTCATGCAAGTATCTAAAAAGCATAGAGGACGGTAAATATTTTTCCGAATTGCTTATGCACATTTTGATAATAAGCACACAACAATTATTGGTGTAAAATTGAATATTAAATTGCTCCGAATGAATATTGCTGCCTGACGTGTTTTGTTGCTAGTGCTCAGTTATTATGTCAACATATCGCTCGCAAGTTAATGTTTTCATCAAAAGATAAAAAATATTAGTGTTGTATGTACCAGTATCTTGTTGTGGGCCTTAGCAACATTGAAATTTATTATTCAGTTAATACAATTCTAATATGAGCATGTTGTTTATGTTATATAGGTTTATGTTTGCTATGAAGTTTTGCAATTCATATCTCCACTAGCATAATTCCATTACCATTTTAAATGATACTCACTTCAAGTCCTTACAGTAGAACATGATGATTGATCTTGAAGTCGTAGACTTAGATCTTGTGTTAAGTGATTGACTCACACTTCTCACTAACAAAAGTACATCAAACAAAAAGAGAGATTAAAATATGAAAGACATCGAATTGCATCAGTCTCATTGTCATGAGATGTAACATTATAGAAGCTTTTTTGGGCATTAAATCTAAAAAAGAGGATGCAGCAAAAGTTTTCTTCAAGACCTGAAGCAAGGGATTGCCAGAAGCGAAAAGATTGAAATAAGTACATTTTTGGCTAATCTCATCTGAATGAGGTATAAAGAAAAAGAAACATTAATGAGTACATTATGAACATGTCTCATATTGCTTCAAATTCCAATTAGATATTCCAGACCACTTGTTAGTACACTTAGCTTTAGAATTGCCTCCAATACAATTCAATCAATTCAAAATGAGCTATCAATGCCAAAGGGATTCATATTTCCTTAATGAACTCATTTACACTGTGTCTAAGAGGTAGAAAGATTAACGAACGATAAGATGAAATATACACATTTTTGCATCCACTTCAAAGGACAAAAGGAATAAATAAAAGAACTAAAACGCAAAGAAGTTGCGAGTGTGACACAGCAAAAGAAACAACATAAGGAATATAAGAAGATGTTTGTTTCTTCAATGGAATGACAGAGCATAAAATGAAGCATGCCAATTATTGCACTTAGTGTGATAAGAAATGTTATGCTTTTCAATTTTATCTATTTTGAGATTAATAATTTAACTTTGGTCCCTAAACACACTTTGTAGACAGATTTTAGTGTAACAAATGATATCAATGTGTTCTTGTGTTGTTAGTGCTGTTAATAAAGTGTCCTCTAATACCAAACTATTAGAAAGAGGTACTTGAGGGATATTGATTGTAAATATTATTCTTATTAATTAATAAAATATTGATGCTTATGTTGTCAATATTCTAGTAGAATTTTCATGCTTAAAAATCTTATGTGATGTAAAGTGTTATATGTGCCCATTTGATCGAATTAAAAAGTCTTATTTATAAAAGGTTATGAATATGAATATAAGATCATCTTAGTACACAATTACTAAAACTAATTTGTGAGTCACAAACACTCCAAAAGGTATTAGAGAGTCTCTACAACTTGCACATTTTATATTTGTACAATGAGTGTCATGTCGTTTAGTATAAAATATAGAGAATACATGCATAAGGATGCGTCATTAGAGAATGAGTATTTGGACAATGACTTGTAGAACAAAGTAAGTACATAGAGTTCACTTTTTACTACTAACTTTTTGCTTTGTAATTGTGTTAAGTACGTATAGATCTTAGATTTGATATAACATGATTCTCTTGTTAGCATGACGATCAGCGTGTCATTAGAACATTAAGGACCAACATCTATTTAGTATAGAATAGGGTCATGAGCCCATCATACCATTATTTAAATGCATATGGAGGCAAATATACATTCAATAAGGAATTTGTCTCCTTGTAAGTAACCAAGGCATTTGTCTTATACAGTTAATATTCTATGAGATGAAAATCCTTAGTTAAGGTAGTGTGTGTTCAGAAATGAGTTTCCCATAGAATTATTAGCCTCATGAGGAAACATAAATTGGTCATATAACCAAGTTTGTAAGTTTGACTAAATCTATAACTCTTACCTAATTTGGATAAAGTAAGACAAATGGTCTGTATAGCAAGATATTCATGAGCAGGAGAGTTAATTGTGATCCATTCACTTTACTTTAAATGGGCTATGATATGGGCCACAGGCTATGATTTACCTATATTTTTCAAGTTATACTCATTGTCAGTAAGGATGAACCTAGATAATCATACACATAAGAACAAGATGATGAGTTAAAAGCATTTGCAAAGTGGTTATAACATGACTTGAGAAGTCTTATGGATGAAGCTTAAGAAATCTCATAATAGAATTAATTTGATTACAATTGGATTAGACCAAATTAGAATGATTTATTTCTCATTATATTTGTTATTGATAAGATTACTAATTAGAAACATGATATACCTTTAATTTAATTAATAGAGATTAATTCAATTAAAGAAACATGACACAAAAGAACTATTTTATGCTTATTATGTTTGTTAATAATGGAGATTATTAAATGGAAACATAATAGGCCTTTAATCTAACTAATGGGATCGATTAAATTAAAGAAAATAATTTGAATGGACTTTAATTATTAATTAAATTAATAATTACAGAGGATAGGCTTGAATTAATTTTACAATCCATGTAAAAGCCTATAGAACCCATTCCACAAGTTCTTGGTATCCAAGTATATGTATGATTGTGTCTTAAGACTAAATCACTTGAAAGAGTTCTAAAACATAAAATATTGTTCACACGTGAATGATAATACTTGATTTTATAGCAACTTTAGCCTCTTGCTGGAGTAATTTTGTGAGGATTTGAAACTTTTATTGTTAAAATTCCTTGTGAAAGTGCTTTTAGTTGAATATTTTGCATTTGAGAGTTGATTGAATGGAAATTGAATGAAGAAAGGATGATTTTGGGCATAATTGCAACAAATGTTGTTTGATAGTGTAAGATGTAACCACGAGTGAGGATCTCATGGATGTGACAAATGCATTAGCAAAAGCAAAGGCAATAAGTGATTTTGTGTAAACAGCATCGCAACTGCGAAGGGTAGAGTCGCAACCTTAGAGGAACAAGTTGCACTCCCTCCTCATAACCGCAATATGTTCTAGGGATGACTGCTTTTGAGGACTGCAAATATGAGACAGAGAGTCACGGCAGCAAAAGTTGAGCTTGCGAGTGCGAGATAAACTGTACTGCATTTTGGATTAGGTCCATAGTTGAAGCCCACAGAAGGAAGATTGAGCGTCATAGCTACAAGAGATGGGTTCGTAGCTTCGGAATACAATTATAGGTCATATGTAAAGTTCGCGCCCAGGTTCACAGAGGCGAAAAATGGATTCTTGACCATAAAAGCATAGTTTGTGGTCACAAGAGAAGCAGTGCAACACAATCTAGCTATTCTTAAAAGTATATTTTTGGCCGATTTTGAAGCTACTTTTCATAACCCTAGTTGCCTACATATAAAATGAACTCAAAAAATAAGTCTTAGGAGACCTTTTAGAGCATAGGTTTTCATTCCAACGCTTAGAAACATAAAACACAAGGTTGAGTGATAACATGTGGAATTAGAGTGGATGGGTGTGTGTGGACTAGTAATGGCTTCCTTAACTTTCAAATTTGAGGGCAAGAGTTCAAACCCTTCACTATCTATTGTGAGTGTGAGTTAGTGGTAAAAAAAAATGTGTGGAATTAGAGTATATTTGTGTCTATTGTGTGCTTAAATTATGCATTCCTGTGAGTTAACATAGAAAAAAAAATATGTATCATGCATAAAAAGTACTAAACATAATGATTTTGGTATGAAAAAGTATAAATATGGGATTAATTATTAATTTGAAACATTTTCTACACTTAAAACATGATTTTATGTTCACAAGCTAGTGTTGCAGCCGCGAGGGGAAGCATTGAGGCTACAGATGAAGAGGATGCAACGTGACTCAACTGCAAAACATTTTGGAATTTTCACAGTCATTGGTCACAATCTCAGAGTCAAAGGTCACAACTGCGAGAAGCTTTGGTGTAGAGGCAGATTAGGAGTGTAGACCATTCTAGAAATTTTGCAAATGAAAGTTGTGACTGTAGGGATGCATGGCACAAGAGGGAGGCAAGTTGGCACGATTGTGGGAATTTGAAAGGAAAAAAGTTATGCAAACCCGAGCCCAAGTTCATGGACACAAGAAAGGATATTACAATTGTAGAGCCTGGTATTGCCGCTGCAAGAGACGGCGTAATAAAACTTCAAACTTTGATCTTGCGTGAAAATTTTAGGGTTTTTTCATCTTTTCACACCATATATGAACCTAGACACCATATACCTATAAATACATATTCTCCACTTCTTGGAGAGGAGTTAGATTTATTTTACTTTTTTAAATACCTAGGAACTTAGGAATACAAGATCAAAGGATTGGAGTTGGAGGACTCTATGCAAAAGCTTGAAGCATCTTCATCACCCACGCAACGTAGGATCATTACACTATATTTTTCATACTTTTTATAGTGTTTTTACTTTGTTTAGATAATGAATAATGTAGACATGTGTACTTTGTTCTAAGTGCTTGTTTCCGTTTATTGTTTTCTTTTGCTAAAATTGTGAGGCTTAACTCATAAGAATTTGGTTATATCAATAAATATAAAATCCCTCCTCGTGAGAGTGATACATATACTTACCATAATACTAGATTTAATTATAAATTTAATTTCCTTGTGGTGATTGACCCACATCATATTCTAGCACCATTACTGGGGAGGGTGATGAGTGCTATTGAACATTGTAAGGGATTACTAGATTAGGCCATTTAGTTTCTTTTTGTTTTTTTTTTTTCCTTTAGTTCACTCTTTATTTTGTTGGTGGGTTAAATTCTTATTTATAGAAACAATTGTATGTGTAGGAGTAACAGTATTGATTTTGATTTAGATCTAGAGATTGAACTAACTCTTTGATAATATGTGGAATTATAGTATATTTGTACCCTATTGTACTTAATTTATGCATCCATGTGAATTGAAATAGTTAGAACATAATATCATGCATGAAAAATACTAAACATAATGATTATGAGGTGAAAAAGCATAGTTATGAGGTTAATACTAATTTTATATCATTTCCACACTTAAAATGCAATTTAATGTATGTAAGTCAATGCCGCAATCACTAGAGGAGGAGTTGCGACTGTGAGAAGTGATGATGCAATCGCGAGGCTCAACTGTGCAGCATACTAGATTTTTCATGGTTGGAGGTTGCAATCGTGGGGTTAAAGCTCGCAATCACAGAAGGTATGGCGTGGTTGGGGAATTTGGTGGTAGAGCATTTTGGAATGTCTAAATTTTGTCCTACTCTATGTTCCAACATTCATTTGAACTCATAACTTTGAAGTAGGCCCTTCTGGCACCAAACTTAGTTTCACTACTCTTAGTTTATTAGCGACTAAATCAAATGATAGAGATAACGACAACATTCTTGTGAGCTCCCTTCGTCATTCTAGGGTCCAAGGGGGATGTACTACTATTGATGTTGTTGGAGCTACCGCTAGTGCATCAATGGGGAGTCCAGTCGAAAATGATTTTGAGTCCGAGGGTTTTGAAATGCTATCATTTTTAAAGGGGAGTACTTTGCTACGATACTGCTGACTACAAAAGTTACGTTTGTTTTGCTCTGATACCCTGTTTGCTAGGTTTCATGGATTTCTTTTGGTTCTCTAGGCTTTCTTACAGTTTTTGCCAATTTAAGCCCTGTAGTAATGGATGTTGTTACTACACTTTTGATATTTGTAACTCATATTATATCATGTAGTGCAACAAGTTTTCCATTATTCTAATATGAATAAAAGTTTGTAATTTATGATGGAATTCTTATGGTCTTATCATTGTTAGCTTAGTCTTCTTATCTAATAAATTAGATTTCACTTCTAACACAAGTATTGTGTTTCATAAAGACACAAGGAAAGAATGTTAAGTGCCACGTGTGGGAATGTTAGTACCACATGTGCAAGAATTTAAGTGTTGTCATTATTCCTAGCACAATTTCTAATGTGGCACTAACATGGTAGATTATTTTCTTTTAGAAATTCTAAAATTCTAGTGACTTGTCCTAACCAATATTGTAATATAATCTACTGTAGAATTTACCAAATTTGGTAAGGTGATTCAACCAATTTTTTTCCTTCTTAAATATCATTATGTGTTTTTAACTTAACCAATTGAAACTAATCTAATGATATTATAACAGATTAGATTGGATATGGTTAACTTTAACTTATCTATAAAGATATAGCTAATCTTAAAGTTGACTATATCTTCACTTACTCATGTCTAATCCAATGCAACCATACAAGGAATAGTTTGCAAGGATTTTTAGATCATGTCAGTTAGGAAAGATTGTTGAGCTACCGAGAATCAAGAAAAGAAAGAATCCTAAAAATATTGCAACTAATGTTCCAACATAGATAGCAACAGATTCAGGTATTTGAAAAATTTTTAGCTAGATTTCAAAGGAGTTTATTTCCAACCTCAAAAGCTAATAAAGCAAATCTATTTGGATGACCAAGTGTGGAGATTGCATTGAGAGATTTATTCACTCAGCAGAGAACTCTACAGTTTTGCTTGAAGAACTTATGTTCAAGTGAATTTCAATTAAGAGTTTAAATGTTCATCACTGTTTACATCTTTGAGAAAGAAGAAACCAAAATGGTTGAATATATTATTAAGTTTTTCATTTGTCTACTAAAACTACCAAGTGATCAAGTGAAAAGACCATCCTCATGAGATAAGGTTCATCAATCAAACATAGTAGTTGAAACTAAAAAGGAATCTTAGCAAAGTAGAGAGAAGTGGACTTACCGTCTACGGGAGTTAAACTAGAAATATGCCAATAAATTGATGCTAAATGGGATTTGGGTTAGGTGAGTGTTTGTGTGCTAGTTTGGATTGGTTACCCTACCATTTGTTAGATTATTTGTTAGAGAAATTTTTCTAAATTTGGCCACATAGATGTAAGAGAGTTATTTTCGAATTGTATAAACAAATTATTGGTCTCCTTGCTTTTCCAATACTTTCCAACATTATTTACAATATTAACCAACGAACCAACTAACAAAATCAAAGCAGATAAACTAGTTTAATTAGAAATCAATTTATTTTCAATCCAATTTAATTTAATAATCAGTTCCATTAATGAGATTGGTGCATACTAATCAAAACAAGTAAAAATCAAATAAATCAGAAGAAAATTTGGATAAAAATCGATTTTATGTAGTTTTTGATAAAAATTAAAAACAAAATTTCACCTCTTTTTTAATAAAAATAAACAAAATATTTTTAAGTTATCTTATTATTTTTGACATTTTTGCCTCCAAAATGTTTGATTATCATATCATGTATAATTTTTATTACTTATTTTATTTTTACTTTGATTTATTGAATTATTTTTATCTGCATATTATTCTAATAACTTCACATTAAAAATCTCTCACCATTGAGTTGTTTTTATTTTACAAAAATTATTTTCAATATTTATATTTAAATTTATGCTTTGAATGTATTATATTTCTTTTAATTTGTATCATAATTTTTGACATTTAAAGCTTATCATATGGCATATTAATAAATTGATTTGCATTTATTTTGCAGATTTGATTTAA
Source organism: Avicennia marina (assembly GCA_019155195.1). Classification (NCBI taxonomy): domain Eukaryota; kingdom Viridiplantae; phylum Streptophyta; class Magnoliopsida; order Lamiales; family Acanthaceae; genus Avicennia; species Avicennia marina. Next base: position 8,025,369 of record CM032760.1, read on the forward strand.
TATTATTACATCTATGTATATGTATAATATTATATATAATTTAACACATCTCATTTTTTAAAAATGGTTGAATCAATCAAACCAATCCAATGACTTAGTTAATTATTCAATTCAATGGTCGATCCAATTTTAAAAATATTACCTAACAAGAAGATAAGGTGACAGAAGAACATCACTCTTCTATTTCGAAACTAAGTTGTAATGGCATAAAGATACATATTAAATACAAATCGGAAGCCCAAAAACATCAATAAAAATCAAGTGAAATTACACATTTCCTTGTTTAACATTACTACGCCCAAATCTTAAATGAAGGCTATGTTCGTCCCAAATTAAGATGAAGAAGAAAAATTTACGCGATTTGAGTAGAAATAAAAACTATATTTGATTTATAAAATTTAGGTAAGCAAAATATTTTTATATGTATTTAATATGTAATAATAATTAAATAATATAATAATATTTAAATTTGTAAAATAAAAAAATATTGATTTAATTATGAATAAATATATTAATTAAAAATTTATTAATTAGTTATAAAACATAACAAAAAAAATTTAAACTTAAATTGAAATAAAATTTATATGAGAAAATATTTAGTTTATAAAATTTTCAAATGATGAGTAGAATAATAAATACTGTAGAAATAAACACACCCCAAGTGATTACCACACCGTATGATTGATGTTGAGGCAATTGTTGAATTATTACCCTTCGTTTGCTGGAAGTACGATTGTAACATTCATTAAACAAAAGTGACGAGGGCATTGTGATGAGTTGAAAAAGAAAAACGAAATTTTCAATAAATAGACGATGCACCAAAAATATTTATCTAATACCATTCACTTATAATTAGAAACAGTAATAGGCATCGAAGGAAAAAACAATTACAGACAAACACGTTTGCCTGAATATGGAAGCTGTTACCTATTTGAACCTTCCTGAGTATTGGTGCATCCTTCTTAACTCTCCCACCACAACCAGCTTGCACCCAGTTTGCAAGACTATGCATAGTAATTCAAGCTGGCTTTCTTCTTTGCTTGAACATGGATAATGCCTTCATTAAAATCTTCATGGTTCACCTAAGAATCCCACATCATCCAATAAATTATATTTAACTTAAAATAGGAACCTTAGAAGATGCTATTCCACCCCGTGTATTACTTGATTTATTGTATGTTCATAGAAAGGAATCAAGGCAATAAAAGTTAGAAAATAACCAGGTCAAAAGTACCAAAGTGAGACAAGAAATGCTTGTCCGCACTTGTACACGCAGGATGCAAATGTAAACACACACATTTGCAAGCGTGAGTGCTCACACACGCATGCACAGAGACTGACCTCGGTGGCGTCACGGCGAAGTGCCAACATGCCTGCTTCCACACAAACAGCTTTAAGTTGAGCACCATTGAAATCATCTGTTGAGCGAGCAAGCTCCTCAAAGTTGACATCTGGATGGACGTTCATCTTCCTTGAGTGAATCTGTAGTAAGAGAATAAGATTATATCTATCAATTACTAAACCAGTGTCATCTAATAAAGTTGCAGAAACACAAGGCACTAAATTCAAAGCATGCCATAAAATTAACCAATAAAAAGGCACAAGTAGATTAAAACTCTAAACTAGGTATACCTGCAAAATGCGAGCCCTTGCTTCCTCGGTAGGTTGGGGAAATTCAATTTTACGATCCAGCCGACCCGACCGCATCAAGGCAGGGTCTAAGATGTCTGCTCGATTAGTTGCTGCTATTACCTGAACCAGAAACAGGTGTTAGACGCCAAAGAGAAACGTGAGATAAATATCATACATCCATTAACTACAGGGAAGTGTTATTACAGTGTGTGGATTTGCATCATAATGACACAGCAAGTGCTCCAAATTCATCGTAGGTCAAAACAAAAGCACACAAAGTCATGGGATGGAAACACATCCACCAATCAAGGTTAAAACAACTTTTAAGGCAACATTGCAGAAGTAAATTCATGTTGTATAAAACCATTACAGAACAACACCAGATAAAAACTAAGGGCAAATAAAGGTTAGAGCAAAACCTTTATCTGATCATCACTGCTGAAGCCATCAAGCTGATTGAGCAATTCTAACATAGTCCTTTGCACTTCTCTGTCCCCGCTAACTTCACTGTATAAAAACAGCACATCATTTATATGGCACCAAAGCCCACAACACAGACTTGTCAATTACTTCATCCAGTACATGAAGATTCAAGAAACTGAAAATTGTAAGGGCGGATAGGCAATGAAAATGGCATCAGGCAAGCAACTGCCTCTACCTATCAAAACGTTTTGTACCAATAGCATCAATCTCATCAATAAAAATGATGCAAGGAGATTTTTCTTTAGCAAGTTGAAAAGCGTCACGAACTAATTTAGCTCCATCTCCAATGAACATCTGAATACACCAAAAAAAAAAAAAAAAAATTGATCATAGAAAATCCCAAAAACAAAGAAACTTATGCAAAAACAACCACAACGCTTAGAAGTAAACCAGAGTTTTAATGCACCATGGTACATGCTCATTTTAATAAGCATCAAAAATTTATTTCTCCCCTCAAAGGTATCCTTATATGCAATAGAATTTTAACTGGGAATGCTGAGCAAGGCACCACCAGTATGTTCATTAAAAGGATCACTATGTGGTGCACTTTAGAGTTGTCGAAACAAAAAATTCTGCTTCAATTACAACACATGCAACTGAAACAACTAATACAGTGAATAATATGCATTAATGGAAACTCTATGATCAAGATAATTCACACCCACCAAGCAAAAGAAAGTGAAGCATTAGAATTATTAACAGGATCTTGAGTCTTGACAATACTACACCTGTACGAGCTGGGGACCTGCTAGCTTCAAAAAAGTAGCATTTGTTTGGGCGGCACATGCACGAGCCATTAAAGTTTTCCCTGTTCCCGGAGGACCATATAAAAGCACTCCTTTAGGTGGACGAATACCTAATTTCTGAAATCTTTCTTTGTGTGTCACAGGCAACACAATTGCCTCAACTAATTCCTGAATCTGCAGTAATCATAATGAAATCCCAACAAATAATATGTGCATCAGAGTTTGAAACTAATCAGAGTTCATTAATTGATCAAAGCAGGAAAAAAACATGCCTGTTTCTCCAAGCCTCCAATATCATTATAGTCTTCAGTTGGTTTTTCATCAACCTCCATAGCCTTAACACGAGAGTCATACTCTGATGGCAGAGTATCCAAGATGAGATAACTGTCTTTGTTCACTCCAACAAGGTCGCCAGGCTTCAAATCATCAGGAGCAACCAAACCTACCACTGGCAGGAAAATTGTCTGCAATTTACGTATTATCCACTTTAGAAGTTTGGAAATATTCAAGGACTCATAACATTATCCCAACCAGTTGTACACTATCTATTAGGTATCTTATAGCAGAAATAAAGAGTGGAAAAATTTTTAGTATTATCTAGTGCCATAATTCATAAATCCAGTGAGCCAATTCTTTTTTTCTCCTGCTTTTTAAAGATTTGACGGCCATCAAAAGTTCTTTAGATTTGCCAAATATCATTTGCATCAGTTTTCCTTCAATAGACAAAAGGGAGAAAAACAGGAAAGTACAGGGCTGAAGAAGTTGAAAGTGGAAAGATATACGAGGCTTCCCAACCCCAACTCCAAACTACAAGCACAATCACAAACAGAAAGAGAAAAGGAAAAAGGGAGAAGGACAAGGAGAGATGCATTTAAATATGCTATACCTGGCGTGTAGATGTTTTTAGCACAACACAATTACCCTTCCTTTGGGAGTCAAGATCAATATTTGCACCATCTTCTTCAGCTTCTTCCTCAGGGTTCATTTCCAAAATCTAAGAGAGGAAGAGGTGATGTATCCTGTTAGTTCAACAATAACATGACAATCTTTACCTAGAGAAAACTGGGCTACAACAAACTTATTACCAGAAATTGGTTAAATACCCTTAGATGCCCAGTTTAAATATCATTCGGCTTTGCTATTGAGAATCCCTATCGATACTAAAATAAAACTAGTCTAAGTATTCATCATTATAGGCACTCACCTCAAAGGTTCCTTGTCAGTAACCATATCCCTTGAAAGGCATATACTTTGGAGGCATTTGAAAAGAACAGCAAATAGAAGGAATACAAACATTGACAAACAGTTCACATAAAGATAAATGGCTATATGTGACAACAGTAGACAATTAGGCCAGTCACGGAAAGTAGGAAGCAAAAATAACCGAACATCCCAAATAAATCCTGCTAATAATCTTCTAGTAAAAGAAAGTGGTTTCTAAATTTTTGAAATCCAAACATGTACTGAAGTTCATAACTATATTCAGATAATCTATTTGTGACGTGGACATCTGAACCAAATACCCCTTGCTTTGCCATCCAGAATCGAGTTGAGAATGAATACACGATTAACTGGGATGACATGGCTTGACTTGATACGAGAAGTGAATGATGAAGATGACTTAGAGCCATGGGAGGAGCAACTGGATGGAATTCAGCTTCCAATTTAGGCTTGGAAGGACAAAGAAAGCTTAAAGGATACTAGAATTGCGATCCAAACCATGTCGGATTGATCCATGAGGGAAGGATCGACCCCACACATTCTGATATTATGATTGGCCAGAGGCCCAATCAATCGCATCTAACGGGATCAACCTAGGTGCACGGACCACGATCGGCATGGCTGTGTTCTAGAAATGAAATCACAACATAGGCGGATCATCATGGATTGATCTCAAACTGATGCAATCGATCAGACCTGAGTCCAAATCGATAGAGCTTGCAAGAATGCATATTTTGAGTTAAATTTTTTGATTTTTGAATGTTTAAGGCCCATTGTAAGGCCCATCTCAGCCCATATTAGGGCTTTTGCCCCATTAGGGCCTGATTGTTAACATTTAAGTACCTATTATAATGTTTTGGAAGACAACTCTTGTCTATTGAACATTTTGAATAAAGAATGTTTTCTTCCCTTCTCCATACTTTGTGTTTGTGTGTGATTAACCTCAACTCAAAGTACAAATCGAGTGATTTAACGTGCTTCCAGTGGTTCGTAGCTTGGTGTTTTGGTTCCTTAGTCATAAGGGTTTACCTCACGTGTGGTAAGTTTTTACTTAATTGTTTTGTTACAATCTTGCTGTTCCTCAACCGTATTTTGATCCTTTCTACTTCCCTGTTCACATCAATAGGTATCAAAACAAGTTAATCGAGCTTCTTAATCCAATTGAACAGTTGAGGTAACATTGATTTAATTTCCTCTATCTTTCATTTTATTCTTCAATCTTCTTCATTTTCTCCATTCATTTACGAAAATTCAACAACAAAAAAAAAAGGTTCTAGACTGTTGGACAAATTTTTGCTGGTTTTGTGGTGCTAAAATTTACCAACAAAAGCTCTTTGCTTTTTGGTGGTTTTGTGGGGCTAAAATTCATCAAGAAGAATGTGATCGAAACTCAAATACAAGCCTTGCAACTCTATGGGACTAAGGGACGCGAAGGAAGCTGCTGCACTACAACTCTAGTGCAACGCTGAGGACAACAACTTTAGTGCGGCGTTGCTACCACTCTAGGCTCTTCACCCACCGCTGATTTGTACTGTTTTGTCAGCCAATTTGTTATCAATTTTGTTTATTTCTCTTGTTTGATTAAACATACAAATTTTGGTTTCCTTTTGTTACATTGCTGTTATGATGAGAAATAATAGATTTTTAGTAATTGTGTGGTGTGTGGGCTGTTATGGGCAGATGAGAAATAGTGGAGTACATATATGCATGTTGATGCTCTTGGAAATTTTTTTTGCTGTTTATGGTTTTTTCTATTGTTCTGCTGTTAGTTGTTCCTTTTGTATTTGTTCTGCTGTTTATGTTCCTTTTGTATTTGTTCTGTTGTTTATGTTTTTTTCTATCATTCTGCTGTTTTACGTTCCTTTTGTATTTGTTTTCTATTGTTCTGCTGTTAATCATATTTTGCACGATGCTGAATTGCTATTCTTTTTTGTTGCTTTTTTACAGTGCTGACTGTTGAAATTGTTGTTCTTTTCTCTTACTTTTTTTTTTCTGTTTTTTACATGATTTGTTTGTTTAAATTTTAGAGTTTTTTACACTTGAAACTAATTATTAATGCATTTATCAATGATATTTGCCCCTTTTTAATCAGAAGTTGACATTTTCATAGTTATTTTATATTTCAAAGGCATATATTAGAGACATGAACATTTTTAATTAATTTAATATATTGTACGCCACACTTCAATATGGTGTGTGCCATGGCTCTGAAAGAGATTTGCATCATGCGGCTCATGCCGCCATTCACCTTTCAAAGCTATGTTCTAGGTAACTCGAGTGCTGTGTGCATTTGATGGAATGTTTTTGATGACATTCCCCAATGGGAAGAGAAGTATGATAGCAATGTGGTAGATGCATCATCTTATAACTCCACACTAGCACTCATTCAGAACACTTACATAATGGGGTTTAGGCATGCTTGTCTTTTACATAAAAGAGATGTTGGGAATGTTATGTATGCCTTAGCTAAGTTTACATATCTTGCAAATTTTTGTTGAAAAGAAGAATATTTGTTTTCGGGTGATAGGACCTATGGTTCTAAATGTTTGCAACCTGAGTTGATTAATTGGAAGATTTATGATATTGGATGGTTGGGACACTTTTGTGTCACCACGGTAGTGAATTTATTGTAGGAATAAATTTAGTGGATGGGTTGGGACACTTTCTACATGTTTGTCACACTTCGATTGATCTCAATTAAGGAGACACGAAGCTACAAAGAAGTTTGTGTTTGACCTGAGAAATTAAATCTTGTTGCATATCAAGGAGAGAGCAACTGCAAGTAGTGTGACGAAATAAAATTACAAGGTAAGTGTGGGTTTGTAATCTTAGTTAATATTTCTAATGGGGACCCCTTCTATGTAGGTGACAAGAAGGAATCACAGTTGATGGAACAACCTTTGCAAGAGAAGAAGAATGATGTGGACACCCAAACTAAAGACCCTTTTGCTTTGCTATCTGAGAATTGTGATTTGGACCATGATAGATCAATCCATGGGGAAGGATTGACTGCCAGGCATTTTAACGTTACGATCACCCAAAGGCCTGATCAATAGCAATTGGCAGGATCGACCTAGGCACACTCTAGCACTTACTGGATTTATGATCACAAAGGCCACAATTGGAACGGCTGCTTTTTGGAAATACGATCGCTACATGGGCAAATATCATCATGGATCAATCTCAAACTGACACAATCGATCGAACTTAAGTCCAGATCAATTGCAACAAGTTGGAATGTAGATTTTGAGCTGAATTTTTTTTATTTTTGAATGTTTGGGGCCCATTGTAAGGCCCAACTCTACCATATTAAGGTTGTTCACCCATGAGGGCTTGTTTGTGAGCATTTAATTACCTATTGTAACGTTTTGGAAGACAACACTTGTCTATTAAACATTTTGAATGAAGAATATTTTCTTCCCTTCTCCATAATTTCTGTTAGTATACAAATTGGGTCATTTGGTGTGTTTCCAGTCGTTTACGGCCGTCAATTTCAGTGATTGAGTGGGAGTTCGGTTACATTGCTAAGAGAATCCCCTGTACCAGTTCCCCTTGATCAAATTGCAAGTTACGCTAGGTTTTGACTTTGATGTCGCTGCGCGGAGAGTTCTCTTGTTTAGTTCCCCCCAAGCCATCGTGTTCATATTGCTGCTTTTTACGTTTACGAAGACGAGGCAAGAGATGAGAGGATGAAGATAGCTGCTTTCATAGACGCAGGGGAAGAGGTGCTTCCTCCATATAGGACCGAGAATTCCGAAAGGAATGAGAAAGCGGCACATCTATCTTAGCCAACCAAGGAAGACATCTCGCATATCGTAGATGAAAGGCAAACCCATCTCGTCAAGTCAGTTTTATCTTCTCCATATTACTATATCTCTACAGTCAATAATTTTATATGAGAAACTACTGAACTCAATCACTTGCTGCCGTTACTCTTCAATTTAACATGGTATCAATCCAATTTGTTGTAAGGATTTATCTCGTGTGAGGTAAGTTTTTTCTCAGTTGTTTTGTTACAATCTCACCGTTTATCTATTCCTCAACCATATTTTGATCCTTTCCACTTTGATGTTCACATCAATTTGTTTCCTATAAAAGATAAAAGTTACATTCCTCCTTAAGTGCTACCCACTGCACATACAAGTAGAAATCAACCTAGACCATAAAACCTCCTAAAATATACACTCGCTAGTAACCTACCATTTACAAAGATCTCAAATTTATCAGTAAACTTGAGACTGACTGAAGGATGATGACTGACCCATATAGCATGAGAAGCTGCTTCCGACAAAAATCTAGAGCCGACCCCAATGTTGAAATCCCCTTCAACAACTTTATACTACGTTTTAATTTCTAGCACTCTACTTGAAGTTATCTCTTTTGAACTTAGAACTTTCATGGTCCCGTTAAGCTTTTTTTTCTTTTTAATTGCCAATGATGGAAAGAACAAGGTTTCATCCAGAAATAACAAGAAACAGCACGAAATCTTCCTTCAACCATTAGTCACCTACCAACATAGACAAGAGTTTTCCATAAAGAAGCACACGCAATCGCAACAACAATTAGACCATGACAGCTTTGCCGGTTCCTCATAAGGTCCTAATTCATTTAAATTTCCTGTATTCCATAGGTCCAGACACTGAATCTAAAATCCCCAACAAAACAACCTATTTTAAATAGTACATAAATTTCGAGCTAAACGCCAACAAAAATTACTACATAAATACCTCAACAATATTTCCGACCAAATACGGAAGCTGCTTGTTCAGCTTGATTTTCTCCTTATTCTCTTTTGTCTTCTCTCGAAATGAATCCAGCTCCAGTTTCGAGCTCTGCAACTCTTCCTACCAAAAAATAAAAAATAAAAAACTCGATTTAAATCACTAGTCGAGCTTCACCAATTAAAAATTTATTCGAAAACAGAACTAAATTCATTTTCCATTCGTTTCCACATACGAATTACAGTACGAAACATCGGAAAACGAACCTTGAGGATACGAATGTCGTTATCGAGAAGACGAGAGGCTCGATTGATGTCTTCTGTGGACATAGAGGAAATCTGGTCGCCCTCGAAGTTGTCTTCGGCCATCGGTGTCGCCATCCCCGATCACCTGCTCGTTATTTTGTGTGCGTATGCAACAAAGGGACAGTCAGGAAAGCAGAGTTCGGATCAAGTTTACTTGCGCGGAGGGTATGACAATGGCACACAAAAATGACTTCTACAGATGGTTTCCGGATCAAGTCATCAAAGGCCCGTTTGGTCGGCGTACTTAACGGTGCATTTGAATGGGAAAATTTTCGAGAATAAATTTTAAATTCATAATAATAAATTTATTAAATTTATTTAAATAATTTTATTTTTTAATGGAACTCAAATCCTTTAATTCTCTTATTTAAACTAGATTTTTAATCTTTAAAGTAGATTTAAAATTCTTTTTATTTGGAGTCATTTGAAATCTTTCAAATAAATTTTTTTTTTCTAAATAAAAATCTTTCAATCCAAATGGAAGCTAATTGTATTCATCGTTGTCGGTTCTGTAGTTGGACTTTTGATTAAATCATATATAACCCATCAAATATTGGCCCAATTAGATTTCTCAAAAATTAAGATAACAAGTATTATTTTTTATTTTTTCTCCTCTTAATTTTCCCTTTCTTCCTCAAACTCTCATTTATTATATTATTCTTAATTTTAATTTTTGTTCGATGTATCTTTCTATTTATTTTCTTTTAATGTATTTTTATTTTTTTTCTCTCATTTGTTCTCTAACTTTTTATATTCTTTTTATCTTAATTTTTCATATGCTATTAATTTTGTATAATTTTATTTTTATTGCTAAAGTTAACTTATATATATTAATTATCAAATAGTTATTTATAATTTTGGTGTATATTCTTAATCAAACATTGCAATTAAATTATATCAATTCACATAAAACATGTTTCATTCATAAAATTTAGCTTGCAAAATAATTTTTTGACTTCACATACAACAAATGTACAAAAATACTTAGTATTATTATTATTATTATTATTATTATTATTATTATTATTATTGCAATTACTGTTACTCCTACTACTTATACTAATCATAGCGTCTATACTATTTTGTTACACCTGAGAGGCGCAAAAAAAACAATCTTGGTATTAAAAGTGAACTTACCGTCAACCTTCAACTATTGAATAGTTGTAATTGACTTTGATAAGTTACAAATACACGTTTGTCTTCCATTGCTTGGTACAAAATGCTACTGCTCCTCTTTGTTATTTACTCCATGATGATGCTGCGACCTGTAAAAGTTCTTGGCTCTTCTTTGTCTTTTTGGTGTTTTCTCGTTCCCATATATTAAAGAAGCCATATTCATTTTTTCAACTTATAATTTCAAGGAACTTGTGGAAAGAACAATTAAGCTTGCCCAATAGATAAGATGTTCATCTCTTAAAATTGATTTCTAGAGATTGAGTGAAATTTAATTTTTGAGAATAAATCATGCAATGTTTGGTCTAATCCGATACATTTTGTGAAAATAAAAACACAACAATGATGTTTTTGTAACATGGTGCAAGGGTTGCTTGATGTGATAAGTTAATATGTCTATTTGTAAGAACAATTAGATATGGGGATCTAATAAAATATTATTGATGTGATGCATTTGTAAAAATTATGTTACATCTTGATCAAATAAAATATTATTAATATGATGTGTTTGTAATAACAATGTAATATATTGATTGAATATTTTAGTAAGTGAGAGATAGATATGAGTAGCTACATGACAAATCATATTGTAAAACTTTTCTAATAGATTTATTTTTAAGAAAAGAACCTAAATGAATTAATCACTTTTTGTGAGTCAATAGCATCGTATATTTATTGTAGACTTAAGTGATTAAGCAGTCACAACCATCTTCACAAATTCATTCTTTGGCTTTTGTCAAATCCCCAAATGTTGTTTATAGGTCTTATCAAATATCAGCCAATCATCACTCATCATTCAATCTCATCACCGTCTAGTCACGATCTTCTCACCGGATTGAATGCAAATGCACACGTGGCTGTATCACACTTTTGAAAAAAATTAATAAATCTTTTATCATGTATTAAAAATATGACACATGTCATCGTCTTAGACACTTCTTGTATTTGGACAATATGCGGTCTCCGTGACCCTTCTCACATGATTTGGGCGTATACCAAGTGCTTGAATTTATGATGCTTGTTAGTCAAAAATAAAACTTTTAAATATTTTAATTAGTCGCTTTCTTTGTCAAATTACATTTTAATGCGTATTTAACGAATGCATTTCTTTGCAATTTAATAATATATGGAGTGCCTATTTCATGAACGTTTCATAAGAATTATCTTGCCGCTTTCTCTATTTTATGTGTTTTGAGTTTCAATTATTTTTCAACTATAAATATAAATCAAGTTATTATCATAATTTATGTACTTAAAGTGGTAATTAATTTGAATTTAACAATGATTTATCAAATTGATTTTTGTTGATTTTAGAAACGACAAAGATTTTTCAATAGAAAAACAAAGAAATTTATTTTATATATTTTTAAATATTAAAAAGTATGACTATAATTGAAAGGCATGTTTGTTTTCTAAAAAATCCATTTATTTTATTTTTCTTCCTAAAATTTTGAATTGTTTGTTATCTTTTAAAAACATTTCTCAAACTTCAATTTTTATTATTTTTTAACCTATCATAAAACTAAAGTTAATAATTTGTTGAAATTTTAAAAATCATCTGCCAAGGAAGAGAAAAGGGTAGAGTAATTCTTCAAGAGTAAGATCATTTTTACAAGGACAAATGTCACGAATTGAGGCATTTGCAATGTGCCATGAGAGTGGAGTGAAGAAGACCCTTTTTATTGAGTGCTTCTTCTTGATTTTATTTAATTAGTTAGGTTATAAAATGTGCTACTATCATGATATATTTGCACATATATAATACACATGTGATTGTACACATCATCAAAATCATTGGCTTAATTGTTGAAAAAATCCAAAATTATTTTCCTTAATTTAATTGATATAGTTTACCCTACTGATGCCAATGAAGATATGGAGAAAATTAATTATATCTTGGAGATATGGATATATCAACAAATTGGAAAGATTTGACTATAATTTGCAAGAGAATTTTTCTCTTTTTTTTTTTTTTTTTTGGGGGGGGGGGGGGGGGGAGATTTGGAATATTTACTTTTTTTTTTCCTAAGAGATTTGGACATGGAACAGGTCATGACTACAAATGGAAAGTCAACTCATGTTGCAATATCAGAAGAACATAATATGAAAAGTGTAGAATTGTCCAAATCCAATAGATCATGAAGTATCTTGGGCATCCTTCTTTCCAGGAAAATGGTTAGAAAGACCTCTACACATAGTGGAGACTTTAGAAACATGAAGACAAACCTTGTGTAAGTCTTTTAAGAGATTGGTGGATGCTTTGCCAAGTACATACATCAACTATTTTGTTATGGCCTGAATACAGTGCATATGTTACATTGAACATTGTTTTTATCTTGTATTTTAAGTAAAGAATCAAGTATTGTATATTGTATCTCAAATAGAGGTGTTCACCATGGCAGAAAGTTGGGGCCTAAAGGGAGTCAAGTAAAAGTTCTAAGAGTGTTTGTGGTAGAATGCCAACTAGTTGAGAATTTAGTGAGGTAGTGAGTAGTTTATATGAGATTTGAGTGAGTTTTAGTTGTAAATCTCATTGACTTAGTGAATTGTTACTTGACTAGACAAGGCTCCATAGATGTAGGCATATGGACACTAACCCGCGTTAATGTATCACATGTTCATCTTTTCCTCTACTTTTTGATTGGTTTGTGGTTGTTCTATTGGTGTGCATGTAAATTAAGCCAATGTAAGCACCTTGAATTTGATAGTTATTCACTTCATGTTTGTGCATTGTTTTCTTGTTACATCATCACAACAATGCATTGTTGTTATTTCGCAATAAGCTCAAATTAATGGACATTGTAAAAAGGTTGTAAAAAATTGAGCTTCAAATAATTTGAAAAAAAATTAATTTAATATTATTTTCACATTGTTATTATTATTATTATTAATGTTATGGAATAAGGATTAATTTATATAGCTTCAAAATTTGGAAACATTTTTGTAAAATGAGCTCGAATTAATGGCCATTTTGAAAAGGTTGTAAAAAATGAGCCTAAAATAATTAGAAATTAATTTTACATTAAATTAAATTTATAGTTTGCTATGTGATAAAAATGGTGTGATCAAAGTGTACAATATAAAATAATTGTTAGTGATATGCCCTCTCTAACGCCAATAGATAATGTCAGATAATAGAGGCATATAGGTTGTTATATGTCTAGCTAACCGTTGAGACATGTGTTCAACTGCTGTCAAGGTGATCGTCATCTACAGATGCTCTAGAACTTACTAGAGTGGGCATAAAGTTCACCATCTCAATAGCCATGCTCGATAGCTGCTCTAAAATGTATTGGACCGGTTGTTGAGCTCGTCATCTAGACAGCCATGCTTGATAACTACTCTAGAACGTACTATAGTAACTATCAAGCTAGCCGTGGAGACGATCATGCTTGATGACCAACCAAATAAATGCACTGTCAAGCTTGTTGTCTTGACAAAAAGCTCAACAACTCTTAATCTTAACACCATTACCACTCTCCAACTCTCTATCATGTGTGCTCCACATCCATCAACACCTCAATTCTTCTAAAACATATATAAGTATCCCTATCTACGATGCATTTACATAATTTTGAATACGTTTATTTGGTTTTTGTTAAATTAATTCTCAAATTTTGTGCTGTGTTGGTAGATGTTCTTTTATAGTTTATTGTGCTATAAATAATATATTTCGAACTGATTTACTATTGTAAACATTGTCTGTTAGCTTTAACAATTGATATACCTAATAGTTTTTGGATTAATTGAAGCACAAGTGTAATTTTGTTATATTTGTTAATATATGCATCGCCAAAATTTTGTTAATCTAATTGTTCCAAAATTATGAATTTGATATACTAAGAAATGGTCTGTTGCATTATTTAGTAAATATAAATAAAAACTGCACGGTAATTATATTATAAATTTCAACGGGGATTAATTAGATGCATTGTTCATGGATTAAATTGCAGACTCGCCCTAGCAAGATTCTAATATAATATATAGAAGTCCCCCCCAGAAGAAAATGTAGGGTCCTGCTTTTTGGTAGTGGAATTGACTTGAAGAATAATTCTCCAGCACTGTTATAATTTCTTATCCTTCACATATCCAGCCGCCAGCCCTTGAGAACAAAAGACTTAAAAAAAAAAACATTAATTGATATCTATGCAGAATTATGGGTCCCATATTTCCCACCATTCAAATTTTATACAGCCTTTTTTCATAAAATGCGTGTAATGGAAAGGCTGAGTTAAGCGATCAAGCCATTTCCAAAATTGAAAAAATAATTCCATAAAAAGAGAGTATTGGTATAATTATCCATTGATTGTTAATTAGTTCTTAGTGCCATCATGGCTTTAGTCATTTTCATTATACAAACGTAGAGATTAGATTAAGTTACTGTAACCTTACATATGGGACATTATTTTAAGCATGATTATTTCTTATTCGAGATATAAATCTCAACTAACCACAAAACCAGCCACAAAATGTGCAGTGCCTGAGGGCTTTATCATCTTTTCAATACGACATGCAACCATTCTTACAACAATCAATTTCCACCATAGGCAGGCCCAAGCCTTTTATCAACCATTTTGTGCTGTAGTAGTTTTAGGACATTTAGATAGTCCCATAGTAATAGCTCACCAATTAGCCTCGAGATGTCGTTATAGAAACTCTATGGCATACTATACTCTACTTTTATACTCACCAATTGTGTAATGACCAAAAATTGAGAGAAATTTTCATGTTCCTCACATAGAAGTTGGTCTATTGCATGTAAACCATCAAAAAATTTATCTAACAAGTGCTTAACATAGTTTATTACTTCACTTTGTCTCCCACGAGGACAAGTGTCCTCATCACTAGGTCTTATTTTGTTACTTAGACCTAGTGTATCCATAAATGCTATTGGGCATCATATACCATTCGTTGATTCCATGTAATGTCATGCTCATTATCATATCTAACAGTAGCATGCCTAAGCTTGTCGTCATTTCCCACCCTTTCACCACTGCTATGATTAGTTTAATTATTATAGTTTTTTACAAATTCTTTCCTAAATAAATGCACCTTCACCTCATCAGAATCTAAAAATAGTTGTTCTTACACTACAAATAGGGACACCTGATCCTATTGCCACTCATGAAATTTAACTGCTTAGGGGCCCACTCTACAAAATCATTAACTCTATTCTCGAATTCCTCTATCAATCCATAACACTCAAAAAAAATTTATTGTATATCCAACATCCATTGTGCTTCAACATCTTTCACAACAAGAAAGACACTGAGCAATGCATGACTACACAACTAATGATACTCAAATTTATAATTCATTCCATATGTACATGTAAAACAAATGACAACTAAAGCTTGTGCAAACATCATGACATTCATATCTCTGTAAAATTTCTAAGATTCACACAAAAGATTAGAAGAATCTAATATTGTTCCAAGAAGCATATCAACACACGAGTGTGTGTGCGCGCGCGCGCACGTGTGTGTGTCTATATATATGTATGTATTTATTTATTTAATCTATTTCTTATAGAATAATTTATCAAAAATACTCAAAAACATTATGACTTACTCTTAAATTACATAGTTATGGAGCAAAATTATCAAATACAACTCTAAAAACTTGCTTTTCATTATCCACATCCATGGACCAAAAAAAAAAAAAAACAATTAACGTCACAAGATAATGCAAATAAGAGTAATAATCTTACCTTCAAATTAAAAACAATTTGAAGATTACCTACTTTGTAGTTCGACAAAGGTGGGAAGAAAAATTCATTTGCAAGTGATATAACTTTGTTCTTAATTTTTTTAAAACTAACATCTAAAAATCTACTTCAAAAGGCCTTCAAAAGCCGGCTTTTTGATGACTATCCCAAATTTTAGAATGCCTTCTTCTAGTCATGGAGAGTCATGCGTTTCTAACAACTTTGGGATGCATTTGTGACGACTTTTGTTTCCTATTCGAAATACATTCCATAGTCGTCTCAAATTAGAGACAACCACGTCCCAACTTGAAAATTTTAATTAGCAAGAAAATAAATATTAAAATAATTTCAATAACAAAAACTCTTACTATTCTTAATTTACCAACTATATAAATTTAACTCTTTACTTAGAGTCTCTTACTCACGTAATTATTAAAATATAATTTTATTACAATTAGTAACTTAAATAATCTTTATTATTGTAATCCCTAGGAACTTCGAACACTAATAACCAAATTTTCATTAACATTATTGGTGAATAATTAAGAAATTAATTTTAGTCTATACTTTATTGTCTTTTGTTTTTGTTTGTAATTATTAGAAAATAGGGAAAGTAAGTAGGAGAAGAGATATATTGGTAATAGGTAACAAAATCCCACTCAATATTTTGGATATCTAGGGGAAGAATTTTGACATGATCAGGAGACCTAAAAATAGGGAAAATAGGTTCAAAATTTCATGCGAGAATCTACTAGGATTAAAGATAATTATGTGTGGCAAGTTTAGGACTCTTGAAACACAAGAATTTTTAATTCTCATAAACTCGTAAACAACCCTAAGTGTAAAAAGGTTTTAGAGGTGGAAAAACCAAAATTTCTTCATCCCAAATAGCAGTGGCCATCCATAGCTCTAGAGAAATGTTCCTTGCTCCCCATATGTGATATTTGACATAAAATTTTAATCCAAGTATAGTCTTCTTTATGCATACACTTAGGAAATAGTGACACAAGTGTTGTAAGCACAATAACCATGAATTTAGGTTAGCTACCTGTGAGATGATTCCTGTATGTGTTGTTAAACTTGTAGTATATGCGTAGAAAAGTATAGAAAGTACACATTGATAAATTGCATAAAGTTCTAAAACTATCCTGAACTATTCAAAAATTCTAGAAATATTATTAGTTGGATTTAAAATTATTAGGATCCATGAAAATGCACCTAGGGACCATTGTAATATTTGTGGAAATGAATTTTAATGATTAAAATCATGTAGAATGAGGAAAGTTGACCAAATAGAACCTTACACAACTCCAACATCATTTGTAGCAACCTACACGATCGTGAGACAAGGCATCACGGTAGCAGTGTCTATCTTCGCAATTGTGAAGTGGGCAGCGAGCAACGTTTAGCGTTCTTCATGACCATTGTCATAGTCACAAAGGACAAAGTTGTAATTGCATCGATACCACTTGCAACTTTAGGGCCTAGGCATTGCGAAGTAAGGAACACCGCCATTCGTAGCCTAGTTGTGTTGAGAACCCCACAATTGTGGGCGTGCTTTCCAAGGTCATGAGCCAAGTGTGGAACTTGAACATAATACGATTTTAATGAAATTATTTGATTGGTTAGGAACTCATGAATCGGTATTTAGTGAACCAATTGATCAACAGAAATAAAAGTCAAGGAAGTGGTTACACCCTGTCAGCTTTTACAACTGCTATCAAAACTATTTTTATGTTGCAAGAGAATTTTATTATGTGTTTAAAATTATTTCTAAATATTTTCCTATTTTATGAGAGCATGATTTTGACCCCTTAATTTCATGCAAAACTTAAAGTGATTTACTTTCCTAAAAATTTGGATATGAGTACTTGCAAAATAATTGGTTATAAATTGAATATTTTGAAATCGATTTACACATAATAAAATGTAAAAAGCCTCTCATGTGATGCTGATGATAGTATAAAACGAGTTCCAACCTACCAATTAGGTAATAAATTGGGACCTGCCTAATTGGGTCGAAGTAATAGGCCGGTAATAAGCGAAGTGATATATAATCTTACCAATCAAGACTATAGATTGAAATATCTCCTAGTCGAAGTTAAAGTATTAGGGTCTCTGCAGCATAGCTAATTAAACATGACTCTCCGTAGTGGAAGAGTATAGATAAGGCCTTGATTAGTGAAAATAAAACACAAAGTATGTATCACTATGAGCATACTAAGGAATAAGCATTTGTAAAGTATGTGAATGATGAAATGATCTAGAATTGATGAGAAATGTTCTTTTGTATTGTTGGTTTTTTTAATGTGTTTTATGTTAATGTTTATTTTACAGCTCACATCCATTCAAAAACCAAAAAGACATGAGGTATCATTTATTGAGCAACTCATCGCTCACAATATTCAAATGCTAATTCTCGTAGGGGACACCAATGAGGACAAACAAGCATAGGGATGGTAAAGAAGAGAGATAAGATCTTTAACCTAGTTTGTTTTATTTCTGTTATTTTTATTCGCAAATAACACCTAACCGATGTAATAGTTAGCGCCTTTTATCTTCTATTGCAAAACAATGTTGAGATTATCATTTTTGGATATGATGTTGTTTCCTTTTAGACATTATTTGGTACTTAATAGATTAGTTGCTTGATATTTGTGACTTTAGTATCCGCTGAGATTGTTCATCGATACTGCGTATCATAGTCATGAATTTGGAGTGTAACAATTATATTATATAATAAAAAAAAGTCCCAGTCACTAAATTTGTTGAAATCATCCCCCCATAAATTTAACTATCCATCTATTAATTAAGTTGTTAAGGTTAAGTTTCAAATTAAGAGAATGAATACATACATATACACACACACATATATAGATATATATATATATATATATCAATTTATCTCTACTATGTATTAAGAATATAGGCTAGCATAAAGTAAATTACTATAATACCCTCATATATTTTCTTTCTACTTTGTGTCAATTTTTTTTTCATTTTTTTCTCTCAAATTTTACTTATTTATCTTTTTCAATATCCTCTTTAGTCTATTTATGCTTGTTTTAAATTTATTTTCTCTTATTTTGTAAATTACAAAAAACTTATATTTAAAAATATTAATTTGGATGCCCTACCATCATGAATCTATTTGTATGGTAATTTTTGTTATGTTGAATGAGATGCATTATATGGCCGTTTTTCTCTTGAATGAGAGCATTTTTTTCCTCTCAAATGAGAGTAGAGTTTTATTTTGCTTTCTGATCGAATTTTTGTTTTTTGTTGGTATAAATAAAGGTGGAAGAAAACAATGGCATTATCTCACATGAAGATTGGCACTTAAAGCTCAGCTTCTACTTGTTGGCAAGATTTTATCACATTGTGGGTTGAATTTTGAAGCCTTGAAACTAGCCCTATACCAGATGTTGAATCCACTTCAAGGAATGCAATTTCAATGACTAGGGGAGGATAGATTTGTACCATAGTTCAACCACACCTACGGCAAGCAACAGGTCTTGGATGGCTACCCTTGGATCTTCAACCTTAATTTAGTGATCTTTTAATGAGGTTCATGATTGTGAGCTTGACTAATGTTTGTCTAGATTGGTTCAAATTTTACATCTTTGTTCATGACCTCCTGAATGGACAAGCAAATGAAATTATTGCCAAACATATTGGCAATACCATAGGGGTCATCATTGGATGGAAGCAACCCTCATAGGTAAGAGGAATAAGTTAATGTAGTTGAGGGTGAAGTTGAATACCAGGGAAAGGCCAAGGAGAACTTTAAAATTCCAGACGATTTTTGGAGAGGAACATGTTGTTAATTTTACATATGGGAACCTGCCAAACTTTTGCTACTCTTGTGGAAAGCTTGGGCACATCCAAAAGGTGTGCAATCTATTGTATGATCATCCTTTCATCGATTTGGGTCTGAACACATTATATGGTCCATGGCTGCAAGAGAGAACATTTAATCTATATGGCTATGTTGGTATCTAGCCCATTAGTCATGGAAATGAGGAGGATGGAGATAAAACTCCCTAACCCGATCCAGTCCCAAAGGTGAAGGGGATAGGCCAGCATGCAAATTTGGGAGGCTTAAAAGAGGTTAACATAGTGACCTGGGACACTATGGGAGAGAGGGGGCAAAGGAAAGACATATTTAAATCTTCCTCTAGAGAAAATTTAGTGGAAGTGGCCCCCATCCCAAATCAAGTTATTACAATACAAGATCAAGTGTTGCATAATGAGGATCACCTATAGCTAGGCCATCCATGCATCAATTAAAAATTGTCAAATAAGTAGGTGCTTGTTCGGGTTGCAACCATCACAGAGGAAGATGTTTAGAAGGAAGGAGATATAGTTTGTCCCATGTCACAAATGCAACACGCATTGACACCAAATGCTAATTTGACCCTAGTATCAAATCCCTTTAACCTAGGTCAATTAAATTATCTACAAAGAAAAGCTAGAGGACAACCTCAAAAATACACTTTCCAATATGTGGCAGACAGAAAATGAAATTTTTGAGAGGTTCTAAGTATTGATGGTAACTTCAGTAAGAGTAGTCGCATGCTCTAAGCTAGATATGATTCACTTTTTCAAGTGGATTCTCAATCTACAAAGGCTACTATTGGGTCCGCCGGACAGTTCAGCATCTTGATAATTTAATCTGGCAACTTCACCCCTCTACAGTTTTCTTTTTGGAAACTAAATTATCTTTTTGGTCTATTGATATCATTAAACAAAGACTTAAGTCTCATGGTTTATGGGTTGAAGCTTATAGACACTCACTTAGTCTAGCCTTATTATGGGATCAATCTATTCAATTGGAAGTAGTCAAATTTTCTAATAGTTTTATTAACTCTATTGTGATTGATTCATATCAGGGTTAAAATGGAAGTTCATAGGTTTCTATGAAGATCCATTAAAGATGCGGCTTTTAAGGACATCAAATTTTTTAGTAGCAAATTCACTTGGTCTAAGATCTTGAAAGGCCCCAATACGATTAAGGAGTAGATGGCCTAGGCTTGTGCTAACAAGAGTTGGACTAATCTCTTCCCTGACATAGTGGTGCAGCACTTGAACTCTATTTACATAGATCATTCTCCTATTTAGGTAAGATATGGACTTATCAACCATTCAGGTTTGAGGTGAAGTGGGTGATGCACTCGAAGTGTGAGGAGATCATTCAATCCTCTTGGTCAAAAGGATGCACAACTAAAAAGGATGCAAAATATCATACCCACTCCACTAGTATCAAGTCCTAAGGTCCTCTCACATTTTCATGATTTATTAGATTGCCTCGAAAGTGGTCTCCAATAGGCTCAAAAAATTCCTTGACAATCTCATCTCCCCTTCTTAAGCTACATTGTTCTGGGGAGGCAGATATTGGAAAATATTATTGTTGCTTTTGAAGTTAAGTCATTTTCTTAGAAATAAAATTAGTGTAAGGGATTCACCCCATTAAAATTTGAGACGTGCAATCAAGACTTTGTTGGAAAAAAATGGGCATTCATGAGTTTTTCATCAACATTCTCATGAAGTGTATTTGTGGTGTGAAATTATTTTTTATATTAAATAACAAGGTTTTTTGGATCCATGCAACCCCAATAGGGAATCCATCCAAGTGATCTGTTGTCTCCATATATTTTCATTTTATGCAGTGAGGCTTTGACATCATTGTGAAGCATGTGGTTAGCCCAAATACAAGCTTTGATTGGACCTTATTCAGACATATGGTAGAGCCCACCCAAACTAGGAGTACCACTCATGGATAACAGTTGTTAGGTCTAAAGTAGAGTCCAACCAAATTAAGGAGAAGCATCTACGAACTTACATGTGAGCATGTATATAAATAAGCTTCACACTATTTATTAATTTAAAACCTTAACACTTTGGCTTATGAGTCAAATATCTACTCATATATAAATCACGTCTTTCTTCTTTTTTCAATGTAGGATTTCATTTCATATCTTCTTCTAACAATCTTCCCATCAACTATAAATTTTCTCAACTTGCTCTCCCTCGTCTTAAAGCTTCTTAAGTGTCTCCTCACCATGCTGCTCAATCAATGCCCATTAACTTCATAGGCCTTTCATGGAATATGAACCTCCTATATGATTACCTAAACACTAGCACACTCATCACTTTCATAGGCCTTGAAATGTCCAAACTTTTTGCAGTTAAAGTACTAGACATTTTTATTTGGTTTTTTATCCAAACCCTACCTTTTCCATAGAAGTGCTTTTGCAACATTGGCTTCTTTTGCCTTTACCACTTCTAGCACCTTTGTCGTGGTCCTTGGCTCATTTACTTTTTGCTTGAAAAGCCTTCTCTTCTATTTTGTTTTCTTAATCTTCTGTTTTCTTGTAGTGATACCATCAACTCATCAAAATTATATGTTGTTAAATCCTTTGTTTTCTTAATTTCTACCTCAACCTAATCAAATTTAGGAGAAAGACTATGTTGTACCTTTGATATAATGGTGTGTTTAGTAATTTGCTTGCCATAAGACAACATTTGATTAACTACACCCTTAACTTTTGTCAAAAACTCTTGTATTGTTTCTCCATTCTTCATATTCAAGTTTTAAAATTCACAATTAAGAGTTTGTAATTTATCTATTTTCACTTTTGATGATCCATGGTATGCCTTCCTTAATGTTGTTGATGCCTCATTTACTCTAAAAGCACCCATTATCTTCAAAAAGATAAGATTCATAGATGGCTTGTTATCATTGTTTGTTTGTATGTAATGATATTATCTACATGGAGTCAAAACCATCATCAGTGGAAGCATTCAAGCATGACATGATAAGGGAGTTCGAAATGATAGACTTCAGATAATTACATTACTTTCTAGAACTTGATATTTTGCAGAATGAAGATGGAATTTTTGTATCCTAAAGGAAGTATGCAATTGACCTTTAAAGTCGTTCAACATGTCAAGTACGAGATGGTATCTGCATTAATGGATGTAAACCAAAAGTTGCAAGTGGAAGATGGCTTGGAGAAGACAAATCTAAGGCACTTTAGGAGTCTTGTGGGAGGTTTGCATTACTTAACTTACACTAGACTTGATATTGCATTTTTTACGGGAGTTGTTTCATGATTTATGACTAATCCTTCCATGCACCATTTTGGTGCCGCAAAGAGGATTTTGAAATATATTCTAGGAACTTTGGATTATAGAATTTGGTATACACATGTTGAAAACTTTAAATTAATTGGTTTTAATGATAGTAATTGGACAAGTTCCATAGATGATAAAAGAAGCATTTCTGGTAATGTTTTCACATTGGCTCAAAGACATCACGTGGAATTCTAAGGAGCAATTGACAATTGCATTAGCAACTATAGAAGCCAAATGTATGGTAGCAACTTTGGCAACATGTCAACGAGTTTGGTTGAGAAGAATGATGTGTGACATTCAACAAAAGTAAGAAAAAGGGATCATTATCTTTTGTGACAATAAGTTACCATTGCAATGACTAAAAATCTAACCTTTCATGAAAGAACTGAGCACATTGAGTTGATATTGTATTTCATTTGAGAATTTGTGAATGAAGGTGAAGTGGTCATAGAATTTTGTAGCACATAAGTCGAAGTTGCTAACATTCATACTAAGGCACTTGCAAGTTCAAAGCATGAATTTTTCAAGGCATTACTTGGAGTTTGTAGCTTTGAACTAAGGAGAAGTGTTGAAGATTTGATTAAAGGCTATGGGAGGCATTATTTCCTTAAAAGTTGGAGTCTTGGGAAGTAAGAAGTAAAGAAAGAAGACCTACCATAAAGTTTAGATCTTGGAGGGCAATTCATTCTATATAATGTTAATTTCTTTCCTAGTTATTAGTTTCCTTAATTATGGTTGCAAGTAGGTTAAGGAATTTTCTTGTTTTGTTTGATTTTGAGTAGTATAAATAGATGATATTAGCTATGGATGCAATAGTAGAAGAAAAAAAAACGTGCAGCCCTTCCCTCTCCTCTTGTAATAGTTAAGGCTTTGTCTAGTTGATTCCTTTATGCAATAAAAGCTTATTCTTTTGTCCTTAATTTTCCTCTCTTCCTTGGTTAATTTTCAGCAGTTTTTTTCATCGTTCTACATCCAAATTCCAACAATCCTTGATTCTTCATAAAGAAAACATTGGTGAGGTCCATGGTATCAAAATTACCCATCGTGCTCCTTTGCTTTCTCATTTGCCCTTTGCAGATGACATACTCTTTTTTTTTTTTTTGGGCCAAGTAGATGGCACCAATTTTAAGGAGATTGGAGAGGCTTTTGACATATATTCCAAGGCCTTAGATTAGAAAGCTAGCCTGAATGCACAATATGAAGAAAGAACAAGACTCATGGATATTTTGGGAATAAAAGCCATGGATCATTCCTCTTTATATTTTAGGCCTTTGAGTTGCCGTAGGTAGACTGAAAAGGGATCTGTTTAACAGCATAAGTGATAGAATGTGGCATCGTGTTCTTAGTTGAAAAGAGAAAATGCTTTCTTTTGCAGGTTGGTGTACACATGAAGGTAACATTGCAATCAATCTCTTAACCACAACATGAGTTGTTTCAAGTTACCAAATCTCCTAATTAAGGAGCTTGAAGGCACTAAGTGGGATTATATGTGCGGGCAAGTCTAGGTTTTAAAGACCTTAAAATTTTCAACTTGGCGTTATTAGCAAAGTAAGGTTGGAGGCTAATCAAATGTCAAGACAGCTTGATAGGGAGGATTTTGAGAGCAAGATACTTCCTGAAGTCTAACTTCTTCAATGCTAAATTAAGATCCAATCCATCATTGACATGGAGGGGTATATTAGAAACTAGGACACTTGTTGAATTGGGTACAAAATGGAAGATAAACTCTAGGGAGAGGATATCAATTTGGAAGGACTGATGGCTTCCCCCACTAATTACTTTCCGACCTGTTACTCCGTGCATTGATCATCAATTAGACATGCAGTTTTGGATTTAATTGATGGTGAGAAGAGGACATGAGATGTGGGAAAGGTCCGTTCATTATTTTAGGAAGAGGATGTGGCATTCTTTTTCCTTTTAGTGGCTAAAGCTGCTCCACGAGAATTTAGACAGTGACCAGTTCAAGTTATTCCATGGGCCATTTGGAGATATAGAAATGGGAAATTAAAGGGAGGAGTCTCTCAAGAGACTTGAAAAGTCTTAAATTTTGCTAAGAGCTATTTGGAAGCTTTTGATAAATCTATGTAGCACAAACTGAGTTGTCAATTAACCAAGAATTTTCAAATGGATCCTCTCCTCACTAGGAGGGTATAAAGATTAATTTTGATGGCGCAATGTTTGAAGAACAAGGAGGAGCAGGCATATTAGTGGTTTCCATGCATGGGATGGATTTCAAAGTTTGTGGATGATGTTACGGATCCTTTCATTGCTAAATTACTAATTGCACGGAAGGGTGGAGGCCCTCAACTTGGCCATTTCCAAGGCCTGGTAGAAAATGATGTTGAAAGGGGGGACTGCCTTGGTTTGATTTCTAGGCTTAGGAGTGTATTTCTGACCTATCCCACTATAGTGTGATCATTGAGGATCAATGTTTTTAAAATCAATTTGACTATAAAACTCAAAAAATTAACTAGGCCAGGAGTCACAAGTTCAATCAGTTGAACCATGCTCAAATATATACACACACATATACATAATATGAAAAAAATTAGTTTTTAGAAATTATATGTATAAATTTATCTATCAACAAATTAAAATTTGTGAAAAAAATCATAAATTTAATCTCATGCATATTAAGATTTCATTCAAAATTTTCTTAATCATAAATTTACCATTTCTTATTTTAAGCTTTTCTCTTCAATTTATTTTTTTTCTTTTATTTTTTCTTATTCTTGAAATTACCTATATTTAAGCATCAATAAAATTTTAAACTATATTTTAAGTAACCAATACAAAAATGAAAATATTTTTTGTATAATTCACATGTTGACCACTAAATTTAATTATTTCTACAATTTGGATGTGCATAGTATCTAGTAGTCCGCATTGACAATAATGAGTGAAAGACAGAACAATTACATTTCAACATGTTAAACTATAATATTTATTAATTGTTCTACTAAATTATATTTTAAAGAAGTCAGCAAAAAGGTTTTCATTGAAGAGTGGCTTTAATGTGCACAATAAAACATAAGCTCTTCACCCTACCCATAGCTAGAAGTATGTTTAAAGATAATAAAATAAATGACTAGTTTTCTTCGCAATGGTTTCCATGCCTCAACCAGACCGAGCCGAGACCAATTTGCAGTTTCACTGGTCGGACCAACCAGTCTAGTACAGTTTTGAGAACAATGTTGAGGATATCTTTTATACGTTCAAGCAATTGGAAAGTGTTCGGTTCCAATTTGTTAGAGAGACTTCAATGTAGAGACACATGATCTAGCTAGGAAGAGAGGGGAAGGATCCTACAGGTAGGATGGCTTTATGCTACTTGTAGTGGCCTTCTTCTCTTTTAGCTATTGATGAATTCCTTTTTGTTTTCAAAAAAAATCATTAATTTATTTATATAATTATGTACACGCATGAGTGTACTCCTAATTGCTAGTCTCATGCATTAAGGGTGTAAACACCTTTTTAATTGCATTGTGTTGAATTACTATTACACAATTTTTTTATATATTTTTTTTCATTTTGCTCTTTCCTTCAATTTTTATTTATTTCATTGCCCTCGCTTAACTTTAATTATTGTACATTTTTCCTCTCTCCTCTCAAATTTAATTTTTTTTATTATCTATTCTTGAGTTTTTCTCTTATTCTATAAATAATATAGAATTCATGTTGAAATAAGAATAATATTAATTTATTTATAAAATTGTGCACACCTATTTAGTTTGCTCTTAATTACCAGTTTGTACGATACACTATTTTAAAAGCCAACTCGAATAGGACGGACTGGTCTGACCGTGGTCCAGTTTGAGTTGAAATGCTAAATGTGATAGATTGTTGATGATTGGATCGGGATGTTGTATTGTAAAATGTGAAATCGAGAACTGTTTTATTTTTTGCTTTATAATTTGAATTTTGAGTTTTGAATTTAAACATTATGTGTGAATTATGATAGTCATGGACATTTAAATTTTAAAGTTAGATTATTTAAGCTTTCATCAATTATCATAATGTGACTAAATATTTAATGTAATTCAACTTTTTTTATTTTTTATTTTTGGTTTTTATGAACTAATCTCTATTTTCTTCATTTTATAGGTTATTCTATTGTGTTAGTATACCTTGCTTAACCATTAATAACAATAAAAAAATTTTCCATAAAATAAATTGAAGTATTTTTTGTTATTTTATTATTATATGTATTTTTTAAATATAAAATAATATTTATTATATAATTATGACATCACTGCTCTAACCACAATTCAACCATTGGTTGAACCGGAAACCTTTAAACCAATGAGTTTTCCAATTTGATAAACAATCCAGGTTTAAAAACATTTGTATGATACACAGAGCATTTGCTCCCTAAAATAATTGGAATCATGGTATAAAGTTTATTTACCATAATATCTTTTATTATTTCATTTTTTCCTCTATTATCTTTGCTTTTCTTTAATTTGATTTTTTATCTCTTTTAATTTTTATCCCTGACTTTCTCTTCTTTTTATTTCTCTTTTATTATTTTTAAAATTTTCTAATACATTTATATTTTAATTTTTATTATATTATAAGAAATAAAATTACATAATTTATAAAAAAAATTAATTATACGAACACGTAGAGTACTATGTTCACTAGTTTATATACATGTTAGAATTTATAGTCTAAGATCATTGTTTCATTACGGATTTAGGGTTTACTCTAAAGTTACAATTTTCTATCAAAAATGTTAATCATCATAAATTTGTATTTTACTTATTATGTGAGTCAAAAGAAATTATGTATAAATAGAATTTATATAATTGCTTAGCTAGTTAAATAAAAATATGGCATTATCTATAACTTCTACAATGTATGGAGATTAGAAAATTAGAACTAACTTCTTTTTCGATACCGAAACTAGTGACAAAAGATGTCATATATTGGAAAAAAAATGAAAAAGAAAAAACAAAATAAATTGGAATTAGGAGAATAAATTATAATAAATTAAAATACTCAATGCTTATGAATATAATTAAAATAGTAGTATTCTTTATATGTAACTTTTTAGTATTCATAAAATTCAAGAAAATGATAAAAATTAAAAAAGAATAAATAAAAATTGAAAGAAGTGAATGAAATAAATGAATATTAAAAAATATATATATATAATTAAAAATATTTTAATGGTTATATATTGTGTAATCAAATTTCAATATGGATAATATGTACATGTGTGCATGCATCGATTGCTTTTCAACTTCTTTGGTAAATGACACCCTATTATATCGTATTGTATTAAAAAATATATAAAAATAAAACATCAATGACATATTTAAGTTTCACAAAAATTTTGTGCTATCTTAGAAAGTGTTTCCTAATACTTACAAAATATATATATATATATATATATTAACACAGTTATTTTGACTATTTTCCGAGGCACAATTACAAAATATTTATTCATTTCTTTAAAAATTTTGACTAATATTAAATAAATTATAGCGATCCTAAAATTCAATAATAATATGAAAGAATGTGCCATGCACCAAACAAACCAAAACAAAAAAATTAATTGTAGCAGATAAGCTCAGATACTCAATAAACACAGCGAGAGAAATTAATGTACGATTAATGAGGGGATCAAAGCTTAACCGTCCGACTAAAGAAAAGAAATAATAACTGAAGCCACAGATCGAGAGAGACAGCACCCAAATCTCCAAATGCTGATTATAATGAACGAAGATATTATTTTTATGTATAAAAATAGGGAGGTAGCAGACTGTAAATCATTAAAAAAGTGAATAAAAACTAATCTTTCTCCTTCAATTTTCACTGTTCTCTTTCCCCACTTCCCGTCCTCTTTCCAAGCCTACTCTCATTTTTTGTCCTATTTCTGTCCCCGTCTTTCTCAATATTTTGCAACATCATCGCCCAAATCCTCACTAAATACAGGGGTTCAGAAGCTTAAAAGTCGAAAGGGAATTTACCTCATCGTCACCAAGAGAAGGGGCTCATCGGACCACATAGGCTCAGTCACAGTTTTGACCGCAAGGGTATTTCGGACACTCCTATTAATCAATAGATCTATTCTTAAGGAGCCAGAAGGGCTAAAGTTTACACTCATCAGAGCACCCTAGCCGTTGGTGACCAACAATGGACAACATTGGGTTCGACTAGAAAAGGAGAGAAAAATGAAGAAAGTGCAAGAAGAATGAAGAAGTCTCAAGAGATCTAAGGGATTATGGTCATTTAATCTCAGCTAGAACGTGGAATTCACATTCTCGCCCTCGTCGCATAACTCAAGAAGATCACAACCATTAAAACACTGAAATTCCTAAAAAAAACCCCTATTCTAGAGGCATCTCAGCAATCGAGACTCTACATTTGTTCTAGGGTCGTTTGCATTACTAGGCCAAACAAACAATTTCAATGGACTGACATACCATTACAGTTTGCATCAGAGCACCATTCCTGACACCAAGGAAACTAGCTAAAGCCAGACAATAGCATATGTTAAACAAAAACTCGGAAACGTAGATTTACGAACCAAAGGCATGCATGGAGACTAAATTCAAAGAAACCACTGAGGACTTCAATTTTCAAATCAGAGGAATCCGAGTGGAAGATACTCATGCAGCCACCACTCACAAAATGGACCAACTACTAATGACTTTCCAACAAATGCATTGAAAACTGTTAGCAACCATGGCCAAGTCTGTTAAAGGTTCCCCTACAATTCAAGACTCAAAGGGGATTCTGCCTACCTCTCCAACACTACTAGCATCACAAGAGACCCCCATCCAGCAGCCAGCTCCACACATTGGAACTTTCAGTCAACTTTCTCAAATAAACCTACCAGGACGACCTTTCCAGCCAAAGCTTGAAATAGATCTAGCCAATTTTTACAGTTCCAACGCCAAGTATTGGGTATAGAAGTTAAATAGATACTTTCATTACTATAATACAAGAAGTCCAATGCAGCTACGTACTTTGACGAGAAAATTGAATGCTCATTCAACAATTTTCTCATTAACAAAAATTATGTCCGTCGGAATGAGCTACAAAAGGTGATCTTAAAAAAATATGACAAACAGGATTTGGGGTATATTATTAGGACTTTCAACAAGTTGAATCAAACTATCACGAAATATATTGAAACTTTTTAGGACTTGCGGGTGAGCATGATAAAGTTCAATCCCTTTCTCATTTAATAGCACTAAATCTACAATTTCAATTGTGGCGTGCCGTGTGGCCGCAGAAAGGCGTCAGGCAGCTGTGGGAACTGTTCTCTCAGTTGCACAGGTAGGCAACAGACCCTTTTCCATGTTTTTTGATTTAACGCATTAGAACAATGTTTTCCACAAACAATAACTAACGCATGAGATGCGTAAGCCATGGAAATGATCATTAAATGAAATTATTTGATTATGCATGTAATATATAATCATTTAAATATATGTTGTGAACGGATTATGAATTTAAGGCACTTGTAGATGAATATATTTTTTCTTTTAGATTGATTTTCATAAGTTGTATAATTATTCTCTATGGATTGAAAGGGTATAAACCCAAGTTTTTATTTTACTACGTAGAATAGGGATTCTCTGTGATTGCCACGAGTAAATGTAACATGAAAGGCATCAAGAAGTTGGCATTCATGCAAAGACCAAAAATTGGTGCCATTTGAAGTTCCATAGATCCACACAAGATTAACATAGATGGTGTCAAGGAGTTAATGTTCGTGCGGGAACCAAGAGTTGGTACCGTTTAGAGTTCCATGATGTGATGGACCCCATGAAGCCATGAAGACCAACATAAAAGAAAGCATGCAAGAAATTCCTATAAAATAATATAGGATTTCACACACGTGCACGATCCAATTCTTAGCTCAAAATTAGATCTTAAAATCCACAATCCTCCACATTACTTTATTATTGTATATTATTTGTGATGAATGTATGAAATATATAAATTGGATAATGTGCAAAGCGAAGCAAAAATCTACAAGAGCCAAAAACTTCCTAAAATAATATTAAGTGTAAATTATTTGTCATAGCTCTCCATCAAGCTCAAACTATAATTGTCGCCTTAATGTGTAATATCATCATATTAGTGGGGTTATATTGCAACAGCACATTTACAACTTCAGGTGCATTAAATGCAAAATTTAAAGGATACCATACCTTAAAGAGCAATTAGCCATGGGCGGAATTTAAATCTAGCAAGTTGTTAGTTGGTGAGTGTGACTTAATTGGACCCAACGTGCCAAGACATGATTACGTAAAGCATTGTTAGGTCATGGGCCAAAGGAAATATTAGACCGTGCATGAGATGCGTTGGCAAGAGTTGCCACTTATTGGGCCTTGCATTCCAAGACTCAATTGCGTAAGGTGTGTTATGTCTAATGAAGAACTCAATCACCCATCAAGAAAATTTTACCAATAGAATTTCTATTCTCTAGATTTGAAAAATCTAGTGGGGGCCGTTGTGATTTAAAATCCATAATCATAATAGTAACACATATCACAACGAAAATAACAAGTCTTGCCTACTTTTTGCAATTTAATTTTGTCTTGAATAATGCACACACTCATATTACCAATAATTGAAACCTTAATGTTGACTGGAGCTAAGATAATTGGTTGGTTTCAAGATTTGGGCAGAGTTCTCATCCTTGAGAGAGTTAGCCATATTTTAGATATTACCATGCCATTGAAAAGGAAAATGGTTGCCCTTGAGAAGTCTAGACTCTCGGTTAATGAGAGGAAAAAGAGCAAGACCAAAAGAAGGAAACTCGTTGTTTCTGGGGTTAGTGGTAAGGGCGTGATGTGCAGTGCCCAAGTTAATAAGGAAAAGAGTTTTCGATGCAACAAAAAAGGTGCATTTGAGAAGGAATTACACTAAATGCCTCAATCGCCAAGGTGTTCGCATTATAGGTGTGGAAATTTATATTTGTGAAATATCTTATTCCATTGGTATTTCTCTACATCATAGATCTTAAATTCGGGTACATCTTCTCACATTTGTACTTTGAATCAAGAGTAGATTGCTTAAGAAATTAGAAGTGGTGATTAAGGTCGGTGTGGGGCCAATGTTGTAGCCACGACGATTATCACTACTTCAGTTAGGCTACATCCTATCATGTTTTGGGTCTAGAGATTACCTCTTGTTACTAAATGGGCTAAAAATATTATCTCTACACCTTTGTTGGTAAAATAAGGTTATGAACCTTCTTTTAGAGGCAGTAAGTGTCAAATTTATTATTGTAATAAATTGGTTAACATTATCTCATTAGTAAATGCCTTATATTACTTAAATTTAGATGATAAGCCTGTGATAAATACTATGATAATAAAATGAGCTACGGATGGCTTAAATCCCAAACACTTGTGGCATCTTATACTAGGCCATGCTGTAGAGGTTAGGATTAGTAGGTTGGAAAAGGATGAACTTATTAGCCTATTAGGGAAGGAGTCTTATCCGACTTGTTGACCAGACTTCCAAGCCAAGGTTGCCAAAAGTCCATTCGATGGATTAGTCCAAAGAGCTGCCTAGGTGCTAGAGTCAATCTATACCAATGTCTGTAGGCTATTTAATGAAATAACAAGTAGAGGTTTTCACTGCTTGATAGCCTTTATTGATGATTATTGTAGCAATGATAATGTGTGAATAGTGAAGCACAAGCATGATTCCTTCGAAGAGTTCAAAGACTTCGAGGCTAAAATAGAGAAACAAACTGACAAGTATGTAAAGGCACTACGATCAGATCACGATAGGGAGTACATGAGTGCTAAGTTTGTAGAATTCCTCAAAGAAATGGCATTATGTCACAACTCACACCACTCAAAACTCCTCAACTAAAAGGTCTAACTGAGCATAAGAACTGAACTTTGTTGGACACGGTTTGATGTATGATGTGCTTCATCAATTTAACCATTTTTTATGGGAACACAACCTATGATAGCGTCCCACATCTTGAATAAGATTAAATCTAAGTCCATTCCTTTAACCTTACATGAGATGTGGACTAAGAGGAAGTTGAGCGTAAGGTATGCTAGGACTTAGGGATTCCTGCCTTACCTTAAGTTAAGCAAGGTGGA
Organism: Avicennia marina; assembly: GCA_019155195.1. Taxonomy (NCBI): domain Eukaryota; kingdom Viridiplantae; phylum Streptophyta; class Magnoliopsida; order Lamiales; family Acanthaceae; genus Avicennia; species Avicennia marina. The sequence goes on from CM032760.1 coordinate 8,058,582, forward strand.
TAAGTCAAAGGTGTGTATGCGTGGGTCCCTATCTTTGATATCAATCTAGTAACTTGATGGCCTTTCCCTTTCACATTGGCTAGGGAAAAAATTACCGTTACTTGTTCTTATTAACTTATATAAACTTAAATTTGTAATTTTTTATAGTTGATTTAATTTTATATCATTTTAATATACCAACAAAATATAGTCATTAGCTAAATAATGATATCTTTTTATTTTTTTAGATCACTATAAACAAACTTTTCTCATTGTTACGAATAAAATAAAAATTTTAATAAATCAGCTTTTTAGTTGAATCATACTTGGCATAAATCTAATCCAAATCAATTAATCCAAAACTGGAATTATAAAATTCAAATCAATCCACATATTGAAAAATTTATTGATTTAAGAGTTGTTAGTTAAACCACAATCAAACAAGCAACGCAATATTTATATTATAAATATTAATTAGTATGCTAAAAATATATAAAATAATGAATATTAAAAAAGTACTTGAATATAATTTTAAACATTTTTAAGTACTACTAATAGTTAAATATGTTGCACTAATACAATAAAATACCACAAAAATAAAAACGAAAAATACAAATTCAATAAACAAAATGTAAAAATAGTAAAAATATATATATCTGATCATAATATTTAATAAAGTGTGTCTAGGCCAGAAATTAATGAAATTTTCCAAAGGCCATTCTTTTATATATGAAATTTTTTATGATGAGAAATAAATCGCAGATATATAACAATAAAGTAAACAAAACTTGAATCCAGAAGATGAAAATTAAAATTTAAAAATCTATTCATTTATTAATTTGAACTGTTTGATTTTTATGAAACTAAATAGTCCACTCGATTCATCAATACCCAATTGAATGCAGTTTTATTATAATTTCGATTTTTAAGTCCTACACAAATAGTTCTTTTTAGCAGCCAATGATCCAACTAATTTAATCATTTCTTAAACAATTCTCAAAACCCACTCAAACTCTACTTAACCCATCCCATCCAAAGTTAACTGAGCCACGTTAAGCTTATTTTGCATTGACTAATGATCCAAGTGACGATTATAGCAGAGTTACATAATGGTCACAAGAAGTTGTGAGATTCAGTGAGGGATATGGCGACACTGACAAAGTTGTCGTGCACAAGTGTATTATTGATGCGAGCGTCAGGGCTAATATCGAGTATCAAAGGATAATTGGAAAACCATTGATGAGGGCGGGGGCTAAAAAACTAAAGGAAACAATAACAACGCTCGTGAAAGAGTCTCGAGAGGCTTTTGGACGTATGGAGGAACTCAAAAAGAAAGAAGAGCTTCTGTGGGTGAGCTTGATGCAAAAAGAATCCAAAACAAGCCTTAGATTACCTTTCGGATTAAGCTCAGTAGCTAGCCGATTGATTGCAACGTCGATGGATCAAGCCAAAGCACGCATGATTGACAACAAGCCAAAAACAGACTTTTTGCATTTGCAATCGAACGATTCATGCTTGATCGCACCTTGCGCAATCGAAATTTCTGAACACCATGACATTTTGCAGTTACAATCACTAAAGTCATGATCAATCACACAAGGCACAATCATAAATACTAAGATGGCTTGACACCCTATTTTTACGATCTAGAGGTAATAGATCAACATCCAAATTGATTGCGCTGACGTCTTAAAGCCAAAATATAATTAGAAACTACCTTTTTGTATTATCTTTTACTTTGGTTAATTTTCATATGAGTTTTATGGTTCTTAGGGCTCCTTAACACTATAAATATAGCTTGGTTATGTCATTGAAAAAACTTTTTGGATTCTTACTATTAAATACAATTATTTCTTTCTACCTTGAACTTAAGTGCATTAATTTCTCATGAAGTCCAAATAGAATTATTCTGAACGTGTTCCTAGTTGATTCGTGGCATATCAACTAAGAAGACATATTAGTTGTGGTCATCGTCTTTGCTAGAGTTTATCGATGATCATTGCGTTGGGTCGTCTTCACGATTCGCGCAAGCAATTTTCGCTGGGTTCCAATCTACGCCGCTATCTTTTATCATTTTCGCTTTCACACATGCATTAGTTGGTATCAAACTCATCTATTTCAAATCCTTATTTGGGCACTAGTCCAAGTACCAATTTAGCTTGTGTCCTTTTCATTTTGTGTTTCCTATTCTTCATGTTTTTCGTATTCTGTCATTGTGTTTTCTTCTATAGTAAAAAAGAACTTTTATAGACACACACACACAAAAGAGTTCATGTTGAAAGAAAAAACTGAACATTACAAAAGTCGTGATCTTTGCTAGAATTCAAATTTGAACTTGTTCCTTATCATGGGGAGAATGTTAGGACCTAAAAGAAATTGAATTAGAGTGAGTTTGGATAAATTTGTGAGTTTCAAATGCAGGATCAATCACGCCTTGAAATTGGATCGATCACGAGTGTTTATACCAAAACCTAGGTCAATCGCCCTCTTTGTGCTTGATTGCACCGACTTCCCAAGTTGATAGCACAGTCACATTTTGCCCCAAATCAATCTTTTTGCGCTCAGATTGATCACATTGTGTTCTTTTAGCTTGGATCGATCTCTTTGTGTTTTGATCAATTCACTAGCCTATTTCTCCATTCTGAATTGATCTAATTGTGTTTGGATTGATCCCGTAATCCTAAGTTTTCATCTTTTCACACACTTACATGTATTTAGAGTTATGCCACTCGAATTACTAAAAACATCTCAGGATTTTGCAAGACGGCCACAAGAAATTAACTTGGCAAGTGCATCCTTTGAGTGAACTTGTGTGATACACAAGCGAGAGATAAAAGTAGAATGAATACATCTCGTGAGGTGAGAGGACACCTATACACACACATCACTTGCCTATTTCTCTTTGTATTACACATACCTATAAGATGTCGGGAGAATCGGTTGTGGGAGACAATGCTTTTAGCTTAAAGCAGCTTACAGACACGTTGGCTGGCATTAACTTCCGTTTGGATAATTTGGAGGCATCATAGGCATCTACACTGCCCAACACTTCAGGAGGAGTCGATGCCTAGAAGAGGACCGGCTATGTGCCTACCACGTAGGGAAAGATACGTTAGTGATGAGAACTTTGATTATCTTAACAAGTTTGAGGATTTTGGCAGCTCAAGAGGACCCTACAAGCGTAGGCAAGATGAGGATGACAAGGGGTCGAAGGGTGCCATTAAATGTATCAAGGTTCTAAGGCAAGTTCGACCTAGACCCGTCTACAATGAATAACATGCGATATCAATGTTCCAAGGGAAGTCTAACCCATCCTGCTATAATGTGCTTTCATAAGTAAATTCGTTGTTGTGTACTTTGATGACATTCTTATATATAACAGATCTATTGATGAGCATGCTAGACACCTTAAGGAAGTATTTGAAGCCTTGCAAAAGGAACAATTATATGTTAACCCTAAGAAGTATACATTTTGTGTGGGTCATTGTGTATTTCTTGGTTATGTAGTAAATGAGCATGAAAATAGCGTAGATGAGAATAAGGTTAAGGTGATCTAAGAATGGCCTACACCCAAGATTGTAAATGAGGTGAGGAGTTTGTTGCCTTGTGAGCTTCTATAGGAGGTTCATACGAGACTTCAATACAATCACCGCATCACTAACCGCAATCACTAAGACGACTGAAAAGTTTTAGTGAGTGGAACTTTAGCAAAAGGCATTTGAATTACTTAAGGAAAAGCTTACCAATGCTCTTGTATCTCGAATGTGATGCTTCAAGACTAGGAGTTAGAGCAGTGTTGATGCAAGATAATAGGCCAATTGTGTATTTCAATGAGAAGTTGAATGAAGCAAAACTAAAGTACCTAACATATAACAAGGAACTATACGCGTGGATAAGGCTTAGGAGGTATGGTAATATTATCTGAGACCTAGAGAATTTGTCATCCATACGGATTGCAAGTCCCTAAAGCATCTAAAAAGTTAAGATAAGTTGAGCCGTTGACATTTTAAATAGGCATCTTTTATAGACACTTTTCCATATATAATTAAGTACAAGAAAGGTGTAGAAAGTATAGTAACGGATGCATTGTTTAGGAGATATTCATTGCTTATTAAATTAAATGTTAGACTTTTAGAATTTGAGAAGATTCAAGGATTGTATTCGAGTGACAAGGATTTTAGTCAACTATATGAATTGACTAAGCAAGCTACATGACAAGTATTTTCAGCATAATGGTTATTTGATCTACATAAATAAGTTGTGTGTTTCTTACGAGAGTTATTAATCCAAGAAGCACATGATGGAGGCCTAATGGGACACTGTAGTGTGTTACAAAAACATTTGTGATTTTGTAGAAACATTTCTTTTGACTATATTTGTGGAGAGTTGTTGAAAAGATAGTTGATAGATGCATTAAATGCAAGAAGGCCAAGTCAAGAGTTCAACTATATAAGTTGTATACATCGTTTTCGGTTCCAGAGACACCCTGGATGGCATTTCAATAGACTTTGTGTTGGGTCTGCCGCAGACTTGAACGAGTATGGATAGTATTTTTGTGGTTGTCAATATATTCTCTAAAATGGCATACTTCATTGCATGCAATAAAACGGATGATTCTACACATATAGTTAACTTATTCTTTAAAGAAATAGCTAGATTGCATGGATTGCCAAAAACCTTCTGTCTGATAGAGATGTTAAGTTCCAGAGTTACTTCTGGAAAATACTATAGTCTAAGCTAGGGACTAAGTTGTTATTTTATACAACAAGTCATCCACAAATTGATAGACAAATCGAGATGGTGAATAGGACTTTAATTGCATTATTACGTGCATTGATTAAGAACATAAGAACTTGGAAAGAATTTTACTGTATGTTGAGTTTGCTTACAATAAAAGTATACACTCAACCACACATCACCATTTGAAATTGTTCATGGCTTTAACCAATTAATCCCGTTAAAATTGCTACCATTATCACATAATGAGCAAATTAGTATAGATAGAGAGCAAAGCAGCTACACAAGCATGTACACCAAAATATCAAAAGTAGAAGTAAACAATATCCACAGCAAATGAATAAAGGCCACAAGAAAGTTGTGTTTGACCTCAGAGATTAGGTCTACATTCACATGAGAAAAGAAAGATTTCTTAATTATAGAAAGTCAAAGCTAATGCCAAAAGGCAACGGTACATTTCAAGTGATAAAGTGCATCAATGACAATACTTACAAGTTAAAATTACCAAATGAGCTCGAAATTAGTGCAAGATTCAATGTCTCTGATTTAAGTCCTTTTCATGCAGGGGATGAACAAAACTTGGAATTAAGGTCAATTCCTTTTCAAGAAGAGGAGAATGGCGCGAGTGTCAAGGTTGATATCAAATATCCAAAGACAACTAGAGGCCCATTAACGAGTGCTAGGGCAAAAAAGATTAAGGAAGTAATGACAATACCCGTAAAGGAGTTTCAAGAGGCTTTTAGATGTTTGGAGGAACTCCAGAAGGAAGAAAAGCTTCCATAGGTGAACTTAATGCAAAGAAAACTCGAAACAAGCCTTGGAGTATCTTCTGAATCGAACCTAGTAGCTAGTAGATCGATCGCAAGGCCGATAGATCGATCTAGAGCATGCACAATCAACAATGGGCCAAAAACAAACACTCTACATTTGTGATCAGACGATTCACACTCTATCACATAAGGCACAATCTAAAATTCTGAACATCATGACATTCTACAGTTACAATCACTGGAGTCATGCTCGATCGCGCACTAAGACGGCTTGACACACTATTTTTACAATCTGGAGGCACAAGATCAACATTTAGATCGAGCACGCGGACGTCTCAGAGTTAAAATATAGTTGGAAGCTACCTTTTTGTATTATCTTTTACTTGGATTAATTTCCATATGAATTTTAGGGTTTTTAGAGCTTCTTAACACTATAAATAGAGCTTGACTATGTTATTGAAAGAACTTTTTGGATTCTTGCTATTGAATATAACTATTTCTTTCTTATTTAAACTTGAGTGCATCAATTTCTCATAAAGTTCAAATCGAATTATTCCAAGCATGCTCTTGATTAATTCGTGGCGTATTAACTAACAAGGCATGTTAGCTGTAGTCGTCTTCTTTGCTAGAATTCATCGACGATTGTTGCGTTGCATCATCTTTACCATTCGTGAAAGTAAGTTCGGTTGGGTTCCAACCTATAATGCTATTTTTTATCTTATATGCTTTCGCACACACGTAAATATAATGGTTTTGTTTTAATTTAGGCACACAAGGACACAGGTTAGACTTCATTTCACATTAACACTAAGGTATTTTGTCATTACCATCATCTTATTAGGACATTCAAGCGTCTTGCATGTCATGTCACACATGCAGACACAACCATATATTTTGAGAGAGAGAGAGAGAGAGAGGGAGAGAAATAAAGCAGACCCTTGTAAGTGCTATAGTAGAGGTAAGAAACAAGCCACAGAGAAAACTTTAGATCTTGATTTGGTTACACATTTAGGCTATGTTTAGGAGAGGAGTTTTTTTTTTTTATATGATGTTTGGTAAAAATTATATTAAAATAAGTAATATGTTTAAAAGGAATGTTTTAATAAAATGTATGTATAAAATATAAAAAAAATAATTGAATGATGTAATAATTTATAAAAATAATAATTATATTATAAGGTATAAACAAATATGAATATCAGTATATATGTGATATATATATATAAGAGTATTGATTTAATTGTGAATAAGTACAATAATTAAAAAATAATTAATTAGTTATATATATGAGATAAGAAAATTTTGAATCTGAATTTGAATGAAGATATTATTGAATAATATATTTGGTAATCTAAAATTTGAAATATTTTTTAGTTGAAAGTTAAGTTTGAAACATAACCTTTTTCGGCGGGCTAAGTCACCAAAAAAGTCAGTGAAACACTTTATTTAAACCCAAAGAAATTGAGGAAAGTGAGAAGTAGATTCTAGCTCCACTCTTCCACACCACAAATAAATCTGTATGACCATTGCATACTTCAATCCAAAGCATAATAAGCAACAAAAAAAATTGTTGGTAATATTATGAGAACAAACAAGGATTTTTTTTAAAAAAAGTATCAACTACCTCAAACACTTGGCTATATTTGTGGCTATGTTTGTTTCCTTTTTTTACCACTATCTATCACCACTTAAAAATTTTAAAAACTATCTTATCATAAAAATTTTAGTCAAATTCAAATTCAAAAATTTTTCTCTCTTATTTTTTATATTTAAATAATAATTATTCTATCATTATACAAATTCAATATCATATTAAACACCTATCCCTATAATTTTTCTAATCACATTCATTTTTTTATTACTTTATAAGCCTATATACTATCACATTATTTTATCATTATTACATATTAAGTATATATAAAAAATAATTTTTCTACCTATCCAAATGTTACAAACCAGACTTAATTTTCATCCCCACTCAAATTACTAAAATTCTCCTCCCCTCCTAATTAAGAAACAAACATAGCCATTATAATTGTGTCATTACAAATATGCTCCAATAGACGACCTAAGAAGGTACTCGAATTAATGAGAAGGAGGAAAAAACTATATTTCGTATTCAACCTCTAAACCATACATTTCTGCTTGGAACTAATATGAGCTTAAAATGTATACTTCTAAACTGGAGCTACTTCGTCATATTTATCATTAATTAGATATTAAACTTGTTCTTCTTGTAAATGAAAATAAAATTTTTCAATTTATTGAAAATTAATAACTGCACAAGTTATGGAGAAAGCCTGTGAATTGCTAAAGGATTTGAGCATTACATTCGGACATTTCCTAGTGTTTGCAACATACAGAAACCAAATTTCTCTGGCCAAATCTGAAAATTATATAAAATAAATCCCCAGAAACTGAATTGTAAAATCTCTATAAATGAAAGTGATCTTATGGAAGAGAAAAAAAAATTATTTCTCACTAGTCTTGCAGGAATTTTAAGAATAATGGAAAATATTAGAAATATAGTACTCATTACTCCCTTTCTCTCTCCTAAAGAATAACATTAGAGTTAAACTAAAGCTTTGTTCGGATCAAACATCTTAATGAGATAAAAACATCACAGCTTTTCATCGGAAGCCTTCTGATGCTAGAAAAGATCCCAGATGCACCAATGGCAAAAGCAACACAACCAATTATATCTTGTCAATGAATATCCCCTTTTTGATCTTAAGCTGCACTCAAAATGATATGACAAGGGAAAGAAAATAAAAAAGGCAATATATCTATTGTGTGCATAATTTCATTTAAGCAATAGTTGATAATCCAACACATGCACAATTCAACTGGCTGACAATGAAAATGTATGTCAGAGAAGAAAGCAAAAATCCTACTTCATCCATAACCACCTCAGTATTAAGAAATACTCAAATAGATTTAGTCCACATTATTCCATTTGGTGTACGCAAAAGTGGAATTTTAGATGTCTGCGCTGTAGTTTGTCTTGCCAAAATGCTTTCCCAATTTTACAGAAATCATACTCAATATAAAGTCAAGCACTCTAATTTAAGAGAGAATACCCTAATATGAAACTAGCAGGCAACCGACTGCATATTAATTTGCCTATCTGAATGTATCAGAAAAGAATTTAGAAAAAAAATGGTATAACAAAACAAAATCACCCCAGAAAACAACCTTACGCCAGTAAACACTAGCTAAGGAGAGGGGGAAAGAAGGGAAAAATCAACCAGAGAAACACGAACTAACACGGTGTCTCAGTCAAGGCGCACAAAATTAGCCAGTGCAGCTCCGAGGCAACCTTCACATAAATTTTTTGAAAAAAGAAAAACATATAAATTTCACCTACAGAACCAGGAGCAGGAGTATAAAGAAAGAATTATAGTTTTATCTGTAAGAATTATAGTTTTATCTGTAGAGGATCCCCATTATACACAAACCTATACACTGGAGAATAGAACGTAAATTTGATATGAAGAACCCTAATTTCAGAAAACAAAATGCATAAGACACAAGGTAAATTGGCCCAAGCAGCTAAACGCCTACATAAAGTTCAGAAAAAAAATTGACAATGTGCAATCTTCTCATTTACCAATGATAAAATAAATTAGATTGCGAACCTGACCGGGGTCTTAATTTCAGTAAGAAGAAGAGGTGGAGTGAAAGGTCGAGTGAGAATGAGACTTGGGGGCGTAGATCTTGCCGTGGGCGGTTTCACCGACGAGGTAGATGCCGAAGGCAACGAGTGCGATGCCGAGGCCTGGGGTGGCGTGGCGCCACTGATTGGTCAGCATCGGGTGCTTCCGCCACTCGTCACGCCGCCTGAAAAACTCTCCCGTAGGACCAAGTGGTTTCGCCATAGACGCCGCTGTTGCTCCGTGGTTTGAGATGATGCAATGATCTGAAGACAGTAGAATTGAGACAGTAGAATTGAGCCAGATATATCTACAACAGCCAATTAGTTTGATTCCTTCAAGGCCATGTTCGATGGGCATGATGAAGTATTGCTTTCGAACTGATGTAACAAAAGCATTAAAAAAAACTGACTTTGGTATAAAATCATCTGACTTCAAAGATAATAGTCCACTCTAATTTATATATATTTGCCTCTTAAATGTTTTCCAATTTTATCCCTGTTTAGTAAATTACCTATATTACCCTCGCTGTAAATTGGTTTGAATTTCTCTCTATCCCCGTGGCTTTGTTTTTGTTTGGATGCAAATTGTGAAGGTAAAAAAATTGATATGAAAACTTAAAAACAATGAGAGAGGAAAAATAGATAAAAGGATAAAAAGTAATATTTTTTTTGTGTGGTGTGTTTGAAAAAAATGATTTTGATGGATGTAAATTTGCATCTAAACATAGTGCAAATTTGTTCCATTGCTCTTTCATTTTGTAAACAAAATTTTCATTCAACCTCTAGTTCAAGTGTCTAATTTTTTATGTGTCTAGTCTATTTTACCTCCACAAATGTAGATGCAATTTTGCAGCATCAATATTATAGATAAAAGGAAATCTAACATGGACAATATTGAAGACGAAATGAGGCTCCAACTCAATTTCAATGCTGGTGTATCCAACTATGGTATAAATTAGAATTCATCCAAAGTCATACTTAGTTGAGAAACTTCCTTATATTTTGATTTCTAGACATAAAAGTAGGCGTAAATTATTTTCAGATATAGTTGACAAGATTGCTTTGTCGAATCTCATATTAGCAAATAAGAGATTGCATATTCTTTCCAAATAATGTAGTGATAGTTGCAAACATGTAAGAAATCAATTGTGATTGTTACCTATTGCACTGTTGATTTATCTTTTCATTTGAATACATTTCTTATTTTCAAAATTTACGATATAAAAGTATTTGAATATTCTTTGTTACGCTTAGGGTGTGTAGTTGATTGTGTTATGGCGTTGATGGGCACTTGAATTCTCTTCAGAATATATAATGTTGTGTAACATTAGTGTACTAGACTATTTGATGTCTTTCGAGTTGGTTCATCATATTCTAATAGGCATCTTTTCAGAATTAGTGGTCATATTACTTTATCCATTCACTATGATTGGAAGTCATAGGCATTATGCTTATTAGCGTCCAATATGTATAAATGTGGAACATGAAGAATTTTCATGTTTGTGAAAACAAGAATGTTAAGCCATTTAATATTCTTTTAATGTTGTTTGGTTACAATTTGGTTGGGTGGCTTTTGAAGTTTGAAATGCGATTGTCCAAGATTAAAATGAGGAAAAAAATTACATCAACACTAAATAGTTTATAAAAAAACTAATCACCTCTCTTTCTCCACTTTCTATATGTGCATGTGCATGTGGGCATTCAAAATTGAACCTTAAAAGACCTAAATCCAAAAATTAATTTCATTTCTTACTAAATGAATATTCTTCAGAGAAATGATAGTAGATATATTGGTCAAGACTCAATTAAGAGATTAAGTATCTCTTTTATAAAATAATTTTGTAGATTTATTGTGAAAAAAAGTGAAGATTCAATAAAAAGCACTAATAGAAAAACAATTGTCTTGTGCTTCATCATACTCTCGGTGTGCTTATAAATATTGCCTTGTATCACTCTTAATAATATTTACATAGTCAAATTTTTGTAGTTGGTCTTAGGAAACCCTTCAAGGTTGAAGTAGTCAAGAGTGTTCTTACGGCATAATGTTTCACTTGCTAATTTAACATTACCATTGACATCTTTTCAATTTACTACGGTTTTGATGTAGTCTACCTCTTTGAATGCTTGGATAGTTGGATAGGTCAATCCAACCGCTTTCATTGATTTTTGTTTTATTTCTTGTTTACTATATTCTTCAAAGTATATTAAATATATCACAAAGTAGATAATTATGAGTTGTAGAAAAATAATAATAATGAAGAGTGTCGTCTTCCCTTCAATATCAAGGATCAAGGGATACCTAAGAGATTTTTCTTTTAAAAAAAAAAGGTGATTGTTCAAAAGATAACCTTAGCTATCACTCTTTCAATGCATTACCTGAGATTTCTCCTTGCACATTAACCAACTTAAGTTCTAAAATTGGTGAGGTTATCTAAGATATTTATCCATATAATTTTTTTTTAATATAGTGTTGCTTTCCTACATATTCAAGACTAAATGTATAACAATATAGGGAATCTAACAAACTCGAGATTCACTATCAATAAATTAATTACAAGCTAATGTAATTATCAAAATATTACCAAAGTATATTCCTTTTGATCACTTATTTTCATCGACTTACTTACTTGACAACATTATTTCTTGAAGTCAAAAAAAAATAATAAAGTACAAGAAAATTTGCATAATAAGGTCATTAAACACAACATTCATCGAGATCAGTGCAGCTAAATGAATTTTCAATTAATTAAATGCCAGGAGTCAAACGATCATAATTCACCATAAAAATTTTCAAGTTTACCTTCAACCAATCTCCCAAATATGAAAATACAAAATATGATTTTCCTTTTTGTAAACTAGACACTTATGCTCAAACCAGCCTCACCTGCACTTTAATTTACTCATTGTCCTCAATGAACACACTGAAGAAAAGAGAAGTGAAAAGAAAGAAGAAGCTTACTGGAAGACGAGAGTAGGATTCCTGTCTTAGTCCTCATCATCTGCTTATTCTTCCACTTCCACTTTTGTTGGTGGGTGTCTGCAAAGCAAACGAGAATTTAAGGTAAGTTCGACTTGTCAAAAGTAGAATCATGATCAACATGACAGTAGATTTTAAGTCAATTTCCATCTCGTAAAGAATACCATCACATCTATCTATATCTATACATAAAATTACGAGTTCTCAAAAAAAAAAATTCTTGCAATTTTTGACCCTCTAATTTATTCCTAACTAATAGTGTAAAGTATTAAAAGCATAAGATATAACTGGAATGAACTTTGTAATATTCAACATTAAATTAGTGTTTATTCATATGCAAAATTCTTTATTTTTCTTCTTTATGACATAAATTGTTAAATACTTTAAATGTAAAAAAATTAAATATATTAGTGATTTTTCAGGTACGAAGTTTTCTTTTACTCTTTCTTACATAACTTTCTAATTATTTTGAATTTTCAAATAAAATTGATTCTGTATTAAAGTTTCAGATCTTTCTAACTGTAATAAAAAAAATTATTAAATACTTCAATATGTTTGTATAATTACAAATTATGTATGTTAAAATGAACAAATAATGATAAAAAGGTTTTTTTTTGAATTTCTTTGAAGTGTAATGTTATTGCATTCAATAATCTAATATAACAAGAAATAAATCATATTTTAAATTTAGTCATTTTTATATTTTATTTTAAAATATAACAGTAAACTTTCATATCTCATTTTTCTATTATTATGAAAATGATGAATTTATACTAACATCAAAGATAAACCTTAATTGACATTTCTATATATATGTTGATGGGCATTCAACAATAAATTGCTACCTAATATAATTGTACCTAATGAATTCAATTAAAATTTTATTTTGTTCTTTAATATTATATTTTAAATGTAATAGCATACTTGCATATTTCATTATTTATTATCAAGCAAAATTATGGATCTGTAATCAAATAAAATAAAAATTCTTAATTGATAAGACTACGCATATATGTTGATGGGAATTCAATATATATGTACCTTGATATAAATAAATAAATAATGTGTGTGTGTGTGTGTCTATTATAGCAATTTGGGTGCTGTCTCAATTGCATATGAGGAAATAAATGTGCATAAATAAGTGATGAATAAGATAATACAGCTACGTATGCTATATATATAGCTATAAATATTTTTCTGAATTTTAGTGAAATTGAGAAAAAATATGGTGAATTAAGTATTGAAAAAATTAAGAAAGAAGACCTTATGGTGAATTAAGCATTGAAAAAATTAAAAAAGAAGACCTTAAACAACTTACAAAAAATTGTAGTAAAACCTCAATATCTAAAAAGGATAAAGCAATCATTATGTCAAAAGTGCATTTATATGAAAAGTTATACCACCATCAATAAAATAAGTTTCAGTTGATGGTATGTGTTAAATCTTCTTTAAGTTTAGTTACAATCATTATTTTTAAATAAAAGAACATTTCTAAGTTATTTTGAAATTTACAAGATTATTACATGAATAATTATGATTCAAAAATTTGGTAGTGAAATTACAATTATCTAAAACTAAAAATACTTGTTAAATTAAAACAATACAAATTATTTGAGATGATGATTATAGAAAAGGAACAATTTTTTATTGAAAACATCTAACACGCATTTTCAACATTGATCATGAAAAATAAATAAAGAAATAATTTTTTAAATTTAATTTATTAATTGTACTCTTGCTTCGCATACATCATAACTTTTTTTCATTAGAAATTTTTCTTTGTGAAATACATAATTTATAAACTTTTAAAATGAGAAAAAGAGAATACTATAAAAATACTAAAATTTAAAAATTACAAAAGATATATTTGTCTGTTTATATACAAAATATATTATGTGCACAATTATAAAACTATTAACTAATTATATAATTTATGGTTTTTATATTTAAATATTAGTAAAGTATTAAATTACTATTAAGTACTATTTTCTTAGATATTCTAATCATGCTACATGATTCCAATGTATTATAGTTATTCCAAATCCTAAATTCTATCGTTCAAAAAAATAGAAAAATAATAACTCTCAATAAGTAAGAAAATTGGTCAAATTTTTACTATTTTTATAATAATTCAAAGTTCAAACAATGCAAGGGAGATAAATTTATGAGAGTATGCCTTAATTATTATTTATAAAGTAGAAATTTAGATATAATAAGATTTGACTCTTTTACGCCCAAACTTTAAATAACTTAAGTCTAATAGAAAAAAATCAATTTAAGTTTTTCCGAAGTCAACACTCATTTAAAAAAAAAAAATAGTATTCTTTCAAAAATATTGCCATATAGTGGGGGAGAAGGTGATGGAGCATGGGCTGGAATTTCTAAATTGTCGTGGAAAGGACATCACCATGCATGCGACAAATATCATCCTTATTCCAAAGGTGGCAAAGCCGGAGGCTTTTTCACAATTTCGCCCAATTAGTCTTTGTAATATCGGGTACATAATAGCTTCCAAAGCTGTTGCGTATCGTCTTCAAAAAATTTCTAACGAACTCATCTCGTTAACACAAGCAACTTTCATTCTAGGAGACTGATTTTGAATGACATCATTGTTGCTTTCGAGGTCAATCACTACCGTACATGCAAAAAACAAGGTAGGAAGGGCTTTGCCGCAATTAAAGTGGATATGTGTAAAGCGCATGACTGACTTGAATGGAGATTCATTCAAGCTGTGCTAACTAAAATGGGTTTCCATGAATCTTTCCTCCATGTTTTGATGAAAAGTATATCTAGTATCCATTTCTCTTTTGTGCTAAATAATGTAGTTGTTAGTTCAATGTAGCCTCAACGTGGAGTTCACCACCAAGGTGATTTGCTGTCATCGTATCTCTTCATTCTTTGTGCTGTAGTTGTGTCTTCTTTTCTTAACTATCAGGAGAGTATTAGCCAACTTTTGGACATTCGTATCACTTGTTAAGCCCTATGGATACGCACTTGTTGTTCGTGATGATACTTTCATCTTTTGCCAAGCAGACAAGGTTAAATTTAGAGCATTAAATGGGGTCCTAGAGATATATTCCAAGGCTTTGGGGCAACAAGTGAATTTTCAGTAATCCTCCCTTACTTTTAGCACAAATGTCAATCAAGAGATTAGGAGGGGACTTGTGGAAGTGCTAAATATCTAGATCACTGATTACTCCTTTACATATTTAGGCCTTCCAATTGCTACTAGACAGTTTAAAGGTAACCTATTCAAAAGTGTTTAAGGATATAATGAGGCGCCGTGTTCTTGGTCGGAAAGAGAAAATGCCTTCATATGCAGGCTGAAGCACACTCATCAACGCAACGTTGCAATCTATTCCTACATACGCAATGACCTATTTCAAGTTTCTGGAATCATTGGTGGAGGAGTTGAATTCCTTAGTGGCAAGTTTCTGGTGGTAAAATGCTAAACAACACCCTATTCGATGGACAAGTTGGAAACGCTTGTGTTAGAGGCTAACCAGAGGACTTGGCTTCAGGGACTTTAGGATCTTCAATCTGGCAAATCTAGCTAAACAAGGTTGGAAGTTGCTCAAGTGCCGGGACAGCTTGATTGGGCTGATGTTGAAAGCTCGGTATTTCCCACAAGGTGACTTTTTTGAGGCTAAGTTAGGATCCAACCCTTCACTAGATTGGTGCAACATCTTGGAAGCATGAAAATTACTTGAATCGGGTACCAGGTGGAAGGTAGGATCAGGGGAAAATTCCGCATGCGGAAAGATCTGTGGCTACCTTAGCCCTTGTCCTTTAAATTAATAACTCCATGTTCGAGTAAGCAACAAGATCTGCGAGTAAGCAACATCATTGTTTGGGCCACACGGACTAGGGATGCAGCTAAAATCCAAGATTTGTTTTGTTCTTAGGATACGGAAGTTGTCCTTAAAATCTCGTTAGGTAGGCACTAGTTAGACGATTGCATAGTGCGGCACTATTCGGCTAGAGGTCTTTTTACCGTTCAGTCAACTTACCACTTGGGAAGGAACATTAAGATCATAGACAAAGGGGGAGGGCGTGCGCCGTGTAGCAAGTTAGGGGAAGAGTTATGGACACTCATTTGGAACACTCGGGTACCCTGAAAGATACTCTTCCATCTATAGCACTAGGGTAACGATATTCTTTCCACATCTTCAAACCAGGGCCGTCGGGGATGTTGGTCCAGTTGGGGTTGCTTCCTATGTGGTTCCCAAGTTGAGGATACAAGGCATGTCTTTCTTGAATGCCACTTTGCTAGGAAAATTTGGGCCATATCAAATCTACCATGGAAACCCGTGTTCGAGTGGGGCTCCCCTCATTTCCAATGGCTGGACGAGGACCAATTTAGACTAGCGGTAGTCGTTCTGTGGATCATTTGGATGTTCAGGAACAAGAAGCTCAAAATTGGATCTTTCTATTCAACATGAGATGCTCTGTGCTATGCCTAGAGGTATTTGTCTAATTTTAATCATACTGTACATATCAAAAAGGTGCCTCAAGGCAACACATTGCGTTCAAATAGTCTAGATCTGCTCTCGAACTACATCAAGATAAATTTCGATAGAGCATATTTGCAGAAAGTGGTGGAACTAGAGTTGTCATTGTAGCCAGGAAGGTTGATAGTGAGTGCATGAGTCGATTTTCTAAGTTCATCGACCATGTTGCAAACCCCTTCATTGGGAAAATCCTAACAGCTCAGGAGGCTATCGCCTCAGAAGTGTCTCATGGATGGAAGAACATCATCCTGGAGGTTGACTATCTGGCTTTGATTTCCATTTCCGTTAGCAACTTTCTGGTCGAAGACATCCTCCTTAGTAGTGGACGTTTTGATAGCAAAGAATACCAATTTGTTAGATGAGATTTCAACCGAGAGACACATGTGTTGGCTAGGAACGCGGGAGTCGTCGAATTTGTTGAGAATTAGATCGCACGCTTGAGTGTTGCTCTTTGACTACTTTGCTGTTCTTAAGGTCATATATCTTTTCTTTGTTCAAAAAACAAAACTAGAAGACCAAAGAATTAATCGGTGGAAAACGAGAGTTGAATATGCTGTTAAATAACTTACAAAATGTTGTGATAAGATATCAATAACCATGAGAAATAATGCATGAAGTGTAGGAAGTATGTCTTTATAAGGAAAGCTATATCATGATAGATTAATTTGATTAATTTATTAGGTTTTAGATGATGGATATGTATTATGTTTTCATTAAATGTATTTACAAGCATTAGATTATTAAATGAAATCATAGAAGGACTTAAGCAAAATATTTTGAAATTTACAAAATTATTAAACAAATGTTAATGATTCAAAATATGGTACTGTAATTATTATTATGTAAAATTAAAATGAAAAACATTTTAAAGTAAAATAATGCTAAATTTTTGGAGATGATAATTAGAGAAAGGATTCTAAACAGATTGTTAAATGTTGATTATGAAGAATAAAAGAAACAAATAATTTTTAAAATTTAATGTATTTATTGTCATTCTGGCTTAATAGTCATGATAAATCTTTTCATAAAAAAATTAGAACAATGTTTAATAACCCTTAAAAAGAAAAATATTAGTTAGGTATCCATTTTTACTAATATATTTTAACAAAAAAAATGAAATGAATGCATGTAGATATAAATTAATTATCTGTAAAGTACATATCAAGGATAAAATGTGATTCATGGCATAATATTTAAATTGTAAACAACATAATTTTTAAAGTAGAATTCAATTTAAATTTTTACACATATAAAATTGGGACAATGATTATTAATATTTAATAATGAATTATATGAAAAACGATAGACTAGCTAAAAATGTGGATACTAATTGACAAAAATAAAAATTAACAAGAGAAATGAGAAAACCTATCAAGAATTACAATTAAATATTACAAGTGTGGGTTTTTCAAGATTGTATTTATTAAAAAGAGTCAATAATTACAAATTTATAATATCATCATTTATCTATATTATTTTACTCTCAGTCGATGGATGTATTTATATGTTCGTTAAATGTGATCACATATATTCAAATTGTTAATATGAATAATATAGGAAAACAAATGAAATATAACAAAGTTTACAAGATTACAAAATAAAAATTATTTGTTGAAAATAAAATGACACTATTTTTAATATATTGTAAAATTAAATTATATTATAAATAAAAAAGACGAATTCTTTGGGATAAAAAATAACAAATGTTTAGTTGAAGAAATCTAGCATTGTTGTTCAGTGTTTTATTAGAAAACTTTGAGATTCTTGCTCAATGTTATTTGTATCAATCAAGTAAAACAAATAAAGTTTTCGAATAAAATGTTTATTATAAAATTGAAAAAAAAATAAAATCTTCTTTATATTTTTAAAATTGTCTTCATTAATAATTTTAAGAATTATGCTTTAGAAATCTCAAGAAATATTAATGAAATCTTTCCATTTTGAAATATTGATACTAATCGTAAAAATTATCAATTGATTATTGAATTGAAATAAAGGTTCTCATAGTCATTATGATGGATAATTGAATTAAAAGAAGAGAACAAAAGAATAACATATGGAGCAAAATATGTATTAACAGTAATTATTTTTTAATAAGTATATCGATAAGAGTAAAGAAAAAGAATGTCTTTATAATGCTATATTTAAAAAATAATAAAAAAACTCATTTAAATTCTTTAACATTTTCCAAAAAAATTAAAATAACATTGTTATACATGAAAAAACAACAAATGAAATATAACATTTAGATAATAAAAATGAATATTAACTATATTATCTCTATAAGCCACCATCTTAGGATGACTTAACAAAAAAAAAAAAGATATAATCAATAGATAATATTATAATTAAAATTACTATTGTAAATATTAATTAAGATATAGAAAATATTAAAAAATAAATAAAGTGATAGTTATACTAATATTTATAAAATAATCTTTACTTATTCACATATTTAATTAATGCATTTTTTATAATTTAATTTTTAAAAATATTATTTTAAAATATAATAATACAAATATTATTTAGTCATGCACAACACGCTTGTGCTTTACTACTTAAATAAAAAGGCTTAAGTTCTTTGCTAAACAATAAAAAGATTTATATCTGTACTTTTAGAAGCATCCATCCTCATAGTAAATCAATTAACATGACAAAACACATAACACAATCAAGTCAATGCATATACATGATCAATGATACTAACAAAAATGCTCCATAATCTCTTTTAATAAAGTTTATGTAAAAATTTTGATTTGTAACTTAGGGAATCAATCGATATAAGGAAAATCAAACCTAGAACAACCTAAAATTAACAAGAACTAAGCAGAGCTAGAATTTATGATGCTAAGAAGAAAAGTTGGTTGCCTCCTAACAGGCTTTATGTCGTTAGCTAAATGTGGCCAAGCAAGTTTTTTCAATCAAGCTTTTGAGAGTAGTTGCCAAATCTATCGTTTTTGGTGAAATTTGACTGCATGCTTTTCTATTGAGGTCTTGGATCTAACTTGGGATTTATGACTTTTTCTTTCACTATCTATTAAATTATGTGTATTAAAACTACTAATCAAACCTGGAGTAGCATTAAAAGTTGGAGCAATGCTAGAGGAGCTGGTCTAATGTGGTAGACATTTTGGAATCTTGCCAGTGGCAATAGAAGTTACTAATAGTAGTTGATAATTAGTTTAGAAGAGTAGTTATTCTCTAAACTCCATGACTGTTGGTTTGCATTGGAATGTATAAATTTGATGCAATAGTTTAGCAATGTAATAAATTTAGAATCCCACCTTTTATTAATCATACTTGATCGTACACTAGTGATCATTTTCTCATCGTTCTCATTCACCTACCAATGCTCATTCTCTATCAACTTTAGTGATCATGTTTTTTAATCTCATTTCTTGACATGCTACTAGAGCTCCGTCCATTCAAGAACTAATTTCTTTTCTCTTGCCACAGTCCTCTTCAATCATTTAAGGTTCCACCTGATGGCATCAGGTTCCAAGTCCATCAATCAATCAAATCATGCATAGAGTTCCTTGCTACCTAAGGATCTAAACTCACCATTCTTCATTCATCTGGTGGACAATCAGAACACAATTCTTGTACAACTAGAGCTCAATGAACAAAACTTTGCAACCTAGAGTAGGTACTTTATTTTAGCACTGTCAATGAGAAATAAGTTGGGCTTTATTGATGGAACTATTGCTGAGCCACCCAAGGATGATCCCCTTCATTATGCTTGGTCTAGGTGCAATCATATGATCATTGCATGGCTGCTTAAGTCAACAAGTCTTGCCCTAGCATCTATTGTATTCTTTATGCAACATGCACATCAATTTGAAGTGTGTTGTCAAAATGATTTTCACATCCAAACGACAAGCTTGTATGCAAACTTCAAAGTGACCTACATGCCATCAATCAAGAAGGAAGAAATGTGGATGCATACTACACAAATCTGATGTCAATATGGGAAGAGTTGAGGATGTATACACCACCACCTCACTGTACTTGTAGTATGTATAATCCAGCATGTTTTCAAAATTTTTCTAGTCTACATGAATGTGTTAAAGCTTATGAGTTTTTGAATGGGTTGGATGAAACTTTTTCTACCATTAGATCACAACTCTTGTAGTAGAAGCCATTCCTTACTTTAAATGAGGCATACAATGCTATAGTAGTGGAAGAAGCACAAAAAGGAATGGGACATTCACAAGGAGCTTGGAATGGAACTTTAACTTTTCTTACAAATGCTGGAAGGAAGGAGAAATAGGAGTTTGTTTGCACTCATTGTGGAAAGAAAGGGCACAATAAGGAGAAATGTTATAGGATCATAGGCTTCCCACCAAATTTTAAGTTCACAAAATCAAGAACTAAGGGTGTGCAATCCACTACCAATTAGTCCTCAACCAACTCATCCAACTCAGTGGCAAATAGTGGTGAGGAATTAAAGGAAGGCATAGGAGGCTTCACATAATCTCAATATCAATTTAAGAGAGTTGTAAGCTTGCTGGAGGCTAATGGCTCATCTGATGTCTTTATTACAAAGGTAGCAAACTCTAGTTAATGCACAAAGGAACCTAGATATCAACTATCATTGAATTCTACAGGTGATTATCTTAACTCAACCCCTTCTGGTAACCCACAACATTTCTCATTGATGTTGCACATCCTAGCATCACAATCACAAAGACCTAAAACCACCACGTCTGCCTTGACACTTATGTCACTGGATTCAATTATAGACATAAGAGCTTTAAATTATATTTGTATTCCACTTCAACTTTTTCAGTGCTATAGACATATTTCTGATTTGTTTGTTAATCTCCAAAAAATTTGGAGTACCAGCAACTCACATAGGCACTATCAAGATCTTACAAATCTTAACAATCAATGGAGTCCTATATGTGCCATTCTTTAGTCTTAATCTTTTGTCAACAAGCAAGTTTAGTAGGACTCACACATGCTATTTTCTATTCAACTCAAATTCATGCTATATTGAGGCCCTCTTATCTTGGATGAGGATTGGAGTAGCTAACCAACAATCTGATCATTACATACTTCACCAGAATAAAGTTGATCCCAGTTGTGCCCTTAACACCATAGATAGAGGTTCATCACCTAATACAATAGCCTTATCAAAGTTTGATACTTGGCATTTTAGATTTAGACACCTATCACACCATAGTTGAGAAGCTACATGAATGTTGTCCATAAATCAAAATGAATACTCACAAAGTATGTGATATATGATCAAGAGCATAACCAAAAAATTACCTTTTCCTATTCATGAACAAACTAGTGACAGACCTTTTCAACTTGTTCATATTGATACATAGGATCCATATTCTTTAACTGTTGTTGGTGGCTTTAGCTATTTTCTAACTCTTATTGATGATTTTAGCAAATGCACTTGGACATACTTGATGAAGCACAAAGATGAAGTTAAACAGATTTTGTACACATTTTACAATCTAATTCAAACACAATTTGGTCCCAAATTTAAGTCTTACCAATTGATAATGCTTTAGAACTCAAAATGACAAGTTTCTTTGGAAATTTTGGAATTGTTCATTAATAAACATACGTTGAGAGACCATTGCAGCATGCTGTGGTGAAAAGAAAGCATCAACATATTCTTAATGAAGTTGAATCACTTCTTTTCCTAGCTCACATGCCAATCAAATTCTAGGGTGATACAATACCGACTGCAACTCACATCATTAACAAGCTCCCTTCCAAAGCTATGAACTTTAATTTACCCAATCAAGTGCTCTTTTGTAAATCACCGTAGTTTGATCATCTTAGAGTCTTTGGATCTCCTCTTTGCTACTACACTTAAAAGAAACAAGATTAAATTTGATCATAGATTTGGGAGATGTGTGTTCATTAGATGTCTCTTGGAACAAAAGGATACAAGCTATTTGACCTTGATCCTCATGACGTATTTGTGTCTCAAGATGTTATAGTCTTTGAATAGATTTTGTCCTTTGATCCACAGTACTCTAGATAACTTAACACATTTTTTAGCTCACCTCAGGATATCACACATTATGATTTGAGCACCCCTAACCAAATTCCACCAATTGAGACGTCTGTTAACTCACGAAACCTTTCCTTATTACCAAACAATTGAGCTGATTACCTTGTGGAGAGTAATAACCCAAGTCAAAACCTCATTCCACATAAAAGATAAACCAAAGAGAGAAGACTACCCAAATATCTAGATGTCTACTAGCATAACTTAAAGCCACACCAACCTGTTACATACCACACTATATTCAACGCCTAAACATAACAAACTTGTCCACTGAATATCTTTATTTCTTAGTTGGTCTAAATAATGGGCATGAGCCAAGGTCCTTTGCTAAGCTGTTGATGAGACGCATTAGAGATAAACCATGATTGAAGAGCTACAAGTATTGGAAGACAACAATACATGGGAGGTTATGAAACTACCAGTGGAACAGTATATGGTTAGATGCAAATTGGTGTACAAAACTAAGGTGAAGTTTAATGGTTTAGTAGAAAGACATAAAGCTAAACTAATTGCTGAGAGCTACAGCCAAAAGGAGGGCGTTGACTACTATAAAACATTTAGTCCAGTGGTGAAGTAACCAACAATAAGATTATTCTATAGCTTGGCAAAGATGAAAGATTGGCACTTGCAGCAGCTTGATGTGCACAATGCTTTTTTAAATGGAGAACTTGACAAGGAAGTCTACATGAATCTTTCACAAGGATATGAACTAATTAAGAAAAGGGACAATAATAAGAAAAGACTAGTCTGTAAGTTAAGAAAATCTGTATATGGTTTCAAGCAAGTACCTAGAAAGTGAACTGAGAAGTTCACTAGAGTATTAAAGGAGTATAGCTTTGATCAGTCAAAAATTGATCACTCTTTATTCATCAAGAACATCAAACAAGGAGAGAAGATTACTTTGCTAGCGCATCTCGATGATTTGATATTTGGATGTAATGATCAAGAAGAAATAAATTTGACAATTCAGCTTAAACTCAAAGTTCAAAATTAAAAACTTAGGTGTCCCAAGATACTTTCTGGGTATTCAAAATTTCTAAATCAAGAGTAGGGATGATCTTATGTCATAAAAAGTACACCTTGAACTTATTAAATACATATGGGATGTCAGGGCCAAAACAACAAACACATCATTAGAATCTAGTCATGGATTGACCAACACACAAGAGGATAAGTTGAGAGATATGTCTTACTACAAACAATTGGTAGGAAAACTTATATATCTTACATTCACTAGACTTGACATTACACATGCTATATAGGTCTTATCACAATTTATGAGCAATGCATCAAGGAAGCATCTGCGAGCTCCACTTCGAGTGCTCCACTTCATAAGTAATAAGTCAGACACAAGGGTGAAATGGTATACTAATAGTGGTTGGGCTTCATGCTAAATCACAAGAAGGTTAGTTATTGAATACTGTATCTTCCTTTAGAGCAATCCAATTAATTGGAAATCTAAGAAATAAATGATTGTAGTAAGGAGTTCAATAGAAGCTTAGTACAAAACCTTAGCATCTCATGTATGTGAGGTGTTGTGGTTGCTTAGCACGCTGAAAGAACTTGACATAAGTCATAATGAATCAATGCTTGCAATGTGTAACCACCAAAGTATCATTCAAATCCATAAAGGCCTAATCTATCATGAAAAAACTAAACATTTTGACATTGATATACAGTTTGTCAGAGAGAAGGTAGCCTGTTGAGTTAAGTAAAATACATCAAAACAAAGAGCAACTAACGAGCATGATGACAAAGGCACTTGATGCTAAGAAGTTTAATAAGTTTGTAGCCAAGATGAGTATCAAATATATCCATACTCATATTGATGGGGTGTTAAATTATGTGTGTTAAAGCACTACTCCAACATTATAATGTGGCAAACATGTTGGAATCTTGCCTATTATAATAACAATTACTAATAGTAGTTGATAGTTAGTTTAAAAGAATAGTTATTCTCCTAACTCCCTAATGGTGGGCTTGGATTGGAATGTATAAATCCAATGTAACAATTTAGTAGTATAATCAATTCTTAATCTAATCCTTTCTTGATCATACTCTAATGATCATTTTCTCTTTATTCTCATTCATGTGCAAGTGCTCATTCTCTATCAACTTTAGTGATCATGTCTTTTGATTACCTTTCTTAACACTATCCAATCAATTTTAGGACGAGACATTGATTGCAAGTGATCTAAATGTTCAAACTTAAAGTCATAAAAGGCGAAGCTCTCGAATCAGCTCTCTTTTTATCATATCACGTTTTACCTCTTAGTAATCTAGAAAGGACAACCTAATATTATTAAAGTGGATGGATATTTGAACATATTCATGACAACAAAATTTACATGAACATTAAAATTTTCATTTCATACTACTTCTTCAACAATTCCCTTTCAATATTTAGTTGGCATATCTACCAATGTCAAAATAATGTTTGTTGGCATGAAATACCCAAGTTTCAACTTTGAAAAATAGAGCGTGCCATTGAATGGATACTTAATCCTAAATGGTATAGAGCTTTTTAGAGGTGCACTTACAGATGGTGCAAGTGTTACATAACACGAGTTTCACCAGTTTTGAAATGCAAATTTTTAATTTTAAACCCATCATATTATCAAAATAAATGCAGACCAATAAAAATGCCAAACCTAATCCATTTTTTGTCATACAACACACATTATATAAATCAAGAAAGTTTTACGAATTATTACTTCTTGAAATCTAATTTTGGGTAAAGCGTACGCATGATCTAAAAACTACAACACTCCAGCAGTGACGTGTAGTTTATCCACACGAATAGAATACGAATAAGGGCCTCCAAATACTCTATGAACTCCTTCGTCAAGATCTCACACAATTGTCTTTGTGTATGCTCACCTTTCGGACATGAAAGAAACCAAGAAATAGGGGTAGAGAGTGGTTTTTCCTTGCTTGGAATTGACACATGAAAATTTTGGGTTGATCTAATTTTTTAATGATTGAGAACTCTTCTGGACCTATTTAATTTCAAGGCATACAATCCTAAGTAAGGTAAGATTCTTATTTTCATCTATGTATAATTAGGGAACATGGAATGGTCTTCTACATAGGGCTTTAGTTAATTCAAGCACATCTCATCTTTAATTATTGGTCTCACTAATGATTAAATCTCATATGTGTATTTTCCTTTAATTTAATTGATCTTATTAATTAAATTAAAGGTATATTATATTTTTAATTAATAATCTTTTTATTAACAAGTATAATAGAAAATTCATTTGGTACAATTAAATTGTGACTAGATTAATTTTGCCATGTAACTTCTCAAGTACCGATTAAGCCCCAAACCAATTTACTAATTTTTTCTTATTCTATCTTTTTAAAATGCAATATTTTAAGTTCATTTTTAATTGGCTATGAATATAGCTCAGATGATATGAGTAACACCTAGCATAAAACTTATATCGTTTTCCAATTAAGACAAAGTGAATAAATCATATGAATCCTTCTAATTGTGAATATTATATGATATAGCCTTTTTGTCTTGTTTTCTCTTGAGCAAGAGTTATAAATTTAATCAAACTCATTGATTTGATCATATAACCATATCAATATCACATCATGTAACTAATGACCAATGAACACTCCTTTTCAATAATATACTTCATCGGCCAAGGGTTTCTAACTCATAGCTCATAGAACATCATTTTTATAAGACAAATGTCTTGATTAATTGTAAGGAGACAAATTCTTTATCAATTGTACACGTGCCTCCAAACAACAGTATGTTGGGCTCATAAGTCATTCTGAGATATATGTATTGGTTTTTAATATCAATTAATACATTGACCATTATGCGCATGAGGCATCTATATCGTCTAAGGTTTAAGACTCACACAAACTTAACGTGATCATGAATCAAAATATTGATAATTTGGAGTGAACTCTTTGTGTTTAATTCATCTTTCAAGTTAGTATTTGAATACTCATTCTCCAATGATATTTGCACATGTGTATTCTTAATATCTTATACTGAATAGTATGATACTCACTATACAAACATACAGTGTGCAAGTTTTATTGACACTCTAATGCAGATTTAGAAAATTTGTGACTTGCGGATAAGTTTTAATAATTTTGTATCCATATTTGTAACTTCTTATTAATAAGACTCCTTAACACAATCATATAGACACATGTATAACTTTATGTTAAACAATATTTACATGTACAATTAAACCTCCATAATATTGATATGAACAAAAAATTAATATTTTATTAATTAATCAAAATATTATATTTAGAACTAATATTTTTTATTTATAATTGGTATTAAATAGATATCACTAGTAATAAAGAAACGGTAAAACTACCTAGATTATTCACTTTTCCTGGACAAGTTAGATTAGGGTTTTTCTAAAATTTGATCCCTAAATGCTATCAGCTCGTATTCTAAATTTCAATTTGCTTTAAAACTAATTTTGGTGGATCTTTCTTCTAAAAACTTTTATTTTTATTGTATCATAATTATAAAATTAATAATTTGTACATAATTAATTATACGCACCAAGTGTATCATTATAATAGTAGGATATGTTAAATATCATTAAATGCCCATGATTATTAATAATAATAGGATATATTAAATGTATACTTTTTTGAAATTTATTTTCAAGAAAATCTCATGCCAGGTATTAAATATATTATGAATTATTAAATGTGAACATGGGATCCCAAAATAAAAATATCCACATGCGATGATATAACAAATCATGACTTGAGCTAAAACGCTTAAATCGGGAACAAAACCAAATCTCATTTCAAGGAATTATATATTTTTTACTTTAGTACTTTGCATATATAATAATTGAACCAATAAAAAGAGAACTAAACAAATATAGTTTTGCAAGTAAAAAAGAAGGTCACGCACATCCAAACTAGTAAACATTTTATGGCTATTTTCATTTGAATTTTTTGATGTCTCCTCTTATATATGTATAAATATTTAAAATTTTCATTATGTATTCATTATTTATATTCAAAATCAAATTTATACATATACAAAACTCACGTAGATATATATTTATATACTAAAAATTAATTATTATCTATATATATTATTTACATATACAAAACTCACTTAGATATATATTTATATACTAAAAATTAATTATTATCTATATATATTATTTTATTATTTAATTATTATATGATATTATATATGTATATATGGATATAAAATAGAAATGATTAATTTAAATATACACTTACTATTTTAGTCCCATTCGTTAAATTTTCACACAAGAAAGCCGTGCAGTTCCCTCGCGAACCTTGCGCCTGGAAGTATTTTTATATCCCCCCTTCTATTCTTACTGTTGTGATGCGGGCGCGAGTTTATTCGAGGGTATTGGCAAACTTGTTCTCCCGGAAGAGAGCGAGGGAGAACAGAGATGTCAGCACTTCATTTGGACGCTTCACTTCATCATCTCTTTTCTTCTTCCTCCTCTTCTTTTCCACTATTCTCGGGAACTAATTGGCGGGTTCCTGTTAAATTCTACCCCTCGTTTTCTCAAAGCTTCAAATCTTTCAAGAACTGTTCTGTTTCTGTCAAATATTGTGAAAAGATCAGATCTTTAAAAAGCCCAAGATATTTTAAAATCAGTTGTTCTGCTGGGGCAACTGAGGTATGTGATGTGGGAGTGTTTCGATGACCTGGTTGCTTTGAATCTTCCTTGTGGTATTTTTCTTATTGATTCTTAATTAACTAACAGGGCTCCGAAGTAGTTGTCAAAGAAAAATGTGTTTCTGTTATTCTGCTTGCTGGCGGAAAGGGCAAAAGAATGGGTGTAAGTCATTTGCATTGCTTAACTCTTCTTGGAAGAATAAAAGAATTGTTTAATTGCGTGGTTGGGACTTGTAGTCCATATAGCAATTGCCTGGAATCGTCGGCGAAATTTTATGATTTTCATGGAAGAGGATTCATTTCTTGAATGCTTTACAATATGGCAAGCTAATCAGGATATTCTTCATTTTTGAATGCTCATTCTTGGTTTATTTGGATTGGGTCACAGGCAAGTATGCCAAAGCAGTATCTTCCACTTCTAGGCCAACCGATTGCTTTATATAGGTGATTGCAGCAACTCAATACCATCATTTATGATGCCTACAATAAGATGTACCATATATAATTATTCACAATTTCACATAATCAATCTGTTGTACTTGATTATACAAATATAAGAGAAGCACTCTACAATAAAGTTTGTCTGTTTTTGCGTCACCTTTTGCTCGATAATTTACAATATGAATTATCTTGCAGTTTCTACACTTTTTCAAAGATGCCAGAAGTGAAGGAAATTGTTGTCGTATGTGATCCTTCATATCAAGACATTTTTGAAGGTCTGGAAATGCTGTCAAATATTGCCTAAAGCAACTAATTATTAGCCCCCCTAAAGAATCAAACTATGAAATAGCTGCCAAATGGACACAATTTGCACTTGAAACTGGATAGTTGTAATCTCTTTTATATTAATAGCAAATATATGGTCTTGCATTGTCTTAGTTGCCAAAGAGAATATCCACGTGGACTTGAAATTTGCATTACCTGGAAAGGAGAGACAAGATTCTGTATACAGTGGATTAGAGGTATGCACTTTTCAGTTTCTTGTGTCAACTTACTCTGCTGATATTTGTTCCTCATGTAGTTTGCCCCCAGCTCGTCAATGAGGAATTTTAAGTTAGGATAGCACTTAGAATTCTACTTTGATTTCTAGATAGAACCGTCCCAAAGCTCCTCAAGTTGGGCAACCAGGCTTGGTGTCTTGGCGACATTTATCTGGATTTTGTTTTTCCTTTCATAAACAAATTTTGATTTCGGAAACAGAAGGATCATAGAAATAAGTGCCAGCCGTTGATATAGGATGTCTGGACTAAACTCTGCCACTAAATAAAAAATGGTAGAACTTATCACCCTAAGCTTATGACATGTGATTTTTGGGAACTCAATCCCAATACTTTTATTTGAAAGAATACCATATTGTCCTTAGAATTTTTTACAGCAGATAACTCTTGAAACAAAAAACTCATAGTTTGAAGTTTTGTGGTTCAGACTAGAAATCTTTTGGTGGCTTGTACTTCTAATGAACTATAAATTACTAAAGTGCTTCCTTCTTTCAATAAAGTAGATCCTTATTGTAGCATTTAATGATTATAGCTCTTTCACTAACAAGCGAGGATTTTGTAGGCAATTGATTCAAATTCTGAGCTTGTTTGCGTACATGATTCTGCAAGACCTCTGGTGTCTGCTGGAGACATAACCAAGGTGTGGTTGGTTCTTAGCATCATTCTTGTTTTCCTTTATTTGGTTCATTATTTAGGACTTATCCTATATCACTTCATAGTGAATTATATGCAAAGGTTACGCAATAACATTCTGCTTCATTAGATTGTCTTTGCGATCACACCCTTGTTTCATATTATTACGAACACAGTTACTTTAATGGCATAAAATTAACTCAAAATTCAAAATATTTGAGATTCTCAAGCTTGTATCATTTCAGGGTATGTTTTGGATGTTTTCTGAATTGTCAGATTAAATTCTTTCTACCTGGAAGCCATTTGAAGTTATTTATGAGCATTCAGATTCTCACATACGCTGATATTTACAAGTTTGAAGTTGTGCATGAACATTATCTTTCATTTCTTGCATAATGTAGCCTACCCCAGTAGCAGTCTAGGCCAGTAAAAAGAGGTACTATGGCAACACATATGATTTCTTATATATTTATTCATTTGTTCATGTTAAATTATCTAAGGAAATGAGAGATGCAAATGCAGACAACCATATGAACATGTAGGAATTTGGATTTCAGTTCATCACTTCCTACTCTGTCTTTAGCTGGTTATCTTTGATATCCCTGGTAATGTTATGCGTTGAAAGTGCTAGCTTACCAAAGTCCAATTCATTTTATTTTGCTTCCTAATGTACTTCAAATCAATGAAATAATTCCATTTGTTTATCTTCTGGAAATAATGAAATAGGTATTATTCAGCTTAATTTTGTTTATATTTTTAATACTCATATGTATTATAGAAGTAATTTTCTTTGTATATATAGTTGTTATAAGACTCTAAATTCATTTCTTAGATGTTTATAGGCCATTATGTTTATTTGATGTGTTGTTGGTTTAGGATTCTGTACTTGTTAGAGGTGGGTTATCATCAATGGCACAAATGTTATCTCACAAACACATGTAGGCTTCAAAGATTTAAATGTAATTTAGATTTTTATGCTAGCCTTCATTTACCTCTTAATTGTTATTGAAATCTATGTGGGTTGATATTTTCTACTGGTAAACTTAAAACATTTTTAGGAGTAACCCAAGTAGAAAGTACTGTTTACTGGGATTTGTTCTGCATTTCCTAGAAAAATATGAAAAATAATGATTAATAAAGTAACAAGCAATGCTCTTTTAAATAAAATTGTGAATTGATGTATTTTATAATCTTTACAAGTTATAGATGGAAAAAAAATTATGTATTTCTTCTAGTGAAGTTGCTTAAAGTTCCTTTTTATAAGGGGTGTGCCTTGCCTTATTTTGCAGCTTCTAATAAATTTACAGAAATAAAGTGATACTTAATTATTTTGCATGTCAATTTAGTGCTGACCTATGATATTGACAATATAATGACATGAAAAAAGATGTGTATTATAGATGGGCAAATTAACAACGGAGTAATAAGATGCACTTCATTGTATAAAAATAATTCTAAAAAATGTCTGCAAGTTTTTTGTTTTAACTAATGTTAATTTGAACGATTTCAAGATTTACATTTTGAGATATTTGTATCATTATGTTTACATTTTATTTCATCCTTAGGGGCTAATCCAATATCAGTTATATGCGTATTCTAGTTTCCTTTTACAATTTCTAATATCCATTGAAAAATTAAACTTCTTAAGATAATAATTTTATGATTTCAACATCAAACAATATGTAAAGCTAAAGTCTTCTTAATTACTAACTAGGATTGTCTAGTGAGTGTTGAATGATCTAGATAATTAGATCATACTGGCTGTTTTTTCTCTTTTTTTCTTCCAAATTTGTAGATCATAATCTATGTTATTATAGAATTGGAGAGAGTGCAATGGGTCTTTTAGTGAACTTTCTAGAGTACCCTTTTACTTATAACTACATCTCTAGCACTCCCTATTTTCTAATTTTGTTATGCCTATTCTGTACATTAACTGCGTAATGTAAATTTATACAATTACCTTAAATATACACCACTTAGCTATATTATTGAGCACGAGAGATTTATAATAACTAACATTCTGTATTTAATGTTAAATTATTAAATTATTCCCATTGCTTTATTTTTTCTTCTCTCTCTTTAATCTTATTTTAACTTTTTTCTATTTTATGTCAATAAAAATTTAATTTTTTCTCTTCTTTTCTCTTACTTCTAATTTGAAATTCTAAAAAATATAATATTTTTGTTTTTATCATAATTAATAAAATAAGTTAATTTTTTAATAAATATGTACACACGTACAGTGTGCAATTTTACTAGTTTCATGTTAAGTTTCCAATTGAAAGTTTAGTTCATTATTCACATCTTATGATTTTATTGTAATAGTTATTTAGCGTCAACTAAAAGAATAATTCTTAGTATATTAGTGTCCAACTAAGAGTACAATCCACAGAATGTTGCTTTGGTTATCACAATAAAATTGAAAAACGTAAAACATCCCATTCTTCAGTATTCCCACTTTTGTAACAATTGTAGGTATGGATATTGGAACTCTTGTATATGTATGGTACAAATTCCATTGTAAGACCCCCCACCCCCTTTCTTTTGCACCTTGACAACAATAATATCACTTAGTTATGAACTTTATGTTTCTTCATATTCATTCAGTTCTTTGGATCTCCCAGGTTTTAAAGGACGGTTGGCATGTTGGTGCAGCTGTTCTAGGTGTTCCTGCTAAAGCAACAATCAAAGAGGTGGGGCTTTTACTTTTTTCAATGAAGCCTATGAGAAAAGAAACTGGAAGTATTTTAACTTGCTATTTTCTATTTAAAGTTTTTGCTATTTGTTGACAAGCATTCCTATTTGTCCTCACTTTAACATCTGTGATTCAGGCAAATAACAAATCCTTTGTGGTGAAAACTTTGGATAGAAAAACTCTTTGGGAAATGCAAACCCCACAGGTTCTTGGCTTTCATTAAACTTTCTTTGAGCACTTTCACAGCTCAACTTTTCGGAAGTATTTGAGAAACATGCAACCCACAATTGGTCAACCACTTGTGCAGGTTATCAAGTCTGACTTGCTTAAGAAAGGCTTTGCACTTGTTCAGAGGTAATTCTTCATTCTTGCTGGTCTAGTACTCTGAAGTATCATGAACAATAGGAGTATATATTTGAGATATATGTATTGTGTAAACTCGTCCATGAAATTAAAGAATCCCGATTTCACATTGTTCTAAATCTTTTGCTATTTTATAGAGAAGGGGTTGAAGTCACTGATGATGTTTCAATTGTGGAGCACCTCGGACATCCTGTCTACATCACTGAAGGATCTTACACAAACATCAAGGTAGTGACATAAATCTGTGGCTTTCTAAGGTTTTTGTCATATCTTTAGGTTGATAACTTGAAGCCTATAAACTCATACAAATCATTTTTTAACAAAAATACAGGTTACAACCCCGGATGATTTGTTACTTGCTGAGAGAATATTGAATCGTCCAGCTGGAAATTCCGACTACTAGATTGTCATCTTAGGTTTGAATGTAAGATTCCTGTATGTAGTGTTCTTGATGTCCCGTAGAACACATGGCAAGTTTTTCATTCTCGTCTCTATTATACTGCGAATAAAGAGTTCCTGCATGATGTTACACCAAATTTTGGTTATCATTAAAGAAAGCAATTTGTTGGAACGTTGTAGCATGACACTAATCATAGTTTTTTGAGGAGTTTCAATCTAGCCAAAGGAAGCAAAGTATGTTTGACCCCTCAGTAAATGGAGGTTGGATGAATCACAAGCATGGAGGGGAGCGGTGGCAACTGGCATTTGAGGCTATGGTGGCCAACCTTCTTTTCAACAGACTCCCATTAACACCACGGCTGCCACGGTATTCTTGCCTCACCTCGTACTTGGAGGTGGCATTTTATTGATTTGTGCAATTTCTAATGAGACTTTAAGTGTGAGCATATTATTGTTTGTATGCTTGGCAAACTCCTACCGGATAAAAGCTAACGTCCCAACGCAATCTCTGCAACTTATATTGTCATCTGGTGTTTATCATGGACAAGAGCAGCCAGTCTACTGAATATGATGTAAATTCGAAGCTAGATAGACAATCATAGAAAAATTTAAAAATGGAATAAATACATCTGAGCCCTGGTAAGATTTTTGCAAGATTAACAATCAAGATCATTGTTACTGCTCGATAATCATATGCATATTTCAAGGATGAGAATGGAAATCAATGAATGCGCAGACGTAAACAGAGAACTGAATTTCCAAGTTCTTCCAAAGTTCCGCGCAGAAGATCAATAAAGTTCAAGTAAACCATAAGACCCTTTATATGCTTGATACAGCAGTAAAGCCGAAAAGAAGCTGTCCCTAATTTAACTCTTTTTATACCATAAAATATGCTGGACCTACAGAAATCCAGGAGTCCAAGTGTATGAAACTTGCATCATATTTCCTTCAGCGACCCTCATATTAACCACTGAGCTACAGGGAAGGTTAAGTTCTCCTGAGCATAAAAATACAACTAGCAATTCTAGTTCATCGTAAAGGATTATTTGGAGCTTAAGACTTCCCTTTCCTATCATCTACCGTGTCCGCTGTCTGTCCTTGAATTTGCGCACCTTCCAAACCAAGAAAAATGTCTACTTCTGCGTGGATGGATCGGAGTGACTTGTTTAGCCTGGATGCACGCAATTAATGTTAAACCATGGATTTCGCAATCACCAAATCCTGATAGGCTCAGTTTAAAGAAAATGCCATTGCCTACCTTTCCCTTTCTTTTACGTCTGGCGTTTTTCCAGCACATCCCACTGCAACCGCCTGGCCCGGACCCAGATTCATACCCTCTGCAGAAATAGCAAAAAGTGAACACAAGAAGACAAACATAGGCCGCCAAACAGAATGCACCTTTTTCTTGCTTTCCACATCACAATCCTCAAAAAATTACATCCAAAATACTAATATCTTTCTAATGCCTTAGTTAAAAGATCATAGATTCGTATTGAGTATATTTGCAAAACTATGCTTCCACCTAGAACGTGCCATCATTTCTATTCCTGCACTCAATTTCACCTCCAGAAATACGACGTTTAACAACATTTTTCAGGAGTTTATCTTTACATATTGATGAATTCAACATCAAACCAAACTGAAGTTTCATGCAACTAAGTCAAACTAATGTCATTACTCTCTCCACCACCAGAATATAAATTTGTACTTCAGTTTTCTTGATAATTAATTCAGTCAGAATCCACCATAATCCAAACCTAAATCCTCGTTCACAAGCAAACTAAAAAGTTCCTAGATTTCAATTTTCAAAAACTTAAGAACTTACCCTGGGAACAAGACAGGTAAAATTTCATAGTTAGGCACTCAATGTGGATAACATGAAAACTCAAAGCATCTATGAGCTTCCCTATAGATTTAAAATTATTCCATTGAAAACTCACAAGTTATCTTTGGTGAAATTGCTTGCCAAGCTGCTACTATGCAGCAAACTTGGAGAGATGGGACAATGATCGATCCTATTGACAATCTGTTCCCTTTGACATGACATTCCACCATTAATTTTCAGAGCTTTGATTTCACGATTTAGCTCATCATCCCAGTGCTGCAACGGCACATCCAGAGAATTCATTGGTTCCATTTCATTTGTATTGTCTATGCCATCCTCTGGCAGGACTGGGTTCCCTTCAGGTTTTAGATGACTCATTGATCCATGGGTTCCTTTATCCATGGCCTGCAACCATGCAGTTTCTAATTTCTGTTCATGGATGATGGATTCAATTCTTCGTAAAGGAATGTCTGACTTGCTATCTTTTGAGGTACTTGCATTTGCATTTCCAGAAACAGATTCTAAAAGCTGAGTCCAGTGCCCTGCAGATGTGTTGAAGCTTCCTCTTGATACCTTCAATATATCGCAACATTTATCAAAATCAGAATTACCACCTGTTATAGTGCAGGTTGATGCATTTTCCAGATTCATTGAGTTTTTGTCCATCAGCATAAGGCCAGAAGAATCTTGTAGCAGAATGATTTTAACCTCCACGTTACATTGTAAAACAATTTCAAATGAGTTAGTGATGCTGCTGATAAAACCGTCTGCTCTGGCTTTAATGTTACTATCCTCAAATGCAATGTGAGCAACAAAACCACCTGTGTACAGAAGTTATTCAGGGTAAGTGAAGAAATAAAATAGTTCAAGCTATTTTTGCTACAAGAAAAAACAATTGAACATATACTGATCATGACAGCAACTATAAAGTATGCTGAGATATATGATTTTCATTTGACCACAACACATGACAACCAATTAGCTTAATAAATTATAAATACAGAAGAGAGTCATTCCAAGCATCAGGACACATGTGGAGATCATAATAATACCTGCATGCATAAACAAACGCATACTATATAATAGTAATTGTCTCTAAAGA
Source organism: Avicennia marina (assembly GCA_019155195.1). Classification (NCBI taxonomy): domain Eukaryota; kingdom Viridiplantae; phylum Streptophyta; class Magnoliopsida; order Lamiales; family Acanthaceae; genus Avicennia; species Avicennia marina. Next base: position 8,094,928 of record CM032760.1, read on the forward strand.
CTTGTTCCATAGAATGAGGAAAACAGAAAATGAAAACAACAGGTTCTGAATTGGATCCATTAGTCTTGTATTACTTTTTACCTTTCACTTCATATATTGAGATAAGCTTTCCATAAGAATGAAGTAGTTGCCTCAGAGTCTTAGAATGACATTTCTCAATGCAATGAATCCAGATATCAACCAACATTTTAGAGTCCATGCATCTCAAAGTAGTTCTCCCACTTCTGTAGTCATCATGTGAGACACTCAGTGATTCATCATCAATGTATTGTCTTTGATTGGGTTTGCAATTAAACTTAACAGCATCATTCAGTGAAACTGGATTCTCTTGGCTCATCAAATTGTGGCAAGAAGCTACCACGAAGGATGTTGGAGAATGTCGGAGTTGCGCATCGGTTGTGTGCTTGTGGAAAATAGCTTCTCTAGGCATACTAACATTGTCCTCTTCAGATGCCTTCGAGCTCTGACGTCGGCTACTGGTGGAATGACTTTGATTAGGCAAAGGCACAGAACATAACTGTAACAGTGCTGCTGTGAACCAGGTTGACCGTTCACTGGCAACTCTCAGATGCTTTTCTGCCTGGGAGAGAAGCGTCAATGCATGCTTCAGTCTGTCTAATTCTCTTTCAGTCACTGAAAATTCAACCATCCATTACTACAAAAAATATGGAGTACACAGGAACATTGAGAATTGCAATACTCAACTAAGGACAAATAAATTGTTCTCATAAACGTTGTCAAGGACAATCAAGTAAAAAATTTCAACTGCATTCCCTCTTACATGACATCCAAGAATCAAACCAAGGAAGAGGACAATTTTGGTTAATATACAAAGTAAACATGCAATAACATTCGACACCAAAGCCTGCATTACGTTCAGGGCAGCTAATGTGATGAACAGTGTACCAAGGGCGTTAATAGGTAATGTAATAGCAATATGAAGCTGTTCACCTTTGTATATTTTCTTTAAAACAAAGTGCAAAATGCATTTATTGGCTGTCCTAAGCAGTCCTAATCTCCAACTGTGTAAAGCAAAAATCACATAAGTGGAAAAGAAATCAATCCAAGAATCAGGATAATCTTTTAATCAAAGAGCTCCTGAAGTACATGAATGCAGTAGCAGAAAATTTCAAGACCTTTGTAGTGTGTCTTCTACAAACAACGATGAGGACACTATTTCAGTAGATTCTGCAGAAACTGGCTAAGTTTGGATGCAAATCTGCATCCATTTTCTACCCATGGAAATCAAAACTTTCAAACGTATAACACTTTTTATCTCTTTCTATTAATTATTTTTACACTATTCCCAAATTCACATACTGATTTTCAACCCAACAGAATTTACATCCAAACGAAGCACCGATTACTTTTGTTCAGACCTTGGTGGTTTCAAAATATCAAGGAATCTAGGACAAGGCATACCCATCAGCAAAACCACGAAATCTTTAAACAGTAAGGACAAGTGACAAGGAAGTGGAGTACAACAACAATTTAATTTTCAATGAGTGGCAGTCTTTGCATAGACTCATAAAGTGCACAAGTGTTACATGTGGATAAATAATATTTTTTTATTCTTGTTTAAAACAAATTTTAAAATATTTAATTGGAAAAAAGCATGAATGCATTAAAAAAATTTGTGTGAGCGTGCGAAAAAAATAATAATTATATTAGTATGACTATGACTTTGTTTAATCCATTGAGTGTTTCTATATCTTAATTAGTATGTTCAAAATTATTTTTAATATCTTTCCTATCTATTGACTATTGCATTTTTATGTTAAAGCAATCTTTAAGTGGCAGTTGGTTGAGAGAGATGACTATCAAAATATTAAGTTAATTTAATTTTGAATTTTAATATAAATATGATCTATTTTTATTATTATATAAATATTATTATAAAATTCTAAACAATGTTATCTGAGTTTATAATTATATTTCATTTTTCTTTTTCTTCAAAATTGTATTTTAAAAATTTTTATGAAATCAAATGTATTTTTTTATTTTTTTGAAATATAGTATTATGAACACATTCTTCCTATTCCAAAGCAAGAGAGAAACAATTAAATTTGAATATTAACATCTCAAACTAATCTAATGCATATAAAATAATTCAAAATATAAAATTTTGTAGAATAGCTTATATATTGGTAAAGAAATATTCATCAATTCAAATAATAATTCAATATGCTATACTTTGTTCATTCTCCTTTGTATTTGAATTAATCAGAATTTTGTTTTACGTTTTGTTCCTCACAAAACATATGCACTCTACAAAAAATATATGTATCTTATACTTCGATTTAACCTTTCTTTAAAATGTTTAATGTAATGTATTAAAGAATAATTTAATGAATAAATTACTCGTGGCAATATTTCCTTCTCGAAAGCTTCTCCTTATAAACATCAAAAATTCATATGGATATCAAAAAGTAAATGTAACATAAAATTTAATTGAAGATATAGACTAGATAAATACTTAATCAATGAGTCATAGTAATAAAAATTTTGAAAATTGTATGGTCCTTTTACCCATGATCTTGATTTCTCCATTTCATATTTTTATTTGAGTTTCATAAAATTTTTTGTGGTTTATCTTTTTATTTAAAGTCTTTATTATATTTTCATTACAATCACTTCATTTTTTACTTTTACTTATATAAAGATACTAAGTACATGTTAGTTCAATAAGGGAATATCATTGAGATACACACACACACACACACTTGCTTTTAGGAATTTATATTACTTTGGTACATGTATTTTATAAATCTTGATAGCTCATAAAGAGCTCTATAGATTAGTGAGTTTAAATTAGCATCTGAATAAGTTGAAATTTAAAAATTGATGTATACAATGAATACATGGAATTTATTTTAAATATTTAGTTAAATATTATATATCATTTTAAAAGTTTAACTTTCAAAAACATATATTATAAAAAACATATATTATAAATTTCAAACTAAATGCATAATTAAGGTTATGTTTTTAACCGACAAAGAAAAATAAAGCCATCATAAAAAAATCACATTCTCAATTTAAATAGAATTACTGCATAGGTTCTCTCATTATAAGTTAGCTATTTATAAATAAATTGAGTTATAAATTCCAAAATTAACATTATCAAGTTTAGAATTAATACATTCAACTAATGGTCCATTTAATTTAATTTCATTTTAAAAGTTGCATGTGGTTAAAAATAATTGTAAAATGTATTCATAACACATCCTAAAATTTCATAGATGTGGCAAAATTCCTCCTAGAAAAGTATGATTTGGAAAAGGAAAACGTTGTCATAAAATATCCACTCATTTCCCTCATGGTGTATATTTTAACAAAATTGCCTTTTCAAATGCAACTTTGAGTGATTTTGTACAGTTTTTAAATTGATAATAAATAAAAAACTTGACAAAAGCCAAGATAATGATTTCAAGAGTTGGAATCAAACAGTTGTTAATCATGTCATATCCGTGGGTTTAGATTGGCACTGAGTCAGGGCCTGTAAAGTCTTAAACTAAACAAATGATCAGATACAATAGTTTAAATGCATTTTTATAATTATTAGATGCCAAAATGTCCTCTCCAAAGTCCATATAATTCATCCTCCATAACAAGGTATTTGCTTGGGTATACCTATTTCATAGTTGTAAAACATGCAGAAAGAACTATGTTTGTTTTGCTATTTTTCCATCTTAAAACACACATTATAATTATTATATATTTCAAAATTTATCCTTTTCTCTCTCTTACTTTTATATACTTTTTTGAAAAAAACACAAAAAAAACAAATACCTAAAAACATAAATAGAGATAAAATTCATGATCTTGAGTCTACTAGTTCCCAAGATCGGAAAGCATCAAATTAAAAGCACATATTTCTATATATAGTTGATATTAAAATATATATGCCAAGAGAAACGCAGCTAATTAATTTGATTAAAGGACACGAGTTACAGTACTTTCAATTTTTCCATTTTTTTTTAAATTTTTTTGATGAAGAACAGAGCTTACAACTATGAAGGAAGACATGATGAACAAATCATTGCTGGAATACAACAATAAGGAATACTCAGCACTTGTCCGGATCATACACCTCCCCATACTCAAATTCAAAAACCCCAGAAGTCATCAGGTTGCAGAATTTTCATGTTAAATTGTCAAACCTCAACAAATTACATTTATTTCTCAAAAAAATATAATCAACATAATGCCATATTAGGTGAACAGTAGAAGAATAAATCCCAACCACCACTATTATATAGAAAGCCTTTGTCTTAACAGCTCAATTTTCTCTGCCAGGTGATGAAATTTTATTCTGGTCGCAAAGACTGCAGTAATTACCATATCAATTTGTCTGTATTCTTAGCGGGGCACAAACTTCTAGAATTCATATTCAATCACTTATCCTGAAAATAAGACTGAAAGGCTTTCCTCATCCTGTTAGGCTATTAAGCCATCCCTTAAGTAAAGTAAAATATAAGAACCTTCATGTTTTGCAAGTGCAAGTCTTGAACAAAATGCTAATACACCACAAAGGTGACAGTGTACTTGTATAACTGGGTAAGCTACCAAATGAAACTGTCATTTTGCAGATCTTTTTAGAATATAAATCAAGTGAAACATAAAGGGACAATAAAAAGAATCACTTACAACTTCTCCCACCAAAGAAAGAATCACTGCACTGGGCATCAGAACTTGGGTGCACTCCAGCAATAATATCTACAATAATGGTCACCAATTGAGACATTAGAACTCTTGGATCAATGCCAGAATCTATCAGTTCTCTGGCTTTTATCACTGTTTCTTTGGCATTTGATGACATGGCTAACTCCAAAAGGTCCAGTAATTTCTCGTCAGAAACAACCCCAATCTACAGAAAACGAAGGCATACAATAATTCAGTATGATTCAGTAGACATACGAACTTGATTCAAAATCGTGTGAATCACACACTAATTTTCTGAAATGCGCATTCATTCGCCATTAGTCAGACAATGGCAAGAACATTTGTTTTTAACATGTAGACAAATTTGAATAATCTTTATGCAGAACATTTAGAACAAGAAAATTAAAAGAGTCTATCTAAATGCAAGTCGGGTGATGTAAGATTTTCGGGAAACAACATGATTAGTCTACGTTGATTTTATTCGACATGAACAAGAGTGGTTTGCGTAAACTTACAAGCTCATTCACCAAGGACTTGGTGATTCTTTTCCCAAACAAACTCAATTGGTCTAACATGGTCTCTGCATCTCGTAGTGAACCATTCGCATTTGAAGCAATCAACTCTAATGCATTTGATTCAACATCAAATTTCTCTTCAATGGAAATCTTCCTTAGCCGATTAACAATTTCACCATTGCTAATTTTGCTGAAAAGGTGCTTCTGACACCGGGACAATACAGCACGTGGCACATTGTCAATATCAGTTGTTATCAACATGAAGACAGCTCGAGACAGTGGTTTTTCAAGAAGTCGAAGAAATGCCAGCCATGTCTTTGAGGGCAATAGATGACACTCATCAACAATGAAAACCTTGTATTGTGAAATGGCTGGCGGATGAATCACTGAAATGTTTTTCAGCAAATATTTTATTTTGTCAATTCCCTTCTTATTGGAACCATCCACTTCTCCAACATACCTGCTCTTGCCAGATATGAAATCAGTACATCCACTGCAGATCCCACAGGGCTTAGTCTCTTCATTAGAGAGGCAGTTTAAAGCAGCAGCAAAAATTCTTGCGGTTGAAGTTTTCCCAGTTCCACGAGGACCGTGGAAAAGATAAACAGGGTCAATCCTTCTCCTTGAAACTGCATTTATAAGAGATTGAACAACTATATTCTGCCCAATCAATTCCTCAAAAAACATCGGCCTATATTTATGACTCAGGCTTCGCATATTTTCGGGAGATCCTTCCTCCTGTACTTCCCCATTCAGCCGTACTACATCTAAATTTTCTAGACTCCTACAACTTGACGACCACCTTCTTCCATCCAACCGGCTTAAAGCTTCCAAATCAAGTTCCTCAAAATTTGTGGAAATCTCATCATCACTATTCCCACTTCCCATAGACGATTCTCCTTGCCCGTGAGCACTGTTGGTAAGAAGGGGAATGAGGCTTCGAGCTTCAGTTTTAGAGCTGAGTCTCCTCTTGTTGGAACTCAAAGATGAGTTCTGATATCTTCTCTGATACCCCGTCCGACTTCCACAAAAAATGCTGCCTCCTTTCCTCCTTAAAGTATCAGATAGCGATGGGGAGCCAGAACTCCCATTTCTGGACTTTGGGGTTGACCTTTTAGACCAATAACAAGGAATTCCACATCCCTGTCGCCCAGGCAAATCCAACTGATCATCAACCTCATCATCAGCATCATTGAATGATCCGGTAGCAGCATCCCAAGATTCAACGGTACTTGGAGCGAACACATTATAAGAGCCAGTAGACAACGCTGGTGTATACAAAACTGAACCATCATCTTTTTTCCTGTGGCTCCTCAACAACTTTGTGGTTGAAGGAGTCCAACCCTTATTCTTGAGCCGTGCTAGCAAAGGCGAAACTGCAGACGTCATTGCTAAATCCTCAAAATTCAAATAATCTTCAGTATCATCAGACTGAGCAACCAAACTCGGCAAATCATCTCCCCCGGCTGAACTTAAACCAGGCAAACCATCCACCATATTTCTCGCGTATCCACTTAATAGTTCCAACATTTCCAGTTTTTCTTTGTGACGTCTAGAACTGGCACTAGAGTAATTACTCCTATTTGGATTCTTCTTTATCTTACGCCCTACGGGAGGCGTAAAGTTAGTATCTTTAAATTTGAAGATTGCTGAAGCAAACACATCGCTTAGATATGTATCACTCTTGGAATCATTTCCACCTCCATTCTGTGCACCAGCCAAGCTATTCACATCAACACTATCTTCTTGAGTTGAGGACGACCCATCATCCTTTCCATTATCAACATCAGATTCTCCAATCTGTCTACTTCTTTCACTCTCAGATTTCTGCCTCCAGTTATACAGAAACACCTTTCTTTCTCTCTTTTTGGCATTTGGATTGCCTTTATCACCGGCAAAATTGCCATTGCTAAAGCTACCATTAGTTTCCTCTTGCAACGGGAATTGCAAAAGGTGGTCGGAGGAAGTAGCCATGGTATTGCCGCCAACCGGCCCATTCTTGTGGTTAGGCTTGGTAAGGGATTTTCCAGAGACAATCGGCGATCGCCATGACGAGGAGGTCCCAGGGTCCCTCAAAAATCTCTCTGCCTTGCGTATTCGACTCAATTCTTTCTTCAAATGCAGGTTGCGTGGATCAATCCCTCCACCAATCATCGCTCCTCCGCCGCCACGTACTTCCACTGACATCACTGAACTATTACAGTTCACTCTACCTCCCCCACCACAACTACTGCCATATTACATCAACGAACGGCAGGAGAGACGGGTTCAGAACTTCAGCCCGGAATCTCTTACCCAGTATAAGAATGAAAAATGAAAAAGGTCCACAGTATGTTCAAATAAAAATTTGTAGAACTGCAGATCCAACAGATTTTATTTGCCTTTCTTTAATGGAACTCCTTCTCAATCCCAATGAATATGGGGTTGCCTTAGACCAACAGTATCCAACCACCAGTGTTAAAACTAGCCACTATCAACCTCAGTCGCGAAGAAGAAGGAAGGGTTTGAAGAGAAGAAGTAGAAAGGGAAAGAATTGCTGCTTAAACGACTACAAGAGCGAGAATAAAGAATTATTTTCCCTTGATTTATTTTTAATGGGCAAGATCTAATCTGTTTTTGCTCGTGGAAATCGAAGAAAGAATTTAAACTCGGAAATGCTTATTCCCTCCCTCGAAGAGCGAAGGCCCTGCTTAAGCAGAGGCTGCCAAGATTGCTGGTGTCTTGAGACGTTTTTTCCTTGTTCATCTATTGTCTCAGTTTCCACGCTCCCTCCTTACTACACGCCCCGGTTGTCGCCACCTTTTGGACGGATGGTTGTTCTTGCTGTCGTTGGAATTACTGATCTGTTGAAGAATTTTTAAAATTTTCACCATTTCGTCATTTCAATTTTTATTTTTTTTCCCGTTCTTTCAGCCTTGTTTCAATGTATTGCTTCAACTTTATGCTGTGTCGGATAAATTGTCTAGTGCAATTTAAAATTGCTCCTACAGTAATTCAATTTGAATTTTGACAATGAGAAATCCATTGAGAGGAAATGGGACAACCTTAAATTGGAGGCAACTATCGCCCAAAGAGGGAGTCAATGGTTTTTTGAACTGTAGCTTTTTAATAAAGCAGACAAAATTTGAAGATAGCATTAAATTTGCATTAAGAGTTATGGGGCATTTAATTTTTTTTCTGAACTAAGGAATATTTAAAAAGAAAGCTCAACTGGCTGTTGACTGAGCCACGCAGTAATTCTATAAATACCTTGAGTTATTAACAATTTAACACGCCTGATAAATAATTGGTTAGTTGTAGTGATAATGAATTGCAAGATAATAAATATATTAGTGCAATGAATGTCCTTGATAAAAACTGAATCCAACAGTTAGTACTTAAAAATTTAATTCTCAGTTTAAACTTCACTTTATAAAGAAGAAGATTTTGTGCGAGTTTTCACTAAATTTTAATATTAAATGGTTTTAATATGAATTGAATCCAATAGTTAGCACTAAAAATTTTAATTCTCAATTTAGCATTTTTTTCCTTACTTTTTAAGAAGATTTGGCGTAAATTTTCACTTAATTTTCTTGTGAACAGTCCTTTCTTTTCCAACTTAGACCAAAAAAAATAGTTCATTAATAAATCATGCTCAGCCTAAAATAGCAGTAGGAGCGTCAATTATATAACAACTATCAGAAGCTAAGCAAAGTTACTATTTACTCGACTTTAAAGAAAACCAAAATAAAAAGATAAAGGAGCCAACCATGTAAGCTTTCTCAACTTGGAATGCTAAACGGGTTTGACAAGTCATTGTGTTCTAGATAGAGATATATATATATATTGTGTATGTATTTGATATTTTGAAAAATATATCATACCGATACTTTTAAATTATTTGTGTAGATCTTTTCAGAACATATAACTAAGAGAGAAATATATCTTCAGAGCTATTAAAACTTCTCTTGAAAATTTATCACTTAAAACTATATTGGATCGACACTCTATAGAGATATTGAGTTAGTGATTAACGAAACTCGAGTATGTTCATACAATTCAGACACAGATGGAGGTTAAAAATTACAAGATCCAAAATGAGTACTCTTTTATCAAAATTTTCACCTTAACACAAAGTGGATTATTGTCTTTCGCCTCATCCGTTTTATATTAGATGGGCATGTGATAGTGTGATATTAAAGCCATGAATACACATATCCTTTTGACTTCACAAACCCTTTCCTCTCTGGATCCCATCTCAACTGTGCTTTTGTTTTTAATGTAGCTAGAGACCTGCCATGGTTCTAAGAAAAGAATAATAGAGAAGGAGAGAGATTTCTCATTCTCGAGAGCACATGTCATGCAGTCAAACTGAAGATAGGAGGGGAGACCAAACACGGCATAAAGGCTATTTTAACATTGTATTCATGCATTTTATCTATTTATTTCGGGACATGGAACATGGTATGAATTTATGATATTGATGCCTGCAAGAAGAACCAAAACAGCAAAAACAAAGAAAATCACATGGATGGCATTGATTGGGTCAGAGCTCTGTTTGATTGACAGCAAAATGTCAAGCCTCATCATTGAAATTTGAAAAGATCCACCCCAAAGCAGCAAGTGGGGAGAAGGTACATCTAAGTATTCTCTCTAACATTATCCATTCGTAGCTTACTCATTCAAAATTAGTCTCAAAATTCAACACTGGAAGGGATTTTGTGCCGCAAAGAAAGCAGCTTCACAATTGGAACTATCAAATTTGTACACTTTTTCATTACTACTAATAATTTTCTCGTGCATTTGTTCAATATATCATTAAAATGTTGAATATCTATACCTATATCTATATTTATATAAAAAGTGTGAATGTTTTTTTTTTTTATTATTATGAAAGAGCATATATATATATATTCTTAATTAAATATTTATATTTATTATAATAAATAATATTGTTTAAGTAAAAATAAAATTCTATTTAAAATATATATCTTTTAATGGTATGAGATTAAGAGAATTGTAATATATCCAAACTACTTATATAATTATTTAAAATATGTAAAATAGAAATCTTTCATTAATGGAAAACTAATAAAATATTAATTTATTTAAAAATTAATTAAAATTAAAAAGTTTTTGAATCCTAAATTTTTTAAATACTTAGATTCATAACATATAATTATAATTGCATAATTGGTTTTTTTTTTCAAATAAAAATGAATTCGTTAGAGGATATTCACTTCACAACTATATTGCATAATAATACAAAATAAATAAATAAGTTGAAAATTTTTAGATATAAATATCAAATAAGTTAATTGAAGTAAATGATAAAACAAATAGTTGTAACAATGCGTTAAAATTTTAAATAAATAATAAATTTCATACACAAAGACATGGTTATTTCAATAACAATTCAATATGAAATATTTAGAACAAGTGTAACTTTTATCAGCAAACGCATTAAATGTGTAATAACTCATTTTATGTTAGTATTTATTCAATAGTTAACCATATTTAATAATTATTATAGATAACAAATATCCAAAAAAATAGAGTTACAATAATGTGAAAAACTTTAAATAACTAAATTACGCATACAAAAACTTAATATTATTATGAAAAAAATATTTTATAAAATAGTTAAAACAAACGAATTTATGACTATCAAGTTCACTGAATGTGTTATTATTGCATAATTATTATATTATTAAAAATATAACAATAAATTTATTGAAAGACATTGATGCCATGAATATATTGTTTCATAAACATAAAATAAATTAAAGAATTAAAATTTATAAACATAAATATTAATCAAATTAAAATATGAAAGAAGAAACAAATAGAAACATAAATAAAGTTATGGTAATGAACTAAAATTTGAATAAAAATAAATTTTATATGCGTTACGAAAATTCAAAATGATTGGATATTTGACCATTAAATTTATTAGATATGTGATGAGCTACAATTTTAAATAAAAGAATAAAATTATTATATAAACAACACTATTCTTATAAGAATATATCACAAAATATCTACAATGAAACATTTTTTACCATCAATTTTGTCAACTATGTGATCATTCCTTGAGTATTATGATTTTTATTTTATAATAGTTATTTTTTCCATATACTACCATATAAAACAAATAGTAAAAAAAGAAATGTTACAATAATGTACTAAAATTTTAAATAAATTAGCAATTATAGGTAAAAATTTTAAATAAATTAGCAATTATAGGTAAAAGATAATATTCTTACGAAAAATGATATGTCATAAACCAATCAAAACAAATGAGTTTATGACTATGCATTTTGTAGATATACTGTAATTTTCATAAATTATTTTTTATTTTAAATTTGATTATTAGTAATACAATACCATAAAAATAGAATAACAATAACAAGTACATTAACATTAGATTATAAAGACAAAATATACTATTTGATTAAAAAAAATTATCAATAGATTTGTGTGAATATAATATTATAAAAAATATAAATTATAAATTTTCTATGTGAGAAATCGTTACATGTTAGGAAGGGGCAATCCTATAACAAAGGACAATCCAAAGAAGAGTGTCAATAATATCTTAATTAGCAAAGAAAATACATAAATAATTAATCTCAACATATTGCTGATAAAAAAATAATAACAAAATATACAAAAAAAATGTCTTTAATAATGTAAAAAAATATTGTTACAAAATAATAAATAAATATAAAGGAATTATATATGATGGTAAGCATATAAATGGAAAAATTGATGGTAAACTTTATTATAATTTATTAATAAACTTAGTAAGTATAATGTATAACAAATATATAGTAAACTAATGTATTAAAATATATATATATATATATAAATACCTAATAATGTGTATTTCTTAGAGAAACCAACAAAAAATTAAAAAAGAAATAAATATTATTTAATAAACAAAAAATCCCTTCAAATAAAATGCTACAAATTTTGTCAAATCAAAATGATCTTGAACAAATACATTTGTAATAATAATTTTTATTATAAATATCATGAATTACACCTAATAACATATACATTCAATGTTTTTAAAACTAACTTAAATTGGATGGTTGAACTGGTCAAACCGCTGATTAGTTAATAAAGTAGTTTGGATAGGACTTAAAAACTAGAACGTAATAAAATTAGATAAAATTAGAGTTAAAGTATTAAATCAAGTGAACCAGTCATGGTTCATAAAAACCAAACTCAAATTGATAAATAAATAAATAAACTTTTAAATCTTAATTTTCTCCTTCTTATTGTGATCTCCGTTTTTTATCATAATTTATCTTTGGTTTATTCCCTCAATAAAAACATTTTATGAATAAAATAAATTATCTTTCAAGAAGTCCAATAATTTTTGATTTAAACACATATTGAAATATAAGACATTAAAATTCTATTATATTTTGATTAAATATTTTAATTAGATATATTTTTTTGATTTGAACATATATTTTTTTTGTATTACTGCAATGAATTTAACTATTTAATAGAAATTAAAAATGCTTAAAATTAGGTTTAAGTGTTTTTCTTAATATTCACTATTTTATGTATTTTTAATATATTAATAAATATTTATAATGTTAGTTTGATAACGTTTGAACTACCAATTTAACTAGTAATTCGTGAATTGGTAAATTTTTTGGTTTGATGATTAGTCTAATTTTTAAAACACTGTATACATTATGAAAATTTAAGATATAAAGATGAATAATATGTAATAAAAATGAAATCAAATTTAGAAATGTATAGACAAAAAATTATATTAAAAATTTTTAATGTTTATACACAAAAGGTGGTGGAATGATAAGTTAAAATTCAATTCAATTAATATTGATATAAATGACTTTATTTAAAATCTATACAAAACATTAGCGATTTAATATGCATAATTTAATTACTAAACTTCTTAGTGCATTCTAAATGATTTTAGTATTACATCAATTTTAAGTCTGAACAAATTGATTCACGTACTTAATAAATTTTAGATTATAGTGTATCAATTTAAAAATAAATATATTGGTTAATAACATTGAAAACAAAAGAGAAATTTAATGCTATAATAAGATAATTAAAAGATCATTTTCTATTAAGAGATTAAAAAATTTGATCCTTGTGCTAAATTGATTCTGAAACTCAATTAATCTAATCTTAATATAAAGTTTTTTTACATATTATTAATTTTTTATTATTGTATAAATTATATTTTATTATGTTATTCTAAAGTAGAACAAGTAATAAACAAAAATATGTATATGGATTAAAATGCCAATATATTAAAAATAAAAAAATGTTTTAATTTAATTCATATCACTAGATTATTGCACACAAAAAACCATTATTTTTATTCATTCATCTCATTGTCTAATTGAATTAGATCTTCTGAATATCAATTAATATCTAGAGTTCTAAACAATCACGTATTATATCCATTTTCATCTAAAAAATGGCAATAAAAGAAATATATATATATATATGTGTGTGTGTGTGTGTGTGTGTAATAGTGTATATATCAATCTATATTGAATTGTAAATATGAAAATGATAAAATCCATTTTGATAGGATCAAATATGGGTTTTCTATATGTGAGAAAAAGTATTTTCTTTCCAAGATAGTAATTAATATCTAATAAATTAAAAGTTTTCAATATAAATGAATGAAATAAGGATAACATAATAAGATGTTAATCTTCTTGGTTTTTTTTTTTTTTTTTAACTTAGCAATAATTTAGAGAATTCACTTCAATTAATATGCTCTTAGAAATAGCCATACATGACACGAAAATTACACTTGAAAAGGATGGAAAATTTGTACTAAATTTGATATGTAGCAATAATTGGAACCCAAAAATTTATTAAATAGCAATTACTATCTCAAAAAAAAGCTATATATTCTTGCATAATGATTATAAAAAGTTTTTTATTTTTTAAAATATAATGAAGTTTGTGGATAACAGTACAATATTAAAGTTAAAATAAAAAGAAAACATTTGATGGTTATGAATTTATTTTAATCAAATATCATTAATTTGATCATTATATTTATAAGATAAATTTTGTAAACATAAAAGTACTTCAAAATGCAAGAGATATTAAATTTAAAAATATCTTAGATCTCTAGATTTTCATAATAAATATAAATATATATTTCACATTTATTTACATAAGTCAAATTTTAAATAATATTATATTTATTAATTTTTCAACTTTACTCGATGGTTTTTAGACAAACATATATGATCAGGTAATATTCTCATCATTCAAAATTTAATTATAAAAATTATAATTTAAACGACATATTTTTTAATTATATTTTTACTTAATTAAAAGATACTATTGAAAATAATTTTTCATTAAAACTTGTAATGTTAAAATTACAAATTTAAAATTTTATCAATTTTCATTTAACTTATTTAACTAGTCTTTAAAGACAATAATATTCTTTATCATATGATATGCAAAAGAAAGTAAATATATTACTCAATTTTTAAAATAAATTAATATTAAAATTGTGTAATTTGATATATTTATATATTATTTAATTTTAATACATATTTTTATATGTGTAAAGCATGGAATATTTTCTCGTTTACACACACACAAACACTCACACATGTGACTAGCTAAAGACAAAATAATAAATCGAGATGGAGTTTATTTAGCTAGCGACAAAACATACCCAAAAGTTATGCCTGGAAGAGGTGTTTTGCTGCGAGACGATGTTTAGTAAAAATCTTATTGAATGATTATTACGTTTGTTTATAAGGTTTTGATATTTAAAAATTTTTAATTTATTTAAATATATATACGTAACATATAATAATATATAAAGATAATAATTAATTTTTAAAGTATAAAGAGATAAATATGAGTGTGTAATTATTGATATTAATTTAATTATAAATAAATGTAATTATTGAAGTATAATTAATTAATTATATAAAAAAGAGTAAGAAATTTTAAATTTAAATTCAAATTAAAATGTCATTCAATTATATATTTAGTAAAATAAAATTTAAATAGATTGTGTGGAGTTGAAAATATAGAAAGAAGCATAGCCAACAAATTATTTGTTCTCGATTATGGCCTAGTCGGTTTTCGAATCTGATTACAAGGTGGGGGTCCGTAAACTCGTCTCGGCCAATAAATTCTGTCACAAGCTCCATAATAGTAAGTCCATTAAGTTTTGGTGACAAGGGCCATGGCTATTGCAACGTATCCTGGAAAAGCCTACTAGGAAAAAGTAACTAGAAAGAAAAGTAGTTTAAGTAGCTACAACGAGAAAAGAAGATCACATACGTGCCATTTAATTCCAAGAAAATAACATTTTAATAACATGATCGAATCATGAAATGATGTGATTCAACCAGCACCTTAAGGCATCAGCCTTAGAAGTCATCCATCATGCCTGTGGTATCTTCTAAACGCCTGTGCTCATTTGTTATTCATTAGCAATTCCCTAAAAATTTCAGTTGGTAGGACTGATTATTGAGACAGGGCTAAATTTATATTTCTCGTGGGTCCCATATTTATCGACAAGATCCCAGTAAATATCGTTCAATGAACAGTCCCTTATACCAATAGTAGTTGAGTAATAGGCATGCATCAACTACCGTTTCGAAGCTTTCTTGAAGTTTGAAGATCCTAACCAGACAATAATTCAAACCTCTGTCCTTCCAATACGTGGCTTCATTTCAGCAGCGCAATTCTCGTCAACTTTCTTGGATTTTAAGCACCTGATACAATGCAGGTCATAAAATGGTACAATTTTTAATTTCATTCTTTTCCTGATTTAATCCAATCGCTGGTAACATTATCACCAAATCCATTGATCATATCCGAAAAAAAGAAAAAAAAAAAAAAAAAAGAAAACCTGCTGCACCGACAGTACTGCATATTACTTCAAATCATTCTTTCCTTCACTCTCATATTCAAGCAATCTAAGAAAACTGATCCAGGATGTAAAGAAGGCCGTCTAATATGCCAAGTGATTCTTGGCTAGTGACGGGAGCACTGCTCCCACCATTGTTACCGGCTGCAGATCAAGCTTAAGCCAGACATCATTGTTACCAAAAATAACACGGCTTTGCCCTGAAATGTAGAGAAGCAACAAGTAAAAGAAACCGATAGCACTAGTTGGAAGTCACAACTTACAAACTAAGATACTGGGGAACATATGAGACCACACAGACGACTGACTGCAGCACGACTAATAGTAAAATAGCGTAAAAGCAGCTCTTGGAGAGAAACATGCCACTGCCACCACAGCACAAGTTCACTAAATTCACTATAATGAGGTGTAAAGAAACAAACTGGAAGATGTCTTTCGCATTCCACTCTTAACAGAAATGCAACTATTTTCCACGTACGGACAGTTCAGCAGCACATTCAAGAAGAAGGAATATGAATATAAAGAAGTTCAAAAGATTGAGATCCCCATGAGCAGACATTCTATTTCATAAACTGAACACAATCCAGTAACCCAAACCTTTCTGCAACTTTGGCCATGTTAGGACTGAAGCTCCTAAACCTTAATAATTGTTGATGATCCTTGATTTACACAATGGCAGATTAAACTCTGGCCCTCTTGCTACTGCAACTAGGGCATTTGTACTGCTTGATATTCTTGGCTTTCGCAGGTGTTATCTTCACACACTTGCCAGGGAACCATTTTTCACATATGTCACAGCAAATCCAAAATTCATCATTGGCATAATTGTCTCCACAAGCTCCACATAGCGTTGATCCCTACTCATCATCTTCTTCCTCCTCTACACTCACATCTTCATCCTCTGGCGAGGACTTCTTTGTGGCTTTGGGCATGGGATCAAGCTGCTGAGATGGCTAAGAGAAACAATAAAACAATGAAGGTGCACAATTGAGGCAGATGAGATAGTGGATGCTAAAATAAAAATAGTCAGTCAGCAAATATCACCAACCATTCTCCCACTGGATTTGTTCTTCTTGCTGTTCTTTTGAGCAGCAGCCTGATCCCTTGCCTGCTTAACAGCTCCAGTCACAACTTCAAATACTGTTGGAAGCTCATTAATCATCTGGAACAGCCTCTTCCTGTAAAACCAATTTCCAGTGTCCTCCCGGTGTCATAATATAATATACTACATTTCTCAGATGCTAACTAATTATTTTCCAAATACTTTCAAGAGATGTTGTAATTTAATTTTAACAAGCTGTTAGAAGAACAACTGAACCATCAAGAAGATAAGTGGAAGACCTCAGACAAGGGACGAGGAAGTTTCACGTAAGACAGGTGAAATAGTGGCAAACGTTGGTTCCAAAAGGGTTCTGTCCTCATAGGATTATTTGATCAAAAAAGGATTCCAAAGGAAACCAATGATTCCAAATCCATAGTAACTTAAAACTAGAAAACCAAATGCAATGGATTTGTCATAAAAACTAAACACAGCCTAATTTTAAACAAAACCAAACGCTTTGGAAAGATGGAAGCAACCAATTCTTGTAGCTCATCAAACCAAATTTCCATTAAGCCAGTGATACACACAAAATTTGAAGTTCAACTTCCTAACAGGACATGTCGACATGATATGAGCATATTGTTGAAATGGTATGCGTACCCCTCAGGCATGGGCACATGGGATGATGGGAAAAAGCCACAATGCAAAGAGAACTCACTAATATTTTAAAAGGTTCTTGAAAGTATTCATAGACATTCTACATGCCAATAAATAAAGTTCCTAACAAACAGAATCAAGATCACCGCGTGCTGGCAAATAAAAAATAAGGTACAAACCTCTCCTCTAGTGTAATGCACCTCAACAAATTAAGTTCCTCTTGCAAAGAACAGGGACAAGTACCTCATACCAGCCTTCACAAATGAAAGAATTTGTTATACTACCTAAACTGATAAAATGACTCAAAACTCACAAAAATAACAATGGTAAAAATCTGCTGCCTTTCAGGCAGAATAAAGACAGCAAAAGGAGGCAAGGAAAGATTCGAACTTTCACTCACACTGTATGATCAACAACAATCTTTTCCAGTAAGTAAAATATTGAGTTCGTGAATACCAAATGCTACAGTTTAAGCCAAAATCACCAGAGTGCAATAACTTTTCTACTGAAATTTAGAAACATAATGGCTGATGCTCCTCATGTTTTAGTCAATCATAGCAGTAATAACTACTGCCCGTGTCGCTTGCAGCAATATTTTACAAGAGTTACAATGTAAATTGAGGAAAATTTGTTTATATGCGTATGTATATATTATCACACTCCATGAAGAAGTTTACAAGAAGATAGAGCCACTATGCAATATTTACCTTTCGCTCTTACCAAATCCAAAGCGTGAAGCAAAGCAGAATGCAACAGAGAGCACCCACGAGTCACTGTGAACTGCAACAAGAGATAACTAATCCTTTTCTTGCATTCCATTCCTGGCAAAGTTTATTCCCAGTGCTGGTTCAGGCAGTTCAAGGGGCACCTCTTCCACTGGCGGGTTCACTTCCCAGGTATCATTGGCAAGCCTATATAGACACAGGTCTTCTTTTTCTGAAAAACATAAATAGATTCAGAAATAATATTCAGATGACAGAGTTTTATCTAAATATTTGTGCTGAATTCCATATGCAAAAGCATAAAGGGAATAGCCAAACATATTTTTTTCATAAAAAAAAAAATATATATTATCAACATTAAATTAAGCCCTGCAGGAAAATGAGTACAACTGAACCAATGCTCACAGAAATCATATCATTGTATCGTGCACTGTGTTGGGGTATTGGAACGATCTTGCAATGTATCGTCAAAATCAATTGTACCCTTCGTCTGATTGATTGTGCCGACCTATTCAACTTCAGATTGATTCTAATGATCTAGGATTGATCACGCAAGTTTTGTTTAGCTTGGGATCAATCTCCTTGTTTTCTATGTTGACCTGATAGCCTATTTTTCATCTTTGGATTGATCTTTTCATGTCTGAATCAATCCTACACCTCAAATTTCCCTTGTCACACACTAACATACTTTTAGGGAATATGCCAATTGAGATTTTCAGGAATAATTGGAATTCTACAAGATAGATACAAAATCACTTAAGTTTCGGGGAATAATTGGAATTCCATAGTGGATACAAGAATCAAGCTAATAATTTCATCAATTTAATGTTTTTTGTGTGATACATGAGTAAGAGGTATGAAACAAGTGCCTTACGTGTTGTGAGATGAGAAGACACCACACACACTGCATGTTTTGTATTTGCCTTTTCTATTACACAATTGTTAGGATGTCTAGAGGATCAAGTTTGGGAGATAATATGTTTAACATGAAGCAATTGAGACACCCTAGCCAGTATTAATAGGTGATTGGAGAATCTTAAGGGATCCCATGCTACTACATGAGGTAGTTCGGTACCTCATGGTGACTGGAGTTGGGAGAAGTGATTGCTTAGGAGAGACAGACCTATGTGCCCTAGCTTGGAGGGGAAGGTTTGTAAGTGATATAAGTCAGATTTTGCTGGCAAGTTTGACAAGTATGGCAGCCTTAGGAGACAACTTATGCGTAGATGTGATGAAGAGGAAATCCCGAAGGGTTTGAAGCTCACAATTCCTACTATCTAAGGATGGTTAGCCCTTGATGTGTACTTAGAGTGGGTGAGATGAGTGAAGCTAGTCTCTGATTACCACCGTTACTTGAAGGCTCAAATGGTAAAGCTAGTGGTTGTAGAATTTACTGATTATCCTCGAATATGGTGACATCAATTGTGCGCTAGTGGGAGAAGAGCCAAAGAGTGTCCCATCTGCACTTGGAATGAATTAAAAGCATTGATGACAAAGAAGCTCATTACCAGCCAATACCATAAAGACTTACACCTAAAATTACAAATCTTAATGCAAGGGAGTAGGAGTGTAGAGGATTACTACAAGGATATGAAAGTGGCATTAATGGAGCTCGATGTTGTTGAGGATAAAAAGGCCACCATGATGAGATTCATAGTAGGTTTGAATGGAGACACTACCAACATTCTTGAGTTACATCATTACATTCAATTTGAGAACTTGGTGGAGAAGGCCATCAAATTTGAAAAGCGACTCAAGAGGAGGGGTAGAAACCAAGTACAACTGAGCACCTCTTCTATAACCTTTCCTATAAAAGAAGAAAGGGGAAAAACCATTGGAAACATCAAACTGAAGGTAGCACTAAAAGTGGAGACACCAATGGTACAAACCCTTTCTAATCCTAGTTCTTCTACTATGTGTAATTTTGATATCATGCATTTCAAGTACCAAGGTAAGAGCATATTGCTATATAGTGCCGAATAGAAGAACCTTGGTGTTGATGGATTGAGGTGAGGTAGTTATGGTTGAAGAAGGAAGTAGCAGAGGTGAGATGCCACTATCAGATGAAGTATCTTCAAATGATGATAGAGTAGGTGCTGGGGCTTGAGGCAATAATTTGATAGTCATGTGTACATTAAATGTCCAAGCAAAGTGAAGGAATTTGACAAGCAAAGAAAGAACATTTTCCATACAAGATGCTAAGTTAAAAGTAAGACTTGTGGTCTTATAATTAATGGTGGAAGTTAAACGAATGTTGCTAGCACCATGTGGGTAGAGAGACTATCATTATCTTTGAAGGAGCATGTCAAGCCATATTGCAACAATTGAATAATAGTGTAGAAGTTAAGGTGACTAGACAAGTACTCGTGGCCTTTGAAATTGGTAAATACAAACATAAGGTGCTTTGTGACTTTCTTCCCACGCAAGCTAACCATATTTTATTGGGTAGACTTTGGCAATATGACGAGAGAGTAGCATTTGATGGTAAGATTAATAGTTACACATTTTACTATCACAACAAGAAGATTATGTTAGTACCGCTCACACCGAAGCAAGTTCTGAAGTTCTTGCACTAGCAGTATGAGCTAGAATTAGAAAAGAAGAAACAGAAAAAAGAGAGTGAAGGGAGAGATGAGAGTGGCAAGGAAGTGAAAGGAAGGGAGAGAAAAGAAAAGGGAAGAAAAAAATGTATGTTAACTGTTATGAGAGATGTGAGTGTAGTAATAGGAAGTGAGAGGAGAATGGTATTGCTCATGTACAAAGAAAACTATTTTCTATCTAAAGAGGTCACATCATCCCTCAATATTGTGTTATTTGTTTTGTAAGATTTTATGTATGTATTGCTTAAAGGTAGCTACCAAGCAGATTACCACCCATTTGAGGGATTAAGCATCAAATAGACCTTAGATTGGGTGTAGTTATTCCAAACAAACTAGGGTATTGAACCAATCCCAAAGAGACAATGGAAATTCAGAGATAAGTTGAAGAGTTGTTCAATACTAGACATATTTGAGAGAGTATGGGCCCATGTGTAGTCCTAGTATTGTTAAAGCAGAAAAAGATAGATCTTGGAATATTTGTGTTAACTGTTGAGCTATGAATGCTATTATAGTAAAATATTGACAAGTCATCCTTAGGTTAGATGACATGTCAGACAAATTACATGATTCTACTATATTTTCACAAGTTGATCATAAGATTGGTTATCACCAAATTCATATGAAAGAAGAAGATGAGTGGAAAATGGCTTTTAAAACAAAATTTAACTTATATGAATAGTTAGTTATGCCGTTTGGACTTACAAATTTACAAACTTACAAAATTTAACTTATATGAATTAGACAAATTAATGAATCATGTTTTGTATGCATTCATAGAGGAATTCATAGTTGTATACTTTGATGATATCTTAGTTTAGAGTAAGTCTATAGAAGATCACACTATATATTTGAGATGTGAGTTTGAGGCCTTACATAGGGGAAAGTTGTATGCTAACTCAAAAAAGTGCACATTTTGCATAGATGTTTCCATATTTCTAATATTTTTTTATAAGTGCTTAGAGAATTCAAGTGGACAATAATAAGGCAAAGGCCATCAAGCATTGGCTAATGCCCACCTCAGTTTCGAAGAGAAGAAGCTTCAATGGATTGGAGAGGTTCTATAGGAGGTTTTTGCATGATTTTAGCAGTATCACTACACCATTCATATTTGTTCTTAGAGCAAAAAGTTTCTACGGGGAGAAGCACAACAACAGGCATTGGATAGTCTAAAGAATAAGCTTACTCTTGTTCTTGCTTTACTTGATTTTTCTAAAATGTTTGAATTGAATGTGATGCTTTTAGTGTAGGAATTGAAGCTATCATAATGTAAGAGAAGAGGCTCATAGCTTACTTTAGTGAGAAATTAAATTTGATAACATTGAATTAACTTATCTATGATAATAACCTATATTTCTGGGTTAGGGCGTTGGAAACATAGCAACATTACCTACGTCCAAAGGAATTCGTGATTCATATAGACCATGAGATGCTAAAGAATTTAAAGAGTCAAAGTAAATTGAGCCATAAACATGTAAGATGGGTATCCTTTATTGATATGTTTTCTGATGTGATTAAGTACTAGAAGGGGGGAGATGATTTAGTTGTAAATGTTGTCATATTGTTATACACTTTTTTACTACTTTAAATGCTAGATTATCAAGATTTGAGAACATAAAGGAATTGTATGCTAAGGAGAATAATTTTGGCAAAATATTTAGATTAACCAGCAAAGAAATCCATGCAAGAATTTCTAGCATGATGTCTATCTATATTGATAAAATGGGTATTCCTAAATGTTCGTTATGTGAGTAGCTAGTTAGGGAATCACATGATCGAGGCCTAATGGGATATGACAGTATCACCAAAACCATTCTAATTTTACAAGAACATTTTTGTTCGCCACACTTACTAAGAGATGTAGAGAAGGTGATTGAAAGATTTGTCAAGAGTAAGAAGGCCAAATCTACACAAACTTTACATTTATTTACCTTTTCTAGATATGCCGTAGATGGATATCTCCATGGATTTTATGTTGGAATAACCCAAAACAATGATGGGTAAGGGAAGCATTTTCACGGTATTTGATAGGTTCCTAAAAATGGTTCAGTTTATTACATGTCACAAAACTGGCGATGTATCACACATAGGTAATTTATTCATCAAGGAAGTACTAAGATTGCATGGCATGCCTAGGACAATAGTTTTTAAGCTAATTCTAGAGGACTTTGTAGTGTAAATTAGGTACTCAATTGTTATTCTCTACCACTAGTCATCTATAAACTAATGGTTAAATAGAGGTCATTAACAAGACTTTCATTACTATATTGTGTCTGTTAATTAAGAGAAATTTTAAAACATGAGAATAGTGCTTATCGCAAGTTGAGTTTGCATATAATAGATGTACATATTCTACAACTCACATGTCACCTTTCGAAGATGTTTATGGGTTTAAGCTTCTAACCCCAGTACATTTATTGCCATTACAACGTAATGAGCAAGTAAGTGCATATGGTAAGGCAGGCTAAGTTAGTGAAGTAGCTTTATGAAAACATTGACAGGGCATTGAAAGAAGAAATAAGCAGTATGCACAATAAACCAACAAAGGGCACAAGAACATTGTATTTGAAATCAAAGATTGTGTTTAGGTATTCATAGGCAAAGAAAAATTCCCAAAGTAGAGGAAATTGGCGCTCATGCCTAGAGGCGATGGTCCATTCCAAGTCATGTAGAGAATAAATGAAAATATGTACAAACTTTAATTGGTACATAAGTATGGAATAAGAGCCACCTTTAATGTTGCTGATTTAAGTTTGTTTGATACAAGGGATGAGCCAGAAGCAAAATTGAGGGCAATTCCTTGTCAAAAGGAGTGGAATGATGCAAGTGTCCAAACAAAGCAAGCACATCCAAGACTTAAGAGGTCCTATGATGTGTTTTAAAGCTAAGAAGTTTGAGGAAGCTATGGTGGCAGTTGTGAAGAAATTTCAAGAGGAGTATAAATGTGCGGAAAGCCTTTTGGAGCTTAAGGAGCCTTTGTGGATTAGTTTAGTGAAAAACAAGGAACAAAATATCTTTTAAATAGCACCAAGATCAATCTTGAAGGAGGCTAGATCGATCTCTTGGACTTTAGATCAATCTAAGGGAGGATCGAATTAACATGGCATAGATAAGGCTTCAAGACGGACATTGATGTTGATCGCATGTATTTAGATTAATAGCTGAAGGTGTGATCATGAAGACAAAGTCTCCTCAACCTTTTGGATTATGAATAGAAAATGAGATCAACATTTTAATCAATCACAGCATCATGAGATCAAATGCCTGGGCACTAGATCTATTGCAACGATGGATTAGAGCTCAAATTTTTCTTATTTAGTTAGGATTCTTTACCACACCTTTTCTAATATTTTCCTAGATAGTTTAGGATGATTATTGGCTACTTTTACCAAACCTTAACATTATAAAAAGGGTCCTTATATTGTTCTAAACTACCTTTTGGCACTTTGCAAGAAAAAAAATACAATTACTCTTCTTTTCTAGAAATTTGAGTGTTCTAAATTTCTTATGAAACATAATATCCAAATCAAGTTATTCCAAGTGCTCCTTAAAACAATTCGTCACATTTTAACTAACTTAGCATATTAGTTGTGGCCATCTTCTATGTGAGTTCTTTGAGTTCGTTACGTTTGAATCGTTTCTACATGGTTTGTGTAGGCAAGACATTATCAGGTCTAAGCTTAAGCCATCTATCCTTTTACACTCTTTCATTCACTCGTCACTAGACTTCCCATCACACCTATGAAGCTCTTTCTTAATATGATCAAATGTGTGAGAAAGTTTTGGATAGTCCATAATAAAGCTACCCTTATCTTGAAATAATTTTGTCAAGATGCATCATATGCTATTATACCAGAGTCCTAAAAGAATAATAACTCATTTACTAAAGGTTAGAGGTGCATATCAATCAATATTTTTGAATTTGATGGACTAATAATCACTAAAATAGGAACATATGTAGATTTTTTAAGCACATCCCATGTGGTAAATTATATAGTTTAACAACTATCCAACAAGAGTAAATTTTCGCATATAAAGCATGTGGTGCAAATCTATTGTTGCAAAGCCCAAGCCTTAATTTACATGGTTCAATGACAAAATTAGGATCTTGTTAAAGTATTTCAAAATCTCGGCATTAGAAGGATAACACATGGATCCTTCATCAATCGAGAGACTAGAATGCCATGTCTTGTGTTATGTTGTTTCAAGCAATGCATATAATCTTTGAAATCTTAGAATTATGGTAGGTATCGCAATTTAGTATACGGGGCATTTTTTTGCTTACAACTCCAAGTGTTCTTTCCCTATATCTGCCTTCTCCATAAAATTTGTGGTGCATGAGAGCTTCATTATCTTTTTAATACAACATGCATCCAACCCCACAACAATCAATTTGACCACAAGCAAGCTTAAGTCCCTTATTATTGTTGAATTTTACCAAGTATAAGATACAAAATTTTTTAAATTTTAATCGCAAAATAATCAAAGAACGTAGTAGAATACAAAATCCCAACTCAGTCCAATTTTCATCATATAAAATGCATAAATATAAATTTTAGGATTGTTGCATGGATGATTACCTCAAAATAAATCATGTAGCTTTTGTTTATAATCCACAAGCCATGCTAAGGTCCCAACCTCAGGATTGTCCACACAAACAAAGTGTTAGTTATGATTCTCTAATTAATATGTACAATCTCTTTCGTGAAATTTCACTTCTTGCACTTAGAAAATTTCTTGAAAAAAAATTTGAGAGGGAGGCCAGCAAGTATTTGCTCTCGAGTGTAAGTGGTGGAAGTGAATAGTACTAGTGTGAACAATAGCGGCAGCACTTTTACTATTCACGTGAGTAGTATTTTTCTTTTTGGAACTCTTCTTAGTGATTTATTCTCAAGACATAATCCTATTCATACTAGAAGACCTAGGGTTTGTAGAATGGGCTCTACGGGCTTTCATATGAGCCTTAAAATTAATTCAAACCCAT
This sequence comes from Avicennia marina, assembly GCA_019155195.1. Taxonomy (NCBI): domain Eukaryota; kingdom Viridiplantae; phylum Streptophyta; class Magnoliopsida; order Lamiales; family Acanthaceae; genus Avicennia; species Avicennia marina. The sequence goes on from CM032760.1 coordinate 8,121,010, forward strand.
CCACATTTAATTATTAATCTGATCAATAATTAAAACCCATTTGAATTATTTTCTTCAATTTAATTACCCATTAACTAAATTGAATGCTGATTATGCTTCCAATTAATAATCTTCATTATTAACAAATATTATAGGTACAAAATAATTCTTTTGTGTCTTCTCTCTTTAATTTAATTAACTCTTATTAATTAAATTAAAGGCTTATCATGTTTCTAATTAATAATTTTATCATTGACAAACATAATGAGGAACAAATCACTTCTTTTGGTCCAATCTAATTTCGATCAAATTAATTTCACCAATGAGACTTTTCAACCCTTATCTACAAGACTTCTCAAGCCTTGTGATCACAACTTTCTAAGTACCTCAAGCCATCACCTCATTCTTATGTAAGTAATTCTCTAGGTTCATCCATAGCCATCACCGAGCTTGTGCCAAATATCATAGCCCATCTAAGGTGAAGTAAATGGATATAATAAATTCTCTCAATCATAAATACCATATGGTATAGACCTTTTATCTTACTTTATCCCAACCAAACAAAAGCTATAAATTTAGTCAAATTTATAAACTTGGTCATATGACTAATTGATGTTTACTTGTGAAACTAGTATTTCTATCAAAAACTCCTTTCTAAAAACACACTACCTTAATCAAGGATTTTCATCTCATAAAATATTAACTGCATAGGACAAATACTTTACTCAGTTATAAGGAGACAAATCCTTATTAAATATACACATGCCTCCATACGCACTTAGGCAATGACACTTAAGACTCATGACCTAATCCCCTACCAAGGTAAATATTGATCTTTAATACCCTAATGACATATTGACCATCTTGCATAAAAGACAACCATATCGTCTCTTATTTAAAGTCTACCTACACTTAATACAATTATAAAGTAAGACATTGATAGTAATGAATGAACTCTATGCGTTTGTTTCATTCTGCAAGTCATTATCTGAATGCTGATTCTCTAATGATGCATCAACACACATGTATTCTTAATATCTCATACTGAACGACGTGACACTCACCGTACAAATACAAGGTATGCAAGTTATACCATCTCTCTAATATCCTTTTGGGTGTCTATGACTCATGAACTAATTTTACTGATTGTGTATTAAGATAGTAGTGTGTCCATATTTATAATGCTTTGTAATAAGATCTCTTAACATGATCACATGGGTATATGCAATATTTTATATCATTCAAAATTGACAAGCATGAAAATACAGCTAGAAATTTGATAAAATCATATCCAATATTTTATTAATTAATAAAAATAAAATTTATGGTTAGAACTCTCAAGTATTCCTTATTGATAATTTGGCATTAGATGGCATATCACTAATAATTATCTTTTAGTGTTGCAGTTTTGTGGAATTTATAATCATGGGGCTATGTTTCACCAATCATCCTAGAGATGTTATCATAAGAACTTTGAAATGTAATGTGTTCTGCCTCTATACTCATTAGTTTTACAAAGGTAACAATTGATAAATATTTTCAAATCCATCATATCAGGGTTGGACTGTCACATGTAAAATGTCAAAATATTTGTTTGACAATTGTTCAACATAACTTATAGCATCACTTAAACTCCTATGGGTATTGGAATCTTTGCCACCCAATCTCAATGCACTACTTAGGCTATGTTCATCCATTAGTGTTGTCATCTAGTGCTTGACTGTATCATATATCATTCACTGCTCCTACTAAATGTCATGCTCATTCTCATTTAGAACAATAGTGTCATCTCTAGACCCATAGTTAACTTTCTCACCTGCACTAGTATCAAAGTACTTGATATCATCGTAGCTAGTCCAATTATAATAGTTGTTAACAAATCTCTTTTCAATTAAGTAGTCCTTCAATTCATTGGGATCTAGAAATTAATTATTATTGCACTACAAACAAAGACACCTAATTTTATAGTCATCCATAAAATTGTGCTGCTTAGTAGCATACTCTATGAAATAATCAATCCCATTTTTAAATGCTTCTTTGAAGCTATGACAACCAAGAAGATTTTTGTTGTATATCCAAGATCTAATATGCCTTAACATAATGTGTTACGAGCAACAAGTAAAGTAATGCAAGATCAAATAATTAATACTCCTTTAAATTTATATAGTGGAATATGTATACGTGAAATAAATGACGATCCCAATTTATGCCAAAACACATACAAGTTTATGCTCCATAAAATTTATCCAACAGGCACAAAAATATGGAGGACCCAACATTCTTCCATAAAGCATATCTACACATGTATATATCCATTTGTGAATAATTACTTTTGAAATATTTCTCCTGAACTTGATGCGTGTTCTCAACACACCAAAATTAAAATTAAGTGAACCAGTATTGGATAAGCATAGATGTCGTATCTACGAGGAAGTGTGTATGTATCTATCAATCTAACTAAGCTTTAATTAGTTAAACCACACTAAGGTGATGAGAATGCAAACAATGGCAAGAAAATGAGCACTTTAAAAACAAAGTCACAAACACAAATGAGCAATTCCAATAATTGAAGAGCCTAATCTTTAGTATTGTGTTGGTTTCAAATGCATGCTAATTTATGTTAATTATCAATTTAATTACTTTTTTATGAATTGTTAATTGTAAAGTCTATAGAATATTCTCCCGAACTCTTCTATAGTTTTGACTTAAGATTTCAGTTGGTTTCCTAAAGCCTAATTGAGTCAAGTGATTAGCTTAGTTTCACTTTCGTTTTTCCTACAGAATTGACGTTTCCAATTGTACATCTAGTGTGCAGGTTTCACTCTTGTTATTTTCCGCACAACCATACGTTAATTAGAGAAGTGGCCTAATCCTTTAATTATTATCTAATTCACCAACTGTGAATAACGAAAGCAAAGGCAATTCAACATACATTCATACATATATATTCCACTAAACATGAATACAAGAGACTACAAATAAACTTAGAAAATCATTATAAAATCAATAAAAATCAAAGCTAATTGTTCAACATCAAAACAAACATGAAAATAATAGAAAAGGCTAAAAAAAATTTAGTCTGTAAATTGTGCATTTCGTGGAATGATAAAAGCTCCTTAATCTTAGAGCAAATTCCTTCTTCTTTGCCTTTTTAATCTTTGTATCCTGTATTTTCTAGGTGTTTATATGATAAAAGCTAACAAAAAGAACTCTCAAAATTTTGTGTATAAATATGTTAGGGTGGCTAGAGTTTGTGAAAAAATTGAGAAAAGTCACAACAACCCTTCAAAATTGCGTCCAAGTAGTTTTTGCATTGCGATTTGCAATCGTGCCGTTAGGTGTGGCGGCTGTGGAGCCAATCCTTGTGGCGATGAACTTCAATTGCAGCAGAGTCTAGAATCTATTGCTTTTAGTTTTCACAATCGTAAAATTGCTTTGTGCAGCCGTGAACACCTTGTCCACAAGTGTGAGACCTGCAATTTAGTGCAAATTTTGATAGATGATGTCTAAATTGGCACAAGTATCATCAACACCACACCTAAACATCTCCAATTCACCGTAATTAACACTTTTACATGTATGCACACATAATGCAAACATTTTTATCTTAAAATGCATGCAAAATTAGACTACAGTGGGTAAAAATATGCTATAAAATCATGACTTATTAAAACTATAGTGTAACATTTTTACATTCATACAGGTCAGTTATGAGCCACACATGCTTGGAGATAGATTGCCACTCACAAGTTCCAAAACCTAATGTATCTTCATCTTTATCTACAAGCCAAACTAAAATAATAATGCACATAAAGATAGTGACCTTACCTATAATTTAAAATCCATGTAGAATGCCTCCACTTTAGAAAGATCCAAGCTAGATTGTAGAGCTTAATTTTAGTAGTGGAGGTGTAAAACAAGCCTTGGAAATGAAGTGGGTTTGTTCTAAACTTCTATTAAAACCTGCAAAATTGAGATAGCTTTAGTACAACTACCAAGAAATCGTTCCAATATTCTACAAAAACACACGTAAGTCATCCTAAATTGGGATAGCTAGATGATGGTCGGCCCCATTTGGGATAGTTTTTCTTGGCCGTCCTAAAATTTTGGGATGGCAACTGGAAGCCGTCCCACAATAGGATGCTTTTAGGAACTTTTGTCTTTTAAATTTTCTCTCATTTTGGAATCAACTTTGAAATAGTTTTGGAATGAATCATTCTACCCACTTTAAAGTTGTGCTGAAGCAATCTCGTAGTTTTTCTTGTAATTTACACACCACTTCATTTTCTTCTTTGTATGGTTCATTAATCGAAAGTGTATCACTTATTTTTCACAAGAAAATGTTGAGCCAATGGCATTAAACAAAATGGGTAGGGAAATAGAAGGCAAATAGTAGATTATCCTTTTTATTGGACAATCAGACTTTTAGACAATATAGTAGATTCATAATAAAATGATATTAGAGTAAGATTAGCTTAAGAAGGTTCGAGGGGAGTTGATGAGTCCATGCAACCAATGCTCACATGTCCACACTAGTGTGCGCTTGTGCTTAAGGATAGCAAAGGTAAAATCCACAAAAAGAGCACAAAGGTGAATTGAACCTAAAGTCCCATTAAGCGTACAAGAGTAGTATAGTGCAAGTTTAACAATAGAGGGAATTACAATACCCTTCCCTAAAGTTTGGAAGAAATTCACTATCCTTCTCCTCAAGTACGAGAAATTACAAAGACTTTCCTTTAACTGACCAAGTTAACCAACTTTCGGGGAAATAATGTGAAATGACCATTTTGCTTATAAACCAAATGATGAAAAAATTATAACACCTTTTCATGAGGTTTGGATATTTCATAGGTCAACCCCTCAAGTGTGAAAAATTATGGGAACCTCTCCTCAATCACTTTTACAACTAACATATAAATCCATCCAATAAGTGGGATATCCAAAACTAATAATGTCAATAAAAAATTTATACAAAAATATAATTTTACCCTTAATTTTATTTAAAAAGTATAAAATATTTTATATTTTCTAAAAACATATAGCTTGAAAATTTTAACTTTTATATAAGACGACAATTTAATATTTTACATCATCAAAAATATAAATTTTGTTTAAATTTAAATTTCTAAATTTTTATTTTTTATCATCAAATTTTTTACATTTTTTGAGAAACCTTTTAGGTATAGGTTTCATATTTTTATGGTTTACATGTTAAAAATAAAAATATTTATTTATATATTTTTTGTAAAACTTATTTTTTAAATACTTTATGTATTTTAAAAAAATATTATAATATCTTAATTGGAAGATACTCTAAATTAATATTTTATAAATTTTATAAGATTTAAATTTCTATTTTATGACATATAATACTTAAAATATATATTTTTATTATTCAAATAATATATTTGTAGTAAGTAAAAAATTTTAATTTTTTTTATTTTGATAAAATATAAATCTTTACTCTATCATTTTTAAGAAATTTCAAATTTTAAATTTTAAATTATTTTTATGAGTTAGAAAATAAAATTTTATGCTCTTATCAAATAAATCTTGAAAATTGTTTTTCTATTATAATTATAAATTAGAAATTGTTTTATTAGGTGAAACTAGAAGTTAAAGATATGCCTTTTTTATAAAAAGTTTAAAATATATAAAATTTTAAAAGTAAAAAAAATCTAAGAAAATATAAATATATAGAAATATTTAGTTTTTTAATTAATTGTCTAAAGGTCTTAAAAATTTATTTTTTACCTTATAAATTTTAAATTTGAAAATAAAAATTTAAAATTCTTAAATTTTCTAAAAGTTTAGAGATAAAGACTTATATTTTCTAAAAATATAAAATTCAGATTTTATAATATTTCTCAACGTTATCAAAACAATATAAAAAAATATTTTATGAAATTATAATGATATAATTACGGTGCCTCCTCTGACATTTGGGATTTTTACATAACACCCTATCAAAAAATATTCATCAATTGGCTGAAAAGTTAAATAAGAGTAAAATTAAATTTTTGCATGATTTTTTTGTTGGCGTCTTCATTTTTCAACCACATACTTATTGAATGGACTAAACTATTAGTTATAAAAGTGATTAAGAAGAAGCTTTCGTAATTTTTTTTTACTTGAAGGGAGGGTAGTATATTTCTCCTAAACTCCAGAGGAAGTGTAGTGCAACTTCACATTAGAAACATTATTGAGTCATGATACTAGGATATGTTCAGAATAGACATCTTGTCGACGACAGATGTTTGATGAAAATGGTATTTGGATGAATATTATATTTAGAAATTAGATTTTAATATGATAAATAGGTAATTTCATGTTAGCAATATTATTAAGTCATGATATTAGGGTTATGTTCAGAACTGGCGTCTTGTAATGATGGATGTTTGATGAAAGTGATGTTAGGATGAATATTATATTTAGAAGTTAGATTTTATAGGATAAATAGTATTGTTTATTTATAAATGTATAAAAATATATAATAATAATTGAGTGATATAATAATATATAAAGATAATGATTAATTTATATAGTACATATATAAATGTAAGTGTGTGTGAGTACATAGAAGTATTTATTTGATTATAAATATATATAATAATAGAAAAATAATTAGTTATTAAAATATATATAAGTGAAAAATTTTAAATTTAAATTTTGTTTTTAAAATTGTTTGAATTTGTAAAGTTGGATGAATAATAAAATAGTTTAAATTAGGCAATAAACATAGCTTAGGCTCATAGGTAGAGTCGAATGCAAGGTCATTAATATAATGACCGCTTCTTTAAAATAAATTTATTTCACAGCTAGTGGACAGAATAGAATCATAGGGCATTGGGCCCAGTAAGATTGCAAATTCCTTTGCTACGCCTGGCGCTGGCTTTAGCCCTATGAGAATGTTTCTATTCTCATACAATATATTTGACAATTATAAAATTGTTGAATACAGCAAAAGACGTGCGAGTGAAGCAAGACAAGTCAAATCGAAGACGTGCAAACAGTTAAAATCGGAGCAAAATTACAAAGTAATATAAATGGAACTAAACTGGAGAATGGGAAAATTACAAAACTTGAAAGGACATTTGCTGCCGTGCAAATTTGAAATTTCGGTTATGTTTGAAACCCAATTTTCAATTAAAAATAATCTTTTGAAATTTTTTGCTAATAAATATACAATTTATTAAAATATTTATTAAAATTAAAATTTAAATTTTTTATATATAAAATTAAATAATTATTTTTTAATTATTATACATATTAATAATCAAATTTATATATATATATATATTATGCATATATTTATATATATTTTTAATTAGATTCTAAAATATAATTATTATTTTTATATACTATTACATACTTTAATTATTATTATATATTTTATAAATATATTCAAATAAATTATATTATTTATTAATAAAAAATTATTTTCAATTACATTACATGTCACGGTACAATTCTTATGGGGCCTGATTTCTAACGGAAACCCCGCTCCTAAACATACACTAAGGGAATTGGATCTTTAGGTCCACACACTTGACGACCGATGCAATGCGTAGATTAGATTCTCTTGAAGAATTTCGCTGTACCTACGAGATGGGCACTGACGTGAACTAGTGTAGTCATGAATTGAATTTGAAATGACGTAATATAAAATTTTGAATTTAAATTTAATTTACATTAATTTAAGCTGAGTTTAAACTTAAATTACCAGGAAAGGTTGAACTCAAATTTTAATTGAATTTAGTTCAGCTCAAACTCTAATTGAACTCTGACATGGCCTCATAAATCTTTTAAATTTTTAAATAAAATGCATTTATTAAATGTAACTTTAATATATTATGTATTATTTGTTGCATAGTAATTTGAAAAATGATAAAATATATTTATAAATATAAAAAATTGATAATTAAAAAACGTAAAAATAATTGAAAAGGCCATATTGCGAGTTTTTAAACAGAAATAATCGACTGCAAATTCAACTCAACAAATACTTTGAGTTGAGTTAAACTCAAAATAATTTGAATTTGTGTTGAAGTTTTTATCAAGATGCCTAGCTCATGAATTGCTCCACTTATCTTCAATCCTATTTATAAATTGCTGAGTAGGGCATTCTTGTGTTTCAAGTGGAGACCATATGGTATTCTTGAAGAATTTTTATTTTTATTTTATTAAGAGGAAATAATAATATATTTTGTTGTACTTGAATTCCCAACCTGAATAGGTTAAACTTATTTTTAATGGTAAATATGGAACTAATTAGCAAGTAAATGCCTTTATACACATCTTGAAGCTTGATATTGCCAATAATATAAGATTTCTATATAAATATTTAACTGCTTTGTAACTTATATGACGGAGTTCCGAGCTTTTGACAAAGTTGGATAGCTGATCAAATTGGGAGGTTTTGTTTGTATGCAAATTTTTAAAGAATAAAAGTTGATACAGAAATTTAGAAATAGTATAAAATGAAGAAATAGAAAGCAATAAAAAAGGATTTCCTTTTGCGGGTAATATGAATGAAAGTACAAATTTTAATGGATTGAAGATGGTGTTAAAAAGGCATCCAAACATGGCGTAAATCATCAAACACATAATTGGTATCTTAATTGTTATGTTGAGCTCAATTGCACCATATTCCTAGGGAGATCAGATTTGTTTGGCTTTATATATATACACATGCGTGCACACACACACATGTTTTAATTATATAATATTGATTCTATCAAAACGAAAGCCAAACGAAATCTAATCTCCCTAGGAATTACACTATATTAGTTACAACAATGTAAATAATTTCAAGTAAAATAAACTCAAAATACAAATCTTTACAAAACAACAAACTTAAATATGAAACTCAGCAGCGTTACAACCGATTTACAACCTTTTTATGCAAATATTAATCATGTTACCTGGCCTTTTTTGAGTTAGCCTGTCAGCCCACAATCAATTGCTGATATACATTTAATTTATAATGAGTGATGAAATGCATTTCAGAGTGTTTAGCTTGAATGATCTATGAGTTATTGATTTCGTTTCAAAATTTGAACTTTTGTAGTGATATTACTCTTCAAAGACAATTTTTTTCTTCCAGTTTTTGTTTTAATGTTGCTAATTTTAGGGATTGTAAAATGATTAGGATTTTATTGGGAGAATATTTGGATTTGTACATTGATTAGACTATTGTTGGGATAAAATTACAGTATACATGTGTGTGTATATATATATATTCATTAGGGTTTCGCATGGAGAAGGTTAGGACTTCTAAATTGATTAGGGTTTTGTTTGAAGAGAAACATGACACCATCACACAATTTTGAATTAGTTAATATATTAAATTAATGATATAAAAAAATGTAAAATATTAGAGGACTCAAATATGTGCACCTATCACATGGTATGTTATCGGGTAAAGACACAAGGTCCTAATGATTTTAGGGTTGCCATACGAACTACGTATAAGAAACACTATGATGTTGTAATTATATTGTAAACATCATCAATTAGAGTAGATGTTGATGTAGTAATATTAACCTCAGTTTGCGCCTCGACATCCAAAATATCACAAACGATACACACAAAGTGGGCGACAAATTACAACATAGAAATAAAATGAATACTCTTATACGTCGTTATGTATCGTACACCCAATGAAGTTGGAGGAAGAAATTTGTTATTGACTAGTTGCAATGAGTGCATGTCCCTTCGCTTGTGCCTTAAGTGGGGCTACAGACCCAATATCCTAGATTATATCTACATCTATACTAAACAAGAATTGAACATCAACAATAAATATATGCACAATGTACTAAGGATTCAAAATGGAGTTGGAATGAAGTTTACTTGTAGCAACTTGAGCAATTTAGTTATAGTCTCTCATCCTTGTATCGATGGGAGCAGAAATGTTCGTATGGCTGTGCTAGCATAGCATTTTCCTAGTTATACTCACCTGTTCAATCCAATTCCTCAAGAGGCTGTAAGTAAGTAGCTTAAATTGATTCCCAGATTAATCGGGTATCATCTTACACACCATCAACATCAAGGCACATCTTTGTTCATACTATAAGACCTACTCCTAAATGTTTCCCATGTGCAATCAATACTAATCTAAATGTCTGAGTAGGTCAACGATAAAAAAAGTGGAACCCTTAAACCATTGTTGTGTTGGTGTGAACCCTAAATAAAACCTATAGTATGCCTACCATTGCAAGGTGATTTGATGGATATTAACATGTCACTATTTACCTATTAGTTGACAACTATCATATTACTACCATAGTTACTACCATATTCTGTAGGGTAATCGCAGCCTCGCCTAACATCAAATGGAACGTGTTGGTCTCTAGGTCCCCACATCTCAACCATAACAATCACCAAATGTAGTTTGCCTGAAAGTGACTACACCTATAGGTTCTATGGAAACTAATATCATGTAAAATGGTGACTACTCTATCATTTAATGGACACAATTGTCATAGAGATTTGTCAGGACAATAAGGGTAAAGAACACTATCCAAGTCCTCTGCCCATAGCTGCAATGATTTGTGAGTGTGTTGTACGAACAATAAACTTAGATAAATCATTTTGGGGTCCATCTTACATTATGAACCGTGAGAAAATTTTCAGTGGAATATGTTTGCATGCAGCAAAGTTTTTGCTATCCTTCTAATTAAGACACCATTCGAGGAAAAGAAAGTTGCAATTAGAGGATAATATCACTTATAGTTGAAAAGTGATTCGTATTTTTAAAATTAGGGTTTAGGGCTTAGGATCTCACTGAATTATAACTTACACATTTTACCTTATTAATATTTGTTTGAACTATTTGATACATAACATGTATTTGCAACAAAACTAAGGTAGGATGGAGTATGATATAATCAAATTTCTTACAAAAAAGATAGATTAAATTTAAAAGTATTATTACATAATTGTGGAAACATACATTTTTTCATTCCTAGAAGTAGAGGTTACAAATATTAACTACAGTTACAATTACATCAAGGTACAAAATTTCAAGATTTCTTGCACTTCAAGTCTTTTCGTTGCTCAGCTTCACATCTTTCTAACTCTTTTTCAATGTCGCAGCTATCCTTATAAGTGGAATATTTAAGCTAAACCCCTCTATCTTCTGATAAAATTCTTGCACTTCTTTTGTTTTTAGGAAACTCAGCCTCACATTCACAAATAATTGCAATGTTTTCTTTCTTTCTTATTTGCATTTATTTCATTAAGACCACTATTATCATGGACTATATGATAGCTCTCTTTAAACTTGTCTTTTTTCTTATTTTTGCGCTCAACTTCGCTCTCTCTCTTCCTACAAATTCTAGCACTCTTCAAAGAATTGAGAATTTTTGTAGTATTCCTAGCATTGGAGCAGTTCTTGTCATTCTCAATGATTGGAAGAGTGCAAGGATTTGTAGAAAAAAAGAAATTAAAGTTAAGCACAAAAGAAATGACAAGTTTGATGAAAGTATCATGTAGTCCATGATGATGAAACAAGTACAAATTAGAAAAAAAGGACATTGCAATTATCCATGAACGTGGGGTGGATTTTCCCAAAATTAAGAAGAATGCAATAATTGATTAGAAGATAGAGGAAATGAGCCTAAATGAGCCAATCTTGCTCTCAATTGACATGGCTTCACTAACAATTATCATAAGCCACGCTTTATATCATTAATTGGAATAAATAAGTAACACACACTTTATGAAAATGTAACACAACAATAAATAGTAGAAGCATGTTACTATACATAACATAGAATATAACAAGAAAGCATAAAGCATTTCATTCCTAACCATAGAAGTTACAAGTGTCAGCCACAGTTACAAGTAGATAAAAAGTAAAATATCGGGAGGAGGACGGCATATTCTCAAGTTGAAGAAAAGCCCTTTATTTGCTTTCTCATCGAACTCGAAACTCTAGCCAATCCATCTCATTCAAAATTCCTGTGGTTTGGTCACACCTTCTACAGTTGATAAATCATTGACAGGAATTGTGAACTAGAAATAAAGGCTGGTCCTCATATCCCTCAGCTTAAATCAAGTGAAATTGCCTCTAATATGTGTTAACATTCACTGAAATGGAGAAGCATAGCTTCACAACCAACTTAGGATTCGACCTCCATCTTTTTCATACTTGTATGACATGTAAATAAAGAATCCCATGCAGTGCCCATTTGCCACAAGTGCACTACCCATCTATGATCTACATAGATAGGATATTCCTAGCTGCACAACCTTAAGTATTTGTAGTGATGACCCAAGCTGATCCAAGACACTTGTCAAATAGCTAGACACTATAGTCAATTGATTTGGATTCTACATTTATGTTGATTCTTCTAGGGTACGTTGGCTAATCATTTACTGCTACCATCATTCCCTAAGCCTTTGCAAACTTCCTGATGCCTTTGATGACGACCCCATTTGTAGGTTTTGCAATGTTCGTGGTCAATGCATCACAACCATGCCACCGTTATGTATAATGGCCCACTTCGTTGGATCGATCCATGACAGCCAGTTGTACACCCATGGTTGGAGGGTCCTTATATGTTCCATTATCTGATTGAACTTCAACCTATGGCATTACTTCTTAGCATACCAACATAAGTCTCTATAGTGGTGATTCTTAAATTTTTTTTCAGCAAGTTCACACACATACCTAAGACAGAATCAGTAGGCCCCTTAGGGGAGTTGAAATCATCAAATGTATCCATACTTGAGAACAACCTTAGATGTCAGTTAGATATAAGATAAGTACCTAATTGGTCTTGAATATCATGTGTAATGATTATCTACAAAAACCAATGCCACAACTTGAATTTCTCTTTGTCCACAAGCGCAAAAAGAGAAGGAAAAGACCTATTTGTTAGCATCAATCATCATGGCAATCAACAACTGGTGATTCCATTTAATGTACAAAGAAGTCCTGTCAATACTAATGATGAATCGATAATGATTGTACCCATCTATGCAAGGCTTGAATGCCTAGAATACGCAGTGCAACATTTCAGCCGTGGGAGTGTTGGTGTGCTTACATCACCACTCTACCACGATTTTGGGGTTCAGTCTTTACAATTCAATCATATATATAGGCAACTTATTCATGGAATGCTCTCATGTACCATATATCTTCTCTAGTGCCCATTTCAACCCATGGCATGCCTTACCATACTTTATCTCAAAACCATACTTCTTCATAGTTTGAATTACACATTTTATTAGATAGGTGTGGTCATGGAAAACCATCCCAATGTGTATGACGTGACCATATTCTTGTTTAAAGTTGCATGGTCCATCGTTAGCTCTTCTAAAGTATATGTGTGTGAGCTCCCACACCTAGTAATTTTCCCTAAGCCCAATTGATGGCTGTATAATGCTCTTAAATGCCACTAGAAAGGTTGTTCATTAGTGGCATGGTGACACATAACCTTCCATATAGTCAGCGTATGCTTTGCCAACGAATACTCCATATGAGCAACTCTAGTAGAGTTGTCCTTTATCGCTGCTTGAATGCGTTCCTTACTCTTGAAAATCATGCTTGCACAAAGTTTAGTGTTATACTTATCATAGTACTCTACAAAATATAACACTTGAATCACCATAAGTATCTAAATAAATCTTGTCATGAACCTCTATGAAAAATGGCAGTGATGGGTACTGTCATGCCTCGAATCTAGGATGATAGCATGGTAGTATTCATGAGCCATCTCAACGAATATCAAAGCCAATAATATCAAAGCAACTAATCCATTCAATATCAATTGATGTTCACTAGGAAATAATTTTGTATCCCCAAATAATAATATGCATTTGGCTTGTAGAAAAAGAGAAAACATCTTAACTATTATATCAGTGAGGCCTTATTTGCTCTCAAAAATAACAAGAATCAAGATAAATTTGAATGAGAGTCAACATCCACAAGGTCTACCATCCCCAAGTATGCTTGTCCTCAATGGTTCCTTCTACAAGAAATGGCATTGCAAAATTTATGAACAATGAGTCGCCCAGTAAATGATACCTCCTACCTTTTTCTTTTTTTCATAGGATGTGAGCATAAAAAGAACAAGAAACTAATCATTTGCATAAAACATATTTTTAGAACACACAATATAAATCACATTTCTAGCAGTTCACAAAAATTAATAACATTCCACAAGTAGTACAACCATTCACCTCATCATTCATATAATTCTAATGTCACTTTTTTCTCAACCTACTCATCATAATACATGCTTCATATATTTTTTTCTATTGACAAGGGGTTTAGTCTATAGAGGGTCACGTCGTAGTTAGCTATGCCGTTGCATCCTAGGGCTTCAACCCCACTAAGAAATTATCCCAATTTGCTGTAATTCGATTGGTAGGGTCATATATCAACTTTATCTAGTACTAGTCCTAATCTTTACTTTGATTGGATGGGTCCCAATCAATTACCTGAATGATAAGGTGGAACTTGTTCTAAATGCTAGTCAGAATCACACGAGAGGCTATTATGTTTTATTATACACATTTCAAATTTAAAACGTTCACTATAAAACAATTTCTTTCTCAAATAACTCACATCTAGATTTTCAAAAAAATTATAAACATTTTGAAATCGCCAAAATCAACATGTCAAGTTCATGCTTTCATAAAATATGAAAAATATTCGAAAATAATGTTAGTCAAGATATAAAAAATTTTAGTTGTAGCATAAAGCAATTTTGAAAACTGTTGTAAGAGCTGGGAAGATGTAACCAATTATCTATTGCTTAGCTTTGCTAGTTATCAAATCCCTTAGCTATAGCCTCCTGATTTTCTATTTATTCATATACCTAATTCCCATTTTAGCATTTGATTATATTAATAACCTATGCTTTTCAATACTTTATGTGCGTCCTATGCATTTCTGTTTACTTGCATTTTCTTAATTACTATGTCATTTGTCCTCTTACTCTTTGCACAATGGATTTATAGCTAATTTGGTCCTAAAATTGGAAATTTTAGCACAAACCACACTAAGTATGCAACTTGTCCAATGCCCGCGGTTAGGCCTCACCTCTGTGAGATACAACCATGTGATCCCTATCTCGGTCTGTGCTCGTAATTGCTAACCACGGCGCATACTAGTTTTTTCCATGTTTGGTACGTGATTGCGAAATAGCACTTTGTAATCGCAGTGTCCCTTTTCATAATCGCACCATGCAACTGCATAGTGTCTTACTCTTCAAGCCTCATAATACACCTCATGGTCGTGCCAGTGATCATGACGCGACGCAAAATGTGCACAGAGGTGCTGCTTGGTTCATTTTTCATGTGACACCATTTTCTAATCCCCAAAACCCAAATATTTACTTGTTCTTAAGGTCTCTAGGAATGGTTGTACACATTAAAATAGATGGAAGCCATAACCTAAGTGTATTCACAATTTTTGAAAAGATTGAGGACATGTTTTTCATTATCACATAGTATGCCAATATACGATTCCTACAATTTCTACTCACAACCACAAGCCTTATACTCAATTCCTATGCATTAAACATGTGTAAGTCCTAAAATGTTCATATTTTCGTGTGCCTATGTGTATAAAATCAACATTCCTATGTGTATGCATGATAATTAAAGGATTTGACATAGAATTTAAGTTGACGTTTGGTGTTTGGAAGCCAAGAAAAACCTTCAACCCTTCAACACGGCCATTAGCTCTCTATTGTTTCAAAAATAGGGTTTCTTCCCTTTAAAATGGGTATTTATACCTAGGGATCCTTAAGAGTTTGGGTGGCACTCAATTTAACCATAGTTTAAGGCTTCAAGAATAATATACATAATTTTCTAATTTCCTCATAAATTCCACACGACTTTTCCTAGGCCTCAAATTAATATTCTTGGGTATCCTAAGGCAGTACCTTATTATATCATTCTTATATCACTAGGAAAAATTGGTTGCCAATCACAACTATATTTCCTTCCCAACTCACTTTCCTGTTTCCCAAAAATTGCACAAAAAATTAAAAATAAAATAATAATGCACAAAATGGAATTAATCCCTTAATTATTTGCTAAAAACACCCGCTATAATTTCAATAACTAATCCATTTGGTAAGGTTCAACTACCTTAATAGTGCAAACATTGTCTTCCAAATACACTTAATATTACCTCATTATTTTCACAGGAAGTTTCTGTAATTTTCAGCTTAAAAATTAGCCTTCGTCTCCCTAATTTAGTCCTCATTTTGTGTGGCAACTCTATTTCATTAAAGCTCATATTTTTGGCAAAGTTCACTCTACACCTTTTTGCACAAATTATCTTCCATAACTACCATGATATTGCCATCTATATTTGTACAAAAATGAATTAAATAAAACCAAGAATTTATTACAAAAATCCCTCACCCTAATTGGTAGTAACATCCTGATAAATATTACTAGCGAGTCCTAAAAATTCAAGGTATTATATCCTCCCCACTTTACAAAAAGTTTCATTTTCGAAACTCTATCCTCTGTCAAAAATAGTTAGGGGTGACATGGTTGGGATCAACACAAAGGTCAACTCCTAAGCCCTCACTTAAGTTGTAAGAATATAAGTTGGGTAGTGCTAGAGAAATGGAATGTAGAATGGACCAGATGTATATGGTTCGACTGATATTGCCTACGTCCATGGTTTCCAAAAAAGATGATCATTTTCCTTTTTCCTTTTGCCTTTCTATTTATACGTAGGGTGCCACGTCAATACTAAGTACATTGTTTGTCATGTTTCTTTTCATTAACTACACATTATTATGCCATTGACTAGGGTCGTCTAAAAGGTCTCAGTTATTTTCCTCAGGATTAGCTCCTTTTGTGTCTAACCTCCCAATTAGGATGATCCTCTTTGCCAAAAATTTTTCCTAACAACTTTCTTCCTTGATTTGGTGCTCTGAGTAGGATATTTGATGCCTTGTGTAGGATAACCATATCATACTACTCCTCCCTTAATTCAAGGGATGATCCTCTTTACCTAGGACTTTTCGTAACAATTCAGTCAGCCTAACCAATGACTTCCCAATTCTCCAACACTCTTCCTGCCAGTTGGGTTAACATGACTAATGGCTCCCCAGCTCTACTTTGATTTGGTGCCCTAAGTAGGATATTCGAGGCATTGGGTAGGATAACTATATTATACTACTCTTCCCTTAATTCAAGGAAAAAATACTTGAAAATAGGGAGGCTTTAAAAATCTTTCTTAGGCTTGCAGGCTACACAATTGCTTGATAGTTACCTTTTTCATAAATGGAAGATATTAGCCACAAATGTAGATCTTTTTCTCATTTAATGCGGGCACCTCTCTTTCTCTGTACACACACACACACACACACATAGCCTTGTCTTACCCACATTATACCACTTTTTTTTGCACTTTTATCATTTCCTCTTTAGAACTTTCTTCGCACCTCCATGTCTCAAAATTGTCTCCTTAATCTTTTTTTTGGCAATTTCCCATCTAGTATTGAGGCTACCAAATCTCGTTTAACAAGGTTGGTAGATTCTTGGAAGCACCACATAGAAGAACTTGAACATGTGATGAATTGTTTGGAGAAGCTTGAGGTGGAAAATCCGAAGTTAGAAGCTAATAACCACCATCTTAAGGAAAATTACCCCACTAACGAGCAAATTAAGGTCTTTAAGGAAGAATTACGATGCATCCATGCTGAATTAGATCACCATCATTTACTAGCCCCAGAAATAGATGACCAACAGTGGCTTCTTTGCCAAGAATACGAACAACTATTAGATTAGTTATGTCGATCCAAGGACGGTTAGGAAAGTAGGAGATTGGTGTGCCGAAGGGTTCCCGAAAATTTATTATCCTAACTACAATAGACGGAGTAAATGGTTTTGGGCATTTATTACATGAGGCACCTTGTTGAATACCTCAAAATCCCCCTAATATCATACCGATTAGGATGAGAGGCTTCAAGCAACCTTTCACTGGGTCTTTAATGAATGCCTTCATGCTTTATTTGATTCTGGACTGCTGCCACCATTTGTAGCTATATCAACTATTTCTTGGAGGTGTCTCAAGGAGCAATGTTATCCTTTTAATTGGGCTATCCAGAACTTCACATAGGATTGTACAATGAATGACTGCTTCGTGTACCCTTTTATTCTCAGTTGTAACATATGAATGTTAATAATAAAGTCATGTTTGTTTTGCTACTCACACCTTCTCCATCATAATTAATAGCATTTAGACTAAACTAAATGAATGTTAATAATAAAGTTATGTTTGTTTTGCTACTCAAACCTTCTCCATCATAATTAATAGCATTTGGACTAAACTGAAATCATGTGCTGTATGCCTCTTCTTCCTTTTCTTTTCCTTTTTTTCTTCTTCCTTTTTCCTTCTTCTTCTTCTTCTCGCCTTTTTTTTTTCCTTGGAGAATTATTTTGCTCATAACTGGGTGTTTTCTTAGGACATTTTTTACCTCTCAGCCACTCAATACTTAGGGAAGCTGAGTCCTAATTTGTTAAAGCATTTACCTACTAAGTTATTGGATGACTAGTTGCTTCCTTGTGACATTTTGTGCATTTTTGGCCACTCGGTACTTGGGTGAGTAGAGTCCTAGTATTTTTTAAGGACTTACCTTAACCAGTTAGAGGATGACTAGGTGTTTGCTTATGACATTTGATGCCTCTTGGCCATTTGGTACTTGGGCGAGTTGGGTTCTAGCATCTTCAAAGGATTTACTTTACCCAGGATGAGTGGGTGTTTCCTTATAACATTTAGTGCCTCTCGGCCACTTGGTACCTGGGTGAGCTAGGTCTTAGCATCTTTGAAGGATTTACCGTACCTAATCGTCAGACAATTAGGTGTTTGCTTACGAAATTTGGCAGCTCTCGTCCACTTAATACTTGGGTGAGTCGGGTCCCAACATCTTTAAAGGATTTACCTTGCCAATACATAGGATGACTAGGTGTTTCCTTGCTACATTTGGTGCCTCTCGACCACTTGGTACCCAAGCGAGCTAGCTCCTAGTATTTTTAAGGTTACCCTCCTACTCCATAGACGATTGGTGTTTTTTTGTGACATTTTATGCCTTTCGGCTACTCAATGTTGATTATTCTAGAACTTTTGTTGCTATTTCCTAGGAAGCTACATGTTCTACACGTGTATGCATCTTATTTTCAACTTCTCTTTAAAAAGGACCCTTAATTACTGTATTCGTTACCCTCTTGACTTTGACATTCTCTGGCTTTTACCGTTTTACTAACACGTTGCTAGTGATCAAATTTCCTCTAACTCACCTGAATCTTTTGGGAGTTCTTTCTATACCTAGGTAAAGCACATCCACCTCTTCCTTTAAAATCAATCGCCTTCCCTTTTATTCAACAGTGAATAATATGTTGAGAATGTTGGCTGTGGAGATACGGAACAATTTGGCATTCCTGTTGAGAATGTTCATATAACAGATGAAATCCGGTATCTTTTTCCCTTTCATCCATTTTTTAAAGAAATTTTACGTTTTTATAGAGTCAATACTTGCTCCAAACTCTTTCAAACTGTTATCCAACATCTTTATTTTATGTTTCTTATTAGACACAGAATCTCAAGTGTCATTGTTCCACCACACCTTTGACCTAAGTTCACTTAAGTCTACCATTTGTAATTTCACTATATGGCTGGGCCATGGATTTGTCAAGGGCCTCCCTTCTAACAAACATTGGAAGGTGGAATACTTTTTTTTTCATTTTCTAGAAAAGCCATCTTTCCTTTTTTTTTGAATGGGTGGACTTAGCACCTCCTGGTGCCAAACTCTAAAAGGAATTCATCCTCGCATTACTCAAATGTATCATAACCCTTTTAAGTAAATGTGGCCTAAAACTAATTATACTTAATGAGTTTGGGATCTTCTCTCACTATGGGTTATCCTCTAATTGGGCAGAGTTGACTAAAGCCACAGGTATAATTTTACCTTTCCGCTTTGCTTTATGTCTACCATTTGGTATGCTGATGCTTACTTTGTTCTCATGCAGATTCAATCATTATGGAGCACGCATTTGGGTCCACCCTTGAAGGATTTTGGCGGCAAGCAAGAGGATGGCATTGGAGCTATCCAATCCTTGTTCCTTGGTTGTAGGTCTCATGCAACCTTTACAAAAAGCCCTACCTTAGACCTTAAGAGTTAGAGTACTAAATATTTAGGGGCCTCATCCTTCGCGACTGAGGTTGGTTCTCTCCATTCCTTCGGAGCTCCAAAGTCTGAGCAAGCAGGGCTATCTCTCTGGTCACAGCATAAAAAAACCACAATTCATAAATTCATTCCTAGCTTTGGAATCCCGTCTAGTCCTCACATTTCGGTGCCGAATGTTTACTTTCTAGTAGGAACCTCCATAAGGCAAGATTCTCACTTTGCTCATGAATTCATCCAGGGGTTTATAACCCCCCACAACAAGGAGCTAGCCTTTGAGATGGATGATGATGAAGCACCGGACATGCTCTCCAGCCATTTAGCTGTGGTATCTTCTCCTTCATTTCCTTTAACTTTGTTTACATGTCTTTATACTGACAACCTTTTATTGGTCCAAACCCTTATCATGTCTGATGATGTGATCAAATGGGTTAAACAAAATAAATCCAATCTTCAGGTAAACCTCTAAGAAAAAGAAATAGTTGAGGACTAGGCTAGGAAGAGACTTAAGCATTAGTGAATCACAACCGCGAGCTTATTCAAGAGCTTGATTCATTACACCAACAGCTTTAAGACCTTGAAGAATCCCACACTTGGGCCTTGACTAATACCAGACGCTAAGCCTTCTTAGATTTTTCTCATTCTTCTGAAGGAAAAGCTTTCTTAGATGAGCACTTAGAGAAGTTTAAAAAGTTTGAACACTTTGATCTGTTGGTGGCTAGAAAAGTGGCCTACACTTTCATGGATGGCTTCGATTTTTGCAAGGGGGAAATGCTAAAAAGGAGATTTATATGTGAAGGGGCTGATGTCTACTCTATTGACCTGTTGGAAGGAGCACACGATTTTTAACTAGGCTCCTTATGCCACTCAACTGCACCACCTGTTTCTACTGGGGTGCCTTTCAAGCCTAACTATTCTGTCTCTACTAGAGAAAGGACTTGCACTAGTCAACCTTTGTTGTCGAAGAGACTAGCAACTTGGTGGGTACGCTGGCAGAGACATGTGCTGAACTTATCCAGCCAGCTCCATTAGGAGGAGAAGTTGATAGGATCCCTTCCCCTATTTCCTTAATGCCTTAGATATTAGGAAGAATATGTCTTACTTAGCTTTAGTCATTCTTCTTCTTCTTCTTCTTCTTCTTCTTCTCTCTCTCTTTCTTTTTATATTACTCTATACTCAACTCAATTTTTGAATGAAATAATAGCTTTTAGATTTCTATTATATCATATGTCAAACTGGTTACATATAAAAGTGTTTCAACATCTTTATATTCCATGCTTTTGGTAACAATCGCCCTTCCAAATCTTTAAGCTTGTATGCTCCTTCAAGTAATTCCTCTTCACAATATACAGGCCTTCCCACTTTAGATCCCATTTCCCTATGATCCAAGAGGCCTCCACCCTCTTGAGAACCTTATCACGTACTAGTAACCTTTTGCACACCACTCTTTGATTAAATACGCTGGCGATTCTTTACCATTCATTATCTCCCCTTTTTTCTTCTAACAGATCCAAACATTCTCACATAGCTTCATCATTGTCATGTGGCTCATAACCAACCACATAAGGTGCCTCTTGCCCTACTTCAATAGGGATTAGTGCATCTGCTCTATATACCAAGCTAAATGGGCTTTCCTCGGTTGCTGAGTGAGGTATGGTACGATAAGCCCACAAAACTTCAAACAGACTATCCACCTAAGCTCCCTTTGCCTTGCCTAACTTAGTCTTTAGTCCCTTCGCTAATGTCCTATTGGTCACCTCTACTTATCCATTACTTTGAGGATGCACCAATAAGGTGAAAGATTGTTTAATCCCCCACTTTTCACACCATTCCCTTACTCTTTTTCCATGAAATTGCTCACCATTATCACTTATGAGTTCCTTAGGTGATTTGTACCTACACATAATATTTAGCTATAAAAACTTTATAACCATTCATTCCATGATTCTTGTCATTGGTTCCACCTCTACCGATTTACTAATGTAGTCTACAGCCACCACCAAGAATTTTCTCCAACCTAAAGTAATGGGAAAAGGTCCTACAATATTTACTCGCATCTCACAAAAGACAACAAAGGAATAATTAGGCTTTTCATTGCTTTTAGGGGCACATGGGAGGTGTTAGCATACTTTTGACACTCAATACATTGTCGTACACATTCCATGTTATCATTTTTTAGTGTGGGCCATTAGTTTCTAGCTAATTACAACTCCCTTCGTGTGCCTTTGTACACCCATTTAGCTTCATTGAGCTTAGACATCTTTACAAAGGTTGAGAGAAACCTTACTAGTACACGGTGTCCCCAATCAGTATAAAATGAGAGACTCACATCTTTATTTTTTTAGTCCCATTTCCTCCTTTTAAACAACTAATAATAGGTCCTCTCAAATCTTGATCCTCAAGGACTAATACTTGATTATTTGCACCATGCCTGGGAACAACCTTCATTGATATCTTAGAACCTTACTTGGGGTCAACATAGTCGGCCAACTTTGTGACTTCAATTGCACTACTATTCTTCGAATGCTCTATTTGCACCAAGGCTAATTCCTCAAACCCTTTCACCATATCTCATACTAGATCCACATAAACCTTCATCTGCCCATCTTTTATAACATAATTCCCTTACACCTATTGGCTTAGCAATTGGGAATCTGTGTGGGCTACTGTTACTCTAGCATTCACATGACCAGTCATCCTTAACCCTCATAATAAGGCCTCGTACCTGGCCATGAGTATTGCCTTCTAGACTAATTAACACCATTCTTACTTCACTGGTAGATTGACTAGAAAAGGCATCCATGTTTGATTGCCATGGTGAACTCGGTGCGCTTAGTGCTATCTACACTACAAAGTTTGCTAGTGCTTGAGCTTTAACAGCTGCTTGAGGGTGGTACTCAATGTCGGGCTCTCCTAATTCCAACGTCCAATCAACAAAGCTCTTGGTCACCTCACCTTTATATATTGTACTCCACAGTGGATAATGGGTGTACACCATAATAGGGTGAGATAAGAAGCATGACTGCAATCGACAGGCTGTAACCACAAACATCAATAATAATTTTTTCACATTTTGGTACTTTGTTTTTGCTCTTTGTAACACTTTACTATCATAATACATAGGGTATACCGAATTGAGGGCCACTACTGATACAATGGTTTCCCTGCTAGTAGTTTTTTTAAATAAAGGTAGGTTAGCCAAAAACTCCTTAAGCTGCTTAAATGTCTACTGACATTCGTCATTCTAACAAAATTCTCAAGCTTTTTGAAGTAGCTTGAAAATTGGAAGGCTCTTGTCAACCACCTTAGATATGAATTATGATAGGGTAGTTATTTGCCCAGCTAACTTCCGTACTTAGTGGAGGTTAGTAGAAGGTGGCATATCCTGAATGGCTTGAATTCTTTTTGAGTTAGGTTCTATACTCCTTTTTGTGACCATGAAACCCAAGAACTTCTCTCCCAGAATTCCAAATACACATTTGGATGAATTTAGTTTCAAATGATATCTTTGTAGGATGCAAAATGCTTCTTGAAGGTCCTATATATGACTTTCCCGATTTTACTAGCAAGTCGTCCAGGTATATCTCCATATTTTTTCGTAGTTGCTCCTTGAACATTTTGTGTACCATACGCTGATATATGGCTCTTGCATTTTTTTACCCAAACAGCATAACCTTATAGGCATATGTGCCAAAAGGGGTCATGAAGTACATGCACTTCCTATCTTCCCAAGCTAAGGGAATCTAGTGATATTCCTGAAATACATCCGTCATTGACAATAACTTCATGCCTGCTGTTGCATCCAGTAGTTTATCAATCTTGGGTAAGGGATAGCATTCCTTTGGGCAAGCCTTATTTAGGTTTTGGAAATCAATGCACATCCTCCATTTTCCCCTAGCCCCAAGGACGATTACCACGTTAGCTAGCCACTTAGAGAATTGTATTTCTTCTATCTACCTAGCTTTCATTAACTTATCAATTTCTGCCTGCGTAATTTCCAACTTCTAGGGGCTAAAAGACCACAACTTTTGTTTTACTGGTCTTCATTCTTTATCTATGTTAAGCTTATGTTCTGCCACCATAGGGTCAATTCCTACTAGATCATTTATGGAAAAGGTAAACACATGCTTATGATCTCTTAAAAATTGAATTAACGTACCTTTTATAGTTTTAGTCAACCCATCTCCAATTTTAGTGATTGTTTCGCAGTTTCCAAGTTCTAACTTGATAATTAGGAGTTCTTCAGAGGGTTTAACACTTCCCCCCAGAGGCTTTCCACATCCTATTTCTGTTTGTTGGTGGGACTGCTTGATTGAGTCTACATAACATTGCCTAGACATGCTTTGACTACATCTAACTACTTTAATTTGTCCATTAGAGGTAGAAAACTTTATAGCCATGTGAATCGAGGATGCCACCTCTTGAAAAGCAACCAAGGCAGGTCTTCCAAAAATAACATTGTATGCACTAAGAGCATCCACCACATGAAACCACAAAAGTCATGTCTCGGTCACCCTTTCATTTCTTGGGGTTGTTGCTAAAAGCACTCATCTCTTTGAGAGGGCAGGTTCACAAGTAAAACCATGCAATGCTAATCCCGCTGGCTTCATATCCTCATTGCTTAACCCCATCTTAATAAAAGCAGATATGATATTATATCAACTGAACTTTACCCATCTAATAAACATCTGGTCACCTTGTAATTTGATATAGTAGACATAATCACCAAAGCATCCTGATGCAATACGTTAACCTTCTATCGATCTTCTTCCCTAAATGTAATTACTTTAGGTGGACGGGCTACATTTTCAATGTGTAACCACTTCTCACCTATGGTGAGTACTAAACGAACAAAGGCTTTCCTTGCTTTATTTGAATCCCCCCATTGGCTCCTCCTGATATAACATTAATATATCTTTTTTAACCGGGGCAATTACCAGCCTCCTTTCTTTCATCTATCTGTTCCCTTTCTTCACAATACATCAGGTGCTTGTCTTGTAAGAACTCAGTGAGAAACACTTTCCTAACCAGTATGTGTGTTTGCCTTTTAAGTTTCTCACACCCCTCTCTTGTGTGCCCGAATTCATTATGAAACTTACATAATGTATGCCCTAGTGGATTTCGAAGAGGATCATGAAAAGAAGTAGTCCATTAGAACACATCAGTATCATAGTGAGGGTTTAGGATGTGTTCTCTTATTGCCTTCAATGGAATGCCCCCTGGAGACCTATCATGCTGCACAACCTTTTTCTAAGTTAGCACACTAGAAGTTTGGATTTCCATCCTAGTCTTGCCTGGAGAATTTTCCTTCCTTCCTTTTGCTTTTCTTTTCTGGCCTCTTCCATGTTTATGTACTTCTCGACCCATGCCCATGATTCGTCAAAATCTTTGGTAGGTCGTTTAGCTAGTGATTGAAAGGACTCACTGTCTCGAAGCCCTTGAACAAAAGCACTTGCCAATATTTCTTACATTGTGGTGGGGGTATCTAATGCATTTTGTGTAAATCTCCTTACATATTCCTTTAAGGACTCGTCCTTATATATTACAATACAAAAACAAGAAGCAAAATATATCCGTCAACCATTTGATCAACCATTTCATTTAACATAATGCCATCCAATTACAACATATACATAATATTAGTTTAATCATATTAGCATAGGACTCTCCACTCTATTTACTTCAACTTTAGTAACAAATTGGCTATGTTTTTCTTTATTAACAACAAGTTGGTTCACAGCTTCCATTCTTGGGTTTCCAATTCTTTACTTTCTCTGCACATTCTTCTTGGGCATCCAAATCAAATGCCACTTAACAATTTAAGGACAAGATTTGACGAAAATGAATCTAACATTAGAGTGGCAATACTAAAGTTAAGTGCAAAATGCTATTAAATATAACAATTTCAGTTGATTGTGCAATGAAGAACAATGCTTATGTGACAATTAGTTTAGAACATCCATCAAAATTTAAGACAAAATTCACACAGCTAGTTCAAGCAATTTATCAAACATCTTGTGGGCAAAAGTTGTGTAGCTCAATATGTGTTATTTTTTTTTCACAAAATTTATCCAAAACTCAATGAATTCAATCACACAAGGTAACAACAATATAAGAAAATTTCAGTTGAAAAATGAAGAAGGCACACAAGCCTTCAACCAACAATATTTCATTCCACAAGTTGATTTTTTGTTGAGTAAATGTGACAAATTAGCAAGATAATCAATTAACCCATTCATTCAAACTTTTGCTTGATAGAAATTTCAAAATAAACATTAATCGCAATATTCCCAATTTCACAACAAGACTAAGGTTAGGGATTTACCTTTAATTCTTGGCAAATCGAGAACCTAAACTTATTGAAGAATCAAAATTGGAGGCTGCCCATCTATTCTCCAATTGATTTTCGACCATTGGGTGTTGGCGGGGCTTGTCAGAAAGGGAAGAGATGGGTCTACTCATTCTTTGCTTCTTTGGTTTTAATCGTCTAGACAAAAGGTTAGAATGTTGTTTTGAAAGAAGCGCATGTCAGTCTTTTCATAATTGGTAAATTTTGGTTTTTCTATTATACTTTAATCTTTCGATTAAGAACATTTCAGTCTTTTCATCAATTTTCACCATATTTTGGTCAACATTGTTAATATAAGGGAGGTCACTATAATTATTAAAATCTGAGGGGAGGTCTCTGTATTTATCCTAAATGTCCAGGGAGCATAATTCTTCCTATATGTTTTTACTCCTTTCTAACTAGTATGTTGCTGACTGCTTTTCTAGCATAAATTAATCTAACTTCAGAAAAAGGGTTCTATTCATATATATACTACAAGATACCAAAAATGACTATAGTTTTTCCAAGCTATTCAAGCAAGAAGATTGATACCATGGACCACTGTATCTGAAGAACCATTGATCTATGTATTGTCTACACTCACCAGAAAAATTGATGCATGCTTCATTAAGCAAAAAAAATTAATATACATTTATTCCACAAACTAACTTACCAGAAACTCCAAATTATGCATATTTTTCACACTTCGTCTTTTAGTATAATTTGTTGAAAAGGGTCAAAATTAAAGTTGAATTCAAAAATTATAAAAATCTAATGCTACAATATCTAATATATCTGGAACACTCAAATCATGTAATGGATTAGTTACAGGACACAAGTTGACCTGCAGGCGAATGGGCAAATTCAGACAACGCAACTTGTCTTTGTGTTAGGCTTGTGAAGAATGGGTCCAACACTTTGCAATGGCACCTTTGTCTCTCGCCAGTCGTCCGCAAGTCACCAATATTTTCCTGTAACTAGTGAATCATGACATTATCATTATTTTTCATGCCTAACAGCTGGTCTTAATTTCTGTGGGGAAGACACGCCGATAGGGAGATTTATTTCATTTCTCTGATAGAACTATATCCATGTCGTCCCTTGTCAGTCAGAAACAAGGCACCCAAAGAATAATGATGGAGATTAAACTTATTAGTACAATAGGTAATTAATTATGAGCCACCAAAAATTTTTTCGTAAGCAATTTAATTTCAACATAGGAACCACATGGTTTAGAAGTGATGATGGTAGTTGAATTTCCTATCAACTCAAAATAGGCCATACTATAAGATGCAACTAACATAAAACCCATAAAGCCTAACATATAAGTGAATTACTATGACTTAAAAAACATTTACGTCAACTCAAATATCTGGAAGCATCAATCAACAAAAAGAGAGAGACCTTTAGACTTAAGTAACACAATAATTAACTTTAGTCAACATGAGACCATTATTGTATCGCAATATAATGTATATGTGCACATTACATGAGCTGATGATATATCAATTACTTGAACAGGTTAGTGTAGTCTTTCCCTGCCTCTGAAATAGCACTCCAATCCCACAACCGGTCTGAGAAGACCGCCTGGAGAGACCCCGGAACCATGTTGAGGGCCGGCGCCCCTGCCTGCAGTGTGAAGTTGGACAGAGGGTTTGGAACATTATTTGGACTATATTGGTGGCAATGATTGATTGAAGCAGACTGCTGCGGGCTACAAGTGTTCACCAGCTTATGGAGGTCATCAATTGCATGTGAGGAAGAAGCGGAGAAGATTGTGGGGCAACTGTTTGGTGATAAAGAAGAGCTACAAGTTTGCTTGGCTTGGTTCAAAATCATGCCATGATCGTTTTCATCTGATGCTGAAATTGTGGCTGAAGAAGCTGCCATTGGGACTAATGGGTTGATAGAGTAAGAGTTTTGGTGTGAAACGGCAAGACTTGTGCCAATATCTGTGCTGCTGCTCGGGCTCGTTTCGCTTATTTTCCCATCTGTTTGCGGGGTTGATCCTCCATAGCTATTATTATGAGATTGGGGTACTTCCATGGCCTGACTTCTTGTCTGATTTCGCGATGACTGCAGCCCTCTTGTTGACGACGACGATGAGGCCTTTTTAGCGAGGGACCGAGGGAGAGATTGGTTGTCTTCCACTCCAGCTCTTTTGTAGACTCGGCAAAGAGAGATTTCGCCCTGAAACGTGAACCAAATTGAGTGCAAGGGATTGAAAGAATCCATGACAGTCCGTGTTACTGTATAACAAATTTTGTAAAAATTATGAGGATTTTGATAGATGTATATAATGAGAGTTTCAGAAGGTTAATATTTCATGCGTGATGCTTTTGTTCGAACGCTGAACATTTAGGAGATTTCATTCCTTTTGTAAATGGGAGAACACAACTGGAACATTAATCTCATGTGTCGGGATGTCGTTCTTGATGCAAGAGATTACCAAACAGTGAATCCGATCACGACAAGCTCCACATGTATTTGATAACATTGTTTTATACAATAACAGTTTTCAAATATTGGTGACAGTAACAATCACAACTCTGTTGCCAACAAAATATCATTATACATGTGATAGTTACTAAATGTCGAAAGTAATAGATACGACAATTATCTTATCATAGCTATTAAATTTAACAAAATCATTATAATGGCCAACAAGAAATTATTGTCGCTCAATAAATTTGACATTTCCACCTAATGTTTTGTCAGTAATATTATTTTCTATAGCATAATTTCTTATTTAATTTAAAGCATACATTTATTTTACTTGGTTTCGGATTAAGCACGCTGATTGGTAACACGTATAGAATCCAATAATATATCGTACGGATGGGATTTATGTGAAGTCGGAAATTCCGGAAAATTAAAAGGGCTTGAAGGTTGCTCTACCAGAAAGCCACTAACAATTGTGTATATTTTTCTTGAAGCTCGATAAAGATTCAAACCTTTTGAAGGCGCTCGGTCTCGTTGTGAGGGAGCCGAAATTCGTTCATGATCCAACTGGTACGGATTCCTTTGGGAGCCTTGCCGGAATAGAAAACAAGGGTTTTCTTGAGGCCAATGGGCCTGAAATTCTCGTTTCTGATCATTCTGTCAGCACCAGTAGCCTTCCAATACCCAGAAGTCGTGACTCGGTTAGGCCGATCTCCGTTTCTGTATTTCCTATCTCTTGGTACATAAAAGTACCATTCCTTTTCACCTATAGCTGCCAGGGCTGTGGTCGACCACACAGTACAAAAACATTCAGTTAACAGAACTCACACACAAAGAAAGTCAAACAGACGGAATTGCTTGCACTTATGCAACATAGAAAATCTACAAATCTTGAAAGAAATGAGCAACAGGTGTGAGATATCACAAAGGGATGTTCAGAAAAGAATATGTGTGTGCGAGCGCGCGCGCGCCTGTATGTGTACACATACTAGGGAGTTCCCAAGGGTCATAGCGATAAAGGTCCAAAAAGGTGATGAGTTCAACATTGAAACGCTTGCCCTCCACCTTGCGGCGGAGGTAGAATTCCACGAGCTCTTCCTCGGTGGGATGGAAGCGAAATCCTGGCATAACCATGTCATTCTCGTGCTCATCGTGCTTGCTGTCTTCTCGGTTATTCATGGCTTCTGCAATGGCCATAAAGCTATGGCAAAACCCTCGACAATTAGTCACTTTCTCCAGTGTGTGTATATATATATATCTGTGTGTGTGTGTGCCTGTGTAAGATATATCCTTCTTTGTGTTGTTGCATACATATACGGGGTGGAACTGCTAGTTGTTGTCCTTTGGGGGTGGGGTGTTGAAGGGTATAGGGCTTTTGGTGTGGGAGTGGGGGAGAAGAAGATAGTTGAGATTCAAAGGTTGGGATATACACTGAAGCAAAGAAAATTTGAGTTACGGTAAAGTAGAATAAGGGAAGAAGAAAATGAATTAATAGAAACATCTACATAAGTTTAAGGGCCTACAAAGGGAAGACGAATTAAGGTGTCAAGGAGGCGAAAGGGACATCGCAATGCAAGACAGGGTGGCCAAAGGGGTCTAATGCTCGTGGTGGGTTCGGAGCTTTCTTAATTCCACCATAAATTTTTCCTACTTTAAAAATTGTGGGCTGCTTTGATGAAAAATATACTAGTAATTAAGTCAAAGTAGGAGTACCATTTTTTATTCTCTCTTTTGCTTTTACAACTATGACGTCATTTCTTATGTAATAAAAATTATATCTCCGGAAAAAAGAAAACGATTGTTAAAAATAAGACGTTACCGTTTAAATATCTTAAATAAAATCAGTGGTACAATTTGTGAATCTGAAGAATATATGTTAGGTCATTCGGAAACCATTATGTTATAGTCGATAAAGAAGAGCGAATATTCAAGCATGGAGCCAATGCTTTTAATTAAGGGGAGCAGAAAATATTTTACTCAGATGAAAGATAATTTCGTCATTATTTTGGAATGGAGAGAAAAAATATAAATTTAAATAATTTATATATGACATATAGAGTCATAAAACAATCTATATAGATTTTGGGTGACGAGAGACGGGAGAGGGTGATTAGCCATTACTTTTTGTTGTTTTGACTTGATCTAGAGGATGGAATGTGGAAAATTTTAATTACTTTAATTGAAAATTAAGTGCTTGAACAATCTAGTGGACAATTTGCGGCAATAGCTTTCGTAAGCAAATGTCAGTATTTGATTATTACATTTTCAACTTCTTTCCTTGAAGTGAGCACGAGCTTGTCACGACTTGAAGAAAAAGAGTGGCCTCCTGATCCACATCGTGTAAAATGATTCCCCAGAAAATTAAAATGCATTTTCTACATGACATTATACTCTTTGAACCAACAATATTTGTCCTG
The DNA here is from genome assembly GCA_019155195.1 of Avicennia marina. Lineage (NCBI taxonomy): Eukaryota > Viridiplantae > Streptophyta > Magnoliopsida > Lamiales > Acanthaceae > Avicennia > Avicennia marina. The sequence goes on from CM032760.1 coordinate 8,152,344, forward strand.
CCCTCAAACCGACGATGCCACATGATAATATTTACGAAATAGTTATATATTAAAAGCATTTAATAAAAGTATAAATATTCATTTGAGAAGATTATCATACCCAATAAAAAGTTTACATACCTTTTTGAGATACGAACATAACAAAAATATTTGATAGAAGTGCATATATTCATTTGACAATTCAAGTAAGGATGTGCAAAGATTATCATGTGTAATGTAATTTGTAATCGATGTCCTCCTGTATTTCATGGATATGCATTGATGAAGGCCTAAATCTATAACCTTGAACAATGAGAGTCATGTGTAATATTATGGTTGTCTCAATTTTTGAACTCAATTAAAAGGGTTATGTATCTTAACTTATAACCCTAGTTGAATAGTTCATGTGCATTTAATCTATAATCTCAATTGAAATTATCATCTTCAACCAATTGACTGTCTCAATTTATAATCCCAATTGAGAGGGTCAACTTGTTCTTGGTTGAAGGGCCCAATATTCTACTGTAATTGAGAGGGTTAGAGTTAGTCTCTACATTACTGTTGGTCCCTTAGAGCATCATATTATTGTAATTTTTTGTAATAAAATCATTCAATAGAAATTTAGTATAATTGGAACTAAAGCATACTAGTTTATTTATTGAAACTGTAAAATAGCACATAACCATGAAAATTCTTCAGAAACCATAGTATAATAGTTTAGTTGAAAGCGTAATTTGTAGGAAAATTGTCTTTTTAAAAGAGAGTTGTAAAAATTGTGCAATGTAAACCCATTTATTTGTTATAAGTTCATAGTTCTTGGAGTTCACATCGTTTGGTTTCTTAATTCCCTATTCCATCAGAACAATTTTCAATTCAATCCTAATTTAACATAAATTCACTTCCTACGTGCTTTTTGATGCAACTCAACCTTTGAGCTAAGAGTAGATTATTTCCTACGCATTTCATACTAATCCTTTCTAGTGTTAGATTACAATTTACCTATTGAAGGAATTTTCTATCTTTAGTTCACGTATTTGGTGTTCTCTATATCATATAAGACTTTAACCCAATTATTTTTATGTGTTTAGGCCTTAAAAGTAGTGAAATTGGGTATTAGTTATACCAAAATATATTTTTGTTTGTTCTCTAGGTTTCACAACCATAAAAACATCATTCACAACCACAAAAAATGGATATATGCCCACAAAATGATCAGTAGTGCATTTTGGACAATGCAGCATTTGGGACTTGTGACTGCAATTCATTGCGATGCCACTATCGAGAAGCTCATTTGCAATCATGGCTACCTAGGTTGTGAGCTTGAAGAGCAACTCTATGTCCATAGAATCAACCATAGGGCATATTGGATTTGCCTGTGATCCGATCTATGCTTGCTAGGCAACATAGCAACATTGTGAGGGTTGCCCTTGTGATTGTGGGGCATGACTGCAGAGCATAATATGCCTAGCACATAAAGGCCTGTTTGGTTTATTTTTCTATTTCTACGCAATCTTAGTTATCTTATTCAATAAGTCTACTCTTTCTATAGGTTCTAGGGAGTACTTTTATGAGTCATAGGAATAAGAATTCTTAACTTTGCAAGTGGACAAGAACATGAGAAAAAGGAGTAAAAACTTATTCTATCTGCACTGAGCCATATGCCATAATTCTTATGTGTTACACGTACCTACATAATCTCATATTCATGCTTATTTAATTTATCTAACATGTAGACCTATAACTCATGTGGCATACCTATAATATGTGAATATCCATTCATATAAACATGTACTAGAATTACTAGACTTAGACTAGAAAGTTTCCTTAAAATTTTGTCATTCTTGGAGCTAGAAATTTTACTCTTTTCTCTTCCCTAGGTGTAGCTGTCTAGCACTCCTTTTTTTTTTGGTTGACTCCTAAATTTTGGCAAGAATTTCCTATTATTTTTCCTGCCAAACTAACCTCAATTATTCCCCTATTGCCTCTTCATGTACAAATCCTCCATCTTTGGCGATGTTGACTTGCCACCATATGTACCTATTCCTTTTTCATAATCAAATTTAACACCAAAAATAATAATATAACAAAATTATTGCATAATAATTAGTGTCCAAAATTTTTTAAAGAACCTGATTATCATATCCTCCACTTTTCTAAAAGGTTTCATTTTCGAAACTTAAGGTATCCTATTTAAAAAATAAATGACAGTACCAACTCCTCACATCTTCCTCTAACTCTCATATGGCTTTGCATTTGGTGTTGTTAAACAATTGTACTTTGTTGTAGGGTATTGTCCTAACCTACAGATTCTGTTCCTTTTGATCCATTAACTGTATAGAAATTCCTCGTAACTCATGGCTTCCTTGATCACCAAAGGCTCAAATTCTAGCACATGGCTTAAGTATGGTACATACTTCATTAGGCACATGGCTCAAGTATGGTACATACTTCGTTAGCTATGATACATAGAAAATGTTATGCACACTAGCTACTGCCTAAGGTAGTGCCAATTAGTATACCACCTCGCCCACTTTTTCTTATATGTTGAAACGTTGGACAAAATGCGAGCTTAGCTTTTCAACTTTCCTAAACCACATAACTGCTCAGGTTGGAGAAACTTTGAGGTACAACTTCTTCCTTGGTTGGCACTATAGTAGCTTTCTTTTTAAGTCGACCCAACAATTTTTCCTATTTTAGGCTTCCTTAAGCCTCTTTCGAATTACTACCACCTTCTTGATTGTTAATTAGACCTACTTTAGTCTTTTCAGTTACCTTTCTCCTACCTCATTTAAACATATGGTCGAGTAATACTTTTGCCCATACAATTCCTTGTAGGAAGTCATCCCTATGCTGTTGAAATAACTATTGTTATAGAAGAATTAGACTGGGGGTAGATATCCACTCTAAGTCCCCTTAAAGTTCAAAATGCTTACTTTAAGCACATCCTCTAGTGTTTGAATTGTCCTTTTGGGCTATCCATTGGTCAGATAATAGGGCATGCTTAAGTCTATCATTGTCCTCATGGTCTTTTGGAAACTACCCTAGAATCATGATACGAATCGAGAGACCCTATTTGATGTTATGCTTGCTGGTGCGCTTTGTTGTTTAACTATGCTGTAGATGTACACCTTGGCTAGTTTGTCCAAGGAGTAAGTTGACCAGACTAGAAGGAAATGAGCTAACTTAGTCAACTTATTGACAATTATCCACTTCCATTCGTGTATCTTCAGAGGTTAGAGGTAACCTCCAAGCCTTTAGTGCTTGACTTGGATCCTTTAGCACGTCATGCATCGCACTACAAAATTGGTTACATATTTCTTTATCCTGTTCCACCAGAAGTTCCTCTTTAAGTTTTTGTACATTTTCGTACTGCCTGGGTTGAATCAAATACTTAGATTGGTGAACCACTTGTATAATCCTATCCCAAATCTTAACAAGCGTTGTTACACATAGCCTTCTTCTCATGTACAGGACAACATCCTATCCTGCTTGGAATTCTTGCATTTATCCCTCTTTGACCATGTCCTCGAGTGCCTTTAATTTAGGGTTGGGTCTTGGAACTTCTTAATCTTTTCATAGATTGAGGGTTTAGCACTTAAGGTAGTGAGCACACTTTTGGTTAATTGTAGAATCTCCAAGTGCATAAAGGGTAGGGATAGGGGATAGCCATATGGTTGTGTGTTTAGGTTGTCAAAGGCATAGCATACTGGGGTTTTAGGTAGTGTGTCATGGTATTCTAGACATTTTCCTACATAAGAGGAGTAATTGGTTTGAAAATACGCATTTGGCAATTATTTATAATACTATAATAGCAAGAAAATAATAAAATAATATCTGTTGTAAAACAAACAACTTCATTTATTACTATTAAGTTATAATCATGACTAAGGAAAATGTCTTATTTGAGTCTCACGATTCCTAACTATTATTGTCTTATTCGCCTTACTCTAGAGTCCTAATCTATACCGAAGACTTAGCCTCCATCTTCCAAGTCCTTCTCAGGCCTTCCTCCGGCTTTGGCGCTAGTACATGAATCATGTTATGGAGCTCATCATTCTTGATGAGGAGGGGGTTCACCTTTAGTACTAGTTTGTGTTGCATTTCTTGCAAGTTAGCTATTTGGTATTCATAATCCCTCTTCATACTTTTTGTGTGTGTCCACAAGCTTTTTTTGGGTTGTCTGTATTTCTTCAAATTTCACTTAAGCTTGCTTTAGTACTTCCTCATATCGGTGTTCTCTTTTGTTAGGGTTTTTCTCTCTACCTCAAGCTTAACACATCATCACTATATTTTGTCTAATGTCGTGGCCACCTCTCCTAGTAGGGTTAGTGAAGTAAGGAGATGTTCCATAACTTAGGTGTGAACACTACTAGAACACAGGTTATGAGTGCTATCTTAACCTAGGTTAGATTACAGGAATTCACACTACTATATGTGTACACTCACTCAACCTATGTCAAGTGCTATCTATCACCTATGTCAATGTATCAAATTTTGAGTCAGAGTGAATTTAAATTCATATCTTATGCCTAGGTGAAGATAAAGTCACTAAATCTCATAACCTGTGTTCTAGTAGTGTGAATTCCTGTAATCTAACCTAGGTCAAAAGCCTATTGCACCTAAGATTTAACTAAGGCTTTGATACCACTCTCTATCACGCCTGTAAACTAGGGTTGCAATATGACAGCACCCGTAAGATGATTATCTTACCGCATTCCAAAGCTCAAATATCAGAACAACTAATCCATAAAATAGTATTTATTCCAAATAATGAGTTTGTTACATTACAGCAGTAGAAATGAAAATGAAACTATTCTATTACATTACTAATTCTTAGACATCTGGAAAGCTATAACTACAAGTTCCCTCCTTTCCTTAATGCTCTAATAAACCCATATATGCTTATTCTCATTTATATCCTCTACAAAAAAGGATTTTCGAAAATGCGAGTGACTAATTACCTAGTAAGGGGTTTGCATGCCTTTTTGAAATATGAACATAGTAAAAACATTTAATAGAAGCACATATATTTATTTGAGAATCCATGTGAGAATAAGAAATGATTATCACTTGTAATTCATAACCAATTTCCTCTTGTACATTTCATGGATTTGCTTAAGGACTCTAACATGTTGTGTACCATATCTACTAATCAACGCCTTTGTGTATAACCTCAATTAAGGAGGATTACTACAACCTTACTACTGTCTCAATTTTTGAACCTAATTAAGAGGGTGGTGTATCTCAATCTATAATCTCAATTGAGTAGGTCATGTGAGCTCAATCTGTAATTCCTATTGAAAGGGTCACCTCTAACTGGTTAGCTATCTCAAATTTTAACCCTAATTAAAAGAGTAAGGTTTTTTTTAGCTGAAGGGCCCAATACTTCTACCTCTATTGGGAGTGTCTTCTAAACATGTCTAGAGTTTGTCCTCGCGATCATGGTTGCCCGACTGTGGAATCAACTACAGGGTATATTGGATTTGCTTGCAATTTGATCTACGCCAGCAAGGTAATGCACTGCAACTACAAAGGGTGCTCTTGCGATCATGCGGTGCGACTACTGAGTGCAGCCTGCTTGCACGTCCCACTTCTACGCAGCCTTAGTCACCTTATTTCATAATTCTATTCTTTCTATTAGTTCTAGGGAATATTTTTTTTATGAGAAATTAGCATAAGAATTCTTCATTTTGAGAGTAGAATGAATGTGAGAAAAACAACAAGTAAAAACTTATTGAGTCTACATCAAGCCATATCCTATAATTTTATGTGTTACACACACACACATAGATAATCTCATCTTCATGCTTATTTAATTTATCTAATGTGTAGACCTATAACTCATGTCACGTACTTATAACATATGAGTATTCATTCATATAAACGTGCAGAGGAATTACAAGAGTTGCACTAGAAAGTTACCTCAAATTTTCACATTCTTAGGGTTTGAAATTTTCCCTTCCTCTCCTCCCTAGGTGTAGTCATCTTGCACTCCTTGTTGGGGTGGAAAGTTTAATAATTTTTCCCATCATCTCACGAGGTTGTGTGTATATATATACCTAGGTTTAGGGTGGAAATTTTGTGGTAATGCTGATTCCTAAATTTTGGCAAGAATTTCTTGTAATTTTTCCTGCAATTTTTCCTACCAAACTAACCTCAATTATTCCTTTTTCGCCTCCTCATGTACATGGTAATGCTTCTTCATCAAATCGTCCATCTTTGGTGATGTTAACTTGCCACTATATATACATATTCCTTTTCTATAAACAAATTTAACACCATATAAATAATATAACAAAATTATTGCACAATAATTAGTTTCCAAATTTCTTGTATAAAGAATTCGACTATTACATCCGCCTCCCCTACTGAGATTTTGTCTTTGAAACTTAAGTTATCCTATCTAGCAAATAACTCAAGACTTCCTTGATGGCCAAGGGCTCAAGTTCAAGTACATGGCTTAGGTATGGTACCTATTTCATCAACTGTGATACGTTGAAAATTTTATGCACCCTAGCCAATTCTAGAGGTAGTGCCAATTGATATGCCTCATTTCCCACACTTTCTAATATGTCGAATGATTCAACAAAACTCGGGCTTAGCTTTCTAGCTTTCCTGAACCACATCACTTCTCGGGTTAGAGAAATTTTCGGGTACGACTTTTCTCTTAGTTGGAACTATAGTGGCATTCTTTTTTTAAGTTGGCCTAGCTCTTTTGCCTTTCTTGGGCTTCCTTAAGCCTTTTTTGAATTATTGCCAGTTTTTCAATTATCAGTTGGACCAATTCTGGTCTCATCAATTTTGCTTCTCCTTTGTTGTCCTAACATATGGGTGAGTGACACTTTTGCTTATACAATGCCTCATAGGGAGCTATTCCTATGCTAACGTCACAGCAATTGTTATAGGAGAACTCAACTAGAGCTAAATTTCACTCCAAGTCCCCTTAAAGTCCAAAATGTACACTTTAACCATATCCTCTAATGTTTGGATTGTCCTTTTTTCATCGGTCTAGGGATAATAGGCTATACTTAAGTCTTTCGTTAGCCCCAAGGACTTTTGAAAACTACACCACAATCCTAATATGAATTTGGGGTCTCTATTCAATACTATGCTTGTCGGTGCATCGTGAACTCTAATTATATTATTGATATACACCTTGGCTAGTTTGTCTACAACATAAGTTGATTTAAAGAAAATGAGCTGACTTGGTTAACCTATAGACGATCACCCAAATGGCATCATACCTCTGCAATGGTAGTTCCACCACGAATCCATGGTGGCACACTCACACTTCCATTTGTGTGTCTCTAGAGGTTAGAGGTTACCTCTAGCCTTTTTGGTGCTTAGCTTTAATACTTTGGCATGCCATGCATCTCACTGCAAAATCGGTTACGTGTTTCTTTATCCCATTCCACTTTAAGTCCATGTACATTTTCATATTGCCTAAGTGCACTAAATACTTAGATTGGTGTGCCTCTTGCACAATCCTATCTTAGATCTCCATAACCTTCAACACACATAAACTTTCTCTCATGTATAGGATATCATCCTCACCCACTTGGAATTCCTACATTTGTCCTTCTTTGATTTTGTCCTTGAGTGCCTTTAATTTAGGGTCTAAGTATTGGACCTTCTTAATCTCTTTGCAGATTGAGGGTTTGGCACTTAAGGTAGAGAACATACTTTTGGTCAATTTTAGAACTCTAAGTGCAATGAGCTAAGCTGTCTAACGAGCATAGCTGCTCTTGTGCTTGTGCCCTTTCAATTTAGGGCATTTGCTACTCAATTTACTTTACTTGGGTGGTGGTTGATGACTAAGTTATATTCCCTGATCTACTCCAACCACCGCTTTGCCTCATGTTTAACTCTTTCTCTTTGAAGAGGTATTTGAGGGTCTTGCAGTTGGTGTATAACTCACACCTTTCACCATAAAGGTAATCTCTCCAAACTTTCAGGGCAAATACCACTGTCACCTATTCCAAGTTGTTTGTAGGCTAGTTTAGCTTGTATGGCTTTAGTTGTTGTGATGTATAGGCGATTACCTTAGCATTTTGCATCAAGACAAACTTTAATCGACTTTGTCAGCGTCACAATAAATAGTGAATCTGCCTCCCTCATTAGGTAGAGCTAATATTGGTGCTGAAGTCAACTTCTCCTTTAGTTCCATGAAGCTTCTCTCGCATTCCACACTCCATTCAAACTTCCTCTAGCTTTGGGTAAGCTAAGTCAAGGTTGCAGCTATTCTAGTAAAGTTTTTAACGAATCTTCCGTATTAACCTAGGAGTCCCAAGAAGCTCCTTACTTTAGTACATTTGAGGGCTTCGACCATTACATAATTGCTTTGATATTCTTGTGTCCACTAAGACTCTTTCCTTTAGTATTATGTGTCTCAAAAACACTATACTTTTAGATAAAATTCACATTCATTGAATCTGGCATAAAGTTGCTTCCCTCTAAATGTTTGTAGGACTATCATCAAGTGCTTTTTGTGTGCCTCTTTACTAGGTGAGTAAATTAAAATATCATCTATGAACACTACCATGAAGCTATCCAAATACAACCTGAACACTTAATCCATGAGGTCCCTAAAGGTTATTGCATCATTGGTTAGTCTAAACGATAGAACTAAGAACTAGTAATACTCATACCCTATCCTAAATTCCATCTTGGGTATGTCCTCAACTTTTATCTTTAGTTTGTGGTACCTCAACCCTAAATCGATCTTGGAAAATACCTTAGCTCCCTGAGTTGGTCAAAGATGTCATTAATCCTCGATAAGGGGTACTTGTTCTTGATTGTAGTCTTATTGAGCTCCATGTAGTCTATGGACGACATTAAGCTCCTGTCTTTCTTTGTCACGAAGAATACAGGGGCTCTCTAAGGTGACGTGCTAGGTTGTATCTACTTTTTGTCCAACAATTCTTGTAGTAGCACCTTTAACTTTTTTAGTTGTGTTGGGATCATTTTATATAGTGCTTTTAAGATAGGTACAACTCTCAGTACCAAGTTAGTCTAAATCTCGATTTTTGTATTTAGGGGTGGCTTGGGAACACATTCAAAAATTCCTTAACTACTAACATGTCTTTTATTTTTGGTCTGTGGTTACGCTTGTCGATGACACAGGCTAGACAGGCCTCATACCCCTTCCTAATGGCCTTCTCGGCTTAAGCGACAAAATTAGCAAATCAACTTTCATGGATTGGTCTTTAATGTCTCCTTAGAAGGAAAATCTATCACCTATAGGGAGACAGAAGTTCACCACTTTAATGCTATAGCCCACGCATGCAACGCTTTTTGCTAGCCAGTCCATCCTCAGGATTTCGCCAAATTCTCTCATGTCAAGCCATATCAAGTTGGCTTTTAATTCCCAACCCCTACCAAGATCTATGTTGCAATCCTCATACATTCAATTAACTACTAAAACTTCACTTTCTAGTGTGGGTACTTTATATAGTTGTTTAGTGTTACTGGCTTATTCTCTAAATACTTAGCAAACCCTTTTGAAATCAATGAATGTGTTGTACCACAATTAAATAGGGTATAAGCACCAAGGTGGTTGACAGCAACATTACCTTAAACCATGTCTTCTACATTATCTACCTCCTCTTGGGTCATGTCGAACACTCGAGTGTTCCCATTTTTCTGATTGTTTGTCTAATTAGGCTTACGATTGTTGTTGTTAACATTGGCGTCATTGCTACCGTGGTTATTGGTAGTAGCTAGTTTGGAGGCACTGTGTGTGTAGTCTATAGCCCTATAATCCTATTAGCCACATCTAAAACAAGCATCGGTTAGAATATGGCACACTCTGGTGCATTGCCGATGGCATAGAGTGCACTCTGGCAGTTGAGTTGAAGTCTAGCCATTACTTGATGTATTAGGCCTTTTGTTGGTCAGCAGCCTAGCTAAAAGTCTAGGCTATTTATTTTCAAAACTTAGGCGTGGCTTAGGCCACTTTAGATTATTCTCAACCTTCCTTCTATTAATGTCCACCTTTGCTCAAACAGTGGCTCCTAAGAGCTCATCAAAAGTCCTAACTTCATACAATGCAAGCGCTATCTGTAGCTAACTCTTGAGGCTCCATGTAGACTTAATCATCTTTAGTGCAGAGTTTGCTATTGCCATTGGCAACTACTTCCCTAGGGTGTAGGAAGTGATAGAGTATTTCACCATCGTTCTGTTTGGCCTTTACATTAAATTGTCAAATTCCACCTTCTTCTGAAAGTAAATAGTGTTTAGGAAGAAGTAGCTTAAGAAGGCCTCTCGAAACTTGACCCAAGTAATTAGGCCTTTCTCTAGAAGTGCCACAGGAACTCCCTCCCATGATAAAGTAGCCTCACCTATAGGTAAGGGCACTACCAATTTTGGCTTCACCTAAATCGGGATTTCTATTAGCTCAAAATGATCTTTAATTGCCTTGAGCCACTTTTGCACCACCTCTAAGTCATGTAACCCATCAAACATTGGCACATGGGCTCTCCTTGATGCTTCATAATGGACCTTCCATGCCCTTAATAGATTCGACTAGAGTTAATGCTAGAGCCTGCTATTGGGCTCTCATAACTTAGCCTACTATTTTGGCTATAGAAATTAAATCCTCTTGTATTAGACTTAGTTAACCCATTGCAATTGTGGTTGCATAGGGGGTGGAGGTGGGTGATAGTTATATGGTTCCACAATTAGGTTGTTCAGTGGCATAGCATAGTGTAGTGGGGATTTTGGGTAGTGTGTCAAGGTCTTCCTGCCATTTCCTCCATAAAGGGACTCATTGTTTGGAAAATACGCACTTGGAAATTATTTATAATAGCATAATAATGGGAAAATAATAGAATAGCAATTGTTGTAAAACAAACAACTTCATTTATTGCTATTGAGTTATAATCATGACAAAGGAAAATATCTTATTTGAGTCTCATGATTCATAACAATTTGTAGTTTTATATATCTTACTCTACAGTCCTAATCTACATCTAAGACTTGGCCTCCGTCTTCCAAGTCATCCTCGAGATCCTTTTCCAGGTCCTTCTTGGGGCCTTTCTCTGGCTTTAGAACTAACATGAATCATCTTACTGAGCTCATCATTCTTAACAAGGAGATGGTTTAACTATAACCCTGGTTTGTGTCACGTCTCCTACAAGTAGGCTATTTAGTGTCTGTAATCCCCCTTCCAACTTTTGTGCGTGACCATGAGCTTCTTTTGGGTTGTCTCTATTTCCTAGAATTTTTTCTTGAGTTTTGTCTAGTACTTCCTCATATCAGTGTCCTCTTCTCGTAAGGTTTTGTTCTATGCCTCAAGCCTAATGTAATGTTATTGTATTTTAACTAATTTTGTGGCCACCTTTCCTAGTTGGGTTAGTGTAGTAAGGAGATGCTCCATAACTTCCTTAGGTAAATTGTTATTACTTGCATGATGTAGACATCCTAAGACGAAATCCCTTCAAGTTACCATCCGAACTTGTCATAATAGCAAGAGCCCGCATGTTCAAGAATGCCCTTTCCCACTAGATGCTTAATTGAAGGTTTAATGATCATTCATACATGTCGGAAGGGTCCAATGATGGACTGTGGTACCAAATTTTGACTTGAAAAGCTCAAGAAATGCCAAGAAACTCTACAAGCACTATCCAGACTAGTCAAGATCGAACCAAGACCTTCAGATCAACATTGAAGCTCTTACAATCGAGCCAGGAGGGCCACAATCGATCACAAAAAGCCACGATTGTAACTACAGAATCCATGTTTGGTTGCGTGCTCGATCAAAAATGGCAAGCTCGCGATCGCACAACAAGCGAGAAGTCACATTTCGATCGATTTTTGAAATTTGACTATTTAGAGCCAAATTTTTAGGGATATTTTTGTCTTTTCACCCTCCCCTAGGTGGTTTTGGCTTGTACTTCCCGTACAAGCTTTCAATGCTCTTTTTGTAACACAACATAAATTCATTCAATGCAAGTGCTCTCTTTTCTCCCCTGCATGTTCTTTATGAGTGAGTGAGTAAATTTAACACTTCCAACCTGAAGTCAATCAAGTTAATTTGGGTGTATTTTGGTGGTTTGTAGCCAACATTTGTCAACGTAGTGTTTGGTCTCTCAGTTACATAATTTTAATTTATTGCAAGGGTTTGTCCCCTGTAAAGTATGCTTTTGCTCAGATAACTATTTAGCAATCTCGCTGATTATCCCTTTCATTTTCCTTGTCATCTTCTTTATTTTCATGTTTCATAAAACTCTCACAATTTTCCTAACCATTTTCGGTCCTTGTTCCTCCCATTCATATCAAAGTGGTATTAGAGCCAACTCTATCAGGTTTATAAATTTGGTTAGTAGGTTAAATTCCATTTTCATTGCTTCCCATTTTTCATCCTTTTATTTCTCTATATTTTCCCTATTTCCTTCAAAAACCCCAAAAGTTCAAAAAAACAAATCTGAACCGTTAAGGCTTGTTTACCCAGAATTCAGATTTGGTATTTGTTCAAAAATACTTGTGACGTGATGTTAACTTGTTGAAAATATTGTACTATAATTGTTGGTGATATTTTTGTTTTGTTGAAGTATTGTTGAGAATTGTGGTTGAAAGAAGAAAGAAAATAAATAAATAAACAAAGAAGCTGAAAAAAAGAAGTTGAAACTCAATACAAAAAAAAAAAAAAAAGAGAGATAGAAGGAGAAGAAGAAGAAAAAGAAAAGAAGAAAAAACAATTTGTGGAATTTTTGTTGTTGGTAGTTGTTTGAACCAACATTTTGCCCATTTTGGTCATTGGATTGAGCGTAACATAAGAACCTTCCCAACTCTGTTGTAGTTTAAGCTTGGCAATTGATCACACATACAGCCACTCGATCGGGCAACTACCCTACTCGATCGATTGCCTTACATCTCCAGATCAATTGTCCAGCCATCCTTTCATCCAAAAATCGATTCCTTTTCATCCAAATCAATTCCATAGCCTAACTTCCCCAATTCCATACCATTCTACTTAGATTTGTTGGGTTGTTGAACTTAGGAATCATTTCGAATCATCCGAGGCAACTTAGTTTAGATTGGTAAGATTTCTTGAGTGATTTTTATTCTTGTACGTTGTATATATATACACACTTGCACACAGACACTTTACTTCACCCTTTTCCTCTCAGAATGTTCAATAGTTAAGTGGGTTTGGCCGGAGCAAACTTTGACATGAAATTGATACTTAAGGCCATCTGAGGAGAGATGCAATGGATATCCTAAATAGTCGAAGGAATGCATGACTAGTTAGAGAGAGTTGAGGCCTCTCTAACCACACCGATAAGGGATGACCCATCGCCACATGGTGGTTAGGTTGGGGATCAGGAACATGGTCCAAGAGATGAACAGAGGTCATTAGACAATTATTGGAACTCTTATGATGACCTATTTGATGAGCCACCCTGACTATAACAAAGGAGGCTCACACATGATGATGAGGATGGGCTTAAGGGAGTTAAACTCAAGGTGCCATCCTTCCAAGAAAAATACAACCTGAAGCTTTACCTTGAATGGGAAAAGAGGATGGAAATGGTGTTTGATTGCTACCAGTAGGACATGGACGGACTTAAAGGCGGCCATGAGGAGGAGCTTCATTCCATCCTATTACTATAAGGACCTTTATCAAAGACTGGAAGGATTAACTTAAGGAAGCAAGAGTGTTGAAGATTATTTCAAAGAGATGGAATTGTTGATGGTGAGAGCCGACGTGGTTGAAGACTGAGAAGCCACCATGGCTAGATTTTTTAGGGGGTTGCATCGAGACATAATCAACATCATTGAGTAGCTACATTATGTGGATTTGGATGAGATGGTCCAAAAGGCCATCAAGGTTAAGAAACAACTCAAGAGAAGGGGTCGGGGAGGACCACCAATAAGCACTTCAGGTCCTAGGACCTTTTCTGAAAAGGATGACCACCCGTAGCTAGTGCACCGAAACTAAAAGAGGCACCCAAAGAGGGGACATCCAAGGTAACTCATCTTAACATTACTACTAGTGCTTCATGAAATAGGGACCTTATATGTTTCAAGTGCCAAGGATGAGGATATTTTGCAAACCATTGCCCAAACAAGAAGATGATGATCCTCAACGATATGGGAGAAATCATCATTGATGAAAGTGAAGGAGAAGGTGAAGTCGACGAGCATGGTGATGATGATGGTGAGGTTGAACAAGTTGATCAAGGAGGTATAAACTTGCTAGCCATGTGAGCCTTTAGTGCCCATTGCCCATCTATGAGAGCTTTTGGTTGAACGGTTGAGCTTACCTACAATTGCCTATTCACAACCCTACTAACTTCAATGGTTAAACAATAGTGATGAAGTTTAGGTCACAAAGTAAGTTAAGGTTCCATTCAAAATTGGTGGGCATGAAGCTGAAGTCTTATGTGATGCAGTGCCCATGCAAGCATACCACATCCTTTTAGGGTAGCCATGACAATTTTACTAATGGGTGTGCCATGATGGGTTCACCAACTGATATACCTTCCATTTTGGTGGTAGGACAGTTACCTTGGACCATTATCTCCCAAATAAGCCTATGAAAACTAAGTGTAATTGTAAAAAAACAATACAAACCAGAGCTTGCTAAAAATAGGTGATTGAGAGTAGAGGAGAAGAAAAGAGCTAAAGAGGGAGAAAATAAAAAGAAAATAGAGAGAGTACGAAAGGGAGCAAAAGCGTGTATGATAGCAAGAGCAGGGGATGTGAGGAGGGCTAGCGAAAATGAGAGCCCTATAGTATTATTGTTGCACAAAGAAAGCTTGATGCTTGTCGATGATATCACTTCCTCCCTCCCCAATTCTATTGTTCCATTTTTGTAGGAGTTTGAAGATATATTTCTCGAGGAGTTGCCTAGAGGTTTGCCACCTGTTCATGAGATTGAGCATCAAATTGATTTGGTACTTGGAGCCTTAATTCCAAAGCATCCCACTTAGAAGAGGCTAAGGACATACAATACTAAATAGAAGAATTGCTAGAAAAATGAAGGGTTTGAAAAAGCATGAGCCCATGTGCCGTACTAGTCCTACTTATGTGTAAGAAGAATGGTGAGTGGCAAACGTGTGTTGATTGTTGAGCTATAAACACCATCACAGTAAAGTATCGCTACTCTATTCCTTATTTAGATAACATGTTGGATGAATTACATGGTGCTAATATATTTTCAACTAATGGGTACCATCAAATTAGAATAACGGAAGGGGATGAATGGAAAATGACATTTAAGACTAAATTTAGATTACATGAATGGACTGTTATGTCTTTTGGTCTTAATAACGCCTCTACTACATTCATTTGGTTGGTGGAGCATGTCCTACGTGCTTATATTGGTAAATTTGTTGTTGTATACTTTGATGATATCTTGATATATAGTAGGAGCATGGATGAGCATGTGCAACATGTTTTGGCTACATTGAGGCAAGAACAGCTATATGCTAATCTTAAAAAATGTGTATTTTATGTGAACTATTGTGTTTTTTTAGGATTTGATACACGTTAAGGAAAAGAAATCAAAGCTATTCAAGAATGGCCCACGCCTCAATCTATTGGAAAAGTTAGGAACTTCCACAGGTTGGCTAGCTTCCACACGATAGTTTGTGAAATATTTTAGCACCATTGCTACTTTGTTAACCACCATGATCAAGAAAATGAGAAATTTAGATAAGACAAAGCATAATAGAATACCTTTGACACCTTAAAACAAAAGCTCATGCGTGCACCTATTATTTGCTTACCTAATTTTGGTAAAACATTTGAAATTGAGTGTGATACTTTCGGTGTAGGTGTTGGTGCCATGTTGATGCCGGAAGATGCTTCATTACCTACTTTAGCAAGAAGTTGAGTGGAGCCACCTTCAACTATCCAACTTACAACAAGGAATTGCATTCTTTAGTCTGGGCCTTGTAAACTTAGCAACACTACTTAAGGCCTAAGGAGTTTGTGATCCACACCAATCATGGATCCTTGAAGGACCCCAAAAGCCAAGGTAATTTGAGCAAAAGATATGCTAGGGGGGTTTCTTTTATTGATAATTATCCCTATGTGATTAGGTATAAGAATGGGAAAGAAAATATTGTTGCCGATGCCTTGTCATGTAGATATACTTTAATTTCCACCTTGAGCTTGTTGGGTTTTGAACATATTCATGAGATGTATGCAAATGATGATGATTTTGGTGATGAATATGCCTTGACTCACTTTACCTCACATGAGAAATTTTATCAAGATAATAGGTACTTGTACTATGATGGAAAACTGTGTGCACTTAATTGTTCATTACGCGAATTGTTAGTAAGGGAAGCTCACAATGGAGAATTAACGAGACACTTTGGTGTCACTAAAATAGTGATACCTTGCAAGAACACTTCTATTAGCCTCATTTGAGGAGGGATATGTCCAAAATCATTAACTGATGCTTGAAATGTCGAGAGGCCAAGTCACGGACACACTCCTATGGTTTGTCCACTCCTTCACCCATACCCTAAGCCTTTTGGACTGATATTTCTATGGAATTTTTGTTGGGATTACCTAGGAGTAGGAATGGATGTGATTTTATATTTGTTGTTGTTAATAGATTTTCAAAAATGGCACACTTCATTCCATGTTACAAAATCGACGATGCAAGCCACGTTGCTAATTTGTTTTTTAGGGAAATTGTAGCTTGCATGGGGTCCCTAGGACCATTGTTTCCAATCATGATACAAAATTTCTTAGTGATTTTTGCAAAACTCTATGGTGTAAATTGGAAACTAAATTGCTTTTCTTTACTGCTTGTCATCTCTAAACTGATGGCTAAACCGAAGTGGTTAATCACACCTTGGGAACTTTATTATGTGCTATTTTTTAAAAAAACTTGAAATCTTAAGAAGACTATTTCCTATATAGAGTTTGCATATAATAAGAGTATACACACTACAATACAATTTTCATCATTTGAGATTGTGTATAGATTTAATCCTTTAACTCCTATGAATTTGTTGTCATTACCTAGTAGTGAGCAAGTTAGTGTAGATGGCAAGAAGAAAGTAAAATTTTTGAGATCCTTACATGAAAAGGTGTGCCAAAAACTTGGAGTAAAAGATGCAACAATACAAGTAACAGACTAACAAGGGGCATAAGAAGATTCTCTTTGAACCTAGTGATTGGGTGTTGGTTCATTTAAGAAGGAGAGATTCCCAAAATAAAGAAAGACAAAGCTACACCCTAGAGGAGATAGTCCATTTAAGATTTTAGAGAAAGTTGGAGACAACGTCTACGAAATTGAACTATTTAGTGAGTACAATGTTAGTGCTACCTTCAACGTTTCTAATTTGCCTCCATTTGATATGGGTGATAAGAAGGACCTGAGGTTGATGGAACAACTTTCTTAGAAGGAGGGGAATGATCTAGACATCCTAGGACGAGATCCCCACAAGTGGCCACCTGAACTTGTTACAAGAGCAAAAGCCCACATGCTCAAGAATGCCCTTGCCCACTTGATGCTTAATTGGAGGTTTGATGATCATTCATGCACGTTGGAAAGGTCTAAAGATGAGTTGTGGCACCAAATTTTAACTTAGAAAGCTCATGAAATGCTAAAGAACTCTATAAGCATCATTTGGACTAGACAAGATTGAGCCAGGCCCTTAAGATTGACGTTGAAGAGTCTGCATTTGAGCTAGGAGAGGCACGATCGTCTACTAAGAGATGAGCTTTCTATGATTTCTATCGGCCAGGGGTGCAATCGATCTAGAATGAACGCTATTGTTTACCAGAAGAAGAGATCTCTATATTTACGATTGCCCAAGGGCACGATTGATCGTAAGGAGCTGCCATCGTAACTACAGAATGCATGTTTAGCTGAGTGCTGGATTTAACACAATGAGCACTCGATCGTATAGTAGGCAAGAAGTCACATTTTGACCTATTTTTAAAATTTGACCATTTGGAGCTAAATTTTTAGGGATAGTTTTGTCTTTTCACCCTCTCTCAGCTGGTTTTGACTTATACTCCCCTTAAAAGCTTTCAGTGCTCTTTTTGTAACACAACATAAGTTCATTCAATTCAAGTGTTCTCTCTTTTGTCCCTTGCTTGTTCTTTGTGAGTGTGTGAGTAAATTCAACACTTCTAACTTAAGTCAAACTAAGTTATTCGGGTGTATTCCAATGGTTCATGGTCAATATTTGCTGGAGTGGTGTTTAGTCTTCTAATTGCATAATTTTAATTTGTTACAAGGGTATACCCTGTGTAAGGTACATTCTTACTTAGTTAATTGTTGTGCAATCTTGCCGATTATCTCCTTAATTTTCCCTTCTATCTCCTTTACTTTCATTTTTCATAAAACTCCCAAAAATTTCCCCATCATTTTTGGTCCTTATTTCCATCGGTTCACATCATTATAGGTATATACTTGCTTAACCCATTAGTCTCATCCATCACTTATATTAACATATCAAATTTTAAGTTAGAGTGAATTTAAATTAATAACTTATGCATGTGTAAAGATAAAGTCACTAAATCTCATAACCTGTGCCCTAGTATTGTGAATTCCTATAATTTAAACTAGGTCAAAAGTTATACCTAAGATTTAACCTAGGCTTTGACACCACTTTTTATCATGCTCCCACATTAGGGTTACAACATGGTCTTACCTACGAGATGATTATATCAATAGATACTAAAGCTCAAATATTAAAACAACTAATCTATAAAATAGTATTTATTCTAAATAATGTGTTTGTTACATTATAGTAGTGGAAATGAAAATAAAACTATTCTATTACATCACTAATTCTTATTTGGTTAAAAAGCTATAATTACAAGTTCCCTCCTTTCTTTATTACTCTACCAACTTCAAGGATGCTTATTCTCACTTGTGTCCTCTACAAAAAGGGATTTTTGAAAATGTGAGTGACTAATTATCTAGTAAAGGGTTTACATTTCTTTTCGGAATATGAACATTGTAAAAACATTTAATAGAAGTGCATATATTCATTCAAGAATACATGTGAGAATGAAAAAAGATTATCTCGTGTAATGTAATTTGTAACCAATTTCCTCTTTCACATTTCATGGATATGCTTAGGGACTCAGACAAGTAGTATACTATATCTACTAATTAGTGCTTTAGTCTATGATATCGACTAAGAAAAATCACGTATAACCTTATGGCTATCTCATTTTGAATCCAATTGAGAGGGTCGTATATCTCATCCTATAAGCTCGATAGAGTCAATCATGTAAGTTCAATCTATAATCCTAATTGAGAGAGTCACGTGTTGCTAGATGGTTGTTTTAATTTATAACCCTAATTGAGAAAGTCAACTTTTCCCTTGTTAAAGGGCCTAATACTTTTATCTTAATTGAGAGAGTTAGAATTAGTCCTTACACTGCAGTTGATCCCCAAGAGCATCATAGCATAGCAATTTTTTGTAATAAAATCATTTAGTTGAAGTTTAGTAAAACCATGTGGCCCTAGTTCATATCTAAAGCTTTTTTCTAAGTAAAACAGTTTGGAATGAAAGCATGCAAGTTTAATTATTGAAATAACAAAATAACAGTTACCAGGAAAATTCTTTGGAAATCATAGTATAAAAGTTCAGTTGCAAACATAATTTGCAAGAAAATCATCTTATTAAAAAAATAGTTGTAAAAATTGTGCAAGGTTAACCACTTGCTTGGTGGCTGTTTACAATTTCTGAGGTTCATTAGGTTTTGTTTCCTAATTCCCTATTCAATGAGAGCATTTGCTAGTTCAATACTTATTTAATAAAAATTCACTTTCTATATGGTTTTTGACGCAACCTGGTGTTTGGACTAAGAGTTGATTCTTTCCTACACATTTGTAGTAATCCTTTCTAGTCTCATATTACAATTTACATATTGAAGGGATTTTCAATCTTTAGTTCATGTATTTGGTGTTCCACATATCTTGTAAGTCTCTAACCCAATTATTTTTGTGTTTTGGCCTTAAAAGTGATAAATTGGGTATTAGTTACACTTAAATATATTTTTGTTTGCTCTCTAGGTCTCGCAACCGTGAAAACATCACTCACAAATGCAAAAAATAGATCCGCATCCACAAAATGAGTTGTGGTGCATTCTGGATAGTGCCACAATTGGGTCTCATGACCGCAATCCATGGTGGTGTAATCGTGGGAAGCTCATTCACTTTATAGTTTGCCCTCACGACCATGACTGCCCGTGTTGCGAGCTTGAAGAGCAGCTCTGCGGCGGTTGAATCAACCACAAGGTGTACTAGATTTGTCCACCATCCAATCTGTGACTATGAAGTGTGACGCACTGCAACTGCGAGGGTGCCATTACAATCATGGGGCACGACTATAGAGTGCAGTCTGCGTACGTGTAAGGCCCTGTTTGGATCATTTTTCCACTTCTACAAAATGTTAGTCATCTTATTCATTACTTCTACCCCTACAGGTTCTAGGGAGTATTTTTAAGAGTCGTAGGCATAAGAACTCTTAACTTTCCTAGTGGACAAGAATATGAGAAAAACAAAGAGTAAAATCTTATTCGTCTACACCAAGCCATATGCCATCATTCTAACATGTTAGACACACCCACATAATCTCATTTCATGCTTATTTAATTTATCTTACGTTTTGACCCATAAGTCATGTCACATGCCTGTCATTTGCAAATATTCATTCATATAAACGTGTACTGGAATAACAAGACTTGGACTTAAAAAAAGTTACCTAAAATTTTTCATGTTTTTGGGCCCAGAAATTTTCCTCTCCTCTCCTCCCTAGGTGCAGCTATCTAGCATTCCTTTTCGGGGGTGGAAGGTTTAATAATTTTCCCTATCATTTCATGAGGTTGTGTGTGTGTGTATATTTTGGTTTGGGGTGGATATTTAGGGTAGTGTTGAGTCCTAAATTTCGGCAAGAATTTCCTATAATTTTTCCTGCCAAACTAGCCTCAATTATTCCCTTTTTACCTCTTCATGTACATGGTAACGCTTCTTCATCGAATCCTCCATCTTTGGCAATGTTGACTTGCCACTACACGTGCATATTCTTTTCCATAAACGAATTTAACACCACATAAATAATATAAAAAATTATTGTATAATAATTAGTCTCCAAATTTTTTTTGTAAAGATTTTGGATATTACAATATTGGAATTTTAAAGTCGTAAAAACTAATACAAGTTACACACTCTATGTGTATGTAAATCTATTTATAATTACAAAACTATTGTATTATGAATAATATAAATAAAAATATTTAAATTAAAAATATGCAAAATATTTAAAATAAAAAAAATAAAGAATGACCAAATGAATATATATATATATATATATATATGGAAAATTTTGTAAGAAAACGTAAATAGATAAAAAATTTAAAGAAAAGAGAAAAACGACTGTCAGTAAAATAATAGAAACATAAAAAATAAAATATGGATAATTTTGTAATTTAGCATTGTGCAACCAAAAAGTCTTAGTTAATAATATAGTATAAATATTTATACTTATTAGTAGCATTGCACTCTCAATGCATGTGCAAATTTATTTAGAAATTATAATGTTATTGTATTTAATGTAATTGAAAAACAATCCAATTGAAATTAGAGCTATAAAAATATTTAAAATAAGAAGAACTTAAAAAGCAGAAAATTTGAAAGAGAGCACAAATAAAAATAACAAGTTAAAAAGAAAGGAAGAAGTAAAAGGAGAAAACAATAAAAGAATTTAAAATACAAATAATTGTGTAATTTCATACTATGTAACAAATAAAATTAGTTTAATACTAATATAGTATGGAAGAAGTAATGACATATTAGTAATTATATATGAGTATGCTTAGCCATTTTAATTAAGGATGATGATGTAAACTTACTAATAAAGGTACTACTATAAATATAGAATATATAACCAAATTTATCTCAAAGTCTTAATAACTAATAAAAGTTCCACATTTCATGTGTGTGCAAATATATTTAATTTTAATTAATAAAAATAAAAAAAGTTCTCAATTAAAAGTATGAAAAATGTTTAAAGTAATAAAAATAAAAAAAGTTCAAAAGAACCGTTGCTCGCACTGTGGCTTCTCTCTAATGCACAACGCTCCCCTAGTAGAGTATTTTTATATCCTACAGTTTTGGCAATAATTGTCTAAGCCTAAGACATTACAATTTAATATTATGTCCCCAAAATAAAATAAAAAAATAGAGGTGGAGTGCCTGGGGAAAAGTTTTATGGGTGAAAAGAAAACAAAATTCATTAGACTAATAAAGTGATTAGAAATACTATAGCGAGTTCACTAAAATCATTGAATTTAGGATATGATAAAAAGGTTCTCAAGTGGTGAATGACTCTTTTGATGGGAGTCGTAATGTCTTTATTTATAATATTTATATATGATAATTTAAGAAAATTTTGATAGAGAACACAAAAATAATAAGTTAAAAAAAGTGAGGAATAAAAAATGAAAGGATTTTTATAATTTGATTTTGTGAGAAAATTTTATTATTAACTTAATAATGTAACAATATAGATATAGTACAGATGCAGTAATAAGAGCATAGGTGAGGGATGAAGACGCTACTCGTGAAGCCACGTGTGAGTTTCTTCCATGTGGTTCCACCTAGAATATTCATATGCTACCTGCCTGTTCCATCTTAAAAGGCTCTTGCTAGTTATATGTTTAACAAATGGGTTTTTGTTGAAGAAGATATTTGGCAAGGGTTACAATTAGATAATTAATATGTTTGGAAGAGAGTTTTAATAAGATAAATAATATGATTTATTTGAATGTATTTGTGAAATATATAATAATAATTAAATGATGTGATAGTATATAGAGATAATGAGTAGGTTTTAGGATATAAATAAAAATAAATATGAGTATATGTATGATATATATGTATATAAATATAGATGTTGATTGTTCATAACTATAATAATTTAAAAATAATTAATTAGTTATATGAATAAAAGAGGAAAAAATTAAATTTGAATTCAGCTGAAAGTTTTGTTGAATAATATACTTGATAGTTTAATGTTTGATATGATGTTTTAAAATTGAAATTAGCTTCCATTTTTCTGATCTCTTTCTTTTTTCAACAGTCTCTCATAGTGGTTCAAATTACTACAGTAATGACATGTGAAACTGTACTTATTCCTTGACTTGAGCTCCCCATCTATTGCTTAAATATATATATTTCATTATGTTTGGAAGCTAACTTTCTTTGCTAAAATATCATTTGAAACATTAACTTACGAATCATATTACTTCACAAAACTTTCATCTAAATTCAAATCTAATTTTTACCTCTCTTATATATATAACTAACTAATTATTTTTCAATCATTACCTTTTAATAATCAAATCGACATATATATATATATACACGCATATATATTAAATATATACTCACATTTGTTTTTATTAATATCTTAAAACTTATTCATTATCTCTATATACTATTACATCATTCAATTATTATTATATATTTTTATACATATATTTAAATAAATTATATGAATAATGTAGGTTGAACAACATGGACGAAACTCACACATCTCTCTCTCTATGTTTTTCTCATCTCTCCCAAGGCCTCCCTACAACTAATGTGGGTGATGGGGATACAACCTTGATACAATAGCCTCTATATAGAAATGAATATTAATTCATAATCCCATTATGACTAAATTTTAGTTATAGTACAATGCCTTCCCAAGAAAGACATATAACTAAACTGCCGATGGATCACATCACATAGTACCTTATCCACGTAGCTCCCAATATGAAAACTCACAAATATCATCTTCTTTGTCTCAAACCTTGCATTATCATCCAACATCCAAAAAAAAAAAAAAAGCTTTAAGATGATCTAATAATGGTACACAATCTATCAACCAGAATGGCACTTAATAGATCCACATAACTTCTATTGTCAATAATAAGACTACAAAGTTTACCTCCTGTCACACATCTATTCTAAAATATGCAATCACACAACTCATCCTCCACCTTTGCATCGCAAAACATTTTGTAAACATGAATGATATGTATATATATATATATATATATCCTCAAAGGTACATCCAGTCAACCTTGTATAATTTTTTTCAAATTTTTTCCAATATATTTTTTGACATTGTACAACTAATACGCAATTTAAATTTCAGCCCAAAATGTCCAAAATCACCTAAAAATAACAAACATTTTCGCACAAAATTTAAACCAAAGACAACATATAATTTTGGACCAAATATCTAATTAGTCCATGATGTGGTCATCAAAACACCTACATTTAGCCCAAAAAAAAAGTTGGACTCGCGATTAGTTTAGAGCTTAGAGAATTGATCAGGGCAATAAAATTAGGCAACAAGGTTGATTAGGAGGCATTGGAATTGATCTAGGGGCTAAACAAATTGATAGCAACAGGCAAAATGTTGATCACATCTGATGTGGTCATTGAAACACCCAAATTTGACAAAAAAAAAAATGAACTTGCAATCGATCTTGGACTTGGAGGATCAATTGAGGCAATGAAAACAAGCAACTGGGTCAATCAGAAGGCATTACAATTGATTCAAGAGCATAATGGATTGATCGCAATTGTCAAGATATTGATCTCATTAAGGCGCAATTGATCTATGGGGCTAGTGATTGACAAGGAAAAGGAGGCCCTAGAATTACCACTAGTACAAATCAAGATTGATCTCGATTGATCCGTGCGCAATAAGATTGATCTAGATGAAGGGTAGATCGATATGGCGGTTGATTTTTCACAAATTTTATTATTTTAAAATTCTATTTTGACCAGGATCCTTATGAAACAATTATTATACATATAGATAGGAGTAGAAGATATTTGATGTTATTTAGCTGATTTAGGATTTTTTTTTTCTTTTTGGAAATTAATAGCCTAGTAGAATTCAAATCCTTAGTAGTTTGGATATAAATAGGCCATTAGGGCTACTAGAAATTAATTTTGCACATTTGTGCACTTACTTTCTTGTCGGATCTTGTCTTTGTATGCCTTGGGTTTGAATGTGATTCATTCCCTTATACGGGCATTTGATGATGTGAAAGTCCCAAATCCGTTTGCATTTCCATGCTACGCCTAGTGATCTCGGAGCTAGCTTCTCCTACTTGTGTAGATTCAATTAATTTAAGCTTGGAAGCATTGTTGCTAGAGGATCCCTTATACCCAAAGCACAGAGGTAAGTAGTGACAGGCCTCGAAGTTTAATAACATAAAAGAATCAATTAAGTTTCTATTTGAACTTGTTCCACACATTGAATTTTTGCTACAATATGACAATTAAAGAGCCACAATAGGAAGCACTTTGGCCTACTGATGCTTAAGGGAAGAAGGTGGGATATTGTGCAAAAGATGGTTTTCTTAATGTTCTAACTTGGAGTACATGTGCATGGGTTAATGAACATGTAAGGAAAAAGGATGGAAAGGACATAAAGGGTTTGGGAAGGCCATCAAGAATTTTGGAGAAACAAATTGCATTAATGGTGCTGAACAAGTAAGACAACAAAAATATATATGGGACCTTGGAATCAATTTTTGAAAGTTTATTCAAAACCTCAATTTTACATGGAACTCGAGGACGAGTTAATTTTTTAGGGAGGTGTCTAATGTGGTCATTAAGACACCAAAATTTGGTAAAAAAAATGAAGTTACGATTGATCTAGGGCTTGAAGGATCAATTGGGACAATAAAAGCATGCATTAAGGTCAATTAGGAGGCATTATGATTGATCTAGGGGCTAAATGGATTGATCACAACAGCCAAAATATCATTCGTATCAAGATGCGATCAATTTGAAGAGCTACTGATTGAAGGCAAGGAAAACGAGGCTCTCAAATTACAATCAAGGCAAATTAGGATCAATCAAACTGATCTCAACTGACCTTGAAGCAAATTGAAATTGATCCAAATGAAGGGTAAATCAATCTGACAAATGATTTTTCACAAATTTTATTATTTTAAAATTCTATTGTGACTTGGATTCTTATGAAGCAATTATTATACATCTAGATAAGACATAGGATTAGTTTGGAATAGAAATAATAGATATTTGATGTTATTTAGTTGATTTAGAATTAGTTTTGCTATAAATATGTCATTATGGCTATTAAAAAACAATAGCCATATTTTTTACGAATTTTTCACTAGATTTATCTATTTTTCACATTCTTATGTTCGTTTTCCCATATAATCTTGTGCCTATATGTGTTGGATTTGAACGCAATTCATTTCCCTATGCCAGGATATGTTTGTATAATAATTTCTAAACCTATTAGTACTTCTGTGTCACATCAATCCAACAGACAATAAACCTAAAAATCAAAACCAAGGATGGCCCAACAAAAGAAAAGAACAACTCCCTCTCTACCATGCACCCAATTCAATTGAGCAAACAAAACCCTTTCCAAAAAAAGAAAATGAAAAACGCAAAGCTTGTGTAAGTTAATAATACCAAGCCTAAGATAAGTGGCCACAACAATTCTCTTACCCAACATAAACCAAAGCCAAACACATTGGGGTTTTTCGATGCCTACTGGTGGCACTTGAAACAATGGCAAACAATTGTGGAAACATAATGGCAACATGGTATTTAGTAGGTAATGAAGTGGGCGACTCGAGCAAAAGACTCAAATGGCACAACAATGGTAAGTGGAGCAACAATATTAGAAACCCTAATTAGTCCCTCAAAGGCTACCAAATTCCCATTCTATGATATTTTAGAATAACAATGCATGGAGGCCAATCAACATGACATGGACATTAAGATATAGGCCATGAGCAATGGATTTTTGTTGGGGGAGAGTGGCTTTGCAGTAGTGTGGCGCAAAGGCTATGATGGTAGTTGATGAAAATGATTTCAAATTTTACAGTTGTCTAACACCAAATTCTGTGATGGGATGGCAGTTGTCTAATAGATGGGAGGTGGTACTTTCATCATTAAAGGCCTCAGTGGCATTGATAATGGTGGTTTGCAATGGGACAGCAATGGTTCTAGGTTTTGTGCGATGATATTTCAATTTTTTTGAAATTTTTTCTTTTTCTAATTCTATATATTTCTTTTTATATTTTGCTTGATTTTAGAATAAAATGAAAAGATAGAAGAAACATGATCACTAGAAATAAATTACGTACTAAAAGTAAATGGATCTAGATCAAGTATCAAATTAGAATATCATGTAACTAGCTCTCAGGCCGCTTAACATGATATGCAGAAGTGAATTTGGATAGGCAGCATTGGAGAGATGAGCACAATCGTTGATTGATCCGTCACGAATTATTTATCCATCTCACCCCATTAATTCAATTTGATTGTTTGTAATAATTAGAAATCATTCAACTAATTATAGGAAATAAAGAGATCTGATTTAGAGAAAATTCATTCAAAAAATTAATCATTATTCTAGCTTACAACCAAATAAAAGTGTATTTATATAAAATCAACTGAAAACCTATCCCTATAACTGTGAATTGAACCAAGCTTGGTTAAAGGCTAATTATTTGACCTAATTATATATGAACCGAGCTTAGTTAAATATGAGAAAAGTTGAGCCCGAGCGTTTAAATTGAGCTCGATAAATTTTAAGCTAAATTTGAGCCTAATAAGGCTCAACCTGATGCAGTCCAAAAACAGACACACACACACACTTTTATGCACACATACATATATTAGTGTATGGAAAGCAAGAATTCTTTATAAAAATTTCCATTTATACACTAAATCTAGCTACAATATTGAGCTTATTTCTTGTTTATAATAATAATAATCAAAGGTTTAATTAGTAAAATTCCTCATTCGCCAACTTTTAAAATGAAATTAACTCATAAAAACTTTTGTATAAGAAAAAACTATCTATCAGGTATGATGATTATTGTTGAGTAATTGTTGTTAATTTGGTCAGTTCGTACAAGTTTTAGGGTAGATTATATTCCCATTTCTTTTGATATTGAAGATTTGCATAATTGAAATATTGTCTTGTGTTTTCTTTTCCAAGTTTGGTTTATAACATAAAAATTTGTGTCCATTCATTTCTTGCATCATTTATTATTTTTTAGGTTTGGGGATTTGGTTGTTCAATTGAGTAATTCCTAAAGTCCAATATCAGTTCACAATTTAATTTGGGAAATGAATTTTAAATTCATTATGTCATTTAATTATCAATTTAAATTTGACACTCTTTTGTAAGGCTTTTATCCTTGAACGGATTGACTCAAAAACAATCATTACATTTTCATGAGAAAATAGTTGTTAATATATATTTTACACTAATTAATGATAATAAATTATAGAGAAATACCTAAACATTGTGCATATGCATTAAGGTAGATGAGAAAAGCAAAATGAAGGAAAAAGAAAGTAGAATGACAAAACAGAGTTTCCTGTAGCAGTGTCACTATTACATTACAATCTAATGAGCTCCAAGGGCATTTAAAGGGCCAACTCCTACTAGAATAATCTACCCACATCTAGCAACTAGCCAAAAAACAAACTAACCAAAAAGGGAATAAAAACTAATAACAAATACAACAACAAGAGAGAGAATAATCTAATGCGGTAGACTGATGTGAAAGGTGTGAACTTGTGCTGATCTGTCTTGTTGAGTAGATTCCAACACCCCCCCCCCCCCTCAAGATGGAGAATGATAATTCACCATTCCCATCTTTCTTAAATGGTTTTTGAATTGATCAAATGCCAGTCATAATGTTAGTAACTTGAATCTTTGTGGAGGTACGATAAGTGACTATTTTTCCTTCTTATATTTGATCTCTCACAATGTGTTTGTCCATCTCCAAGAGTTCAACACCAAAAGCTTCCAATATGTACCTCATCCAAGCCAGTTTAGCATAGTTGGCTTTCATGGCCCGATATTTTGCTTCTGCTGAGGAACTAGAGACAATGGACTGCTTCTTGGACTTCCAGGAAATGGTGGAGTCTCTAAGAAATATGCAGTAACCAATGATGGACCTTCATGTGTCAATGCAGGATCCCCAATTCAAGTCACAGTAAGCTTTGAGTCTTAAATCTGATTCTAAAGGGTAGAATTACCTTAGTACTGCTTAAAGATAATGAAGCACTCTCTGTGCAGCTTTCATGTGCAAGTCCGTAGATCTTTGCATGAACTGACTAAATGTTTGTATGGAGTAGGACACGTCAGGTTTTATGATTGTTAAGAAAAGAAGTCTACCAATCATCTTTTGATAAGTGGAAGGATCTTTCAATGGTTTGCCCCTTTCCTTGCTAATTTACTCCCTTGCTCCAATGGAGTCCTACAATGTTTGCTTCCAAGTAATCTACTATCTCTGAGGATATCTAAGGCATATTTTCTTGGGTTAATGTGTATGCTTTTCTCACTTCTTGCTACCTCAATTCCGAAGAAGTATCTTAAAAACCCCAAGTCCTTAATCTTGAATCTCTTATGCAACAATGCCTTTATTTTTGTTATTCTTTCCTTCGCATCACTTACCACTATAATGTCATCTACATATACCAACAATACTTTGAAAGAGTCATTCTTCTTCATGATGAACAGGCTGTAATCAACTTTACATTATTGGAACCTGAATTGAACTAAAGCACTTGACAGTGTTCCAAACCATTATCTTGAAGGTTACTTCAAACCATACAAGCTTTTTTTCAATTTGCATACTTATGTAGGTCCTCCCTTGTTGCATCTAGGTAGCTTCATCATGTAGATTTCTTCATTCAAATCACCATGTGACAAGGTGTTATTAACATCAAACTGATACAGCTTCCATCCATTTGCTGTTGCTTATGCTAGAATGCATCTGATGGTGGTCATTTTAGGCACTAGTGAGAAGGTTTTGTGGTAGTGCTCTCCTTCCTTCTGAGTGATGCCTTTTGCTACCAACCTAGCTTTGTATCTTTCTATGCTTCCATCAAATTTATATTTAATTTTGTATACAAACTTACAGCCTATCAGTCACTTTCCATTAGGCAAGTCTGTCATTGTCCAAGTATGGTTTTGTTCCAAAGCTTCCAGCTCTGCATTGATGGCCTGCTGCCATCCTGAATCTTTTACAGCTTTTGCAAATGTTTTCGGCTCGCCCTGTGAAGAAATAGTAGCTAAGAAAATCTGGCGACAAGTACGGAATTTATGATTACTAAGCACATGTTCAAGTGGATACTGAGTGGGATGTTTTTCATTAGGTTTGACTTGATCAATTAGTGTTGCTAAGGATGAGACTGCTTGATGATAGTGGTAGTCCTGAAGGTACTTATGTGGCTTCCTTACTTTGCATGACCTTTTCATGGCTTGAGGGTGGTGAGGTTCAAGTGTATCACTACTAGTGGCAGATATTTCTGGTGTAACTGGTTAGTGATAGTCATTATTCTCTAGAAGTGAGTTATCTTCTGTGTGTAGTTGAGTGGAAACGGTTTGGCAGGAATTTTGGTCAGTAATTTCATTGGAACCAACTAATTTATAAGTTAAGTGGGTATAAAAACACATTCACTCCAATATTTTAACGGTACATTGGACTAAAATTTCAAGGCCCTTGCTACATTTAAAAGATGTTGATGTTTTCTTTCTACTATACCATTTTGTTGGGGGGACTCCACACATGTTGTTTGATGAATTATTCCTCTTCCTTGATAGAAATCTTTTAATATAAATTAACTCCTATTATCTGTTCGAATTACCTTTATTCTTCTTTTAGATTGATTTTTAATTAGATTAGAGAAAGATGTGAGATAGTGCTTAGTTTCTAACTTTGTTTTCATTAAGTACACGCATGTTGTCTGAGTGTAATCATCTACTATGATCATAAAATACTAATTTCCATCATATGCTACCTTACCCACAAGTCACAATGTATTAGCTCAAAAGAATGTAATGTTTTGTGTTTACTTTGCATGAAAGGTTTTTTGTACATTTTGGCTAGAGGACAGATTGGACAAGAATCTTCATTTGATATATGAGAGTTGGCTGTTACAGCTGCATCATCTATAAGTTCTAAGACTTTGTTTTAAGGGTGTCAAAGACGGTAATGCCATATATCATGGTAGGGGGTAGAGCTTACATAAGTAAGAGTTCTAAGAGCAGTAGGTTCTATGCTCTTGAGTGAGTCTGCTGTAGATTTATTAGCCATCAAATTTCCTTTTAGGAACTTGTATAAGTCATTCTCCATCTTGCCCTTCCCAATGGTGGTCCAGGTAGTTAGGTCTTGCAAGAGACAAGAAGAAGAGTAGAAAACAAGACAAGTGGTAGCTTGTGTTAGCTTTGTTATTGATAGCAAGTTTACTAAAAAAGAAGGCACACATAAGATATCATGCAAGGTAATATACTTATTAAGCTTTACTATGCCTATGTGAGTGCCTAATGCAAGTGGATCCATTAGGAAGTTTAACTAGTTTGGATATGTGAGCTGAAATAGAGGTGAAAAAAGTGAGGTAACCAATCATATGATCTGTTGCCCCAGTGTCAATTATCCAAGATTATTCAATTATTTGAGAATGGTTATGATTGAAAATGTTTTGAGATTTTTGAGTTACCAGCCATGTTGAGTAAACTGGCATTATAGGTAAAGGGTAAGGTTGTTGAAGTGTTTACTGTAGGAAGAAGCTATTCCCTATCACCAGTTTTGGGTTGCAGGCTTTCTTCCAGCAAGAATTGCCATCAACTCTTAGTATTGCACCTTGGTTAAGTTCATCTTTTCATCAGAATCCATCTGGTCAGTTGTTTCTTGTTGTACAACTTGTGATAAATTTGCATGAGCTACACTCCTTCCATTGTTTTAGTGGAACTTATGCTCTAGTGGATAGCCTTATAGTTTATAGCACCTTTCCACCAAGTGGCCTTTCATATTATAGTAAGTACAAATGGGAATCTTAGCATTCCGAAGCTTGAAGCAAGATTCAAGGCTATGCCTGAAATCTTGCAATGAGTGCAAAATAGCTTCTCCTTTCTTATTGCTTCCTTTAGGATTCCTATGGTCCTTTGCATTGCTAAAGCGATACTATCCGCTCCTTGCATGCTTCCAAGGATTCGATGTTGTTTTTCCTAGTTTACACCATAGGAAAAACTCTATTCAAAAAGGGAGTAGGGTTAAGCATTAGAATCTGATCCCTTACATGAGAATAGCTGTCATTTAGTCCAATTAGGAATTGAATAACAAAATCCCTTTGTACTCTCTCAGTCAGAACTCTCAGCTAACCACAAGTGCACTCAAGCATTGCATCATATACTAAGGAGCTCATCCCAAATTACCTTTAATTTCCCATAGTAAGTTACTACTAAATCATCTCCTTAAACCAGTGTTGCTAGTGATTTCTTCAATTGATAGATTCTGTGCCCACTATGTTGTGACATCTTTTCATTTAACTCACTCCAACGTTCACATGCATCATCAACAAATAGCAAACCATATTTAACAATAGGTGAAATGGAATTTAAAATTCAAGAAACTACCATATCATTGCATCTCTCCCAAACTTCTATCAATTCAGTGTTTGCTTCAGCAAGTTTTTTGATTTGACCATTAACAAAGCCTAGCTTATTTTTAACTTTAAGGGCTCTCTTCATGCTCCTTAACCGCAATACATAATTCTTAGTGGTCAACATCTCTAGAACAAGTGCCACTATTGGATTGTCAACATTATCAACTTTGAAGGGATTGAATGGATCAACAAGGTTAAGGTATCTATTAGGTTGGTCTGCTGAGAAGTGTTGCCAGTTGCCAATGGACGACGAAGTCTCTGCTATGGTTTTTGAATGTTAAGGCTGCTATTTTCTTTCCTATGGCTTTGGTACCATATAGAGAAATACTTAAATGTTTTGCATATGCATTAAGGTGGATGAGAAAAGCAGAATGAAGGAAAAAGAAAGTAGAATGGCAAAATAGAGTTTCTTGTAGCAATGTTATTGATACATTACAATCTGAAGAACTCCAAGGGAATTTAAAGGGCCAACTCTTACTAGAATAATTCACACACATTTAGCAACTAGCTAGAAAACAAACTAATCGAAAATGGAATAAAAACTAACAACAAATACAACAGTAAGAGGGAGAATAATCTGATGTGGTAAACAGATGTGAAAAGTGTGAACTTGTGCTGTTCTATTTTGCTGAGTGGATTCCAACATAAAGCATTATATATAATAGTTGTTAAACATCCATATTTTAATTGAGATCAAAACTCAAAAAAATCACAATCTCACAGTTTTAATCTTGCCACTTGAAATAAATCTTTTCGATTATTAAGTATCGCATAAAGATAATAAAATTTGTGTTCTTTACCTGGATTATATTTAAGCTTTTATACTTCATCATACTAGAAATAACTTTATTTACATTTCTATTTTTATGTGTATTCCAAAATATGTGTCTCTTGCGATAACTTGCTTTATTATTAAAAGCATTTGTTTTTTCAATCAAATATTGTCAATGGAAATTTATAAGTTTTCGATACTACTCGATTATTCAATTAACAGTAACTTCAATTTTTAAAAATTAAATGAAAATTTTGAAATAAATTTGATAGAAATCTATTTTTAATTTTTGAAAAAAGTTGAACGAGCTATCCATTAAGAGACGAAAAAAAAAATGTTAATCCTGTTCATTACTTAATTATAGTCACTGCATCTAGTGAATTTCACTACGGTTCATGAATTATTTATACTAAATTATTAAACCTCCATCCCACGTAATAACTATTGTTTGATATTTTAAGATTTTTTCAAATTTACTACCATTGTTACATTAATTAACTAATACCGGCTAATCCACCATTTGTTTTTTTCAAATTTGAATTGTAATTTAATGACTTTTTAATTCTTAACTTTTTTTTTTTTTTAATTTTCAGGACAGCAAACTCATTTATCTTTTTCCAAGCACATTCACATATATTATTTAATAAAAATATATACTATTATTATTAATGTAAGTCTGAATGTATTTAAATAAAAAATTATGCTGCAAATTTTTTCGATTTATATTAAAATTTAGATAAAATAAGTTTAATATTTATATAATATCTATCGTAAATTATAATAAAAGATTATCTTATCAATGAATTAATATTTTATTTTATTTTTTACTCATATAAATTGTGCATAATTGCTAGTCATTTTAGCTCTGCAGTGATAGAATTCAAATCATGCATATCACTTTCCATCTCATGTGCTTTTACGATACTTTGTTTTAACATTTTTGCTTCTATCGAAAAAGCCAAAATTTGTCTCATTAGAAAGATAAATAGATGAATAAGACATTTCACATGGGTTAGGTACTCTGCAAGAAATCCATAAACATATGTAGTAAGAAAAAAGCATTACGTTCTATTATTATTTTTATTGTTGTTGTTATACATATCGCTAGTCATTTTATTTATTTTTTATTTTTTGTAATACGTGGATACTTGCAACTTGTAGACAAAAATAAAATTTAATTTCTAATATCAATTTTGTCCATCATTAGAAAAAAAGTACCGACTTTTTTTTATAATAATGCATTAATTTAGTCACGAAAAGGAATAAGGGAATTTTCAATGAAAATGACAACATACCACCCTCCTCTCTCACTTTTTTCAAAAAATATATATATATATGTATGCGGAAATATAATTAACACACTCTTCTTACGCGTAAAACAAATAACTTATTAATTTATTGCAAAACAGGGCGAAAATAAGTTACAAAAAAAAATGCCCTTTAGTCTTGTTCCTCCGACTAGAAATCAATCAAACTCAAGGTTTTTCTTTCTTTCTTTTCTTTTCTTTTTTTTTTTTTGAATTAAAATTGACAGATAGGTAATTTTCTTTCATTAACAAAGAATAAGGCATATTAATTATATAAGCTGGGATAGAGACACTTTACCAACTTCATATTTTATAGCCCAATAATATCAAGAAGAAAGATACTGTATCAATATTGTTTTGATTTTATTATAAGAGAATGTTCTAGCACATTATATGCAAACCTAGTAGAGAAAATTGTAGGTTATGTTAGGTTGGTGATTTTGTTGAGAGATAAATATGATGAAATCTTTATTAGATATGAAACATGTATTTGGATGCAAAAGTTTCGTGGGAATGAAAATTTAGGTTGTTGAATTTGTTTATTTCTACAAAAAAAAATAGGAATTATTAGAAGATATAATAGTATATAAATATAATAATTAATTTTTAAAGTATATATATATGTGTGTGTGTGTGTGTGTGAGTATACATATGTGTATTTGTATAAATATTGATTTGATTATTAAAATATAAATTTATATATTTGTGTAATACCAAAAATTTTTGGGTAATAGATATAACATTATTATTTTGGATGCAAGACTTAGTTATTTAATTAACTAATTTTTTTATTTATTTTCGAATGAAAATTGTAGGGAGATGATAATTGAGTATAGAAATTGACATATGCATGGTTGCATTGATTAATACTGCCCAAATCTTGTAGATAATTAAAAGGACAATATTCCGTATCTTTAGAATGTAAAAAAAAAAGAAAAATTAGATTCAAGACATGCCACAAAAGGTGTTTGGGTTATCCCAAACCAAAAATAAAGAAGTGTAATATATCTCAAATAATAAAATTTCCTAGTATAAATAGAGCACTAGGGTGAGAGAATAAAACCATCGCTCACACAAGAAATTAGACGTCCAATGCAAGACGAGGGAGAGAGAGAGAGATATATATTTTCGGCACCTACATGAGGAACTTGATGTAAATCCTTGATTTAAATCCTATGGTTCTCACGCATGCATCTAAGAAATAGGTTCACACACATGATAGGCACAGGAATGAGAGATTAGGAAAAGCCATACATAGTTTAATTCATTATTTTATGAATGATCCCATACTAACATCAGTCATAGGTGAGAGTTTTGTTGAAAGACGTGGTGAAGGCAAATTTTGAAAAACATTGTGATTTCCTTTGAAATTTTAAGTAAATTGTAGAGGTTGAATTTTTATGCCTAAGATTTGTAAAAAGGTTCTTAAAAAATCATAGAACATGTGTAATTATTGAAAACGATGAGTAAAAGTGTGTAGAACATGAAAAATCGGGCCAAACGACACTTTGCGCGCTGAGCAAGGATGCCACGGCCACGATACCTATTGTTGCAATTGTGGTGAGCACCTCTGCAAGAGCAAACCAAGACCGCGTTCATAAGCAGAATGTACCACAGAAACTGCTGCAAGCACGAGGCCTTCCTTCGTGACCATGAAGCTCAACCGCGACAAGGAAAAAAATCTGTTGTAGTTCTTGGTGTTGTCACGAATCTTTTGCTTGCAGCCACAAGGGTCAAAAGTAGACCTGTCTAGAATGTATTGCGGTGCGTGATGCGGTCACAAAACCATTTTTCACAAGCACAAGTTATGTTTTTGTGAGTGCAGAACCTAGAAACAGGTGAAATTTTATTTTTATGTGATTAATGCCTAATTTTACCAATTTTGAGGATGAAATGTGTGTAAATACTTGACTTAAAATCTGACAGGAAATATGGGGCATTAAACTAGTGATCCCTAGATAGAAAAACTATCTCAATAGGTAACTTGAAGAGAATAATACAAGACACCTAGGTTACATTTAAAATAGATGAATAGGGAACTAAACACAAACCTTTTTAATTGAATAAAAAATCCAGAATTGATAACCAGTGAGCCTAGTGAATAGTAAAATGCTTATTTTTAGTGAAACTTAAAGTAATTTGTTTTCAGTGAGAATTGTAATATTTTATTTTTCTTAAAAAAAAACCTGGATGTGAGTTATTTATAAAATGAATTGTTTGAGATTAATTATTTTGGAAACAATGTTCGTGTGATAACTTAAATACACCGCTCATGTTCGTAATGTGCAATAGTGTGAGGAACAAGTTTAGACTCCACCAATTGGCTAAAAGATTGGGATCTATCCAATCAAATAGAAGTATAGGGTCCAACAGTGGGTGAAATTGATACATGACTCTATCAATCAGGTGTATAAATTAGAAAACCATCCAGTTGGGGTTGAATTACTGGGAACCAAAGTTGGTGCAGTTAATTCACATGACCTTCTTTAGTTAGGAAGTATAAGCTAAAGCCCTAATCAATGGAAATAGAGCACGAAGTTCATAAACCATGATTTGACTATTGAATATGTGAAATTATGTCATCTATTAAGTTACTTGAAAAATGTGTTATATTGTGATATTATTTCTACCATTTAAAAATGTGTTTTATGGAAACTATTTTTTCTCACATCTTGTGAAAAAACATAATGACTACTGAATCTATTTATTGGACGATTCATCACTCACACTTTTAACATCTCTTTTGCAAAAGCTGCCAAAGAGAACAAGCACATGCATGGTTGGCAAAGTCGGAAGATGGAAAATCCAAGTTTTATTTCTTTTCTTACAAATAAGACTTGCTTGATGTAATAGTTAGAATTATTTTATTCCCATTGCAAGAAAGTGTCAGACTTATCCTTTTCAGAATTGAATAATATTTATGGTTTAGTTGCTATGATATCTTTGGCTTTAGTATCTGATAAGATACTTATCTTACAGGTAATGCCGTGTTATGCCCTAAATTTGGGACATGACAATTTAGTTGCTATGGAATGATTTAAATTTAATTTAAATAAAAAATTTATTGAATAGTGTGTTCAAATTGTACAAATTTTGATAGATTTAAAATCCGTTAAACCATATATAGCAATTCAACATCTCACGTAACGTTTGTGTAATAGTTCAACAATTACATTGATGAGTGTATTTAATTCGTGTAATTAAAATGTGTGAATATTTTTTATTATTTATAATCATTTTCTTCATCTAATTTATCTCTGCATATGTTATTCAATGTGTAATTAGTTCATCTACTACACTAGGTTAATATATTTATTTTCATTTTATTTTCCTTTCGTTTGTTTAATGAAATAGAAAGCAGGATGACAGCGTGAGTTTGGATGGCGATCTTAGTTACTGTAATGATCATAATTACTATAATAGACTTAGGGATATATTATGTTACATGTTATAAAAGAAATATATTTTAACAATAATTTAAAATTATAATTATTAACTATAAAGTTACTGTTGACACATTTGTTGGCAACATCATTGTTATTGAAGTGACAGCTATTGTGATAGAGTTTTAAATTGATTAAGAGACTATGATTTGTTTTGTGATATTCAAACTCTTAGTAGAATGTTGAATTTAAATGGGACTTCTACAAAGACAACCTTAGACGTTTCGGAGACTTGATGAGTTTGAATAAATCTACAAGAAGGCCTTGGAAGAGTTTGGATTGACACAACTTCTTTTAGGAAAAGTTCAATAATTATTAATGTTTGAACAAACTTAGGCTTTGATGATTGACTTTGAGTTAGATGAATAATGTTTGGAGTCCAACTACTTAATAAGATTTGTTAGCTGGATAAAGATGTAAAATTCATAGATTTGAAGGACTGATGCAGAGTGTAGAAATTTAATTGACTTAAACACGTGATGGATATATATTGAGAAGCCATTCTATCTGCAGACTAATACTGTCCTGTTGTGACTAGTGTTGCAATAACATTAGGAGTTTCTCAACTAGATGACTTTATAAGAGTGAATGGTTATCCACAAGATTTTGGATGGATTTGGTAACTTCTATATATCAACTACAAATAGGAGGCTATCCCCAACAGTGGAAAACAGCTAGAAAAGCCTCCAAACACTAGCCATGAGAGTGCCGGCTTTCTTAAATGATATTCTTATTCTTGTAAGAATTGGAGTGAGTGAACAACATAGTGATAGCGCAAACCAGCTGTGTAAGGAAGAGTTAGGGTTAAGGATAGTTTGGTTAAGTACAAAACGGTGGTGTTTTGGTGCCATCAACTAATCGCCTACCTTGAAAGGAGGTGTAGGGTTTGTGTAAGAGGTGTGAGTGCTGTTCACCTTATTTTTCACTATTCTTTGGTTGAATTAGTAAAGTGATCCTAACTTGGTGCCCGCAAATGTAGTAGTGGATCTCCAAACTGCATTATCAAACATTGGTGTTCCATATTTACCATTAATATTGTTAGGGTGTTTGTGAGCACTTGCATTTGTCATTGTTTCCGTACAGAACTCTATAAGACAATTTATTATATCGCAACTGTAGTCACAGCATCACTGCTATAATCATCAAGTGGCATTAGAGCCAATTTGCCCAAAAGAGCACAATTCGAAGCGGTTGAGATCTTGGTGCTTCTTGAAGGCCTATAGACATGAGTGCCAAAGAAGGAGCATTTAGAGTGTGTCTTCCACTTCTTAATGATTCAAACTATTTATATTGGAAAGCACAAATGTATACATTCATTAGATCACAAGATGTGAAAGCTTGGAATGCATTTGAGATTCAATGGAAACCACCAACCAAAGTGAACATTGGAGGCATGGAAGTTCAAAAGGATGTCAAAACATAGACTACTAATGAATATCGTGCTATTCTGGGTAATTCAAGAGCAATTAATGCAGTTTTTTCAAGCGTAGACAAAGAGCAATTCAAGTAGATCTCTACTTATGAGTCCGCAAAGGAAGCTTGGGAAATTTTACAAAATACTCATGAAGGAACAAGCATGGTTAGAAATTTCATGTTGCACATGTTGGTTTCAGAATTTGAAAATCTTAAAATGGGAGAAGGTGACACAATTGCGGATTTCAAATTTAAGCTATATCATATTGCTAATCAAGCATTTTAGCTAGGCAAAAAATATTCAAATTCAAAATTGGTAAGAAAAACTCTACATTCCCTACCTAAAAATTTTGCGCCCAAAGTAGCTACAATTTAGGAGGAAAAAACTTTAGATGAGTTCATGGGGTCTTTATAAATGTATGAAATGAATATGAATTTCACTAAAAAGGATAAAGAAAATGATATAGGTTTTTAATGTGAAGATTCAAGCAACTCTGATAGTGATTATTCCGATATTGATGCTGACACCGACTACCTAGCTAAGAAGTTGAAAAAGTTTCTATGTATGAAGAGGCTTAATCAGCCAAACAAGTCTAAAGATCTATCTAGAAATGATTCAAGAAAGAACACAAAGAAGTTTAAGAAGAAAAAAAAACGTAGAATCACAAAAGAAAGGGCCACAATACTATAAGCGTGTCATATTCAAGCCATATGGGCCAACAAACAGAGAAAATCCATGAACACCGCTTCCAGTAGAGAAGGATCTGAAGAATTTGAAGAGGAAAGAATTAGGCAAGCAACTATGTGGCTTTTAACTCTATTAGCAAGAAAGTCCAAAAATCTACTTACAATATTGCAACATCAGTAGAAACATCAAAAGTTCAGTCATAGTACAACAACAATAATTCTGTAGAGGAAATACTCAATACCTATAAATTAGCTTTCGACAAATTGTTGTCACTCTAGGTAGAAAATGGCAACCTCAAAATGTAGGTACGCAGGTTGAATAATGAAGTTCAAAATCTGATTGAAGAAAATTATGAATTAAATGTTGAAAATAAGTGACTTAAGACTACTTGTTATAAGGCAAATAAAAGGGATGACGAGGTTAAACATGCATTAACTAAATTGAATTCTAGTAAAGTTAAGTTGGAGGATGTCTTATCTATGGGAAAGAATCAAAAAGATCAAAACCCCACTAGATGGTAATACTCTAGCTAACGGAGTTGGTCCCTCTCACCTATGAGATATGTTTGGTATCTATTTTGCATTTGCTTGCTATTTGGCAAATGTGTGGCATAAAGAGGGAGAAAGTTCCAAAGGACGGGCGGGAGTATCATTGCCTAGCATTAGGGAAGTGTTTTAATATTACTTGATGAGTTGTTGGAACGTTATTGTTGATTTTGCTACTTGTTGGGAACTAGAATTGGTTGTGTCACAAATGTGCCAAAGGAAGACATTGTTAACTATAAAATTATTGTTCACAAATTTGTTGGTGATATCATTGTTATTGAGGTAATAGCTATTGTGAAAAAGTTTTAAATTGATTAAGAGACTTTAATTTGTCTTATGATATTCAAACTCTTAGTAGTAGATTGAATTTGAATGGAACTTCTATAAGGACAACCTTAGACAATTTGAAGACTTGAAGAGTTTGAAGAAATTTATAAAAAGGCCTTGGAAGCATTTGGATTAAAAACAACTTTTAAAAAGAGTCAAATAATAATTAATGTTTGAACAAATTTGGACTTTGATGATTGACTTTGAGTTGGATGAACAATGCTTGGAGTATAACTACTTGATAAGGTTTGTTAGTTGGAAAAAGAAACAAAATTCGTAGATGTGAAGGTCTGATGTAGATATGAACTGTAGAAACTTGATTAGCTCAAAAACTGAATGGATATGTATGGAGAAGCCATGTTTATCCAGAAACCACATTGTACTATTATGACTAGTGTTGCAACAACTTTAGGAGTTTCTAAACTAGACGACTTTGTAGGATTTAATGGTTATCCACAAGACTTTGGATAGACTTGGGAACTTCTATATGTAAACTATAAATAGGAGGCTATCCTCAAATGTGGAGAATAACCAAAGAAGCCACTAAACACTATCCGTGAGAGAACTAACTTCCTTGAATGATATTCTTATTTTTGTGAGAGTTAGAGTAAGTGAACAATATAACGATAGTATAAACCAATTATGTAAGGGAGAGTTGGGCTTATGGGCAATCAAGTTAAATACAAAATAGGATTGTTTTGGTACCACCAACTGATTGGTCACCTTAGGACAAGGTATAGGGTTGGTGTGAGAGAGGTGATTGTTGTTCACCTTGTTTCTTACTATTCCTTAGTTGAATTAGTGTGATCCTAACTTGGTGCCTGTAGACGTAGGGGTGGATATCCGAACTGTATTATCAAACATTGGTGTTCCTTGTTTGGAAGGTGTATGTGTGTTCTTGCATTTGTCACAATAAACGTAGGGGTGGATCTCTGAGTTGGTGTGTACGTGTGTGCTTGCATTTGTCACTGTTTCCCTGCAGAACTTTATAAAACAGTTTATTGTATTGCAATTGTAGTCGCAACATCACCGCTACAATTTTCAATAATATTGTTGTAAAATGTGGTAAAGATATTGCAATGATACTTCGAACGGAATTTCATTTTCAAATTGATTTTTTTGAAAAAAAAATCAATAGAATTTTCATTAACCAAATCAAACCGAGTCATAAAGGTCATTAGCATTACACAAAGCATTTCTGAGCAAGTTGGTTAGACGTCCTGGGAATAAATTGGAACTCTTTTCAGTTTAAACCTCTTGCATCTTTAGACAATATCTGCAAGCAAAGTGCCAGCCATTGCATTGTCAATTTTTTTCTCCCTGAGTTTGGACATCTGTACTAAACAATCCCCTCGAATACATATTTTCCTCCATCTGCGATCGATGGCCAACTCAACTGCTTCCCTCGCTGCAAGACCCTCCGAAATAAACGGCTCTGACACATGGGCTTGATACTTTGATATTTTTTCCAATACCCTCCCTCTGCATTAGCCGCAATGACTCCAACACCAATGCCTCCTTGTTCTACGAAAGTGGCTCATCGGCCAGCAAGGTAATGAAATTAGGATGGGCGTCTCTTATTTCCGAATAATTCTGGGACTTTGGGGTCTGTCGGGTGAAACTAGCTACTTGCTCATACTCCCTGAGGAACTTAAATGCAAATTTCACTCTCCATTGAGGACGGTACGGCGCCTCCCTTAAGGTTTCTATTTCTAGCTCTCTAGATGGCCCATGGCACCACCAAACTCATCCTAAACTGCCTCTCATCCAAGTCATTATGTAGTGACTGAAGCCAATAAAGTGGAGGATCCTCCCACTTCTACACTATAGTCCATAGAATATTTGTTAATGCCCACATTTGGCGTGCGAACTGGAATTTGATGAAGAAGCGTTCAGTATCTTCCGGATGCTTATTACAGACTACACATTCCCTCGCCACTCTTAGTCCACGATGATGGAGATTTGTAGCCATAGGGAGAATATTGTTCCCTAATTGCCAAATGAAGAATAATATTTGCTGGGGGGTCTATGCTCTCCATATCAACACCTAAGATAACCCAGTCGATTCGCTATCTTTTTATATGATATTATGATATACCTTTCAAAAATTTTGAAATATTTAAGAACCAAAATATTTTCCAAAAAAATATATAAAAATAAAAAAAAAAATAAAAATTAAATTAAGTAGGAAACATAAAAAAAATTAAAAAATGTATTAAATTATTTTCTAATATATAATAACAACAAAAAAATTCTAAAATTTATTCTAAAACAGCATAAACAATTCATTATCAATGAATAAAAATAAGTTTCAAATTTTAAATTACATTCAAATGATAAAAGAAATATTTTTATTTTCCAAAAATTATAAAATTCAAAACTTGTTATTATTCAAATATATTATCTGAAAAATAAAAAAATTTATATTAAGAGTTACATGTTACTAAATGAAATTTTAAATTAAATATAAATTTAAAAATATTAATTTAGAATATCTTTCAATAAAGATATGATAATGTATTTTATGAAATATGTAAAATGTTTAAAAATAAGTTTTATAAAAATTATAAAAATAAATATTTATTTTTTTAATATATAAACCTAAAAAGGATAAAAGGTATACCTGAATATTTTGTCAAAAAAATGCAAGAAATTTAATATTAAAAAATACACATTTATAAATCCAAATTTCAAGAAAATTTGTATTTTAAAAATGTAAACTATAAAAATTTATTATGATATAAAAATCAAAAGTTTTAAGCTATATGCACTTTAGAAAATGTAAAATACTTTACTTATTTTTGAAAATATTTTTTGTAAATTCTATTTTATATGAAAACTTAAATATTGAAAAATAAAAAAATTCAGAAAAAAAGTTTAATATATTTTAAAGTTTAAAATGTACTTTTTTTTAACAATTTTTCATAATTATGGCATAAACTTACCTCCATTTTTTTTTTTCCATCACAATTACATTCCCTTGTGCATTTTGTTAGAAAATGTTAATGAACCATTACAAAAGGTAATTGAGGATAAAATTAGATTTTATTTAAATTTTAACTGACATCATCAATTTCTAGCATCCCACTAACCGGATAGGATTGAATATTAATCAGAAATATAAGTAAAAGGAGGTATATATAATTTTCCAAATATGAGGGGCTTTCTATAAATTAGGACAAACTTTATTGGAGAGCATTGTAATTATCCCATATTTATACAGAAGTTAATTAAATATCTAAAATTTAGATATTTTTAGCTTTTTGTAGTTATAGTTAACTCATATCCATTTAGATTGAAGAAATAGTGAAACACTTATTTTCTTTTGTAAATAATAGCTTGTGATTTTTATTTGTTTATTTATGATAAAGACAAAGTATTAGAGTTTTCTTCGTGTGCATCCAATCATGGATCTTAATTCTTTTTAAATTTCCTTATTTTTTGTCGAAATCCATTACAAAGAAATGAGACCAAAACATGTGTATGGTTTGACTCACTATAATTTGGATAAATTATGGATTTTAACAATCATGATTAGAACGATGAAAGAAATGGAGTGAGATAAAGTTTTGAGATTTCTAAACGTTATGGTGGTATAGTTGCATTTGTGATTCTTCAATAAGTAACACATAATAATAACTATATAGCCAGATATCTGTGTTGACAATCAGTTCAAATTCAAAGTCAAACCCTAATTTTTAATTCGTACTCGACCTAACATAAAACAGTACTACATTCAATTTATATATATTATAAACCCTAAATGATGTGTGCAAATGTGTGAGAGCAATTCAAGACATGGTTTCCCTTCCCTAATGTATTTTGTTGAATTTTTTACACATTAGGTAATAAAATTGTACAAAAAAATGTAGAAGTTGTTGGGTCGTGGACTGTATTGTATATGTGTGTGCTGTAAAGTTAATATGTCATTGCATGCGAGACATATAGTTAACCACACATTTGGAAACATATAGGCACATGCACGGTGCATGATAGGT
Source organism: Avicennia marina (assembly GCA_019155195.1). Taxonomy (NCBI): domain Eukaryota; kingdom Viridiplantae; phylum Streptophyta; class Magnoliopsida; order Lamiales; family Acanthaceae; genus Avicennia; species Avicennia marina. The sequence continues at coordinate 8,197,268 of CM032760.1, forward strand.
TGCATGTTTAAAGATGTGTACATGCATGTGTGGTGCATTCTAGATTAAATGTTTAAGGATGTGCAAGTGCATGCATGGTTGCAAGAGCATGGTTGCAAGAGCATATATGGGACATTATACATCTCACAAAGTATGGGTGTGCAAACATACAAGTGGCATGTTATTGATCGTATATTTATCATTATGATATAGTTTTCGACCCTATTAAAGTGATCTGTCATGCCTCCTAAATAGGGTTGTGGCATGGAAATACCTATGAGACAGAAATTTTCGCAAATACTAAAGTCCAAACATATCAAAGTAACTGAACTATAAATTAATATTCAAATTCCCAATGATGACTTTAGTACTTTCTTGTAGTGGAAATAAAATGAACCTAACTATTACATCAACCATGGTTTATTTGCTAGAAAATAGAATTAGAATCCTTCATTCACTAAAGCTTAACCAACCCCATGTGGACTCACTTTCATTGTGATCCTTTGCATAAGAGAAGTTTAAAAGCGTGAGCACAAATCATCTAATAAATAGAGTTCACTAGCCTTTTTGTTTTTCATAGGATGTAAGCAGAAAATAACTTGAAGAAACACATTTTAAACAATAGAATAAATATCACATTTTTCAAATACTTAATAGGTCACATAATTTCACATATTAGATAGTCAATTCATGGGTTTGTACTATTTTTACTAATCAAGGTCTTAGTCAACACTTCAACTCAGGAGTGTCATATGAATTATCCGTTACGCTCTCCATGAGCCTCCAAATTTCAACCCCGTTGGGTGACATCCCAATATATACTTCCAATTGATAGGGTCAAGTATCAACTTTATTCGTTGCCAACCCCAAGACTTTTATCTTGATTAAACTGGTCTTAATCTATTAATTAATTACTAGGGTTAGAACTCATTCCCACGCTATTATTGATTAACAGCATGAGTGGTGTAATTTATTATTTATCACATGTACAATGTTTCCATAATAACTAGTTCCAAACAATTCATTGTGCACATGACTCACATTCAAACTTTTCAAAAAATAAAATATTTTAAATTTCACGAATATCAACATGTTAAATTAGGCTTTTAAAAAAGGAGGAATAGAACTTGAAAATAATTTTAACACAATAGAAATTTTAAGGTATCATAAAAACTATTTTGAAAACATTTGTAAAGTTGGCAAGGTGTACCCGCTTACAACAGAAGATTTATTCTTGAAGCAAAATCATTTTGTCATGAGGTAGTTAAAAGCTAAAAGGTAAATTCACTTACTTGGTATTTTTTGTTGTCCAGTAGGTTTACCGATTAATAACTCTAGATTTTCTATTTAATCAAAATAATTTCTTGGTTAATCTCAATTCAACTTGAAAGTTATTTTCCCATGTGCTCTTTGATGCACCCTACATGCTTGTATTCATCTTCTTCTTAAAATACAATTCTCCATCTAACCAAAAATGAAAGAATAACTAGGATAGCTATTCTAATTATTAACTTATTTTATTTTGTGACATCTAAAATGTTCAACTTAATCTCTAAATTTATGGTTCTGCAAGTTTCTATTTCCTTACATTCATCAAGTACTTCATATCACCTAATAATTGTAACTTATTGATAGTGCCTTTACCTCTTTATTAACCTATGGTTATTTGCATAAAAATTAGCTTCCATCATTAATACTTGTATTAAAGTATTTTCTTAATCCTCCATCACTATATAATACTTATGTATTAATTTATGTATGTAGATATTGAATTTCTTGAACTGATAATCCCAAAATCCCCTCATCAGTCATTACATGTGGAATACCACTAGCTTCATGATATAACTTACCTACACATACATAGAGATATGAACTCATACACATAGGTGTATTTAAACTTAGTTTTAGCACTACTATCACATAGGCTTTCTCCATTCATCTAAAGGGCTTGTTTTCGATGATCCACACACACACACACACACATATATATTGTAGAAGTTTAGATATAAATAATCATGGAATTGAATGATTACTTTGGCTCTCAGTGTTCTTTTCTCCCTTTTATTATTATAATTTTTTCGTTTCTTTCTTTCTTTCTTATATGTGTGTGTGTGTGTGTGTGTGTGTGTGTGTGTGTATAGTGCATGTGACAACATATATGTATGTAGATGCCGACAACTTTAGAAATGAGTAGAAGGGCTACTCCTAGTCTCTCTCTGTTCATGTCTAAAATTAGAAGCACACACTCACATTTATATAAATACAAATATACATATATGAATGTTACGGGCATACTAGACCATAAACAGATACATAGTTATTTGTCCCTTTTTCTTCATTGATCAGTCTAACCGATTTACTTATCTATTCATAGTTTTCTAAATATGATATGTTGTTTTGTTCCTTTAATTTTCTTTGATTAATACACCATATAGCTTAAAAGAACACCTGAATCATTGATTTCGAAATTTTTATGCTTACATGTGTATAATCAATCAGTAATCAATAACATTTTTGGAACAAGAATTAATTGGGTTGCTTAATCGATGATTTAAATAGTGATTACTCATATAGATTAATCTTGAAATATACAATTGAAATCTTACCTCAATGGAGTGCAGAATCCACGACTTAGAAACTTCTAATTCTTTCCACAAACCTTAGCACATTGTTGTGTTCAATTTAATTAGGAACGGTGACACCTATTCATATATGGTGTCACATGTACTAGTTGGACGGCTCTAGGACTCTAGGGATGGTAACTAAGTTAAATTAGGATACCTGTGGATAGTGATTTAATTGAATTAGGATTTATATTTTGTCTTAAACTCCAAATATTCCTTGTACAAATAGAATTCTTTTCAAATTATAGGAGTATTTGATAACCTAAGTAAAATAAGGTATTATGTGAATAAATTTAAGTTCAAATTATGTGACTTAATTTAAATTATTAATCAAAATAAAGAAATTTAGCTATGTTAGATGTTGCAGTGGGCATATGAAAAAAATAAGCAAGAAGGAAGAGATATAAGTCAATCGTGAGTCCTCATTATCAACCCTCCCACTTAATCGTTGCTCACCCTTGAGCAAATAAATACATTAAACTACGTATGCAATCTAAAATATAAAGTGAGCAAATAAGTTTTCTCAAATGTCACAAGTATGTAATTAACTAGCATTTCACTTCACAACATTTATAACTTTCAATTTAGCCATGGTTCTATTATACATAAGCCCACTACATGTAAATGTATGTGTAACTTATTCTACCTTCTCAACATCACCAAATTTAAGCACGTAGACATTAACTCTCATCAACTTCTACATTATACAAAATTCAAAGCCAACCAACCCCCTAGGCTTAATAATCATACCAACATCCACAAAAATAAATGTATGCATGCAAAGAGATCAACGGGACTAATAGGATAAGGCCGACAACTGACATATCTTTGAAGTGGAAATCACGATAGCAAAACTTGACCAATATAATGCTTCGTAATACATATGTGTGAGTGTGTGTGTATACACTCTTTTTTTTTCAAGAGCTTTTCTGAAACTTTCTTAAATTGTTGGAAGCCTTTTTATACAAGAGTCAATAAAGGTTACTATGCACCCCCAGTTACCTAGCCTACAACTCACTTGAAATACTATGCATACTCGTGGTTAGATGGCTGTTTTATGAAAAAATGAATAGGGGTTTTTGTACAATCCTGATTATTGAGTCACTTCAACTAGCATAGTAGATTAAACTTTTCAGCACTCTTCTCTCTCTTTCTTTTTTGCATTTTTTTAATTTTTTAAGGGCTTTTTTCCAACTATTTGGTTCGACGTCTCCCCATTATGTGACCAAGCTCTAACATCAAATTTGGGCTACAAAATGGGTGGAAAAGTCTATGAGTTCCAAAGAAAATGATATTGCATTGAGGGGTAGCATCCTCCCTTCAAATGAGTAAACTCAAAGAGGGATCTATCAAAAAAAAATTTAGACAATAGGAGATAAAGAAATAATTTTGTAAAATAGTAGTCTGTATCATTTCTCATCCAATGCACACAAAAATTTGCTTCATAAGGCATTCTCATTAAGTTTTAGGGTAGGCAAGGTGTTTAAGATGAATCATCTATGCTCCTTTCTAAGGTAACACTAAGAAAAATGATAATGGTTTTTTTGCTCAAAAATATTGGGACTTAATGTACTTTAGCCCCATGTGCCTAGTCCAAAATGCAAGATATTATGAAAGTGAAAAATGCCAACTAATGATGAACTATCCATCATGTATTATCCTTGAAAAATAATTTGCAACCAAGTAAGCACAATAATCATATACAACAATTATACAAATTCTTTTGCACCAAACAACCACAATGTTCCCAAAATTTTCCATAAGCACAAATATATACAAAACATTACCACCCATTAGTCATCAACGAAACTAAGTTCACAATATTTGTACAAGCAAAATAAAAAAGACAATATCACATATAGGCCATAAATACCCCCCCCCCCAAATCCCGCAAAAACATCAAAAATGAAATACATAATAGGGAACGAAAAAAATACACACTACATCTGACTTAGCAAACCCAATACATATAAAATGCAAAAAATTTCCAATGTGCTCTGTAGTCAAACATGAAGGAAAAGGAAAGAGCTAACAAAAAAAAAAAAAAAAAAGGAAAAGGCTTACTGAGGAGATGAGAGTAGGTCTCGTCTCCTATTCCTCCTTAGTAAAAGCTTCATGGATGTTTGCAGGATCAAGTGGCTACAGACGTGGTGGTGGAAAGTGTGGTAATGGCTATTGCTACGATAGTAGTGGTGGAGCAATGCTAGATCCAAATGGCAAATCATGGAAGGTCTTATGGTCGCAATGCATTACCTATCCAAATATTAGCATGTTAGCATGCATAGTTTGCATAACTTATGTAAACTACAATTGCATGGCCTCAAACCTATTCATCATCTCATCACACAACTGGTGGTGCTCTCAAGCTAAGTTTAGAATCTGATGTTATGATCTCTGTGGCCTTAATGGTTGTGCTGGTTACGGCACCTTAGGCTTCTGCACCTTTGTCTTGCCTACAATCAAGTCTTGCTCCATGGGTGCTAGCTTGGTTGCACCCTTACCAACACTTTCGTCAAGCTCATCATCGCATCATCTCTAACCATTGCCTACTGTAGCTACTATGTTAACTGTCTGCTAAGCCAATGAAAGTCACTTGCTTGAATGCGTGTAGTCGTTGAGGTAGCAAGTGGTCTATATAGTCTGTGTGTGTCTCTTCCACTCACTCTCACTCTTACATTTCATATCATGTCAAAGATCAAAAGTAGGTATAGCAAGCTTATGGTTGGCTGTGTGCAATATAATTACTATCCCCAAATCAAAATAATAGCCACGTTTAATGGCGCAAAGGATGTAGGCCTATTGTGTAAGACAACCACCCTATGCGCAATCGGGATTACATAGCACACAAAATTGTGCCATACCTTCATGTTCCTAGACAAATGTTCATCTATGAAAATGTAGGACTCCCTAATGACATTCTCAATCTAGCCTAGGGGTGGTTATTACAATTCTTGTAATACTATTTTTGAAGAGACTGTGTGACTAAGGTGGTTTAGTTGGCATTCATGTACCTCAATGTTTATTTCTAAATACGCTTTTAAAGCCTCAAGATGGATGTCAATAGTTTTATCATTAAGCTTAACTAAACCATCTATCCTATTAAGGACATTCACATAAAATTCATAAATAAATATAGTGTAGGCCTTAGATGGGTCTTGGCAAAATTTGAGCCACTGTCACTCTAAGATTAGATCTACAACCCATCTATTATTATGCTGGTCTAGGTGAATAGACAACCCATATAGAGGAAGAAGACTCCTACTATTGTCCTTAAGATCATTAAATCTTTCTTGTGCTGCCAGTGAGCTAAACTTCCTCCTATCAAAGCATAACGAATGAGGCTCTTGTGTAGGTTTCCTTTGTCATTTGTTCCTTGCCTTACCTGTACAATAAAAGTGAACTCTACTCAACAAAAACTAAGAAAAAGTATAGTATGGGGGTGGATTCAACAATGTTGCAACAAAACATAATTCCATTAGCCTTATGCCATCTATCCAATACTTTACCCTTTCCCTCTACTTACTTCATTCACAATTTATCTAAATCCTCAACAAAAGCTTGTAGAAAGAATTTCATATGTGTGTATGTGTGTGTGTGTGTGTGTATCATATTATGACATAATTATCTCATCAAAATGAACCTAAGAGTGAAACAAGTATAGCCAAAGAATACAACACACATAACCTAGCATTTTGTCCTAGAATCTAAGGTTTGTCTGACACATATATTGTATGATATCCAACCTTCCCACTCAAAACTTCTACGAGTATTTTCCTAGTATTTCCAAGCTCAAACAATAACAATCAATATCACAAAATTCATGTTAGAAATTAGGATAGAAATTGCATTATCAAGCTTAACTAATTCACACTTTCGTCTAATTCTTAATAATACTCATTAATCCATGAATAATGTACCACATTCCACATATAATTTAAGAATAAAGTTTCAAAATCCTAACCTATAAGTCTAAAGCAACAAAAGCACAAGAATTAAGAGTTCAAAGCCTTAACTTAAATTTTTGACAAATTTAATTGGTGAAATGAGAGATTAGATGATTTGGATTGTGTTTCCATTGAAAATTTGGGCCTTAATTGAAGCAAAAACTTGTTTTTGAAGGTGAAAAGGAAGAAGAAAGGTGGAATTTCATGTTTTAGAGCATGGATTAACTGTGCAAAGCCCCAATTTTTAAGCTTGCCTGATTTTGTAAATGATTGAGAGTAAGTGCAATCGATCGCGACCCTTTCTGTGAGCCACTAGATTTACAATTGCTCAGCAATGCAATCAATCACATTCGTAGCTCTATTGATTGGGACACAAGATAGGTTTCTAGAATTATGATCGCACAAGGGGTGATAGAACACAAGTACCCTATGTCGATCATGATTGACAAGACTTAGTAGAATTATGATTGCATGAAGGTGTGATTGATCTAGAGTTGGCAAATTTCATCGAGCCTTCCAAACTTTCTAGAATTATGATTGTAACATGGTGCGATTGATCCAAAATCCCTATTTGTTGATCTTAACTATCTTCTACATATATTTGAACATTTTTTGTCATAGGGAATTTGAACTAAACTATCCTAAATTTAATTTGACCCTAATTTTCATGGAAGGCTAGAGAATGTTGAGTTGCCTTCTAACTAGTATTCGATTTATCATCTCTAGCTCGATGCAACTAGGCTTAGGTTGTGATGTTTAACACATAGAGATTTTCAACTCTTTGTCCTTTTCTCCATAATAGTATTTGAGCGTTATCCCATTAACCAAGAATTTACTATCATTTTTCACAAACAACTCAACAATGCTAAATGGAAATGCACGATAAATTGTGAAAGGACTAAACCACCTAGACCCTTGAAAGAGTGCATAATAGCTCATTGATCAAGTGCTCTTGCTCCTAAGATGATTGGGGCTAAGGGATTTGCTGAAGTTGTGGGATATAAAAATACATTGGCAGGGCAGCGTTTTGCCTTAGAGAGAAGCCCCCATGTAAGCAGAGTAGACACAGTGGAAGTTGGCTTAAGTAACGCAAACATCAACTTAACAAGGAATAGTTTAAGATTTGAATATGTGCCTATCATGTTATTTCTTAGTTTAATCTCTATAAATGAATGCATTTTCACAGGCTTAATTTCTATACTCCTTAAGTTCATTTAGTTGCAAAAGCCCATGCTCCCAAGCATTTTTAAAATCCATGTTTAACTTATTTGTTGTCCAATTAGCTTTGTGTTCTAATTCTACTAGCAAGTGACATGACTCACCATACAACAATTGAAATAGGAACATTCCAATTAGAGTCTTATAAGCCATCTTATATGCCCATAATACATTCTCAAGCTTTTGTGTCCAATCCTTCCTATTTGTGCTTACAGTTTTTTTTGAAGGATTTTCTTAATTTCTTAGTTGCGCATTTTTGCTAAACCATTTAATTTGGGATGATAAGGCAAAGCTTTTTGTGTTTGACATCATACCTGGCCATCATAATGTGTGCCTCTATCATTAATGATGACTCAAATTTTGTGAAGGAACTTGAGGTCAACCCTAGCATCATTCATAGGGGCAGCAATAACTTCCACTCACTTAGAAACATAGTCAATAGGAAGTAAAATATACTGTTGTCTAAATGATTTAGGAAAAGGTCCCATAAAATCTATGCTCTAAACATTGAATAATTTTACTTCAGAAACCAGATTTACGGGTAATTCATGTTTCCTAAAAATGTTGCCAACTCTTTGGCATTTATAATTGGCTTTCAAGAGGGCATTGCAATCTTTGAACAATGTAAGCCAATAAAAACTTAATTGCAATACCTTTACAGCCATACAAGTAGGCCTAAATGTTTAGCATATAGCAAATTGTGCTAGGCCTCAAGGATGGATTCGATTTTAGAAATGAATATGCACCTACCAACTACTTGACTAGCACAACTCTTGAAAAGTAGTGGATCTTCCCACATGTAACTTTCCGCTTCATGTATGAATTTTTTATTTTGATTATAAGAAAGATCCAATGGTTATAGGCTACTTGCTAAGTAATTCACTATATCTGCGTACCATTGGAGGGATTCAGTGATTGCCCAAGAGTTGTTCATTAGTAAACATCTCTTCAATAATAAGTTTTTCCTCCTTAATTTGTTCCATCATTGAGAGAAGATTAGCATTATAATTCTCACTCCCTTTCTCATCTTGAATTTGTAAGTCAAATTCTTTGAGCAAAAGAGTCAACTGAATCAATTTTGGCTTCACATAATTTTTTCTCAAAATGATAGTGAATAGCTGCATGGTCAGTGTAGACTATAATTTTAGATCCTAGGATGTATGGAGGAAACTTGTCACATGCGAACACTATTGCTAGCATCTCCTTTTCAGTGGTCGAGTAATTTATTTAAACTTCATTAAGGATTTTGCTAATGTAGTAAATCACATGGAATATTTAATCTCTTCTTTGACCTAAAGCAGCCCTTTCAACATAGTCGCTAGCATCACACATGATCTCAAAGGGTTGACTCCAATTAAGAACAATGGTAACTGGTGCCAAAATAAGATTTTGCTTAATTAATTCAAATGCTTTGACGTAGGCATCATCAAATTTGAATGGTTGATCTTGTTCCAACAAAGCACATAGGGGCTTAGTAATTTTTGAGAAATCTCTTATAGCTGTCAAGTAAAAAACTGCATACCCTAAAACATTATGAACACCCTTAACAGAAGTAGGAGAAGAAAGTTTTTTAATTGCAACCACTTTGGCATAATCCACTTCCAATCCTCTAAAGAAACAAGATGGCCAAGAACTATTCCTTCTTTCACTATGAAGAGATATTTTTCTATTTGAGCACAAGATTTTTCTCTTCATATTTTCAGAGTACCTTAGATAAATTTTCAAGACAATAAACAAAGAATATTCTAAAGATAGAGAAGTCATCTATAAATACCTCCATAAGTCTATTGTGGACCTTTTTAGACCTTTACCTATATTAAGAGGATTGATTTTCTTTTTAGCATAAGACTTATTAGCTTTGTGGCATAGTTGGTAACATTTTCATCAAACTAGCTAAGTAGGGCGCTGAATCTAGTTTCGAGTGTTTCAAATTTGACTTTTTAGTCTGCTTACCCTTCCCACTTTTGTTTTGGGTTTTTAGTAGAAAACCTAGAAGATGAAGTAGAAGAAGGACCGTCGTTGTAGACTTATATGCATATACAGGTGTAGAAAGGACCATCGTTGTAGATAAGTCTAGAAGCCACAATGATGGTCCTTTTCCATTGCAGAAATTATACCTAACCTGTATATGAAGATAAGTCTTGAAGTCACCTTTAAGCTTATACCTATCCTCTTTTACAAATATAGGTGGTAATCCGAAAAGAAAATTTTCTTTCAAATAATCTACGCTACAGTCATTTCATCTAGAATAGGACAAGTTCAGGGACTTCACATTCATTAATTGTTGTGTCTTGTCCATTTGAAACTCATTTGCCCCCATCAAAAGAGATATTATCACATAGATTAGTATACTAAGTGCATCCGCCTTGTCAAGTTGGTGGTGGAAACTTTAGTTTTCACTGTCATTGTACGCTAAGATAAAAATTCCACCGTTCTCGAGTTGACAAGTAAAGCCAATAATTATTGCTTTAGCAATGGTTTTATCATTATGGCCTTTTAGCTTAGCCGTAGATGCGTACATGAGCAAATATTTTACAACTGTTTTGATTTGATTTCGAGACATCACATCAATATTCCATTTATTAGTATTGGATTCTTCATCGAATTCTTCAAATTCTTGCTAGTCTTCAATTCCAAGATCAATGGGGTAGGCCTAGAGTATAAGGCATGGTTAGTGAAAGGTTTCTTTTAAAGGGTAATTTGTTAATGTTATAAAACTATCGGATTTCGATTCTTTATCGAATTCGATATTCTCCTTCGGAAGGGTAGAAATAATGGTCTTGACACTGTCATCTAAGTTTATTTTTCTAAGAAACTAGGGGGAGGTTCCAACGTAGCACTATCCTTTATACTCCCAGAACTTTCTGTTCTGTCTGAATCTTTTTTGTTAGTGTATAGTTGAAAATTAAATAAAACATACCAAGTTTAATCGTAACAGGCAATTCCTTTTTAAAAATTGTAGTCAAATTGCAATTATGCAGGCGGAAGGACATGCATGTGTCAGAGAATGTTGTGTTGTTCTAGATTATCAGTAATTTATTGATAATTTTTTCTGTTTGCTTGACCAAACACTCTTTTCGTGCATTGTTAGCATGCAGTTGGGCTGTCAATTTTATTGCTGGGTTTTGCCCTCGTTTTATCCTACTTTAGGGATATATTAATTTATGTTGGATTATAGGTAAAAAATTGTAGTTTATTAGATATTCGCTTGGCATACTGTCTATATTAGGTGTTGTCTGGGGAGTAATTTATGAAGCTGGAAGCGTATAAAATTAGAGAATGTTTTACCCTATATTTGGAGATAAACCATTTATATTTATATAATAATGACAAGTAGGTGGCCGTCAATTGAGCAAGAACATTCTTAAAAGACAATTAATCATGCTTAAAAGACATGATGTCACTTGGTGCAAGAAATGACGAATTAGTTACGGGAAATGATTTTGCTACGAATAAAGGTTGTTTTAGGGTTTAAGTTTAAACCTAATCGTTCATTAATGAAAATTCACATATTTTAATTTACATATTACTTAATTAGGATTATTTGATGTAATGATTGGTGTTTAGCACAATTTATTCTTCGGGTTTAAGCCATAGCTGTAGTGTGACAGCTACTACCGCAACTATGTGCATAGTGACGCGATGACCAATCACTAGTAAATCCTTGCCTATATTTTATTTATTCTTTTGCATGTCCTGTCCATCTACATGTCTATCTATATATATCTATAAATCCCCTATGGTCAGGAAAATCAATAATTCGGGCTCGATGCATTATAATTTAATTATTATCATATATAGCTAGTAGTGCGACAACCACTCCGGCAACTATGTGAATAATGACGCAATGACCAATCACTAGTAAATCCTAGCCTATATTTTCTTTATTCTTTCGCATGTCCTGTCCATCTACACATGTATCTATATATCCACATGTCCCCTATGGTCAGAAATGTCAATAATTCGCGCTAGATGCATTACTTTTTAATTATTATAATACATAGCCAACTAATATGCTATATATTTTTATTTTCAAATCATGATAAAAAGACATTATGCTAATAAAATTCAAGAAACTGAAAAAATGACTACGAAATTAAACCACCAAAGGTATGGATGAAAATACGGCAGAACATGCATCTATGCAATTAATCGATGGATTAGTAGTGATCTAACAAATACTTTGAATTGTGTGAATTAATAATGCCACGGACCTTGAAATGCTTTGTCCCGTTAAATATATTATCCAATAGTTGAAACCGGCCACAATATTTTCCACAGGTCAATTCAAAGTATGTATGTTCCACTAAAGTTCAATTTATTACTATTAAAAATTCGTTTTGAACATAAAGTTTAATTATTAAATTAGTTCTGAAAAGTCATAAAATCTTTTGTTATACTGTGCCTGAACATGCCATCGATGCGGACGAAGAAGAAATAAGTTGTCTGCAATTAGTGGGCCAAAACTCGAACAAGTTTCAAGCATGGAAGAAAGCCTACGTAACATGTGTCCTGTTGTGACCTAACCCTACATCTGCTTTGTTTTTTTGGGCCATGTATGCTTTATGCGTTTGTTCACTTTAGTTGACAGTGTAGGACACACTATTTAATTTAATATATATTTTAATTAATTAAAATTTTTGATTAAATAAAAATTTATTATTAAATTCTAAAATTATAAAATAAATAATCTTATATTGAAGTCATTATTAAGTAATTAAGAGATTAAGAACTACATATCTATTATTCAGATTACTATTTTAATTTTAATATTTTATTGAATAATATCTATAGTAAAGTTATAATAGAAAAATAAAAATAATCACCTTAATAGTCAACTTTAATAACATGATTATTAAGAATTAATTAATTTATACAAAAATTTTTATCATTTAAAATAATCGTTTAGATTATAATTCTATTTAAAAAAGTGAACATGATCTATATGATTAGATGAGATAAGTTATTTTATCAATTTTAATCACAAACTTACTTTGATAGATAAAAATATGTGGTATACATAATAAATACATTATAAAATAACTAAAATCATAATTCTTCATAATAATAAAATAATTCTAAAAGACTTTATCCATAACATGTAACCCAATTTAATGATTTTATAATAAACTTTTATTTAATCAAATGTTTTAATCAATTAAAATGAATATATGATTAAATAAAATAAAATAATATATCTTATATTGTCTCTCAAAATAAATATACTCTAAATATATTAAATATCAGTGCATATATAGATTTAAAATGGAATGGGTCGAGCGTCAAGCATCATTACTTTTGGATTTATTTTTAGATTGTCTGGTTTCCTGCGGTGTCTTGGAAGGAAGAAAAAAACGAGAGATATGACAACTTTGGTATATTTATTACATGGCATTTCAAAAATATTTTCATTATCAGTTACCAGTTGAAAAATAGAATTCGAAGTAAACTAATAAGATCATGATTGAATGACAACTCATTCTATAGAAATGTGCTTTAAACCTTTTTCTAACTCTCTATATTTGACTGCTCAAAATTATTTTCTTGAACTTGTTTTGCATTCATTTTTTATTTATAAGAAAACCAAGATTGTTAATTTTTTTAAAAATCCTCTTTCTTTTTCTATCCTGAATTTAATATACATATATATATATATATATATAAATATTTATATAACATCATTATTTATCTTTAAGTGTTTTCCTCTAAAAGCCTGGCATACGGAGACATGTATTTCATATAAATTTCTATTTCCTGAAATTTTTTATTCTCTATTTTTGAAAATCAATTCTGAAAAATAAAATATCCCTCCAGTTCTAGCCTAATATTTAAACCCTGTTTTCAATCAACAAATTCCACCATAATATTTTACCATGTGAAATAATAATTGTATCCTTAAGCTTACTTTATTGCGTTCTTATTTATAAAATTATATCTGGAATTTACTTTTTGAAAAAAGAAATTATCTGTCCTGCAAAGACAAATCAAGATAATTATTAATTCCGCAATTGAGATCTAAGAATAGGTTCAAATGAAACATAAGGCATGCAGATCTAGCCTTTTTTTAAATTAAAGTAGTCGAAAAGTCTTTTTGCTTTATTTGTTCAATGTCATCCAAAAGCCCAAAGCAGAAAATTTAAATTTCCAATCAGATTGTCATTAGTATGTTTTCCATATTTATATATATATATATCACTTTTTGTCATCAATAATTAATTTCCCTTTTTTTGACAGTGATTGATATAATTATGGACTCCACTTAACATCTGTGGCCCAAAAACTGTCTCGCCCATCACAGCATGGACTTGGACATTTCACATTTTTCGGCAGCCACGAGTTTAGCCCAGACCTGTTTCTTCGAACTAGTGCTCCACCGAAAATGGTCTGAATTTTTAATATAAAGAAATTACACCGTTCTCCTCTCACATTTGAATTAAATATAATCTCACATTTGAATTAAATATAAGACCTTCCATCACGTTTGAAAAATTACAATAACTTTTTATGTGTTGACCATGTTAATCAAAATTCATCGAAAATTGATTAAATAATTAAAATACCATAACTCGAAATGACTAAAGTGTAATAAAAAAGAAGGATAATTACACTGTCCTCTTGAGGTTAGAAGCATATACAATATCCCTTTAAGTATGAAAAATTACAAAAATCTCCATTGTATTAAATATGTTGACTGAATTCTGATGAAAACTAATGAAAAAAATGGAAATGTCTATAGTTCGAAAGACTAAAGTATAATAATAAAATTAAAATTCAGAAATTGTGAAAATGATTCTTTTACCCTTTTAAGTATATGTTTTATACATTTATGATTTACATGTTTAAAATATAAAATTTTTTTATAAAACTTATTTTTAAATACATTATATATTTCAAAAAAAATATTATAATATCTTAATTGCAAGATATTCTAAATTTTATTTTATGACATATAATTCTTAAAATATATATTTTTTAATCAAATAATCTATTCGGAATAAGTAACAATTTTTAAATTTTAAATTTTTAATAAAAAATAAATCTTTATTTTTCATTTTTATGAAATTTTAAATTTATTTTTGAGTTAGAAAATAATTTTTTTGCCTTATAAAATAAATCTTAAAAATTATTTTTCTATTTTAATTATAAATAAGAAATTATTTTACTATGTGAAAATAAATGTTAGAGGTATGCTTTTGTTATAAAACGTTTAAAATACATAAAAATTTTAAAAGTACAAAATTATTTAAAAAATATAAATTATAAATATAGAAATATTTATTTTTTACTTTATTGTATAAAGATCTTAGAAATTTTATTTTCTACCTTATAAATTTTAAATTTGAAAATATAGATTTAAAATTTTCAATTTTTCTAAAACATTGAAGATAAAAACTTAAAATTTCTAAAAAATATAAAATTTAAATTTTATAATATTTCTCTACAATGTTATCAAAAAAATATAAAAAATAGATTTTATAAAATTATAATAAGATAATTACAGCGTCTTCATCGAGGCTTGAGCTATTTACATAATACCTCCTTAGAAAATTTGGGTCAACTAGCTCCGAAGTCAATTGAGAGTAAAATTTAATTTCGCATGAATTTTTTGCTGACATCATTATTTTTTGATTACTCATTTGTTGAATGAACTAAACTGTTAGTCAAAGAAGTAATTTAGAGAAGTTAGCATAATTTGTTAAATGTGAGGTGAGGTTCTTGTATTTAATTCAAATGTGAGAAGAGGACGGTGTAATTTGTCTTTTAATATAAATCATAATAAGCGCGATAAGTGAGTATTTTAATTTATTTTCATGCATTTATACATATTATATTAATATTTAGTTTCTACATATGTATATATGAGTGTGTATATATACAAGTTCGAGGAATATGTGAGGCATCGAGAAAGTCGAGAGCATATTGAAGTTGTTATTAAGGGTGCTTAGTAGTCTATACCCTCAAACAGGTAACCATAAAGAAAATGTACGATGGAATCATAGCTAAGAAACCTCCATTGATTTCTACGGATCAAGAACTCTTCTATTTTGATCTCCTCACTGACCATTGGAAAAGCAAGGTGTAGAGAACTCCAATATAAACTTGAATACTATTTTGTAATATTTTTTGTATTTGAAGAATCTAAAATTAATATTCAAAACATCAAGTGTCTGTAACTTTGATAAGGAACATTGGAACTCCAAGAGGGGACACTTTGATTATTTCAAATGGACTAATTACACAAGTAAAAGCAAGGAAGATTAAAGACGCTAGTCATATTGTTGGCATATCATGGACAATATTTAATTTGATTAAACTTTCCTAACTTATTAAACTTTACAAATTGATATTTTTTTATTAATGGATTTGACAAATTTGAACAAAGTATTTTGAGGTCATGGAAATGAGCTAAGAGAGCCATCGGAGAAATCCCTTAATGCCTAGTGACGTGAGTCAGCACCATATCAAAATTAAATTTATAACTAAATCTAATACTGTAGTGAGTATAAATTTCGTCCCCACGAGGAGGTGTTTTGTATCTATTGATTGAACTAAATTCTTATAAGTCAAGGTTCAAACTTGCAGCTAAAGTTATAATTAACTAAATAAAAGTAAGTATTTGAAATAAAGTACACAAGACTAAAGTGATAGAGTATCAGTAGTTGAAGTATCTAACTACTTATGCTGTGTTAGTTCTCTACGTACGCCAAATCATGTTAATTATCAATTCAATTGCACTGATTATAATTTGTCAATCCTAAAGTCTATAGGGTAATCTTCCAAACTCTCCTATAACTTCAACTTAAGATTCTCGCTGGTTTCCCAAGCTAAATTAAGTCAAGAGATTAAGTTTGATTATTAACAATCGATACTTGCATTAATTCCACAATTCACTCCTATTATTATCATAAAATTAATGTTCACAAATTGTATATCTTACGCATAAGTTTCACTTCTATTATTTTTCGCACAACTACAAATTAATTAGTGGATTCCCTAGTTATTATTCAAAACAAAAATTAGATGAAATTATGTAAGGACAATCAATCACAACTCATATATACATATTTCGCCAATCACGAACATAAGCAATTAGAAATTTAGAAACTCATGTTAAATTTAAACAAAACCAATTTTAAATTGTTTATCATCCAAACAACCATGAAAACAATAGAACAAGTCTAGCTAAACTTAGTTTATATGTCCTGCGTTGTATGGGGAAATAAACTCTCTTCAAATCTTAATGTGGATTCCTCCTACAACTTTCGATATTGAGTTCTTATGTTCTTAAGAGTTTAGATAAGTAAAATTAACTCTTACCTCTTTTCCAATATGTGGAGAATATAGTTATATAGTATCTAAGGTTTGTGTATGAGAGGAAAAGACAAAAAAGTCCTTGAAAAATCATGCTAGATCATGGCTTAAACATCTGTTGCTACACCTCTTGTGGCCACGAAGCCTTCTTATGCAGTTGTGAGTCTTGAGATTTACATAACGTTGATAATTGTCATCTATGGTTGCACTAAACCACCTCACGTTTGTGACTTTCTACCTTGCAGTCACAACACTTGCTTGCGAAAATTCTAGTGTGGTTTGTGATCCCATTTTGCTAGCACGCCTAAAGCCCTCACGCTAGCAATCTTCACCTCCACAACTGTGACCATAACTCGCGGAATTTCCAGAATGAGTTATAGTTGGCTCTCGTAGTTGCATTTCCCCCTTTTGCAGTTGTGGCTCTCTCTTTCACGGTTGTGATGTTGGCCTACAGACATAAATTCACATTTTAAGTAGGAGATGTCCAAAATTAATAATTAACTTAAAATTTGCACTTTTTCACCTCAAAATCATCATATTTAATAAAATTCATGCATGATAATGCATTTTTTTTTATTTTAACCCACATGCATACATAATTCAAGCACAAGAGGAGTACAAATTTACTATAATTTTATATGTTATTACACTCCCACATTTACTCATTTGTTTGTCCTCAAGCAAACACTTTCTCTTAATTAATTTATTAATGCATAAAATCATGAACTTGGCTACTCTTCTTAATTTTAGAAGTCAAATATATGCACCCGTTACTTAGTCCATCATCATTCAAGATCATAGCACTTTTAACCTAAATACTTACAACATGAATTCCTATGTGTATATAGCACTCTTCAACTCCCAACCATTTGATTATTCTATAGTAATTCTAAGATAATTAAATCTAAGACCTCTCACTGTAGCCATTAAGTTGCTCTTTTTGTTCAAATTCAATCAACATCAATTATAACTAGAGAACTCGTGTGGGATAATAATTTTTTTTTATCTCCACTTTCTCCCCCACACTTATTTCCATCGTAACTTGTTAGCTTTAATTCTTTCTTAAGTAGTTAAGAGTCTTTCTACACGAAGGTAAACAAAGGTCACTGTGCACCTTTAGTCAACCCACAACTAACTCAAAATGCTTGGCATACTTATAATTAGGCAACCTTTTAAGCGAGAATAACCAGGGGTTTCTACACAATCCTAATTACTCAGTTGCACCAATCAGCAGAGTAAACTAATTTGTCTCAGCTCGCATTTATTTTCTTCTTCTGAGATTTTTTTTCATTCAATTTTTTTGAAGTCCTCACTTGCATTTTCTCAATTAATTTTCCTCATTTGCTAGGTACTTTGTCAACACCAAAGGAAAGGCTTATATCCCTAACTCAATCATCTCATCCTCATTATAGAACTTCTAAAACAGTCTAGCAATCAAGAGTAAAAATAGTGTGTGCTCAATCAAATAGGAACTATGACTTCAACATTAAATCTAGCATGCTCATCTCAAATATAATGAAAGAATAAAGCAACACAGATTTGCAAGACGTTCATTAGGAATTAAGTACAATGGCCACAAGTTCAAGCCAAGCTAATGCTATCAATTTAATCATAAAAACCACACTTGCATGCACAAAGTTTCAGCACTCATATCACCTGCAATAACTCAATTCTTATCTAAAGTTTTTCGATTCTTCTGCCCTTCCCCACACTTATCGTACTACCACTATTAATCATATTATCATAAATAGCATAAGGCAACATAGAGCAAGGCAACCTTTTAGGGTGTGACAAATGTTATTCTTCCTTCTTCTTTGAGCTTTTTCATGCAAACACATTTACCTTTTTTTTTCCCAAAATCTTATATTAAAATAAAAATATATAATCTCCACGTAACACCAAACAAGCTGACATAAACACAAAATAAAAAAATTGAAAACAATAAAATGATAGCTTGGGTTACCTCCCAAGATATGTTGTATTTATTATCTGTAGCTCAAAATAGTATTTATAGTTTAAGGTGGTTTAGTTGAGTCTTTGGAGATCCACAATCCCACATAAGTTGCAAATCTTTCTTACTTTTTCCTCATTCTTTTTTTCTTTGTTGCTCTTTTCTTTACACTTAGCTCTTCCTCATGCCCTTGTGGTTCTTCCCTTTTTCTCCCTTTTTCACTCGCATATTACTTTCTTGTGCACCTTTATCTCATTACTCTCATTAGTAACTTAGTTGACCAACTACATTATGGAGATATTTTCTTCTATCTTTTGTTTGTATGTGGTCGAAGGTATAGTGTACATATAAAAAGTTACCTCTTTTGGGCTTGTATGCAATGTAAGACTACTCTTCTCCATGTCAATCATAGCTTTGGCAGTAGTTAAGAAGGGTCAGCTTTAGATTATGTTGTGCTTTCTTTTACCTTCTATATCTATTACAATAAAATCCATTAGCACAACCAAATTACTTACCTTGATGAAGATGTCCACATGGCCAAGTGGTTTGGTCATTGATCTATCAAACCAACTTTAGGTTCATGCATGTAGGCTTCACTGACTCCATTCTAAGTGCTTGGAAAGTAGTAAAAGGCATCACATTTATACTAGTATTTAAAATCACATAAGGCATTATCAAACAAGGTGCTTCCTATTGTGCAATAATAAAAAAACTCCCTAGATCCTCCAATTTTTGTGGTAAAATCCTCTATCACTCAAGGTATTATTAATATCATCCAATTTCCTTTTTTCTTCTTGCAACATCTTCCAAACACTTGACCACACTGGGGTTTCTTTTAATCTCTATAGCTAAAGGGGCATTTACATTTAATTTTTTAAAATCAACAACAAATTTACTTACTAGTTCCTTTACCTTCGTTGGAATGAGCCTCTAGAGGTATGGGATTTTTGATTTATATGGTGCTAGGATTTCTCTATTTTCCTTCTCAATAATAGTGGGTTGCACCTTTACCTTCCTTTTCTCCACAAGAGGAGTTGGTACCTCTTCATTCTTATGGATAATTATCTTTATACTTTTGACATGTTCAATTAAATTATTCTCAGTAGTGCTAGGTAGCATACCTGGGGGTCTATAAGTCATTTCTTTTGCGAGTTGCCCAACTTGCACCTTCATTTTTTGGATGGATGATTGCTGATTTTGCAGAAGAGTGTCAGTTTTATTTATATAATCCTGTATAGTCTTAGCAAAGTTACCTATCATTTCATTAGTTGACTTTGCAAGATTTTGGACTATTTCTCTAATGGCTGCTTTTTTTCTTGCGATGGCAATAGTGCTCAGAAGCCTGCTGGATTCTGTGAATTTTTCTAGGAAAACTTTGGATAGTTCTTCCAACTTGGATTATAGGTGTTTGCTTACAAGTTGTTGCCTTGCGCTTCTACATTACCTACATAATTCACTTATTCCCTTAGCCTATTACTTGTCTTTTCTCTCTACACTCATGTGTAGGAGGGGATCCTGTATACATATCACAATTTTGAATCAATGAAACTGGAGAAGGTGTGTATTACTTACAAAGACATTGTCTATTTTCTTGGACAAAAGCTCCCCTTTTGCTGCAAGTTCCGTCATTGTATCTACTTTGTGCACATCAGCAACCCTACGTGTTGTGGCCCTCTTAGATAGTTATTGGTAAGTATTAGATGACCCGATATATCACTATAGAAAGTTTGTACATGCATCTAGAGTAAATATCCATATTGTAGGCAATTTCTAAGAAACTCCTTAAATAGTAACCATACTTCAGGTAATGTCCCAAAGCCAAGTTGTTTGAAGATGCCAATCTCAAACCTTAACTGTGCAGTCTTAGCAAGTGGGAAGTATTTAGTTAGAAATTTGTTTACCATGTCCAATTGAGTAACAATATTCCTAGGTGGTTATGATTGCAACTATTGTTTTGCTTTATCCTTGAGAGAAATGAAAATAATCTCAATTTAATTGCATTGTCAGAAACTCCATTAAATTTTATAGTGTCACACAATTCAAAAAAAGAAGCGAGATGTGTATTAGGGTCTCATGTGGGGCTCCACCAAATTGGTCAGACTACACTATATTAATTAGTCCATGGTTCAATTTAAAGTTATTGGTGTTCATTAGTGGTCTCATAATTTCAGTCATATTTGGGTTTATAATCGGTTGCACATAATCTCTAATGGCTCACTAGTTTGGTAGAGGAGGAAGTTCTTGTGATGGTGGTTATTTTCTGTTATTTTTTGCTAATGTTAGAAAAGAGTTCTATATCTATAAAGAGTACACTCAATCTCCGGATCAAAATCAAAATCAATGCTCTTACTCTTACTCATGCAATTGTCTCTACAAACAATAATTCAACCCATTAAGTAGTAATGTAACTAGAAAAGTAAAAAAAGAATTAGAGAAAGAACAGATAAAGAAAGAAACAAAAAGAAAAACAAAAGAAAATTAGTGGCCTAATCTAATAATCCCTGAAAGTGCTCAATAGCACTCGTCACCCTCCCTAGGAACAGTGTCAAAATTTGACGTGGGTTATAACCACACTAAAATTAAATTTATAGTTGATTCTAATATTGTGGTGAGTACAAGTTTCATTCCCATGAGGAGGGGTCCTTTGTCTATTGATTAAATTAAGTTCATATTAGTTAGGTCTCAAAATTGTAGTGAAAGTTAACTAAATAAAAGCAAGCATTTGAAATAAAACATATAAGACAAAAGTAATGGAGTATTAGTAGTTGAAGTGTCTAGTCACTTGCATTATGTTGGGTCCCCTATGTATACCAAATTATGTTCAATATCAGTTTAATTATACTAGTTGCAAATTGTTAATTTTAAAGTTTATAGGGTATTCTTTTGAACTCCTAAATAACTTTGACTTAAGATTCTTATGGGTTTCCAAACTAAATCAAGTCAAGAAATTAAGTTCAATGAATAATAATGGTTACTCACATTAATTTCACAATTTTATTCCCATTATTTTCTTCTAATTAATCTTTACAAATTGTATGCTTAGCATGCAAGTTAATTAATGGATTCTCTAATTACTATTCAAAACAATATTTGAGAATACTCATGCAAGGATGATCAATTACAATTTATGCATGTATATTCCACTAATCACAAATACAAATGACTAGAAAGAAATTTAGAAACTCATATTAAATTCAAGTAAGACTAATTCTAAATTGTTCATTATCCAAACAATCTTGAACACGATAAAAAAAGTCTAGCAAAACTTAGTCTATATGTTCTGTGTTGCGTCGGGGAATGAACTCTCTTCAACTTTTAATGTAGGTTCCTCCTTATTCAATCTTTAATCTTGAGTTCTTACGTTCTTAAGTGTTAAGTTAAGTGAGAATAAAAAATATGGAAACAAACATAGCCACTGCCAGTAATTACAAGAATATGTCACTACTAGTCACAAAACTTGGGTAGCAGTATAGATCAAAGTTAAACAGTATCATTTATGCTTTCTCCAGGGAACATCAATATTTTCCCAATGACAACATAGAAAAGTATTATTATTGAGACCCAAGCTACTGGTTATACTTCACATGTTAGGAACTAAATTCATAATGCCACTGGAATCAAAGGGATGATAAATGACTTTATAGCATTGTTTCTCTGGTACCAAAAATAATAAGCACTATAGTAAAACAGGAGTAAGGCATCTGCACCAGCTAAAATAGGTTAAGTGCTACACAACCGTCGAAATTTCTATCATAACAGCCAAAACGAATTGTTCTCCAATTAATTATGCTATTCAATTAGGCCGACCTCCTTTTGCGAACCATTCTATGTTTGAATCCAATCATGATCCATCAAAATCAATTATTTCAAACGTATTACACTTTAAAATACTACTTTTTTTATTTTTATTTTTATTTTTTTTACATTTTTCTAAGTTTCTATGCCAAATTTTCATGTTCCTAAATTTCGATGCAAAAATATTATTTTTTATTTTTGATTTTTGTTGACTTTGACAAAAATTTTTATCTCTACTAAGTGTGTTAATAAATCAAGATACACAATTTGAATTTGAGTAGACTTAGACAATATTTTTGAGATTAATTGAACTCAAGTTTGAATTTCAACAAATTTTTTAAACTTAAGCATACTACTTAACAAAAGCTCTAGTTTGATTTCAAGTTATGTAAAATGGAGAAACAATTATTGAGTTCAAGCTACCCTAACTTATTAGTTTCACTAATTACTACCATTCATAGACTATTGCGGAGGAAGGATTAAATCTCGACTTCTCAAAATCATATTTGTTGCACTTTTTCATAATTGCAGACCGATGATAGCTTTATCAATCTAAATTCGTTCCATTTGATTGTCCAAACCTTTGTTTATCACATTTGCCATTGGAGTTGTCCAAGGGACTGAAGAACACTTAATAACTCCAATATCCCCCACTCAACACAGTTGAGTCGACCCAGCACCCGGTCATAGTAGTGAGTGAGGGAATTTTGATATGTGTTCACATTTAGATACTTAATTGGCCAATTCTACAGTGCTTTTTCACCTTCCTTTCTTATTTCTACTTTATATATAATTAGTGCTTTTATTAATGACATTGATTATTTAATTTTATAACAAATTTAATTTTTATTTAATCATTCTGTAACTTAACAATAGTATAAAAACATAAAAATAAAATATATTATATGACAAGAGTATGTTAAAATCACATTTTATTTTACCTTATTTTTTATTTGTTAACAATTGTAGTTAATTATTATCAACACACATGATGGGAGTCAAACATATGATCTTATTGAATGAATAATTTTGTTACATTAACTTTATTAGGCTTCTATATATTAATTAAGAAAATACCCTTTAATGTATAAGGAAAAAGGTTGGTAAAAAATAATACACTAATTAATCAACACCAAATTGAAACTTATTTTAGAACTCAAATATAAGGTAAAATTAATAAAACATAAAAACACAATTGTAAATTAAAATCTTCAATTAATGGGCAGAGGCCTCGCAATTTCCCAAGCAAGTGACCATATCAAATGGCCCTTGAACTGCATAATAAACAATTATCGGAAAGATTTGTTGTAGTATAAAAGATGGCATCATGTCTCATACACACTGCCATTTCTGCCCTCTTACAACGTATTTGGCTAGTTATTGTTCCACAGCCGGCCTTCGTTCTCAAGAAATCCTAAAAAGAAAGTAGACAAAACTTCGTTGAAAAGAGGGCCAATCTTCGTGCCTCTGTGTGAGTGCGAGAATGGGGAGTGGAAGTCAAGATTCCTTGTCTGGAAAGCAGGTCACTTTCTAAGAAAGCCAGACAAATACAAGATCAAGATGCTAACCAACCTTCTCATAATCTACATCTTCACGGGTCCTTACACCAACTCAAAGTATCCCATTTCAAGACTTTCCCAACTCTCCAGCCTCCCCCTTTTGGACTGCACCATCCTCTTGATCAAACTTAACGCCACGCAAGATGAACTTGTTGCGAGCCGGTCAAAGATTGCAGGCTTGCAGAAGGAACTTAAGTCAGCTCATTCTCTGGTCGAAGAGCTTGTTAATCAGCTCTCCCATCTGAGCGAATGCATTGGTGAAGCTTCGATGCCCACTAAGCTTAGCTACGACTATTTTCTTGCCGATATATTTGATGAGGCTAAGCTTGCCATTGGCCCTTACCAGCTTCCACTAGGATACAATCCAAGTTTTGGGTCAGATGAGATCTACTCTTGGGTAGGAGGGGGGTGCTTGAAGCATAAAGAAGAATTGAGGAAGTACATGTCATATCAGGTTGGAGGATAGTGCACTGTGGATGATGTTATTGCGCAGACACTGATGCTTAAGGGCTGTGAGCCGCTCCCTAGAAGGCGGTGCCACCCCAAGTCACCGGCTAATTATGTGAATCCGACTCCATTGCCACAGAGCCTATGGTCCACTCTACCAGATTCGAGCATTTGGGAGCCTTACACCTGCAAGAACTACACATGCCTAATAGAAAGAGAGAAGGCTCCAGCTCCTATGATTTCAAGGATTGCTTTAACTTAGAAGGCAGGGAGAAGGTTAGGTGGCTCTACGACGATGGAGGCCTGGATTTCGGGATCCATTAAGCTCTTTCCATGAAAGCTCATGGAACTATGAGGATCGGACTGGACATTGGAGGAGGGTCGGGGACTTTTGCTGCCTGGATGGAGAAGAATGTGACAATTATCACAATATCAATGAACTTTGATAGCCCTTTCAACAGCTTTATTGCATCAAGGGGTTTGATCCCAATGCACGTTAGCGTGTCACAGAGATTTCCTTTCTTTGAAAACACTCAGGATATTGTCCACTCAATGCATGATCTGAGCAACTGGATCCCCGATAACATGCTCGAGTTCATTCTGTATGACATATACAGGGTGCCGAGGCCCGGGGGGCTCTTCTGGCTTGATCATTTCATCTGCCTCGGCCCACAGCTGAATGCAACCTATGTACGGGTATTTGATCGTGTTGCATTCGGCAAACTCAGATGGAATACAGGCATGAAGTTGGACCGTGGCCTTGAGAAGAATGAGTGATATTTCTCTGCTCTGTTGAAGAAGCCAATGATTTGATGAGGTATCTAACTAGTTACTGGTTTTCTCAAGATCACATCCTCACATACTTGAATTTGCAGAAGAATAATCACGTTCGATGAACTCTGAGGCAAGGAGGAGACTCGTTTCCAAGAACCTTGTTTTCTATGGCAACTTTGGAAAGGGTTGAGCAAGGTAGAAATTTTTCAAGGAAGCCGTGTTCTTGTTATGGAATGCGTCTTGGTTGTTTTACCTTTAATGTTGTTCTTACAGAACACATCGGTTCAGCAATTAGTGGACATTTTATTTAGTTGGTAATCAATTTCTTGAATATAAATCTTTTTGTCCTGCTTGTCTATTGTTAAATTAATGTTTCAGATGCACCTGACCAAACCAACAAAAGATTGGCACCTCTGCAAAAGAAAAACAGTCATTCACTCATAAAATCTCTACAGTAGTGCTTTCTCTTCTTCACATGGCATTCTCCTTTAAGGTTCTTAGGTCCAAAGCAGGCTTCATTTTCAACCATGAGCAAGGAGAAATGTATCAGTTCTCCAACACATGACAAGCTTTGCGCAAGCAAGACATAAAAGTCAAATACAAATTTATAAATTTGTTCATTTCCTTGATGAAACAGCTCTACTTGGGTTCCAACCCTGATGGAGGATAAATCCCACTGTAGGCAAAGAGGCTTTCATTGCTGTATGGATGATTGAAACCTTTGCTTGCCCCTTCATGACTTGCTGAGGTTGATGCAGATTCAACATTGGGATTCAGACCTGCCATTTCCATAATGTTCTCTATCTCTTTCACAACCTGACTCATTGTTGGCCTGTTATCCCCCGACTCTTCAACGCACCACAGAGCCAGATCAACTAGTTTTTCTACACTTCTTGGTGACATATTGGAAGCAACTACTGGGTCTAAAATCCCATGAAGGTTATACATGGCCTTGGTTGTATCCATTGCTTGCTTCACTTCCCTAACAATGTATTTTCCCTTCTCTATTGGAGGCCTTGATGTCAAAATTTCCAACAGCAACACACCAAAACTATACACATCGCTCTTTTCAGTTAGTTGCTGCGTCATGTAGTATTCAGGGTCCAGGTATCCCTGATTCATAAAAATGAAAGTCCACTTCTTAGCATTGATAATTGTTGAGTTGGGAGCAGCGCGTGCAGTTTAGTCTTAAATGCTAAATTCATATTGTAGATATTCGAATGATGGGGAAGTTCTGTGCAGGTACATTTTACTGCATTTGGTTGCTTTATGACAGGCAGCTAGGTAGAACTAACAGTCATTCTTAACGTAGAAACCCAAAGATGGCAAGAGCTAAACAAGTTAGTAATATACTCACCATTGTGCCTTTAACTTGAGTTGTCACGTGACCCCTTTCAGATTCGGACAGAGGCTTAGAGAGACCAAAATCCGCTACTTTAGCATTCAAGCGACCATCCAACAAGATATTGTTTGATTTGATATCTCTGTGTATGATGGGAGGGTTTGCAAGGTCATGCAGATACTGCACCCCTCTGGCTGCTCCAAGAGCTATTCGGAGTCTTCTCATCCAGTCTAATCTGATCCCTGTCCTTCCTGCAGAGTTAATACACTATTTATGACCTTTTTCATGGTCCAGTGAGAATCATCGATCCGCAACACTCAATAAATAGAATAGATAAGTATATCCCTACACAAGAAAAGTATGCATCTGGGAACAAACTTTTTGCTACTGTTCATCATCCTGTTCTCATTTGGTTAGAAAAGGACCATTCTGTTTACAAACACCTGATGACAAATGGGCGGCTACCGTTCTATCTTGTTCAGTGTTTCTTTGCTAATTTTGTAATTTATGCATTCTTCAGCCACTAAGCTCCAGTCGAGAAAGAAAACCAAAAGTTTAGTGGTGAAACTTCAACTTCTGTCTATAGTAAAATAAGCCAAATTGCCAATGGTATTTTCCCCAAGACAGGAATTTCTGTCTTGTACGGATCACAAAACTCACTAGAAATGTCTAGCAAACAGCAGAATTTGTTAGATAAGCGGAATAGGACAGAAATACCTGAAAGACTGTCCTTCAACGTCCCATTGGCTATATACTCGTACACCAGCATTTGCTCACCCTGTTTGAAACAAAAACCCACCAGACCGACGACATTCTTGTGATGAACTCTAGAGAGGAGTTCAATCTCAGTTTTGAACTCCAGACCACCCTGCAAAGATCCGTGCTGTGCTCTTTTGATGGCGACCAGTTGTCCATCGGAAAGATTTCCTCTGTATACCTGACAAATTAATGCAGTATAATATTGTGTT
Source organism: Avicennia marina (assembly GCA_019155195.1). NCBI lineage: Eukaryota > Viridiplantae > Streptophyta > Magnoliopsida > Lamiales > Acanthaceae > Avicennia > Avicennia marina. Next base: position 8,225,181 of record CM032760.1, read on the forward strand.
TGATGCAGCCAAAGACTGATTAGGTATTGATTGGATAGGCAACTGAAAAACTAAGGAAGCTAACACAAGTCAAAAAATCATGGACATCCACGGAGCAAGTTAGGCACATAATATTTATGCGTTGGAGACATAATAACAAATTCAGATTCATATAAAGGCCCTCCACGGATTTGAAGCAAACATAAAGTATGCAGCAGCAAATGAGAATTGTTAGACAGGATTGTGTTAGTACAAAGGGAAAAAGAATCCAGAAAGCAACACTTCTCAGAACAGAGTGAAAAACTGACTTTTCCATAGCCGCCACTTCCAATGTCATTGTTTTCTGAGAAGTTATTTGTGCATCGCTTAAGTTCCTCGAAAGAGAAACTTTTTGTTCCTTTTAACTGTGGAACTCCCCCACTGTTAGCATTTGGATCCCAGGATGCTGTAAGTATGACTGAGATGGTCACAACGGCTGACACATTATATGTTAGCAGAAGTTAATCAAGATTGGATCTTAAACTTACCAAAAGGATCACTCTGTTTGGCAGCTGTTTCAGCTTTTCTCTTCTGGCGGAAAGCATAAACTCCTGCAAGGAGTAACGACAATAAGAGGACCACACCACCAGCCGATGCTCCGACGATCACACTTGTGTTCGTTGACTTGTGTGACCCAACTTCCTGGCCTGAAGGATATCATGAAAATGGATATCAAACCAGCATGAATTTCTTCTATGTATCTTCAAAATTTGCATGTAGAAAGATTACCTGCAAAGTATGGATAGCTGCTACCAATAAAGTAGAAGGGTCCAAATCCAGGCGGTGGCTCGAAGGTTTGATTGCTTAGCGTAAATGCAATGCCCGAAACCCCCGTGCGGTTGAAATGGTCTTGGCCAGATGGGAAGAATCGCAGATTCACTAAAAGGTAATCATTCATGTTTTTGGTCGGATCACTCAGAAAAACTGAATCCACTGGAAGGCCTAGTGCCTTAAATGTCTTCGTCAATTTTTGCTGAAGAGATGCAAAAACGGTCGGGTTTCCATAGTTGGAAAACGAAGGAGAGCGGAAATACAGAGTTCCTGTGTAGGGATACGCACATTTGCAGCTGGGGCTGGAAATTTTATCTGAAGTACAGAGAAGTGATGTGCAATTTTCTACAGGTGTCGAGTAGGAGGAATTAGACTGCCGAGGAATGGTACAGAAGTTCTGCCTAAAGCCTTCATCACATATTGGATTACCCACAAGTCTGTGCACAAGAATTAATTTCACAAGTGAGTCTTGGAAAATAGAAAGGGTGCCAGGTTAACGGATAACAATTGAAGAGTTGAACATAAACATGGAAATGGTAGTCAGCCTCTAGAATGATGAGCATTTACATGGTCTGAATATTGTAACCAGGCCGTTCAGTAAAGCTATCGATAAAGTTGTTTTCCAAATCAATCAGATATAGTTGGCTACTGGGGCTGGAGCCAATGTTCAAGGTACCATTGATCCGATTGTTCTTCAATCCACTGTTCAGATTAAAAAAAAGGGCAGGATTGATTATGTTCATGACTTTTGGAAATGCAGATAGTATAACGTCATTAGCTTGTCTAGATTGGATTCCTCTCGTGCTCACTTACACAGTTTGCAACTGAAAAAGGCTGAACAGGGAAACTGGAAGTGGCCCTTGAATTTGCGTGTTTTCCATGATACTGCAAGTTTAAATTTGTTATGTCAGGTCTGTTGCAACATCGCAAAAAAGACCTCCTTGACGAGGAAATTAACAAAGAGACATACACTGAAGTCAAGGACTGCAAAGATGTAAACCATGGTGGAATATCTGTAGCATTAAACGAATTGTTGCTCATGTCCCTGCAAAGTTGCAGTTCAAAATATTTTGTTAATTTCTTTATTGAAAGTTAACAACTGTTTAATACCTTCTACACGTTTTGGGTTCAATTCTCATGTGTATTCGAACCAAGACCAAATATTTCTTCAATAGTAAAATGGATGCAACTTACACATAGTTCAGTGCACTCATCCCAGTTAGGTCAGGCAAGGGTCCTGTAAGCTTATTGTTTGCCAAGAACCTGAAACATTCAATTGGATGTGTGGTTTACAGAACTGATGCTGGATGTAACAATTCACAGACAGCACCATGGATAAAGTCATCAAGTTGTTGCTTTCATTTCTACTTACAGCTCTTGGAGAGAGGTAAGGTTGCTGAGATTTTGCGGAACAGATCCCTTTAAAGAGTTCATATCAAGTCGCCTGTGGCAATTGTAGGATACTTGTTTTAAACTTTCTCACGGAAAGGGGAGCCTGAAATAATGATGCTGCAGAAAGAGGGTAATGCAACTTACAGAGCCTCTAGAGTCTGGACAAGGCCCAGTGTGGAAGGGATGCTTCCTGTTAGCTGATTGTTTTCGAGAAGCCTACTCAAGCAAACTTTGTGAGAACAAAGAAATTATACTCATCTGGAATGTTGAAGAACCAGAACCTACTAACTTCATTGTTTTTCTGCCTATGAAATTTCACCTTTACTTTTGGAAGAGTTTAAATTTATGTTGTAGGGGCATGCTGCTAAGAGCGAGGTTGATAGGGGCAGAAAAAATTTCATGTTATAACATCCAACCGGCATTTCCTTGGGGCCAAAGCTTTGAAGTTTAATCCAAGGATACCCTCTTGGTAGGCAAAATAGAGTGCAACAAAATAAAAAAACATTTGTGTCCTGATGGAAGTGTTAATTACGAAGGCATTATCCTCCCCATGTTATAACAATCAAACGTAGGAATGGACACCATCTAAGTCATCTATCAAACAGAAACCCAAGTTGTGTTGAAGTGAAAAATACTAACATGTGTTTCTCCCCCCTCTACATTAGATAGTCAGTTTGAGACATGTTTAGAGGTGCTTACAAATGTATCAGGGTCAAATTTGAATTAAACAGCTTTGGTGGTATTTCACCAGACAACTTATTGTTTCCAAAATGGCTGCATAAAATTAGTACGAATTCTAGTCAATACAGAATCATAAAAGAAAACTGAATGAATAATGTGTGAAGCAAATATGTACATACAAGTGCTTTGTGTTAACCAGCATATCAAGTCCAGGAGTGCTTCCATCAGAGACGGGGAGTGTTCCACTAATCTTATTCTCAGCAATATCAAACCAATAAAGATTTGATAACTTACCGATGGAAGGTGGGATCGCAGCAATGAAATTGTTAGAATTGAGTGACCTTTTTGGATACATATATGGAGTTAGATATGCAATACCATTGAAATTTAACGGGAAAGACCACTATTAAGCAGGAAAAATAGGTCATTCTTTGATCCTTACAGGAACCTCAACTGTTGTAGAGATCCTATGGATTCAGGAATGGGACCAGAAAATCCGCAGCCAACAAGAATTCTGCAAACATGTTACAATTTTGTAAATTTAGTGTGTTATGTACAGTAACTGACCATTATAATATCATACGATTTTCTTACAAGCTTGTTAGCTTCGTCAGATCTCCAATTGCAGGAGGAAGAGGTCCGGTCATACCTTTATTATATGATAGATCCCTGTACATAGAGAATCTAATAATTGTAAAAGGCATAGAGGAATGCATGCTGACGTTTAGAGGGATATCAAGAAGATTTGTATGCTCGAACATGTAAAGCGCAGTACAGTTGTATCAGCAACAATTATCAGATCAATGCAGCATCGTATGGCTTTATTAGGCACTGAAGTCGTGACTTATAATTAGTAGATTGCGTACAATGAAATAAAGCAATTAGACAAATGATACGAAATGGGAAAAGGTTTGTAAAATCTCACAGACAAGAGTATAAGGAAAGAAAGCTGAAAACCTACAGGATCTGCAACTCGGATAAGCTTGTGATGTCTGATGATAGCTTACCCCTCAAGTTGATGTTTGCTACTGTGCTGAAAGTTGGCAAGAAGGAATTAAACAGATAATCCAACACTTGAATTTCTTTTTGCACTGTCAACAATAGAGAAGTATTTACATCGACACAATACGATTGTTAAAGCATCTAATTCCGTCCCAACCACCTCCACAAGGATCAGCCCCTTCCCAATTTGGTGGAACATTATCCCAAGTATCTTTCAGGGATTTTAGCCGGACAACTGCATGACAAACAAACAAATTCCTTTACCAGAGATTGGGTTCTGAGCCACTGGCTCCAATATGTCTAAAGGAGTTACAAATAAGTGGGACCACAGAACTGTTTAACACTTGCAAAATTTATTTCAGGGTCCACTGAAGCAAAATGTCCTATTTCAGAGCCAGATAGGAACTCCAACGCTTACAATAGAAATGAAAGAAAAAGCAAAGATCTTTCTTAGGTATCGGAAAGCACACACACCCACACGCATCAGATATACCAGGATTGCTGTGATTCAAAGGTAATCTTTCCACGAAATTCAACCGAACTTACAGTCATCTGGATTGGTCCACGCTGATGTGAATAAAATTTCGGCAAAAGCAACCAGCAGAGGGAGATGAAACCTCCAAATCATCATTTATGTAAAACAGTATAGGTTTTCAATTACGCTGACCAAACTCTGAAAAGCTATATAACTTCAATAGCTTGAAACGATATGTACAACCTCAGAAGTAGAAACGTTCCAAATAACACCTATTTCACAACATTGAATAGTGTCTAGCTATCCAAGAAGTTGACTGCAAAAGTTCTTTTCCACTGCCAACTTATCATCCTCAAATTTCTTACCAAGTTTCATCTGATTTGTTTAAAGATTGCGGAAAAGTCTAAGGAAACAAATTTTATTTGTTCACACAAAAGCCCCGAAGTTACTGTCCTTGACAAGTTTTCATTAATTAAACTATTTTCAAGTATTTGAGCAAAACATGGGCCCAATCATAGATGTTTACTTCACCACATGCATGCTGTCAAATGTTCATCTCGTGCAAGTTGCAAATTATATACAGCAAGTTCGAAATACATGTAAAAAGTCTAACACTATGAAGAAATAGTAGAAGCTTCACTGCATCAAGTATCGGTTTAGTCAGAACATGAACTGCTGCCAAGATGCTCATGACGAGATGAACCCCTTATAGTCCCAGTAAAGTATCATTCAAGAAATCAATTCGGTGGGTCGATTTCTGGTGAAGAAATCCTGGCAAGTTGACCACACCTGCTTTACTAAAGGCAAACACGCTTTCTAAACACTTGGAAGAAAAAATCATATTAATTTAAATCAAATATACAAAAGGGCAACAGGTGTTCCGAACATGCAATTAATATAATAGCTCAATATTGTGAAGACATGCATCGTAGGTTGTAGTAAAATTGCACAGTGTTCGTGTGTCCATATTGAGATAAGCGTTTACCTAAAAGAAATGAGTCGTGGTATTTTAGGTGGATTGATAAATTACATGTGAGTATGAACAGATAATATTTATTATACTATATCTTTTAAAATAAATTTTAAAAATATTAAAATTTGAAAACTATAAACAAATTAAATATTTCGAAAAAGTGAAGATTATTTTGTTCGCATTAGTATAACAACAATCACTTTATTTAATTTATTAAGATTTTCTATACCTCAATTAATATTTACTAAAGTATTTTAATATCATGTTTCTTTATTAATTATGTTGTACATTTTTGTTAGAACTATGATGAGGTGGAAGATGATAAAAATTGTTGTCCCCATCAAAATTTTATCATTGTTTAATTTTCAATTTTGATATAATTAATTTTTTTACCAAAATGTTATATATTATTTTGTTATTTTTCTTTATATATGAGGAAAAATGCAATTTCATCATGTATATACTGCCGTTTGATAAAAACCTCCTTTAATTTTTTTCGCTATAAAAAATGTCTTGACTTTCAAAAAATTTGACAATTTTGGGAGAATTTGTGGTAATTTCACTAGATTTTCACATGCCTAATGCATTTGATCACACTCTAATTTAGTACTTTTCAACAACGGGTTATGTGTTGTTAAAGATGATGCTAGGTGGAAGGTTGATGTGTAAAAAAATTATCATTGTGTCCATCTTTTTAGAGGGAAAGCTACAACTAATAGATATTATCCTCCCCCTCACCCCTCCCATTTGAAAGCCCTAACTGGTAGTAGCTTTGTCCGCCCTACTAATTTGACCTACAACACTAAATTAAGCCTGCGTACCTACAAATTGCTTGGTTTTCACTGACAAAGGCACTTTTAAGGATAAAAGGGGAAGCAGCTCGTTGCTCCTAAATCACAAAGAGCTACAGTAGGGGTTGGAAGAACTTGTGATGAGAAAATGTCATACATTATTGAAAATGTGGATTGCAACCACAAAAGAAGAGCTGTTCTACGCACACCTTTGGCAAGCAACAGTTAGGGTAGTGCTTCCATGCATACCTACAATACAATGAGAGAAAAATTGTGAACTTGATTGGGAGGATTACTTGGGTTGATTAATTCATATTTTTTGGCAATTTGGAAAAGAGGAGGTTGTAGGTTCTTTCATCTAAGGACCCTCTAATTTGTCAAACGACAAAGGCCATTATCTTGGGGCTACTAAGGAGAATGAATGGGATGGAACAAGGGAATGCAAAGTTGAAGGAAAGAACTATGAAGCTTGTGAAGTTATTGCACTTATTCCTCTAGTCTTAGTTATACTTTTGGAGATTATAGAATTTGGAGATGATAGCATTTTTGGTAAGACAAATAAAATGTAAGGGTGAACATAATGGCATTACTGGTAAGGCAAAAGAAATGTAATGGCATGATGTGGGTGAACATAATCACTATGCATTATTTAGTTTGGTCAGACTTGTCACAACCTAAGGTTTAGGTGCTTTCATTGAACCTTAGTGGTTTATGAGCTATCTTACTATGGATGTGGTGGCAAATTTAGCTTGGATATCTACAGTTGTTGATGCATTAAAGAAGCAATACTTTGAAGATTGTGTCAAGATTAGTGCTGAGGCTTGTATATCCATTACCTCCTTATTTTGTGTAGGTTGCCTGGCATGGGATAGCAATGTAGGTGCACTCTATTTTCATCATTAGGATATAAGACAATGTTGTCTAATTCATTAGTTAAAATGAGGAAGTGCATAATAACACTTACATTTATGCCCATGCCAGGGCCAGGGCCTTTCTAGCTCTTTTTCTACTTTTTTTTCCCCTTGACCAAACAAAAGGATCCATGTTTTCAATAATATATCCTACTTAAAACGTAGAAGTTGATAGGATGCCTGAAGAGCTAACACTATCATCTATTATGATAAGTTTTAAGGTAATGCCTTACCTATCTTCAGGACTTTTTCTCTTTGGCCACATCTTCAGGAGTCTTGACTAAAATGGGTGAGAAAGATCAATGTCAATAGATGAGACACATATAACTCACTAAAATTAATGTTTATACTCACAATCCTACTTATGGGAGATTTCAATAGCCTAGGGTGTGAACTTGGTGCCTTTCCCTTCTTGCTCAACTGTAAAGGGGAATAAGGATACACTTTAATGATGGTCGGGAAAAGGACATGTACTTTCATGATGCATAACTGAAACTCATATTGCTTTGACGTATGTTAGTTTCCTAGGCAAATGTAGGGACTTCATTTGAACATTTAGTAGGCAATTGATGTTTTGCATGACATGGAGGTGTTTAAGGTGTAGTATTTAGGGATCCAATGGCATTGCATTTTAGAACTTGATCTTGACCTTTGTTTCTTAATGGAAACCATAAGCACAAATGCTAGTTAGTTGATTAGGACTACTAATAAATATAAGACTCATACTTTTTTTGATGCCATTTGTTTTTGAGTTTGAAGGGTTTCTCTAAGTGTTTTTTTTTTCTTGTTACAAGTACCAACAATTTAGTTAATGTATAGCTATTCAATGCATATGGTGGCATAATTAAAGAACATTTACACTTACAAAGAGTTTGTTTCTAAATTTGTTTAGACTAGCTTTCACATCTCTAGAAAATGAGGAATCTAGTTCAAATGAGTCCTGGCTCGCTACCCAATTTTTCTGGGCGTCTTACTATGTTGTGCCTAAGGTCACCACAAATGTTGCATGACATAGTCTTCTATTACTTTTTCAACGTCATTGTGGGGCCTTTCTTTCTTTTTGTTTGAGGCTTATCAAGGTCTCTCCTCTTGCAATTGAAGGCCACTCTACACTTCTTTTAAAATATGGAGGTAAAGGAGGAATGAAGTGAGTGTGATCCCATAGCACATCACCACATACTCTCATAATGGTAGGATATATACTTTGTTATACACACTAATTGTGTAGCATTCATATACTTTTATCAGGATTCATCTGAAACCTGCTCTAACACTTATGACATAGGTGATATCTAGCCTTGTACATAACATTGCATACATTACGCTTCTTATAGCTAAGCATATGAGTTGGCTTCCATATTCCTCCTCTTGTCATCAATCTTTAGGCACATGGATTTTGACAAATAAATGCCATACTTATATGGTAGCATTCTTTTTTGAAGGCTTCCATGATGAACCTTTTCAGTAGTTTGTTCATGTATAAGGCTTAGGTGAGACTTAGCAATCTTTTCATTTTATCCTTATAGATGTGAATGCTTAAGATGTAGGTTACTTCTCCTAAGTCTTTCATGAAGAAGGTTCCAGATAAATAGGTCTTGACTAGGCTTAACATCCCAACATCATTCCTTATCAGTAGTATGTCATCCACATATAGTACAAGGAATGTTGTTGTACTTCCATGAACTTTCTTGTAGATACCTAGCTCATCTTCATCCTTGATAAAGCCAAATGATTTGATTGCACCATCAAAATGAAGATTCTAACTCCTCAATGTTTGCTTAAGACCATAAATGACCCCTTAAGCTTGAAAATTTTATGAAATTCAATTAGACCTTAAAACCAAATAGGTACACCATATAAATGTCCTCTTAAACTATTCCATTTAGGAAGTAGTTTTGATATCCATTTACCAAATCTCATAGTCTAAGTAGATGACTATTGCAAGTAAAATTCGAATAGATTTCAGCATAGCTACTTATGAGAAGGTTTTCTCATAGTTATTTCCTTTCTTTTAACTATAGCTCATTGCCACTACCCTGTCTTTATAGGTTTGTACCTCGATAATCAAACCAAATTTCCTCTTATAAACCCACTTACATGCTATGGGAACAATTCTCAAAGGTTGATCCACTATATTCCATACCTAGTTTGCATGCATTAAGTCCATTTCAAATTTCATAATCTCTAACCACTTGGTGAAGTCCTTATCTGCTATTGCTTGATCATAGGTAAAAGGATTATCTCTATAATCATATCTCCCATTATAAAAAATGCTTGTCCGTTTTCTAAAACATAATCATATCTCTTTGGTACTTGAGAGGTTCTTCCAAATCATTACAATGATTGCATCTCATAAGGTTCCTTTTGAATAGGAACATGTGTTATGTTCTCTTTCCTTTATTCCTTGTACTTAACTTCCTTGAGCACTATTGTTCTACCTACACTACTTTCTCGAATGAACACTTCTTTGACAAAATATATGTGATACCCTATGAAAATCCTATTGTCCTTAGGTATGTAGAATTCATATCCCATAAAGTATCTAGGATATCCCACAAACCAGCCTATAATAGCCATCACCTCTATCTTGTCCGTCTTAATCTTCCTAAGATAAGCTGAACGTCCCCAGCCCCTTGAATGCTTAAAGTCTAGCTTCCTTCCATACCATATCTTATGCGGGTGGAGGGGACAAACTTAGAGGGAGCCCTATTCAAAATATATGTTGTGGTAAGTGAGGTATGTTCCTGTAAGACTATAGGTAAATTGGTGAAACTCATCATAGATCGAACCATTTTTAATAGAGTTCGATTCCTACATTTTGCTACACTGTTTAACTAAGGAGTTTTTGGTGATGTTAATTATGATACAATACCATTCTCCTTGAAGAACTCAGCAAACACAACACTCATATACTCACCTGCACGATTTGATTGTAGTGCTTTGATGTGCTTGCTAATTTTCTTCTCTACTTATTCCTTGAATTCTTTGAATTATTTAAAGGATTCACTCTTGTGCTTCATTAAGTACACATAACCATACTGCGAGTAATTATCGGTAAAGGTTATGAAGTAGAGAAATTCTTACCTTGACATTTCATTAAATGGCCCACAAATGTCAACGTGTACTAACTTCAACACCTCAGTAGCCCTTTAGACATGCCCATCAAATGAACTCCTGTCCACCTTACTTAGGATATAAGGTTTACAAGTTAGATAGAGTTCTTCTCCCAATAGGCTAATAAGCCCATGTTTCTCCAACTTGCTAATCCTTGTGTCCCCAGCATGGTCAAGTCTAAGATGCCACAAGTGCTTGGAATTTAGACCATCTCTTGGAAGTTTGTTTGAAATGGTGTTGATCACATTACTATCATCCATATTCAAGTAATAAAAGTCATTCATGAACGATGTTGTGCCAACTAATTTATTATAATAATAAATACAGCACACATTGCTTCTAAAAGAAAATTCATAATTCTCTTTTCATTAATAAAGGAATTGAAACAATGTTTTTAAACCTATTAGGCAATAAAAGATAATCTCTTACAATTAAGCTATGGCTTGATGATAGTTCTATTGAAGTGGTTCTAGTCGCGATGGGTACAACACCTAGTCCATTCCCCACCCTGATTACCACTTTGCACTTTCCAAGCATCTTACTTCCAACCTAATCTTGACGTGAAGTATAAATGAGAGAGGAAGCACTAGAATTTAAAATCCAAGAAGTAGAGAATACACTAATAGAATAAAATATTTCATAAATATGAAATTCCTTATCTCTTACTGCTTTCTTAGTAGGGTACTTGACATAGCTTCTCTTTTAGTACTTATTTTTTCCACAGTGGAAGCACTTTCCTTTCTCTGTAGGAGCTTTGGCCTTTTTGATACTCCCACTAGCCTTAGGAATGGTAGGCTGCTTTTTTGTCTTCCCTTCTTAGTTATATTAGAGGAGCTAGATGTAGCAAGAACCACTCACACCCTTTCCCCTTAATCGCTTGTTATGTAATCACCAATTTATTGAGAAGCCTAGTTAGTGCACACTTAATGTCATATGACAATTCATAATGAACTATGAGAAGGAGTCATGAAGTGACTAAAGGATCAAATCTATCTATAAATTGACATCCATGATGAAATCGAATGACTCAAGTCTCTCAATGAGTGAAATCATCTTAAGGACATGCTAACTAATGTCACCACTCTCAGCTATGCACATCTTAAATAGTTGCTTGGATATCTCATATCTAGCATAATGACTCTACTTACTATACAACTTTTGCAAATGGTACAAGATCTCCTTAGTAGTCCCTATCCCCTCGTGGGTCCTTTGAAGATAATTGGTTATCGCAACCAACATGTAGCTCTTAACCTGCAGACCGTCCTCCACCCATTTCTTATGAGTGACTTTTTCCTACTCACTAGCCTATCAACAGGGGCTTATGGGATATCGACCTTCAAAACACAGCCAAGGTACTCTAGATTGAGAACAATTCTTAGATTCCGAGGCCAGTCGACATAGTTGAGCCCAGTCAGAATATTGGCCTTAAGTAAATTTGAAAGAGGCATACACATTATTCAAATAATAATATTCTATAGAAAATAAACAAGATTTGTTAGTTTGGTTGTTATATGTGTTGCTGTTGTGATTATGGACTTTAAATCAAAATGGCCTACCATTAGATTTTTTGAATCCTGCACTCGGGTTAAAAACAAAAATTCTATTGGTAAAAATTTCTTTATAAGTGATTGGAATCTTCATTAGACATAACACACCTCTCATAAATAGTTCTTGGCATGCTAGTCCCAATAAGTGGCACTCTTGCAAACACATCTCATGTGTGGTCCCATCTTTTCTTTTCCTTTGGTCCATGGCCTAACGATGCCTTATGTAATTGATTCTTGGCATGCTAGGTCTATTTAAGTCACACTTACTAACAAACAACTCACTGGATTTGAACTCCACCCATAGCTAACTGTTCTGAAACTATAGTATCCTTTGAATGTTGCATTTAGTGTACCAAAAGTTGTAAATACACAGCTGCAATGTGACCTCACTAGTGTGATGATATCAGAAACTAAGGCTATACCAAAGGCTTCAAGCTCAGTGGAGGGCCATGACAAATATTTTTTTGTTATAACTTAATATTGTTTGAGGAAGTTTTGATGTCCATGTAATTAAGTTTCGCTTTGCACATTATCCATTTTCATGTCTCATATATCCATCATAAATAATATACAAAAATTAAAAGTGGAGGATTATGGATTTTTGGATCCAATTTAAGCCAAGATTGGATCATGCACAAGTGCTTGAAATTTTATACTATTATATAGAGATTTCTTGAATGCATTTGTCTTGGTCTTTATGGCTTTATGGGCCCTCTGCATCTTCAAACCTCGAACAGTACCAACTATTGGTATTCGCATGAACACCAACCCTTAATATCTTCGAAATATTCCAAATACACGACATGCTATAGAGAATCCTATTTTACATAGTAAAACTACGCTTATGCCCTTGCAACCCATGCAAAATTAATTATGCAAGTTATAAAAACCAAAATAAAATAAGTGCATTCATGCACAAGTGTCCTAAGTCTACAATCTAACCCTAACATTCATACATAACAATTATATGTCACATGTATAATCAAACAATTCAATTTAATGATAATTTCCATGATCTATGCATCTCATGTATTAGTTTTTGTTCCTTCAAAATAATTTTTTAAAATAAAAATTAAAAAAGAAATCTCTGTGCAGACACCACTTGCAACCATGTGAACTATTTCCATGGTTGCAAGCCTCTAGTGAACGACTGTGATAGCTGGTTACAACAGAAACCTTAGGGTTTTCTCACGAGGCTAGTCACGGTTGTGAGATGCCTTGTCATGACCGCGAGGCCCATCCTACAATTGCGAAATGAGACCATGAGGTTCATGCAACCCTACCATGATGGCATGACTGTTCAATTGAACATTGCAACCACTAGAACTTTTCCCATGATCACGATTGACAATCATGAAACTCTACAAACTTTTTGTAGCTTCAGGTTTTTGATCCAAGTTCATTTCTTTTCCAATTTTGTCAATTTCAATCACTCCTAAAACACCTTTGAAACATCTTTCATGCATCAAAAATAGGTTTAAAGTAATTTAACATAAAAACTAACATAAAACATGGAAGAATCATTAAACTTTATAGTTTTTCAAGAAAAATGGAGGCTCTAATACCATTGTTGGATTTCTATGGGATTTTCCCACAAAAATCAAAACTTCTAATGATAAATACATCATACATACACAATAGTATATAAAGGAACAAATCCCACCCATTTTTGTTGGAAAACACGTAAGATATCCTGAAATAAAGTAAAGGTGTAAACTTGTTACCTTTGGAACGCTTTCAAATGGTTTAAATGTGATCCTTAGAGTTGTGGCCCTCCAACCTCAACCTCTAGATTTTTGAAACAATTAGAATGATCATGAGCTTCTTCTACTCTACAAAACCCCTTTTATGAAACTCTAACTCAAACTACTTTGAGCAAGAAGGAATTTTAACAAGAAGAGCTTGAGAGGGTGGCTAGGAGTTGTTCTTTCTTACTTAATGTGGTTGTGCGGATTTCATAAGTTAAGATGTATTTTGAACTCTTTAAGCATCTCCTTAAATAGCTATGACACAAAGGTTTAGGACATTGGCTCCATGGGCCCTTCTATAAAGACTTTTTAATAACCCATGAACTTTCATTTATTGATCTCACTAATAAATCAGCCCATATAATCTTTAATTATTAATCTTTATTAATAATTAAAGCTCAATTTTGTCCAATTAATTTAATTTGATTAATCCATTTAATTAAATTAATTTCACTTTATGTTTCTATTTAATGATCTCATTATTAACAAAAATCATAGCAGTCTATTTAGTCCAATCCAATTGTAACTAAACAAATTATTTCACAAGTCTTCTCAAACCTCATATGCAGTCCATTAAATTAACAATTGCAATAGATTTCAATTTTATGTGGGTGACTCTTTAGGTTCATCTTTAATTGGCAACAAACATAGCTGGACGATATGGAAAACATCTAGCCTACAACCCATATTATAGCCCAATTGAAATAAAGTGAATCAGATCAAAATGAACCTTTCTAATCCTAATGGTATACACCTTTTTATCTTTTTTTGTCTCAACCAAGTGAGAATCATGGATTTAGTCAAACTCACAAACTAGGTTGTATGACTAGTTGCCATTTCCTCATGTGACAAATGTTCCTATCGAACTCTATTTCAGCACTACCTTGGTCAAGGGCTTTAGTCTCATCAAACACTAACTATATAGGAAAAATGTCTTACTTGTTTATAAAGAGACAAATCCCAAATTGAATGCACACATGTGTCCGTACAGATCCAAACAATGGCACGTTAGGCTCATGAACCTATCACATTCTAAGATAGATTTTGGCCCTTAATTCCCCCATTATGTGTTAATCATCATGGATACAAGGTAACCATGTCATCTTAGTTCTAAGGCGTATGTGCACTTAACACAATCACGAAGTAGGACGTTGATAGTCGAGAGTGAACTCCATGCATTTGCTCTATTATGTGAATCATTATCTTAATGCTCATCATCTAATAATGCATCCACATACATGTATTCTTAATGTCTCATAGTAAATGGCATGACACTTACCTTACAAATACAAAGTGTGCAAATCGTACCCAATCTTTAATGTCCTTTAAAGTGTTTGTGACTCAAACATGCAATACTTTAAGCTAATCAAGATTTTGTGCATGAGAAACTTGCTAAAAGGTAGATATGAACTCGATATTTTATTAATAATTAAGTAAAAAGTAAATATACAACCAAATGTCCTCTAGTATCTCTTATTCTGTATGGGTGTTAGAGGGTATATCACTAACAATGCTCTCATAGTTCCCAAACCAACATCATCAACTCCTATAGTTCCCATACCAACATCATCAACTCTTATAGTTTCAACATGTCTGTTAGCATTATTGTCCTTCGTTTTTGCTCCCATATTTCCCACACCAACATCTTCATTCAACCTGATTTCATTAATAATTTCTTTTTCCACATGATCATCATTGAATTTAGCATCGAAGTCTACATGCTTGTTAAACATCTCATTATCCTCCTCTCTACTCTCATGGAAGTCACTCTCCACAAAATCTTCATCACTACTTTCAAGTTTAGCCTTTTCTTCATCATCATCCTCCCACTTTCAAACTCTACAAGTCTATCCATTTCCCTACTACTAAGGTGTTTAAGGCATCTATCCTCAAATCTTGGTTGTCTAACATCAATTTAAAGTCATTATTTACAAGTGTGTAGAATCTTCTCTCCCTACTTATACCTCTTTGATCAAGAAGCCCACCAAATTTGTGATGCACAATTTGCTTGCATCTATGTTATCAATCTTCCTTACTAACCTGCCAACATGCATAGCCTTAAGGACATGAACTACTGTACACTAAAAACAAAAACACACAGTAATGGAGGTTGAATTAGGATCTGCATGTCAGAAATATATAACAAATGAAAAAAATGGAAGTTTTAGAATTAGACAAAAGCAACCTACTGTAGACAAAAAAACCCTAACAAAACAACATATGGGGGAAAAGCAGAGGGGACCCTAGACCATTACAATACTTTTCCACAACAACTTATGTAGATATCCGCAAAATGCTACTTTGAAACCATATAAACACACTATTAAAGAAGAAACTTACGGTAAAGAGGAGGTAGCAAGTTCAAATGCCTCTAGTGATGGCAAAAACCCATTTTTGTCTTGTTTTCTTCTTTACAACCTTTGATGTCCGAAGAATTCTTTATAACCACTGATTCGGTTGGATTCTTCAAGAAATTGGCCTTCGAAGCTATGAAAATCAGGGTTTTTGTTAATGGATTTATTTAGATTATAACTGTTGGAATTTGGTTTAATAAATTAAGAATTAGTCATGGTTTTCCCCTCCAAACAGCAATGCCAAGTTGCTTGGCTTTCTCTACAATTGGCGTCTTTTGTACATGTTGGACATCCAAGTGGATTTTTTTTTTTATATGTTAGCCTTCCCCTTGGCATTATCTTTGATAGTGTGTAACCGTTGCTAGAAAGCTCCAAATTAGAGTGTCATGCGTGTCAGGCATGTGAAAATTTGGTGAAGTTAGGGCAAATTGTCCCAAAACGCAGGACAATAATTGTCCAAATATAGAACTGTCAAGAAGTTCTTTTTTCTTCATTCTTATTGCTATATTTCTAAAAAATATTTTTTTTGCTACATATTTTACTCCATATTTTATTTATTTTTCTTTCAATTAAGTTATTTCGATCACAATCACTATAAAAACTTTAATTTCAGTCCAAAAATTAGGAAACTATATATTTTGCTTCTATTCTTATTATATCAAGGTGGAAAGCCTTCAAAAATATTTTTTTGAGATTTATAAAATTTAATTTTTAATATTTTTAATGAATAAAATTTTTAAAATATAAATAAGATTTTATTTTTTTTCAATTTTATCATGACTGTTGCATTTTAAATTTTTATTTACTTCTCTTCACCTATACAAACAAATCTAAGAAACATTTAACAAGAATTTGAAGGTTATTAATAAAATATCAAACTAGAATATATGAGTTATTCAACAAAAAATTGTTATTTTTCTTTTTTATCCTAGAGAACTTGTCTTGTTTTAGTTAAAATATGATGCATTAAAGATAGCGCCATCATATTTTGAACAATTAAGTTTTATTAAATAATATTGTAAGTTTTGATATATTTCATTTTTTCCTATGTTTTTCAAATTAATAATTTAATGTTATTATGGAATTAAAGAAAATATAATATATATCCACCCACAAAGAGCAACAGTAATATGGACACTTGATTTTAATTTATAGTTATTAAGTTTTTCATATAAATGTGTTGGCACTATAAGTGTGAGTTGGTACCAATGATATTAATTGAGGAAAATATTATTGAAAAAATCATGGCAAAAATTTGGAAAAGTGCAATTCAAGTATTTCCATAAGTAGAAAGTCAAAGTATCTTGAAATATATGCAAAGTTGAAAACTTTGACTATTTCTAAAATATTAGAGTCTTAAAATAATGGAATCTTTCCAAAATGTCAAAGCTAGAGTTTGTTTAGATTATATCTTCACAAGGTAATGAAAGATATAGAGATGCTAAAAAATAGTAGAAAATCTACACATTATCGAAACACATGTTGAAGGAATAGTAAACTACTGCTAGGACTCCAACACCAACTTGCTGAGTGGAAAGCATATTTATCATAATCATAATCAAAGTTTTGAATATATTTTGGAGTGAACTACATGAATTTCTTAGAGGGAAATTCAAGTATAAATTGAACAGAGTCTAGTGGGGCTAGGGTGTGCCTTCCCTTGAGAGATTTGTAAGCTTAAAGTGAGAATAATACCCACACTCACCTATGTGTTAACTCATACTGAATTTTTACAAGTCCTTGTAAGTGGTACACCTCATGTCAATGAGCAAGTTAGAGTTAAAGAGGTTTCGACTTGTCACTTCACTGAGGGAGAGTGTGTGAGTGTACCAACTAGTTGAAATCAAGTGGACTTGATTTAGATGAACTGCAAGGGAAGCGAGGGACTTGTATTTGATTGAGTAGTTAATAATCACTTTGAATATTGGATTACCTTGATCTAGGTGAGTGTCTCGTAGATGTAGGAGATTGGCTCTAAACTACACAACCATATTGCGTGTCTTCAACTAACCTACAAGTGACATTGGAGCCACATCATCATTTTTAGACTTGGTTACAAGGCAAAGAGATTCTAGAATTGGAGGTTCGACCAAGCGTGCGAAGGAAGGTGCTTCTATCATATGGCCCCCATTGTTGGATGAAACTAACTACCCATATTGAAGGACATTATGCTCTCTCCTAAAACACTTCTCTACGAAAGTAGTGGCCATTAAGAAGGCTCAGGATGTAGAAAAGATAAGACTAGATAAATTGATGGGCTCACTGCAAATATTTGAGATGAATATGGTTCAAGCCAAGAAAGAAAAGTAGATGGAGCTACAATTGAACAAAGCAACATGGAGGAGAACTCCAACACCAATGATGAAGTTTTTATGGTGGCCAAGAAGTTGAAAATGTTCATGAAGAAAGAAAGGAAAGGTTCATTAGATCAGAATGGTAGTTCCCCCAAAAGAATTGTGGGAGAGGGTGGCAACAAAAATTTTGAGAAAAATTTTAAAAATGATTTAACCAAGAAAGATATCCAATGTTACTTGTGTGGTAGTTTTGGCCATGTGCTTGCCATGAGTGCAAACACATTGAAGAAATAAGGTAAATCGATGCCACAAACTAGAGCAAAGATGATTTAGATGTGTCAGAAGAGGTTGAGTAAACAAGTATCCATTTTACCTTCCTAGGCATTGGAACAACAACCAAAATTACTCATCCAGATGTTCTAGTTCTAGAGACATAGTCAGACTGTAGCAGTGATATTGACTTTGAGGTGATGTATAAGGAATTAATGCCCACTAACCAGATGATGTATGGCAAAATTTTGTCTCTAAAAAGCCGAAGTCAAGACTCTTCAAAGGGAAAAGGACTTAGAGGAGGAAATTTTCGTAGTGTCAAAACAATATCAAGGATTAAATACCAATCTTGCAAGTATTAGTCAATTATCCGACTTGAATCTCCATGTCTGATTGACAAGGTGCAAGTGTGATGTATATGATGAGAGCAACAACGAAGTGCTAACAAAGAGGAGGCCATTCAACAATTACTACCTTTTGAATTATGCTATAACATGCCTCAGAATAGATGCACATGACAGTGAAATCTAGCATAAAAAGCTAGGCCACCTCAACTACCACAACCTCTTGAGGATTTTCAATCCGTGTCCAGTCAGAGACATACCTATTCTTATGAAAAGAAAGGACAGAGCGCATGGCCCATGCCAATAGGAAAAACATCATAGCAAATCTTATTTAGTGTTGCAATAGTTATACACCTCCAAGCCCTGGAACTGTTGCACACTGATTTAATGGGGCCAACTAATATTTCAAGTCTAGGAGGTAAGAAATGTCTTTTATGTGTTGATTACTTCACAGGCTCTCTATGGGTTGATGTTGTTAGAGAAAAGTCAAAATCTATCAATGCCTTTGAGCAATTATGCCTCTAACTTCAAACTAGCAGAGAAGGTGGTCAAGGTAAGAAAGCTGAGGTATGAAGTGACCATGGACGTGAGTTCGAGAATCAAATTTTGGTAAATTTTGTGCTAAAAGGGGAATCACACACCAATTTCCACATCAAAAACCACATAACAAAATGGGGTTGTGCAAAGAAAAATTGATCCATACAAGACATGGCACATGTAATGCCTAATGTCAACTACTTTCACACCTTTAAAAGCCAGGGTTTCATCTTAAAAGATCATTAACCATCTAGTAAGTTTAAAAGTGATGAAAGTATATTCTTTTGCTTCTCAAACTTAAGCTATGTATATCGGGTTTATAATTTTTGAAATTAGTGTTATGGAATATATTAATGTGGTTGTTAATAATGAGAATAGTTAAGTGCAATGATGAGGATGAAGTTCCACAATAGCCAGTCCAAGAACCATCATTAAGGTTAAAGAAGAATCACCAACCTGATGTAATAATTGGAAGCCTCGATGACTGGAGGAGGACCAGAGGTGTAGAATTTCTAAATTATTGTGACCTTATAGGTTGCACTTGCTTTTATCTATGAAACTAAAGAATGTTGTTACCAAAGTATTAGAAGATGAATATTAAATCATGGAAATATAGGAGGAACTTAACCAATTTATCTACAATGATATTTGGGAGCTTGTGAAAAGTTAAAAATTGTAATTGTTATTGGAAGAAAATGGATTTTCAAAAATAAAACAAATCATGGAAACATCACAAAACAGGGCTAGGTTGGTTACCTAAGTGGATGTACAAGTTGAAGGAATGAATTTTAATGAGACATTTTCCCTAATGGCAAAGACTGAAGCTATTAGGTTACTCATAATTGTTGCTTTTAGCCTCAACCTTAAATGATATCAAATGAATGTAAAAAGTGCATTCTTGAAAAAGATTCTCCATGTAGTTGTGAATGTTGACCAACCTAAGGGCTTTGAAGATTCAAATCATCCCATCATATTTACAAGTTGAAGACGATGGTTTACGAACAAAAGCAAGCACTAAGGGCGAGATATGAAAGACTTGTAAAATATCACTTGAATGAATGATATGTGAGAGGGGTAAGGGATAAAACCCTTTGTATGTGGCCTTTCAACAATAGCATCTTAGTGGCACAAATCTATGTGAATGACATAGTTTTTGGATCAACTTCTTAAGAACTTGTCAATAAATTAGTGACCTTTATGCTAAGTGAATGTAAAATGAGTATGGTAGGAGAACTTAATTATATTTTGGGCTTGTAGGTTAAGCAATGTAGCAATGCTATCTTTACATCCCAAAGCATGTATGCTAAGGGATTAGTGAAATTATTTAGGCTAGAAAACTCTTGTGGTATTGGAACACTAATGTTTGTCAATACCAAACTATCGAAGGATGATGTTAGAGTTCTAGTTGATTCCAACCTGCACAAGAGTATGATTGGCAAGCCACTTTATCTTATAGCAAATAGGTTATATATTTGCTATAGTGTTGGAATTTGTGCTCAATCCTAAGCAGTTCTAATGGAGATCCATTTAAGTGTGGCCAAGAGAATAATTTGCTACATCTATTCAATGGTGGATCTTAGTTTGTGGTATTCCAAAAATTCTAATCTTAATTTAGTTGGTTTTAACAATGTTAATTGGACATATAATGTAGACGATCAAAATTTGTAGGAATGAATCTTGTCTCTTTATGCAACAAAAAGAAAAATTTAATATCATTATCCACAACCAAGGTAGTGTATATTGTGGCTAAACATGTTGTGCCCAACTTCATTGGATGAAGCAAATGTTGCACAATATGGAATTCATCAAGATGGGATGTTGGTTATTTGAGATAACCAAAGTGCTTTAAATATCTCAAGGAATTCTATACAACATAGTAGAACTAAGTATATTGATATTATCACTTCATTTAGGAGTTAGTTGAGAATAATGTGATTGTGCTAGACTATGTTGGAACACAATCACAACACACAAGCATTATGAATAAGTCAGTGGACCAAAAGAATTTCGAGGCCTTAAGATGTAAGCTAGGCCTTTTCTTAACTTGATGCCTTTTCTTAACTTGATTTGACCTAAAAGGCCTAAAAAAAAGGCAAGGGAAGAAGCAAGAACCAAGGACATCTGGAGTGAGATCTCCTTTTATCTATGCAGCTACATCCGATAATTATATGGATTCTTGGAGATAGTTTTCCTTCTTTCCCTAAGACTCATAACCATCTAATAGTACTTGATTTTAGAGTGATTTTGGGCCTTCACTTGAGTGATTTTGAGATTATTTGAGGTCTTAATTGTTAAAATTCCATGTGATAGAGCTTGCAATTGAGGATCATGTGCTTGGAATACATGTTGGTGAGATTGAAATGAAAAATGAGTGATTTTGGACATGATTTCAACAAATTTTGTTTCACTTTCAGCATTGTGGCCACAAAAGAGGAGCTCAGGACCAGAAAAGAAATCTTTGCAACAACAACATGAGACACAACAAATAATTCAGGCACAAGATGGAATGCATGGCATTGTAGATGAAGTCCGCTACAGAGGTTGTGACTACAAGATTGGATGTTGTGGCTATAGAAGTAAGAGTTGCAGCCATAGAATGTAGTCGATGAGTTTTCTGTGATGTTTACTTCTAGGATCACAAGTGTGAGAAGCTAGTTCAAAACTGTGAAAGCAATATCTGCAACCGTAAGATCAGTAGTGAGGTGTAGTCAGGATTTTGTTGCAGGGGTATTTTAGATTGAATTTTGTAATTTTTCTCATTACCCTAGCTACCTAACTATAAAAGAAACTTAAGAAAGAGATACGAGGGAGTTCTTTAGAGTGTTTTTCATAAACTTGGGAGCAAGGAAATGCATTGAGGAGCTGAGAAGAAGGAATTCACTTAATGCTTGAAAAATTCATCTTGCGCACAAATTAAGACTTTAGACTAAGATTCCCTTTATATTTTTCTTTGGTTTTTGACATTGTGGATGATTGAATTTGTCATGTTTTCATTGAATAACATTATGGTTTACTAAATTTTTATTCTAGGACCTTGTGTTTGTTTTGATAATTGATGGATGAATGATTTTTTGATCAACTTTTGTTGTCCTTGTTATTTGAAATTGTGAGTTTAATACTTTTAAAGCCTTAGCTAATCTTTAATTAATTTGTATTTGCATGAAGAATAATGGGAGTAAAACTCACAGATTAGACAATTAATTGCAAACATTAATTTTGTGAGATTAATGAAAGCAAAACCATAGAATTAATGTGAAACACATTGTTTGTCATAGAATTTCATCTTAGTTTGATTAGGTTGAGTGAGTACATCTAATTGGAAATTGAAGCTTTAGGAAAGTTTGGGAGGATATCTTGAAGACAATAGGATTAGAAATCCATGCAAGGCAGTTACATTAATGTTGACATAAATCTCCATTCATTGAGAATCAATAGATCAAAAGGGACTAAACTTCTCTAATACTAATACTTATTTCTTTAATTGTTATTGCTTTGTTTTTAGGGCATCAGGTTAATTTAATCATTACATTGTGAAGACCTAACTAATGGCATTCAGTATCAATAGACACATAATTACACCCTCTCTGTCGATATGACACTTTACTCTCCGCTACACCTCATCTAAATATTTTTGTGTGCACCCACGACATGCACCACCCTCTTTAATCTATAAATATCTTCTATTATCTGATATTTTATCCCTAAAATCCATGGTTTTTGATTTATTTGTTTGAAGAAACGTTTTCACCTTGCCAAGAAAAGATGGTCTTAATTAATGCACTTAAGTATAAGGAGAAACCTAGTACCACTGACACCATCACTTAAGTAGACTTTGGCATTGCCAGATATTATTCTTGAAGAGAAAAATGTAATTTTTACCCACTAACTTTAGGGAGAAGGCACTTTCAAGACACCTATTTGAAAAAAATAGCAACTTAGTAATACAATTAAAAAAGGTGGCACATTGAGGACAAAATTGCATTAGATTCCATGTTCCCAATGAAAATTGGCATGTCTTAGTTACGTAAGTGGTTGAAAATCATACATATGAAGCTAAAAGTGTGTTTAATCCTACGTGTGAGGCCGAAAGTGTGAACTAGCATGCCATATTGACAATGTGCTAAGAATGGCTACCATATCAACAGTTTTGTGGAAAAATGTCATGATAGCATAAGAATTAGGGGGAATTAGACACTATCCTCGAGAAACATGATCAGCTCTAATTTCTTTCTCCTTTGAATAGATCCCTAGTTTTCACTAATTTTCGTAAGCTTCCTTCTTCTACTTCCCTTATTACATCACTCCAAAACCAAGTAAAACAAGTCATAATAGACAATATATGGTCCTCCCCAACTAGCCAAAGATCTTTCCCACCTATCTTAACTAAAAATGTCTTACAATGTTGGTGACATTAAGTACCTTTGTGGACGAAGAGCTATGCCTCATGCATCATGGACTAATGAAAACCTAAGAAGAAGGTTTCTTTCATGCCTTGAGTACAAGATTTTTTTTTCTAATTTGCATTTTTGTTTTGTTTTTGAGTTTCTATTTGACAAATTTCCATCCTAAAGAAGAAGAGGTAGATTTTTCTCCTAGGAGGACCCTTGATGTATCAGAGAGTGAGGGTGGTGATTCCAGGGTTGTTAAGGAGGTGTAACGAGCTAGAGGATGAAGTATCAATGCTAAGATGTAGGAATAGAAGCTATGCAAATTTCTCATCGCAACGCCTTTCTTGATTCTTTTTGTGGTGTGGTTATTGTGAATCATGGCAGCTTGCCAACTGGAAGACTAAAAGATGCCAAAGTTCCATAGATGAAGATTGATGTATCTTGATACCTATTTTCCTTTATTTGGTGGCAATAATTTTAGTGTAGTGTCATGGGCATTAGTTGCTATTTAGTGAATCCTTTTTAAGTACCTGTAGGATGTATTTTCCTAATGTTGGTTATATATGCGCAATTATTAAGCTAATGAATTATGTAATTTTTGTTTCTTCTTCTTCCTTACATAGCTATTGCATTTGTTTCATTAGACTGTTTGTGTCAAATATCATCAAGTTGAACAAATGACATAATGAGATATGGAAAATGCACTATTTGTTCCATTACCTAGAACAAATGACACCAAATGGAACTAACTTCACAATCAATTCCATTTCTCAAAACAAATGACACCAAGTAGAACTAACTTCACACTAAGATAGAAGAACCCAAAACCATAAACTTTGAAGTAATTTTGTACATACATCAACTACCATCAACCATTGTCAAAATATGTCACATCATAATTAGTTTCATTCTTCTTCTTTGACGACTTGTCCTATCTAGGTTGAGCATCTTTAATAGACTAGTTTGATAGTTCTACAAATTTCTATCCTCAATCTTGGATTATAGGCTTGAACGAACACAAAGAACTTTAGTAATTGAATGTAGGCATGAAATGGCTGCCTGATATAGGTGTTGGTGCCCTGATGTTCAACTTTGGTGCTAGCATTTCTAGGGCTATGATGCTTGGGATTGCACTAATAATAGTATTTGGTCATACATTGAGGGATCAGACACATAAACACCGATTAAAGAAATCAACCTTCCATTGTTTGTCATCTAAGTTTGTGTGACAATGTTGTCCACCCTAAATGATGTTGAAGGTGGCAATAGAATAGGTTGCTTTTGATTTACTTGTTGAGCACCATCATCATGTGTTACATGTTCGGTGGTTAGCCTTGTCGATCTAAATGGTATCTCTTTCTATCCTGTCCCCATAAGAACAACACATATATAAGTCATTATTACTCACATCAATAATTTTACATAATAACTTAAGCATTGTATACCCACTAATTATGTATGGAAGTTTATGATTGCTAATAACTATATATTCAACTTCTACCTTGGATAAAGAGATAGAATTATGTGTTTTTACAATGCCAAGAGATCAAATTTGTACCTTCATAGAAGCATCCTTCAGTGTTGCCCTTCTTATCATCTACATTTCCAATCCAATTAGCATCACTATATCTTACAATACTTAAGTTTGAATTTTTAGAGTACCAAAGCTGATGATCTATTGTTACTAAAATACTAAACAATTCTTTTTACTACACTCATATGGCATGCTTTAGGTGATCCCTCGTATCTTACAAATACACACACACTAAAGAAAATATCTAGCCTACCAGATATTATATGAAGACGACTTCTAATCTTACTTCATACATGATGAGATCTATAGGCGTTCCATCTTCATCTTTGGTTAATTTTGTGTCTGTAGACATCAATGTTACAACATACCTTAAACATTGAAGGCTAAATCTTTTGACTAATTTCCTTGCATGGTTGCTCTAATCAATGCATGTTCCGATCCTCACTTGATTTGAAACCCCAATAAATATGATAGAATTCACATTGTATGATGTTAACAAACTCCTTGACAACTGTTCAGAAGTGCCTCTAAACATTATGTCATCTAGATAAATATGTGCTATCAAAATATTTGTGTAGCAACATCAAACAGACAACATTTTGCTTGCTTCCCCTCGAGCATAGCCTTACCTAAGGAGAAACTTTGTGATTCCTTCATACCTTACTCTAGGCACTTGCTTCAACCTATAGAGCTCCATTCTCCTCTTGAACACATAATAAGGAAATTTTGGATCCTCTTATCCCTTGGATTGTACTACAAACAATTCTTTTGCAAGAATTCCATTGAGGAAGGCATTATTCATATCTATTTGGAATAATTTGAAATTAAGGTTGCATGTAACAACCATGAGTAATTGAATTGCCTCAAATCTTGCTACTAAAAAGAAGGTTTTTCCAAAGCCGCCTCCTTCCACTTGGGTGTATCCTCAGTGGATTAGTCTCACATTATTCCTTAGGATATTTCCTTCTTCATCAATCATATTCTTAAATACCCATTTAGTGCGAATAGCATTGGTATTTTCAATTCTAGGCATTAAAGTCTAGACTTCATTGCTCTTAAATTGTGCAAGTTCCTCCTCCATGGCATTAATCCAATT
Source organism: Avicennia marina (assembly GCA_019155195.1). Classification (NCBI taxonomy): domain Eukaryota; kingdom Viridiplantae; phylum Streptophyta; class Magnoliopsida; order Lamiales; family Acanthaceae; genus Avicennia; species Avicennia marina. The sequence continues at coordinate 8,251,421 of CM032760.1, forward strand.
TCATCCAATTAAGTCTCCTTCACATTTTTTAGCTTTATAGCTTAAATACAACAAGAGCCTGCTAGTTCCCTATAGTTCATGCATTTGGTTCCTTGGGTCCCTGTCTAGTCATTAAGTTCTCCAATCACATCCTATGGGTGATTCTTCTCTAGTGTAAATAATTGTTCTGATTTGTAAAAGTTCTGTTCATCATCAATATCACTGTGGTTATGTTTGGAGCTGAACTTTCAATTTCAAAACAACTTCTCAAACTTCACACTACTAAACATATCATTCAACAACATTTTCTCCTAAATTTAATTTTAAAATTATCCTTTCTCATATATACAACTAACTAATTATTTTTTCAATCATTACACCTATTTATAATCAAGTCAATACCTATATATATCACATATATACTCACATTCATTTTTATTTATACTCTAAAATATAATCATTATCTCAATAAAGTATCACACCATTAATCATTATTATATATTTTATACATATATTTAATCAAATTATACTATTCATCCCATTAAAATATACTTTCCAAACATATTACTCATCACAATTCAACTTTTACCAAACATTATTTCTGACAAAAACCCTACTCCCAAAGATAGTCTTTATGACTCTGATGTTGCAGCATCGACATTACCTATTTGTATTGTGTTGCCACATTTAGGTTTTTGCTGCTCCCTCTTCCTATAAAGGTCTATCCTCCCCAGTTGCTTGGCCATTTTCTTCTACATTCTGATTTTATGACTCATTATTATCCACTTCAATATTTATTGATTCCACTATCTTCTTGGTCCACATATTGTAGACCCAATAAATTCAACTGGTTTGGAGTACCTAAGAAAAATCCCTTATCACATTTGGTGCCAAACATGCCAATTTGTTCTCTATTTGATAACCTAAATAAAATAAGACTTTATGTGAAAATTTTATGTTCAAATTATGTTTTAAGTTCAAATTATGAATCAAAATAAAGAAATTTAACTATCTTAGGTGTTGTAATAGTTGTATGATAAAAATAACTGAGAAGCAAGAGATATAAGCTTATTTGAAAGCATCAAACCTAGGAATTGTTAGATCAAGGCTTATTGCATAGCTTTAGTAAAGCTTTTTGGCCTAAAGGTCGCCTAAGCAAGCCACTCACGAAGGAGTAGGTAGAGACCAAACATAAAGCACCATCGGTCTCTTATGACTTACGTAAGTCACAAGCTAAATTTAGCATGTTGCCTATTCATCACCTAGGTGACAAGGAGGCAACAACCATTGCTTGCTTCATTAATTAGGTGATGGAGGAGGCGACTTGCTCATATTTATGCACTTAACCCTCTAACTAATGCACTAAAATGGATGGAAATTGTGACCAATCATGACCTTTAGGCGGTGGAACTTCAAACCTATAAATGGGAAGATGCTTTACAAACCAAAACAACCATGCATAGTTTAGAATGTTTATAGATATCATGATGTATCATTGTAATATCAGTGTAGCATAAGTACAGGGTTAAGAACGAATTTGGTACTTTCACAAGACGTAAGGCGTAGCATGGAAGTGAGGAATTGCTATGGAAAGAAGGCCAAACTGAACGACTAGTAATCATCTTTTATTTTACTTATTCCTAATGTATGTGTACCATTGATTTAAGCAAATAAGTACTTTTATTTTATCATTTTCAATTAATTGCCTTTTCTTATTTAGTTTGATCAATTCTCTTATTCTTCTTCTTCTTTAATTTTTTTTTTTTACCTAACTAGTGGTTATAATGGAAGTGAATTCACAAGTTAGGCAAGTTGTTCACAATTGTAAATAGCAGACTTATAGTAGAAGTGAAGGTCCTATACTCACCTCAAAAATAGTGTTCAACTTATCCTTCTTTATATTTATTTTCTTTCCTCCTAACTTATAGTTATAATGGGAGTGAATACATAAGTTGATAATCAATCAAAAATGTGAATCGCAGACTTATAATAGGAGTAAAGGTCTTACGTTCACAAGGGATCAATTATTAATCCATTATTTATATTCTCAATTGATTAGATTAATTCAATTGAAGCTACAGTATAACTTGAGAAAGTGTATTAAGGACTCAAAGGGTTAATAACCCCTAAATAAGAAATTAAAGCTTGATAACTAATTAAATGATAATGAAGGTTCTTACATATTCTTGCATGATGATTGCTATTAGCCTTAGTTTGTCGATAGGTTCTCTAAGATGGCACACCTCATATTATGCAATAAGATAGAAAATGCTACACATATTGCTAATTTATTCTTCAAAGAAATAGTTAGATTGCATGGCATGTCAAAAACCATTATGTTTGACAGGGATATTAAGTTCCTGAGTTACTTTTGGAAAATAGAATAGTGTAAACTAGAGGCTAAGTTGTTGTTTTCTACAACAAGTCATCCACAAATGGATAGACAAATCGAGGTGGTGAATAGGATTTTAATTGCAATATTACATGCATTGATTAAGAGCATAAGAACTTAGGAAGAGTGTTTATCACATATCGAGTTTGCTTATAATAGAAGCTTACACTCAACCACACACAAATCACCATTTGAAGTTGTTTATAGCTTTAACCTATTAACCCTATTAAACTTGCTTCCATTACCCCATAATTAGCAAATTAATATAGATAGAGAACATAAAGCAAAGCTTGTAAAGCAGCTACACAATAGTGTATACCAAAACATCAAAAGAAGGAATGAACGATACGCACAACAAGTGAACAAAGGCCGCAAGAAGGTTGTGTTTATGCTAGAAGAGTGGATCTAAGTTTGCATGAGAAAAGAAAGATTTCTGAATCAGAGAAAGTCGAGGCTAATGCTAAGAGATGATAGTCCATTTCAAATGATAGAGTGTATCAAAGACAATGCTTATAAGTTGCAATTACCAGGTGAGTTTAGAATTAGTGCAACATTCAATGTATTTGATTTAAGCCCTTTTGATGTAGGGAATGAACAAGACTTGGAATTGAGGCCAATTCCTTTTCAAGAGAAGGGGAATGACGTGATCGTCAGAGCTAACATCGAGTATCCAAGAACAACTAAAGGCTTATTGCCGAGGGCTAAGGATAAAAAGCTTAAGGAAGAAATGAAAAATGCTTGTGAAGGAGTTTTGAGAGGATTTGGGAAGTTTAGAGGAGCTCAAGAAGGAAAAAGAGCTTCTGTGATGCACTTGATGCAAGAGAACTCAAACCAAGCCTTGGAGTACCCTCTAAATCGAGTCCAATAGCTATCCAATCAATCATGAGGCTGATGAATCAAGCTAAAGCACACATGATTGACATCCAGCCAAAAATGAACTCTCTATATTTGTGATAGATGATTCATGCTCGATTGCGTAAGATGTGATCAAAAATTTTAAACACCATGAAATTTTGTATTTACAATCACTAGAATCATGCTCAATCGCATAAGGCATGATGGTAAATACTGGGATGCATTGACATACTATTTTCATGATCTGAAGACACGGGATCAACATCAAAATTGGGCACAAAGGTGTCTCAAAGCTAGAATAGAGTTGGAAACTATCTTTGGTGTTATCCTTTTACTTTGGTTAATTTCCATACAAGTTTTAGGGTTCTTAAGACTCCTTAACACTATAAATAGAGCCTAGTTATTTTATGGAAAAACTTCTTTTTCGATTCTTGATATTGAATACAACTATTTTTCTTCCTTAAACTTGAGTGCATCAAGTTCACATGAAGTCCAAATCAAATTATTACAAGTGTATTCTTAGTTGATTTGTGGTGCATCAATTAACAAGGTGTGTTAGTTGTGGTCATCTTTTCTGTTAGAGTTTATCAAAAGTTGTTGCGTTAAGTCATCTTCACGGTTCGCACAAGTAGATTTCGTTATGTTCTAGAAATTCGTTGCTATCGTTTGTTTTTTTACTTCTGCACACATGTCAATTATTCTTTGAATCAAGAAATTATTTGTTAAATCAAGGTATGAATGGTTCTTTTTATAATTCTTATTCATACAACTTATACCCAAATTTGTGTAATTCTATCTCTCCAAGAGATAATATTGAAGAATTGTTGTCATAAGTGGTTCAGGCTACCACTTACTAAACAACTAGGTCAGATAATTTATTAAAAGAATAGAATTCATGGGAAATGCTAAATAGTGAAGTACCTCAACCACTTGAAAAACCTACAATAGAAAAATTGTATAATCAGTTAGTGGCTAATCATGAAGCATCAATGAGTATGATCACAAATTTAAGACATTGCCCTATCATTGACCCTAACATAAAAAAGCTTGAATTAATAACAATAGAAATTCAAGAAGAAAAGGAAAGTGAAACAAGTTTTGAAGAAGTCCAAGTATCATTCTCATATTTAGAATTAGTTGAACTAGTGAATGAGAACGACTTTAGGATGAATGACCCAATTGAAAAGTTATCCCAAGAATTAAAATTAAAATTATAAAATATTTAAGAAGATCAAAATCTAGCTTCCTTAGAATTAAGAGAACAATGAAAGGGAAGAAAAGAACTTACCTTGTGATTTTATAGTCAAAATTCTCTTTAATTATAAAGAAGATGAAGACCTCCTTTATTTCTATGGCGTTTTCAAAGAACTAATCATGATTGATTTTTTTGCAATAGCATTATCTCAAAAGCTAAATTATGTTAAATTTCTATAGGAGGTACTTAATCAAGGAAGCAAGAGAATAATGAGTTGGTGTGCTTTGTTCAAGTAAGCAATAGGCTTTTACACAAATTAAGGCCACCACAAGCGATAAAGAGTATTTCCTTTCCCATTTTTATGGATAATTCTCTTAAATTTCAGAATAAATATGTTATGAGTGATGATGCTTTTAATTATGATGTGAGCTAAAATGTGTCTTATAAAAGTAGTACTGCTATATTTTACTCTTTCAATTATTTAAAACATGGGAAATTACTTATTTTTGTTATATGAAATAAATTTTTAATAAGTGTAAAAATAGAATGGGAAACTAAATGAATAAGTTTAGTTTTATGTGTAAAAATAAATTTAAGTGGACCAGATTAAAAATTTCTAGAGGCAACCCAAGAATAAGTCTAGTTGAAGACAATAAACTTAGCACTTTTCAAGAGGCAACATAAATATTTTTCTTTCTTTTTAAATTTTGTTTGTTTTGAATAAAGATCTTGCATAATAAATGCTTGTAGTTTTCATGACTTGGAATAAAGAATAATAAGACAAATGAATAAATATAATGTGGACAAGGAATTTAGAATCATAATCAATGACGAAAAAAATTCTCAAAAAGTAATAAACTAATAGTATAAATATGTGATTTATGTATTGCATTGCTTAGTGCAGACCTCTTCTTTTAAGCACACACCGAGCACTTTCATGTAAACTTGAGTTTTGGAATTATTTATATTTAAATGTGTGATGCATTCAAGGTGTAATTTTTGATAGTGTATTGCTTGATCCCTTGAATAAACACCACAAGGAACTCCAAAAAACTGTAGCAAAAAAAAAAGAGAAAGAGAAGTTAGAAAAATAAAGGCTCTAAAATAAAAAGTCTACTCTGTTAATTTGAATGCTGAGTAACCGAGGGTATATAAGTGACCCTTATTCATCTTCACTTAAAAATTTGCATGACAACAAAGAAAAAGAAAATTGCCCTTAAAAGGGAGAGAGAGAGAGAGAGAGAGAGAGAGTTATGCTCCTTGGTTTTTGAAATATAGTTTCCCTGTGAGTATTGAAATTCAAAATAAATGAAAGGTCAAGCAACTCATTAGCAAGTAATCAAGAACGTAATACAATTGAGGAGTATGAATTTTTCTAAACTCCTATTTATTAAAGTTGTTTGGAAAGCACACAAACACAATGATTGTTGCATAGAGGAAATGTGATAACATAAATTCATATATTTAGAGGCTGGTGTGTTACTTGAGAGAATTCTGAGATAATGATGATCTGAAAGTTCCGATTCTACATAAATTTATTCTTTTGTCTTGCTCGAGGATGAACAAGAAATAAAGCATGGGCTTTTAACCTAAGTAAAATGAGACTTTATGTGAATAAAATTTGTTCAAATTATGATATTAAGTTCACATAATAAATCAAAATAAAGAAATTTACCTATCTTAGGTGTTGTAGTCGTTGTATAATGAAAATGTGAGAAGAAAGAGCTATAAACTCATCTAGAGGCACCGAACCAAGGAAATGTAAGAGCAAGGCCTATTGCATAGCTTTAGTGAAACTTTGTCACCTAAATGGTCGCCTATGCAAGCCACCCATGAAGAAGTAGATGAAGACCAATTGCAAACACCGCTGGTTGCCTAACGCTTGCCAAAGCAACGAGCAAGTGACAAGCTAAATTTAGCCTATTGTCTACTTGTTGCCTAGGTGACAAGGAAATGACAGCCATCACTAGCTCTGTTACTTAGGTGATGGAAGAGGTGACAGGCTACTTAACCCTTGGACCAATGCAGTAAAATGGATAGAAATTGCAACTAATCAAGACCTTTAGGAGGTGTAACTTCAAACCTATAAATAAGGGGGTGCTCTATAATCCAAAACAACTATCTATAGTTTAGAATACTTATTGATATCATGATGCATTATTATAATATTAGTTTAGCATAAGTAGAGGGTTAAGAATGAGTTTGGTGCTTTCACCAGGTATAAGGCATGGTATGGAAGCAAGGAATCGCTATGGGATAAATGCTAGAATGAACGATAAGTAATCATCTTTTATTTTTTTTATTCCTAATGTAAGTGTATCATTGATCTAAGAAAATAAGAACTTTTATTTTATCATTTTTAATCAACTGTTTTTTCTTATTTAGTTCTAATCAATTCTATCATTATTCTTCTTCTTTTCTTCTTTTTCTTCTTTAATTTTTATTTTGTTACCTAACTTATAGTTATAACAGAAATGAATCTACAAGTTAAGTAAATTGTTCACAATTCTAAATAGTCAACTTATAACAAAAGTGAAGGTCCTATATTCACAACAAACATTGTATTCAACTTATTCCTGCTAACTTATGATTATAAGGAGAGTGAATCCATAAGTTAGGATAATTGATAACAATTGTGAATCGTAAACTTATAATGGGAGTGAAGGTTTCACGTTCACAAGGGATTAATTATTAATCCATTGTTTATATTCTCAGTTAAGTTAACTCCATAAATGTTTGAATTAATTCACTTGAACTCTTAGTATAACTTGGGGAAGTGTACTACGGATTTAAAGGATTAATAACCCCTGAACAAAAGAGTAAAGCTTGATAATTAATTAAATGGTTATAAAAGTTCTTTCATATTTTTGCATGATGATTACCATTAACCTTTGCTTGTAATTGTTCCCATATTCATCTCATTTCATCTACTTAGTTAAAGTTACTTTATTATTTACTAAATTACTATTAAATTCAGCTTTATATCAATTTCACTTAATCAACGAATAATATTATTGAAAACAACACTCTTACTCCCTATGAATATGATGACCTTTTATCCCTTGCAACATTAAATTCCCTAGCATCACTATCCCTTAAGATGTATCACTTGCTCCCAAAAATAAGAAAGTAGCTCACATGTAACTTCCCTCCTTTTCACAACTCATATGAAGTCATTCCAACCAACAACCTCAACTAAATTAGTAAATTATACAGTAAGCAGCATCTACAGCTTCATCTTGGCATTTTAAGCTAAATGCTTTGGCATTTAACATCACGTGAGCCATTTCCTGTAAGATTTAATTTTCTCTTTCCACTAAACCAATTGGTTGTGGTACTTTTGGAGATGTAAATTCATGTGCAATGCCAAGGTTTTCATAAAACTTAGAAATTAACGGATTTCCAAACTCTTTACCATGTTCACTTCATATGCAACTAATTCTACTTGTCGTTCTTCCCTTTTTGGAAAAAAGTTGGAAACACAATTTTTTTGATGGATGTCAATGCTTTTGATTTATGTCTAACGAAGTCTACTTTGGTGTACCAAGAGTAATCATCAACATAATCCAGTTTGTAGTGTTTATCTTGAACACTTGCTCTGCTCATTAGCCCACTAAGTCCTCATGAATAAGCTCAAGTATTTTGTTGCTATTTTAATGTTGTTGCATGGAATGGGATTCCCGTTTATTTTCCTTGTTGACATTCTCCATAAATTTCTTTATTCTTTTTAGTTAAAATAGGCACTCTTCACACTACTTTAGTTCAACAAATCTTTATAAGGTCTTAATAATTCAAATGTCCAAGACACCTATGCCAGAGCTCATATTCTGAAATTTCTATCCCATTGCATGTTGCAATACTGTTTAGTAGGTAACAATTATCCAATGATCTTCTATAGTTAGAACACAATGGTCATCTTCTTCATTACTCTAAAAACTAATGTCTCACAAATCATACAAGATAGATTTTGATCCCACAGTTGATTTATGCTTAAGAGGTTTGCCTTTGGATCTCTACATGTAATATATTTTTCATCTAGGCCATCTTTCAATGTTAAGAACTCCCTCTCCAACCTTTTTACCTTTTTCCCCATCTCCAAAGGCAATTAATCCCCCACCATGGTCTTGTACTTAGTCAAGTTATCATTATCGCTAATCATATGCCTCGAACAAGTGCTATCAAAATATCATTCATTTTTATTATAGGCATTTAAAGAAACCTATAGAAAATAGCACTTTAGATCCTCCTTTTTAACCAAAACTTGCTTAGTCTTTCCAAGGTTATTTCCATTGTGCACAGCCTTCAATCTACCTACCATGAGGTACTTCAACAAGGTGCAACATTTTGATATAGGATATCCAAATTTGGAACAAAAATAACATTAGACTTGACGTCTTCACCTTTTGATTCTTATTATTAGTCAAAGGTGTTGTAACATGTAAAGAACATTTGGATTGTAACTTCGATATTGCAACATCACTGTTTCCACAATTCACTGCCCCTTTAAAGAACTTGATTTCACTTCTCTTAAATAGTACAAGACATCCATCTCCTATATAGCCAATCTTGTAATGTCTTTATGGTCTTTAGCGAGCTTCCCAATCTACAATAGATCATCAAACTTTGCTTTACTCTTATTTAACTTGCTAAAGGTGGCTTCAACGTCATCTGATTTCATCTAGGCATTATGGTACAACTTATTCAACTTGTTATTCTCACTTTTTTGTTCTGACGTGATTATTTCTTACTCTATAATAGCTTTTTGCAATTGTAACTTCTCTTCCTTCATTTTGTTACATATCTTCTTAAGCTCAACAATTTCATGTCCCACATCTTCCATCTTCAATGTCAATGATCTTACTTCACCATTAGCTGCCATCCATTGATTCTACATCATTAATTGACAGATCTCTACTATATCCTCCTTCTAGAACTACTCCTAATGGAAACATCTTTATGTTCTTTCAATTTTGCAACATAGGTTCCAAGTAGAGAACATTAAGTGGTAGATGCAAGGATTTTTAGATATTTGCAAAGGACGAAGGGGTATTTGCACACACACAAGGGGTCGGATCAACTTGAGATCATTGGCTTCTTTGATTCTAGCTTTCTTAATGTTTGGATAAGACATATGATCAGGTTATTTGGCTATTAAACTTCAACTTTGGACTGTATATTGTTGATGGCATTTGCATGCCGCTAGGATAAAAAGTGACAATATGGTATTAGTGTGGTATTAAGTTCAAAGTGGTTTTAATTAAACTGTTGAGCTATCAAGACAAAATTTGTGGCTATGGATCTACTTAAATAGATATGGACATTGATCGTTTTTATGAGAATGTGGCATGTGACACTATCAATAGTTTAAACAAAATTTCATCAGTGGAAGTTTGTCATTTGGTTTAGTGCAGTGTGTTCTTGATGTTGTAATGTTATTTAATTGTGGATGTCATGTTTGGTTTTACAGTTATTTTATAGCTTTGAACTATAATCTCATAAAGTTAACTATAGTTGGATTAGTTGGAAGTATGCTCGCACAAGCATCATAGCATGTAATTTCCATTCCACACACTCACACTATATATGTCATTCAATTGAGTAAGTGTTGAAATCAATGTGGGTTTAGTTTCTATATATGAATTCAACAACTGCTCTTCAACTCTCTACACTGACGAGATTTATGGAAAAGATGGTTTAGATGAAAAAATGTGTGGGACATTTGGTTATCTGTAATGATTTATGTGTAATCAATGGTTGGTTGGCCTCGCACATGGCTATGTGTAGTCTAGTGAGATATTGTTAGATGTGGAATTTATAACCTTGAGCCTATGTGCATTTGATTGAAGCATTTGGGCATGTGGATATATGTGCAAAGCATTGTGGTTTGCACATTTATTAATTATGATAGGGTTTCAAGCTCATTTCAGGGTGATCAAATAATATGGGCTAGATCATCCAAAATAACATTCGAAGGAATTAATTAATTTGTGTAAAACCTTAAGGGCCATATTGCCAACTATTGATGGGCCCCAACTAGCACTTAGCTGCCCATTAGATTCTAATATAAATAAAGGGATTTTGTCCCTAATTGAATGAGTCCCCATCACCTTGGAATATGTACAATCAATCGAATGACCACCACTCCCACATTCATGGTTTGCAAACTAAAGACTCAGGTAGGTATTTATAACACCTGTGTAATTTACAATAAAGGATTTGGATCTTGGGGTGTTTATTGAATAAATCCCATCTTTAGGCAATATTAGGCTAATAAAAGCCTAATTATAATTTTAAGGCTCTTTAGTGTCTCCAAGTGCCTTCAAAATTGATCTCACCATGTGTTTTCCATGTTTCATAGGGACTCTGGCAGTCATTTAGTTTTACAATTGCCAAGCTACATCATTTTCTTCCTCAATTAACTATTATGTTTCGTGACACTAAGGATCAAGTATCCCTAAAGTGGTGAAAACTTAGATTTTAGTTGAGAAAGAGTCACTTTAAGATATCAGTTGAATGGGAAGACTTTTTGGGATGGCATAGGGATAACTTTTTAAAGGACATTATAAGTCATGCTAAAGCCATCTCAAATCAAGGGTTAAAATTATCAAAATCACCACCATCCCAAATCTTACCTAATTTGGGAAGGCAAATTAGAGTTATCCTAAAACTATGGGATGGTCCACTAAAGCCCTCCTAGTGTGGGATAGACTGTCTAAAGCTAGCCTAAATTTTGTGATAGTTACCGAGAGATATCCCAAAAATTAGGGATCAGTTTAGGATCCATCTTAGTTTTTTGGGGTTCTATAGCCATCCCAAAATTTGGGATAGCTTCTTGAAGCCGTCTTAGATTTTAATATAGCTCCACTTTTGTCCTAAAGCCAAATCAAATTATGAAATATAACAAATCCCGTTTTCAAAGGGAAGTAGGTTGTCTAGAGAATTCACTATTAGATAAGCTTATATGAATGGACTTAAGTGATATTGTTTTAATATTTTACTTTCATGTGCCGTTAGAGGTGTCATTATATGGAGAAATTTGCTTTTTATGAATACACCCCAACCCCATCCTAGAGCTATTTTATAAATGTCATGTCAAAACCATGAAAAATTCATTATCTCAAACTTGTGCCATTAAAATACCTTCACAATGCTATCCCAAAATTGCCTCACAAAATACCTGTGCAAAGTATTAGTACTATAGTTGTCCTAAACCCATTCCTAAGCTTACATGACCATACAAACTGTGGAATGGCTTTCTAAAACCATCCCTAATATTGAAACGTCTTTCAAAAGTTGTTCTAAACTTTGGGACTGCTTCATGTTAGCCATCCTAATATTATTGTAACTGGTTGACCCTGAAAAGTCATTCCAATCTAGAAAATTTCTTGTACTGAGTGACAAACGTAAATTAAATGATATGGTGGACGCAAAATTATTTTCTTTTAATTAAACTAGTGAATTAATATGGCATTTTTGGGGTTGTTAAATTTGTTTTCAATCCAATCACCAAATCTCAAAAGTAACCAATAGTAAAAAAAAAACATGGACATACACATTTTTATGTGAACAATCAAATCGAAATAAAAATATAGGACAATACAATAATTTGAAATCTCCTCCATCAACTATAATGAGAATATCACCTCTCCTTAAACATGTAGAGACAAGACAAGTCAAGTCAAATCAACAAATTACTTAAGACAAAGCCTCTTATAATCAATAACAACATTAGAGTCAAAATTTTCACTGGCAAGATAGAATCAACAATATTTCATTAAATTTAATAAACATTGATAACAAAAAGAGAAAATAGGCTACCACAAAATTTAAATAGAATAGAGAATTAGAAATAGTAGAGGTTTAGAGCTTGTAGCGTAAGCCACTCCCATGAATATTATCAAAAATAGGTTGCGAACTACCTTTCATCTCTTGACTTTTCTTCTCCAAATGAACCTTGTCATTTTTTTCTCATTTTTCTTTCTTGTTAATTTATACACTGCTATGCTACTCCACCTTTTTCTTTTGCTCTCCAATTGTTGCTTCTACCACTATATAAATGTTTCCTTTTCATTTTATTTTCCTCTGTATGTGTGTGTGTTTTAGCAATGGTAAGTCTTAGTCACTAGACATTAGTGAGTGGGGCTGGTCCTACTTGGCTAGATCACTTCCCATCAATTCTACCTCTCTCCAAACATGTGGGAAATGTTGCAAGCTTCGAGCTTTTCTTTTAGCAAATAATTTGTCATAATGTCTATTCTATTTCATTAGCTTGAATCTTCACATTGTTCATCAACATTTCTCATGCAATTCTTGAATCCAAATGCTATCTCACATCAATGTGTGTTAATTTTAAGTGGAAAATTGAGTTATTATACAAATGAATAGCACTTTGACTATTACAATGTAATCTTTTATGTTTTTAGCCTAACTCCTATTGAATGTTCTTTAACCACAAAACCTTTTAGTGAGTCTTTATAGCAACAATGTAGTTAGCCTATGTTGTGGATAATGCCCTGTATTTTTGAAGTTTGAATTCCAAGAGATGGATCCCTTTGCAATGATCATCAAATATCGAGATGTTGAATTCCAACAGTCAATACCCCTTGCCATGCCTATATATTTGTATCCCTATACAGAGTTGTCTATCACCAAATCTCAAGTTAATTCTATAAGTACCTTTCAAAAATTTCAAAATCTATTTATCTACTTCTAATGATTAGGAGGAAAAGAAATTGCCTGTTGGGTTTAGAGAAAATAATTCTTACATTTGTGGTGCCACTCTCTAAAATGTAAATTATTAATTTCAAGTGATTACAATGTCAAATCCCTTAGGTACAAATTTACGCTGACCAATTTTCCTTTAGCCTCTACTTATTGATACTTTTCTGGTCAAACTCCTTTTAGCAACAAGCTCCTCTTACATCCACATAAATGAAGATTCCCTAATGCTCATGAATCCAATGTTGATGTGAGCACTTCTTCCTAATGATTAAAAAATACAAGTCATTGATTTTTGATGGACCTTGGGTGAGAATAGGTGTGAAACTAACTATAAGAATTCTTTGTACATGCTTTGTAGTTCTTTTTTTGATCGTAATTCACATCCTCTTTTTTAGCAAATACAATATCTTAGGTTCCTAAGAATATCTACTTTCAAATTCTTCAAGTTGATTTGGCTCTTGCTTTACTTGTTTGAATATATTCTTCATTTCATATATGATTGCAACTGTAGATGTAAAAATCTTAATGGATACTTATCTAGAGGGAAAGTATAGACATTATCTACCTCTTCCCTAACAATCATGATTCCTTAATTTTTTTCATTAATTTCGATTGCAAGAATATCAAAAACATTCTTGAAGTTTAGCAGAAAAATCTTTTCATGTTTGGACTTCTATATATGACAAGTCTTACTATTGCAACATGCCTAACAATGACAATTGGCAAAGCACTATTTTTCACACAATCTAAGTAGGGTTGTGTGAAAACAATGACAACATTAAATTTATGGCATTGATAATATCTTCATTTGACATTATACACAATCTCGAGGCATAATTTCGGGGTGAAGATTGATTTGTTTACAATAACAAATATAAGACTTTCAATAACGCAAATATGTGCTTTTGTGGAAAGAATATTTGAATATTTCTTTTGCTATATGGTAGCCTATAAAATGGTATTCATATATAGGGCATATGTAACTTCTATCTTTCTTCCAACACTGAATGAAATTAAGCACCAACATCTTCCACACCTACAATTGGCATTAAAGCCATGTCACCATTTTTGACATGGTTGAGTAAGCAAGTCAGGTCATGGTTTGCATGTGTGGACCATGAACATAAAGGAAGGTGCATAGGTGATTCTCTCCCCACTTTGCTGGATGGCATGAACTACCCTTACTAAAAGACCTAGATATGTGCCTTCATCAAGTCACTCAATATGAGGGCATGACTCTCCACAAAAATATGGGATTGCAACCACCTACTTCTGAGAATGAGGATGAAAAGGTGGTGCCCAAGATCTCAAATAAGTGGAATCTAGATGAAGAATGGGTAGCCTAAGGAAATCCCAAAGCCATAAATGCCATTTTCATAGGGGGTGAATGAAGAATAGTTTAACTTAATCTTCACCTAAAGAGGCTTGAGATATCCTATGGAATATCCATGAGGGCACAAGCATGGTTTAAATATCAAATTTTCATATGCTTGCTTTGCAATATGAGAATTTTTGAATGAGCAATGAAGAAGCAATTTCAATATTCAATGGAAAACTAAAGGATATTACAAATCAAGCTTATCAGTTTACAAAAAAGTACTCAGAGTCAAACTAGTAAGAGAGACTTTGATGTCATTTCTAGAAAGGTTTACAGTAAAAGTCACTGTAATTGAAAAAGCTCATGATGTGGATAGTATGTGATGGATAATTTCTTTGGATCTTTTTAGACTTACAAGTTAAACTTCGCTCATGCTATTTTTTTCTCAATTTGGACATCCTATCACTAGTTCTTGTTCCCTATTGTAGTATATCATGAGAAGTAGAATCGAGATAACTCATCCAAGTGGTAGGCAAGTACACACTAAGTAGGTTTGAGTAAGTAAGGAAGACCTCAAATGTCACACTTTGCAAGTCTTGTTACCTGCCTACAGCAAAAATTAATGTACTTCGAGAGTAGTGTTGGAGACATATGATCGATGACAAGGACAACCTAAGCGATTACAAAAGTTTTAATGGAGGCTCAGTGACATTTGAAGATGGGAAAAAAGGTAAAGAAATTAGCAAGAGAGTTCTCAATATCAAGGGACTACCAAGAATGAAAAACATTCTACATGTGGATGGTCTCCAGGTGAACCTATTATGCATTAGTCAACTAAGTGATCAAGATCTCTTTATAAGATATACAAGGGAGTAGTACACGATCTATGATATGGAAGATCAATGTGTTCTAACAACTTAAAGATGTGCAAATAGCTACTATTTACTAAACTATTTTGTAATAAGTAAGAGGTCGAGGAAAGTGAGCTGTGGCATAGGTGACTTGACCACCTCAACTCTCATGATCTTATGAAGATTTCTAGAACTTAAGATGTTCAAGGACTGCATGTATTAACCTAAAAGAAGGTGAGTATATAAAGCATGCCAGTAGGGAAAACAACAAAAGAGATCATAATCCATGCCACAACATGAAAGCAGTAGCAAAGTTCTTAAGCTGATTCACATAAAACTTATGGGACCAATGAATTACTACTGTTAAACGAAAACACTACATTTTTACCTGCATAGATGATTATTCTAGGCACACCTAGATAAACTTTCTGAATGATAAATTAGATGCCTTCAATTCTTTCAAGAAGCTATGTTTCCAACTCCTAGCAAAAAAAGTAAAGACCAGTAGAATCAATCGCATAAGAAGTAACCCGGATAAAGAATTCAAAAGTCAATTGTTTATTGAATTCTATGAGAACCTTGGCATTATACACGAATTTTCATCACAAAAAACACAAAACAAAAAACCTTAAATTCCAAGAAATGCCTCATTTGATGCTAAAGTCTAAAGGAATGAGAGAAAGGTGGTAGGTTGAGACCATAAACACTACTTGCTACATAACAAATTATGTTTACCTATAGCCTCTTATCGGGAAGACCTTGTACAAATTGTGGAAGGGAAGGAAGCCTAACCTGGGATACTTTAATGTGTTTGGGAGTCGGTCTGATATTCTAAGAGACAAAGAACAATTTGGGAAATTTGACTCCAAAAGTGATAAGGGAATCTTCCCTAGCTATTCCACAAACAATTAGGCTTATAGAGTTTACAACATGCGAACTAAGAAAGTTATAAAGTCTATAAATATTGGAGTAGATAATGATAAGCCAAAGGACCAAGGTGAGGTAGGAAAAAGTAAGTAAAAGAAATAGCCCATCAAAGGAGGATGCAACTCGAAACACTATAGTTGCAACACTAATGAAACAAAGGCCAACGATGTTGCAACAACAAAGTCACAAAGGGGGGCTAATGATAGATAGTTGAACAAAGAGCAAAACCATCATTTAGGCTAAGGAACTAGATGCATAAACTACAAAGAACTTATGGTTTACTCTTGCTTTATCTCCTCCATAGAACTTAAGAATGTAAAGAAGGATGTGCAAGATAAGTATTGGATCAATACCTTGTAGGAAGAGAGTTTGCACAATTCTAGAGGAATGATGTATGGTATTTAGTGCCTAGTCCAGAAAACATAAATATAATTGGCGCTAAATTGGAATTTAAAAATAAGATCATTTAAAAGATAAGATCACAAGGAATAAATCCAAAATAATTGCCTAAGCTTATACGCTAGTCGAAGGTATTGATTTCGATGAAACCTTTGCACTAGTCGCCAAACTTAAGGTGGAAGGTATTGATTTCGATGAAACCTTTGCACTAGTGGCCAAACTTAAGGTAATTAGGTTGCTCATAGCAATTGCATGCAATCTCGATTTTAAATTGTTCCAAATGGACATTAAGACTACCATCCTTAATGGCATCCCTTAAGAAAAGGTGTTTGTAGAACAACCAAAGGGATTTGAAAATCCAAAATTCCCAAACCATGTCAACAAAATAAAAAAGGCATTGTATAAACTAAAGCAGAGACTTAGAGCCTGGTATGAAAGGCTCATTAAGTACTTCTCAAGTAAAGCTATGTGAGAAAGGGAGCAAACAAGATACTGTTTGTTTGAAGTTGCAACAAAGGCATTCTAATTGTGAAGATTATGTAAATGATAGTATATTTGTGAGGACTTATGAACATCCAGTGAGAGAGTTTGTCAATATCATGCAAAGTGAATTTAAAATAAGCTTGGTGGGGCAACTTAGGATGTTTAGGACTTACAAATCAAGAAATAGGCAGAAGGAACATTTTTATGTCAAAAAAAGTATGTCGAAAATTTAGTTAAGAGGTTTGACCTTAATTGGTCAAAGCATGTTGTAACATCCATGTCAACAAACATGAAAACTATGGATACAAATGGGGAGCCTATAGATTCAAGTCATGTAATAGTTAGCAGGCCAGACATTTTCTTTAACATAAGATCATGTGCAAAAGCAAGCCACCTAAGTGGAGTGAACTGGATCATTTGTTATGTTAGTGGGACAACTGATCTTGGCCTTTAGGACTCCAAACACTCAAATGTAAACCTTATAGGGTATAGAAATGTAGATTGGGTTGGCAGTATGAATGATAGGAATAGCACCACTAGAAGAAATAGAATTCCATATATTTGTCCACAACTAAAATTGAATACATAGTTGTGGAAAGTTATAGTCCTTATTCGCTTTTAATGAAACAAATGCCAAATGAATATGGAGTGAAGTAAGAAATGTCGTTGGTGCTATGTGATAATCAAAGCATAATTAACATCGACAAACCCAATTCAACACTTTAAGACAACACACATTGGCATTATGTCCCATTTTATTAGGAAGCTAGTGGAAAATAAAGCCCACAATGAAAGCTAAAGAAGACATTAAGCCATCTAATAGCAAGCCCTCAGGAGAGTATATTCTAGACCTAAACGAAAAGCCAAATGACTCAAACAATACAAAGATTGAGGGTGTAAAGAAAAAATAAAAGGGAAGGAGATCGGTGGTAGCCCTCTAGAAAAGACTTCAGATGAACTAGGTGAGGTCATGGATGTAGAGCTCGTTGCAACTACGACCCAACAAAAAAGTCCAGGTGTTGAAGAGATAAAACCTATTGCAACAAAAACCTAGCAAGCTAGTTCAGGTAAGGAGTCTTTCTTCCCCTTTCTTCTACTAAAGAGACCACAACTGCAGGGCTTGTTCTAACAAATGACCAAAAAATGGAAACATGTATAAAAGAAGTTGAAATTGTTGCAACGCTTGTAAGAAAACCTACTCAAGAGGTTGATGATGATGCTTCCGTATCATTATTTTTAGAGATTTAAGATGATTTAAGAGGACAGCATCCATCTAAATTCCCATAGAAACATCTATCAAAAGAACTAAGACTATGCCTAGTGAGAGTAGCTGTAGGTCAGCTTGAATTAAGTCTAAAATTGATGCAAAAAAAGCCTAGAATTGGGGTTTTACAGCAAAAGGGCTAAAAATTTGGCATGGTATTATACTGCTAAAACTTTGCCCTAGAAATAAAGTTCAAAATCTCCAAGTATAAGGTCATGGGCTTTGTTGAAGTCTCACAAAATCCTAGTTTATTTAATTTTACAACACAATTTAGGGATTTCATCCCACCTTAGTGCATGAATTTTATGCCAAATAGAAAAATGATGCCATGGTACAAGACTTTTCGTGGTTGGAATCTTTGATTTTTCACCAAAAGTGATAAATGAATGGTCAGGGAGACCTCATAGTTGTTTTAATTCTCCTTTTGGAAATGCTGATTATGATGAAATAGCTAAGACTTCTAGTGGTAATAGGATGAGCGCATGGCCATATGAATTAGGGCTAAGGTCTTCCTCACTAACAATAAAGTATTTCTTGATATTTAAAGTTGGGATTCATAATTGGCTATCCACTGCAAACACTACATATGTTATCAAGGATATGGCAATACTACTCTATTATCTTATGACTAGATGAATGCTTGATATGGGAAAGTTCATCTTCAATACAATTCATAGCCATGCAGAGTCAAAAGCCATAGTCACCAATTTGCCTCATCTAGCTCTAATATCCAAAATTTTAGTTAAGTCAAAGGTGGTCACTAAGCCAACTAAATTGATGACCAAAATTGTTAATGTGTGCTTCCTCCTCAAATTCATTAAGAGAGGAAAGGTAGATGACCTTTCACCTAGTGCAACATTAAGGGCACAAACTACAGAATCCTCACACAGTAAGTTTGAAAGGCCCTTGAATTATCTTGAGGGACTTGTTTGCAGTATTGATGGCCATATTGTCCAACTACAAGAGAAAAAGGTTACCTCGAGGATGAAGATTGTAAATTTGAGGAATGTGATGGACTTTCTACCTAAAGAATATAAGCATCCTCAGAGCTAGATTCTAAAGGAGGCCATTTTGGATGTATTGGAGAAGGTGCCCTTGCAACTGTTGCAACATCCACAATACTGGCCAAATAGGCTGGACTATCCCATTCCTAAGCCTGTCATTGCTTGTCTCTCTCTTTATATTGTACTTCTTTGCCATTATATGCCACTAAGGGGGAGTAGTAATTAGTGTAGGGAGAGGTTATTTGCTAATTTGTGGGAAATGCAAAGTTCAGATTAAGAGGCGTAGGGGGGAGGTTATTTACCAATTGATAAGGAAATGGGAACTTAGGATTAATGGGGCGTCTGCCCCATGGTTGCTAATGTTATTTTGTTTTAGATGATTTTGCTATTTTTATGCCCTTTGGTCTCATTTCGATCCTTTCTATTGAAGTAGTGTTAGTTCTCTCTTTAGTTTAACTACTTTTACAATTTTGTTGGAGTGCCATTGGTTTTTTTTTTTTTTTTTAGTTAGGTTAACTAACAGTACCATTGGAGTTTTGTTATTGTCTTTAGGTCTTGTATGTCACATCGATGTTGTAACAGCGATTGGTCTATGTGGGCTATCTATGTTTGGGCTATCTTTGTTGAAGTAAGCTTGATGTTTCCTTCGCTTGAGTAATAAGAAGTCAGGTTTCACATGTTTTTGCACCAAACTTAAATTTAGGCCTTTGGTGATTAGATTGATGAGTGTGCTAAGTTTTTTTAAAAAAAAATAGAGGAAGTTGTGCCACGTAATGCCAAGTTAGAAAAATATTTTCTAAAATCATAAGATTATATTGTGCTGAGATTCCTAACAGATTTGTGATCTTATAGATTTGGTAGGATTATGCAAATATTTTGTAGTCATCCAACTAAAGAATGGTGGATCATATCCAACCAAAAAATCACACAAAATAAATCAAAACATATTAGAGAAACATTGGTGAAATAGAGGTTCGATAATCTAATGATTTGAAAATACAAAGAATCTTATGCTAGAGGCCAAGTCAACTCTATGTTGCATTATGGAGCTGGCAGATTATTGTTGGATTTCATTGGGGTTTGGTCATAAAAATCAAAACTTTATAACATAAATAAATCACAAACTTGCAACGGAAGCTAACAGAACAAACTCTATCCAATTTTGTTGCAAAATATGCAGGATATTAAATTAATAAATGCAAGAATCAATATGGTACCTTTGAAACATTTTCAAAATTTTTGTGTGTGATCGTTGGAATCATGGCCTTTGAACCTTAACCTTTAGATTCCACATGCTTTAGGATACTTTCAAGCTCCTACTACACCCCACAAAATTCCTTTTGCGAAGCTGCAACACAAACTCTTTTGGTTGGGAGGACTTTACGAAAAAATAGAGATACAAGAGCATGGCTAAGGTTTCTTCTCTCATTTGCTTGCTAGGGCACACGAAGTTTAGCTTTAGGAATTGTCTTAAATTTTGTAAGACTCATATTTATAGTTTAAACACTATGGATAAGTGCATAAGCTCCATAGGTTCCTCTACAAGGACCCCTTTTAATTAAATAACCCATGAACTCTTATTTAATAATCTCATTAATCAGCCCATGTGTCCTTTAGTTATTAATCTCATTAATAATTAAAGCCCATTTGCCTTCAACTAATTTAATTTAATTAATCACATTAATTAAATTAAATTATCATTATGCTTCTAATTCATGATTTCATCAATAACAAGTATCATGTCAATTTATTTAGATCAATCTAATTGCAACTAAATAAATTATATATCCTATCAATTTAATACTCACAACACATTCCAATCTTATGTATGTGACTCTTAAGGTTTATTCTTAATTAACAATGAGCATAGCTCTAATGATACGAGTAATGCTTAGCCTACAACCCACATCGTAGCCCAATTACAATGAAGTGATTTAGATCACAATGAAACTTTCCAATCGTGATTGTCATTCTATATAGACTTTTTGTCTTACTTTGTCCTAATTAAGTGAGAGTCATAGATTTAGTCAAACTCACAAAGTTAGTCATAAGACCAATTGGTGTTTCCTTATGAGACAAATTTTTCTATCAAAAATTCATTTCCAATCACACATCACCTTGAATAAGGGCTTCCATCCATAGAACACCAACTACATAAGACAAATGTTTTGCTCACTTACAAGGCAACAAATCCCTTATTAACTCTATACATGCCTCTAAACACACTTAGGCTACAAAATGTTGGGCTCATAACCCTTTCTCATAATAAGATAGATATTAGCCTTTAATGACATAATGACATGTTGACCAATATGCGCACAAGATAATCATATCGTCTCAAGTTTAAAGTCCATGAATACTTAACATAATCACAAATTAAGACGTTGACAGCTAAAAGTGAACTCCATGTGTCTGCTTCATTTTGCAAGTCATTGTCTGAATACCCCATTTCCCAATAACACATCCATACATATGTATTCTTAATATCTCATACTAAACGACATAGCACTCGCCATAAAAAAAAAAAAAGGTGTGCAAATCATACCAACTTTCTAGTGCCCTTTAGAACGTCCATGACTCCTAGACAGACTGTAGTGATTGAGTACTGATATTGCCTAAAATTATAGTTAATTATGGCATGATATTTAACAAGTTTGGTGATATATATTGTGCATGGTAACGTTAAAATTTGTGTAGAATGGACATTGTGTCAAGCAAACCTTATGATAGAAGAAAATGCTTAAATTATGCATGAATTACATTAAATTTTATCATACATGTATCTTAGTGTGAAATACATTAAATAGTATGAAGCTTGTGAAAGTTATCATGGTTTCAAGGATTAAGTAGCAAATTTGGAAAGATTCCATGTTGAGGTGGAACATTCAATTTACTTGAAACTTTGAAGAATAAAGTAAAAATGAATTGGCTCTCTAATGGTGCAAAAATCAAGTTAATCAGACATCAGATGAGGAAATTACATGTAAAAGTATGAACTCTATTAGAACAGCTGAAAACCTTTAACGGGCATGGTTAGGGCTGCGATCGCGAGATGGATGTCCATAGCTGTGATTGAAGACCATGCACTAGATTTTTCGCAGTTGGAGGTGCGACAACAGTTGAGGGAGCCACAATCACGAAGAGGAGTTCCGTGGCCGCGAGTGAAGATCGCAATATGCACTGGAATTACCACGGTTGGAGCCGTGATCGTGGTTGAGGACACCACGATTGTAGGAAGAAGAGCCATAAAAAAGAAATTTTGATGAAAATTAGGGGTGGCTACTAAGGAAACAGAAACTGGAAACTTGGACTTCAAGGAGGCTACATCATTCAAGGACAATTGGGAAGAATTCGTGTGGTGTTGAAGACATAATCCAGCGCAATTGTTCAAGACATTGGACTAAGATTTTCTAATCTTTCTCTTGTTTTCTTGAATAATAGGATTATGAATTTAAGTATTATACTTGCTTTTATTTCTATAGATTGTTAAATTTCTACTCTAGGATCTTGTGTCAGTTGAGGATTTTTAATAAATACGTCTATGTGATTTGCTTTCGTTATTCTTATTATTTGGAATTATGAGTTCATGTTTTCAAATGCTTGGTGGCTCTTTGATTTAATTGTGAATACGTGGGGAATAACGAAGTGAAACTCATGGGTTAAACATCATTTACAAATGTAAATTTTATGGAAATAATAAAAGTGAAACCCAAGAATTTACAAGGGACAAAGGTTAATATTCATATTTTCAACTTAAGTGAGACGTGGCAAAATGCTTGTTAGGTTGAAGCTTTGGGATAATTTTGGAGAATGTCTCAAGAATTAAAAGATTAACGCACCATAATGAGCCAATTGAGTTTGATTGAAAATGCATCTATTATTTATTGAATTTCCACATTGCACAGGGGCCTAGGCCTTCTCACCACCGAATTTTCTTTAATTTGCAACTAGCTTGATCGCTTCAAGAAATCTATGTTTTCTTGGTTTTTTCTCTTTGCTCTTATTCTCTCTCTCGCTTAAGACAATTTAATTAATACATTTTCAGTCATAGTAATAGACACAATTCACACCCTCTCTGTGGACACGACACTCATACTTAACCAGTACTAGTTATTAAAAATTTAATTTTGGTTTGTTATAACAACTCACATCAAGTACCAAGAAAATCTTACATCTATATTTATAACTCCTTATAAATAAAATTTCTTAACTCAAGCACATATGCATAAACAATACTTTGTGTCAATCAAGATTCACTCGCATGAAAACTTGTCATAATATAAATATGAAAATCAATGTTTTATTAATTAGTATGAAAGTTATATATACAACCAAATGCCCTTCTATTACCCTCATTTTCTATTGGTGGTTGATTGCATATCACTAATAGTTTTGGCAACTTCTAAGTTGACCAAATCAAGGAGATCTTGATGTATTGAGAGGATTCCAAACTTTATGGAAAGCTGTTGAAGGATAATCTATATATGTAGAGGCTGTGACAAATCATTAGCCTAAGCGTAGTGAGTGAGCATCCTAAATTTAGCTAAGTCTCAAAGAGTATTCACTAACTAGCTTGGTGAGCTTGAGAGCAACGTTCATCTATTAATTAAAATGTTAAGTTTCTTGCGTGAAAATTTCTTAACTAAGTCCTAAAGTCCTATACCTCACTTGTCTTGCTCACTTTGATGGAAAGATTGAGACTTTGGTATTTGATCTTTATTCTAGCAAATAGAACTTGTAGAATGCCACTTAGTTGTGAAGCCAGGTATGTGAGGAAGCTAATTAAGTAAGGTTTAAATTAATTTGAGTAAGTTAGTAAAACTCATTTTGATTCTAGTAGACTCATTTCTATTGGGCAAGGCCCCTCAAACGTAGGTGTATTTACACTTAACTGTAAAAACAATCCTTGTGCACATCTTTTGCAAATTGCCTCATTAAGTGATAACATTTTTAGTAATATTGAGTGAACAGCAAAACAGTTTGCACCTAAATATTTGTTAATTATTCCATTGTATGTCTGCTTGTTATTTATTTGTTCCAACACTAAATGAACATTGAGTGTTAACAACATTGTTCGCACCTACAAAGATGTTTTTAATTAGAAAGAAATATATACAACAAATAATTAAAAATGTATAAAGGCTGTCTTAATTTTTTTGTTTTTTTGTATTTTTTATGTTTTTATTTAGATCCTAGACTTCCTTGTTTTCTATCGTTCAAGTCCCTCAAAACTGATGTATAGGAATTATTGTCAAACTAAAATCATTTAATAATAATAATAATAATAATAATAATAATGATGATGATGATGATGATGATGATGATATGATTTATTTAGCATTGGTCTACCAAAATTTATCATATGTAGTACATGATTTTGAATATATATTGTTTCAATTTGCGAGTCAATAAAATGTCCTCTATTAGACAAAATATAGACACCAGCAATTTAATACCTACTTCTACCCCATCAGAATGGGATAAGACTGATATAATATGGAACCACTTGTTTAAAAAGCTTATTCATGGGGAAATTATATGTTCTTAGTATTGTGAAAAAGTGTCCACTAGTAGCAATATATACAAAATGAAACAACATCTTGCTAGCAAGGACGGTGAGATTAAAGTATGTCCTAAAGTACTTCCAAATATTAAGTATCAAATAGAAATATTACTAAAGGAGATAGTCGAATAAATAAAAGTTAAGAAAAATATATTGTTGAGAATTCATAAAGTCCTCGTGTTGTAGTTTAGGATAACATGCTTGACAATGATGAAATAAAAGAAATATGTAAGCAAGAAGGACAGATTAAAAATGTACAACTTAATAAAAGAGAAGAGAAGACATAGGTCAACTATAGTACTAAAGTCAGACCAACAAATAAAATAGGTAATTATTTTGCATAAAAACTATTCCAAGATTGCAACTTACCATCTAAGGTGCTCTTGTAAAAAAGGACCAAACTGAACCAGACCAAACTAAACCATCCTGGAAACAAAACTAGAACTAGGACTAGAACCATGAACCAAAACTGTGCATAATGGTTTTGATTTTGGTTCTCAAAAAATAGAACCAAAACCAAAGCCACCAAAATTATAAAATATATATATATAGTATAATATATATATATATATATACGTAGACATATAATATAATATAATATAACACATTAATTTATATTAATATTAGAATCAAAACAGGAACCATTGGTCTCTATATAAGGTCTACTTCTGGTTCATTTTTTAGGAATCAAAACCCATAGTTTTAGAATTAGAATTTTCAGTTGCAAAATAATAGCCTTGCCAACATGGAAATCACTAAGGTCTTTTATGACGTGCATTCCTATGAATGCCTCCAATTCCAAATATTGTTGATGCATGTCTGATGTTCCAATTGAAATAGGGAAATGATTTTTTCTACTTACCATTATCATTGACTTCCTCTCCTAAAAGATGGTAAAAAGGAAGTTTAGTTGTGGATTAACAATATTAAAAGAATTCAGGGCACAATTTGGATGTACAATTATGCATGATGGCTGTGCTAATACCAAAGTCTATGCACTAATTAATTTTCTTGAATATTGTCCTCAGGGAACATTCTTTTGGAAATCAATTTATACTTTTGATGATGTGAAAAATGTAGAAGCACTTGTTAACTTATTTCAAGAAGTCATTGAATGGGTTGGTCCAAGTAATGTAGTTCATATGATTACTAATAATGGATCAAAGTATCTTGTGATTAGGAAAATGATACAAGATTATTATAAGACTATCAATCGGTCTCCTTCTGTAGCACATTGTTCAAATTTTATTTTGCCAAATATAGCAAAAAAGGACCATAATGCTAAAATTGCAAAAATGACATCTCAAATAACCAAGTTTATCAACAATTTTATTCCTAGGTTGGCTTGGTCGAGAAAAAGGAAAGATTGGACAAAAATAATTCATCCATCAAATCTAGATTCAATACTACCTTAATTTTTTTTCATAATGTTTATCATTAAATGCATGATTTAAAAATTTTGGTCACTTTTAAAGAGTTTGTTGACTCTAAGATATCAAGGGAGAAAAAAGCAAAAGATGTAGTAATTGTTTTGGATAAAAAGTTTTAGAATGATTATGTGGTCAATGTAAAGATTGTGGAGCCATTAATGTGACTTTTCAAAATTGTTGATGGTGATAAGAAACCTCCCGCAAGATATGCTTATGAATAGATGCATTGAGCATAAAAGGACATAAAGATTTTATTCAAGAACCAAAAAAAAAAAAAAGGCTTGTATAAGCCGTATACTAGTATTATCAAAAGTTGTAGGATGTGTAATTGAGGAAAAGCATATGTGCTACAATTGATTAGCTTAATCCAACATTCAAATATGATTGAGCATCATTCTAGCATAAACCAGAAGTCATGAATGGTGTTCATAGAATTGTCTCCTCTATAGGAAGAGATAGAAAGTCAAAGATGCTAGTGAGACTAGATTGTTTTGGGATGATAAAATCATAGATTTGTGACGAAAATTAATTAATGCAAGTTCACCCAATCTTTAACATTTAGCAATTCAGTTTCCCAGTCAAATGAGTACTTCGCCTAAATGTGAGAAATTGGAGCATTTTTGAATGTATTCATACTAAAAAGAGGTGCAGATAGGAGTATCAAAGGTTAAATGACTTGATTTATGTGTATTATAATCAAAAGTTAAAGGATAGATATTAATAAATTAATTTTGTGCTTTGATATTTTTCATTTATGAAATATAATTTCAAAATTAATATACTTGCTTCTAAGAAAACTTGACCTGATTGATTATAACAGTATTGACAAAATTGAAGCTTGGGATTTGAAAGATGAAGATGAAGATGAGGCATTTCTAAACATGATTTATAATTATAAGATATTAGATCCTCCAAGAATGTAAAGACAATGACAATATGCTTGAGGAGTTTATAGAAGTAATATAAGAAAACATTAGAAAAGGTTGTGCCACATACAGCCCAGGGGAGAGATTGTTAGCATTATTGTGTTTTGGCACGTATTGGCACACACATACATTCCAAGTCAAAAAAATATTTGCTAAAATCATAAGATTTTATTGCACTGAGTTTACTCAAGATCTTGAAGATTTGGTAAGATTATGTAAATATTTTGTAACCATCCAACTAAAGAAAGGCAAATCATATCTGACCAAAAAATTGCATAAAATAATTTAGATCATATTAGAGAAAGATTGAAGAGATCGAGTTTCCAAAATCTAAAGATTTAAAGATGCTAAGAATCATATTCTAGAAGGAAATTCAAATTTGTGTTACATGGAGCTAAAAGATTATGGAAAACTTCTAAGTTATCTAAATCATGGAGATCTTAACATATTGAGAAAATTCCAAACTTCAAGGAAAGCTATTGAAGGATGGTCTGCTTATGTAGAGGATGCGAGAAATGATTGATCCAAGCCTAGAGAGTGATTATGCTAAATTTGGTTAAGTCTTAAAGAGTGTTCACAAACCAGCTTGGTGAACTTGAGTGCAACATGCATCTATTAGTGAAAATGTTGAGTTTATTGAGTGAAGCTTTTGTAATTGGGTCCTAAAGTCTTATACCTAGTTTGTTTGGCTCACTTTGATGGAAGGTTTGGGATCTTTGGTGTTTGATGTTTGTTCTACCAAGTAGGAATTATAGAATATTACCTAGTCATAAACCTAGAATTGTGAAGAAGTGGAGTTGATTGAGTGAGGTCCAAATTAAGTTATGTAAGTAGTGCAGAACTCATTTTGATTCTAATGGACTTATTCTTATTAGGCAAGGCCCCAAACACAACAAGTTGCATAAATAATTCCTTATGTTCATCTCTTGCAAATTACTCATTGACTGAGTGATAACATTTTGGGTAATGTTGAGTGAACACCAAAACTATTTGCACCTAAGTATTTATTAATTATTCTACTATGTGTCTAGTTGTTGGTTCTTTGCTCCAACAATGAGCAAATATTGATTGTCGGCAACATTTTCACTGACAGTACCATACACACCTACAAAAAAAAAATTAATTAGAAATAAATATATACAAAAAATAATTAGCAATGTATAAAGGCTTATTCATTTTTAGTTTTATGTATTTTTTTATGTTTCTTCTTAGAGCCTTAACTTCCTCATTAATAGTAGTTCATGTCCTTCAAAACTCATTTATACGAATTATTGTCAAACTAAAATCATTTAATAAAATTTTCATTTATTTATCAAGTGGTCTTCCAAAATTTATCATATGCAGTATGAGATTTTGAATACTCTCTATTGTGAGGTAAAAAAATATCTTCTATTAGACAAAATACAAACACAAGCAATTTAATACCTACTTCTACTCCTTCATAAAAGGGTAAGACTAATATAATATGGAATCACTCGTTCAAAAAGCTTAATGAAGCCAAAAACTTTATATGTTAGTATTGTGGAAAGTGTCAACTAGTAGCGATATATACAGAATGAAACATCTTGCTAGCAAGGAGGATTAGATTAAAGTATGTCCTAAAGTACTTCTGATTGTAAGGTATCACCTAAAACAATCACTTAAGGAGATATCCAAATAAATAAAAAAGAAATGAACACTAACATCTCCACTACGGGGGAATGCTCGTCCTAAAGAGCTATACCATCATTAAACCACCTGCACTACCTATTGATAGAGCAAATAATAGAAAGCTATCAGATTCATTCCTTTTTTTTTTGCACGAGCTAGAATCAGCATAAGCCAAGCTATAATTATAGTAGTTCAATCCACTTTAAGCTATAATTATAGTAGTTCAATCCACTTTGTGAGAAAGGACCTAGCCATATAACATATCATAGACAGAACCCCTTCCAACAACTCATAATTCCACCACTTCCTTCATCTTTCCTTGCTATAGACTGCTATTGATCATCCCTTTTCCATGCAACCCATGTGGATGTGGATTGGTTGTGTCCACAACTTCTTCCTCAGGTCCCTAAAGTTGAGAATCTCTTACTTAGACATGTTATGACAAAACTAATACTTTAGTATTCCCACTTCAAACTCTGAATTGCTAGGTTAAGTGAAGAGGCCCACACATGGGGGTACTTTTTGGCTACCCAAGAATGACCAGTAGGTCACCACTCTAGCATCACAACCTTCACTAAGGGCATATACTTCAATATAATGAAGGTATAAGTAATGGTACATTTAGGTGTGGGAATTATCGAGGGAGACGCTATGGCACCCTCATCTAATCATCAAGCTATGTTAGAGGCCTAGAGTGTGTATTGACTCTAAGGATGAGATATTGTTGACATAGTAAGAGATTTTGTTTGAACTTCCTTTAGAGAATTCAAATGATTTAATAGGGACATAAGAATAGCCCTTTGCACTTTAACTACCTCTCCAACAGCACTATGATCAATGGCATGTAAAGTAGTTTTTGATAGGTCTAATGAGGTGGATGGATGTAATGACATGGCATTCGGACAGACATATGGAGCATATGGAGCAACAAGATAGATGCCTAAGTTGGATCAAGGCCTAGTTGACTGGTATTTCAGTCCACCAAGGTCACAACTATGAGAAGACTCATCAGTGTTGGGACTACGCCACAGGACGAGATGAGACCACCCATGACTACTACCAAATGGCCAATCACCATGTAGTGGGACCTATTCCATCATAGCCCTATCCATTTGAGCCTATCCCATTCCCTATGCCCAGGTAATCATAGTTAACTAATGATACACCAGCAGATGATGATATGAAGTAGGTACTTCCAAGTGATTAGGGCAAACATATGCGATGATTATTGATACACACTATGGAATTTCATTAAGTTATGACTACCTAATCTATTTAATTGAATAACTCTATGTTGGCATGCATTTGATAAACATGATAAACTATTCAAAATTTATTTTATCCAATCTTTTCAAGGAAGATAATTAACTGTTATACATGAAAAAACATAGCCTTTAAATTATTTTCTCAATTTTGCTCATAGTCAAAAGAATAGGTGGTAACATATTTGATCTTTTTTTCAAATTGCATCAATAATAAAAGGTGAACGTATGAATTGACAATCAAAGTGAAGCCTAATAAAGGGACTAACTAGGAATATAACACCTCAAAGTGTTTTATTATCATTAATTAGTTCACTCCCATATAGTTGTGGAATGGAATATACCAACAAGGTTTGGTTGGATGGCAATATCGCAAAACTAAATCAAAACGTAGACTGAAGGATAGGTAGAATATAGGTCAACAAATGGCGATTTACAAGAAATATGTACCATGGTTGATGTTTATATTTTTATTAGTTATCTAATTTTCTTAGTAAACTCATATATTTTTTACAAATTAAGTAAATAATATTAAACAACATAACAAACAATAATCTTTAAAAAATAATAGTGTCTGTATAAAAAATGAAAAGTAAAATCAACACGATACATCAAGAAAAAAACATCAAACTTCAACAAATGGAACAACTTTTTTGGATGGAAAATTTTTTTTATTACTCTTTTTTAAAAAAGAAATTATTAATTTTTATAGTTACTGAATATATTATTTCAAAATGAACAGTAAAAAGTTGTCCCCAAACTTTGTGTCCAGATCCCTCCCTAATTGTAGTATATTTTGTTTGCATCCGAAACTTGTTCAATATTATAATAAGTGATATGCAATTGCAAGAATAAGTATAAAGACTTGATAGTGCCTTTTAACTTTGCTTTAGAAGTAGAATATTTGAGCTAGTTAGCACTAGAAACAAAATATGGTTTGGGATATATATCGTCGTATCTACAATTGGTCTAATCATGAAGGAAACTATTTTGTTCAATACATGGTACATAAACCCTTGCCAAGCTGAAATGGTGATACAAAGGGGTTTTTGTTTATCACATTCATGGTCTTGTGTATTCTTATCCTTAGAAGTCTAGTGATTGCTATGTTGCTTTTATGTGAAATAAAATTTTTATCTCATAAACTTGAGAATACTTTAGAGCTGTGCGATAGTATGAGCCAAAGATTTATACGAATTCTAGTTCTTGAGATTGCACAACAAATGTTAAGATCTTGTTCATATTATATTAAAAAACTTGCAAATATGTTATGATCTAAATATCTAGTACATTGCTTACTATGTGTGGCGTCTCGTGGATTATATTGTAAAGAGCAACATATAGGCACTATTGCATCTAATAATGAATGTTAGTTTTGAGTTTGCTTAGCTAGGATTACATTACATAAAAACCAACTTGGTGCACAAGTCATTGTTTAGTTGTATTGCATTGTTGTAAGTTCTATTTTTGAAAACAACACTTAGCCTAAAAATTTTGAAATTTTATGAAAATTTGGTTATTTTATTTTCAAAATTTATGGAATTTTTTAGAATCCTAATATATTTTACCAACTTGATAATAAATCCTTGAAAAGTTTAGAGATATACAAATTATAGGAATAGTCAATTACCTTATGCAAGTAGATATAGTGAAGATATGTTTTAATTTGAACTTGGATAAGATTTCATCAAAATGGAGAAAGCAATCTTGAAAAACAACATAGGATACAACATGTAAATGTGCAAAACATATTGCTAGGATTTACTGTAAGATTTGAAGTTTAAAATGAAAGACTTCAATTGAATAAGGGAGCTTAATCAAGGCAGAACTAAGGGGAACTTGTTGAATAAGTACATCAACTAGTTAATGTCAAATGCAATTTAGTCTAGGCAGAATGTACGTAATTGATCATTGAATATAAAATTGTAACATTACTGCTATATTAGCATAATTGCATTTTGGGTGGGCCACTACAAAAGTAAGTGTGATTTGCAACAATATGCATTAATATTTCATGGTGTTTCCCCATTACTATTATGTTTTTGTATGTGTTACATCATCTAATCAACTATACAAGTAGCAATAGAACCCCTTCACCCGTAGTAACTTGGTTTTCCAAGACATTAGTGACCCTAGTAAAGTAATCAGTTTAAAGATGAATACATAAAAGGAACCTCTCACTCAACCTTCCACACTAGATGGAACAAAAAATTTGCATAAAAGCATTCATCAAATTCTTTGATTAGAATGCTTGGAGTTCTATTATTAATGGATGGCATCCACTTGAGGTCCAAAATGATGAATGCAAAGAAGTAACCAAGGGCATATAAGTGATCAAAAAGGGAAACTTTAGGGAATTAATAAATAATGAATGCAATCTCACTAAAGTGTATAAACCTTGTCTACCAAATGATATCTTGATAGTACAGACAGGTAGAAAGTCAAACGTGCTTCCACCTCTTCAAACAATTGGTATGGAATCTATTTGCCCCACTTTTTCTAATTCACTAAACCTTGAAATTCAAACTTAAGTCACTAGAGAATCAAAACCTTCATTGATAAAGAATTTGATTTTTGGTTCGTAAATTAATTATAGTATGTCATGTTTACTTCTTGAATTATTCAATCTTGATATTGAATGGTATATCAATTTCAAGGAGAGGATAAAATATTAATAAAGCCCAATAACTCTATTGTTTTTCTTGTCTCCAAGGGATGTGGAATTTCTATGTTGGTTGGCACTAGAAACATAATATGGTTTGAACTATATGTTACTGCATCTACACTTCATTTTATAATCACAGCTACTTTGTTAGGTATCTTGTACATAAGTTATACAAAGTAGGCATTTGGTGGTATAAGGGGCTTCTGTTGATTGCTTGCATGATTGTGAGTGTAATCATTTTTTGTGGTCTAGTAATTTGTTTGTGGGATTTATCAAAACATAATTGGCTCAAAAAGTCAAGGGATGGCATCTGCATAAAGTTCAAAATGATAAAGGGGAGAAAGTAAATAAAAACATACAATTGATTAGGAGGGCACATTTGGGAAATTCATGAACAATAAATGCAATTCCACTAGAGTTTATGAAGAATAATTTAACTAATTTTCACTTGTAAATTAGCAAAAGAGGCTAGGGATATGCATCAAAATGTTTGTGAAGGAACTAGCTTAATTAGGATGTCCTTCAAATGTTGGACTCTCAATTTAAAAGTTTGAGGATAGAAAAAGATGAAATGATCAACATATTCAACAAAGAACTCCATGAAATTACCCTTCTTGCCACCAACTTGAAAAGAAATTTTTGGAGGCCAAATTAGTAAAGAAAACCTTGAGATTACTATATGCAAGGTTTTTGCCAAAGTGTTTGTAATTGAAGAAGTAAAAGATGTTGGTAACATAAGGCGTGATGAGTTGATGGGATCTCTCTAGACATTCAATACAAATATAGACCAAGCTAAGAAAAAGAAGTGGGTAGCTCTTCATGTCAGCCTAACGAATCTCAATTGTGGAAAAAGTTATGATGTAAATAAAGACATTTCATACACAACTTTAAAGTTGCGCAACATATTGAGAAATGGCAAGAGAAGGAAAACCCCTACGAGAAAGCAAGAGATGAATATGGTAGTAGAAATATCTAGAAGTTTAGGTATCTAACACGTAAACACAAGGAAAAAGAATCCAATGTCATTGGTCTAAAGAACTGAGGCATATATAAGCTAAACATGCTAACATTTTCAAAAGGCAAGGAAGATTGCCAACCACCACTTGGGAGTGAGGAGGAGTTAAAACACACCAATAAGGATCACCATAGCAATAATCATGTGACGTTTTTCATAGTTAGCATGAACAAAATGACATGGTCTTGGGCAATGTTGTAATCAGTGATGCGACATCTAAAATGATAGTGGATGACCTATCAAATTGTAGCAACACACAATGCAAAAAATAATAAGGAATGAAGAGATATTGTTCACACATCAAATTATAGTTTATCAAATGATCACCTTATGCAACAACAATTAATGATTGAAGCAAAAAGTAGAATACCTAAAGGAAGAAAGGAAGAACTTGATGTCCCTTAATAAGACTAAGAAAAGGATTCAACAAGTAAGAGAAATTATATCAATGAGTGCCAATCAAGGTCGAACAATCAAAAACTAAATTAAAGAAATCAAATATTAGAAAGGAAAAGCTCAAGGACATTCATTACATGGAAAAACAATCAAACATTCACCACCATAGAATTAGTTTTTTAAAAAGACTTGCCTCAAGTTAAGCTAGTTACATGAATATTAAGTTCATCAAAAGGTCATCAAATAATAATACAAGTTTTGCAACATAAACAATGACTGCAAGCAAAAGGCATCAAAAGGCTAGCCCAATGTGTGATTATTATTCGATAATCTAACATTCTAAGTCAAGTTACTTCATTCTAATAAAGTATTTTATTGAAGGAAGAAAGAAATTCTTGTCAAAAAGTCACCAAAAAAGTTGGGAAGAAAAGATGGCTCAAGAGAAAACGGGTTGAAAAGCTTATCTATTATTTATTGTGAGTCACACATCACTTCAAGTGAGCTTTAGTACTCTTATTACTTTGATAGCAGGTAATTTAAGACATGACTAGGAAAAAAAAAACCCATCTGATCAACTATATAAGTTGCAGAAAAGGGTACTTCACCCATAGAGATGGACAAAAATGTTATTTGATTGGGAAAGAAATGCCAAATGTAGATGAAATGCCTAAGCTAAGGAAAGTGTTTAATTTGGAAGGTCTAAAGGCAAATTACTCAAAATAGCTGGTAGTGGATTCAAAACGTATTCATAAGATTCATTAAAGATAAATATTGTGATGATGACAACAATTATGTTCTAACAAAAATTATGTCATTATAAAATTGCTACCAATTGGAAGATTGAGAATGTGCCTAAAGTCCAAAGTTGAAAGTGAAGTTTGGCATAAGAAACCACCTTAACTCTCATTAAATTTATCAAAATCATCAAAGTGGGAGCAATAATGGGGGTGTGTGTAGTCATTAAGGTGAAAAATATTGTGTGCAACTAGCTAATATGGGAAGTAGTAAAGGATGTCCTGCAAGATGTTACATAAAACCACTTCTACAACACTTCAATTATTGTACATGGATTTAACAAGCCCCATAGATGTTACCAATGTTAGAGGTAAGTTTATATTTTTTATGAGTTTATGTCTACTCTAGATTTAATTTTGTGGACGTTCTCAAAGAAAAACCTAACACCTTTATGGGATGATATGTTTAATTTCATATCAAGCTATTCAAGAAATGGCTCAAGTCATGTTGAATGCCAAAGGATTGAATCTAAGATGATAGGTTGAAACAATCAACACTACAAGCTGCATCATAAAGTGAATATCTCTTCAACCTATCATCAACAAGATTTCACATAAGGAAGAAGGCCAATTGTTCTTTCATATATTTAAAAGCAAATGCTATATTCTAAAGGATCATGACCAAATAAGGTAGTTTGTTACCAAAAGTGATGGAGGGATATTTTGTAGTACTTCTCAACTAGCCATGTTCATAGGGTCTACAATTCTTGCATGAAAACAATGATGGTGTCAATTATTGTTGTGGTTGATGATGTGTAAAATAAGAACTCTACGAAAGTTGAATGTAGAATCGAAGATGAAAAATATAAGTCAGAAAAATATAGAAGATACAATAGAATAACAACACTAAATAGGATCTCACACTCGATGCTGTAGTACATAAAACATTTAATGACAGGATACATAGGATCATTAGCCCATGGAGCTTCGTGCAAAATCAAAATAATTGGAGACATAAATAATCAAAGGAGATCTAGGGGACCAATTGAATTAATTATTATGATCTTGCTAGCTCTACTTGCTTTACTCATCAATTGTACAAAAAATGTCATACTGGCATTACTAGATCAACATTAAGTTGCTCCCACGTAAAATAAACTTGGTCAAATTTAGGAAAATGACATGTAGATGCTACTAGTGAGGCTATAAGGTGTGAAAGTTAACATTGTTGAATGGATATTCAAGAACAAAACTATTGAGTTTGGGAATATTGCAAAAAACTTAATGGATATTTTAGAATTAAACTAATGAGTTTGGGAACATAGCAATAGAAAGAAGGGCAGATTAGTTGCTTAAGGATATACACATGTTGAAGAAGTCAACTTTGATGAAATCTATGCACCAATAGCTCATTTTAAGATTGTTATATTACTTCTGATTGTACTGTGCAATCTAGGATTTAAGTTATATCAAGTGAAAGTCTAGATTGTATTCATGAATGGAATTCCAAATGAAGATATTTACATGATACAGACCAAGAGATACAAAAATCCACACCATCCCAACATGTATGCAAGTTGAAGAATATACTATTTGGTTTGAAACAAGTACCTCGTGGTTGGTATAAGGGATTATATCTTAAAGAAAGGCCAAGTTTGAGAGGAAGCTTACAAGACTTATTAAAAAAAAAATCACCAAAGACTTGTTAGTGCATAAATTTGTGTGGATGATATTGTGTTTAGATCCACATCACAAGAGATGGTTGATAGTTTTGTGACTCTCATGATAAAGGAATGAGAGATGAACAATGTTAGAGAACTCAACTATTTATTAGAACTTCAAGTCAAATCATATATTGATGGTATATTCCTCTCTCAAAGTAATTTAAAAACCTAGTGAAGAGATTTCAACTAAAAAATTCAAGACATGCTAGAATTGCAATGTCAACAAATGCCAAGTTGACTAGGGATGAAGATGATTAACCCATAAATGAAAGTCTATATAGGAGTATGATTGGAAGCTTGATGAATGTTACCACCACAAGACCTAACATATATTATAGGATGAAGCGTGTCCTCATTATCAATTATCTCCAAAATAAAGTCACTTGAATGTTGTTAAAAAGATTATTAATTATGTCAATTGTTCAAGATAGATAGGGCTATGGTATTCCAAACAATCCTATTTGAATTTAGTTTAATATAGTAATGTAGATTAGGTTGGAAATGCAAATGATAGGAATAGAACAACTTGAGGATATTTCTTTGACCTAAACAACCTAGTACATGGCACAGTAAAAAGCAAAATGACATCTCATTGTTAATTATTAAAGGTGAATATATTGCTGTAAGAAGTTGTCTCAACTTCTTTGGATGAAACAAAAGCTAATTGATTATAGTTTAACTCAAACAAAAATTATAGCATTGTATGATGACTAAAGTGCAACTTATATTTCTAAGAATGTAGTTCAACACTACAAAATAAAGCATATTGTTATTAAGCATCACCTTTTAGGAAACTACTGAAATAGTGGAGATTAGTTATTAACTATGTTGCAACAAATAAATAATGTGCAGATTTCTTTACTAAGACCCTTAATTTTGCAAGATTTATGCATTTAAGGCAGGAGTTAGGCTTATGTATACTCCAAATCATAGTTATATTCTTGGAAAAAAAAAAAGAAATAGCACCAAATTTAACAAGACCATATCCATGGTGAATTTTCAAATTTTACATTTTTTATTTGAGTCTTATGAGAATAAAAACTCTTCCCTTATCACTTAGGATTTGGCCAAAAATCTTGACTATGTAATTTTTTATATAGGACTCAATTTTGCAAACTTCTTTTGACCTTCATAACAACCTGTTCTAATATAAAAGGAAAAGAATAGGGAGACTCATATCTTTAAGCTTAGTTCATAAGTATCACCATTGCAGCACTTAAACTTCTTAGTTGACTTCCAAAATGGGAAGTTGTTTTGTTGCTGCTCTACTAAAGCTCATGAATCTACCATGCTTATTACATCTTTTTGAGTTATTTTTTGCCATGTGAAGGAATATGGATGAATTCCCTATTATTCCATGCATTCGATGGATTCAAGGGGGGATTCTAACCCTAGAATAGAGCCCAGTGTTTTGGTAGAAACAAGAATCAAAATATTGAGGAAGAAGATGTCATTCCTCAATGTGGGTCTTAAGTTTTAGAAGATGACACTCCAATTGGATCTCTAGTTGCAACACCAAAGATACCAAAGAACCAATTGCTAAGGAGACTATTACAACATCTGCTATGATTAAAGAAATTGAGGAATAATCAAACCCTACTTTTTCACATTTGTAATAGGGACTTAGTACTAAAAAAGGAGACAAGCACACACCCATCAATGGCCAAGGCAGAGACTTCATGCAAGAAAAAGGAAAATACAACAAGAACCCACACCAACTCTAACTATATATTGTCCTTGGTGAAAAATATTTATAATTGCTCATACTTTACAAAGAAGTGAAAGAAGCTTTGAAAATTAGTTTCCACCTCATGTTTCATTTTGGAGCATGAACTTAATGCACAACAGTTTGAACAAATTAGGTTTGTCTCTATATTTAAAGATCCTAGTCTATTTAAGACTGCCACTCAATTTAATGGCGATCACCCTTTGTTGGTATATGAATCTTATGGTAATATATTAAAAACTATAGGAGATTATGTTTTTTCAGTTGTTTAAGGTTTATATATGCTAGAAAATGGTGATATTCTCTCCCAAAGTGATCAATGTGTTGTACGCAAGGCCCCATTTGGAGTTCATTTTTACATATTTATCTCCCTTCACAATAGATTACGATAAAGTTATTAGAGAACTAATTGAGAATAAACTTGATAAGTGACCAATAATCCCTTTTCTCTCATCTTCCTTGGTTGTGAAATACTTTTTTTTGTATAAATTTGTAACATTTGATTGGTAATCAACTACAAATTTGATATAGGTGACTAAGGAAATAAGTACCTGGTTGTTTTGTCTAGGTAAAAAGAAAGTAGTGAATTTTGGATATTTTTTGTTTAGCCATATCATGAGCCATGTTGAGTTGAAGAATATAAGATAGAATCTACCACATCCATGTCTCTCGTGCGAGCCCTTGATTTGACAAGGGGTTTTAGTCAACCAACCTAAACTTACTATGGCAATTCAAACTTTGGGCTTCACTTCACAGGTTTTACATTCATGCAAGGTTAATAAACTTGTTATTTTCACTACTTTGAATTCTACTAGTACTTCAACTCCTAGATCCATCCATACCCAGCTTCAAGCCAAATCAACTTATTTCAAGCTTTGGTACATGATGTGTATGTTCACATTACACATTCATAGGCTTAGCGTCACGTGCTTGATATGCAAATTTCTTTATTATGCATTATTTTAGGGTCTTTTCCACATGATGTTGTGCTTAATATTCCATCACAATGATTTTGATTTGCTAACGCCTTCTTGTGCCTTTAGTGAGAAAATGTTGATCTTTTGTTTATTGTTTGTTAAATTGATTTTTTTAAAGATGATGTTGGAGCTAACATTGGAATACACTTTGCCTTATTAATTGTCTTTTTTCATCTTTAATCAAGGGGAGGTTTTTTTTAGGAGGATTTCTATAGCTATTTTATATTGCTCTTTTGATATGTTCACTATTTTAGATTTAATTGCTTATAATCAGCTCATTTTTAATACATTCATAGCATGGAATAATCTCAAGGTATTTTGATAAATAGTTGTGTCACCCAATAGTAAAGAGGGACAATTTTAGTTTTAAGTTAGTTTAGTTGGTATCTTGTAATACAATACCAAGTTAGTGTACAAGTAGTCCAGCTGTGTTGATATGTTACGTGTTCTATTTTGAAAACAATACTCAACCTATAATATCCATTATCAAAATTTAGTTATTGCACTTTTCAATTTTTATAGTAGTAATATATTACACTAGTTAGAAGATAAAGTCTTTGAAAAGTTAGGATATAGCAAGTTATAAGGATTTTCAGTTGCATAAGAAAATTTGGTGAAGGCATGTTTAGCACCTTATTTGGATTAGATTCAGTCAAAATAAGGAAAGTAATCCTGGAATGCAATGTAGGATTCAACATGTATATGTGCTGAATATATTGTTTTGATTTTATGTGATATTTAAAATTTAAAATCAAGAAATTTGGTTGGAAATCAATTCTTATTTAAATTTAGTATTGCCAAAGTCGAGGGAAAGCATTCTCAAAATAAAGAATAAAGAGTTGTTTTAAGTGTGTCCAACACCTTCAAATATCTATGAACAATAGGTTAAAAGTGAAGGGAGCTTGCTCAAATCTCTAGAGGAATTTCATATAAAAAAAAGTTGAGATTAATGAGAGTTTGGTCAAATTAAAAGTAACAAGAGTGTGCTAATTAGCTAGATTAACTAATTAAGATCGAAGGGAGTTTGGTTTAGGTAGAATGTGTGAAAATGGACTTGCATGTTAAATTTGAAGTTGTAACATGACTACTATATTAGTAAAATCACACATTTAGGTGTGACCTCAGAGGCATAGGTTATGGATTGCACCAAACAGTGCCAACATTTTGAGGTGTTTGCTCCTATACTATTGTTCATAGTTATGTCATTGTATATACTAGATTTCCTAATTGAACTTACAAGTTACAACTTGAGAAGTATGTTTGTATGAAATTTAAGTCTCTTTCATTTGCACTTTCAAAATAACTAATTAACTAAAAAATGTACTAAATTATTTAAATTTTAGACAGAACAACTTGTACCATCAGTTTAGAATTTTGACATTGGGTTTGATGACTATTTCAGTGCCATAAATCTTTCTACATTGGCCTATGCTTAGACTTCTATTGTCTTTCCACCTAAAAATCCTTTTTATAGGTCACATAACATCATCTATACATGAGAATTTGTATTGTAATTTTAAAAAATAAAATTCATAAACTTGTTCCATTCTAACAACAATTTTTGCTTGTAAGATAGGACTTCTCCACTTTCTGGCTTAAAAATTTTTAATTTAATGGTATATCAATGAGAACACTACAATGAAAAAATTAAGTTGAGGCAACCTTCTAGACTGATATTTGGAATGAATTTTTGACTCTTTGAAATTACCCATCACAAAAAATTTGGAATGGCTTTGCAAAAGTCAACCAAATTTTTTGGGATGGTTGCACTTATCCATACAAAATTTTTCTATTAGAAAAAGAATAAGACGTGTTTTGGAATGGATTTGACATGGCTTTAGGATAGATAAGTTTGGTTTGGAATGGTATCGGAACAAATTTGGGACAACATTATTCTTTGATGGCTCTAGAACGGTTTTCTTTTCCTTTTCACTAAGAATGGATTTGTTTGGGGTAGCTTTAGGGCAATATTATTTGGCATGACTTTTGGGGGTATTTCTATATTTTGGCATAACTTTGAGACAATTTTTAAAATAATTTTGGGTGATTTTAGAATGAGTTTTTTTAATTTTTCAAATATTAATTAATGGGTTTGAAATGTTAAACGATGATAATGATGATATGAAAAAATAATTAAAATATGAAATATTTTAAGCATTTTATAATAACAAAAATAGATATTGCAATTATACATATATATATATATTTATATAGACACAAACATATTTACACAATTTTTTTAAGAGAACAACGAAGTACTTTGCAACATAGTATGCTCACTCTTTAAATTCACCGATCATGCAAACCACCAATAGCTAGGAGAAATTTATCTAACAGGCACTCCACACCATTAATGACAAAAATTGCTCAAAGTCATCATTACCTTATCCTCTTATAAACTAAGGATAACATTATCAATACATATTCTTATGTTTTTACTAGTGACATCATATTCCATTTGCTATTTCCAATACAATTGTTGCAAATCATTGTTAAATTATTTCAGATATAACTCTAATACTCATTCAAGCTCAACATGACTAGTCTAGTTGAAGTAATCATCCACAAAACTTTATTTTAATAAGTGTACCTTAATTTCATTATACTCTAAAAGCACGTTATTCTTATACCGAGGATATGGACATTTGATTTTGTCTCCATCCATATGACTGTATAGCTTGACAATCTATTCTACGAATTTATTAAGCTCATTTTGAAGCATTAATGTTAAATCTCGAAAACTCAAAAGATTCTTTCATATATCCAAGCATTAAAGTGTCTCATCATTTTTCATGCAAAAATTGAAGTGCACAATTTGCATAAATGTTGTCCAATACTTAGAAATTGGTGATATCAACATATAAATTAAACTAAATATAATGTAATGTCATATAAAAATGCATTTTACATATAAGTGTAGTTGAATTTGAAGCACAAAGGATAATCACAAATATATACAAGCAAACGCATACAATTCTATATATACAATATACATACATATAAATATATATATGTACACTTTTTATGCCTATATATTACAAATGTTCAAAACCATACAATATGTGGAAAAATAACAATATGTGAGCAAGATGTCTGTGTTTGTTTATAATCATTCCACTATAAAACGCATATTTCAATCACTACACCTTTTAAACTTTTTTCCTCTCTTATTTTTACACAATTTTAAAAAAAATACACCAAAAAACACATATAAAAAACATAAACAAATATACCCAAACATTTTATACAATTTCTGATTACCAATATTACCTCTTCAATAAATCATTTAAACACACAAAGCCAAACTAAAACCCGCATATTACTAAAATAATTAAGCACCATACCAACAAATGATCTAGTGAGAAGCATACTGTAAAAATATATTTCTTGGGCTGCTACTTTGTGGGAGAAAATCTTAAATTAAAAGTGTGACACCCTAGGAAATTCCAACAACAACAATAACAGTAGTAATTATTCTTTTTATATATATAGAAGAAGAAGAATAGTTGAGCATGTCAACCAATACCAAATATAGGGGGATTTGATTGATTCTATTATAGCACAATACCATAGATGTTGAGAAAGAATTTATGGCTGACTAGGGCAAGATTTAGCAAGTCAAATCTTGACATAATTACTCATTGCAATAAAATCTATTAACCACCAATAGGGCTGAAGAAAAAGTTAAACTCCTCCACCCCAAAACTTTGCTATGGCCAATTGCAAGAAGACAGAGAAATAGAAAAGAAATTCAACTCCGTTGTTGAGATAATTCCTAAGCCATGTTGCTTTAATTCAACCTACATATGAAATAAGGAATTTGAATTATAGATGTTTTACATGAAATTCTTGCACACACCCTTAGTTGCATATGAATATACATATGGACATACAACAATATTTGCATACACGTTGGTAATGATAGTAGACTACCTCGTGAACCCGTTCATGTATTTTTCCCTTCAATTTCCCTAATATTTTTTTATCAAACAAACACCTATTGTAAGTGTGGACATGAATAATAAAGTTTCTCCATGCTTTTATAGCCGTGAATAAGTAGTTAGATCAATTGGTTGCCAAAAATTGCATATTCG
This sequence comes from Avicennia marina, assembly GCA_019155195.1. Classification (NCBI taxonomy): domain Eukaryota; kingdom Viridiplantae; phylum Streptophyta; class Magnoliopsida; order Lamiales; family Acanthaceae; genus Avicennia; species Avicennia marina. The sequence goes on from CM032760.1 coordinate 8,294,971, forward strand.
TTCGAGTTTTTGCCACCCAGGTCATTTCAACCAACTTTGGACTGATCCTTGTCAATCTCAATCATGCTATCAGTCATGATCAATCTCAAGCAACCCAGATCATAAATCTAGTGGCTTCCAAATTGACCCTCCTGCCCAGTGAAGATTGATCCTTGTCGATCAAAGTCATGCGATCGACACCAATTGATCGTTAGGGAGCCAGATCATAATTCTAGAAGCCTTCAGGACTGATTGCCTCAACCCTTAGACAACCTGAATCAATCACAATTGACCACAAATTGCCTAGATCGATCGTACAATGCCTAAGATTGATCCTAAACCTGTTCTTCCCATTTTTCCATTTTTTTGGCACTTCCATACACTTTATGCCTACAAACGCCCACCTTGCACTAGTGTAAGATATCATTCACATAATCCAAGCATTTAAAACTCAATTACTGTATCAACTCCTAGAATTACCTAAGAATTATCATAGCAATATTAGGAAGGGACCACCCTCATTCTCCCAAGGATTAGAGTATAATTAGGTGGAACAATAAAATGGGGTCTATGTGCAGTAACAAGTGTGAAACTAGAAAGACGCTAGGGTGTTCAATTTATTAGAATTGGAGTTGAATAAGAGTTATCCTATTTTAATAGGATCCCAAGGATACAAAATAAGTGAATGACTGAGTTAGTTAGAGCTAAAGTTAGCTGAGTTGATCCACCTTGCAAATTCTATAACTGCCCTAAAAAAACTATTTCATTCGTTCAAGCAAATATCATGTTGTGAAATAAAGTTCCTTTTAACAGAGTGTCTTATCAAAAAAGATTTTTTTTGTAGTTTTATTGTGAAACTTTATAAATTCTCGTACGTGCAAAAATGTGAAACAAGAATGTATAAGTTTGATTCTTGTATGTTAATTACAAACACAAATACTTTGAAAAAGATGTATTGGTTGTGCATGCTCTAGTAATCTAATACTGATACACAAGAATGAGTTCTGAGCTTTAAATGGGTACAAAAGTAGTTTTGACCCTCTCAATTGAGGTTAAAGATTGAGTTTAATACTCTCAATCAAAGTAAAAGATTGAGACCTTTAGATGAGTATGAAAGTTATTCTAATCTTCTCAATTAAAGTTTAAGATTAAGATTATGACTCTCTCAGCCGTGATAAAAGATTGAGACTCTTAAGTAGGTATAAAAGCTATTCTGACCCTCTCAGTTTAGGTAGGAGATTGAAACCCTTAAGTGGGTGAAAAAACTATTCTAACCCTCTTTAATTAATGTTAAAGATTAAGGCCTTGACAGTGGTAATGAGCATTAGATGTTTGGGACCCATAAGCATGTAAACAGAAACATGAAATGTGTTATTTATATTCTAACATTTCACTAGTGTTTTCCATACTTCTTTGTGATATTTTGCTTGAAATAACTTTCGTTATACTCACTATCCTGAGGCAAGTAGACCTAATTCTAGGGAAACTAGTCACTCACAAAATTTTTTGAAAACTGTTGCAAATGATGTGACTAAGGGCAAGGATATAGATCTTACGTAGGAAGGGTAGGGTGCCGTGAGATAGGGTAGAAATCACTTGACTATGATTTTTATGTTGTCAGTTGAAAGTTTACAAAATTGTTAAAGATGATTAATTTTTAAAAGTTTTTTGTTGCTACACTATAACTGAAATGCCTTGTTTTGGGATGTTAATTTATTTCATGGTTTTAGATACTCTATTTCTGGGCTTGGGTACCTTTGAGATAACTATCTTATGGACACTATCATGCTGTGCCTAAATTTGAGGTGTGACAAAAAGGAAGCAAACTAATGAGGGTTTGATTGGATTGGGGTTTCATATTTTGTGAATTTGGATGATCTAAAAATTGTTCCAAATTTGTCTAGGATGGCTCCCTTGAGTCATCCTAGAATTTGGAATAGCTTCCACTCTAAGTCAGTGATGCGAGTCGTTGTAACACGTAAAAATTAAATTTTTAATAACTAGTACAGTTTAAGTACAAGTGTCATATCCATAGAGAGCGTGTGAAATGTGTCTATTGTTATGACTGAGAACATATCAATTAAACCGTCTTAAGTGAGAGAGAGAATAAGAACAACGAGAGAAAACCAATAAAACTTAGATTTCTTGAAGCAATCAAGTTAGTTGCAAATTAAAGAAGATTCAATGGTGAGAAGACCTAGGCCCTGTGCAGTGTGACAATTCAACGAATAACAGATGTGTTTGCAATCAAATTTAATTGGCTTATTATGGTGCATTAATCTTTTAATGTTCAAGACATTTTTTCGAATTATCTCAAAGCTTCAACCCAACAAGCGTGTTCTCATGCTCCACTTAAGTTGAGAATATGAATATTAACACTTGTCCCACATAAATTCCTTAGTTTCACTTAGTATTTATTAAAAGTCCTCAACTGACACAGGGTTCTAGAGTAGAAATCTAACAATCTATAAAAATAAAAGCAAACAAAGAAAGATAAGAAAATCTTAGTCTGAAGTCGTAAACAATTACATTAGATTATGCCTTCAACTCCGCAAGAATTCTTCCCAATTATCCTTGAATGATGTAGCCCCCTTGAAGTCCAAGTTTCCAGCTTTTCCCTTAGTAGCCACCTCCAATTTTCGTCCAAATTTCTTCTATATATAGGGGAGAAGTAGGTCAAGCAATAGGTATATGAAAATAGCAAGAAAATATGGTTTTTAGAAATAACGTATCTGCTCACACCGTCTCCCATGATTGCGGCTCTTCTTCCCTTAATCGCGGTCTCCTCAACCGCAATTGCGGCTCCAACCGCGGCAATTCTAGTGTACGCCACGATCTTCACCTGTAGTTGTGGACATCCTCCTCGTGATCATGGCTTCCTCAAACACAATCGCACCTCCAACCACGAAAAATCCAGTGCATGGAGCAATCTTCAATCGCAGCCTTGAACATCTGCCTCGCAATTGTGGCCTGATAGCCTATTAAACATTTCTAGTTGTTCTGGTAGTGTTTGTACTTTTATGTGTAACATCCTCGTCCAATGTCCAATTGACCTGATTTTTGTACCATTGGAGAGCTAATTCATTTTCCTTTATTCTTCAAAGTTTGAAGTCAATTGAATATTCCACCTCAACGTGGTTGTAGACACACAAATTTTGTCTACTAATTAAATAATGCCACGTGGAAAATATGACATTAAAAATATTAATTAAATCAATTTTTATTTATTTAAGAATTTAAATAAATACAATTCCTAAAATAATTAATTAATTAATTAATATTTTCATCGGTCAATTAAATGGCAGCAAGTGGTAAAATTCTATTAGAAATCCAAAAGATGAAAACTCTAAATGGCAGAATCCAGTTAGAAGTCCAAAAGATGAAGACTCTATTAAGTTGTTGGATATGGTTCAAACTCTGATGGCCAATGAAATCGTGCCATGTTAGTAGGCTGATGCAGTCACTCTATCTCTCTTACAACTATAAATAGTGGTCAAACCCCATAAAAAAAACAAAAGTCACAAGGTGAAGCAACTGAAGATTTGAAGCTCTTCAAATTCTCTCTAAAAATCTCAAGAACATTCAAAGTGTTCTTCACCAAATTCAAGAAGTTCATCGTGTTCTTCCCCAAATTCAAAGAAGTTCGTCATGTTCTTCATCAAATTCAAGAAGGTCATCATGTTCTTTGCCAAATTCCAAGAAGTTCGTCATGTTGTTCGCCAAGTTCAAATAAGTTCATCGTGTTCTTCATCAAATTCAAGGTATTCTTCATCAAAGTCCCTAAATCGAACATTAGATCTAAAATTGTGGTGCTAAACCCAAAGATCAGTGTTGTTGAGGACCTAACAACTCTCAAAGAAGAACAAGTACAAGTCATTTCTTTGAAAATTGTTCAAGTTTCAAGCCAAGCGTTCTTGAAGGAAGAATCAAAGGATTAAAATTAGAGAGTATAACCCACAAATTCAATTTCAACCATATTATTCTATGTCGAACCAAGTTTTACTTGTCATCCAGGAATTTTGTTCTATAGATTTCTGGCACACCTAATGGAACATCTTCACCTCTCATCTCTTTCTTTGACAAGTCCAAACAAGTTACAATGACGACCAACCCATCAAATTTAGAAGAGCAAATTACTGCACTGACTAAAGTTATCAAAGGGCTTGCTAAGCATGTTCAGGAGCAAAACTCAAAGATTTTTAGGCCGATGGACAAGTTAGACTTTGCTGAAACTAGCAGGGTTGTGGAGAAAGCACTCGAAGTCCATGATCATGCCGAGACATCTGCCAAGTAGTCAGCTAATGAGCAAAAGAAGCCTGTAATCAAGGAGCTTCAAATTTCCTCTGATGGCTTGATCCCATTGAGCAATTGAAGAACTTCATTGAAGGGACCATCAAAAGCAAGCTTGATAAAGGCGCCAAGTCAATATTAACATACTCCAAGCCTTACTCTGCAAGGATTGACAGCTTGAAGATGCCAACAGGCTACCAACTACCTAAATTCCAGTAGTTTGATGGCAAAGGAAATCCAAAATAACATGTCGCCCACTTCATCGAAACATGCAATGATGCTAGCACTTATGGTGATCAACTTGCTATGTAATTTGTCCGATCATTGAAAGAAAATACCTTTAACTGGCACACAGATCTGGAGCCTGGGTCCATTGATAATTAGGAACAATTAGAGCAAGAGTTCCTCAATCACTTCTACAATACTCGAAGGACTGTCAGTATGATCAAACTTACAAACACTCAACCATAGGAGAAATCTAAGTCTAAATTGTGAAGATAGACTTTCAGAGACATCTACAATTGAAATATGCATTCAAGAAATGCATTGGGGTCTAAAATACATCCTTCAAGGGATTTGGCCCAAAACATTTGAAGAGTTAGCCATACATGCTCACGATATGGAGTTAAGCATGACTACAAGTGGAGTCAATAATCCACTAGTCCTAGAGTTGTAAGATAAAAGGTACAAAGGGAGATAGTCTTCCATTAAAATGTCAAATAAAGAATCCATGGTTGTATGCGCTAAATCTATCCAAGCACGAAGAAAAGATGAGAATATGGAAACTCCTTGAAGGTTGAGAAAGTAATCTTTGAAGATGTGCAAGCTAAAACCTACCCTTTTCTTGATTGATGATCTACTCAAAGCCAAAATCATTGAACTCCCTGAAATGAAGTTACCTAAAGAAGTTGGAAAGATTGATGATCCTAAGTACTGTAAGTACCATCGTCTAGTTGGGCACACTATCCACGATTGCTTCATATTTAAAGAAAAGTCATGGAGCTGGCTCAACAAGGAAAAATCACACTTCAAGAAAGTGCAGATGTGAATCTTGTCACATTTTACTACAAAGAAATATGCCAAATACAATCAATAGTTTTCAAAAAGCTTAGCTCATTCTACAAGTAGAACTGTTGGAAAGGAAAAAGGGAAGGGGGCATTAAAAACCCAAGAAAGGCACCTTCAAGGCATTAAATCTTATAGAAAAGAAATAATGATCCTTGGAGCAAAAAAATGTTTGAAGACTCCTTGACATGAGGATAAACTATCCAATTAAAGCTAAAGGCTCCTTGACACGGGTTGAAACTATCTCTAAATGTTCAAATTCAAATGCTCCTTGACACGAGTAAAAACTGTTTATAAATGTTCAAAGGCTCCTTGATACGAGTTGAAATTCTCTACAAATGTTTGAAGACTCCTTGACATGAGTTGAACACTGTCACCTGAGGCCTGCTAGGCGGCCTTTACTTCTTCATTTCCGACCTACCACCAAGCTCATGAAGCTTTTGGTGATGAACTCCCTAAATTTGATGAAGAATACGATGAACTTCTTTAAACTTAGTGAAGAACACGACAAACTTCTTGAAATTTGGCAAAGAACATGACGAACTTCTTAAATTTGACAAACAACATGACTAACTTCTTTGAATTTGACGAAGAACACCTTGAATGTCGTTTGATTGGTCAATAAAAATATTAATTATTTATTTATTTATTTTAAGAATTGTATTTATTTAAATTTCTAAATAAATTAAAAATAATTTAATTAATATTTTTAATGTCATATTTTCTACGTTACATTATTTAATTGGTAGACAAAATTTGTGTGTCTACAAATGCCCCATCGAGACTTGTTCATGAAAAATTTATCTTGAATGAACAAGTATCAATTTTTTCTCTTTTCTTTCTCTGAGTGTTGGGCTCTTTAACTTGGATCTGTACATTAACAAATTTGTCTATTCACACGTGACCGAGCCTACAAATTGATCCAAGCCTATCAATTTACTAGCTATTTCTTAGTTGACAGGATACCAAAGTTTAATTTTAAGCAATCTTAGAGTCTCAATACCTCTTTGAAATGTGGACTCTTTCAAATATTGTTTGAAATTTCAGTAACACCCTCATCATCTTTAAAGAAAAGGTTTAAGGTAAGCCAAGCTAGTAGAACTAGAATTTGGATTAGATGAAAATTTCTTCCCTTAAACAACTCAAATCAGGAGTATTGATCTCTCCAAAATCTATATCTATCCATTTGAGGGGGGCATGGAGGCATGTCTTACTAAAACCCTATCCAGAACTTTAGCCTTCTTATAAATAGGAGGTTTGAACCTCATGACTGAGCAAGTACCCATACGGTGTTTGGCCATGCCATCCTGGCATCACTTGCTTCATTCGTCTTAAATCATGTACTATTAAGAGAGTCACTAGTTCTACTCTTCCCTTTGGCAATGAGGTAACAGTCATTAAGCAAGGGTGTCACCACAATTTGTCATCTGCCACAAAAGTAGGGCCAAGCTTCAACGAGCTCCAAGCAACGGTGAGGATGGCTTGACGTTGGGTTTAGGTCTCCAGGTGGCAGCATAACTTCATGAGCTTGGTGGTAGGCCGACGATGAAGAAGTAAAGGTCGCCTAGCAGGCCTCAAGTGACATTCATGGTGGTGAGCATTAGCGAGCTGTGCAGTCAAACTTCAAACATTTGTAAATAGTTTCAACTCATGTCAAGAAGTTTTCAAACATTTGTAGACAATTTCAACCCTTGTCAAAGAGCTTTCGAACATTTCTAAACAGTTTCAACTCATATCAAAGAGCCTCCAAACATTTGCAAACAACTTCAGCTCATGTCAAGGAGTATCTTTGAATATTTGTAGACCTTCAAACATTTGTAGACAGCTTCAACTTATGTCAAAGAGTCTTCGAACATTTGTAAACAATTTCAGGTCATGTCAAAGAGCTTTCAAACATTTATAGATAGTTTCAACTCATGTCAAGGAGCCTTCAAATATTTGCAGATAGTTTCAACTCGTGTCAAGGAGTATTTTTGAATATTTATAGATAGTTTTAACTCGTGTTAAGGAGCCTTCAAACATTTGTAGACAGTTTCAACTCATGTTAAGGAGCCTTCAAGCATTTGTAGATAGTTTCAACTCGTGTCAAGGAGTATCTTTGAACATTTATTTTTTCCTTTTGTTTTTTTTTTATTTGCTCCAAGGATCCTCATTTCTTTTCTTTAAGATTTGATGCCTTGAAGATTCCTTTCTTGGCTTTCTAATGCCCCCAATTTGCTTTCCAGCAATTCTACTCCTAAAGTGAGCTAAGGTTTTTGAAGACTGCCAACCATATTTGGCTTATTTTTTAGTAGTTGAGGGTGATAAGATTGACATTTGCACTTTCTTCAAGTGTGATTTTTCCTTGGTGAGCTAGCTCCATGACTTTATCTTTAAATATGAAGCAATCATGGATAGAGTGCCCAACTAGACGATGGTACTTACAGTACTTAGGATTGTCAATCTTTCCAGTTTCTTCAGGTCGTTTCATTTTAAGGAGTTCGATGAGATTGACTTTGAGTTGGTCATCAAATATCCCTAAGACATCTGAGTCCAGAAAAGGGTAGGTTTTAATTTGCATCTCCTTCAAAGATGACTTTCTAGACCTCGAAGGGGTTTCCTCTTCCTTACAACATTATTTTGTCTTGTGTTTGGACAGATTTGGCCCGTACTGCTATGGATTCCTTATTTGACATTTTAGTAGAAGACTTGCCCCCTTTTTACCTTTCATCTTAGAGCTCTTGGATAAGTTGACCGTTGACTCCACTAGCAGTCATGCTCAACTTATATCATGAGTACGTGTAGCCAACTCTTCAAATGTTTGGGCCGAATCCCTTGAAGGATGTATCTTAGACCCCAATGCATTCCTTGGATGCACATATCAATTGCTAGTGTCTCTGAAAGTCTATCTTTACAATTTAGGCTTAGATTTCTCCAACAGTTGATATAGATGATAGGCTCATCCTTCCACTGACGAGTGTTTGTAAGTTCGATCATAATGACAGTCCTTCGGGTACCATAGAAGCGATTGAGGAACTCTTACTCTAATTGTTCCTAATTATCAAGGGACTCAGGCTCCAAATTCGGGTACTAGTCAAAGGTATTTTCTTTTAATGATCAGACAAACTGCCTAACAAGTTGATCATCATAAGTACGAGCATCATTGCATATTTTGATGCAGTGGATGACATGTTGTTTTGGGTTTCCTTTGCTATCAAACTATTGGAATTTAAGTAGTTGGTAGCCTATTAGCATCTTCAAGCTATTAATCCTTGCAGAGTAAGGCTTGGAGTATGTTAATATTGACTTGGCGCCTTTATCAAGCTTGCTTTTGATGGTCCCTTCAATCGATCAATAGGGAGCAAGCCATCAGAGGAAATTTGAAGCTTCTCGACTGCAGGCTTCTTTTGGTCACTAGCTAACTGCTTGGTAGATGTCTCAGTATCATCATGAACTTTGGGTGCTTTCTCCATAACCCTACTAGCATTAGCATTGTCTAACTTGTCCATCAACCTAAAAATCTTCGAGTCTTGCTCCTAAACATGCTTAGCAAACCCTTCGATAACTTTAGTCAATGCAGTAATTTGCTCTTCTAAATTTGACAGGTTAGTCATCGTTGTTACTTGTTTGGACGTGGCAAAGAAAGAGATGAAAGGTAAAGATGTCCCATTAGGTATGCCAAAATATGTAGAATAAAATTCTTAGATAACAAGAAAAACTTGGTTCAAGATCGAATAATTTAGATCAAATTGATATTGTGGGTTCTACTCTCTAACTTTAATCATCTGATTCTTTCTTCAAGAACGCTTGGCTTGAAACTTAAACAATCTTCAAACAAAAGGCACGTGCTTGATATTCCTTAAGGATTGCCAGGTCCTCAGCAACACTAATTTTTAGGCTTAGCACCATGATTTTGGATCAAATGTTAGATTTAGGGACTTTGATGAAGAACGCCTTGAATTTGGTGATGAACTCCTTGAATTTGATGATGAACATTTTTGAACTTGGTGAAGAATATGACGAACTTCTTGGAATTTAGCGAAAAACACAATGAACTTCTTTAATTTCACGAAGAACACGGCAAACTTCTTTAAATTTGATGAAGAATACTTTGAATGTTCTTGAGAATTCCAGAGAGAATTTGGGGAGGTTCAAAGCTGCTTATGACGTTAAAATATTAATTAAATCAATTTCTATTTATTTAGGAATTTAAATAATACGATTCTTAAAATAAATATATAATTAAACAATATTTTTATCAATCAATCAAATGGCAACAAATAGCAGAGTTCTATTAGAAGTCTTAGGGATGAAAACTCCAAGTAGCAAAGTCATGTTAGAAGTCAAGGGATGAAAATTCTATTAAGTTGTTGAATAAGGTACTAACTCTGACAACCAATAGAATCGCGCCACGTTAGTAAGCTGATGCAGCCATTCTATCTCTCATACAACTATAAAGAGGGATCAAATCTCATAGAAAAATAGTTGATTTTCAGAATATCACCTCTTCTATAAAACGTAATTCCACCCCATCCAAGCTTCCATCAAACTACCTCGGCTTTGCATCTGATCAGCTTTTTCCTCTTTGTTCTGATTCAGAAGGTAGTCATTGTGTTCAATATTGATTAAATAAAATTTGAATTAACACTCCACTGTAAGCAGGTACCTTACTGTATGTTTATTAATTCATGAAGCAATTACTCACGATAACTACCTCCAAAATTTGCTTAGCAAATTTGTAGAGACACAAATTTTGTCTACCAAGTAAATCATGCCATGTAGAAAATATGACATTAAAAATATTAATTAAATAAATTTTATTTATTTAAGAATTTAAATAAATACAATTTCTAAAATAAATAAATAATTAATTAATATTTTGATTTGGCCAGTCAAATGGCAGCAAGTGGCAGAATTCTATTAAAAGTCCAGGGGAAGAAGACTTCAAGTGGCAGAATCTTATTACAAGTCCAAGGGATGAAGACTCTATTAAGTTGTTAGATATGGTCTAAACTCTAACGGCCAATGAAATCATGCCACGTCAACAGGCTGATGCAGCCACTCTATCTCTCTTACAACTATAAATAGGAGTCAAAAAGGTGAAGCAGCTGAAGACTTGAAACTCTCCAAATCGTCTCTGGAATTCCCAAGAACATTCCAAGTGTTCTTCATCAAATTCAAATAAGTTCGTCGTGTTCTTCGCCAAATTTAAAGAAGTTGATCGTATTCTTCGCCAAATTTTAAGAAGTTTGTCATGTTCTTCACCAAGTTCAAAGAAGTTCATGGTGTTCTTCATCAAATTCAAGGAGTTCATTATCAAACTCAAGGTGTTCTTCATCAAAGTCCCCAAATCCAGCATTTGATCTAAAATCATGGTGCTAAGCCTAAAGATCAATGTTGCTGAGGATCTAACAACCCTTAAGAAAGATCAAGTACAATCCCTTTCTTGAAGATCGGTCAAGTTTCAAGCCAAGCATTCTTGAAAGAAGAATTAGAGGATTAAAGTCAGAGAGTAGAACCCTCAAAATTCAACTCAACCCAAATTATTTGATGTTGCACCAAGTTTTCTTGTTATCAAAGAATTTTGTCCTACAGATTTTGGCATGCCCAATTGGACATCTCTACCTCTCATCTCTTCCTCTACCAGGTCCAAACAAGTTATAATGACGACTAACCCGTCAAATTTAGAAGAGCAAATTACTGCACTGACTAAAGTTATCGAAGGGCTTGCTAAGCATGTTCAGGAGCAAAACTCAAAGTTTTCTAAGTTGATGGACAAGTTAGACAATGCTGATACTAGCAGGATTGTGGAGAAAGCACCTAAAGTTCATAATGATACTGAGACATCTGCCAAGCAGTCGACCGATAACCAAATGAAGCCTGCAATTGAGGAGCTTTAAATTTCCTCTGACGACTTGATCCCCATTGATCAATTGAAAGACTTCATTGAAGGGACCATTAAAAGCAAGCTTAATAAAGATGTCAAGTCAACGTTAACATACTCCAAGCCTTACTCTGCAAAGATTAATAGCCTGAAGATGCCGATAGACTATCAATCACCTAAATTTCAACAGTTTAATGGCAAATGAAACCCAAAGCAACATGTCGACCACTTCATCAAACATTCAATGATGATAGCACTTATGGTGATCAACTTGTTAGGCAATTTGTTAGATCATTGAAAGAAAATGCCTTTGACTGGTACAGGAATTTGGAGCTTGGGTCCATTAATAGTTGGGAGCAATTAGAGCAAGAGTTCCTCATGAACAAGTCCTAAAACTCATTGAACTCCCTAAAATGAAGTTACCTAAAAAAGCTGGAAAGATTGACAATCCTAAGTATTGAAAGTACGATCGTCAAGTTAGGCACCCTATCCACGATTGCTTCATATTTAAAGAAAAAGTCATGGAGTTGGCTCACCAAGGAAAAATCACTCTTAAAGAAAGTGCAGATGTCAATCTTGTCACCTTTGACACTAAGAAATAAGCCAAATATGGTCGGCGGTTTTCAAAAGGCTTAGTTCACTCTACAAGTAGAAATTCTAGAAGTAAAAAAGGAGGCATTAGAAGCCAAGAAAGGCACCTTCAAGGCATCAAATCTTATAGGAAAGAAATAAGGATCCTTGGAGCAAAAAAAAAAAAATTGTTTGAAGAGTCCTTGACACAAGGATAAACAGTTTGATCAAATTCAAAGACTCCTTGACATAAGAATAAACTATCCAACTAAATTCAAATTCAAAGGCTTATTGGCACAAGTTGAAACTGTCTCTAAATATTCAAATTCGAAGGCTCCTTGACACGAGTTCAAAAACTGTCCATAAATGTTCGAAGGCTCCTTAACACAAGTTTAAACTGTGTACAAATGTTCAAGTTCGAAAGCTCCTTAATATGAGTTGAAACTATGTATAAATATTCATGTTTAAAGGCTCCTTAACACAAGTTTAAACTGTCCCTAAATCTACAAATATTCAAAGGGTCATTGACACAAGTTAAAACTGTATCCAAATGTTATAATTTAAAGACTCCTTGACATGAGTTGAAACCATCTACAATTGATCAAAGCCAAAGACTCCTTGACATGAGGATGAAATGTCAAATTAAAGCCAAAGGCTCCTTGACATGAGTTGAAACTGTTTTGAAATGTTCAAATTCAAAGGCTCATTGATACGAGTTGAAACCGTCTCCAAATCTACGAATGTTCGAAGACTCCTTGACACAAGTTGAACTGTGTTCAAATGTTCAAGTTTGAAGGCTTCTTAACATGAGTTTAATTGTCTACAAATATTCGAAAATGCTCCTTAACACGAGCTAAAACTGTGTACAAATACTCGAAGGCTCCTTAACACGAGTTGAAACTGTCTACAAATGTTCGATGATGCTCCTTAACATAAGTTGAAACTGTCTACAAATGTTTGAAGGCTCCTTGACATAAGTTAAAACTGCTTTGAAATGTTCAAATTCAAAGGCTCATTGACACGAGTTGAAACTGTCTCCAAATCTACAAATGTTCGAAGGCTTCTTGACACGAGTTGAAACTGTGTTCAAATGTTCAAGTTTGAAAGCTTCTTAACATGAGTTTAAATTGTCTAAAAATATTCAAAAATGCTCCTTGACATGAGCTAAAACTGTCTACAATGCTCGAAGGCTCCTTGAAATGAGTTGAAACTATCTACAAATGTTCAATGATACTCCTTGACACAAGTTAAAACTATCACAAATATTTGAAGGCTCCTTGACATGAGTTTAAACTGTCTACAAATGTTCAAAAGCTCTTTGGCACGAGTTAAAACTGTCCATAAATGTTCAAAGATGCTCCTTAACACGAGTTGAAACTATTTACAAATATTTGAAGGCTCCTTAACACGAGTTGGAACTGTCTACAAATGTTTAAAGATGCTTCTTAGTACGAGCTAAAACTGTCTACAAATGTTTGAAAGCTCCTTAACATGAGTTGAAACTGTTTACAAATGTCTGAAGTTTGACTGCACAACTTGCTAAAGCTCACCACCATGAATGCTTTCGCCTGAGTTCTGCTAGGCAGCCTTTACTTCTTCATTGCCGGCCTAGCACCAAGCTCAGGAAGCCGTGCCGCCACTCAGTGACCCAAACCCAATGTCAATCCATCCTCACCATTTCTTGGAGCTCGTCAAAGACTAGCCCTACTACTGTGGCATATGGTAAATTATGGTGACACCATTGCCCAAAGACTGTTACCTCACCGCCAAAGGGAAGAGCAAAACCAGTGGCTCTCTTGACAATACACGATTAAAGACAAAGGAAGCAAGTGATACAAGATGGCATGGCCAGATACCATGTGGGTAATTACTCAGTCATGAGGTTCATACCTCATATTTATAAGAAAGCTAAAGTTTGGGGATAGAGTTTTAGTAAGACATACTTCCATGCCCCCCTCAAATGGATAGATACAAATGTGGGGGAGATCAATACTCCTAAGTTGAGTTGGTTAAGGGAAGAAATTTTCATCTAATCTAAATTCCAATTCTGCTAGCTTGGCATACCTCAAGCTTTTTTTAAGGATGATAAGGGTGTGACCGAAATTTCAAACAACATTTGGAAGAGTCCACATTTCGATGAGTTATTGAGACTATAAGATTGTTTACAATTAAATTTTGATATCCAGTCAACTAGGAAATGGCTAGCAATTTGATAGGCTTGGATCAAATTTGTGGGCTTGGTCAAGTATGAATAGACAAATTTCTAACATACGAACCGAAGTTAAAGAAGCCCAACACTCAAAAAAAAAAATGGATACTTTTTCATTTAAGATAAAATTTTCATGAACAAGTCTCGAGGGAGCATTTGTAGACACATAAATTTTGTCTATCAATTATCATGCCAAGTGGAAACTATGTCACTAAAAATATTAATTAAATAAATTTTAATTTATTTAAGAATTTAAATAAATACAATTCCTAAAATAAATAAATACATAATTAATATTTTTATCGACCAATCAAATGGTAGCAAGTGGCAGAATTCTGTTAGAAATCCAGGGAATGAAGACTTTATGTGGCAGAATCCTGTTAGAAGTCCAAAGGATGAAAACTCTATTAAGTTATTGGATATGTTCCAAACTCTGACGGGCATTGAAATCATGCCACATCAGCAGGTTGATGCAACCACTCTATCTCCCCTAAACTATAAATAAGGGTCAAACCCCACAGAAAAGGGGAAAAGAGTCAAAAAGGTGAAGCAGTTGAAGACTTGAAGCTCCCCAAATCCTCTCTGGAATTTCCAAAAATATTCGAAGTGTTCTTCGTCAAATTCAAAGAAGTTCGCCGTGTTCTTCGCCAAATTCCAAGACGTTCGTCATGTTCTTTGCCAAGTTCAAAGAAGTTCATCATGTTCTTCATCAAATTCAAGGAGTTTGTCACCAAATTCAAGACATTCTTCATTAAAATCTCCCACTAAAGTCTCCAAATCCAGCATTTGATCTAAAATCGTAGTGCTAAGCTCAAAGATCAATGTTGTTGAAGATCTAACAACCCTCAAGGAAGATCAAACACAAGCCCTTTCCTTGGAAATAGTTCAAGTTTTAAGCTAAGCATTCTTAAAGGAATAATCAAAGGATTAAAATCAAAAAGTAGAACCCACAAAATTCAACTTGACCCAAATTATTCGATCTTCCACCAAATGTTCAAGTTTTCCAAGAATTTTATCCCACAGATTTCTGGCAAACCCAGTGGGACATCTCTACCTCTCATCTCTTCCTTTGCCAAGTCCAAACAAGTTATAATGACAACTAGCTGGTTAAATTTAAAAGAGCAAATTACTTCTGACTAAAGTTATCGAAGTGCTTGCTAAGCATGTTCAAGAGCAAGACTCAAAGTTCTGCAATTCAAACTTGGTTCAAGATCAAATAATTTGGATCAAATTGAATTTTGTGGGTTCTATTCTCTTATTTTAATCCTCTGATTCTTCCTTTAAGAATACTTAGCTTGAAACTTGAACAATCTTTAAGGAAAGGGCTTGTACTTGATCTTCCTTAAAGGTTGTCAGGTCCTCAACAACACTAATCTTTGGGCTTAACACCATAATTTTAGATCAAATGTTGGATTTAGGGATTTTGACGAAGAACGCCTTGAATTTAGTGACGAACTTCTTGAATTTGATGAAGAACATGATGAACTTCTTTGAACTTGGCAAAGAACATGACAAACTTATTGGAATTTGGTAAAGAACACGACAAACTTCTTTGAATTTGACGAATAACACTTTGAATGTTCTTGAAAATTCTAGAGAGGATTTGGGGAGCTTCAAGTCTTCAGTTGCTTAACCTTTTGACTTCTGTTTTTTTTTTTATGAGATTTGACCCCTATTTATAGTTGTAGGAGAGATAGAGTTGTTGCATCAACCTACTAACGTGGCATAATTTCATTGGCCAAAAGAGTTTGGACCATATTCAACAACTTAATAAAGTCTTCATCCCTTGAACTTCTAACAAGATTTTGCTACTTAGAATCTTTATCCTTTGGACTTTTAACAAGATTCTGCCACTTAGAGTCTTCATCCCTGGGACTTCTAATAGGATTCTACCACTTGTCATTTAATTAGCCGATAAAAACATTAATTAATTATTTATTTATTTAAGGAATTATATTTATTTAAATATCTAAATAAATAAAAATTGATTTAATTAATATTTTTAATGTCATATTTTTAACATGGCATTATTTAATTGATAGATAAAATTTGTATGTCTACAATGGTATCTTTCCAAAGTCACTGCTTAATCCTTGCAACCATGATAACTTTCACAAGCATCATAATATTTTATGTGATTCACGCTAAGATATATGCATGATAACATTTAATCTAATTCATGCACGGTTTAAGCATTTTCTTCCATCGTAAGATTTGTTTGACACAACGGCCATTTTACACAATTTTAACATTACCATGTGCAAACTTGTTAAATCTAATGCTATAATTAACTATAATTTTAGACAACATTACTCAACTTCCAAAAATCATATTAAAATCTGGCACGACTTCTAAAAACCATGTCTAATTGGGACAAATTCCACAAGGGGTGACAGATTTTGGAATAGTTTCAAGACATATAATTCAATTATGCCAAAATTGGGGACAATTTTGACATGATTATTTTCTAGTATTTTTACTAAGTTTTAAAATTTAATTTTGAATGAAATCAAGATAATTTCAGGAAGATTTTCTTTCATTACAAAATCGACCCAAATCCATCTTAAAAATCAGTTTTAATCCACTGTTTTTAGTGGGCAGCCTTGATCAAGGCGTTACAGACTGTGGTCTTCCAACTCTTGGACTAGCCAAGATACAACACAATCCGTCAAATTGTCTTGTTATCTTTAAAAATAAAGAAATAAAATTGTGCCTCTTTTAATAGTTATATCTAATACTTGGACATTGGTTGGTATAGACCACAAGCAGGTGACTGTTGGCATTAATTGTTGTGGAGCAAGATAGGTTCAAAATAATGGATAATGATTTATCGTTGGAAAAGGTCATTTACTGACTAATTATATGAACTAATAGTGAATACAATTATCATTAAAGAATTTGAGTACACATTACCAACCTTAATAATTCAGAAGGGTATAAATATCGATATTTCAACTAGAAAAACGAGGGAAAATTCGTAGAACCCTAGAAATATGTTTTTCAATAAAATTGATGAAGTAAATGATGTATATCATTACCACCAAAAAAATAAATTTCTATTAAACTAGCATTGTGGTGAGTACAAGTATTATATCTACATAGAGAGATTTTATATTTATCAATCTAACTAGGTTTCTATTAGTTAAACCGTCAGAATGGAGTAAAACTAAAATTAGATAACAAAAACTAACACCTTGAAATCCAAAGTCACAAAATTGAATGATGGAAGACTAAGTGTTGAAGAACCTAGTCTCTTGTCATATGTTAGTTTCCAGTGTATACTGATTTATATTAATTATCAGTTTAATTGTCTCATTAAAGATTGTTAATTTTAAATTTTATAGAATATTCTTCTGAATTCTTTTATAGCTTTAAATCCAAATTTTAGTGGCTATCCCTAGGCCAAATCAAGTTAAGTTATTAAATTCTATGATTAACAATGTAATGCCTATACTAGCCCTAGGGGTTTACTCTCATTATTCTCACAATGTTAATATTTGTAATTGTATGTCTAACACATGAGTTTCACTTTTATTATTCTTTATATATCCACAATTTGATTATAAGGTTAATTAAATCCTATAATTACTAATCAATTTTCCAATTACAAATAACTAAACTAAGGGCAATTAATCATAATATTATGCATACATGTTTCTACTAAACATAATTACAAGAGACTAGTGAATAATTTAGCAACTCACTATAAACTCAATAAAAACTAATGCAAAATTATTCATCATTCTCAATATCATGAAAAATAATAAAAAAGTAAAGGAGACTTAGTCTAAATTTCTACACGTTGCATGGAATCACTAGCACTCCTCAACACTAGTGTAGATTTCTCTATCTCCACCTCTTTAATCTTATTTCCTTGGGGTTTCTAAGTATTTGTAATGAAAACCTAGGCAAAGACATTCTCCAAAATGCGTAGAAGGTGTTTATACAAGGGCATTGGAGCTAGAGTTGTATATATGCATGAAAAAACATTTCAGCCCTTAAATTGCATCCAGTGCAGATTTTTGCTCTACAATTGCACCATGCAACACCACAGTCATGAGCTCAACCAGAGTACATTCTGCCTTACACAAACTATACACTATGCACTCCATTTCGCACTTACAGTTGCAACTCCTGTGCTCGTGATCCTCTCTTCCATGTGGTTTCGAGGTGCAACTATGAGAGCATGCCTTGCTCGTCATCTCACACTCACAAATAAAGCTTCTATGGTCATGATTGTTTCTTCAATAGCCGCGAACAATGCATGTAGACAACCCCAAAATGCTCTACAGTTGGATTTCACAATGGCAACATCTTCTTTCATAGCCATAGCTTCCATCCTCACGAACACGAACTTGAAATGCAAACCAAATTTATATTTAAATATAGAACATGTCCAAATCAATCACCTAACCCCCCAAAACTACACCAATACATATCCAAATCATCAAAATTAGCATACTTCACGTGTAAAACATATCTTTACCATTTTGGCTTGACATACATGCAAAAATTCAGCACAAGGGGTTCAGATATTCTTTATCAATACACTATTCATTATATAACAATTTCTAATTAAAATGAAATGAACTATAAATTAGATATAAGTAAATTAAAGCACAAGCATAAGTAGAGGGTTTTTCAAAAAAAAAATATTACATTTAAAAAAAACACTTAAAAATGACCAAAAAAAAGGTTTCAAATTTTTAGATTTTTGCCAAAAACTAGATTTCCGAAAATAGAATGCCAGAAACTAAACCTAATTTCTGAAATTTCATTAAATATATATATATAGAGAGAGAGAGAGAGAGAGAGAGTGGGAAACTGGGTTTCCAGCTCTACATATAAAATAAAATAACATAAAACGTCATACCCCAAAAAAATATTTTTTCTAAATATAGAGCCAAAAACTAGATTTCTGGCTTTCAATTAAGGGGAAAGGGGGGGGGGGGGTAAGGGAAAAAAATGGGTCTAAAATGACCCAATTTAAATTTACAACCATGTTTTTTTTTTGTATTAAAAATAAAATAATCAATTTATAAAATAACCCCTCTATGAGATTTTATTATATTAACCCATATGGTTTTTATATTTAGGGTGTTTTCATGCAATGAAATATAATCTAAATATGAATGATAAATTTCAATATGATTGGAGGAGTAGTACTTTTATGTTAAGATGAGTAATACTTTTTTTTTCCGTGTAATTTTATTAATATGTATCACACATTGTTGCAAAAGTGATTTTGTTAATGTAATAATGCGAAATAGTTAAATATTTTTCAAAATATTTTTGATAATACTGAAAATTTTATTTCTTGATTATTTATGCTATGTTAGTATCATTATAATAATATTTTTTGGTTGGAGAAATAAATTTATATAATTACCCTTGTATTAATTACTTTTACTTTTCAACACTTTTCGGTCATTTTATCAAACCATAAAATATATATTTATGTTTTACAAATTGTATTATTTGTTACATGATTATGATACTTCTTTATGTTAAATTAAAAATATTTATGTACAGATAATGAACTAAGAGTAGAAAAGTTTATGAAACAAATTAGTATTAAAATCTTGTTTTATACATATAGAATGAGATAATAAATCATAAAAAACTAAGAAATCCTAACTGTAACATATACAACAAAAAATATGCAGCTCAAAGGAGATGACCCCTAGTCCCACATAGGCAACAGTGCATTGCTCAACAAGGTCTCAAAGGGGGTTGCCACACCATCACCGTCTAAATCATGCTGAGGTGAATGCGCTTATAAAGGGTGGCATCCATCATGCTGTCCTAAATCTGATACCTTATACAACCAATAGATGGGTGATGGGTTGAATGGCCATATATATGACATTTGCATACTCGATTACTTCATCGGGGAGCCCACTTTGTGTATGCAAATGGCGTATGTTGTGAGTATGATAGTAGGTCTAGAAGTGTAGGAATGTAGACATCGTCTGAAGTCGAATGATGCAAGAACTATAGCATGTCCTGTAGCCTCAACGATGCTCCAAGCATGATCCTCGATAACTGTGGAGTCCGAGCATCTACCTATACCTACTAACTGAAGGACCTAGCCAAACGGTCACTGATAAGTCGGTTGGCATCACATACAATGTTGAAGTCCTCCATCAAATTAGCATCTCATAATCTACGAGCCTGTAATAATAGTAAAATATAAAAAAATGATTGCTTACTTTTACACATATGAAATAAAATACAGGAGGGTATTAATGTACACATACTACGAATTCCAAAAAACTCCACTCTCCCTACTGAAAACAACTGCAAAAGTGTAGAATGTGGGAACTAATGATGCGTCAAGTGACCTAGTGACACTACGAGGTATTCATGAACCATGTGAGGCACACGATCATCATAATAGATACACCAATGACTGTTGACTCTACCCTTCCACAAACCAATGTATTTGCGATGGTGTATTTCTCCACTACCCTATGTGCTTCTGCAATTAATCATGTACAAACTATCCTCTTGAAATTGGGAATCATTTAGGATGGTCTACTGCATCCCGAACTACCATAGCACTCGAGCTATACGATGCTTCTCTACCATATTGTAAAATCGGTGGTTCTCAATACATCCACGTGTCGCACTTGACCCACGGTGGTAATGATGCATACAGTTCACAGGTGTAGGACTCCCACTCAAAGTAGACAATTGTATATTAGGAAAATGGTAGGCAAAAAGTGTAACAGAAGTACTATTAAATGGTAATTATGTAGAATTCCTATCATACTTGAGCTTGGACCTTGAAGTCTAAAATCTCTCAGAGGATGTGTACACTGTTACTTCTAGTCTCCGTTAACTACCGCCTTCGACTAATCCACCTAAGAAGAAGAGATATAGTGCAATCATGTGCACATACATAAAATCTATTGAGATTACAAATGAGTATAAAAAAATATTAATCCGGTGACTTACACAGAGCCGTAAGGTGTAGCTAGAAGTGCAACACCTCTGTCCATCTCCAAATGCCCTATATTGAAGCACTATACAAGTAGATGTGGGCCTACCCTTGGGATGCGTAACCAAGCCCATATCCACATATAAATTTATACGTATAATTTCAATATATTCTTATATAGATGGTGTTAAGAATAGTAACAATATACATATCATCATATGTAAATCTACCTGCAATAGTAAAGTTAGCCCCGTAAGCATAGATCTCTGTCGCATAGATCTCTGTTGCATGAATGTAGCACATAGCCTTCAATAAAGACATGCTAAGGCTACACTCCCCCAACTCTATAATGGCTCATAATCCCATTGTGTAAGATGGCTCGGATAAAATAAGCTGACCTAAGCTTATGATGCATCGAATAATATAGTGCCACACAAAATAAGCATAGCAAATCCCTATGCCCATTGCTCAACTTCAACCTAAGAGTATCTACACGTATACGATGATAGCGAAGATAAATGTAAATCCTCCTTAGGAATATAAAGGAACACCTAAGGTACCTAACAACTGGATGCCATCCCAAGGCTTCCTCGCATATGGTCTACCAAGCTAACTATATGTCATCCAATTGTCAACCAATCATTAGATCTCCATTAATTGGTAAATGCAAAATGATTGTGACATCCTTAAGAGTAATGGTGGCCTCACTTGGTATGAAATGGAACGTGTGCATCTCCCAATTCTATTTTTCAACATGAGTAGTAATCAAATGATAATCCAATTGCATAGTGCCACATCTATAAACACCATATAAGCTAATACAGTGTAAAATGTTTAATACACAATGGTCAACCTCTAGAAACCTTGTCCAATAACTATTGGGTGTGACCAACATCATTGAGTCATCAATTTGTCCAGCCTACACATCCTTTGATCGGTGCTCCAACTGCAAGCAGGGCAATGATCCATCTATTAAGTCGGGGTGCATACGAGGGTCAGTGGCCATCCTATTAGTCAAACAATGTTTATTTGTGTTAAACCACACAGTAAACTATTAAAATAATGTAGAACAAGAACAAATTAAAGGTCAGTGGACATCTTGTTAGTTGAATGATGTTTATTTATGCTAGCTAACATAGTAAGCCATTAAAATATTCATGAAACAGAAAACAATGGTAAATTATGAAAGGACTTATTGTTATATGACGAACAATGGAAAGTTAAAAAAGAATCTATGCCAACTTATATGTACTAAATAGAATATATAAAATACATAGAATAGGATCGACGGAAATAATTATCCTAGCTTACATAGACAAAATACATGACACATCTTACATAAATTCTTATACATAAAAGTAAGAAGTAAGCTTATGGATGTCAGAAACTCAATCCCTCGGGATCAATATCTCCACACTGCACTTTTTGCTTAGCTCACACTTCACCACAATCCATCTCATTATATATGCTTGTCATCTGATCTTAAGCTCATCATTTCCGCTACCAACACTTTACGTTGTGCACCAATACAAATGGTGAAAGGTCCCAACATTACTCGCTCCACATGGCCTCAAACTAACCTGAATATGTAGTCTCCCATAGGTTCATAGAGTGAAAAAGACTCACAAGTTGCTTGGAATTCACAATGTGCCTTGTACAACTGTGCACCACATGCAAGCATAAAACCCCATATGTACCCCACTTCCCACAGTTGCACATCTGTTGCGTGATACTCATAAAACAATTAATCATGTGACAACCCCCTCCAGTATACTTCACGCACATTTGTTTAAAAAAATACATTGATCAATCAACTACGATGTGTGCTAAATAGACTTTTGCTTTACATCCCTATACATCATAGCCAACCATGTGGGCTAATCCTAGCCATCTACTCACATCCCCATAGCCTCAGTGAATCTATCCATAAAAAATGCAAAGACAAGCTTAAATGTAAGTTAGACAATGGCACAAATTAGAAGTCATCTTTCATTTTCTCATAGTTAATTACCATCAGCCAATTCTATGCAGTAAGATTTAAACTATTAGTCTTGGCCATAAACTTATCAAACTTGATGAGTTCATGCATCGAGCCCACTCTCCAACATAAGCCAGATTATAATGGAAAATTGCTTTTTGTGTTATTTTCTTTTTTAGTTATTTTCCATACAAGTTTTGAAGTTCCTAACTCCTTAGCATTATAAATAGAGCCTAGTTGTGTTATTGAAAAAACTTTTTGACTTATTGATATTGAAATTCCAATTTTCTTCCTTCCTTGAGCTTGAGTATATCAATTTCTCATGAAGTCCAAATCAAATTATTCCAAGTGTATTCTTCGTTGATTTATGGCATATCAACTAACAAGGTGTGTTAGTCGTGGTTGTCTTCTCATTAGAGTTCACCAAAAATCATTCCGTTGGGTCATTCTTCACAGTTTGTGCAAGCAAGTTTTGTTAAGTTCTAGCATACACGGCTATCTTTCTACTGTTATGTTTCCACACATGCATCAGTTGGCATCCCAACTAGTTGGCTCAAGTTCTTGTCTACGCACAAATCTAGGTACTAATTTAGTTTGTATCTTTTTGTATTGTTGTTTTCTGTTCTTTGTGTTCTTTGTATCCTGTCATCCACGTTCTTCTTCTATAGTCAAAAAAAATCATTGCTTGTTTAGTTTACGCGTTTTTGTGGGAGTTTGATTTTTGAAAAGGTAAAAAAAAAGAGAAACGAATAAACAAAAAAAAATAGATTTTACACTGAAAAAGAAGAAAAAAGAGAAAAAAAATTGAACATTGCAAAAATTCATGATCTTTACTTGAATTCACACTCCAATTTGTTCCTTATCACTTGGAGAACATTGGGCACTTGAAAGAAATTGAAGTTAAGCGAATTTTTGAGGGTTTATATTGATTAAAATCATGAGTTTTCATCGCAAAATTGATTGAACTATTGAAACTAGATCAATCGCACATGTTTGTACCAAAACCCAGGTCGATCGCCCTCTTTGTGTTCAATCATGCCTATCTTTCCAAGTTGACCACGTTGCTGTTTTTACTCCAAACCAATCTCTCTGTCTCCAAGATCGATCACATCATGTTCCTTTAGCTTGGATTGATCTCTTTTTGTGTGGATAGATCTACTTATCTACTTTTTCATTCTAGGTTGATTCAATTCTATCTAGATTGATCCCAAAATGTAAATTTCCACCTTTCACATGCTTACACATACTTATGATTTATGCCACTCGAATTACAAAAAAATTTCTAGGGTTTTGCGAGGCAGCCACAAAAAATTGACTTGGTAAGCACATCTTTGAGTGACCTTGTATGATACATGAGTAAGAGGTAAAAAGCAAAGTGAATACATCTTGTGAGTGAGAGGACGCCTACGCACATACATCACTTACCTATTTCTCTTTGTGTTCATATTTAGATTCCTATGCTTCATTGATATCTTGCTAAAGAAACAGGTGTGTGGGCTCACGTATTTAGTAATGTTTTAGTAACCTAACTTTAATTTCAATATAGTCAACAATTTCCACCTGCACTTTCCACACTTAAGAAGTGCTATTCAGAACTATATATTCACATTGTGCCACACTAAATGATTACTCATTAACAATTGCAATAACATGCTTTTTATTCTTAAAATTCATCCCAGGAGCTAACTCTCTCCACTACCTTCCTCATAAAATTGGCCCCATGCACCTAGTAGAATATTTATACTATCTTGATCATGGCTCCGAAGTAAGTGTTGTAAGAGCTTAGTCATTGAGTATCATGATGGCATAGTACCACTCTATGTGACTGGTTGGTTAGATGGGGTTGCATCATCCTCAACCTCATCACCATCTCCCCCATCACGATCTAAAAAGGCATTCGTGACTCCTTAATTTAGGTTAAAACTATCCTCATAAACACCCAGTACTTCATCCTGCAATGTCGATTCAAACTGATGCTTTGTCCTTGCATCCCTTAGCCCACCTCTTGTAGTTTATTCATTGTGAAAGCTATGTCTTGCACCGCAATCCTACATTATCCTGAACCCCTATTGCCACAAATACTTCTATCATTGTGGATAATTCATTAACATCTTTATTCTATTTCTTATCTATCTCATTAAACAAACTTCCATCCCCTGGTTCCATGTCAATGTCTCAAACTCGACAAACAATTCCAGAAAGTGTAATCCATTAATGGAGTTAAAAGAAAATCTCAAGGAACGCTTGCCATAAAACTTTATAAAAATCATTTTTTTGAGACTTATATTTGTAACTAAGCACAAACAGAATATGTAATACCAACCCATACTAATAACAACCAACATCAGTCAGTTGATATGCATTTGCATATAATAGTAGTAGATTGAAGTCAGAATTGATAACATCAAATTCTCCTAGTTGTTAATCATTACTATAAGAATTCTCATCATGCACAATATGCCTACTCTAATATAAGATGAGTTATATGTAATCTCCCTCAATCGACATATTTTTACAAATAAAAAATAAAAAAAATCATGTAAAGTTAAGTAGTTGACTATAAAATAAAAATATCATGTAGCATCATTATAATTCAAACTTCATATAAATTACATCCAAGCATGAACCTAGGTATGAATTCAACATATATACTATTTTTAAATTTTGTATACAAATATCACAATATCTATTTCTCCTTACATATGTTTTTTACATGCTTGTTGGATATTCCTATTATTTCTTTCCTTGTTAAAAATTATTTCATTAATAGTTCATTGCAATATTTTAGTTATATTTAATAATTCAAACAATATAACTAAAATACAGCATTACTAAAAAATCCATATAATATTTTAATATATTGTAACCTTCAAATAATTTTCATTATTTGGTATGGTATCCTGCAAATAAATATTCAAAAAATGAGAATAAATAAAAATATATTTTTTATTAATAGGTTCCACTATATTTTTCACATGTTTTCTAAATGTCAATGAAATTAATTAATATATAATAAAAATATTTCATGGGTATTTAATTTTTGAATAAATATTTTCCTAAACAAAATCTTTATTGACATTTAATTATATCTACTAATTATCCACTTATGGTGCAACTTGTTTTGCTAATACATATTTTTATAATCTACATAAAAGTATTTATAGCAAATAATTACTTAAGAAATGTAAAATTCTTTCATCTTCAATTAATTGTTGGAGTCATTTACTACTAATACAAGACTAAATAACTCTTTTAAATAATTGACAGCAGTGTAATAATTTAACACCAAAAATTCTAAGTCAATTAGACTAAATAATAAATAAAATATTCTATATATAAACACTAAATAATAAAAACATGAATCGATAAAAAAAACGAATTCATTGAACCAACATACATACTATAACTATATTCGCATGTTACATATAACACAATATAATAAACATAAACATAAACAAATGCATATATTTAACATAATATAATATATCATGTGACCTAAATTTATGTAATCTAAAGACATATATAGTATGAACAAAATATGAAAAAATACACTAAATATTATATATATGTTTAAACATAAAATTACAACAAATACAACACAATAGAGTTTCGAATAACTAATTTCATAGTTAGACCATACTGCAATGCTTTTCTCTCTTCTCTATTCTTTTGCTGATTAAAAACGAATCAAAATGAATGTAATATTGAAAAAGTAGATGCGGTTATGCATTAGATATAAACAAACTCGTACTTATCTTCATTCATAACAAATTATATACTTCTTTGATTCATACATTATATTTTATTTTAATTTAACTAACACCCAAAAAATTTAATTAACACGCAAAAAATTTAACAATATTCAAAAACCTAATTTCAACAACAAAATTCTAAGAACTTTTAAGTTTACAAACAAATAACAAATTTAACAACACTCAAAAATTATAACTAACATCCAAAATGTTTAGCAACACTCAAAACAATTAACCATACTCAAAAATTCAATTTCAACAACATTACCAAGAACATTTAAGTTTTCAAACTAAAAACAAATTTAACAACGTCCAAAAAATAATTAAATAACATCTAAAAATTTTAACCACACTCAAAAATCCAATTTCAACAACATTAAATTCAGAAAACCAAATGGCAAAATTAACCAAAACCCAAGCAGGGGTGGCCGCAGCGCCATGCAAAACCACGATGCATTGAGAAAATGGAAGAAATAATACAAACAAGAAGGAAAAAATTATAGGAAAAATGTCACATGCCTATTTAGAGTGGTAGAAGAATTAAAATATGTAAATTTGGCGGCGAAATACGGCCGGACGGTGGTTGAAAGGTGGAGGAACAGTGCACCAACGAGAGGTTGAAGAAGATGGAAGCTGTCTGGATTGGGGCGTGTTTGGCTGAGAGTTTAAGTTAAATTAAAGTAAAAGCCCAAAACCTTTCCGGCTTTTACTGTTTTACTTTTTTTTTTTTTTTCTTTTGGCTTGTTAGACCCATTTTTCTATTTTATATATATATATATTTAAGAATTGTCAATTTACCACAAAAGCCTAAAAATTTAAAACCTTTTCTTGTCATTTTTTTAAGTGATTTTTTAAAATGTAATATTTTTTTAAAAAAAATCCCATAAGTAGAGCTTGTATTTACGATGTTATATTAAACAAAAATAAATAAAATTTTAATTTAGTCATTGAGCCAAAACCTCCTTATTTGCTCGAAATAGACTTGAAAGTTCCCCAACAGCGACTATTATCATTATTATATAGCTGATGTTAAATGAGTACCACGTAGAAATACAAGTGAAGTAGGTTTGGGTAAGGGTCGTGCGGTGCTCCTTTAGCTGCTCACCAAATGGCACACAAGTAAACATCATTCATTTATCGTCTTATCTGCGGTTTCAATAAACCATTATTGCTCCTCGACCTTCGGACAAAGTTCATTTTTCTGGTCCCAAGGTTCAAACCTCACTTTAATTCGGTTACACAAACTAAATCTGTACAATTATTTTTATATTAAATATTTGTACCCTTTCTATTATTTTTTTTTTTCTTTTCAACGGACATACTATTTACATTTCTATGTTCATTCAAATTTCATCATTTTTATTTTAAATACTTTTACACAATTTAAAATTATATAATTCTCTTAATATATTTTTTATTTTTTATTTTAATTATTTTATTTGTCTTTTCCCTCAAATTTACTATTTTTTCAAATTCTCTTAATATTTCTTTATTTTATTATTTTAAATATTTTTATAATTTTAATATTAAATAGTTTTATTTTTATTAATTAAAATATAATAATTTTAAAATTTGTAAATAAATCTACACAGGTGTACAGTCTACAAAGTTTAGTAATACAATATATATATATATATTTAAAAATCAAGAAAATAAAGGCTATGATTGTTTTCATTTTTAAACTCATAAACATACACTATAATTATTATATTTTTTAAATTATTTTATTATTATTATTTTATTTTTATATAATTTTTTTAAAAAATATATCTAAAAATATATAACCAAATATGAAAACAAAAATTAATCGAAACTTTGGCGCTTCAAAGTCCCAGAGGATTGCTTCGGGTGCCGTTCAGGTTAATGATTACCTCACACCCCACTATCAATTATTTGCATCGTAAACAACGCAAATTTAATGTCCTACTTTAAATTGACATGGTCTTATATACACTGTATAAACGCATAAAATTATGATAAATATTATAATTTTAATATTTAATAAATTATTTATATTTTTAAATAAATATCACAATTTTAAATGTGAGTACACTGAGTACGAATAGACAAATTAACATCGTACTTTTAACTGTGTTGTTAAAGTAATGATATACACGCGCATAGCTTCGCTTCAAAAGGAATGGCCACAAATGAATTTATTTAAAGTGAAAAGACATTAGTGGAAGGAATTTATTTACAAAAGGATAAAGGCTATGTTTGGATCCAAATTTTGATAGATTAAAATTTAACATGAAACATTTAAAAATAATATAAAAAAGAGTACAAAGTAATATTTTAATGTATAATATGTTTAAAATAAATAATTTAAATAAATTCAAAATTAGATCTAAGCATAGCCAAAAATATTACTTTTTACCATCAAAAATATAAATAAAAGTCCTCAAATGAGGCCAATGAGATTATACATCCATTATTAAGTGTTTTAAATTTTTAATGTTTCGTGATGTTTAATAATTATTATTTATGATAATAACAGGTATTGAAATATAATACATGTCACAATTTAAAGTACATCGATGCATCAATGCATAATCTTGCTGAACCGTTTACTAAATATTTTCCAGATTTACATAATTATGTGAATTTGCGTATCATTATTTTTATAATATTAAATAATAAGAGAGATGAGGTGTGATGAGTTAAACTTGACGCTTGAGAGTATAAAGAGAAAATACATATACAATTTTTCGTTACATTCAGGCTATGTTAAGAACCATATTTTCAATCCATTTACATCCCATCAAATATTATATTATCAAATACTTCATTCAATAAAAATTAGATCTAAATTGATTAGTAAATTCATATATCACAAATAAACTCCCATTTATATTTATTAATACTTTAAAAAATTAATTAATATTCCTATATACTATCACACCATTAAATTATTCTCATATATTTTATTTATATATTCAAATAAATTAAAATTTTCAGCCCATTAAAATTTATAATCAAACCTCCTACACAATTTATACTAAATATTATTTCCAACAAAACTTCCCAGTCTAAAAATAGTGTCAATGTTTCAAAGTCCGAGAGCGTTATAAAATTAATCCGTCAAAACATGGTCATGGCCGTACAACGTTTGGTGTCATAACTGCCAATGATCCTTGTGCACACAAAATATAACCCAAGTGCGGTGGGAGCCACACGTGGGGCCATATATTGCACCCTTGGCCCCTGCCCCTTCCCATTTCCGGACATCAATCCCACGAATCTTTGCCTTATGGGTGGTCCCTCAAACGTCATCGAACTACATCCACGCATTGCCACCGCAAGCCCCGCCCAAAGGAGAACACTGTGAAAAGGGTAACGAATTCAGTAAACTAAAATTTTTTAAACTGTTACAGTAAAAATAAATTTATTTAAAATTTAAAGTACACAAAATTGAAAAATAAAATTAAAATTAAAGAAATAAAAAATATGAGAAATTTTGGAATTATATTGAAAGAGAATAAAAAGAGAATACAAATTACTAAAGTAGAATTCTGTTACAATTTAATATTGTACAATTAAAATTAGACTTTAATACTTAATACATGATATGGATATTATAAATAATTATTATCATACAACAAATATATATAGTAAAATAATATAAAAAAAAGTTTAAGAAATTTATACTTTTTGCGTTTTATAATAAAATAGAATTGGACTTGAACGGATCGATCGAACGATTAATGATAGATTTTCAATTCGTTGTCAATAATATGGCATATTTACTTATAAATCCAAAACAATTCATAGATATCCACCTTCACTCTAAGATACCGAGGAGGCCACGTCATCCAACCTTTTAATGACCAAATAGCTGGCATGCATAGCTTCACAAGTACCATTCTAGAATTATTGCTGAAATTTAATTCTGAAACTAATTGCCCGTTTATTTGGGCGAAGTTATTATTATTTATCGTATGAGCCAGATATAAAAGTTAGAACTTGGGAGAACATTTGAAATAATCTATTTTGTTTTCGAACGTGAGAGGTGTTCTGTTTTGCTATTGAAAGTTGTGTAAAAGTAAAATAGATGAAGGAATAATTTTTTTTTAAAAAAATATATAATGAATGAATTAGTGTGTTTTGAGAGCGAAAATGAAAACAAACATGGCCTTGGTCACTGCAAGTTTAAGGTTGTTGTTTCGTGGGGCGGACAGCAGACTGCACATCTCGATCGCATCAAGTACG